>CM057047.1:27379982-28714982 GCA_029948455.1 Solanum rostratum
TTTGTCTCATGTTCTTAAGGCGGTCACTCATAGCTCTCTAAGCGAATGCAACTGATACAAGTATAGTTTGATCATCAATTGTAGCCCCTGATGGTCCTGTAGGAAGGCCTGCAACTAATTGCCTGATCTGCTCCTCCATCTAATGAATTAAGAAAGACAAGTACCGAATAGTAGGAGGACCAAACTGAAGTGGTCCTAAAGAAACTGAAGGATCTACAACTCCTAAGGTAGGCTCCACTTCCTATGATCTTTCCTCTTTGAACTCCCAGAAAGAGTGGTCTTGAACATCAATCTTCCTCTTTTGTTATCCTCCTAGGCCACCTCTCTTCTTCAATAAGTAGTTGTCCTTGGGCGGCTTCTTCTCCTCATCAGTCGGTTGGACAGATACCTATCCCTTATAGTACCATCTAGAAAACAGTGAGGGGTACACTAATCTCTTGGCCATCCCTTGGGTAACATCTGTAATTTGATCCTCTATAATCTGTCCCACATTAACCTGAAGACCGTATAAAATTTCTACTATGAAAAGTGTATGATACAAAGTCATCTCTTTGTCATATGTAGAGGGAATGACCTAAGCACAAATAATGGAAATCCAATGTCTAGCTTCCACCTTGAACTTGTTTGAGTCAATACCTCTATTAGAAGTGAACCACTCTAGCAAGACTTCACCGTTCAACTTGTCAACTAACAACTAAGCACCAACTCTTGATATCTCTCTTTGTACACCCGATTATTAACACCCAACCACTAATAGATAGCATTGATAATCGTCGGAATGAAATCAACTCTAACTCCTATGATCATGGTAGCCATATACTCTCAAAAATTAGTCTCTGAGGCATTGGCACAGAACACAACAACTATGGTGTGATTGGCTTTGAGAGATTCATCAGCAAAGCATAGCCAACCCAACATCTACAACCGGCTAAAGAAACCCAACATATTTTCCTCCACCATGTCCAAACAAATCCCCCGCTCTCATATCTCGAGATGGCCCAAACACTCATCATGTGTTCAGGCACACTTGGCTGAGAGGAATTGAGTTTGATCAAAATAGGCATCTTCTTCGACCCCTTGAAAGATTTCATTCTCACGAAGTACTTGCTCGGGATCCATTTCCAACCAATTGTACCTACAATCAGAACCCACACGACAAAATCATCTTATAGACATTTAAATCATGTGTTAGAAAGGTTTTAGACCAAGGAAATCATTTTGAAGAAAGTTAGAGCAAATAGTGAAGCATTGTTATTGATAAAAATAGTGAATATCTATTCTTCACATTTGCACCTATTCAAGTGTAATCGCGGGGTTCAAGTCACTCTATGCCTCCACGTTTGCGAAAGGATATCTGTGTTTATGAAAGACAAAGATTTTCTAGAACACCCGTATTCGTTACTTAGTGTCCACATTCGAAGAAAGTAGCAGTCACCATAATTAAAATTTAATAGAGGCATTTCTTCGAGCATAGTAAGGGCACAGAATTTAATTATTATTTTGACAAAATAATACTCCCCCCAATTCCTCCCCATCAACATACAATCACTTCCCAAGCTACACTCAATCACTTAGAACAATAATTCATCTTAGGTTTAAAAAATCATCCACAATAACTAGTTCCAGAAATTGCCCAGACAATTAACACCACAACGATACACATACTTGCTCAGAAACAAAGAAAATGGATAGAAAAATCTTCACAATTGCAAGAAAGCAACATGACAGGAAAATATTTCACTTATCTCTTACCACCGTCAAGCCATTTTCATGGCAGTGCAAAACTTTATTTGATACCGAAAATGGAGAAGGGTTAGGAAGAAGATACCTTAGAGTGGAAAGCCCAAAAAGGATGAAGAATATAAGAGCATTAAGAGATTTCCCATTGAAATTTTGAGTTTAAAGGGGTTGTGAAAGTACCTTTCACTAGTGTTGTCCTTTTCCACGATTTATGGACAAAGTCACAAGTGACTTGACTTTTCATTTAACTGCACCCTTCTGATCTCCCCCTTCACGGACATGTAGGCGTGATCACACGTTATCACCTTTATACATTCCATGATCGTGGTCATTTGACCGTCCTCGCTGAAGCCATCTGGGTGCTAGAATTAGGCAAATTTTTTGCAACTTTGGGCAATTGCAGGCCCAATTTGGCAGTTCACCCTTGTGCAATGAGCGATGCTTCGGCTCAACCTGTGTTCACAAAGACCAAAGTTCATCCTTTTGCAATTTTTATTTGTATTTCCATACACTTCTTGAATTTCAATCATCTTGACACTTCAATACCTATGCAATCAACTACCAAAGACATGAAAATTATGAAGGTTAGCTAAAAATCAAAGATGAAAATTAAGAAGCAAATAAAAAAATTTAAAATACAAGAAATTTATATTAAGATAGAAAAAAATTTGATTCACTATCCATTTGTGTTTCCACTTTGAGGCAATGAATCTCCTCCCCTATTTCATGATGATTAGCCATTTGAGCTCATGAGGAGAGGATGAGAGACCATCAACATTTTCCACTGGTCTCTCTACTTTGAGGACTTGAATTGTCTACCCAACTTATCATCAACTTTCCTTTTGGGTTCCTTGGTTAGACATGGGAGTGTCAAGTGGTCTTTTTCAATTTTAGCTTCACACTTTATGGCCTCCAAATAGGAAACACTCCCATCTTCAAATGAACCAAAGTTTCTATTTAAAATTTCCATAGTTGCTCTTGCTACCTTAGTATCATTTCCTCTATTTTGGCCTATAGGATGATATTGGACTTGATGAAATGTGTAGGCCCTATTTCTCTTCCACATCAAGCTCTACTCCTTCTTTTTGAGGTTTTAACTCATAGTTGGCAACTTTTGAGCTGGGGTTTCTCTCACTTTATTGCTTAGTTTCAAGTCGATCGACCTCAAAACCGTCAATTTCCTATTCAAATTGGTCCATCTCATAAGCTCTACCAATAAGCATGCTCTTGAGATTATCCCCCGTGTCGAGCAATCAATGCCTTTGAGCGACTTCTTCGAAAAGTATAAGATTCAAGTTAGTGAACTAATGTATTCGCTTCCTCAATATCATATTTCTCTCCACGAAATGCAATACTCCGAAGGAGGTAGAAAAATGGCTTGCATTCCTCAAGCAAGTATTCATCATAATTAGCCTTACAACAAAAGAAAAATAAAGAAAAAAAAAGGAAGTGCTTATCAATCAAAGCAAAAAGAGTAGACTACAAGTCCTAAATCAACTCAATATTCCTATTGCTCCCCGGCGACGACGCCATTTTTTGATGTCACTCTACCGGACTACTCAAAGAGAGACGGGGCGGTTGTTATCAGCATATTACCCAACTTTAGAGGTCAGGGCTGAATCCCACAGGGAAAGTGAATAAGTAGAGCAAAGACCTATGGCCACTAGATTTTGACTCGATGGGCTAGTACCAAGCAAGTATTCTAACTAAATAGGGAGAAAACTAAAAAAATAACTACTACTAAAAACAATTGGGTAAGTATTGATCAAGCAAGGGAGTAAGGATATGGTATATGAGAATCAATCAAAACATAATCGATCCATCACACTTAGAAACAAATTTATCCTATGAGTAGGCTAGGTTGCTTATAATCACCTACGCTAAAGGAATGATGTTTCAGAAGAGCCAACTATGGCCTCTCACATAAGATTCTCAAAGAAACACCTTGCTATAACACCACAAAGCAAAACTCCCAAGACCATAGTCATTGGGTCCCTTTTGAGGCTCTTAACTTAAAAACCCATGACTATTATGCAATCTTCCCCCTCAACTACACCCACTAGAGCAATAATTGAAGAACTAAGCTAGATTTAAGGGCCTACCTCAGATCTAAATTATACAAGAAGATACGCAAGAACCCACAAATCAATTCAAGCGATTAAAGCTTCTTTGGAAAAACCCTCTTGATTTTGCAAGTAATTTATCAACTAGGCATGAAAGCAAGAGAAATAATCAACACCCATGTATAAATCAAAAATAAACATCAATTAAATCTACATATTTAGTATTCAAGAACAAGGAAGGAAAGAGTGAGTGAAAGAAAATATAAGTGAAGCCCATACTCTTCAATCCATTCAAAGATTTGTACAAAACTTGCTCCAAATCCACACCAAAAACTAAAATCCACACTAAGTGTGTTTATATTGTGATTTTTTATCTTAAAATGGTGAATTTTTAAAACTTTTTCTAGATTCTGGTCATTTCAACATTCTACAATCGCGCTCAGCATTCCGCAATCACAGAGGTTGTGTCTTCTTAACAGCCTTCACGCCTAGGACTAGCATGCTTATGCTTCTTTGCATGTCACAATTTAAGGCCTCAAGGCCGCGTTCGCAATGTGTATCTGCTGCCAGGTACCCGTTTTGGGTGTTTCAGCCTTTTTGGCTCAAATTCAACTCCTATCTTCAATAATTCTTAGCAAAGCCAAATCCAAGCCATCTGTACCCATAACATACACAATTCAAAGTATAATTAGCCTCATGTTATGAGATTAACAACAAAATATCTTAGGAATAAAAGCAAGAAATGAGCATAATTCATGCACTCATCAACCATAACCTTTGCTAGCGGAGTTTAGCCCGAAGAGACATAAAAACTAGTCTAGAACAAAGGTCATACATGACTCCTTACCATAGTCCTCATAGAGAACTCAAGAAACTACAACTCTACATTTCTTAAATAGACTCAAGGCTTAAGGGCACAAGACAATTCTAGAGGAGAAACAGTTATCAATCAAGGAAGTAATTGATCAGTACCTGAAAGTTTGGAAACTCCTTAAATTCCACAATTTTCAAAACTTTATAAAACCTCGGGACCCATACATGCCTAGTTTTGTGAGAGAATTCTATGAAGCTTATGGCTAAGTCCTTCCAAAAAGAAGAATGTCACGCCCTAAGTCATGTTAAGGCGGACTGGCACCCATTGCCGACAAGGCTCGGGATAACCACCCTGTAGCCATGCTCTTTCTATGAACATTATAAGGGGTTTCCACATTCAACATGCTTTCAAAAAAGTAGAGTAATAACAAGCCAAAAGTAAATACATATGACTAGGCCGTTGTGGCCACGATGTCTAAAGTATAAGCATGAGCACAATTTACTCTACATAGTCTACAAAGCCTCAAGATAAGCAAAAATATCTGGTAAGGGTCAAGACAGGCCCTGCCTCATGACTAACTACTATACAATATAAAAATATAAGTTGTAGACACACAAAGCCCCGAAGTAACCTGAAGCTCGGTAACAACAACTGGATATCATATACTTCTACTGGGGAGATCTGCTAGCTCCTATAATTGCAACATGAAATGCAGGTCCCTTGTAAGGGACGTCAGTATAAGATAATGTACTTAATATGTAAGGCAAGAAGTACTACAAATGAAATAAGTACTTAAATAAAATCATGCATTTGTGTAAGGATAAGAGACTATGTTTAGTCATATTGTGGAATCGTGTACTTTATGTCTTTTTTGTTACGTTCCATTACTTTACTTTATAATCTATGCACAATATATAGTGCAAATGACCACCTGATCAATGGTTAATCAATATGGGGATCAGCCCATACTAGACTTTTTTTTCACCCCTGGTATACCCCCCAATATGAGATTGTCCCGTGATAGATGATTCTTCCACCCTTGGGATACCACCAATAAATGAGTAAGTTCACTTTATATCTTTTATTTACTTTTGAGATTATTCTTTTGGTGGTCATAGCATTTTTAGCTATAGGACTATAGATAAAACTTGTGACATGTAAGAAATAATCATGGAAGACAATAGCAAAATGAGAAGAGTAGGTAACACAACTAATGAAATGCGTAGGAGATGAAACAACATATGAACTTTCTTTAGCAAAAAAAAGAAACTCATGTATCTTGGTATCTAAAGTAGGTATGCAGATTTGACAATGGCTATGTATGGGAACATATGAAAATTTTAAAGAGTGGAGACATGGTAATTAGTTATTTCAGAGTTTGTAAGTTCCTCTATGTGCCACGGAAGAATCTAGATTTCATGCCAAATAATAGAAAATCGAGTAGCCTTACTTATCGCGTTGTATGACCTATTTGTTACCTCAAAGTAACCTCCTTTACTCCAAATATTTATGTACAGCAGAGTAGGTAATAAAACTATTATTAGCAGCTAATAAACATGTCTTGGCAATCCAATCGCATAAAAAATAACACTCGGACAACAGGCTTGTAATTATTAACCCAAGAGTAATATTTCAACCTTTCCACTTCTAGTCGTATTTTCTAATACACACTGTCATATACATGTCATATCCATCTAGTTTTAGTCCTATAATAGGCTTAAAATAGCTCACAAAAAAGTACAACATATAGCAACTCTACACAACACACAAGTAGGCAGTATAATATTACGTCTTTTCGCTACATTTCGAGGTCAACAATCCCAAATTTGTTCCAACTTCCATCAAACTATCCCCAAAATATTTACACATAAAAACAGTCCTAAAACATCCTAAAACTGTCCCAAAGTAGATGGTGGATGTGAGACAACAATTTCCAATTACCATCGAACAATCTCTTACTAAAAGCACAATTGAGATATTATACAAGAACCTTTTTTTAAGGAAAACAAAAATGGTGCAGAATCCTTGTTACATCATTCCTGAACTAAACCTTGTCAAAAGCATCAACCTTTATTCACAATAGAGTCAACCAACAAGAGAGAAGTCCTTCAATAACCAATAAAAGGTAAACAACATTTTTGAAACATGTTGTCCAATATTTACCACAAGCATAGCCAACATACTCCTTATGTTTTTCATGGAAATGTTATACTAATCCATAGGTATTTCTACTTACCTTAACCTTCAAGGGTCAGGTCGTCTTCAAGAACCCTAAAGGTGTGCTTTGTCTTCTTTACAAAATCAAGAGAGAGCAAAGAGTGAACTTAGGAAATCCGATTTGTTTGTTTATGTTAAAATGACTTGAAGTTGTTCATTTTTAACCCCTTGTAAAGTGAAACTCTTGGCCGACTTTCTCTTGTGTTTTAAGCGACATTTTAGTAAGGTGGTGAAGCACCTACTTTACCCATTCACTTAGGCCTTATTGCGTTTCATTTTTTTTTTTGGCTTTGGCTGCCCCTTTTTCTGTTTTCCCTTCACTTAGTTTAGGCCCAAATCATCAAGTGGGTTGTGAATAAACTTTGGCCCTTTTACTATTCGTCATGGGATGCAAATATTGTCCCTTTATAACATTGAACTGTGGGCTAAAATTAGACCCTTAATTTGGGCTTTAGTCATTATCGGATATGTACAGATTCGATTTTAGGCCTCGTCTCCGTCTACCTAGCCTATTTAAGCTTAGCAAGCAGGTGACTCACCTTCTAGCTTCCTATGTCCCATAAGCATCTTACTTCTTTCACTTTGGTTAAGGCCGCGATGTCCTCAATTCGATTTAAAACTTATATACAATCACTCGTCTTAAGCGTCAGATGTAAATATCAGTGTAAAAGTTAGGCACATTTAAAATTGGTGATCCTTCTACCAAATCATATCATATTCCATATGTATAGGAGTAGTACACTTAAGATGTGGGTTGTTACATACTCTCCCCTTAGGAACATTTGTCCCCGAATATTAGCATAATTGGATAGCTTAACCAAGCTCAAACCTTCATTTAAACAAGCTTTGGACAACACAATAAGTATTAAATCACACATATCTATTAATGCCCCAACTCTACATCTTGGACTTTCTCTTTAGCTTCTAATAAATAAGAAGACTTAGATCTCATCGCTTCCTTAGCCTCCTATTTCATCTCTTCTACTTGTTGGTTCCTCCAAAGTACCTTTACAAAAGCTATTTCCTTGTTCCTTGGCTTCTTAACTTGACAATCTAGAATAGTAATAGGTACCTCTTCATAGGTGAGATCTTCTGTAACCTTCACATCTTCAAAAGGAGTGATACGAGATGGGTCACCTATGCATTTTTGAAGCATTGAGACATGAAAAACTAAATGAACCATTAAAAGCTCTTAGGGTAGCTCTAATTAATGTACGATCGGCTTGAACCTCTAAATAATTTCATATGGCCCTATGTAACGTGGTCTTAGTTTTCCCTTCTTACCGAATCTCATAACCCTTTTCATTGGGGACACCTTCAAGAATACCCAATATTCTACTAACAATTCCAATCTTCCCCTCCTAGCATCCACATATAGTTTGATGACTTTAGGCTTCTTCTAGCCGTTGTTGTATTACCTTAACTTTTTCCATGGCTTGATGTTCTAGATTTTGCCCAAGCAAGGTGGTTTCACCCACTTCAAACCATTCGATTGGTGACCTACATTTTCATCCATACAAATTTCATAGGGTGCCATTTTGATGCTTTAATTATAGCTAATATTATAGGCAAATTCAATAAGTGGCAAATAGTCTACCTAACTACCCTTGAAGTTCAATGCATACACCCGCAATATATCATCAAGTGTGTGAAGGGTGTGTTCTGTTTGACCGTTTGTTTGCGGGTGGAAAGCTGTACTCAAATTCACTTCTATTCCTAAGCTACTTTGGAAGGACTTCCAAAACATTGTGGTGAATTGAGATCCCCGATCAGATATAATGAAGATTGGGACCCCATGTAGCCTAACTATCTCCTTGAGGTATAACTTTGCATACTCTTCAGCCGCATAATCACCCTTAACTGGCAGTAAGTGTGCGAACTTTGTAAGTCTATCAACTATTACCCATATACAGTCAAACTTTTGAAATGAGCGAGGAAACCAAGTAACAAAATCCATATTAATCATAACCCACTTCTAATTCGGAAGCTCTATACATTGTATATAACCTCCAGGCTTTTGGTGCTTCACTTTGACTTGTCGGCGTTACGGACATTGAGCCATAAATTTTGCAGTCTTTTTTTATGCCTCCCAACCAAAACATTTCCTTCAGGTCATTATACACCTTAGTTGATCCCGGATGAATAAAATATCTTGAATAATGGGCTTCTCCTATTATTCTCCTCCTTAGTACATTAATATCAGGCACACATAATCTATTTTAGCAATAAAGTAATCTATTTTGTGTAAATTAAAATCCCTTCATCATATACTAACTCACCTTTTCTTTAAGTCGTCATAGAATAGGATTGAACTACTTTTCTTTCACCTTTATTACGAATAAAGACTCTGCAGCGTTATGTATGATAACCCCTTCTTTGGTTCCAAATTGGCAAGTTGATGTAGATCCTCAGCCACTCCATGATTTACCATGATCTGATCACTAATATTCATGATTGCCTTATGGCTCAAACCATCTGCTACC
Organism: Solanum rostratum; assembly: GCA_029948455.1. NCBI lineage: Eukaryota > Viridiplantae > Streptophyta > Magnoliopsida > Solanales > Solanaceae > Solanum > Solanum rostratum. The sequence continues at coordinate 27,389,300 of CM057047.1, forward strand.
ACATTTGGTTTCCCTAGGTGGTATAGTATATCAACATCGTAATCCTTTATAAGCTCTAGCCATCTCGACAGCCTTAAATTTAGGTCTTTCTACTTAATGATGTACTATAGGCTCTTATGATCAGTGTATATGTCAATGTGAACCCCATAGAAATTGTGGCACTATATTTTTAAAGCAAATACAATCGTTGCTAGCTCAAGGCCATGTGTTGGGTAGTGTTTCTCACACAGTCACGGTTGTCTTAAGGCATAAGCAATTACCCTATGATCTTGTGTCATTACACACCCTAAGCCAACTCCTGAAGCATCAAAATACAGCGCATTACCCTTCGTGCTTTCTGGAAGCACTAGAGTAAGTGCAGAAGTTAGCTTTCTTTTCAACTCTTGGAAGCTCCTTTCGCATGCATCATCCCATTGGAACTTGTCGCCTTATGTTTCAACATAGTTAGAGGTCCAGAAATAAAAGAAAACCCCTCAACAAACCTCCTATAATAACCTGCTAACTCTAGGAAGTTTCGAACTTCTGTGGGTGTTGCTGGCCTTGGCCAATCTTTCACAGCCTCTATCTTTTGTGAATCAACCCTTATTCCTTCATTAGATACAATATGACCCAAGAATGCCATTGATTTCAGCCAAAATTCACATTTAGAAAACTTGGCGTAAAACTTCTAATCGCAAAGGACTTGTAATACTTGTCGTAAGTTATTTAGATGGTCCTCTTCTGATCTTGAATACACAAGAATATCATGTATAAATACTTTCATGAATACATCAAAGAACAGCTTGGATACCCTGTTCATTAATTCCTTAAAAACTGTTGGTGTCCTTGTTAGCCCAAACGACATAACAAGAAATTCAAAGTGAGCATAGCGTGTTCTGAAACCTGTGTTAGGTATATCTTTCTCCTTCACCTTCACTTGGTTATAACTTCATCTCAAATCAATTTTCGAAAAGCATTTGGCACCCTGTAGCTGGTCAAATAAGTCATCAGTCCTGCAGAGGGATATTTGTTCTTAATTATCACCCTATCAAATTGTCGGTACTCGATACACATTCTTATGGTGCCACCATTTTTATGTAGAAATAACATTGGTGCGCCCCAAAAGGACACACTAGGTCTTATAAAACCCTTCTCCAGCAAGAGTTTTAGTTGCTCCTTCAATTCACATAATTCTTCTGGGCCATTCTATGTGGAGTGATAAAAATAGCTTGAGTTCCTGTAAGTAAGTCAATACCAAAATCTACTTCGCGTTCTGGAGGTAAACCCGAAAGCTCTTCAAGAAACACATCAAGAAATTTATTCACTACTAGAGCAGATTGAAGGGTTGGTGAGTCTGCCTCCATATCCCTCACTCTAACTAGGTCACATATATGTCCTTTTGATCATCTTTCTTGCCTTAAAATAAGAAATAAACTTACCCTTTGGTGCCCCAACATTGCCTTCCCATTCAGGACCGCCTTATTTGGAAAGTGGAAGTACACTCTCTTACTTCGGCAATCCATAGTGGCATAGCAGGAATCTAACCAATCCATGCCAATTATAACATCAAATTCTATCATTTCTAAATCAATAAGGTCAGCCAATGTGTCACGTTCACAAATTACTCCTACACAATTGTAATAGATCCTTCTAGCCATAATAGATTCATTATTTGGGTAGACACTTCAAATGGTTTGTTCAATAATTTAGGTGTTCTTTTAATCTTCCCAACAACTAGTGGAGTGATGTCCGAATTTTGCCTACTCCCTAGAGCATAAGTGCAATTTTGGATACCACTACAGCTAGCTACCCCTCTAGCACCTCTAAAACTACCTATAGGTGCTAGCTTACCTTTACCTAATGGAGGCACTGATGATGATGATGCCACACCTGATCTAGTAGATTGTGCTTTGTCATCCATACGTCTTCTAGGGAAGTCTCTCATCATATGCCCTAGCACGCTACACTAATAACAAGCATCTTTCCAAACGTACCTAAATGACTCCTCCCACATTATTTATAAGGCTTCCGAGGAGACAATTGTTGGCTTACCGAATATCCTATTGTTCGTGAACCTTGTCCTCACATCTTTGGCAAAACAGATTACTTTTAGACCCTTGAAGTCTTGGTGAAGCACTAGTTGCAGAGTAGGAGGATGATAGCCTAAGAGGTCTATTCAACAACTGAGGCCTAAACAAACCTTGGGATGGTGTACACTGCCTTGTAGATCTGGCACTCTTGGACTGCCCCCTTTCTAACTCTTGTGTCATTCGTTTTTGCCTCTGATCCTCCAGTTTTTGTGCAAAAGCGTGCATCCTTGCCATATCTATGTCTTTATTCAAAGAAGCAATGGTATAGTCTCTAACCAGATATGAATCTAACCTATCCACATATAGATATACTCTATCTGCCATAGTAGCAACTACATTAGGAGCATACCTGGCCAAGGAATTAAAATTGAAGGCTATACCCCCTAACATTCATATTCCGTTGGTGGAGATTTAGAAACTGATCTACATGAGCCTCATGGATCTCTATTGGCAAGTAATGGTCAAGAAATGTCTGTTTGAACTCCTTCCAAGTAGTTGGAGATGCATCTATATACTTACATTGCTTCTAAGCTTCATACCACAATATAGCCATACCCTTCAATCTATATGTTGCTAGCTCGACAACTTCTATACCACTCATATGCATAATATCAAAAGTAGGTTGGATCTGATCGATGAAGTTTTGTGGACCTTCATTAGGATCGGACCCGATGAAGGATGGAGGGCCTATTTTGATGGTGGATTCTCTGGTTCTCAGAGTAGTGTCTTTAGTCACTTCCGGCAAGGCCAAGGTTCTATTGCTCGAGTCGCTAATGCTCGGGTACCTCCCCCTAAGGCATCGGTTGGGGTGGATAGGGGTATCTTCTGTGTAACAAGTGTGGAAAGCCCCACACAGGTGTTTGTTGGATGGATTTTTGTGTTTTCTATGAATGTGGTGATAAAACCACAAGGTTGTTGATTGTCCTAAGAATGCACGTAAAGGCCAAGGTCAAGTAGCTCAAGGCGGTCAAGTCCAACAAAGAGCTCCCCAAGGTATTGCCCTAAGGAACAACAGGTTCCATGCACTTCATGCCCGTCAGGATGTTGAGGAAGCTCTGGATATCGTGACTGGTATGTTAAAAGTCTTTGATTTTGATGCTTATGTTTTTCTTGACCGGGGTGCAAATTTGTCTAATGTGACTCCTCTATTGGCTATTAAATTTTGTTTGAGTCCCAAGAATTTTAAGGGCCCTTTCTCATTTATACTCTCGTGGGTGAATCTATTATTGCACATAGTGTCTATCATTGTTGTTCAATTTTGTGTTGCACAAAGTTTTCCCATGTGACCTTGTGGAACGTGAGATGTTTTCTTTTGGCGTGATTCTTGGGATGGATTAGTTGCATGCATCATATGCTTTGATAGATTGTAGAACCAGGAAGGTCAAGTTCCAACCTTCCGGTGAGCCCGTTTTTGAATGGAAGGGTAGAGGCTCTTCTATTAAAGGTCGGTTTATTTTCTACCTCAAGGCCCAAAAAATGATTTCCAAGGGGTGCATTTATCATATTCTGAGGGTCAAGGATATGAACTCCGAAGCACCTACTCTTGAGTCAGTTCCTGTGGTGAATGTGTTTTTGGACGTGTTCCCGAAGACTTGCCAGTGTTCCTCCTGAAAGGGAGGTAGACTTTGGCATATATCTTCTTTCGGATACTCAGCCTATCTCCATTCCTCCTTATCGTATGGCATCGATGGAGCTGAAAGAGTTAAAAGAGAAGTTGAAGGATTTGTTGGAGAAAGGCTTTATTAGGCCCAGTATATCATCGTGGGGTGCTCCAGTGTTATTTGTAAGGAAGAAGGATGGATCTCTTCGTATGTGTATTGATTATAGGCAACTGAATAAGGTGACCAGATAAGAATAAGTACCCATTGCCTATGATTTATAACTTGTTTGACCAACTTCAATGGGCTACTCATTTCTCAAAGATTGATCTTCGTTCTAGGTATCATCAATTGAAGGTTAGGGAGTGTGACATTCCCAAGATAGCCTTTCGGACAAGGTATGGGCACTTTGAGTTTGTGGTGATGTTGTTCGGCTTAACCAATGCTTCGGCCTTGTTCATGGATCTAATGAATTGGGTGTTTAAGCCATTTCTTGATAGTTTTGTGGTGGTATTCATTGATGACATTCTCATTTATTCCCAAAGTGAGCAAGAGCTCGGGGATCATTTGAGAATGGTTCTACAAACCTTGAGAGAGAAGAGGTTGTATACCAAGTTTAGCAAATGTGAATTTTTGTTGGGTGAAGTGGCTTTCCTTGGTCATGTGGTATCCGGTGATGGTATCAAGGTGGATATGAAGAAGACCAAGGCCATGAGAATTTGCCCAGACCGCTGACTCCTTCAATTATTCGAAGCTTTCTGGGGTTGGATGGATATTATATAAGGTTCACTGAAGGGTTCTCATCTATTGCATCTCCATTGGCTAAATTGACACAAAAGAAGGCAAAGTTTGTGTAGTCAGATGAATGTGAATAGAGTTCCAAACCTTGAAGCATTGGCTTACCTCGGCTCTTATCTTTCCTTTACCAAATGGCTTGGAGGGATTGGTGGTATATTGTGAAGCTTCGCTAATTTGGTTAAGGTCCATGAATGTAATACCCAACACATGATCTTGAGTTGGCGGCGGTAGTCTTTGCCTTGAAGTTTTGGAGACACTATTTGTATGGGGTTCATGTTGATATGTTCACCGATCACAAGAGTTTTCAATATGTACTCACCCAAAGGGATCTCAACTAGAGGCAACGGAGATGGTTCGAACTCCTAAAGGATTACGATATGAATGTTCAATATCATCCTGACAAGGCCAATGTTATAGTTGATACCCTCAGTAGGCTATCTATGGGAAGTGTGGCACATGTTGAGGAGCAAAGGAAGGAGTTAGCAAACGATGTTCACTATTTGGCTAGGTTGGGTATCAGGTTGGCCGACTCGAACGGTTATGGTATCCATGTGCAAAGTGAGGTAAGAATCATCTGTGGTTGTTGATGTAAAAGCTAAGAAAGGTTTTGACCTATCGTTGCTTGAACTAAAAAAGTTTGTTGCCAAAAAGGAGATCGAGGTGTTCTCCCAAGGGGGAGATAGTGTGCTTCAGTACCAAGACCAGCTTTGTGTTCTGGATGTGGATGATCTTAGAAGGGAAATCATGAGTGATGCTCAAAATTCTCATTATTCTATTCCCCTAGGATCTATTAAAATGTATCGGGATTTGAAGGAAGCGTATTAGTGGCATGGTATGAAGAAGTACATAGCTAAGTTTGCATCTGAATGTCCAAGTTGTCAACAAGTGAAGGTAGAGCACCAAAGGCATAGTGGCTTGGCTCAATATATTGAGATTCCCACATGGAAGTGGGAAGATGTGAACATGGACTTTATGGTTGGTTTACCTCGGACCCGAAGGCAATTCGACTCCATTTGGGTTATCATTGACCGGATGACCAAGTCAGCTCACTTCCTACTGGTCAAGACTACCTATAGCGTCGAAGAGTATGCGAGGTTGTACATCCAAGAATTGGTGAGACTTCATGGTGTGCCTAGATCTATCATATCAGATCGTGGCACCCAATTCACTTCCCACTTTTTGAGGTCATTCCAGAAGGGACTTGGAACTAAGGTTATGTTGAGCATTGGTTTCACCCTCAAATCGATGGGCAAGCTGAGAAGATTATTCAAACCTTGAAGGATATATGAAAGGCTTGTGTGTTGGAGTTTAAGGGTAACTGGGATGATCACCTTCCCCTTATTGAGTTTGCCTATAATAATAGCTTCCATGCTAGCATCAGTATGGCACCATTTGAGGCCTTGTATGGGAGGAGGTGTAGATCACCGGTGGGTGGTTTGAGTTGGGAGAGATGGCATTGATTGGTTTGGATTTAGTATTGGAGGCTATGGAAAAAGTGAAGGTAATTAGAGAAAGGTTGAAGACGGCACAAAGTTGCCAAAAGTCCTATTCGGATGTTAGGAGGAGGGATCTTAAGTTTCATGTTGGTGATTCGGTATATGTGATGGTTTCTCCTTTGAAGGGTGTGATGTGTTTTGGTAAGAAGGGCAAGCCAAGCCCCCGGTATATTGGCCCTTATGAGATCATTGAGCGGATCGGAAACGTGGCTTATATGCTAGAGTTACCTCTGAACTTGAGTTCTATTCACCCGGTCTTCCATGTGTCCATGTTCAGGAAGTTAGTTGGTGAACCTAGCACCATTGTTCCTTTTGAAGGTATCGAGCTTCATGAGAACCTATCTTATGAGGAATTCTCGATAGCGATTTTGGATAGGCAAGCGAAGCGACTTTGTAACAAGGATGTGGCTTTAGGTAAGGTACTTTGAAGAAATTATCACGTGGAGAGTGCTACATGGGAGGTAGAATTTGACATGATGAAGCGATATCCCCATCTTTTCCAATCTACTCAAGCCTAAGGTACTAGGTTAACACTCTTCTAAATAGTTCTAATTCATCCACTCTTGAGTCTCATGATATGACATGCATACATGTGCACAAAAATATTTTTATGATGTTTGAATGATTTGTATACATTTTTTAGATGGGTTTTAAAGACTTTATGAACTTCAAGTGATGAACAATGCATTACAACTTGTGTCTGGATGTTTCATGTCTTAAGTCAAGCTCTTAAGCCTTGTCTTTGCACATTTGGGGACGAATGTTCCCAAAGGTGATATGATGTAAAGACCTGAATTTTCAAACGACTTTATCGAATCTCACAACATTGGCTCGAGAGAAAATTTGACCAAGTGTCACTCCATGGGAGGCCTGCACGGCTAGTGTGAAGCCACACGGACCATATGGTCTTCATTGGAGAGGTACTTGGCCATAATTTTGATTAGGGGAATCGACAAAGAGTTTCAGACTAAGAGAGGGCACACGGCCACCCTCACGGTCCATGTGGTATGTTACATGTTGTGTGGCCCATCCTATAGCTCGCAACGTGAAATTTTTTGAAGTACGAAATTACTGTCTCATAACCTTTTGGTGCAAGATTTTTCTATGTTTCATCACACAGCTCTTGACACGACCTGTGTAGTGTCACATGGGCCGTGTAGCCATATATATGGCACCCCTTTGCTTCAAAAATATTCTAAGTCTTGAGCATCACAAAATTTTTTTAAGTGTCACCTCACGGGCACTGTTCACGGGCCGTGAAGTGACTCACGGACCGTGTAGGTGCAAGTGAAGCTATGACGGTCCGTTTTTCATTTGTTTCATTAATGGCTTTTACATAATTACGACTTATTTGAATTATATTTTCTGACCTTTTTGTCTTACCTAGACCCCTTAATCAGCTGATACCCTTCAATTCTATTTCATTCTCATTGGAAACACTCTCAAACTAAAATCAACTCCCAAAATACACTCTAAGTCCTTATCTCAAGACTCAAGCTAGGGTTCAATTGGGGAATTCAACTTCTAGCTAAATTCTTCTCAAATTGATCTTCCTAATCATGGTATGTGGGATTGATTCAACCAATAAGACCCAAACTCCTTTCAATTGATTTTCATGCAATCAAACTTACATTAAATGTGGATTTTCATTATTTGATTTTATTAAATTCAATTGATGTATGTGTTGTACTTTTTCATAATTTTAAGTTATTTTAAGCCCTATGATGATAATTTACATTGAGGTTACGAAGTTATGAATATGCATGTCCCCTTTAAAGCTTGATTTATGCATGGGTGATCTATATTGTGGTTTAAATATGGTTCACCTATGGATTTACTTCAATTTCATATTATAATGCTGATTTTAGCTTGAATCTATATTACCCATGCTATTCTCACATCATGTATTGCATTTGCATTCATGAACATTGGTCTTTATGAAAGTTATGAAGTGGTTTAATCCCAATTATGTTTCATGAAATGATTTTGACAAGATATTGGTTATGAGAAGAATGTGATCACATATATGTCAATAGCTATGGCTTTTTGAGCATATTGGGTGCTTGCACCATTTCGTATTTCTAATCGAGCTAGTCCTATATATGAATATTATAACTACAAGCTATGATTTGGCATTTGAGCATAAATGTGCATTGAACGGATTTGAAATGACTATTGCTTTTTTGAAAGTATGTATATATATACTATATATATTCTCATAGGATGTTGACTTAGTACCGATGGATTGGGAACGTCAGGGCTATCCCAAGGGTCCTCTCCCTTTCCTCGAACTATGTGCCTAACATATGTTATGAGAGTCCTATTTGAAATGGGATATGTTCCCGTAAGGAAGGTTGCTTCATATGAAATGGGATATGTTACCGTAAGGTGAATTATTATGATATGATATGAAAACCCTTTCCAAGTTGGGATATGTTCCTGTAAGGGGGTTGCTTATTACGAAATGGGATATGTTCCCGTAAGGTGAAGTACGGTTTACCTTTGGCAAGTAGACCACCTCTATATCAGGGAGGGGATTTCATTGAGATTCCAAGTACTAGTTCACTTGGTCTTACACTTGTCAATTGAGGTCATATCCCCGCTAAGTATGAACATCATTGTATTCGTGCATCATGAATATCATGGCATATTGTATACTTTTCCTTTGATATATCTTTTTCCTATATCATATTCCCTTGTCATCTACATTGAAATGCAAGTTTGATAAGTCATATGCATTACATGCCTGCATACTTAGTACATTCAAACATACTAAGACATACTATATGCCTACATGATTTTACCATGTAGGGGCCGAGCGCTACGACTATCCACTGTTTGACGAGTAGCTCAAAATTCTGACGGTTGAACTTGTGGTGAGTCCCATCTTCCAAGGACAAGCTACCTTCCTCTATATATGTTATCCTATGTCTACTTTCTTCTTTGAAGGTGATCCCGGGACATGTCTTTGCCCCCGTTCTATCTTATGACTAGAGGTATTGTTCGACATCTTGTGGACTCCCGTAGATTTTAAATATATGTGCTATGTGATGTATTCAGAGCTTATGTTATCAATTACCTTATTAAAATGGCTATTATGGATCGATTACGAACGGAGCATGTTTGGTGTGGAAATGTGGAAGATCCTAAGTCCTGTTTGCTTCCATAGCGTGAGTCCTACTTACCCGCCCCTTAGATTTACGTGTTATGTGCTATGTGAATCTATGTAAACCCCTTTCTCCTAAATGTCCCCATAGTGTGAACCCTACTTACCCATCCCTTAGTATTATGTGGTTATTATTTTATTGCTCTTCCGAACCGATGATGTGGATTTGTATACTTCGAGGTTTGTTTGGGGACTCTTGGTTCCCATTCGCCAAGTCATACCTAGACCCTAGTCTCGAATCGTGACAGCAATGCAAGTGTCCTCACTGAAAGAAGTCCCATATCTGACACTCAATGTTATTTCCCTTTTTATTATTGTGACTGTGCAACTCGCTCACTCTCATAACAGATATTTATGCAAAATGACTAATACCATAGGCTTGGCCCTATACTCATGACTCAGACCTTTAACTAATTGCACTAGGATTACTCTACGACTTTCTAGGCTTGTAACGTAGGCTCAGGGGGCTTTGATATGATATTTTTTTTAATTAGTGACTAAAGGCCCTCCTTGAAACTTCATTTTTCTAAACTTTCATCCTACCACCTTTAATATTTTCACCTTATTCTCCCTTTTCCTCTTTCAAGCGTTTCTGGGTGCTTTCTTTTCACTTTTCAGCTTTTTGCCTTATTTTAACACTTCATTTTGCTTTTTAGATCTCTATTAAGGCATCTTTAATTTTTATTGCACCCTATATGTGATTTTTCTACTTTTTCTTTGTATTCCTAACTCAACCCCCTTATTTTTATTCTTTACCCTTACACTAGTAACCATCGACATAGGCTTTTTGGCTTGTGTTGAGGTGCACACAATCCACCCTCAAAACCAGGGCCACTTTTGCTAGCCACCCTCAACTTAGGATTTTTGCCTCAATCAAGGTATACACTGCTCATGGAAGGACCAGGGCAAAATTCTTGAGTTTTCACCAGATAAGGCTAGGTCAATCAGTTGTTTTGAAAGAATAGGTACATGTTAGGCTCAAACATTAGGAACAAGGGATATGTCATTGATTCGGTTGGTTATTTTTAGGTTATAGTGGACTATTTAAGAACAATGGCCTAAGATCATTTCCTAATCCAAATAATATACAATCTTGGAATAATCGGGCAAGTTCGGAATTCGCTCAAAATACATGAATTTATCAAATAAAGCTAACACTAACATGGCACTGCACATATGCTCAGCGAAACACTCTCAGATCATGCTTCTTATCTCAATTTACCCTTACTTATCGGAACATATATTGTCAAACACCTAAAAATGCATGGTTACTATTTAACTACTAGTCAAAATTTTTGTAGGTACCATTTTTTCAAACAAGCTACAAATACATGGTGTATGCCACAAATATTGGTACTATATGTTATACATATTATCTAAACATCCTAAAAATGCTAGTTTAGTAGAAATTAAATATCCAAAGGGGAAAAGGAACACAAGCAAGAAAGCCCTGGGATAACAAATTCAGGTAGTTATGGACAATAAGCTACTCAGACTTTATTGAGGCCTATAACTAGCCACACTCCATCGAAAAAGGTGTGTGTTGTCCACAATGCACAAAATCAAAGAAAAATAGATCATAAGGGGTCAAAAAACATACATGGGCACCTAAGCACCGGTGTTCCTTGGCTTGCCTCCCAAGTTTCAAATTTGGGTACTCAGACATCCCCTCAATCTTCAAAAATAAAATTGACACAAAACAAATAACAAAAGGACTATAAACAAAAATAAGAAGTTACACTACTAGGTGGAGACCTTCCACTTCTTCTTCTACCTTGAACTTATGAATTTTACCCCTAATTTCTTATTCAATTTTCTATTATGCTCAAAGGGTGGTGGTATAAGAATAAGGGAAGCAAACAATAGAGATCACATGTTTTACTTCTTAGCCTTTAAATGAGGAATGTAATTTTTTTATTTTTGCCCAATACACTCAAGAATATAACTATATTTTTCCTCCTCCTTACATTCGTCTATATGCTCAGATGATTTGATTAATACTTCATCATCTAAACATCATGTAGAAAAATGATTGAAATGAGGTCCAATGCATCCTAATTTATGAATTATATTATTCTTTACATCCTCATGTTTACACACACTAGAGTTTTTAAAGATAATATTATCTACCTCTTCACATAACTCTCGTGTACTTTTCTCAATAGTGACAACATCAATAACAGTATGATCAAGAAGTTGACCCTCTAACTTTAGCTCTTCAGGTTGGCTTATAAGCATTTTTTTCTTCCTCACACAATTCATAACTAGCTTATTGAGCATCAAACATATTAGATTTTATGCTCAACTCACTACTTAAAATATGGACATCCAAGAAAAATTGATGATCATCGGATAAAAGCACATAGTTGTCTAAGTCGAGATTTTCTAATATTTTCAAGATGTATACATTCTGATTCAAAAATTTGTGTCCAACCCCACTCATCTAAAGACTACAATCATCAAATATTCCCTCAAAATAGCATGTCAAATTAATTAGAAAAAATAGAAAAAGAACAAAAACAAAAACAAAACATAAAATATGGGAAATAATGATTAACACTCAAATTACTAATAAATTCAGTAAGTCTAACCGTATTTTCTGGCAACGGTGTCAAAATCATGATGTTGCGCAAGTTACACCTCCTTTTTAGAGGATAAAGCGGTCACTATCACGAAATAGAATCTAACAAAGGTTTTGGTCAAACCTAAAGGGAATACGTAGACTTAAGAAAAATTCACCAACATGCAATCCAAGTAGTTAATCAACTCAATTCCCCAAAAGGGGGGAGGGGGGTTTGCAAAAATCAATAAGAAAACTAAACTAACTAACTATCAGGAGAGAAAGATAAATTCATGAGAACAACTAGGGTATTGTGTTCCCATAATTCCCCAACTCTGTGTCACTGGATAACCTAATTCTTGTCTAGTGTATACCATGCATGATGGTAATTTAAGTTCACCAAGCCCTTTAGTCAAAGGTGAGAGGTGAATTTCACTAGGCGACTTGTCCCATCTCCATAGTGTGCATTACTAACAATTACCTATAAGTCATAGTACAACCTCCCATCGGCCCGATTCGGTTGATTAGATGAAAACACATTAATTGAATCCTTTTAATTAATCCTTTTTCCTATTCATTACTACATTGGTCTAGTCGGTAACACTAGGTGGGTTTTAATTTTGGCTACCACTGGAGAACATGTAAAATTAAGAGATTAATTAATACATGCATATGCCCATTCCAAGTATGGTAAATTATCCAGTTTTACTTTGTTAGTTCTTCATGGTTCCCACAACTCTAGTTGTGGATTTAGCTACTCATGCTTTTGGTAGATAAAGAGATTATAAATTTATAAGGCATAATTAAACACATACACAATTGAATTAAGAACAAGAAAATCCAATGTCAAGGAAAATCACAAGCTTGAAGATTGAATTAAACCACAAGTGCTTTCAAAGACTCTCCCATAATTTTCTCTCTAAGAATATTGAGTTCTCTGAGCACTAACCTAAAACTAACCTAAAATTATGTGAACTGGTGAGAACTTATGAAAAATAATCCAAAATACCTATTTATAATAATCAAAATTCAAATCCTAAACTACTTAAGAGATCTGGTAAGCACACTCTACGACAACACTTTATGGCCCCAATTGAAGTTCATGCCATGTAATCGGGTTCTCATACGTTGTTACTAGAAAACTGGACTTATCCTTTACGAGACTCCTTTGCGACTCATAAAAAATTTTTACGACCCATAAAGGAGGTTTCATTTGACGAACTTCAAAAAGTCTTCATTCTCTAACCTTTAGAGCATGAAACCTCTTCTACGACTCCTACATTAATTTATGGCTAATCTGCATGTTCGTAAAAGTAACTTCACAAACTTGGCCCCTCACTGGAATTTCTCACAAAACTACCTATTGTCTCATAGAATGGTCTACGGCCTTTAAGGTGTCTCGTATAATAGCAAATATGCAGAAACTTTGTAACATTCCTCCACCTGTAATCATGTAAACATAGACACAAAAAAACATAAAACCAATTATAGTTGCATTGAGACCACAAAATATTCTAAGTTTTAAGCATCAAAAGTGTTGTGTTTTGGTAGCACATCAGTAATATGGGATCGACCCATGCTAGGTGATTCTTCCACCCCTGGGATACCAAACTTCACTATACATCTTTTATCTACTTTTGAGATAATTCTTTTTGTGGTCATAACATTTTGAACTGTAGGACTATAGATTTAATATGTGACATGTAAAAAAAACATGAAAGAAAATATCACAATGAAAAGAGTAGGTTACACAACCAATGAAATGTCTAGGAGATGAAACAATAAATGAACTTTATTTAGGAAAAAAAAGGAAACCTATGTATCTTGGTATGAAAAGTAGGTATGCAGATTCGACAATGGCTATGTATGGGAACATATGAACATGTTAAATAGTGGAGACACGGTAATTAGTTATGTCGGAGTTTGTGAGTTCCTCTATGTGCCCAGGAATAACCTAGGTTATATGCCAAATAATAAGAAATCGAGTAGCCTTACATATCTCGTTGTACGACTTCGTTATTACCTCGAAGTAACCTCATTTTCCTCCAAATATATATATACAATAAAGTAGGGGATAAAACTATTATTAGAAGCTAATAAACGCGTCTTGTCAGTCCAATCTCATCAAAAATAACACTTGGGCAACAAGCTTGTACTTATCAACCCAAGAGTATTATTTCAACCTTCAACTTTGAATCGTATTTTCAATTACACATTCTCATATACATGTCATATAAAGCTTGATTTAGTCCAATAACAGGCTTACAATAGCTCACAAAGAAGTACGACAAATAATAACTCTACACAATACACAAGTAGACAGCAAAACATTACGTCCTTTCGCTACATTTCAACGTTGACAATCCCAAATTTGTTCCAACATCAACAAAAATGTCCCCAACGTATTTACACAAAAAAATACTAAAATAGTCCTAAAGTAGATGAAGGACGTGAGGCAATAATTTCTAATTACCAACCCACAAGTTCCTACTAAAAGCATAATTAAGATATCATACAAGAACTCCTTTTACAAGGAAACCAAAAATGGTGCAGCAACCTTGTAACATCAATCCTGAACTAAACCTTTTCAAAAACATGAATTTTTATTCACAACAAAGTTAGCCAACACAAAAGAAGTCCTTCAATAACCAAGAAAAGACAAACAACAATGTTTTTTGAACATGCTTTGCAATATTTTCCACAAGCATAACCAATATACTCCTCATCTTTTTCATGGAAAAGTTATACTAAACCATAGGTATTTGTACTTGCCTTAGCCTTCAAGGATCAGGTCCTCTTCAAGAACACTAAAGGTGTGTTTTTGCTGCTTTGCGAAGTCAAGAGAGAGCAATGAAAGAATATAGGAAATCTGATTTTTTTCCTCTATGTCAAATTGACTGGAAGTGGCTGCTTTTTAACCCCTTTCAAAGGGAAAATCTTGGCTGACTTTCTCTTGTGTTTTAAGCTGCATTTTAGCAAGGTGGTGACGCACCTACTTTGCCCTTTCACTTGGGCCTTATTGGGTTTCAATTTCATGGGCCTTGGCTGCCTATTTTTCTCTTATTCCTTCATTAAGTTTGGGCCAAAATCATCAAGTGGCTTGTGAATGTACTTTGGCCCTTTGACTATTCATCATGGTCTGCAAATATTGTCCCTTTATAATGATAAACCGTTATCTATAATTACACCCTTAACTTGGGCTTTACTCATTATCGAACTTGAACAAATTCTGCGTTGAGCCACATCTTCGTCTACCCAGCCTATTTAAGCTAAGCACTTAGGTGACTCACCTGCTGGCTTCCTAAGTCACACTACCACCTCACTTCTTTTACTTTGTTTAAGGCTGCGATCTCCTCTATTTGACTTGAAACTTATACACACTCACTCGTCTTAAGCGTTAGACGTAAATATAGCCCTCTAGTCTAAAAGTTAGGCACTCTTAAAATTGGTCCTCCTTTTATCAAATAATATCATGTCCCATATGCATAGGACTAGTAGATGTAATATATGGGGTCACTAAAAGAAAAAAAACTTTAACGACCATTTCTTAACGACGAGAAATGAATCCGGTCATTATAAATACACTTCTAGTGACCAAATTTTTTTTTATCGTTCTAAATATACTTATAGTGACCAAATTTTTTTCCGGTCGTTATAAACATACTTATAGTGAACAAAATTTTTTTCGATCGTTATAAATATACATATAGCGACCAAATTATTTTACGGTCATTATAAATACACTTATAGTGACCAATTTTTTTCTGATTGTTATAAATACATTTATAGTGACCAAATCTTTTTCCAGTCATTAAAGATAAATTTTAATCTAACATTAACGAGGGGACAAATTTGATTGTTAAAAAGCATAACATCCCATCGTTAAAACATATTAGTTAGTGTAATAATACGTTTAACTAATATGAGAGTAAAGAGATCAGACCAAATCATGTTATAAGTATAACAAGTGGTGTTTTGTTAACCATTCTAATAAAAATCCTCCATCGTTTATAATTTTGCTTATTTCATAGAAAAAAATTTAATAAAAAGAAAAAAAATATTAATGTATTATTTTCTAATAACTCTATCCATTATTTTCATTATAGTCAATTATATAAAATTTTAAAAATATTATAAAAGTATTTTGTTACAATCTTTTTTACTTAATTTTTTTCAACTTAAATATTTTCTTGATATAATTTCTATAGATGTTTTCATTTTGGGAGACAATTTATACATCTTTACTTGACATTTTTAAAGATGCAAGGTGAAGTAGGTCAAGACAAAAAATTGTAATGCAACAAACAATTAACAATAAATAATAATATTAAATATATAATTATGAGCTTATGGGATTTATTTAAGGTAGAAAAGTTATATAAATTTGGTTATAAGTAATTTTCTCAAGAGGAAAGATGTTTCTCCACTTGCAAATTATCTCGATCAATAGACATAAGAATCAGTATCTAGTACTAATATTTCTTCTAATAAAAAAATATATATTGTGCGAATTTTTTTTTCATTATTGGTTGTGAAACCAACAGGTGAATACAAAGAAAAATCATTCGTTTGAGTTAGAAAAGTATAAGGTGAAATTTTATAAACAGAAAATTTAAAAGCTTTACATAACATATAATCAACAACTAGTTAATTAATAAATCATGATTTTTTTATTTTTTAAAATTTAAGATAATATAATTAATTTGTATCTCATAATAATTTTAATGATAATGAATTATTTATATTAGGTGAATACCATTAATATAAAAAGTGAAACTAAAAGAACTAGGGGTTTTATCCAGAAGCAATGGCAAAAAGTCAATAACTTAAGGCGCAAATACAAAAAAAAAAAATTTAATGTCTAGAACCAGGAAGCCCAACTTTCTTTTTATATGGTTGTGAGAACGGAAACAAATTTTATATTTCATTGTGGTTAATCATTGATTTGTGAAAAAGAAAAAGGAAGATAATAGTTATTAGGAGTATTATTAATAACTTTACATAAAGTTTTTATACTTGTCTTTTGACAGGTGATGCAGTTTGAACAACTTATCCTCAGAAAAAGTGTGAAGAAGTATAAGCGACAAAACATTTTAAAGCACAGGAAGAATGCATTTCATATTTCAGAAATTGTTTAAAGATATCTTAGTTTTTATTTATTAAGAGTTAAAAAATATAATATTATATAAATTTGTATGTCTATATTTTTGTAACTTTACAATATCATTCTTTGTAGTGAACTAAGAAATTTTATATAAATATAATAAATTTCTATGTTTTCATATGTATATGTATTTGTATGTTTGTGTGTCTAAATCCATACAGAGTTTGCACTTTTCCTGATTTGATTTGTGGTTATAATTAAGGTTTTAATAATTAGAACTAAAGGGAACTTGGGAGTAACCGTTAAAGATGTTGTCATGTGACTAGAAGGTCACAGGTTCAAACCTTGGTAATATCATCTGGTAGAAATGTAAGGTAAGACTACTCTACAATAGATCCTTGTGGTTAGACCCTTCCCCTGAAGTGCACCGGGCGTGCCTTTTTTTTTAATAACTAAAATATCAATTAGTGAAGAAAAAATTTGGTTGCCAAAAAAAAGGTATAAAGATCGGATTTTTGTTGTCGTTAAAGTTTTTCTAACGACCAGATTTAATCCTGTCATTAACTTTTAACGACGAAATTTTAGCCGGTCATTAACTTTTAATGACGAAGCTACTAAAGACCGGCGATGATGGGATTTTTATTGATCGTTATTGACTAATCACGACTGGATTTATACTTTTAACGATCGAATTTCTCCTTGTTAAAGACCTATTTTTTTGTAGTGGGTGTTACACAGAAGCAGGGTTCCAATGGTGTTAAAACCTCTATATGTTGTAGAGGTTCAGGATGTGCAAGTCGCATGTGGAGAGGCTTAAATTAATTATATCCTGTGTTGCACATCCGGAGATAAAGCTACCAGAAAGACCTAATGCATCTCAAATTTTTGATGACATTAAAACATGGTAGGCTCCGTTAATTGGAATTCCAGCTCCTTCGTGGTTGAAGGAGGGGGGTAATTATTGAGAATAAAGAGCTTAACATACCAGTATTGTTCTGGTTTGGATTCTTCAGTAGTAATTTTATGCCTTCTCAGAATGAGTGTATACTTCACCATGGCAAGGCTGCGTTGGTTGGTTGCACTATGGACCTAAAGGAGTTGAATCTTTGATCAATCATCACCCCAGAAATCCTCACAATGCAAAATAAGTTTAAATTTCTCTACCATTTTCAAGTCTTATCATGGCTTTGTGTAAGTATGCTAGAGTCCGAAGGAACAAAAAAGCTTGATGTAGAGGTGATTCTATTGACATTCACTGACATCAGGCAGATTGAGGTCGAGTTCTTGAGGGATGAGGATGAGAGGTCAAGGAAGAAGGCGATCGATAAAGCATCGATTATTGTTGTTAAGGCTTTCGATTCTAGCACAGCAGAGCTGCCCACTGAGGCAGGTATAAGTTATTCTACTCCTACTTTACCCTCCTCTTTTGCTTTTACTCCATCTGCAGAGGCAGAGGCCAAAAATGACGAACCCCTACTCACTAGGGCCACTATTCTTGCCTTTGGCCGACTACCAAAAGTAGATGATCTTCGGGCCACTAGGATTAAGTGATCTTCTCCTAAGTTAGTTAAGGCAGCCATAGCCAAGGCATTGAAGGTACATATTGAGGCTAAGGAAAAAAAAACATGAGTTGATAGAGGCCCACAAATTGAGGATAAAGAGACTTGATTTCAATGGTTTATGACCATGGAGAGGAGCTGGCAAGATTATAAGATAGAGTGGTAGAGGTCTAGAAGGCAAGTGGGTGGGAGTGTATACACATTAACTTTGAAAGCTAGTCTTGATATGCTGAAGAGGGAGGTGAAGCCCTCCGGTCCACTGATTTGAGTACATTGTTTGATGGTCTAGAAGATCCACCTCTCAAGGTGGGTATGGCTGTGATCCCAAATGAGGAGCTGACTATGAATGTTCCATGTAATGGTAGTGAATAGAACCAGGAGGAGAGAACCTCGGAGACTGATAAAGAGGCATTAGGAGTAGAGCAGAGTCGAGAGGACAAGGAGGAGGTAGACTAATTAGAGAGCAAGATCATGGATATAATAAAAGTGGCATCTGTTCTTGATCGGTTTATGATAGGCACATTTGGTGTGAGTGAGTTTGAGCTTGCGAGGCTTGAGATTAATCATGAGAGCACACCGGTAGATAAGGGCATCAACGCCCCCATGATTTTTTCTCCAGCTCCACCACCTCCACAACATGATTGATATGACAGGGGGATTCTCATACTCACTACTTTCTTTTGTGCTTACTCTTTGTTGTCCCTTGCATATTTCATGCAATGTTTGTTCTTTTAGGAGGGGGAGAGCTTGAGGAATTTCTATCTGTTTTATGATTGATACATTTTATATTTTATGAGACAATGGTGTTTTATTTTGATGTTGATTCATTGATTGATATTAACAAAAATTTTAACTTTTTGAGTTGTAAATAAATTTTAATTTGGGTTGTAATAAAGTAGTGTTTATTTTTTCTTTTCTTTCCATTTGAGTTGAATGGATGTGCAAATGATATTCTTGAATTTTGAATTTTGGCAAACCATGTGCATATATGATAAACAATGAGAATGTGAATATCGTATATCTAGTCCTTAGCAATCTGGGTATCGATGTTTCATATGATTAATTCGGATTGCGCTATGGACGAGGAGCATGTACTCACTAATTAGTCTTTTCTTGATAAATCAATCCATGAATGGATTTGAGGAATCTTGAGTTGAATATGTGAGTAATTGAGCTTGGATATGCGATGATTAAAAATTTGCAAGTGTGCTGCCATTGTTTAAATGTGTAACCACTTTCCAATTAGGGATTAGTTATTTTGTTAAAATGCTTGTTTTGCAACATCTAGAATTTACCCGGGTTTGTTTTGAGGAGTAACATGGTTAATTTAGGATTAGGAGAGCACCTTAGGCCTTCTTTGGTTCAACTTAGTCCATTTGATCATAGTGACGTCCCCCGACAATGAAATGAATCCTTAGTGAAGCCCTTTTGAGCCTTGATCTCTTCTTTGGCAACCTTGCATCCTTGATTCATGTTCGTGAAGGGCAAGTCCTTCTTGTTTCCTACCAATCACTCTTTGAGCTTGAAATATTGAGCAATGGCCAAAGGCTATGTTTTGGGAATTAGTAGAAAGAAGGAGGTGTCTCCCATGAAAGAGTTAGAAAAAGAGGGTCAAGAATGAAATGAAAACATTGACGAGTCCTAGAAAATAAAGAAAAGAAAAAGTGAAAAACAATTCTTGAAAATTGTGGACCCTCCAAAAAATCTTATTGTGAAAAACAATGTAAATGGGAGACACATAGGATGATAAATCAAAAGCAAAAGAGATGTCAAAAAGGAGATGAATGTAAAAAGGACCGAAGGATCCTTTCAGCCTCAAAAGGACATGTAGAGTTTAAGGAGGGATGAACCACTATTGACCATATGTTATCTTACTTGACCTTTTCTATACATTACGGTCCTAGAAGATTCCTTGGGGATCCTATTGCGGAAAAAAGTCATGTTAACTTCGATTGAGAATAAGGGCAAGCCCATGGATTGAACCTCACATGCTATATCTCATTTGGGAGAGTGAGAGTTGAAGATATCCTTTGAAAGCAATGTCATAATATTGAGCGTACAGGATCTTCTTTTGCATGAGGGTTAATGGTGATGATTTTTGGTAGTGATTAGCAGTTACATGAGCAATTATGAGCATAGACATGTTTTAATTACTCCTTAGTGATTGCTCAAGGCTTCAAAGTCATGTAATTGGTTTGTGGAAGTTCGAGAAGGGATGGAAAAGGTGAAGATATATGTACTGCTCCCAATGCCCTTATTTGCAAGCTCTAAATTGGATTGATTGATGTTTGATTTGCTTGAGGGCAAGCAAAGGCTTAAGTTGGGGGGTGTTGATGAGTCTATATCTAAGAATCATTTTAGGCCTAGCTTGCAAAGAAACATGCAAGGAATTATTTGCAACTTTTGATAAATATGCATGTGCTATGACAGGAAATGGGATTAAAAGTGTATAAATGAACAGTACTTGATGAAATCATGGAAAGGGAGTAAACGTGCATAAAGGTTGAGAAAAGCGGTATCACCAACATACTTGGTGATCCGCTGAACACTAAGCGAAATTGTATTTTATTGAAGCAACCAAGGTTCAAGATCAAGCCAAGAAGTCGTTCAGATTTGATATCACAAAGCATGTTCGGTGCCTTGCAAAATTTCATAAGAGATCACCTAAAGTTGCATCACTTAAAGCCACAAAATACTGACATGAAGGTAATATGATGTATATTTCGGTGCATCGCCGAATTGGATCAGCAGAACAAGGAATGATCATCTAATATTACAGAAGAGGATGTCTTTTTAAGATGTAGAAAAAAGCAGTCTGTGCACATTCAGTACATCGTCAGAGTGCTCGGGGATAGTTGGATTTCACCTCGGAATGGCATTTCGCAACACAAACTTTCACATATTTATACGGAGTATATAAGCCATTTTAGAAAGGACATTCTACATCTAAGTTCATACCACATTTGAACAATTAGTCTGTAGTAGTAGTACACATAACTTTCCTCTTAGAGTACAAAAGGGAGTAAGGATTTTGAAGCTTTTGAGGAGCGAATTGGAGAAAATTGGCTGGTGATAATCGACTAATTTATATTCAATCATGTTACCCATGGCTTTTGTTTCTATGATTGGTATCAAATCTTTAATTTCTAGCATGTATAGCTAAAATCCCCATGTTGGGTGTGCACGATAATGATATTGGTTTTTGATTTATCCATAGGATCTGTGATATCCTGACTTATCTATAGTTTATTTAAGTGAATTTATCTCAATTCCTATGTTTAATCTATAATTTCAAGGTTTCAAACATGGGGTTTACTTTAGATCTCTAATTGTTGCTTTACCCGGAGTGACTGTAGTGCGGAATGGATATAATGGATGGAGGTCTCTTAGGGTTTCTGTTGATGTCCACAACCATACATTCAATTGTCATGGTATTAGGGGTTTTGCTGAGACTTCTTATGCCAAGTGTGTCCTCGGCAATCCACATATTATTTTTAGTTGATTCTAGTGAAACACCCTTGTATCATAAGTGATATAGTTTACAAGCAACCTAGCCTATTCAGTCAATATCAGCTCATTAAGTCAAATATCTAGACCTGGCTAGTAGACTAATTCCCATATTTGCATATATGGAACATCTTCTATTAATAGTTTTTTAAATCATTAAGTAGAACTTGTTTAGATCAATCATTATTTTTTATTGCAACCCCCAGATCCTACAATTACTTACACACGAGTCACTTCTACCTTGAACAACGATTCCCTATGGGATCAACTCAAACCTCTAAAGTTGGGTTATTATGCTTTTGATGACTGCCATTACTTCCTTTGAGTAGCTAGGTTTAGCGACATCAACATGTCTTGTTATAAACATACTTGCCTTGAAATCAAAATCAAAACATACTGGGTATTAAGTGACAACATAAATCTCATGGAAAAACTTTTTCACCCATGATTATACCCTAAGAAATGTGAGAATATCATGGGTACTTGAAATTCATACTTCAAACATAAAATAAGATGAAATCATACTTAATCTATAAAGAAATCAACAATTCAAAAAATACTTGAAATTAGTTATGAGTATATAACACACACTTATTACTTAATTTTTTCTTATGATTTTGTGTTGCTAAATCCTTAACTTAAGGCTAATAATGTTTTGAATGGTGTATATTTTAGATATATTGTCACGACTCGAGACTAGGGTCTAGATGTGACACGGTGAATGGGAACCTAAGAGTCCCCAAACAAGCCTCAAGTATCCAAATCCACATTATAGGTTCAGAAAAAATATTCAAAAGTAACACACAGTTCTATGGGATGGAAGAATAGGACTCACACTATGGGGGCAATACGGGGATATGGGCATTCCACATTTCCACACCAATGATACATATAACCAAATACAACATTTCCATAAATCAATTCATATGAATACACAAACCTAATACCATGCATAGCATAAAAATTTAAGAGTATCCACATGTTGTCCAGCAAATGCCTCTAATCAAGATGGAACGGGAGCTAGGACATGTTCCCGGCTCACCCTCAAATAAGAAAGAAAATCTGAGATACTATACATAGAGGGAAGATGTCTTGTCCTTGGAGGATAGGACTCACCACAAGTACTCTTCTAGATCGAACAACTCATCAAACGGTTGATAATCGAAATGCTCGGCCCTTGGGATCATTCGTCCTTGAATGATAAGTAGGAGTGGTATTATGGCACAAATAGATTTAAGTCTCATCTCGACACCCGCTCAATGACTCAAACTCTTAACTCTCCATCAATTCGATAACCCTACTTAGATCATCAAGAATGGACACATCAACTCTAGATAGAAACAACAATTTAAGTTAAGAATAAGGATATTACCTTCGATATTTTTGTCTTCATACATGAATAGGTGCGGGTATTTGACTCTTATTTCTTCATTATCTTCCCACATGGCTTCTTCAACAAATTAATTCCTCCTCAAAACCTTAACAGAGGCTATCTCTTTATTTCTTAGTCAGCAAATCCGTCGATCAAGGATTTGGACTGGAATTTTCTCATACGACATGCTATTTTTGACTCCAGTGCTCTTAACAGGGATCACCAAGGCAGAGATCTCCCAAACATTTCTTCAACATAGAAATATGAAACACCAGATGTATTCCGTCTAACTCCGAAGGTAACTCCAGCTCATAAAACACCTTCCCAATTCTCCTCACACTCTGATAAGGGCCAATATAGCGAGGATTTAATTTCCCCTTCTTCCCAAACATCGTGATACCCTTCATGGGTGATACCTTCAAGTATACCCAATCACTCACCTCAAACTCTGAGTCCCCTCTTCTCACACTATTTGATGGCTTTGTGCAGTCTTCAACCTCTCTCTAATAACCTTCAACTTCTCCCTGGACTGATGGACAAGGTCGGGTCCAAACAACTCGGCTTCTCCAACCTCAAACCATCCAATAGGTGATCTGCATCTCCTCTCATACAAGGCCTCATAGGGGGCCATTTGAATGCTCGCGTGATAACTATTGTTATATGCAAATTCAATAAATGGTAGATGGTCATCCTAAATTCCTTTGAAGTCAAGGATGTAGTCTCTCAACATATCTTCTAATGTCTCAATAATGCGCACTGCCTAACCATCCGTCTGTGGATGAAGTGTTGTACTTAGATTTACCTAGGTACCCAATCCCTTTTGGAAAGACCTCCAAAAGTGAGAAGTAAACTAGGCTCCTTTGTCCTAAATGATGGACAAGGGAACTCCGTGCAGCCTCACAATCTATTGGATGTACATCTTGGCATACTTTTCACAGTATTAGTTGTCTTGACTATCAAAAAGTGTGCTGATTTAGTCATCCTGTCCACATTCACCCATATCAAATCATGTTGCCTTTGGGATCTCGGTAGAACGGTAATGAAGTCCATGTTAATCATCTCCCACTTCCATTCTGCAATCTCAAAGTTCTGTGCCAATCAGCAAGGCCTGTAATGCTCAACTTTCACTTGCTAGAAATTTGGGCACTTTGAAACAAAATCAGCGATATCCCTCTTCATTCTACTCCACTAATAGACTTCCCTTATGTCGTGGTACATCTTGGTGGAGCCTGGATGAATGGAGTATCTAGTGTTGTGGGCTTCAGCCATGATCCTCTCTCGGACACCATCAACATCAGGAACACATAGCCTACTCTTGTATCTCAACACCCCATCTCCCCCTTTGGAGAAGACCATCACTTTTTGTTTATGGAAAGCCTCCTTCAATTGGAGAATAATAAGATCACGATCTTCTTTCTCTTTTACCTCTGCTACTAGGGATGATGAAGACCTACTCTACATATTGACTCCTCCCTCTTCATTCCCCTCAAGTTGAACTCCTAATCAATCCAATCTATGTATTTCCTTCACTAGCTCTTTCTTTCCTTCCTCAACATCGGTTGTGCTATCCATTGACAACCTACTAAGAGAGTCAGCAACAATGTTAGCTTTACTTGGATGGTATAGGATTCTCATGTATAATCCTTGAGATCCAAACACCTCTTCTATTGTAGGTTGAGTTCTCTTTGACTGAAGACATACTAGAAGCTCTTGTGGTCAGTGAACACATCCACATGCACTCCATACAAGTAGTGGCACCATATTTTAAGTGCAAACACCACTGCCGCCAACTCGAAATCATGGGTCAGATAGCTCCTCTCATGAACCTTAAGTTGCGTGGAAGCATAGGCTATCACCTTTCCTTTCTGCATCAACACACTACCCCACCTAACTCCTGACACTTTAGAATATATCACAAAATCTGTCGTCCAATCAGGAAAAGTCAAAATAGGAGCGGTGGTTGATCTAGTTCATTTCTTGAAAACTCTTCTCACATTCCTTAGACCACGAAAACTTAACCATTTTCTGAGTCAGCTTGGTCAATGGTGCGGACAGGGAACAAAACTGATCAATGAACCTACGAAAGTTGCCTGTCAACCCCATACCATGCAACCAAGGCATGGGCCCCCTTCCATGGCTGGTGGTAAGGTCCACTAGTTTTGAAAGGCTCTGTGGAGGGCAACATTTTCTTGGACCTCATAAGAAGCTAAAAAAAGCCACAAGAATGGCCAAGGGCAACTCTATAGCCACCTCTATGGAACGCGAAGGTGTCCTTAAAAGGGAACCTTTGTAAAAATCATTGGAAACCATTGTTTAAGCATCCTTATGTCTTTCTATAGCAAGGGTTCTTACATCTAAATATAGACCTTCAATCTAATATTTAAGTGTTTTTAGTATTGGTGCTCATTCAATCAATCTACATTGTGATATATGGGAGCTTACCTCCTAGCCCCTTTATCGTCACCATTTGTCTAGAAAATGAAATGCATGATATAAAATACTTAGCCATATCAAGTTCCATATGCATAGGAATAGAACATGTAAACTATGGGATTTTACATCCTCTCTCATTTAGGGACATTCATTCTCGAATGTTATAGTAATTTGAAAATTTTAACAAGTTGAAACCTTAGTTTAAACATATAATTAACAACATGATAAGTATCTTAACAAGCATACATATTAATGCCCCAATTCTGCATCTTGGAATTCCTCTCTAGTTTCAAATAGATAAGAGTACTTAGATTACATCGCTTTCTCAGCTTCCTACATTATCTCTTCTACTTGTTAGTTTCTCCGGAGTACCTTTACTGATGCTTTTTCTTTATTCCTTAGATTCATAACTAGATGATATAGAATATCAATAGGTACCTCTACATAGGTGAGATGTTCTGTGACCTGCACATTTTCAATAGGGGTGATACAAAATGGGTCACCTATGCATTGTTGAAGCATTGACACATGAAACACTAGATGAACCATTGAAAGCTCCTAGGGTAGCTCTAGATCATATGTGACCTATCTGAACCTTTCAATAATTTTATATCGACCTATGTATCATGAGCTAAATTTTTGGTTCTTACCAAATCTCATTACCCCTTTCATTTGCAATTCCTTCAAGAATACTCAATCTCCTACTGAGGACTTCAACCTTTTTCTGCTAGAATCTATATATGATTTTTGATTATTTAAGGCTATTTCTAGTCGTTGTTGTATCACCAAACTTTTGTAATAGCTTGTTTAACTCGATATGGCCAAAACATGGTAGTTTCACCTACTTCGAACCCTCCAACTGGTGATCTACACTTCCTTCCATGAAAATCTTTGTAAGGCGCCATTTTGATTCTTGAGTAGTAGCTTTTACTATAGAAAATTAAATAAGTGGAAAATGATCTTCCCAACTACCAGTGAAGTCCAAGCACAAGCTCGCGACATATTTTCAAGTGTTTGAATGATGCATTATGCTTGAGTATCCATTTGGGGTTTGAATGTTGTACTGAAATTTACTTGTTTTCCCAAGCTACTTTAGAATGAATTCCAAAATGTTATGGTAAATTGAGCTCCACGGTCAGATATAATAGAGATTGGGACCTTGTTTGGCCTAAATTTCTCCTTAATATACAATCTTGTTTACTCTTCTACCATATAATTGCTCTTAATTAGCATGAAATGTGCTGACTTTATATGTCTATCAACTTTTACCCATATAGAGTCAAACTTATGAAATGAGTGAGCTAACCCAACAACAAAATCCATATTGATCATATCCCACTTCTAATTCGGAAGCTTTATACATTTCATATTATCTCCCAACTTTTGGTGTTGTACTTTAACTCATTGACAATTCATACATTGGGGAAACAATTCTGGAATGTCCTTTTTCATGCCTCCCCTCCAAAATATTCCCTTCAGGTCATGATACATTTTGGTTTTTCCTGGATGCATGGAATATGTTGAATGATGTTCTTCTTCCATTATAATCCTTCTTAGTCCATTAACATCAAACACATATAATCTATTTTGACAATAAAGTACTCCTTAATGAGTAAGCTCAAATCCCTTTATTGTACCTTGATTTACCTTCTCCTTAAGTCGTCGTAGAATAGGATCATTGAATTGTATTTGGTTTGCCTCAATAACCAATGAACACTCAGCAACATTATGCTCAATAATCCTTTCCTTTGGAGTTTCAAAAAATTTAAATCCTAAACTTGCGAGTTGACATATATCCTTAGCCATCTCTTTCTTTACTGTGGTCTGCTTATTAGTACCCTTGATTGCCTTACGACTCATAGCATCAACTGCCAAATTTGTTTTCCTTGAATGGTACAATATATCAACATTGTAATCTTTTATTAGCTCTAGCGAACTTCGCTGCCACAAATTTAGGTCTTTTTGCTTTAAGATGCATTGCAAACTCTTATGATTAGTATATATGTCAATATGAACCCCTTACAATTAGTGGTTCCATATCATTAATGCAAATGCAATCATTGCTAGTTTTCCTCATATGGTCACAGTTGTCTCGAAGCATAAGCAACTACTCTACCATGCTATGTTAGTACAAATCCTAAGCCAACTCCCGAAGCATCATAATACACTACATAACCCTCTGGGCCTTCTAGAACTACTAGTGTAAATATAGAAGTTAGAATACTTTTCGACTCTTGGAAGCTTTTTTCACATACATCATTACGTTGGAAATCAGATATCTTATGTGTTAACTTAGTTAGTGATGCACATATAGAAGTAAAACCTTCAAAGAACATTCTATAATAACCTGCCAACCCTAGGAAGCTCAAAACTTTAGTGGGTGAGCTTGGCCTTGGCCAATCTTTCATGACCTTTATCTTTTATGAATCAACCCTTATTCCTCCATCAAATACAATATGACCCAAGAGTGCTACTATTTTTTTACGAAAATTTACATTTGGAAAACATGGCACACAACTATCGATTGCAAAAAACATGTAATATCTATCATAAATGATTTGCAATGTACTCTTCTGACCATGTATACACCAACATATCATATATAAATACTATTATGAATACATTCAAGAATGGATTGAATAACTTATTGATCAATTCCATAAAAACTACTGGTATATTTGTTAGCCTAATTGACATAATGAGAAATTTTAAATGAACATAGCGTGTTCAGAAAACTATCTTAAGTATATCTTTTCTTATATCATGCTAACTTGGTAATAACCTGACCTCAAATAAAGTTTTGAAAAGTATTTGGCACCCTGTACCTGATCAAATAAATCGTAAATCCTAAGAAGGTCATATTTGTTCTTAATTGTCACTCTATTAAATAGACGTTACTCAATCCACATTCTCAATCAGCAATTTTTTTTACTTACAAATAAAACTACTACATCCTAAGGGAACACACTAGGCCTTATAAAACCTTTTTCCACCAAGTCTTTTAATTGTTTCTTTAATTCACATAATTCTGTCTTGGCCATTCTATATGGAGGAATAGATATATGTTGAGTGCCTAAAATTAAATCAATACCAAAATCTACTTCTCATTCTAGGGATAAACCTGGAATCTCTTATGGAAACACATCAAAAAGTTCATTCATTCTTCAAACAGATTGAAGAGTTGCTGATTTTGCCTCCATATCCCTCACTATAACTACATAACATATATATCCTTTTGACATCACCTTCCTTTCCATAAAATGTGAGATAAGCTTACCCCTTAGTGCCCCAACATTGCCTTCCCATTCAAGAATTACCTTATTTGAAAAGTGGAAGTGCACTTTCATAGTTCAGCAATCCATGGTGGCATAGTAATAAACCAACCAATCCGTACACATCATAACATCAAATTCAACCACTTCAAGCTCAATAGGGTTAGTCAATGTATCAAAGTCCCAAATAGTTATTATGTAATTGTGATGGACTCTTCTAGCTATAATAGACTCACTAGTTGGTGTAGACACTTCAAATAATTTATTCAACAATTTAGGAGTTCTTTAAAGCTTCACAATAGCTAGTGGAGTAATATATGATAGTGTAGAACTACGATCAATTAAAGCAAATACATTATGTGAAAAGATAGAAAATGTACCCGTAACTACATTAGGTGAAGCTTCTAAGTTTTATCGACTCCCTAGAACATATATGTTATTTTGGACTCCGCTAGAGCTAGTTGCTCCTCTAACACCTCTATCATGAGGTATACAAAGTTGCTGACTTCTACCTAAATGAGGCACTAATGATGATGATGCAATAGTTAACCTAGTAAGTTGTGCTCTATCGCCCATGTGTATTCTCGGGCAATCTCTTATTATATGCCCAGGCACACCACATGACTAACAAACATCTATCCTCGTATGACATAAAAACAAATGACGCCTCCCACAGTATTTTCAAGGTTGCATAGGAGGCACTGGTTGGCTTTCCAGATATCCTGTTATCCGTGAACCTTTTCCTTCACATCTTTTCCCATACAAATTACCCCTAGACCCTTGAAGGTGGTGGACCACTAGCTATAGAGTAGGAGGAGGATAGCTTAAGAAGTCCATTAGAAAATCAAGGCTTACACATACCTTAGGATGGCATAAACTTTCTTGTAGATCTAGCCCTCTTAGATTGCCTTGTTGCTAACTCTTGTGTCCTTCTCTATTGCCTTTGATCCTCTATTTTTATGCAAAAATTTGCATCCTTGCTTTATTAAAGGAAGCAATGTCACAATTTCTATCTAGATACGAATCGAATCTATGTATTGATGAACTCTATATTCCATGGTAGAAACTATATTAGGAGCATACCTATCTAGGGAATTAAATTGGATACTATACACTCGTATGCTTATATTCCCTTGGTGGAGATTCAAGATATGATCTGCATGGGCATTTCAGATCTCTAATGGAAAATCATGGTTAAGAAATGCCTTTCTAAACTCCTTGCAATTAGTTGGAGGTGCATCTGTACCATTATATTACTTCCAAGCTTCATACTACTATACATCCACACCCTTCAATCTATATGTTGTAAGCTCAACAACTTCATTAACACTTACATGAATAACATCCCAGCTGCGTTGGATTTGAAGGATGAAATCTTGCAGATATTCATTAGGATCTGACCTGATGTATGATGGAGGGTGTAAATTAAGAAAATCACTTATCATAATTCTAGTTGCCTTATTTATAGTACCAGCAGCCACAACGAGGCCTTCTTGACTTTGATCTTGGCAAGAAATTATATGAGTCAATAATTGGACTGTATTGCACAGATCTTGTATGATATCATCGATAGGTGGTTCTTAAGAGATTCCACTCCTTCTTGGTTAATTGGTAGACAGAGGAAATTGAATTATTTATGATAAAGACTCATCTTGAGCCTTATTTTGTTGTCTAGTCCGACCTGTTGTCTTTGGTTTTCCTAGTTTCTGGCATACATATGGTACAAAATAATTTAGAGGTTAGACATGATCCACCTACAATATTTGGCATTCTGACACGATCTAAGAAATGAAAAGAAAGTGACAACTACTAAATGTTATGTAGCCTCTTGTTTAAAACTGTGGTGCAAAACATATCAATAAGCAACACCCTACATATACACGACAATGTAGACTTCCTATTATGACCCGCTCTAATACCACTTTTGTCACGCCTATAATCCCATTAAGGTGGACTAGCATTTGTTGCTTGAAAGACTAGGCAGAACCAACCTGTAATAATATTCTATCTATGAATGTCAAAAGGTGCTACAAGAATAGATATGCTTTCATGAATGTAGACACTATTAATAAGCCAAAAAGGAAATGCAAATGACTAGGCCAAAAAAGCCACAATGCCTAAACCACAAGACACAACCATACTTTACAATACATAGTCGACAAAGCCTCTAGATAATGAACACTATTTGATAAAAGAAGGAACAAGCCCTGCCTCACACTTAGTTACTATATCATACCAAAATATATGTTATATACTAAAAAAGCCCCAGGACAATCAAGAGATCAGTAATAGTAGCTTGATATCTTGTACTCCAACTGAGGCGTTCTACTAGCTCCTGTATCTGCATTATGAAATATAGTCCACCGAGAAGGACGTCAATATGAAATAAAGTACTTAATATCTAAAGTAGATTGTACTATATGTGAAATAATAGTTTCAATGAAATATTGTATCAATGTAAGGATAAAAGACCACATTTAGTGATCTTCTCAAATCATGTACTTTATATTCTTTTCTTCAGTTTACCATTTATTTATTACTTTATAATTTCTGCATAATATATAATACAAATGACTAGCTGATCTATGGTCAATATAAAAATCGAGATCAGCTCATACTAGGCTTATCTTTCATCCTTAAGATACCCTCCGTAATATAGGGATCGACCCATGCTAGGCGATTCTTCTGCCCCTGGGATACCACCAATCAATAAGCAACTTCACTTTATATCTTTCATTTACATTTGACACAGTTCTTTGGGTGGTCATGGCATTTTAAGCTGTAGGACTATAATGACATTAAATGTAAGGCAACACCACAATGTATAGAGTAAGTTACACAATTAATAAAATGCATAGAATCTTATATAACATATAGACTTTATTTGGATAAAATGAGAGCTCGTGTAGCTTGGTGTTCAATGTACATATGCAATTCGATGATAGCTACATATTGGAACATACAGACATATCAAAGAGTATAGACAAGGTCATTAGTCATAGTCAATCTTGTAGGCTGCTCAATGTATCCTTTGCGAGTGAAATCTAATAATCATGCCGAAGATTAGGAAATTAAGTAGCCTTAGTTACCTTGTTGGACCACCTTGTTATTACCTCGAACGAACTTCCTTTCCCCCAAATATTTATCTACATCAGATAAGGTGGTAAAACTAGTATTAGTAGCTAATAAACACTTTTTGCTAGTCCAATCTTGTCAAAAAATAATACTATAGTGGCGTGTGTATAATTACCGACCTAAGGTTTTTCTTTCAATCCTTTTCCTTCTCTAATTGCATTTATACAGTACACATTTTCATATACATATCGTACCCTAGATTGTTTTAGTTCCATAATACACTTATAATATGTTATGAAGTACTACACTTTGCAACTCCACACAACAAATAATTAAGTAGTGTAGCATTACACCCTTTTCCTACATTTCAATATCAACAATTCACACCTTTTCCAACATTAACCAAACTATTCTCAACATATTCACACACCCAAATAGTCCCAAAGAAGTTCAATATAGAGAGGACGTGATTCTATAGTTCCCAATCAACATTTCACAAGATCTTATTAAAATTAGACTTAAAATATTATACCTAAACTCATGATTAAATAAAACAGAGATGTGGAAATATACTTACTCTAATTCTTATAACATGTCATTTTTAACCTAAACTCCTTTAAGAAATACAACATACCTTCACAATTAAACCCACCATGTAGAGAAAAATCACTTAATAATCAAGAAAAGTGAGTAATAACATGTGGAAACAATCTGCCTATATTTTTATTTAAGCATAAATAACATATGTCCCTCGTTTTTCATGGGAGAATTAAGTAAAATTGATAATTTCTTTTTACATACCTTAAACTTCAATGATGAGGGCCTCTTCAAGAACGCTAGAAGTGCTTTTAGGGCTGTTGTATGAAGTCCAGACAGAGCAAAGAGATAAACATGTGAAAGCTGAAACTTTGTCTATATTAAAATGAAGTAAAATGAGTTAGTCCCTACCCCTTTAAAGGGAACTTCTCCGGCTGACATTCTTGGCTCATTTTGGGCCTTGAATTGCCAACTAGGTGATGCACCTACTTGGCCATTTAAATTGGGCCTTTGTAGACTTCAATTCATTGGGCCTTGACTAACCATTTTTTCTCTTTTCCTTTCACTTGGTTTGGCTAGAATTGTCAAGTAGGTGGTAAGTGTACTTGGACCCTTTATTTATGTTATTTTGGGACCCAATGTTGTCCCATTCTAATACTAAACCGTTGGACAAAATTACACCTTTATCTTGGGCCTTATTCTTTATTGGAGTTGGACAAATTTGGTGTTGGGCCTCATCTCCATTTTATTTTCTTTTTACTTAATTTTGGCCTTAAGTGAGTCTAGTAATGTATGAATTAATCTTCCTTATCCACCTAGCCCATTTAAGCTAAGCAAGCAGGTGGCTGACCAACTAGGTTCTTAAAGTCCAACAAGCACCTCACTTCTTTTATTTAGTTAAAGACTATGATCTATTTAATTTAACTTAAAACTCATATACCGTCAATTATCATGAACGTTAGACGTAAATTTAGACCTTCAATCTTAAATGTAAATACTTTAGAATTGGTGTTCATTTAATCAATCAACATTGTAATATACAGGAGCTTACCTCTAAGCTTCTTTGTGGTCACCATTCGTCTAGAAAATCAAGTACATTAGGTATAATATCAAGCCATATCAAGTTCCATATGCACAAGACTAGTGCACGTAAAATATGGGATGTTACAACTTATATTTACCTCGGTACTAACACCCCTTTGAAAGGACATTCAAAAATGAGAAGTGAATTGAGTACCACAGTCTTATTTGGTAGAAAATGGAACCTTATGCAATCTCACAAATTCATAGATATAGCTTAGCATAGTCCTCGACAATACAAGAATTCTTCACAAATAAGAAATTGGTTGATTTAATCATTCTATCCACAAACCACCCAAATCGACTCTTCTTATTTCCGAGTCCTCGGCAAACCTGTGATAAAGTCCATGTTCATTTCCTCTCACATCAAAGTAGGAATCTCAATATCTTGGTTAAACCACCCAACCTTTGATTCTCAACTTTCACTTATTGGAAATTTGAATATTCTACCACATACCTTGCAATGTCTTTCTTCATGTCATTCTACGAATACACTTCACTCAAATCTCTATACACTGTGGTGGATCCCAGATGAATAGAATACTGAGAGTTATGAGCTTCATCTAGTACCTTCTCATATAAACCATCAACATTTGGAATACACAACCCCCTTTGGTAACGAGGTATTTTGTTGCGATGCTAACCTAATGCCTAGTCGTAATAGGGAGAATGATGGATCTAAAAGCACCTCACCCAATCCTTTGGTATTCGTTAAGCCTTAATAGGTGCTAAACAAATAAAAGCAAAACTTTTGTAAGTAGGGATTGGGACTAAGGTACACCAATCGATTAAAACCATGAAAAGAAGTAACTTAAACTCCACATATGTAGTCCAAACATACCATCTACATGAAGGTCTTAGGGGTGCTAAGACATACTCAAAGCTCACCCTCAAGCATAAATGTAAATAAAATACATCATAGAAAGTAAAAGTCTCTAAATACAATTATAAGTAAGTGTCTCAAAAGTACAAAAGCAGGAAGAAAAAGGTGTAATCCCCGAACTAGATCGCTTAACAATCAATTACTCTAGGACGTCTAAAGCTACGTATCGACGGAGAAGGAGGATCTCCAGTCTCTACATGGTGATGTCATGTATGAAAAATATATTTTATTACGTTAGAATGTACAAAGTGTGTGAGGTAAAATAAAATACATGAAATTGTGATACCATAATTCAAACATGTATAACCATAGCATAAGAGTAAAGCTGAAAATGAAATAAGAGGACAATGCATCATGTAAGTCATGTTTAACATTTCATAATTATCATATATAATAATATGTAGGAGGATACCATGACAAACATTTAAGACCATGTTTTCACGACCCGGGCCTAGGGCCTAGATGTGACACGGAGAATGGGAACCCGAGAGTCCCTAAACAAGCCTCAAGAATCTAAATCCACATCATCGGTTCAGGAAGAACATTCAAATAGTAACACATAGCTCTAAGGGATGGGAGAATAGGACTCACGTTATGGGGGCAATACATGGCTTGGGACGTTCCACATTTCCACACCAAATACACATATAGCAAAAATACGAAATTTCCATAAGTCAAACCAAATGAATACATAAACCAAGTAACACGCATTGCGTAAAGATTTTAAAAAGTATACATATTGTCCAACAAATGCCTTTAGTTTAGATGGAATGAGGCCTGGACATGTTCCAAGCTCACCCTCAAATAAGAAAGGAAATCTGAGAAAACATAAGTAGAGGGAAGATGGTTTGTCCTTGGAGGATGGGACTCACCACAAGTGCACTTCAAGATCAAACTACTCGTCGAACGATTGTTAATCGAAATGCTCAGCCCCTACATGGTAAAATCATTTAGGAATAGAGCATGCATTAGTACGCTTGAATGTACTAAGTATATGGGCATGCAATGCATATAACTTGTTAAACCTGCACTCAAATATTAGATGACAAGGGCACATAATATAGAAAGAATCATATAATCAAGGTAGTAATATATACAAGCTTTCATGAAATTCACGATGCGTGAATGAGATGATGCTCATATATAAGGGGGATGGACAATAACCGACAAATCAAACCGATGCGAGCTATTACACGAGTTAGACCGATAGCGACCTCCCATCAGTAGGGAGAAGATTACTCGTCAAAGGTAATCTATATCATACCATACGGGACCTCCATTTCAGTGGATGGTCACCTTCCTTACGGAACACATTATTCCAGAAGGATTTTTCCAAAATCATATCATATAATATATAAAATAAATAACCATTCCTCAAAGCCCGGTCATTTTGATAATTGCTACCATTCCTATGTTGGCACATAGTTCAAGGAAAAGGAGAGGACCCTTGGGGATAGCCCGAACGCCCTCAATCTATCGGTGCTCCCTCAATCTATCGGTGCTAAGTCAAAAACATCCCACATGAATACTTACACATATACGTGCTTCCAAAAGATACAATATTCATTTCAAAACTGTAAATGAATAAACTGTTCCATGCACATTTTAGGCTCAAATGCCAAATCATAGGTCATAATCATGATGCACGTGAAAGGAATAGCTCATTCACATATACAAGATTGTGCAAGCACCCGAGAGGCACAAAGAGCCATAATCATAAGACATGTATGTAATCACATTCTAATCATAACCAATGCCTTATCATAATCATATCAATATCATTTCATAAAACATAATTGGGCTTAAACCACATCATAATTTCTATGTACCAATGTTCATGGATGCAAATGCAATGTGTGATATGAGAATATCATGGGTAATATAGATTCAACTTAAATTAAACAACATAATATTAAATTGAATAAATCCATAATTAAATAAACATCTAAATCATAATATAAATCACCCATGCATAAATCAACTTTAAAAGGGGACATGCATGTTCATAACTTCATTTCTCAATATAAGTCATCATCATAAGGCTTAAAATCATGAGTAATGTACAACCCATACATCAATTGAATTTAATAAAATCAAATAATGAAAATCCACATTTAAGATAAACTAAAATTCATGAAATCAATTGAAAGGAGTTTTAGGTCTTCTTGGTCAAAATGAACCAAGAATCAATCCCACATACCTTAATTAAGGAGCTGAATTTGGGGAAGGATCTATCTTGAATTTGAACCCAAGTAAACCCTAACTTTGAATCTTGAGAGGGGAGTGTAGACATTATATGAGAGGTGATCTTATGAAGGGTAGAGGGTTTAAAGAGAATGAATTAAGAGGGGAGGGATATCAGTTAAGTTAGAGGTTTAGGATAGGTAAAAAGTCATAATTCATAATTAATATTAACCAAAATTACATAAACGACATTAATGAAAAGGGAAAAATTCGAGTTGTCAAGTCCATACAGTCTCCTACACGGTCCGTGAGTCGTCACACGGACCGTTAACAATGACCATGAACCGTCACTTAGACAACTTTCATGGTGCCAACACTTGGAATTTCTCCGAGGCTAAGGGGTACCATACGGACAATTACACGGATCGTGTGACACTACATGGGTTGTGTCAAGGGCCGTGTGAGGACACTTAGAAAACTTCTGCACGAAAAAGTTATGAGATGGTTATTTTATACATAGTAAAATCTTACGTAGCGAGCCACACGAAGGGCTACACGGCCCGTGACACAACACACAGACCGTGTGGGTGGCCGTGTGCCTTCACCTGGTCTGAAATCCACCGTCGCATTCCACTCTTTCAAAATCTTAGCCAAGTGTCTCTCCAAGGGAGGCCATACGGTCCTTGTGGCTTCACACGGCCCGTGTGGGCTTTCCATAAAGATGGCTGGCAAATGTTTTGCTCGGGACGGTACTAAGAGATCCGGTAAAGCTGCTCATAAATCTGGGTCCTTACCTTATCTCCTCCTTGGGAACATTCGTCCTCGAATGTGAAACAACAAGGCTTGATAGCTTGACTTGGGACGTGAAACATCCGAACACAAGGTATAATGAGTAGTTCATTAAATCATGAAGTCTTTAAAGTCCATTTCAAATATACTCAAATCATTCAAACATCATAAAAAATCATCTTCGTACCCATATATGCATGTCATGTCATGAGACTCAAGAGTGAAAGAATTAGGACTATCTATAAGAGGGTTGACCTAGAACCTTAGGCTGGAGTGGATTGGAAAAGTTGAGGATATCACTTCATCATTTCTAGCTCGGCCTTCCACGTAGCATTCTCCACATGTTGATTCCTCCAAAGCACTTTCACCGAAGCCACGTCCTTTTTACGAAGCTGCTTCACTTGCCTATCCATGATCACCACCAAGATTCCCTCATAAGGCAAGTTCTCTTCAACCTCAATCCCTTCCAAAGGCACAATGGTGCTAGGATCACCAACTAGCTTCCTCAACATAGACACATGAAAGAGCAGGTGAATGGAACTCAAGTCCAGAGACAGCTCCAGCCTATAGGCCACACCCCCAACCTGCTCAACGATCTCATAAGGGACAACATACCAGGGGCTTAGCTTCCCTTCTTACCAAACCTCATCACACCCTTCATAGGCGAAACCTTCACATATACCTAATCACCAACGTGAAACTCAAGATCTCTCCTCCTAACATCTGAATAAGACTTTCAGCGACTTTGTGCCGTTTTCAATCTTACTCTAATCACTTTCACCTTTTCCATAGCCTCCATTACTAAATCTGGGCCAACCAGTGCCATCTCTCCCAACTCAAACCACCCCACTAGTGACCTATACCTTATCCCATAGAAGGCCTCAAACAATGCCATACTAATGCTAGCATGGATGCTATTATTATAAGAAAACTCAATGAGGGGAAAGTGATCATCTCAGTTACCCTTACACTCCAACACACAAGCCCTCAACATATCCTTCAAGGTTTGAATAGTCATCTCAGCTTGCCCATCGGTTTGAGGATGAAAAGTGGTGATCAACTTAATCTTAGTTCCAAGTCCCTTCTGAAAAGATCTCCAAAAGTGCAAACTGAATTGGGTTCCACGATCTGATATGATGGACCCAGGCACACAATGCAATCTCACCAACTCTTGGATGTACATCCTCACGTAATCCTCTGCGCTGAAGGTAGTCTTGACCAGTAGGAAGTGAGCTGACTTAGTCATCTGATCAACGACAACCCAAATAGAATCGAATTGCCTTTGGGTCTAGGGCAAACCAACCACGAAATCCATGCTTACGACTTCCTATATTCATGTGAGAGTCTCAATGTCTTGTGCTAAGCCACTGGGCCTTTGGTGCTCTACCTTCACAAGTTGACAACTCAAATATTTGGATACGAACTTAGCGATGTCTTTCTTCATACCATGCCACTAATATGCTTCTTTCAAATCCTGATACATTTTAGTAGACCCCAGGTGAATAGAATAATGAGCGTTGTGAG
Organism: Solanum rostratum; assembly: GCA_029948455.1. NCBI lineage: Eukaryota > Viridiplantae > Streptophyta > Magnoliopsida > Solanales > Solanaceae > Solanum > Solanum rostratum. Next base: position 27,428,306 of record CM057047.1, read on the forward strand.
AGCCTCACTCATGATCACTCTCCGAAAATCATCCACATACGGAACACAAAGCCGGTCTTGGTACCGGAGCACACCATCTCCCTCTTGGGAGAACACCTCGATCTTGTTTTTGGCAACCAATATCTTCAATTCAAGTAACGATGGGTCTAAATCTTGCTTAGCTTTTACATCATCCACCACTAAATAACACGGATACAACCATCGCTCAAATCAGCCAACATGACACATAAACTAGCCAAATGGTGAACATCCCTTGCTAACTCTTTCCTTTCCTCCCCAACATGGGCCACACTCCCCATAGATAGCCTACTGAGAGCATCAGCCACAACATTGGCCTTGCCAAGATGATATAGAACACTCATATTGTAATCCTTTAGGAGTTCCAACCATCTCCTTAGCCTCAAATTGAGATCCCTTTGAGTGAATACATATTGCAAACTCTTTTGATCGGTGAACACACCAACATGAACCCCATACAAATGATGTCTCCAAATCTTCAAGGTGAAAACTACCACTGCCAACTCAAGGTAGTGTGTTGGGTAATTACGTTCATGCACCTTCAACTGCGTTGATGCATAACCTTATAATGTTGCATAAGCATACAACCCAATCCAATCCGCAAGCCATCACAATACACCATGGATCGCTCCAAACCATTTGGTAAAGTCAAGATAGGAGCTGATGTAAGCCGATCCTTTAAAGTTTGGAAACTCTGCTCGCACTCGTCCGACCACAAAAACTTAGCCTTCTTTTAGGTCAACTTAGTCAATGGAGATGTAATAGATGAGAACCCTTCAAAAAACCTTCTATAATATCTGGCTAACCCCAGAAAACTTCAAATATCTAAGGGAGTCAACGGTCTGGGCCAATTCTTCACGGCCTTGGTCTTCTTCGGATCCACCTTGATACAACCACAGGATACTACATGACCAAGGAAAGCCACTTCACCCAGCAAAAATACACATTTGCTAAACTTGGTATACAATTTCTTCTCTCTCAAGATTCGGAGAACCACCCTCAAATAATCCCCGTGCTCATTCTCACTTCAGGAGTAAATGAGAATATCGTCAATGAATATCACCACAAAACTGTCAAGGAATGGCTTAAACACCCAATTCATCAGATCCATAAACACGGCAGGAGCATTAGTTAGGCCGAACGACATCACCACAAACTCAAAATTCCCATACCTTGTCCGGAAGGCTGTTTTGGGAATGACACACTCTCTAACCTTAAACTAATGATACCCATAATGAAGATCAATCTTTGAGAAATGAGTATCCCCTTGAAGCTGGTTGGACAAGTCATCAATCCTAGGCAACAGGTACTTATTCTTAATGGTCAACTTATTCAGTTTCCTATAATTACACATCTGAAAAGATCCGTCCTTCTTTCTTACAAACAACACTGGAGAACCCCACAGTGATATACTGGGCTGAATGAAACCTTTTTTCTCCAACAAATCCTTTAACTACTCTTTTAACTCTTTCAACTCCGCCGATGCCATATGATAAGGAGGAATAGAGATAGGCTGAGTATCCAGAAGAAGATTTGCACCAAAGTCTACCTCCCTTTTAGGAGGGATACTGGGCAAGTCTTCCAGGAACACATCCAAAAACTCATTCACCACAAGAACCGACTCAAGTGTAGGCACTACATACTCTATATCCTTGACCCTCACAATATGATAAATGCACCCCTTAGAAATAATTTTCCACTCCTTGACGTAGGAAATAAATCGACCTTTAATAGATGAGTCACTACCCTTTCATTCAAGAACGGGCTCACCAAGAGGTTGGAACTTGGCCTTCTAGGTTCTAAAATCTATAAAGGCATATGATGAATACAACCAATCCATCCAAAGAATCACATCAAAGTCGAACATCTCTAGTTCCACTAGAATACATAGAAAAATTTTGTGCAACACAGAAATAGGTAACCATGATAGACACTATGTGCAATAACAAATTCACCCACGAGAGTATAAACTGAGAAGGGATCCTTCAAAATCTTGGGACTCAACCCAAATTTAACAGCCAATAGAGGAGTCATAAAAGACAAATTTGCACCCGGATCAAGCAAAACATAATCATATAAATCAAAGACTTTTAACATACCAGTCACGATATCCAGAGCTTTCTCAACCTCTTGGCAGGAGTGGAGTGCATAGAACCAATTGTTTCTTGGGGCAACAGCTTGTAGAGATCTTTGTTGTCCTTCCCCGCCTTAAGCCACCTGACCTTGGCCTCTACAACCATTCTTAGGATAATCAGCAGCCTTGTGATTTTTATCACCACACCTGAAGCAAACACCCAAATCCCTCCAACAAACATGTGAGGCTTTCCACATTTGTTACATAGATAATGCTCTTATCCACCACCGACCGATGACCTAGGATGAGGTACCCAAAAACTAGAGACACGAGCACCAGAACCGTGGCCCTATTGGAAACGACCTAAACCAACACTTTAAGAGCCAGAGAATCCACCATCAAAATGGGCTCTCTTGGGATCGTGAACCCTTCTCTCCTTGAGTTTCTCCCCTTCGATATGTTCAACATACACCATGAGTCTAACAATATTCATATCTCATACGAGCATAGCGGTACGACATTCTTTTATAAGCAAATCAGAGATACCCAAAACAAACTTGTGAATCCTTGCATGGGGTCAGCCACAGGTGACGCAACATACTTGGAGAGCTTTGTGAATATGAGGGAATAGTCCCTCACACTCATACCTCCTTGCTTGAGGTTGATAAACTCTGTCATCCTGGCCTCTCTAAGATCAAGTGGAAAGAAGTGATATAGGAACGCAAATCTGAACTCTTCTCAATTGACTTCACCACCACAAATGCTTGCTATAGACCATTGGGTATACCATACCTGAGTTACATCTTTCAGTTGGTAGGTAGCCAATTAAGCCTTCTCCTCACAAGTGATACCCATAATGTTCAATATCTTGGTGAGCTCATCAATGAACCCTTGTGCATCCTCATCAGCCTTCGATCCATAGAACTCGAGAAGGTTTATTTGGGTAATATTCCTCACCCTAGAAGCTGGCGTAGGATCCCGTGGTAGGTTAGCCTGTCTTGTCTCAGATGTTACCACCCGAGCAAGCATGGAAAAGGCTGTATAGAATTCACCATTTGAGATGGGTTCATCCATAGGCTCTTAAGAAGCCAGATCCTCATTAGCTGAAGCCGGCCTTGGTGGGAGGGGTATTTCTCGAGGCATCATCTGAAATGGAGCAACGACACCATAAAGATGAGGGAAAAAATATACAAGTCATAGCACGACATAAGGCATGAAGAAATGAGGCAATTCTTAGAATGTCTCTATATCCTCCCACTCATAGGCATGGTGCACTTTACACCCATGAATAGGACATTACTTGACGCAGCATGTTGGACTCCAAGGACCATTTATAAACCTAGTGCTCTGATACCATCTTTTGTCACGACCCGAGACTAGGGCCTAGATGTGACACAGCGAATAAGAACCCGAAAGTCCCCAAACAAGCCTCAAGTATCTACATCCACATTATCGATTCAGGAAGAACATTCAAATAGTAACATATAGCTCTAAGGGACGGGAGAATATGACTCACGCTATGGGGGAAATACAGGGTTTGGGACATTCCACATTTCTACACAAAATACGCATTTATCTAAAATATGAAATTTCCATAAGTCAAACCAAACGAATACATAAACCATGTAAAACACATTGTATAAAGATTTTAAAGAATCTACATATTGTCTAACAAATGCCTTTAGTTAAAATAGATCGGGGCCAGGACATATTTCGAGCTCACTCTCAAATAAGAAAGGAAATCTGAGATAACTTAAGTAGGCGGAAGATAGCTTGTCCTTGGAGGATGGGACTCACCACAAGTGCACTTCTGGATCGTACTACTCGTCAAATGATTGGTAATTGAAATGCTCGGCCCCTGCATGGTAAAATCATGTAGGCATAGAGTATGCGTTAGTACGTTTGAATGTAATAAGTATGCGGGCATGCAATGCATATGACTTGTTAAACCTTCACTAAAATGTCAGATGACAAGGGCACATAATATAGAAAAAATCATATAATCAAGGGAGTAATATGTACAAGATGCATTGAAATTCATGATTCATGAATGAGATGATGCTCGTATATACCGGGGATGCACTATAACCAACAAATCAAACCCATGCGAGCTATTATACGAGTTAGACCGATAGTGACCTCCTATCGGTGGAGAGAAGATTACATGCCAAAGGTAATCTACATCACACCTCATGGGACCCCCATTTCGGTGGATGGTCACCTTCCTTATGGAACACACCATTTCATAAGGATTTTTCTAAATTCATATCATATTATAAATAAAAAAAATAACCATTTCTTACAACCCATTCATTGCGGTAATGGCTACTATTCCTATGTTGGCACATAGTTTGAGGAAAGGGAGAGGACCCTTGGGGATAGCCCTAACGCCCTAATCCATCGGTGCGAAGTCAAAAACATCCCATATGAATACTTATACATTTACGTGCTTTAAAAAGATAGAATATTCATTTCAAAACTGTATTTCATTTTAAACCATTCAATGCATCAAATGCCAAATCATAGGTCATAATCATGATGCTAAGGAAAGAAATAGCTCGTTCACATATACAAGGTTGTGCAAGCACCCGAGAGGCTCAAAGAGCCATAATCATAAGACATGTATGTGAAAACATTCTTGTCATAACCAATGCCTTATCATTAGCATATCAAAATCATGTCATAAAACATAATTGGGATTAACCCACCTCATAATTTCCATACCAATGTTCATGAATGTAAATGCAATCCATGATATGAAAATAGCACGGGTAATATAGATTCAAGTTAAAATCAACATCATAATATGAAGTTGAATAAATCCATGATTAAATCAACATCTAAATCGTAATATAAATCACCTATGCATAAATAAACTTTAAAAGGGGACATGTATGTTCATAACTTCATATCTCAATCTAAGTCATCATCATAGAGCTTAAAATAACTTAAAATCATGAATAAAATACAACCCATACATCGATTGAACTTAATAAAATCAAATAATGAAAATCCACATTCAAAGTAAACAAAACTTTATGATATCAATTGAAAGGAGTTTTGGGTCTTCTTGGTCGAAAGGGGCCAAGAATCAATCTCACATCCCTTTATTGAGAAGCTGAATTTGGGGAAGGATCTAGCTTTAATTTGAACCCAAGTTAACCCTAGCTTTGAATCATGAGAGGGGAGAGTAGATAGTATTTAGGAGGTGATCTTATGAGAGGTAGAGATTTTAAAGAGAATGAATTAGGGAGGGGGGATATCAGCTTAGTTAGGGGTTTAGGATAGGTAAAAGGTCATAATTCATAATTAAAATAAACCAAAATTACATAAACGCCATTAATGAATTGCGCAAAAGCAAGCAGTCAGGTCCATATGGTCCCCTACACGGTCCGTGAGTCATCACACAGACCGTGAACAATGATTGTGAACCATTACTTAGACAAATTTTTCGGTGCCAACACTTTGAATTTATCCGAGGCTAAGGGGTAACATACAGACGGCTACACGGCTCGTGTGATGCTACATGGGTCGTGTCAAGGGTCATGTGAGGAGACTTAGAAACCTTCCACACGAAAAAGTTACCAGACGGTAATTTCATACTTAGTAAAACTTTACGTAGTGAGCCACACGGAGGAGGGCCACATGGTCCGTGACACACCAGACGGACCGTATTGGTGGTGGTGTGCCCTCATTTGGGCCGAAATCCTCCATCACATTCCACTCTATCAAAATGTTGGCCAAGTGTCCCTCCACAGGAGGCCACACGGTCCTTATAGCTTCACATGGCCTGTGTGGGCCTTCTATGGAGCGATGCCTTGCAAACATTTCGCTTGGGACGGTACTAAGAGGTGGTAAGGCCGCTTAAAAATTCGGGTCCTTACACATGTGATGTACGTATGGAATCCAATATAACCCCCTACAATGGCATGGGGAGTCTATTTTCCTGGTATTAATCAACATATGCATGCATATCTTAGTTTAACTTTGCTATTGTGGTTATACTAACCTTAGCCTACAAGGGTTCCTATGGTGGCATATAGTTAATGTTATAAGAGGTTGTTGCTAAGGTTCCCTTATCGAACCCCACCTTAATGTTGCATTCGTTGCAAAGTCAAGTCCCTCGAAATACATACAACATAGGCATATACATAGACATTTCTAAACTTTGTAACATACTTTTAAAGTTATAAGAGAATCTCATTAACTTTGGATCCACTCAAGTGAGAATTGGCCTTTCACATTGAGGGTACATCTTAAATGTCATTAAAGGACTCATATCATACTCATAAATTTCAGGACATTCATAAATCTTCTTGACAATTTTAAGGCCCTTATTATTATCATCATGTAGGATCTCAACTTAGACATTGTGGGCTTATGCAATAGACTTTGAAATCACATGTTTCAAGAGTATTAAACAATCTTCTGGTTGAACTCATCTAGTTAAAACCATGTCTAGACATCCCACACCATCATTTTAAAACCTAGGCAATGTAATCATGAAATTCAACTCAAAAACTATAGGAATTCATAGTTCATCATCATAATGCATCATTAGAGTAAAAATATCATATAATATATCATTATAACATCACTTAAAACATGTCCATAATTCCATGAAATCTCATAACTTAACAAAAAAGTAAAAAAGGGACATTTTTAGGCTTTGTGGATGAATGATATTCACAAATCAACTCGCATACCTGATTTGAAGACCTTAAGGAAAAGCTTAAAGGTTCTGCAAGAAAACCCTTTCAAAAACCTAGCCCTTCTTAATGTGCTGCAAAAATATAATACTTTTGATGCTTAAAACTTTAAATTTTGTGTGTTCTTAAAGTGATGTTAGTGGTTTTGATGTGCTTTTATGTTTATTTTTTATGCTTACAGGATTTGGTATGATTTTGGGTGAAGTTTTGTAGAATTGGAGTATTTGAGGATTTATGGGCTACTCTACAGACCTCTATTCAATCAAAGAGTCGTAAAGAGGTTTTGTGAGTCCAATCAAGTGAAAGGCCAAGTTTCACATATTGCATCCATGAACTACCAGACCAGCCATAGATTTCTACATGAGTCCTGGATTAGTGTCGTGCCTGGAGGATCTGATTTTGAAGAATTTCAGAAAAGCTGTCAGACGAAACTCTCCATAGGTCGTAATTCCTAAGACAGCCTGCAAGTCGGTATTGTGGAATTAAAGTCTTTTTTTGGCGGATATAGAGTATGAAGCCCAAGTAAGATTTGTTGTTTCTTATACGACCCATAACCCCGTCCGTAGAAGCTGCCGAATTAAATTTTTCTATTTCATTTTGTATTTGCATTTTACTTATTATAAATAAGTTTTTTTAGGTCTTTTTAGCAGGAAGACACACGAGAGAGGACAAAAACACTTTGGACTTCATCTTTTGTGATCTTTACATTGAAATTATTACATTATGATTTCTTGTGGAGAACTTTGGATTTCTTATTCTTAATTTCATCATTGTATGTATTTTATTATGTTATTCCATAATATGATTCTTTCATTTACAATTATTATGCATATCTAAATCCACAACTAAGGTTGTGAAATTACAAAGAACTAACCAGGTAGAACTAAATAATCTGAAATTCTTAGAAAGTATGTGCACATGTACACTACTAGAAATATGGCCTATGACAACGGTTCTATTTCTGTTGTTGTAGATAGAATTTATGTTGCCATAAATATGTTGCAACGGTTTTAGTGACCATCCCAATAGGCCACGTAACCATAGATCTATAGCAACAAAATATTGCAACGTTACTGAACTGTTGAAATAGACGCTCCTATTGCAACGGTTTCCACTTCCAACCTATGGCGCAGTTCCTACATCCTATTTGGACGATTTTCAAATTGTTCCTATAAAATTTCTACAACACTTGTTTTATTATTGCAACGATTATTACATTCAGGTATAGCAACAGTTCTCACCCTAATTGGGAAATTTCATAACCCATTCTTATAATGTCTTATAGAACAGTTATTCTATAGATCAATTGTAACAATATTCTCTTGTTATTGAAATGGTTTTATTGGACTATTGGAACAACTTTCTTCACTTAATGTGTCAATTATAGGCAAAAATATAACATACATTCGATATATATTTCAATTACGAGAAGAAACTATTTTTAATCAAATAAAATCTAAGATTCAAGTTCATGCAATATCCATTAAAGCGAAATACATAATATGTTTTACCATTCAAGCGATCAAGCACAAGTTTTCAAAGTCTAAAAATAACAAAAGACTTCTAGATAATTAATACCTGTTAAGTTCCAAATATATCAATTCAAATTCGCCTAGGGAGCAACACCTTCATTGTTTTCATCTCTTTGTTCACCTTCATTTCCTACAAATGATAATAAAAAATAAACTAACAAATTTTAAGAAAGAATTTAATATAAACGGAAAAGATCAAAAATATCATTAACTTTGGAAAAAAGAAATAAAAACACCCTCTAGTATATCAGACAGAAATAAGGAGGATAATATTTTGAACACATGTCTATGTTTTGTGCTTTTCTTGTGTATAGCACTTCAATAGTGACACATGAAATAAAAGGTAGAATGTAGGTGTATGAACATAGTCATTCAATTAATGTTACTGCCCATAGGTAAAAAAAATACAAGGTATTGAAAATCAACATAATACAAGAGTAAAACATTCCTGGAATAATGGTACTCGATCAAGAATATCTTTATAGGTATTTAAAATCCACCATGGGTGGTGATACTACAAACGGAGCAAACAAGACACAGATGATGCAACATCCATATATTGAAATTACACATGTTTCTAGAATAGAATAATCGGACCTCATTAAAACGAATACCTAACACCAGAAGAAAAAAAAAAAAAAAGAGGTACCATCTATAATTAATTGTGACTCCTATTTCTAAGTTATTACAATAGATGAGTTCAAACAACAAGCTACAAAAGGTTAAAGCTTTTTAACTTTTGAGTATTTAGTAAAGTAGAGAAATCAGTTTTAAGACAACTATATGTAAAACATTAATTCCTTGCTTTACATTTCTTGATTTTCACTGTGGCTTTAGATTTGCTCTCTCAAGGAATATAGTTAAATTATACCAATTGATGGGACATGATACTTTTATAACAGGAACTTATCTATACAAGGTCAGTAAAATAAATTGTACGTTATTCATTGTTCACTCCTTATATATAGGATAATTTTATGAGCCTTGTGTGGATACAATATAGTTCAGGTATATAGAGGGGAGGTGCGGAAAAAGAAGAAGAAGAAGAAGAGGAGAAGGAGAAGTAGAAGGAGAAAAAGAATCAAGGTGTATATACTACACATGATTACTGCTACTTGTAGGTAGTTGAGAGATCTACTGATTAGCTTGTGGTGCCGAAGTAGCTTCTATAGGTAAAGGAATGCACCATGTTGTTAGTGCGCCTACACTAATTAATCCTGCACGTGGAAGTTGTGCAATTATATTTGCAGTAACATCTTGCTGAATAGTTTTCCTCTATTTCTCCATTTATTGTATCTTTTCTTGTATTTGTCGCACTGCATCATTTGTGGTACTCAAAATTTGTTCAGAATTGCCTGCTTTTCTTTCCAAAGAACTCTGTAACCCCTCGTCCGTATAATCGTAGATATCCTAGATTTTATAATCCCATGACAGAAGAAAATGCATCACCAGACTCAATACCATCGATACTTTGTTGTTTTTCAAATTAATCCGTTGCAGCCAAATAAAGAGATTCAGTAAAAAAATTGAAGTAAACATAAGTTAAGAAGGAATAAAAAAATATAAAAAGAGACTACAAGTAGATAATATACTAACGATTTTACTAGTGGTGTCTTCGTTCGAATCTATGTATGAACGTCCAGGGCGTCTTGTTCTTGTGACAACAAATAGCTCTTTATGTGATACAACATTTTCCTTTTTTTTCTCCTTGTCACATAAAAATAGTATCAAATATTTATTTTAAAATAATAAATTAACATTTGATAAAGAAGCAGAAAACACACCGAATCATTGCAGACTAAACCAAAGCTTATTTTGCTAGATGTGTGTGGATTCTTCCACTTTTTTCGATTCTTCTTATTGGTTTCAGCCATTTCTGCAAAGAAATAAATTAATACAAATACATCATTTAAATACCTGACTGAATATATACACCTTCACCTTAAATGACGTGCTTGTTCGTTTAATAAAGTGGAAAAAAATAAAAGAAGTGGCCAGAACAGCTATCCATTTTGCTGGCATGTTTGCAACAGAGAGGAGAGCATAAGAGTGTAAAACAAAGAAAAGAAGAAAAACAAGGTGGCAGCAACATGTATATAACAGTAGAAAAGAGACAAAGCAAATTACAATAGCCATATTGCAATACAGAAGAGAGATAGAGATTAAAACCTTAAATTACCTTATGTTTATTCGAGTCCCAATATTTAAAGAGTTCCTTCAATTGACATTTTAGAACATAAGAAGGCCTTTTTTCCCTTAGAACATCATCACTAGCACTTGGTTTGTAATATAGCATCTTCAAATTATATTTATGCTTTCTCTAGGCAGATCCAATTACTGCTAAATCCCATTCCTTCGCAACATCAAGGATATCATACTTCTCCTACATATAATTTTATTAAGTTAGTAAACTATGTAAAATAATTTGAAAAAGTAATTAATGTTAGTAACTTCAAACCTGAATATACGTCCATAAATAATCTTTTGTGTCCATATACCCCCAATTTAATATGTCGAGAGGACAAAGGGTCGCATTCCTCGTCATTGTACAAAGAGAGCTACTTAACTCTACAACAACATCCTTAGTTGGACCAACAGGTTGATTCATGTCATTCAACAGGATCAATTTACGCTCAAGTCTCCAATGTACAATACTCATTTGTGTTGTACCTCTCGTATTTTTTTGAATAAAAGGGTCTAAACCTATAAAAGAACATAACTAATTAGAAGTCATAACTGATTTTAATAAGTTCCTAAGCTATACGTACCTTGTTCATCAGATTGTTCATTTTGTTGAAGAGTACTTGTAAAATCCATTTGCGCCTGCTCCTCTACAATTGGTTGCTCTTCTACAGGTTGTTCTTGTACATATTTTTCATTTGCTACAGCCTGTGGTGCTCCTCGCTGTTGTTTTCCAATTGAATGTTCTTTCTCAATTAACTTCAGCAGATTATTTTTCTCTAACCGCATAGCTTTTAGAGTTTTTTGTGTTGTTGAAAATGCTCGTCTTTGTTTTACCAAGGACGATAAAGTTTCAGGTTTAGCATATGCCTTTTTTCTTTAAAATTTTTGTGCTTTTTGAAGGCCCTTGTTGACTCATGACTATCAAAATCTGTATAAATTTAAAAGTGGAAATGTTAGAAATATTAGAATAAAATAAATTATTAAATCTGAACGCAATTGTTTTAAATTATCAAATCTCTTCAAATTTTTATTAGGCAGACTGTCTGAAACTTTTGTAGATTATTAGTTGGTAGATAATCAGAAAACACATTGACATTATATGTAGTCAAGGAAGGCAAGATTCGTTTGATACCATAAAGTGCTAAGACTTGAGAATTGTGGCGACTAATCCAATAAAAACATACCAATAAGTGATCTTTCAGACCACATTGGACATATGCTTCACAACTAAGTCATCCAACACCATATATGTGATAACCTCCTTCACTAAACCTCTATCGGATAATACTAGAGTTTTCCTTATGGCAGGTGGGACACAACTCACTTGCTTGCTCGTAGATACACAATCCGAAGGACAAGTCAATTGAGTATCCTTAACCAAAACAAAGATAACATAAACCACAAATTTAATTTTCAGAATGATAAAGGAGAGAAAGATAGAGTTAGAAAGAACCTGATATTTTATGGCTCTGTAGTGTAGTGAAAGGATCCTCGTAGGAATCACAAGAAAATAAGGAATACTGAAAATAAGTATAAGAAAGAAATACTTAGCATGTATCTAACCAACACAAGTGTAAAAAACTAAAAAACATCACTTTTGCATAATATTTTATAAGAAAAAATAGAGCTATAAGGAAATAATTCTTTGAGAAGGATATTTATTACTTACTATAGATTTGCATAATTCGTGAATTAATTCTTATTTTTCTTATTTTATGTTTCTTGTCATTTTTGTTTTGTTTACTGTATGGGTGTAGCGTATGCTCAACACTCGTAGTTGAGGCAATCCTTTGATTCCTTTTGACCCTAAGACTAAGATGACACAAAGAAGAATGGGCTAAAATAATGCGAACAACACTGTAAATGATGCCATAAATATAATACTAAATTAGACTGATAATGACCTATTACCAGTTGAAGATATGAATCCACCACTATAGGATCACCAAGCCGCGACTAACAAATGTAATCAATATAGGCTTGACCATATGGCGATGGATGTCACCAGAGCTATTGTGTTACCTTCTTTATCGGATGATACAAAATTTATATTTTCAAGTGGGTTATTTCAAGTGTTGTAGAATAAAGGGTTGTTCGCGGGCTTACCATCAGAGGATCCACATAACCATCTACACAACATTATCTTCGTTTGCAATAGTATGATGGGGAGTTAGAATCTGCCCATGGATTCCATTATGCTCCGTGTCTTCCCATTGTCTCTAACAGGCAAAGAGGCACTATAATTATCCAAGCTCCGATATAGATCAATCACCAGTTATGCGAAAATGCAAAAGGACTTTTTGGAGAGGTTCTTTCCTAGGTAAAAGAAGCTAAAGTTAAAGGATCAGATCAACAACATGGAGCAGTTACCTAGTGATTCAATCAGCACTATATGGGAGAGATTTACAAGGTTCCTAAGGAGTGTCCTTGACCACATGATGTTGATGACGCCTTGGTGGAAATCTTCTACCATGCCTTAGATGAAAATAGCCAAGTTGTTGCTGAAACTATCATAGGAGGTTTGTTTTTAGATGGTCCATTTTTGGTTATAGCTGAGCAATTGCACAAGCTAGACAAGATAAACTGTGCATGGGAGACGAGAGACAGGTTAATGACTAAAATCTCTTTCTAAGTTAGTAGTAATTTTGATCAAGAAAATTTAAATAAGGAGATGATGCAAGAGCTGGGTTTTGATTTTTACTAACGTGGGGTTGTTGATGAAGAAAAGTCAAGGGAACATGAATGCAGTGAATCATCAGCCTTTATGAGCACCCATGTATGAGGAGCCCTACTATGAGGAGGACACTTTCCTTGTCATTGATCAGATGGAAGGTTTCTAGAACAGCGCCCAAAGGTCTTATTGGGATTATTAACACTAAAAGTCTTTAAAACTAAGGTCAGAATTTTAATAGAGATAATTCTTTCAGAGACAACAACCGAGGTAGCTACTTCAACAAGAACAGGGACCATACATAGATGCTAATTGGGGATGCGTAGATGGTTACAAAAATGGTTTATATGTGCCACCATGCAATCATTAGTCTAGGGAAAGTACTTCGCGAATTGAGAAGATGTTCGACCGACTGATGAAGAAGGCTGATGCTCTGGAGGAGACCCTAAAGGGGATGAAATATGACATCTCCAACATTAATAAATAAATCAAGTCTCATTCAGATGCTATCAAGCAATTGGAGTAATAGTTTGATCAAATGTCAAATTAGTTGAACCAGAGTCAGAAAGGTATAATACCAAGCAACATAATGCAGAATCGAAAGAATCAGGGGTAGTATATGGCGGTGACGGCATGAGGCGGTAAGCGTACCATTGATCTACTAATGCTAGTTTATAATTATAATGTTCATGGGGAGATGGTTGATAGCAAGGATGCAGTGTAAGGACCTGGATTTTTCGACTGGCGTTTCTCAAATCTCTTAGAATTGTCCCAAGTGAACTGCCAGGCATCACTCCATGGAGGGCTCAAATGGGCCATGTGAAGACACACAGACCGTGTGGCCTCCCGTGAAGGGACACTTGGTCTAGTTCACATTTGGGACAACTTTGAGATGGAAGAGAATTTTGGCCAAGTGAGGGCACACAGCGTCTCACACGGTCCATATGATGTGTCACGGACCATGTGGCTCTCCGTGTGACTCACTACGTAAAATTATTCTAAGTATAGAAGTATTGTCTCGTAACTTTATCGTGCGAAAATTATTTGAAGTACCTTCACACGGTCGATGTCACAGCCCGTGTGGAGTCACACGAGTCGTGTAGTCGTCCGTGTGCCAACACTTAGATCCGTGTGATCTTCCTCTACAAAATCTTAAGTAAGGGTTCATGGCCACTGTTCATGGTCCTTGTGATGTTTCACGGATCGTGTTGCAAACCATGTGGACCTGACGGTTCCAATTTTGGTCCTTCATTAATGGCATTTATGTAATTTTCATTTTTTTAATCATGAATTATGACCTTTTACCTATCCTAAACCCCCTAATTCAGCTTATATCCCCTCCCCTCTTAATTCATTCTCCTAAAACCTTCTACCCCTTACAAGATCACCTCCATATTCCTCTCTACACTCCTCTCTCAAGGGTTAAAGTTAGGGTTCTATTGGAGTCCAATTAAAGCTAAATTCATCCTTCAAATTCAGTTTCTCAATCAAGGTGTGTGGGATTGATTCTTGGTCCCTTTCAACAAAGAAGACCCAAAGATCTTTCAATATATTTCTTGAATTTTAGTTACATTAAAATGAGATTTCATTATTTCATTTTATTAAATCCAATTAATGTATGGGTTAAATTTTACCTATGATTTCAATTCACATTGATCACTATTATGATGATTTACATTGAGTTATAAAGTATGAGCATGCAGTCCCCTTTTTTAAGTTGATTTATGCATGGGTGATCTATATTACGATTTACATGTGGTTCTAATTATGGATTTCCTCAATTTCATTTTTATGGCTAATTTTAACTTCAATCTTAGTTACCCATGCTACCCTCACATCATGTATTGCATTGCATTCATGAACATTGATAAATGAATATTATGAAGTGGGTTAAGCCCAACTATGTTTTTTGAAATGATTACGATATGATTCTGATAAGATACTGGCTATGACAAAAAGGTGATCACCGATATGTCTATGATTTTGGCTCATAGAGCATTCTGGGTGCTTGCACCATTCTGTATATGTGAATGACTTATTCCCTGCATGAGCATTATGATTATGAATTATGATTTGGCATTTGAGCCTAAATGTGTATTAAGCAGTTTTGAAATGAACATTGTATTTCCTGAAAGCAATTGAATTAGCACCGATGGATTGGGGGTTTTAGGGCTATCCCCAAGGGACCTCTCCCTTTTCTTGAACTATGTGCCAATATAGGAATGTTAGCCATTACCAAAATGACCGAGATCGTAAGGAATAGTTATATGTTTATGATTCTGATATGTTTTGTACGATTCTGAAAATCCTTCCAAAATGTTAAGTTCAATAAGAAAGGTGACCATCCACCGAAATAGTGATTTTCGTATGGTGTGATGTAGATTACCTTTGGCAAGTAGTCTTCTACTACCGATTGGAGTTCTTTATTGGACTAATTCATGTAATAGCTCGGGGATTTGATTTGTCTATTATATTCCATCCCCAATACATATGAGCATTGTTGCATTTCATGCATCATGAATTTCATGGCATCTTGTATATATTTCTATTGAATATATGATTCATTATATACTATGTGCCCTTGTCATCTAATATCGACATGCACGTTTGGTAAATCATATGTATTACATGCTGGCATACTTAGTATATTCAAACGTACTAACACATACTCTATGCCTACATGATTTTAACATGTAGGGGCCGAGCACTTTTATTATCAATAGGTTGACGAATAGTCCAATCCTGGAGTATATTACGGTGAGTCCCGTCTTCCGAGGATGAGCCAACTACCTTTCTTTTATGCTATTTCTTAGCGTTCTTCCTTATTGAGGGTGAGCCCGGAACTTGTCCTAGCCCCCGTTCCTTTTGACTAGAGGCATTTGTTAGACTTTATATGAACTCTTCTGAAATCCATTTGTTATAACTAGTACCTAGTTTATGTATTGTTAGAATGATTTATGACAAAATCCTATTTGATCATATGTATGTTTGGTGTGGAAATTTGTGAAGTCCCTAGCCCCATATGGCCTCTATAGCGGAAGTCCTATTTCCCGTCCCTTAGAATTATGTGGTATTAATCGAATGCTAATCTTGAACCGATAATATGGATATAGATACTTGAGGCTTGCTTGGGGACTCACGGTTTCCCATTCATTGTGTCACACTAGGCTCTAACCCTGGGTTGTGACAAAAGATGGTATCAAAGCACTAGGTTTATAAATGATCCTCGGAGTCTAACATGCCGCGTTGAGTAGAGTCCTATTCATGGGTGTGAAGTGCACCATACCTATGAGTGGGAGGCTATGAAGATGTTTTTAGGAATTTCCTCACTTCTTCATGTCTTATGTCATGCTATGGCTAGTATATTTGGTTCCCTTATCTTGACGGTATCATTGATCTTTTTCAAAAGATACCTCGAGGAAGACCCTTCCCACCAAGGCCGGCTCTGGCTGTTGAGGATTAGGCTCCCTACGAGCCTATGGAGAAACCCATATCAAATGGTGAGTTCCGCACAGCCTTCGCCATGCTTGCTCAGGCTGTAACTTCTCAGACAAGGCAGGCTAACTTGCCACGGGATCCTACGCCTGCTTCTAAGGTGAGGGATTTCACCCAGATGAATCCTCCAGAGTTTTATAGGTCAAAGGACAATGAGGATGCCCAAGAGTTCATCAATGAGTTTACCGAAATACTAAACATCATGGATGTCACTTCTGAAGAGAATGCTGAACTGGATACCTATCAACTGAAAGATGTGGCCCGGGTGTGGTATACTCAATAGTTGTTAGAGAGAGTCTGCGGTGGTGACGTCAATTGGGAGGAGTTCATATTTGCTTTCCTTGATCGCTTCTTTCCACTTGATCCTAGAGAGGCCAGAATGTCTAAGTTTATTAATCTCAAGAAAGGAAGTATGTGTGTGAGGGACTATGCCCTCAAGTTCAGGAAGCTTTCCAAGTATGCTCTGTCACTGGTGGCTGACCCCCGTGCAAGGATGCACAAGTTTGTTTCGGGTATCTCTGATTTACTTGTGAAGGAATGTCGTACTACTACGCTTATACAGGATATGGATATTGCCAGACTCATGGTGTATCTTGAACAGATTGAAGGGGAGAAACTCAAGGAGAGAAGGGTTCACGATTCAAAGAGGACCCGTTTTGATGGTGGATTTTCTGGTTCTCTAAGTGGTGGCTTCGGTCGCTTCCAATAGGGCCAAGGTTTAGGTACCCGAGTTGCTAATGATCAGGTCCTCCTCCCAGGGCACCGATTAGTGGCAGTCAGGGATATCTTGCATGCGACAAGTGTTGGAAGCCCCAAATGGGAGTCTATTAGAGAGATTTGGGTGTTTGCTTTAGATGTGATGATAAAGATCATAAGATTGTTGATTGTCCTAGGAATGCCCGTAGAGGCCAAGGTAAAGTGGCCCAAGGTAGGCAAGGTCAATAGAGAGCTCCACAAGGTGTTTTCCCAAAGAACAATCGGTTATATGCTCTCCATGCCCGCTAGGATGTCAAGGAAGCTCTAGATGTTTTGACCGATGTGTTAAATGTCTTTGATTTTGATGCTTATGTTTTTCTTGATTTGGGTGAAAATTTTTCTTTTGTCTCCTCTGTTGGCTATTAAATTGGTTTGAGTCCCAAGGTTTTAAGGGACCCTTTCTAAGTATATACTCCCATGGGTGAATCGTTATTGTACATACAATCTGTCGTAGTTGCCCTGTTTTTGTGTTGCACAAAAATTTTCTGTGTGATCTTGTAGAACTTAAGATGTTCGACTTTGACGTGATTCTTGGGATGGATTGGTTGTATGCATCTTATGCCTCTATAGATTGTAGAACCCAGAAGGTCAAGTTCCAATCTCACAGTGAGCCCGTTCTAGAATGGAAGGGTGGTGACTTCTCTATTAAGGGTCGATTTGTTTCCTACCTCAATGCACGAAAATTATTTCTAAGGGGTGCATTTATCATATTGTGAAGGTTAAGGATTTGGAGTCTGAAGTGCTTACTCTTGAGTTGGTCCCTATGGTGAATCAGTTTTCGAATGTGTTCCCCGAAGAGTTACCGGGCATCACTCCTGAAAGAGAGGTAGACTTCGGCATAGATCTTCTTCTGAATACTTTATTCCTTCTTATCGTATGGAGTCGGCAGAGTTGAAAGTATTAAAAGAGTAGTTAAAGGATTTGTTAGAGAAGGAATTCATTCGGCCTTGTATATCATCGTTGGGTGCTCCAATGTTGTTTGTGAGAAAGAAGGATAGAACTCTTCATATGTGTATTGATTAAAGGCAACTACATAAGATGACCGTTAAGAATAATTACCAATTGCCCATGATTGATGACTTTTTTTATCAGAATCGAGGGGCTACTCATTTCTCAAAGATTGATCTTCGTTCTAGGTATCATCAATTGAAGGTTAGGGAGTGTTACACTCCAAAAATAGCTTTATCGACTAGGTATGGGCATTTTGAGTTTGTGGTGATGTCGTTTTGCCTAACCAATGCTCTGGCCATGTTTATGGATGTAATGGACCGGGTGTTTAAACCGTTCCTTGATAGTTTTGTGGTGGTCTTCATTGACAATATTCGTATTTACTCTCAAAGTAAGCAGGAGCACAGGGATCACTTGAGGATGGTCCTCCAAACTTTGAGGGAGAAGAAATTGTATTCTAAGTTTAGCAAATGTGAATTTTGGTTGGGCGAAGTGGCTTTCCTTGGTCATGTGGTGTCCGGTGATGGTATAAGGTGGATCCGAGGAAGATCGAGGCCGTAAAGAATTGGCCCAAACTATTGACTCCTTCAAATATTCGTAGTTTCCTTGGGTTGGCCGGATATTACATAAGGTTTGTTGAAGGGTTCTCAACTATTGCATCTCCATTGACTAAGTTGACACAGAAGAAGGCTAAATTTGTGTGGTCGGATGAATGTGAGCGGAGTTTCCAGACTTTAAAGGATCGGCTTACATTAACTCCCATCTTAACTTTACCAAATGTCCTGGAGGGATTCGTGGTGTATTTTGATGCCTCACAGATTCGATTGGGTTGTGTGCTTATGCAACATGGTAAGTTAATAGCGTATGCATCAAGGCAGTTGAACGTGCATGAACATAATTACCCAACGCACGACCTTGAATTGGCAGTAGTGGTTTTTACCTTGAAGATTTGGAGACGTTATTCGTATGGGATTCATGTTAATGTGTTCATCAATCAAAAGAGTTTCCAATATGTATTCAATCAAAAGAATCTCAATTTAAGGCAAAGGAGGTGGTTGGAACTCCTAAAAGATTACGGCATGAGTGTTCTGTATCATTCTGGAAAGGCCAATGTTGTGGATGATGCTCTTAGCAAGTTGTCTATAGGGAGTGTGGTGCATGTTGGGGAAGAAAAGAAGGAGTTGGCAAGAGATGTTCACCGGTCAGCTGGGTTTTGTGTCAGGCTGGCTGATTCAAACGATGGTGGTATTCGTGTTCAAAGCGGGGCAGAATCTTACGTGGTAAGTGATGTAAAGGCTAAGCAAGATTTAGACCCATCGTTACTTGCATTGAAGAAGTTGGTTGCTGAAAAGGAGATGGAGGTGTTCTACCAAGGGGGAGATGGTGTACTCCGGTACCAAAATCGGCTTTGTGTTCCAAATGTAGATGATCTTAGAAGGGTGATCATGAGTGAAGCTCACAACTCTCATTATTCTATTCACCCGGGGCCTACCAAAATGTAGCAGGATTTGAAGAAAGTGTATTGGTGGCATGGTATGAAGAAATACATCGCTAAGTTCATAACTGAATGCCCGAGTTGTCAACAGGTGAAGGTAGAGAACCAAAGGCTTGGTGGCTTGGCCCAAGACATTGAGATTCCCACGTGGAAATGGGAGGATGTGAACATGGATTTTGTTGTTGGGTTTCCTCGGACCCAAAGGCAATTTTATTCCATTTGGCGTGTCATGGATCGGATAACGAAGTTGGTTCATTTCCTACCGGTCAAGACTACCTTCAGCGCCGAGGACTATGCAAGGTTGTATATCCAGGAATTGGTGAGGTTGGATAGAGTGCTTAGGTCCATCATATCGGATCGTGGTACCCAATTCTCTTCCTACTTTTGGAGGTCATTTCAGAAGGGACTCGGAAATAAGATTAAGTTGAGCACTGTTTTTCATCTTCAAACTGATGGCCATGCAGAGAGGACTATTCAAACCTTGGAGGATATGTTGAGGGCTTGTGTATTTGAGGTTAAGGGCAATTGGGATGATCATCTCCCACTCATTGAGTTTGCTTATAATAATAGCTTCCGTGCTAGCATTGGTATGGCACCGTTTGAGGCTTTATATGGTGTCAATCACCAATGGGGTGGTTCGAGTTGGGAGAGATGGCACTAGTTGGTCCAAATTTGGTGATGGACGTCATAGATAAGGTGAAGGTGATTAGGGAAAGGTTGAAAACGTCTTAAAGTCATCAAAGGTCTTATTCGGATGTTAGGAGAAGGGATCTTGAGTTTCGTGTCGGTGATTGGGTATATGTAAGGTTTTGCCTTTGAAAGGTGTGATGTGCTTTGCTAAGAAGGGCAAGCTAAGCCCTCGGTATATTGGCCCTTATGAGATTGTTGATCGAGTTGGAGGTGTGGCTTATAGGTTGTAGTTGCCTCCGGACTTGAGTTCCATTCACCCGGTCTTTCATGTGTCCATATTAAGGAATCTAGTTGGTGATCCTAGCACCATTGTGTCCTTGGAAGAGATTGAGGTTGAAGAAAATTTGTCTTATAAGGAAGTGCCGATGGAAATCATGGATAGGCAAGTAAAGTGGCTTCGTAACAAGGACGTGGCTTCGGTGAAGGTGCTTTGGAGAAATCAACATGTGTAGAGTGCTACTTGGGAGGCGGAGCTGGACATGGTGAAGCGATACCCTCATCTTTTCCAATCTAGTCAAGCCTAAGGTATTAGGATTCTTCCTTATCTAATGGTGCCATTTCTTGCCCTCTTGAGTCTCATGACATGACATGCATACATGTGCACGGAAAAGAATTCTGTTAATGTTTTGAAGTGACTTGAATACGATTTAGATGAGTTTAAAGGCTTTGAATAATGATTTTGCATAATTCTTTTGGTACTATTTTGAATAATGAACTATGCATTGTATCTTATTTTGGGTGTTTCATGCTCTTAGTCAATTCTTTCAAGCCTTGTTCTTGCACATTCGGGGACGAATGTTCCCAATGGGGAGATGATGTAAGGACCTGAATTTTTTGAGTGCCATTTCCCAACTCTCTAGAAATTGTCACAAGTGAACAGTAAGGAATCACTCCACGGAGGGCCCACACGGGCTGTGTGAAGCCATACGGATTGTGTGGGCTCCGGTGAAGGGACACTTGGTCCAGTTCACAGTTGGGAAAACTTTGAGAAGGAAGGGAATTTCGGCCAAGTGAGGGCACACAGCCACTCACATGGTTCGTGTGATGTATCACGTACCATGTGGCTCTCTGTGTAACTCACTATGTAAACTTATGCTAAGTATGGAAGTATCATCTCGTAATATTGTCATGCAAAAATTATTTGAAGTATCTTCACGCGGTCGATGTCACAGCCTGTTTGGAGTCACACGGACCATGCAGTCGTCCGTGTGGTACCACTTTGCTTCGTGTGATTTTCCTCTGCAAAATTCTAGGTAAGGGTCACGGCTACTGTTCACTTTCCGTGTGACATTTCACGGATGGTATAGTGGGCCGTGTGGACCTAACAGTTCCAATTTTGGTCTTTTTCATTAATGTCGTTTATGTAAGTTCAGTTTATTTTAATCATGAATTATGACCTTTTACCTATCCTAAACCCCTAATTCAGCTGATATCCTCTCCCCTCTTAATTCATTCTCCTAAAACCTTCTATCTCTCAGAAGATCTGCTCCTTATTCCTCTCTACACTCCTCTCTCAAGGGTTAAAGCTAGGGTTCTATTGGAGTCCAATTCAAGCAAAATTCATCCCTTAAATTAAGCTTCTCAATCAAAGTATGTGGGATTGATTCTTCATCCCTTTCAACCAAGAAGACCCAAAGATCTTTCAATCTATTTCATTTTTTAGTTACATTTAATATGAGATTTCATTATTTGATTTTATTAAATCCAGTTGATGTATGGGCTCTATTTTACCTATGATTTCAATTCATTTTGATCATTATTATGATGATTTACATTGAGTTATAAAGTATGAACATGCATGTCCCTTTTTTTTAAGTTGATTTATACATGGGTGATCTATATTATGGTTTACATGTGGTTCTGATTATGGATTTCCTCAATTTCATTTTTATGGATGATTTGAACTTGAATCTAGGTTACCCATGCTACCCTCAAGTCAAGCACTGCATTGCATTCATGAAGATTGATATATGGAAATTATGAAGTGGGTTAAGCCCAACTATGTTTTCTGAAACGATTACGATATGATTCTGATAAGATATTGGCTATGACAAAAAGGTGATCATCGATATGTCTATGATTCTGCCTAATTGAGCATTTTTGATGTGCTCACCATTTTGTATATGTGAATGAGCTATTTCCTACATGATCATTGTTATTATGATTTATGATTTGGCATTTGAGCATAAATATGTGTTGAACAGGTTTGAAATGAACATTGCATTTCCTGAAAGCACGTATATGTGTAAGTATCCAAGTGGGATGTTATTGACTTAACACTGATGGATTGGGGGTGTTAGGGCTATCCCCAAGGGCCCTCTCCCTTTCCTTTAACTTTGTGCCAACATAAGAATGTTAGCCATTACCGAATGACCAGGTCATAAGGAATGGTTATATGTATATAATTCTGATATGTTATGTATGATTCTGAAAATCCTTCCAAAATGTTGAGTTCTGTAAGGAAGTTGACTATCTACCGAAATGGTGATTTTCGTAAGGTGTGATGTAGATTACCTTTGGCAAGTATTCTTCTCCTACCGATGGGAGGTCTTTATCAGAGTAATTCATGTAATAGCTCGCAAGGATTTGATTTGTCAGTTATAGTCCATCCACAATATATATGAGCATTGTTGCATTTCATGCATCATGAATTTCATGGCATCTTGTTTATATTTCTATTGAATATGATTCATTCTATACTATGTGCCCTTTTCATCTAATATCGACATGCAGGTTTGGTAAGTCTTATACATTGCATGCCGACATACTTAGTACATTTAAATGTACTAACACATACTATATGCCTACATGATTTTACCATGTAGGATCTGAGCACTTTCATCATCAACGGGTGGACGAGTAGTCCAATTTCAGAGTATACTGTGGTGAGTCCTGTCTTCCGAGGACGAACCAACTACCTTTATTTTATGCTAATTCAGAATGTTCTTCCTTAGAAGGGTGAGCCTGGAACTTGTCCTGGCACCCTTCCTTTTCACTAGAGGCATTTTTTTGGCTTTATGTAAACTCTTTCGAAATCCATTTGTTATAACTAGTACCTTGCTTATGTATTGTTGAAATGATTTTTAAGAAACTCCTATTTCATCAAATGTATGTTTGGTGTGGAAATGTGGGAAGTCTTATTTCCCATCCCTTGGAATTATGTGTTATTATTCGAATGCTAATCTTGAACTGATAATGTCGACACAGATACTTGACGCTTGTTTGGGGACTCTCGAGTTCCCATTCGCCGTGTCACATCTAGGGTCTAACCCTGGGTCGTGACATGCAGACACTAGAGATGCTAACAGTAACGATAAGGTGAGCAAGGAGGTAGTGATGCCACAAAAGTTGAAACCCATACCTAGACCTCCTTCTCCTTTTCCACGGAGACTCAAAAAGAGGGAGGTGGAAGGAATGTTTTAGCACTTCATCTCTATGTTGAAGCATCTTTCTATCAACATCTGTCTCATTGAGGCATTGGACAAGAAGCCCAGTTATGCAAACTTTATGATGGACTTAGGGATGAAAACAATATTGTGAGCCAAGAGCTCTCTCAAGAGCTTCAACATTGAAGTGCAATAGTTACAAGGTCCTTAATGCATAAGAAAGAAGATCCTGGAGTATTCACCATACCCTGCACCATTGGAGATATAGAATTTGCAAAGGCATTGTGTGACATAGGCACCACTAGAAATGTAATACATATTGCAATATTTAAGAAGTTAGGCTTGGGAGCCCCTAATCCAACAAACATGCAGTTGTTGATAGCAGACAGGACGGTGATAAAGCCTATGTGGATACTAAATGACAATTTTATCAAAGTGGAAAAATTCACATTCCCCGGCGACCTTGTGATCTTGGATTGGCGTAGTTGACATTAAAGTCACAATCTTCTTTGGAAGGCCCTTCCTAGTCACTGGGTGAGCACTGGTGGACATAGAATCAGGCAAAATCATGTTTTGATTAAATGATAAAGAAGTCATCTTCAATATCTCTCAGTCTATGAAGAGACACGATGATCTGAAGATGGATGTTTGGGCACTTGGTAAAGTCTATGTAACCAAGTTTTCCAAGTCGTGCCGTGACAATAATTCAGGTGCTACGTAGAAAGCAAATCATGATATCTGATGTAACATTTGTGTTTTTTGTTTTATTTTTGGCTTTCTTGACTTATAGGTAGTTTAGTTTTCTTATTTTTGTTGTTATTTTAGACTCAAGGGCTAGTGGCATATAGGGTAACAGTTTTCTCTATGAAGGACATGGTTGATCAAGGCTAAGTCATCAAACCAGTGCTGAAAAGTAAGAGAAGTTGATCCTACGACAACTTCCAAGAGTCGTGGTTTACACCACAACTATTACAGACACTTCTAGTAAGCAAGGTTTTGTGCACTCCATTCTACGAGCTAACTTTACAACCTGTAAATAAAGATATGGGTCGTGAATGAGGCTTGTGGATTACAAGTAAGATTCTTAAAACGTTCTAAGTGTTGGAGGCATCTACGATCTATTGTACCGGTCGTATGACTATGTATGACTCATAAATTGATTTGTAATGCCAATCTCCCTAAACTAGTGTTTAGGTAAATAATGTGACCACGACCTCTGGGCTGTAGAATCTCTTACGATTTAAAAGAGGAGTAAAGCAATTACCCCTCATTCTTCATGTATTTTCCCAAAATACCCAAACCCTTCCAACTTTCTCAAGTCTTCGACCACTATCCTGACCACCACCATATTTTTTGGCCAATTTCTAGCTACACTCCGACAAACCTAGAGTTTCTTTTTCTTTCTATCTCTTGCAATTTCTTAGCTTCTTGATAAATTTCTGGTATGTTCTTGACTTGATTTTCTATGTGCTACTTAAAATTCAGTCAATAGGTTGAAGTATTGTAAGGAATAGTGTTTTGAGGTTTATTATTCTAATAATTTGTGAGCCTATACAAGACAAATATTACATGCTTTGAACTAAGGGTTTAATTTCCTATGAAATTGAACCATGTATATGTCAGAATTGAATTGATCTTTTTGATTGCCCATAAAGCATGGGTACATTATTTTTCAAAATGACGTAATCATTTGTCATAGAAGTTAGTTTGAACTATTTAATTAAAACTGACAAGTTAGTGCGTATGTTGAATGCTAGCATGTTACATTTGTCGCCCAATGGTGTTAGGAGTGATACGTGTACGAGATATTGATACTTCACGAGGTAGTATTATGATTCAAACATATAGGGTGTTGGATAACTTGGTGAAGAATGTGTTAAGTCCATGAATCTTTGCGTCGATGTTGTTTAAATTGACATACCTTGTTATTGAATGTGATTTTGGGTCCTATTGGGATTAATGGAATCCATTTGATGAACTTAGAAAACCAAGGTTGTTGTATTATTGAAGCAGGAGGGTCTTCTACGACCCATGAATTTATCCACAGACCGTAGTTTCCACTCATAAGTAAGTTCGACGACTTGGTGTTTTTTTGAGATATCATCAAATGAAACCACTTAAACTACAACTCGTAACTTGGTTTTGTAGGTACCATGCCTGAAGTTTTTTGTTCAAGAATTACACCTATGACTCAGTTTACAACCCGTAGTTAAGACTATGAGCCATACCTAGTCTTGTAGGTGCATTTCTGTAACTTGGCTTACTGTACACTGCCACATATGAAGACCTTCTACGACTCTTAGTTTTTGTACAGCTCGTAGACAAGTCATTATAGGTCCTTTTGTCACTTATGCTTGTTACTTTTTTATTTTTCTTCCTATACTAGTGGGATTAAGTTTGTTTGCTAATGGTTTGAATTTTAGATATGATGGATCTCAAATCTAGAAAGAGTGAATCCGAGCCCTACTGACCCGATTATGAGATGAGTCATTGGACACCCCGGTCACTCCTGAGGCTAGTGCATCTATAGAGGATCTCGGCGTCCAGCTAGATGTGGGCGTCAAGTGACAAGACAAATGGGCGGCTACCAGACAAAAGTGCCACCTCATACTCAAGTCGTAGTGGTCCGGCCTTCCCAGTCTGATGAGGGGGTGATAAAGAGAGCATCTCCATCCAGATAACTTCTTCTCGAGAGGAGTCCGAGTTTGAATCAGGAGAGGAGTCAGAGTCCGAGTCTACCTTAGCACTCTCTCCACTAACTTAACCTCCGGATATATTGACTAGTAGATAGTGTGTGTGGAGTATGCAGTAGATGTATAGAGATGACCTCCGGAACGACAAATGGAGTCGCTAGGATCGTATTAAATTTGAGGAGCCCTAGATCATCACATCTAGGATTGATTGTGTCCATGGACTTTGGGACACCATAGCTTATTACATATTTTAGTTGTTGGCAGCTTTGTCAGGGAAGTACTCCTCGATGATGGTTCGAGAGTTCTACGCTTTGTATGCGCCACTATTATGGAATGGACCCCAAAGGGGAAAAGATACCTTTCTTAGCCTCGTATTACATATAAGATGGTGAACGGAGTCCCAATCGACATATCTGAGAGCCCCATCTATGATTTCCTTTTTGGTCCTTAGTTTCATACTTTTACGATTTCCTTCCAAGACGTGCTTAGTAATAATATCAAGTGGGTTCAATATTTTAACCATGTTCTCATCCCTCTCTTGATCCTTAGTGAGTTTCTCCTTGGATGGACCTCTGTGGCTTGGAGGTACCATGTCATATCTTGTCTACTATGCTTGGTTAATCTTTGTCATGCCATCTAGGAGGTTACAAGTTTCAGTGAACGTTTTTGTCATTAGGCCTCCTCTTACTAACTGATCAGCTACTATTTTGTTCTCTGCATCAAGGCTCACATAGAAGTATTTCAAGAGCATATGGTCCAGAACTCCATGGTTGGGACATTGGAATAAGAGTTTCCGAAACCATAGCCATGTTTCATGCAACGACTCATCTTCTAGCTACTTAAAGTTCCCAATACTTCTTCTAAGCATTATCATTTTTTAGGAAGGGAAAATCTTTCAACTAATGCATTTTGTAGCTCCTCCCATGAAGTAATAGAATCACGAGGTAGCTCAGCTATCCACTTCAACGCCTCTCTGGTGATAAAAAAGGAAATAGCCTTAGTCGAATGGCCTCCTAACTCACTCCCCTGAAATTGAATGGGATACACACATCAAAAAAGTTCCTTAGGTGTTTTTGAGGATCTTCGTGACCAAGCCCTCCAAGCAATCCCTTTAGCTGGAGGAGTTGCAGCATAGTGCTTGTTACAAGAAATTAACTCCTCCAGCCAATAGGGGTAGTCGAATAGCACTAGTGCTCTGTACTTGATCCCAGTTGATATCTTGCATATCATTCATGTTTCCAACATTCTCACCGCAGGAATTCTCATCATCCTCCATTTTAACACCAATTTTTCAACGTCAAAAACAACAAAAAATAGTAAAAATAACTCTAACTACAAGAACAAAGCATAACAAACACTTCCAATATGAACATGCCAACTCCTTGGAAATGGAGCCATTTTTTATGTCGCTCAACCCGGCTACTCAAAGGAAGCAGGAGCAGTCGTCATTAGTATAATAACCCAACTGAGAGGTTGAGGTCGATCCCATGGGGAATCTTTGTTCAAGGTAGAAGTGACTCATTGGACTAAGTAATTATAAGATCTGGGGTCTTGCAATATTCAAAAGTAATGATTAGGCCAAACAAATATTAATTAATGATTTAAACGACAAATAAGAGAAGATGTTAGGGATGTGCAAATATGGGAACTGATCTACTAGTTGGGTCTAAATATTTGACTAAATGAGTTTGTATTGAGTGAATAGGCTAGGTTTGCTATAACCAAAGTTCAGCTATGATACAAGAGTGTTTCGCATGAATCAACTATGAAATCATATGCGAAACGCCGAGGTCACGCTTGGCCTAAGAAGTCTCAGCAAAACCCCTAGTACCTTGGCTATTCAATCCATAGTTGTAGACTTCAACCGAAATCCCAAGAGTTTTCTAGCCATTATATCCATTCCACACTCTAATTATTCTAGCTAAAGCAACAATCAGAGATCAAGAGTAAACCCTAAAATTGCAACCTTGAAATTATAGATTAAACATAGAAATGGATATAAATTCACTTAAATCAACTACAGATAAGTAAAAATATCAAAGACTAAATAGATAAATCACAAAATCACATTAATAGCACACCCCCAACATGGGGTTTTAGCCACACATGCTAGAAATTAATGATTTGATACCAAACATAGCAGCAACAGTCATGGGTAATAAGATTGAATAGAAATTAGTTGATTATCACCAGCCAATCTACTCCAATTTGCTTCCTAAAAGTTTCAAAATCCTAACTCTCCTTTTTACTCTATCAAGAATGTTCTATGTACTACTCTCTAGAAGATGAATTGTTCTGATATTGTATCTACTTATATGTACAATGTCCTTTCTAAAATTGCTTATATACTCTGTACAAATGTGTGAAAGTTTGTGTTACAAAATTCCATTCGGCGGTAAAGGCCCACCATCGCCAAGCACTCCGATGATATACCAAATGTGCACTTGACTGCTTTTCTTTGCATCTTCATAAGGATTCTTCTTCTGCAACATTAGGTGATGACTCTCCACTCCTCGATGTGATTTGTTGATGCACTGCAGTATCTATCACTTCGCCTTCTTGTTAGTGTTGTAGGGCTTTAACTGTTGCAATTTTAGGAAATCCCCTGTGCAATTTGATGGTGCGCCAAATATGCTTTGCAATATCGAATCTGACTGCCTTCTTGACTTGATCTGGAACCTAGGTTGCTGAAATGATAGGTGATCGCTTTGAGTGTGTTGGCAATACCGCTTTTTTCCACCTTTTTGAATTTTTTCTCCCTTTCTAAGATTTTACCATGTATCATCGGTACACTTTTAATCCCATTTCATGTCATAGCACATGCATATTTGTTAGAAGTTAGAAATAATAGCACAGTAAGGGCAATGTTTCTTTGCAAGCTAGCCCCAAAATGAGTCTGAAATATGAACTCATCATTAGGCTAGTGGATCCAAGTAGGCCATCTATGTTGTTTAAGATGCATGTGAAGTGAAGGAGTTCCACGCGGCAAGTGGTCTCCTCCTGCCAACATAGGGGGTTATGTTGGATTCTATGTAGTAGCTCATATGGTTTTATATGTCGGTTAAGGTCTTCTTCCACAAGTTTATGACTTTATGATATGATTCCTTGTATGTGATCTTTCATGCATTGATTCTTTTTCATATTGAGTGATATCCCTTGTGCACGCTTAAGCTCACATTTATGTATTCCCTATCATGTACACATATGTTATACTTATGAATGATGGCATTATTACAAATTCATGTCATGCATTGCATCTCACATACTTATTACATTCCAACATACTAACGTATATTTTTCCTGCATGATTTAGCCATGTAGGGATAGGTACTCCTCCAGTAGCTCATGGCTAGTTTTTGGTGTTCAAAACTAGTGCTATTACTTTGGTGAGCCCTTAGTCTGGGACTCTATAATTTTTGTCACGACTTTGGACCTAGGGTCTAGGAGTGACATAGTAAATGGGAACCCGAGAGTCCCCAGACAAGCCTCATAGTATCCATATTCACATCATCTATTTGAAAGCATATAATCAAATAGTAAACACATAGTTCTAAAGGATGGGAAAATAGGAATCACGCTATGGGGATATCATAGGGACATGGATTTGCATGAATTCATATAACACATAGCACATAAGGACTAAGGGGTGGGTAAGTATGACTCACTCTATTGGGGAAAATGGGACTTAGGATCTTCTGTATTTCCACGTTACATCATAAATACACATCATAATAACCATATCCAATAGATAGACATATTTATAATCTCCCAATAGCATAAAATAACATATAACCGCACAAGAGTCTACATGATATCCAATAATGCCTCTAGTCATAAGATAGGATGAGGGACAAGACAATTCCTGGGCTCACCCTTAAATTAAATAACATAAACAGAAACAACATAAGGTAGATAGATGGTGGCTTGTCCTTATAAGATATGACTCGCCATAATAACTTTCTCAAACCCGACTAGCCATCAAACGGTGGATGAATGTAGTGTCTGGTCCCTACATAGTTAGATCATCTAGGCAAAACGTATGTGTTAGTACATTTGAATGTACTAAATATGCAGACATGTGATGCATCTGAACTCATTAAACTACATTCAATGTTAGATGACAAGGGCAAAAATATAGAAAGAAATATATAAGAAAGATTGATATATCAATATGCCATGATGTACATGATGCATGAATGCCAAAAATACTATACATATATTAGGGATGGGACCTTAATCGAAATAAGACCAAGTGAGCTACAACTTGGAACTCTGTCGTCTTCCCCACAATGGATAAAGAAGTGACCTACTTGAAAAAGGTAAATCTATTAACATTTATCATTCATCATCCTCAACGGGACATAAACATAACCTATGTTAGGCATATAGTTCAAGAGAAAGGGGTAAAGACCCTTGGGGATAACCTTTCCTACCTTTCAGATCCATCGGTGCTAAGTCATCCTCCAATGGGAATACATATACATATACATGCTTGTAAAAGAGGCATAAGTCTTTCAAATCGTTTAGATGCATACTTAGTCTTAAAGGCCAAATTAAATTTCATAAATGTATTCTTAGGCTTAAAATCAAAACATAATTCATAATCATGCATACTTGGGATAAAAATTCAAATCATACTTCATGTCATACATTCATGCATAAGAATAGCTCCATTAAGCACATTATGAGAAAGGAGTAAGGGCCCTTAAGGATAGTCCTCCCTACCACCAACCTTATTCGGTGCTCCATCATACATATACGTTTGGTGTAAAACAACCCATCATTGCTCAAAGATCCATATCGTAGATATTTATGTGATCACATTCTTGTCATGCCCAGACTTTATTTGAAAACATAATCATTGTCATAATTGGGACTTAATCCACATCATAAACTTCATGAAAACCATATTTCATGCATCCATATACTATGAATTAGATGAGAATACCATGGGAAGTAGAGCTTCAAACATAAATCAACAATACAATATGAAATTCAAGTAAATCCACATAAAATCAAAATTGAGATTACTCATGCTTAAATCAAACTCTAAAGGGACAATGCATATTCAAATCTTCATAATACTCATGCAATTCAACATATTAGGGCTTAAATCACTTTAAAATCAACAATAAAACATATCTTGTATCTCAATTGAATCAAATACATAATAATCTTAAAAACACATAATTGAGGTAAGCTCAATTTCATGAAAATCAAAGAAAAAATGTTTGGGGTCTTCATGGTTAAAAGGGACC
Organism: Solanum rostratum; assembly: GCA_029948455.1. Lineage (NCBI taxonomy): Eukaryota > Viridiplantae > Streptophyta > Magnoliopsida > Solanales > Solanaceae > Solanum > Solanum rostratum. Next base: position 27,460,215 of record CM057047.1, read on the forward strand.
ATGAATCAATTCCACATACCTTAGTTGACCAAGAAGAATTTGATGAAGAAGAGAGTCTTTCTTAATTCCCAAGCTAAGACATCACTAGAGTTCTTGAGAGAAGTTCTTAAGAGAGAGCTTGAATAAATTCTATGTGTTGAATGAATTTGAATGAGAGAAGAAGATTATAGGCTATTTGAATGTCTTAGGATAGCATAGGAAGTCACAAAAGACGCTTAGGAGTAGCCAAAATTATAAGAACACCATTAATGAAACAGATGATAATATGTTGCTAGGGTCCCATACCAAGGTCAAACGGACTGTGTGCCCTTCCGTGAAGCCACACTTAGCCAAAATTTCACTGACGAAGTTCTGAGACGCTAATTCCATAATTAGAAAATTTTCACACCAACGTCCATACGGAGGGCCTTACGGACAATGATGGGTTACACGGACTGTATGAGGTTCATGTGTGAATGCCTCAGCAAAAATTTTGTTTACAAGGCCAAGGCTACATCACACAAGCCACCATACGGCCCATAAAGTGCCACACAAACCGTGTGGGGTTCATATGGTGTGAACCTTAGTCTTGACCTCCAAAGTTAAGGCCAACACTCTATGCACAAGGCCAAGGGTCACCTCAAGGCCCCTTCACATAGCCTGTGGTTAGTCACATGGCCCGTGGAGGTGCCCATAAGGTGTCATCTTGGTCAAAAACATTTCAAAACCATATTCCAAGCACCATTAATGTCATATGAAGTCCGGGTGCTTACAGTGTTTTATCTAGCTTGTATTTATTTGGAGGTGATGTATATGTTGCCCATTTGAGGATTTTAATTTCTATGTTGTGAAATATTGGAGTCGGTTCTATTTAAAGAAAATCAACCTTTACCGATTTCATCCATCGATATATTAGTTGATATACTTTTATGGATATAGATACGTTTCCCTACATACTTTTTAATGTTGCTTCCTTGTCATAAAAATCCAATAGACCCTTTCTCGATTTCTATTCTACAAATGTTGTAATTAACACCTACGAATGCTTAAGATGTCTTGGGTAAAGTTCCTTTGGATATCTCATTCGTTGTGTGATGACTAAGCCCTAGGTCGGGTTGTTACTTGTTGCCCTCAAAAGATGTTTATGATGAACCGCAACGTGAAAGGCCAATTCTCACTTGATGGCTTTAAATGTTATGAGCTACTCTTATAAAATTTACACTTATTATTTTAAGTTACTTTACTTGATTAAGTGCACATTTTAAAGTATTTTTTGGGATTTACCTAGCACAGAATGAGGCATTGAGGTGGGGCTCAATAAGGGAACCCTAGTATCACCCTTTGCCCCATTATCTGCTACCATAAGAGACTTTGTAGGTTAGGAAACTGGATCTACGTAGGCCATTTATGTTAATTAATGAAGCATCATTAAGGTGACGGAGATCCACGTTGCAAGTGCTCTCCCGATGCCACAATAGGGTGTTATGTTTGTTTCCATATAGTATCTCGCATGGTCTTATATGTTATGGTCCATTTCCACAAAGTGTGAAATTTGATGTCTTCATTCGATTATATGTATTTTTTCATATGATCCATTGCTTTTATTTCATATTGAGCTTTATTCCTTATTTATGCTTAAGCTATTTAAATGATAACATTATCATCCCATGCATGAAGACTTCTACATATTTTGAATGATGGCATTATAATTTCATGCTTCCATTGCATCTCACATACTTAGTAAATTCCAACGTACTAACGTATATTTTGCCTACATGATGTCACCATGTAGGGATTGGTTCTCCACCTTCTCCACTAACATGTGGATAGTTTATTGATGTTCAGGACTAGTAGTGGTAAGCCCTTAGGTCAGGGACTTCACTCATTTTATTCATGCTTGTATCTTTGGACCGATGTAAATTTTTGACTTGATGCCTGAGACTTTTACTTTCTATCTTATTTTCATGTTTTTTCTATTTGAGGGGAACCGAGACCATACACCGGTCCTTTCCAAGTCATATATAGTTAATATGTTTGCACTATGATGTGATATTGAAATCTTATTTTAGAACATAAAGGTCTTCCCTTAGTCTTATTCCCTATTTTAGTTTTGTAGTTTGTTGATGTTTACGCATAAATACTTGATGTATGCTAAGATGGCTTGGATAATGTGCCTATGGATTTATCATTCTTCGTCTTACGACTAGGACCTACGCTTGGGTCATGATAAGAACCAATATTTGCACTTCTCATCCATATTCAACCCTTTAACCTACGAAGCCCTTAATGATTCTCAAGTTAGGAGGCTAGAAAGTGTAGAAACGTTGGACTAGAAATGCCCAGGGTTAGTCCATGAAGCCAAGTCTACGACCTGTGGTTTAGACCACGAGTCGTGAACCAAGATCATGGATAGGAACCTCAAAAATTTGAATACATTTCTAAGTGTAAAGTGGTTCACAAAGTCATTCACGGTCCGTGGATGTAAAGACGGACCGTAGACAAGGTCGTAGGTGTGAGTTCCAAACATAAAAGAAATTTAGAGTTTTTGGAAGAAGATACACAATTCATAGGATGGATTGTTTCCCGATGCATGACCCATAATAAGACTTCGTAGATGGGAGTCCAGAAAGGTAAAAAACATTCCAAGTGTTAAAGGACTCTATGAGGCCACCCATGGCCCGTAGATTAAAGTATGACTAGTAGATAAAGGTTTTGTTGTTGGTTATTGGTAACTAGTTTTTGAAGATTGGAAAAAGAGAATAGGATGAAGAGAACCACAACTCATGGTTCCATCCATAGCTCGTAATCGGAGCCTCGTGGATTGAGTTTGGCAGTTTTAATGAAGGGAAATTTTATCCTACCTACTAATCCTAAACCTAAACTATGTCATTTTGGTGACTCTTTAGGCCTTTAATCAGACCTTAAATCCCTAATTCCAATTACTTTTCTTCATTCTTCCAGTTTCAAAATTTCCTAAGGCATTCTTCCTCTTCAAAGAACAAGCCAAGGAGGCTAGGATTTCAACAGTCTCTTCCATAATAGAAAATTTCTTCTTCATAGGTTTACGTAAGATATGTGAGTTGATTTGTATGTCTCCTTTTACCCACAAAGTCCAATATTATAGGTTTCACCTTTTCTTTGAGTTCTTTAAATACTAACATGCATGCTAATGATGATTTGATGATGTTTTATGCTACTATATGTCTTCTAAATTACCATATGATGTTCTACTAAGTATTTTTCGTATGTTTTAAGTTGACAGTGATAACCCAAATGATGTGTATTTGGATGATGAATTATGGGTTGTTTTGCATGTTTTGAACAATCATGATTTCTTGACACATATGATTTATGAATTTTCCAACCTATGACTACGCCCACTAAGTTTCAAGTCAAGTCTTTCATGATATATGATAATGATTAGAGAATAAAAGAAAGGTTATAAAGTGATAATTTGTCAAAGATATAAGCATGTTGACAATGCCCTAAAGAATGTTTATAATGGTTCGCAAGATGAAAGGATAATTCTCACTAGATGCTTTCTTAAGTTCAAGCTACTCTTGAGATTTGCTATTTATGATTCCAAGTTTCATGAATTTTACTAAGTTTATGTTCAAAAGAATGTCAAGGGATGACTCAATACTGAATAAGGCATTGAGGTGGGATTTAGTAAGGGAACCCTAAAATCAACCCTTTGCCCCATTAACTATGTGCCTTCATAGGATCCCTTGCAAGCTAAGCTAGTGGATCCATGTAGGCCAATTATATTATATGATGATGCATGCTAAGTGATGGAGTTGCACCCGATAAATGGTTTCCCCATGCTAACATAGGGGGTTATGTTGGATTCTATATAGTAGCTTACATGGTCTTATATGCCGATTATGGTCCATTCTCACAAAGTCTATGATCTATGTCTTGGTCCCATCACATGTGTTCCATTTATGCATCATTCTTGCTCATATTGAATGTTATTCCTTGTGCATACTTAAGCTCATGTTAATGTTACCTTTACTGTTCCATGTATGAATGATGGCATTACAATTTTATATTTGTATTGCATCTCACATACTTAGTACATTTTAAAAGTACTAATGCATATTTTTCCTAGATGATTTAACCATGTATGTATAGGTGCTCCTCCCCCGGCTCGTGGCTAGTTCTTTTGACGTTCAAGACTAGTTTTATGGTGGTGAGCGCTTAGTTCTGAACTCTACCAATTTCCTTTCTTGCTATATGTTTTGGACTATGTGTAGATGTTGGTTTTCAGTGGCTTTAACTTTCTATGTTGTTAATGTTTGGAATCTTCTCTATTTGAAGGAAATCGACCATTTATAAGTTCCTACTTATCTGTGCTCTAGTTGGTATGTTTATGGACGTACGCGTATGTTTTAAAATGTTGCTTTTATTCCAAATGATGTCCCATAGACCCTACCTCATTTACTTCCACAAATGTATTAGTTTTATGCCTATGAATATTCGATAAGTTAAGATAGCTTGGGTGAGGTTCCTGCTGGTGGCTCTGTAACACCTCCCACACGACCCAAAAAATGCCCTATAGTGTATTTTCCTTGAATATCACAAAATCCGTGCATGATTTCAAAAATTTGACTTCATACTCTTTTTCAGGAGGTAAAGTTGTGTAGGAAAGGTGTGGTCTTCGATTTGTAGGTGACCCATAAAATATATAATTTTTTAGATGACTTGGGCCAAAACCAGTACGGAACGCGACTAATCGGCATCGAAAATTTGGTCCCCTATAGTACAAAAATGGTCTAAACTCATCCCTAGGACAAAACAAAAAGTTGAACTTCGCGTGAAAATGACCTATGTGGAAACAAGTTTGCGCTGCACCTGTGGTCCTTATAATGTGTTGTCAATATACAACACATTTGATGCTTAAAACTTGAAAATTTGTGTTTTCGCAAAGCGATGCTAGTAGATTTGATCTGTTTCTAGGTTTGTTTTGCAGGATTAAAGGGTTGGCACAATTTATGGGCTAAGTGTCCGTGATTTGCTGAAGCAGAGGTTTTACGAGACCGTTTATGGACTATATATACTTTTATAGGTCATATATGGTTTCTTAACAAAGTCCCATGAAGGGTGATTTTTTGAAGTTGAGTCTACGAACATGCAGACGAGCCGTAGAAGACTTTACGAGTCATAAACTTGGTGTTGTGCCCTGGTGATCAGAAAGTAAGGATTTCTTGAAAAGTCATTAGAAAAAACCCCTTATGGGTCGTAGAACTTTATACGGGCTGTAGAGGGGTATTGTAGAAGTCAGCCCCAGTTTTGAAGAAACACTCCATGAAAGCCCGTTTACGGGCCGTAAAATGTTATACGACCCATAGGACCTGCCATAAAGTTTGTCGACCCAGTTATCCTATTGTATTTTGGTTTTGTATTTTAACATTATAAATATTATTTTTCATAAGAAACGGTAGAGAGGAAGTAGAGGAACATGATAGATCATTAGAGGGTTTGAGAAACACTTGTAAAACTTTATTTCATTTTTCGATTTCAATCTTCTGATTCTCATTGAAAGGTTTAGATTTCTTGTGCTTAATTCTCTTGTGTAAGTTCTCAATTATGTTATTCAAATTCATAAGTCTTACATTTACACTGATCATGATTAGCTAAATCTACTTCTAGAGTTGTGGGAACCATGAAGAACTAACAAGGTAAAACCTAATAATTCGTAATTCTTGAAAAGTGTACACGCATGTATTAATTAATTCTCTTAGTATTGAATATTTTCTAATGGTGGCCAATGTTAGAACTCGCCTAGTGTTATTAACAGAATCAAGGTAGTAATGAATAGGAAAAGAGCTTAATTAATTGGATTTGATTGATGTTTCTCATCAAATCAACCGAACGAGGCCAAGGGGAGGTTCTACTAGAATAATAGGTAAGGGTAAGTAATTTCACACTACAGGGACGGACAAAATCACATAGTGAAATTCGCTACTCTCCTGGGCCAAAGGTTTTGGTGAACATAAGTTACATTTCTTCATGCTACACACTAGAAAAGAATTTGATTATTTGGTAATATTGAGTTAGGGAAGCATGGGGAGCACAATACTCTAGTTACTCTTATACTGGTTTAACACTTGTCTTTGTTTAGGATTACTTTTTATAGTTGTTATAATCCACCCCTCTTAGGGAGATAAGTTGGTGAATCAACCCGAATTGCATTGAATTCTTCTAAGTCTACCATATTTTCCATGGGATTCAATCCTAACCTTGGTTAGGTTATATATCTTGTCAACAACTGCTTTATCCTCAAAAAAGAGGTGTAGCTTGGGCGGCATCAAGATTTTGGTGATGTTGTTGTTGAATAGGCTAGACTTATCTAATTCAAGTAGTTTGGGAATTAATCCTAATTTTCTTATTTTACGTTTTTTGTTGTTTTTGTTTTCTTTTAGGGTATAGGTGTAGTGTATGCCCAATACGTGAAGTCAAGGCATTCCCTTGACTCTGTTTGACCCAGAGATCTAGAGAAGACTAAGAAGGATAGCCCAAGATAATGCAAACAACGCGGCAAATGCAGCTTTGAAGAAGAATGAGAATGAGAATGTGAATAATGACAACCCACCTCTTCTCGAGGGCATTGCTCCACAGCCACAGGACTTCCATGCCAAAGCTTGTCAATGGAACCAATACCCGTTGAACCCTATGGATATGGAGGTTACTAGAGCTATTGTGTTACCGCTACTACCGACTGACACAAAGTGTGTGATTTCGAGTGGGTTGCTCCACATGCTGCAGAACCGTAGGTTGTTCGTGGGCCTACCATTAGAGGTTTTGCGTAACACAACGTTGCATTTGTCAGCAAAAGTGTGATAGTAACACAAAATCTATCTATGGATGTTGTGGGACTTCATGCCTTCCTATTATCTCTGACAAGCAATGCAGCGCTATGGCTATTCGAGCTCCCGCAGAGTTTGATCACCAATTGGACTGAGTTACAGAAGGCCTTTTTGGAGAGGTACTTCCCGATATTGAAAAAGCTCGAGTGTAAAGATAAAATAAACAACTTTGAGCAACATCCTGGTGACTCGATCAGTGCTATATGGGAGTGATTCATAAAGTGCTTGAGGAGTGCCCCGGACCACAAAATTGTTGATAATGTCTTGGTGGAGATCTTCTACCGTGCCCTAGACGAGAATAGTTAAGCACGTGTTGATACCATCATTGGGGGCATGTTCTTAGATCAACCATTTGCAAGGATCGCTGAAAGGATGGAAAGGGTTGTCAAGACAAATCATGCATAAGGGAAAAGAGACAAGTCATCTACCAAAAGTTCGATCGTTGTTAGTATTAGTTCGGAGCAAGCTAAAATAAATGAGGAGATAATGCAAGAGCTTGACTGGATCCGTACAAGTATGGAAGTGATGATGAAACAGAATTAGGAATGAGTTAACATAATTGTTAATCAGCCTCCACGAGCACCCATTTATGAGGATCCTTACTATGAGGAGGACACTTGCTGCATTGTTGATTCGACGGGGGGTTTCCAGACCAACGCTCAAGGGTATAATCAGGACTATTAGTACCAAAGTCATGGAATCCAAAAGTTCAGAACTATAATAGAGATGGTGCTCTCATGGACAAGTGTGGAGGTTACTATGACAGGAATCGAGGCCAAGACAGAGATGCAGATTGGGGCCACAGAGATGGCTACAAAAATGGTCCTTATGTGCCACCACACAATTGTGATACTGGGCTAGCAATTACAGAGTTGAGGAGATCTTTGACTTGTCTATTGAAGAAGGTTGAGACACAGGATGAGACCTTGAAGGGGATGAAATCTTACATCTCCAACATAAATCAAAATATCGTGTCTCATTTTGTTGCTATCAAATATCTTGAGCAATAGTTTGGTCAAGCATCATCTCAACTCAACCAGCATCAAAGAGGTACACTGCCTAGCAACAAAGTTCAGAACCCAAAGAATGAGGGGCAATGCATGGCGGTTACCACTTATGGTGGTAAGAGTACCATTATTCCTCCAATGCCAATAGATACTGATGATGTTTGAGAGGAGACAGCTGAGGTCACAGATACTGATACTGGAGATGATCGTGTCTAGGATTGGGTAAGTGATGCTGTGGAGGTGCCACAAAAGCTGAAGCACATTCCTAGGCCTCCTCATCCCTTCCCTTAAAGAATCAAAAAGAAGGAGAAGGAGGGCAAGTTCAACCACTTTCTCTCCATGCTGAAACAACTCTCCATTAACATCTCTCTCATTGAGGCATTAAAAAGTATTCCAGGGTATGCTAAGTTTATAAAGGACCTAGTTACAAAGAAGCGCACTATGAGTCAGGAGCTCTCCCAAGAGCTATAACATTATAGTGCAATTGCAACAAAGTCCTTGGTGCAAAAGTGAGAAGATCCTGCGCTTTTACCGTACCCCGCACTATTGGAGATATGGAGTTCCCAAGGGGATTATGTGATCTTGGTTCCATCATAAATCTAATGCCCTTTGCGGTCTTTAAGAAGTTGGGACTGGGAACCCTTACTTTGACGAGCATACAATTGTTGATTGTTGACCGCACGGTGAAAACCCTGTGGGGATACTTTATGATTTGCTAGTCAAAGTGGACAATTCATATTCCCCATACACTTTATGATCCTAGATCGCAAAGTCGACCTCCAAGTCTTAATCATCTTAGAAGGCCTTTCGTAGCCACTGGTTGAGCACTAGTAGATATGAAAGTTGGCCAACTCAGGTTTAGATTGAATGAAAAAAAAGTCATCTTCAATATCTGTCAGTCAATAAAGAGGCCAGATGATCTAAAGAAAGATATTTGGGAACTTGGTGAAGTCTGAATAACTAACTTGTCCAAGTTGTGTCGCGACAATAAATCAGGTGCTACTTGGGAGGCAACCCAAGATATTTGATGTAATAGTTATAGTTGTGTTTTGTTTTTAGCATTTGGACTTCTAGGTAGTTTAAATTTTTTGCATTTGGTTGTAATTTTGGATATTGGACTGGTTCCATATCGGGTAACAGTGTGTTCTATGAAGAATGTGCAGGTACATGTTAGCCATCCTTGGCTAAAAAGGTATCAAGAAGTGTTTAAATGACTAGTTTTACGGGTCGTATGTCAATCCATGACCCGTACACTCACTCATAGAACACTTCTAGTGAGCAAATATTTATGTACTCTAGTCTACGAGCAAACTTTATGGTCCGTAGACAAAACTACGGGCCGTGAATAGGGCTCGTGGACCCAAGGTAATTTTTCTATTGAATTTACTAACTGTTAGGGGTTCTACGACCAACTTTACGAGTCGTACAAAATTCTACGACTGGTCTGTGAAATCTAGTCCCCAAAACTAGGGTTTGGACATTCTATGAGACCATGATTTACGGGCCATAAAATAATTTAACCCCAATTTATAGGCCGACCCGATCAAACTATAAAAGGATGGGGTCAAATTATTTGACCCCAATGTTTCCCAAAATAACATATGAAACTTGGCGACCCCCTTTCCTTGTCCTCCGACCACCAGCGACCAGTCACCCCATCGTTTTCTGCCAACTTTTTGGCAACCCTAGGGTTCCTCCTCTTCTATTCCTCCTTCAATTTCTACATCTTGGTCATTCAATTCGGTAAGTTCTCAGTCTTAAAAGTCCTTTTAATTATCATGAATTGTCTAATTTTGTTTAACTTCATTCACGAGTATGGTAAATTGATGAATGAACCCGTGTGTGCCATTTTTGTGTTTCAGAATTGAATTATGGAAAATAGTAGCCAATGTGTGAATATGTGTAAAAGCAAGAAATCGATGTGTATGCCTTGTCCTTGTGTTTGAATGATATGTTTGAAATCCATGTGGTCAAATACCATTGAATTATATTGATTATGTGAATGAACATTCGGTATGTGATGACATGTGTGTGTGATTTGATGCTAAATCATTCAAACAGGTTCAGTAGGTTTAGAAAATAAGTGAAATGGTTTTCGATGGGGTATATTTTCAAATCTACATATGAAGTGTTGGATATCTAATATAAGTTATGTGGGGGTGCGTGAGCATTGCTTCGATGCTGAAACTTTGTTGAAAATGTAGTAAAGGATGTGTATTCATAGACTTAGAAACTTAGGTCACTGGGTTTTCTGATCTACTAGGGTTTTTTATGGCCCATGGAAATTTCCATGAGCCATAAAATTGCCCCTCGTATGAAAATCCAGAAACCTGATGTTTCTGAGAATCTATCAAGCGAGACCTTCTACGAGTCGTAGAATATTCTACAACTTGTAGAAGGTCTCGTAGATCCCAACCTACAAAAGTTTAAACACTAGAACACATATATGACTCATAGATCCCTCTACAAGTCGTACCTGGTCTTGTAGATACCATTCCAGTAAGAAAATATTATGCACACTATTTTTACAAGAGCCTTCTATGGCTCGTAGTTTTCACTATGCCCCATAGAAGTGCCTTCGTAGTCCCATCTTTAACCAAGTCTAATTTAATCTTTCTTTGTCATTTCTTGATTTGTTAGGTTAACTATGCTTGTTAAATGTGTATTTTTCTGGTACTATGGACCCAAGCTGAGATGTGAGGATATTCGTACCTAGCAAAGGAGGCTTAGGGATGAGACCTCGAGGGAGCAGGATACCATCGAGGTTAGTAGATCGGTTGAGGAGCTCAGCGTCTGACCTGACTTCGATGCTGATAGAGCACATACATAGGCTGCCACCATACTTGGCAATCCTAGACCTAGGCTATTGTTGTTCGCAATCCCCACTCTGATAAGGAAGATGAAAATAATAGAAGCTCCATTCAGATGACACCGTCTAGAGAGGAGTCATATTTAGTGTCAGGATCTGATGACGAGTCATAGCCAGAGTCCACTACCGCACCTTGAAAAACTTCACTATCATCTCCAGATGCTCTCACTAGTTGGTGGTGTGTTTTGGGCATGCGAGACATCTACACAGAGGGCATACAAAGGAATGAGCGAGGTAAACTAGCCCAATCTATTTTTTAGGAGCCCCGGATCATCACCTCTAGACTAGATAGTGTCCCCGGTCTCTAGGACACCATCAGCAGATACGGGCTCTAGTGGCTAACCAAAGCACCAGGGAAGTACTCCCCAACCATGGTTCGGGAGTTCTATGCAACCTACGCCGCCACGGTACTCGAAACTCTTCCCAAGGGGTAAAAGCCCCTCGCTCAGACCAGGTTGACAACACTAGAGTGAGGGACCAATAGGTGGACATTTCAAAGATTACCATCCACCGTATGTTTTTTGGGACAGAGTTCTCAACCCCCAAATCTATAGTAGAGTAAGACCGCAGATTGGGGCAGAACAAGGACACAGGTCTAATGAGAGACTAGAGCTGCAGAGACGGCTTGATGAGATGGGTGGTAGGATAGATTGCTAAGTAGTGCCTGAACCCTACATGGGTAGCCACATCTTTTGAGGCCATTGGGAAGGCCCCCCTTAGTGTCCCCACGAAACTTTGGTGGGTTGTTGTGAGGTCACGAATCCGATCGATGCATACACATAAAACCTTGACACCGGACCATGCTATTCTAGTTTCCACTCTCTTGGCTAGCTATGAGATTTATTGGGATAGCCTCATCGCAAACCAGATCCATGAGGCAGCCTTGAAGAGGTCTAGCTCCATCGCCTTTCCTTTCTTGATCTACAGACTATGTCTATAGTCGGGGGTGGAATGTCTACATTAGCTAGACTCACTGATTGAGGTCTAGTGCACTTTGAATGTCAGCCTAATCAAGGCTGAGGAGAACCCAGTAGTACTTAGGTGAGCACCGCACCTGCTAGCTCATATGCCCAATATGTTCGTGCTAGAATCACCTCCTGAGGTTCCACCCACCACCACTACTACTGCTACTACAAAGGAGAGACACCCATAAACTTAGTGAGATGTGGAGAGGGGGCCCATTACTACTACTCCTTTACCATAGGCACTTTCTACAAAGACAACACCCGCTAGCATGGTTTACGTGTCTGCGGTGTCCATTCATGCCATGGCATAGTGACTGGCCCAAATGAGTCTTTGTTGACACAATTACTTTAGCAGATTAGGCCCTGGGTCCGCCAGGCTATTACAGAGTTTAAGGGATGCATGCAAGCATTTTTGGTCGCTATTATTTAGGATGTGCTTTCATCCGTTGATGCCCGCATAGATGCTTTTGAGTTGTGGGTCCAACAGACCCTAAGTATAGTACGACCAGCAGATATGACATCCCTATAGATGGAAATCCAGTAGCTCCGGGCCGACATGACAGCAGCTTTGGCCGTACCAGTGGCATTCCCATAGACTATGCCCCGGTGTCGGTGGTGGAATTATTTTCTCCCGAGGAACCTTCATAACCTTCCCACAGGAAGAGCCAACACTGATGATGCTCTAGAAATAGTGAGGCTGCATGTGGGGTTAATAGAGGCGCAGGAGCTAGAGCTTGTCATAAGGTAGTGAAGGTAGGAGAAGGAAATGAGACAGGCTCAAGAGCTTGAAAGGGTGAGGGGTGTTGTCCTCTCTGGTCATGGTTCTACCACTGAGGAGGCCATCAGGAAGGTTAAGGGTGGTAAGAATCAATTAGACACCAACGCTTAGGCATCCACATATGATCTTTTTACATGAGTACTTTATTTTACATTTTTGGTTTACATTGAGGACAATGAACTTCTTTTACGATGAGATATGGGTAGCTATAGGCCTCCGTTAAGTCCGAGTAGCCTTGGCCTATAACTTTTCCATATTTTGAATCTTAGGGGTTTTCTTGTGTGTTTTCATTTTCCTCGTGGATATTTAATTTCTGTTGAACTAGCATGTTTAGGATGTGTAGATAGTATTGGTAGCATATAGTACTGATATCTATGGCATATATATGTTTTTGTGCTTTTGCGTGAAAAATGATACCCACCACATTCTTGTTACTTAGTCTTGATAGAAACCATGCTTGTTTAATGGTGTTGACAGTGTTTGTTCTGATAAGTAAGGATGAAATTGAGATGAAAAGTATGATTTAAGTGTCTCAGTTGATAGTGTAATCAGTGGTATGTGAGTGTGAGCTCACTTTGCAAATTCATGTATTGTGTTTCAATTCAGAACCTGCCCTGTTACTTTGACTTCAACCGTAGGTTGGTTAGTTTGTATAGGATCTTAGGTCGTTCTTCATAATAATCCACTTAGCCTAAATAACCTACCAAATGTGTGAAAAATCCCTTGTACCTAATGTTTGAGCCTTACATATCCCTTTTCTTTGAAAAAACCTTAGTGACCTAACCTTATTAGATGTAAAATCTTAAAATTGGCCCTAGTCCTTCCTTGAACATTGTGCACCTTGACTAAGGCAAAAAGCTTAAGTTGAGGGTGGCTACTAAAAGTGGCCCTGGTTCCTAGGTTGGATATTATGCACCTCGACTCAGGCCAAAAGCTTAAGTTGGGGGTGATTGTGTAAGGGTAAACACAAGATACAGCAACAACAACATACCTAGTGGTATCCCACAAGAGCGTCTGGGGAGGGTAGAATGTACGCAGACCTTACCACTACCTCATAGAAGTAGAGAGGTTGTTTCTTGGAAACCCTCATCTAAAATACCCATAAGCAGAAAAAATTGGATATGGTAAAAAGGAAAGGAAAAGAAAAGGGAATAGAAAGAGTGACTAATAATGAAAAGCACATAACAGTATGTAAATACAATAAGATTAATACATGTACGATAAATAATGACAACACATGATATAAAAACACAACTACTACTATCTTACTATACCCCAAGGCCAGACATCAACCTAACCCTACCAGCCAATTAGCTTGCTACTCTAATTGGCGACCTCCACTCCTTTCTAGCTAAGGTCATGTCCTCGGTGAGATAAAGGTAAACACAAAATGAGGGGGAAAATTAGTGATACATGGAAAAGGAGAGAAAAAATGAGTAGTGAGTGCAAGAAAAATGAGTGATGCCTTAGATATAAACTAAAAAGAAAAATGTTGTGAAATACAAGGCAAAAAGTTGAAAAATAAGAATAAAGTACCTAGAAAAGCGTGAATAGGAGAAAGGGGGAATGAGATGAAAAGTAGAAGTATTGGTAGGGCTAAAGTGTAGAAAGATGCAGTGTCAAGGAGGGCCTTTAGTCACTATGTTCCCAAAACTCATATCAAAGCCCCTTGAGCCCACGTTAGTCCTAAATTGATCCTAGTCCAAGTAGTCAAAGGTCATAGTCATGAGTATTGGGGTAAGCATATGGTATTGAGCATGATATTTGAATCTCTTTTGTGAGAGTGAGTGATTTTGCATAGTCTCAAGGATATAACTTAAAATATCATTGTGATTGAGATATGGGACTTCTTTCTATGAGGGAACTTGCATTGCATTGTTAACATTAGACTAACTCAGTGATTGTGGCTTATTGATAACTACCTTGCTTGCCATAGTTGCACTGTCACCTGCATTGACCTGTGTTGGTTTGGTTACTAGCTATCTGATGTGTTTTGAAAGTGGTGTGGGTATTTGTGCTTGAGTTGATATGATGTATGCCTGTAGATTGAGGTCTGTGTGTTACTGTGCTACTTATATAGATCGAGTCCATCGCTTGAGGATAAGCAACAATTTTAAGTTTAGAGTGTTAATGTTCTATCAAGATACAACACTTTTAATGCTTAAAACTTAGAATTTTGTATGTTCTCAATGCGATTTTAGTAGATTTGATGTGTTTTTATGTTTGTTTTGCAGGATTACAAGGTTGGGACAATTTTTGGGCTAAGTGTGCAGAATTTGCTGAAGCAGAGGTTCAACGAGACTATCTACGTACAGTAGATACTCTTCCAGGCTATAAAGATAGCTTCGTAACAAATTCTATTGAAGGGTGATTTTAAGACGAGAGCAGAAAACTTTACGAGCCATAGACTTGGTGTCGTACCCTATGGAACAGAAAATGGGGAGTTGTTGAAATGTCATCAGACGAAACCCCCTATGGGCTGTAGAACTTTATACGGGTCATAGAGGGGTGTTGTAGAAGTTATCCCCAATTTTTAAGAAACAATCCAAGAAAGCCCATTTACGGGCCGTAAAATGTAATACGGGCCCGTAGAACCTACCATAGAGTCTGTCGACCAAGTTATCCTATTCCATTTTGATTTTGTATTTTAAACACTACAAATAAGTTTTTTAGGTTATTTTTCATAAGAAACAATAGAGAGGAAGTAGAGGAACGTGATAGAACATTAGAGGGTTTGAGAACCAGTTGTTAAACTTTATTTTATTTTTTGATTTCAATCTTGTAATTCTCATTGAATAGTGTGGATTTCTTATGCTTAATTCTCTTGTGAAAGTGCTCAATTATTTTATTCAAATTCATAAGTCTTGCATTTTCACTTATCATGAGTAGCTAAATCCACAACTAGGGTTGTGGAAACCATGAAGAACTAACAAGGTGAAACCAAATAATTCGTAATTCTTGAATATTGTGCATACATGTATTAATTAATTATCTTTGTATTGAATGTTTTCTAATGGTGTCCAATTTTAGAACTCGCCTAGTGTTACTGACTGGATCAAGATAGTAATGAATAGGAAAAGAGATCAATTAACAAGATTCGATTGATGTTTCTTATCTAATCAACTGAATTAGGCCAAGGGGAGGTTGTACTAGAACAAATAGGTAAGGGTTAGTAATCTTACATTGCGGTGATGGACCAAATCACGTTGTGAAATTCACCTATCGCCTAGACCAAAGGGTTTGGTGAACTAACTTACTGTTCTACAAGCTACACACTAGAAAAGAATTTGGTTATCGGGTAATACTGAGTTGGGAAAGCATGAGGAACACAATACCCTAGTTACTCTTTATACTAGTTTAACACTTGTCTTAGTTTAATATTACTTTTTAAAGTTGTCATAACACCCCCGCCCCTCCCCCCCCCCCCTTTAGGGAGATAGGTTGGTTAATTAACCTGAATTGTACTGAATTCTTCTAAGTCTACCATATTTCATGTGGGATTTGACCCTAACATTGGATAGATTATATATCTTGACAACGACCGCTTTAGCCTCAAAAAGGGGGTGTAGCTTGAGCGACATCACCCTAACAGTATAAAATTTTCCGAATTTTTCCAATTTCAAGTAAGGGAAATTGGGTAATAACCCAACACCCATATAGATGAGATTTTTCTATTATTTAGCAATTATTAGCCCAAAATATCACTAAACCACTCTCCAAATCCTCTCTAATATTCACCCAAATCCTCAATCAAGTTCAAGATTCTCAAGAGGTTTCTTTGGAGATTCAAGCACTTAAGATATTCCCTCAAGTAATTTCAAGGATTAAGGTATGTGGGTCTTTATTCATGGGTTCTTCCACCCATGCAGCCTAACTCTCCTTTTTTATGAAATTTCATGATTTCAAGATTTAATACTTTATGGGTTCTTCCTATTATGAATCATTAACATGATTTAAGTTCAATTTTGTCGAGTATTAAATTGATTATGCATGGATACCCATTGGGGTTTGAGAATATGATTGGTTGTATGATACTAAAGCTATGTACGCTATGATGTCATGAAAAGCTGTCACGCCCTAAGCCCCATTAAGGCAGACTGGAACCCGTTGCCGATAAGGCTTGGGAGAACCAACATATAACTATACACCTGCTATGAACATTTAAGAGGTTTCCATACTCAATATATTGTCAAAAGTAAGTAAATTGTACTAACAAACCAAAAGTAAATGCATAAGACTAGGCCGTTGGAGCCACGATGTCTATAATACACTATTTGACCACACTTTAATTTACATAGTCTACAAAGCCTTTAGGTAAGGAACAATATCCATATGGGTCGGGAAAGGCCCCGCCTCATGACCAACTATACAATACAAAACACAAGTTCTAAACACACAAGCCCCGAAGCAACCTGGAGCTTAGTAATAGCAGCTGAAAGTCATGTACTCTTACTGGGGAGATCTAGTAGCTCCTATACCTGCAGCATGAAATGCAGGTCCCCCATAAGGGACGTCAGTACGAGATAATGTACTAAATATATAAGGCAGTAAATACTATATATGCAATATAAACTCAAATGAAATCACACACTGGTGTTTAAGGATGAAAAGACCACCTTTAGTCATACTGTGGAATCATGTACTTTATGTCCTTTTTATTAATGTATCTTTCTTTACTGTATAATCTGTGGACAATATATCATGTAAATGACCAACTGATCAGTGGTAAATCTGTAATGGGATCGACCCTGGCTAGGTGATTCCTTCACCCCTCAGGTTACCACCCGTAAATGAGATCGACCCTGGCTAGGTGATTCTTCCACCCCTCGGGTTACCACCCATTTATAAGCAACTGTAAGTTATCTTTTATTTACTTTGAGATGGTTCTTTTGGTGGTCATAACCTTTAGAACTGTGGGAATATAGACATGCGACATATAAACAACCATACAAGATAATACCACAATGAAAAGAGAGATACACAACTAATGAATCGTATCAAAGATTAAACAACACATGGACTTTGTTAGTAACAAGGAACTCATGTATATTTGGTATCCAAGTACATATGCAGGTTTGACAATGGCTATGTATGGGTACATATGAACATGGTAAAGAGTGGAGACACAATTATTAGTGATGTCGGAATTTGTATGTGCATTTATGTGCTAAGGAAGAACTTAGATTCATGCCAAGTAATAGGAAATCAAGTTGCCTTACATACCTCGCTATTACCTCGGAGTAGTATCATTTTCTTCTAAACACTTATCTACAATATATTAGGTGATAAAACTAGTGTTATAAGCTAGTAAGCACATCTTAGTAATCCAATTTCACCCAAAAAAATAATAACCAGGAAGCAAGCTCGGAATTAGCAACCCAAGAGTATTCTTTCAACATTTCTACTCCTAATCGTATTTTCTAATACACATTTCCATATACATGTCATATCCAGCTATTTTTAGTTCCATAACAGCATTACAACAACTCATATAGTACAGCATACAACAACTCTATACAACACGCAAGTAGACAACGCAACATTGCGTCCTTCCGCTACATTTCGACGTCAACCATTCCAAATCCATTTCAACCTCAACCAAACTGTCCTCAACATATTTACACACAATTACAGTCCTAAGACAGTCCAAACACAGTCCCTAAGTAGATGGAAAACATGAGACAACAATTCCAAAAACAGTCCACGAATTCTTACTAATGAGCGGAATTAAGACATCGTTTAAGAACTTATTTTTGCGGAAGATAAAAGTGGTCCAGAAGCCTTCTTACATCATTACAGACCCAAGACTTGCTAAAAACATACGTATTACTTCATAACTCAGACAACCAACAAGATAAAAGTCTCTTATTTAACAAGAAAAGTGAACCACAATATTTGGAACACATGCTGTCCCAAAATTCCTGCACAATACAACCAACATACTCTTCATGTTTTTCATGGAAAATTTACACCAAACCATAGGTATTTTTACTTACCTTAACCCTCAATGATTAGGTTCTCTTCAAGAACTCTAGAGGTGTGTCTTGGATGCTTTAGAAAATGAGGAGAGAGCAAGAAGAAAATTAGAGAGAAATCTGAAATTTTGGCTTGAGAAAAATGACTAAAAGTTGCTGCTTGTTGCTCCCTTTTATAGGCCACTTTTGGCCGACTTTCATATGGGTTTTCAACCTTATTTTATTAAGGTTATGGGGCAGCAGCTTGGCCTTTTCATTTGGGCCTTATTGGGCTTCAAATGGGATGGGCTTTGTTGCAAACATTTCTCCCTTAAGCCCACTTAGTTTGGGCCCTAGTTTTTAATTGGGTTGTGATTGTAATTTGGCCCTTTTCCTATTCATCTTCGGATGAAAATGTTGTCCTTTTATGATGCTAAACCATTGGCCCAAATGACATCCTTAACTCGGGGTTTATTCTTTATCGGACTTGAACAAATTCGGTGTTGGGCCTTGTCTCCGTTTACCGAGCTTATTTAAGGTAAGAACGTAGGTGACTCACCTAATAGCTTCCTAAGTCCCACAAGCACCTCAATTATTTCACTTCATTTAAGGTCACACTCTCCTTAACTTGACTTAAAAATTATTTACACTCAGTCATCTTAAGCGTTAGACGTACATATAGCCCTTTAATCTAAAATTGACGCACTTTTAAAAATATGTGCGGATTTGACCCTGCCATATCATGTTTCATCTGCGTTGGACTAGTACATGTAAGATGTGGGGTGTTACAAAAGCTTTGGAAGAACTTGTGGATTTAGTTGAATTTCTTGATACCCAAATTGGGGGTATTACTACAATGTTGCTAGGTTTATTTGAATATCTTTCAAATGAATTGATTTTACTCCTCCCATGTTCTATACTCTTGAATTGTATAATTTTGAGTCTACATGCATACTCCCACCATGTTTTGACTAAAGAATATGACAAGCTTCTATATTTATGAAAGCCTTATTCTAAGATATATGAATTGTGATTGTTAAGATTGTTGAAGGGTTATTATTCATGTCATGAGCAAATGAGAATTTTAAGAAGCCCTATCTTTGATGCCATGAAGCTTTGTTTTGATGAGCCTCTCCAAGATAATATTATAATGTTTTGGGACTATGCATACTCTGACTATAATTATGATTTAAGTATTTTGTGGGATTGTGACCTAGCATCGAGAGGACATTGGTTGTCTCCCATTTTCCCTAAACTATTTTCCACCATTGGTTTGGGATATTGATTCCCTATACAGGCTTGTACCTACCAAAAAGGCTATGTCGTAAAGTAAGGATCTTTGTTGAACCTACCAAAATGGCTATGCCATAAGGTAAGGATATCTTGTAATACCTACCGAAAGGTACATGTCATAAGGTAAGGGTATTTGATGACACTTTCCAAAAAGGCTATGCCATAAGGTGAGTTTTTGGTCTACCTTGGCAAAGTAGACCACGCCTTGTCTTGTGTGGAGTGAACATCGAAATTTCAAGTAGTAGCTCACTTAATTTTACATTTCAGTTATGGTCTCTTCCTACCTATGTATGATATTTCATGTGACTTTGTGATTCTTCATGCATGTTTGGACTAAACATTGATCATTCATGTCATATTGATTCGATATCCGTTAATTACAAATATGCATAATAATTAATTATAGATTATATTTTCTTGTTGTATTGCACCCTGCTACTAAGTACATTCCAAGTACTAACGCATACTTTTTGCCCACATGATATAACTATGTAGGTACTGGAGCTCCTATTCACCTCCTCCTCATGGTTAGACGGATCGATTGAACATTGCTATTGGTCAGTCCTCCATTTCGGGGACAACAACCACTTTCTTTAATGTTTTTGTTAAGACTTGTCTATTTATGGATATTTACTTTTGAGGGTGAACCCAGGAGATGTCTTGGCTCATGTTCCACTCATGATAGAGATGTTATTGGATATGGATATGTATATTAAGAGCTTGACTCCTATTATGTTTATGTAATTATTGAAGACTTCCCTTTGTCCTTATCCCCATCTATGTGTTGATGCTTGTTGTTCATATAATATGGAAGTCCTAAGCCCCTATTATCCCCATAGCATGAGTCATGCTTATTGGCTCTTAGTATGTAATTGTTATGTGATCATTCGAATCCTCTTTCCTATAATATCCCCATAGCTTTAGTCCAAATCTTCTCTTCCCCTAGAATTACTTGCTTGTTATTTACTTATACTTCCGTAATAAAGGATGTGCTACTTATGCTTAGAGGCTTGTTTAGGTCCCTTTGAGTTTATTTGTCGTGCCATGTCTAGGCCCTAGTGTCATGACCCAGACCTAAGGTCTAGGAGTGACATGGAAAATAGGAACCCAAGAGTCCCCAAACAAGCCTCATAGTATCTATATTCACATCATCGGTTCGGAAGCATAAACAAAAAATACATAATTCTAAGGCACGGGATAGTAGGACTCACGCTATGGTGATGTCATAAAAAAAGGGAGAAGTATGGAATCACATAACATATTAGCACTTAAAGACTAAGGGGCGGGTAAGTATGACTCACTCTATGGGGCAATACGGGGCTTAGGATCTTCCATATCATAATACATAAACATCTCATAAAACTCATAGCCAATCCTCATAACGATATTCATCAGATAACCATATCCATAAGCATATATTTGTATACAACACTTAGCACATAAATGTAAAGGAGAACACAAGATGTCCAACTATGCCTCTAATCGTAAGATAGGATGGGGTCCAAGACATGTCCGGGGCTCACACTCAATATAAGTAACATAAATAAAAGCACCATAGGTAGAGGAATGGTGGTTTGTCTTTGAAAGATAGGACTCACCATAACAAGCGAGATCCAAGCTAACCATCGTACGATGAATAAAGGTAGTCCTCGGTCCCTACGTGGTTAGATCATGTAGGAAAAAGTATGTTTTAGTATGTTTGAATATACTGAGTATGCGGGCATGCAATGCATAAAGACTTTTCAAACCTACATTCGATGTTAGATGACAAGGGCGCATAATATAGAAAGAAGTGTATACCTAATGAAGAGTAGTATAACAATATGCTATGAAATCCATGATACATGAAGTGCATAATGTTTATATAAAAGGGGATGAGACCTCAACCGACATATAAGACCAAGCGAGCTATTACTTGGAATTCTGATGTTATCCCTACACCGAAAAAGAGGTGGTCTACTTGACAAAAGGTAAACCACACTTCTCCTCATGGGCCTCCCATTTTGGAGAAACAGCCCTCCTTACGGGCCTCCCATTTTCGATAGGATTTTCACAATTTTATCATATCATATCAAAGTTGTAACAGCACCTTATGGGCCTCCCATTTTGGTGAGACTTACCAAATACATATACCTATGTTTGCACATAGTTCAAGGAAAAGGAGAGGGCCCTTGGGGATAGCCCTAACACCCCCAATCCATCGGTGCTAATTCATTATCCCACAAGAATACATATACATATACCTATATGGGTTTTTAAAAAGAGATGCAAGTCATTTTAAATCATTTCGATGCGTACTTGGGCTTAAAAGCCAAACATCACTCATAATAATTCATACTTTGGCTCAACTGCAAATTCATAATCTAAATCATACCTCTCATGCATAGGAATCACTCATTCACATATATGGAATGGTGCAAGCACCATAAATGCTCAAAGAGCTGTATATCATAGACATTGATATGATCACATTCTTGTCATAACCGTATGAGTGAGCTTAATCCACCAATTTATTTTGATAAAACACATGAGGGCTTAACCCATTTCACAATTTTCATAAAATTCAATGCTCATGAATGCATATGCTATGAATGACATGTGAATAGCAATAAGTAATATATATTCTATATAATATGAAATTTAAGTAAATCCATAATAAAATTCACATTTGAATCATAATGTCGATCACTCATGCTATGATCAAACTTTAAAGGAACAATTCATATACAAATATTCATAATAATAATGTAATTCAACATATTAGGGCTTACTGGACTTAAAATCATCAATAAAGTATAGCCCACACTTCAATTGAATTTAATAAAAAATAATATTGGAAACCCAAATTTAAAGTAGCTAAAATTCCATGAAATGAAGTGTAAAAGAGTTTTGGTCTTCTTGGTTGAAAGGGAACAAGAATCAATCCCACATAGCTTAGCTAATGAAGAAAAGTCAAGAAGAAATTTGAAGAAGAATGAGCCTTCCCTTGATTCCCAAGCTTTGACTCACAAGATTCCTTTTAGAGAGTGTTATTTAGAGTGGCTTGAGAGGATTCTAAGTGAGTGAATGAATTTGAATGTTAGGAATAAAGATTAGGTCATTTGAAAGTCTTTAGGTAGCATAGGAAGTCATAAAAGTCCCTTAAGATAAACCATAATTATGAAAATGTTATTAATGAAACGAGTAGAAAATTGATGAAGTCGTGTCTCACGAAGGGTGGTACGGTTTGTGACAGACCATACGGACCATACACTTTCCCGTGATCCAACGCATGGAAAATTTTCACTTGATGGAGGTTCGAAACGATAATCCCTTACTTGGAAAAATTAAACATATGCACCCATACAGAGGGTGGTACGAACTGTACCAAGCCACATAGTCTATGTGCCTACTCCATCCCACTCTACTTAGAAAAATTTTATCATGAAGAAGTTCTAAGATGGTGATGCAATAATTAGAAAAAATTCACTTCGAAAGCCATACGGAGGACCATACGGGTCGTACCACTCCATACAGAACGTATACTCAGCAGTACTGCCTTACTTAGGCTCAAAAGTGTGGAGTCTCAAGCCCAAGGCTCCAACACAACCCTCCACATAGTCCGTATGGCTTTACACGGTCTGTATGGGGTACATGTGTGGCTTGCCTTGGTCTCTAATTCCATATTAAGGCCCTCACACTCCACACAAGGCCAAGGGCCATTCCAAGGAAGCTCCACACAGTTCGTATAACCTTACACAGACCATGTAGGCAACCATGGAGCGTTACCTTGGTCAAAAACTTTCCTAAACCAAATTTCTAAGCTCCCTTCAGTTCATACAACATCCGGTTCCTTACATCATCTCCCCCTTGGGAAAATGTGTCCTCGAATGTGCTAGAACAAGGCTTGTCTTAGAAAATGAATTATCAAAACATAAGGCATAATGCATATTTTATCACTTGAAAATCATAAAGTCATTAAAACTCCTATCAAAATGTATTCAAATCATTCAAAACATCATAAAATTATTTTGGTGCATATGTATGCATGTCATGCTATGAAACTCAAGAGTGAAAGAATTAGGACCACTTGGACAAGGAAGAACCTAATACATTAGGCTTGAGTAGATTGGAAAAGATGGAGATATCGTTGCATCATGTCCAATTCAATCTCCCACATAGCACTCTCCACATATTAATTTCTCCAAAGTACCTTAACCTAAGCTACCTCCTTATTGTGAAGCCGCTTCACTTGTCTATCCAAAATCTCAATCATAACTTCCTCATAAGACAAGTTCTCCTCAATATAATACCTTCCAAGGGCACAATCGTACTAAGATCATCAACCAATTTCCTCAACATAGACACATGGAAAACCGGGTGAATGGAACCCAAATCTGGAGGCAAATCCAACCTATAAGCCACACTCCCAATCTTCTCAACAATCTTATAAGGACCTATATATCGAGGACTTGACTTTCCCTTCTTCCCAAAACACATTACATCCTTCATAGGTGAGACTTTCACATACACCCAACAACCAACATTAAACTCAAGATCCCTCTTCCTAACATCCGAATAGGACTTTTGGCGACTTTAGGCCATCTTCAACCTCTCCCTAATCAACTTTACCTTGCCAATCTTAGGCCATCTTCAACCTCTCCCTAATCAACTTTACCTTGCCAATCAAAGCCATCTCTTCCAACTCAAACCACCTCGTTGGAGGTCTACACCTCCTACCATACAAGGCCTCAAATGGTGCAATACCGATGCTGGCATGAAAGCTATTATTATAAGCTAACTCAATGAGTAGGAGATGGTTATCCTAATTACCCTTGAATTCCAACACACATTCCCTCAACATGTCCTCCAGAGTTTAAATTATCCTCCCAGCTTGTGCATCGATTTGCGAATGAAAGGTGGTGCTCAACTTCACCTTAGTACCAAGTCCACTTTGGAATGACCTCCAAAAGTGTGAGGTTAATTGGGTACTACGATCCGATATGATAGACCCAGGCACACCATGCAACCTCATTAACTCTTTGATGTATAACCTTGCATAATCTTCGGCACTAAAGGTCGCCTTGACCGGTAAGGAATGAGCCGACTTAGTGATTTGGTCAATGATTACCCAAATTGTGTCAAATTGCCTTTGGGTCCAAGGCAAACCAACCACAAAATCCATGTTCACATCTTCCCACTTTCAAGTAGGGATCTCAATATCTCGATCCAAACCACCGGGCCTTTGGTGTTCTACCTTCACTTATTGATAATTAGGGCATTTGGGCACAAACTTAGGTATTTTATTCTTCATACCATGCCACCAGTACATTTCCCTCAAATCTTGATACATCTTAGTAAATCACAGATGAATAGAATAATGAGAGTTATGGGCATCCCTCATGATCACCCTCATAAGATCATCCTTATCCAGAACACATAGCTGATCTTGATACTAAAGCACACCATCTTCATCTTGGGAGAAAACCTCTACCTTTTTTCGGCAACCAATTTCTTTAACTCAACCAATGATGGATCTAGATCTTGCTTAGCCTCCACATCAACAACCACAGAAGATTCAGCCCCATTCTGAATATATGAATACCACCATCATTAGAGTCGGCCAACCTAATACCCAATCTAACCAAATGGTGGACACCCTTTTCCAACTCTTTCTTCCCTTTATCAACATGACCCAAGCTCCCCATAGATAGCCTACTTAGAGCATTGACTACAATATTTGCCTTGCCAGGATGATATTGTACACTCATGTCATAGTCCTTAAGGAGTTCCGGCGATCTCTTTTGCCTCAAGTTAAGGTCCCTTTGATTGAACACATGTTACAAACTCTTGTGATTGGTGAAAATATCAACATGCACCTATACAAATAGTGTTTCTAAATCTTCAAAGCAAACACCATCGCTGCTAACTCAAGATCATGAGTCAGGTAATTATGCTCATGCAACATCAATTGCCTTGATACATACGTTATTACGTTACCATATTGCATAAGCACACAACCCAACCAAATCCACGAAGCATCACAATACACCACCAAACCTATCTAAGCCATTCGGTAGAGTTAAAACAAGAGCAGGTGTAAGCCGATCCTTCAAAGTTTTAAAACTCTTCTCACATTCGTCCGACCATACAAACTTGGCCTTCTTTTGAGTCAACTTGGTAAATGGAGATGCAATAGATGACAAACCCTCAATGAACCTTTTATAATAACCAGCCAATCTAAGAAAACTCTGAATATCTGAAGGAGTTAATGGCCTAGGCTAATTCTTCATGGCCTCGGTATTCTTTGGGTCAACCTTAATACCATCACCGCATACCACATGGCCAAAGAACGCTACCCCACCTAACCAAAACTCACATTTGCTAAATTTAGCATAGAACTTCTTCTCCCTCAAAGTCTAAAGAACCAACCTCAAATGATCCATATGCTCCCACTTACTTCAGAAATAAACAAGGATATCATCAATGAAGAAACCCACAAAACTGTCGAGGAATGATTTGAATACCCGATTCGTAAGATCTATAAATACGGTCGGAGCATTAGTCAACCCAAATGACATCAACACAAATTCAAAGTGCCCAAACCTATTATGAAAATCCATCTTGGGAATATCACACTCCCTAACCTTCAATTAATGATAACCAAAATAGAGATTAATCCTTGAGAAATAGTTGGCCCCTTGAAGTTGATCAAACAAGTCATCGATTTTTGGCAACGGGTACTTATTCTTGATGGTCACCTTATTCAGTTGTCTATAATCAATGCACATCCGAAGAGATCCATCCTTCTTTCTTACAAATAACACCGGTGCACCCATGGAGATATATTTGGCCTAATAAAACCCTTCTCCAACAAGTCCTTCAATTGATCATTTAATTCCTTCAACTTAATCGATGCCATACGGTAAGGAGGAATAGAGATAGGTTGAGTATCCGGAAGAAGATCTATATCAAAGTCTACTTCCATTTCAGGAGGAATGTTGGGCAAATCTTCGAGAAGCAAATCTAAATACTCATTCACCAACAGAACCGATTCAAGAGTAAAAGACTTGGACTCTACGTCTTTGACCCTCACAATATGGTAGATACACCCCTTCAAGATCATATTTTTGGCCTTAAGGTAGGAAATAAATCGACCTTTAATAGCGGAGCCACTACCCTTCCATTCAAGAACGAGCTCATCTAGAAGTTAGAACTTGACGTTCCAGGTTCTACAATCCATAAAGGCATATGAAGCATGCAACAAATCCATCTCGAGAATCACATCAAAATAAAACATCTCATGTTCCAAAAGATCACACCGAAAGACTTTATGCAAAATAGAAATTGGACAACCCTGATAAACTCTATGAGCGACAACGTTTCACCCATGGGATTATAGACCGAAAAGTGATCCCTTAGATTTTCGGGACTCAAACCAAACTTAACAGCCAAAAGAGGAGTCACAAAAGTTAAGTTGGCACCCGGATCAAGCAAAGCATAGACATCAAAATCAAAGACTTTTAACATACCAGCCACAACATCCGGAACTTCCTCCACTTCCTAGCAAGCATGAAGAGCATAGATACTGTTGTTCGTTGGGGTATCATCTTGAGGAGCTCTTTGTTGGCCTTGAGAATCTTGAGCCACTTGACCCTAACCCTTTTGAGCCACCTTTAGACAATCAGAAATCTTGTGGTTCTTATCACCACACCCATAGCATGCACCCACATTCTTGCAACAAGTACCCAAGTGATTCATCCCACAAGTAGCACATGGGGGAGGCATTAGCCCACCTCCAACTTGTGCCCTAGGAGGAGGCATCCTAGCATTAGATACCCGAGCATTAGAACCTTGGCCCTATTAGAAGCAACTATAACCACCACTTTTTGAGTTAGAGAACCCACCATCGTAATGGGCTCTCTTAAAATCATTTACCCTCCTCTCCTTGAGCTTCTCTCCCTCAATCTGTTCAGCATATATCATGAGCCTTGAGATGTCCATGTCTTGAATAATCATAGCCGTATGACACTCCTTCATAACCAAATCAGAGATACCAAAAATGAACTTGTGCATTCTTGTGCAGGGGTCAGCCACAAGCATAGGAGCATACTTGGAAAGCTTAGTAAACTTGAGGGCATAATCTCTCACACTCATACCACCGTGTTTGAGGTTGTTAAACTCAGTCATCTTGGCTTCCCTAAGTTCAAGCAGGAAGAAACAATCCAAAAATGTACACTTGAACTATTTCCAATTAACATCACTACCACAAGCCCTCTCCATCAACCATTAAGTGTACCATACTTGAGCCACATCTTTCAGCTGATAAGCAGCCAACTCAGTTTTCTCTTTAGAAGAGACTCCCATAATAGTCAACACCTTAGTAAGCTCATCAATGAACTCTTGGGTGTTCTCATCAGCTTTTGACCTATAGAAATTTGGAAGGTTCATCCGGGTGAAATCTCTCGCCCTAGAAGTTGGAGTGGGATCTCGAGAAAGATTATCTTGCCTAGTCTGAGTAGTCACCACTTGTGCAAGCATAGCAAAGGTCGTGCGGAATTCACCATTAGAGATGGACTTTTTTATAGGTTCTTGAGGAACTTGGTCCTCACAAGCCAGGCTCGGTCTTCGTAGGGGAGCTCTTTATGGAGGCATCTTCTGAAAAGTGGCAAGGATACCATCAAGATAAGGAAACCATAACATATGGTTCAAAGAAAAATATAAGAAAAGAAGAAGTGAGACAATTTCTAAAACACTATTATAGCCTCCCACTCATATGCATGGTGCACTCCACACCCATGAATAGGACTCTACTCGACACGGCTTGCTAGACCCTGAGCATCATTTACAAATGTAGTGCTCTAATACCAAGCTTATCGTGACTCAGATCTAGGTTCTAAGAAGGACATCATGAATGGGAACTCGAGAGTCCAAAAATAAGCATCATAGTTCTATATTCACATTATCGGTTCGAATACGTAAACAAAATTAAACACATAATTCTAAGAGATGGGATAGTAGGACTCACGCTGTGGGGATTCCATAAGGAAAGGGAGAAGCATTGTATCATATAACATATTAGCACTTAAAGACTAACGAGTGGGTAAGTATGACTCACTCTATGGGAAATACGGGGCTTCGGATCTTTCATATCATAACACATAAACATCTCTTAATACTCATAGCCAATCCTCATTACGATATTCACTAGATAACCATATCCATAAACATAATCTCTAAATACAACACTTAGCACATAAATATAAAGGAGTATACAAGATGTCTAACAATGCCTCTAATCATAAGATATATGGGAGGCAAGACATGTCCAAACTCACCCTCAACATAAATAACATAGGTAAAAGTGCCATAGGTAGAGGAATGATGGTTTTTACTTGAAAGATGGGACTCACCACAACAAGCAAATCTACAAATCCAAGCTAACTGTCATACAGTGGATGAAGGTCGTCCTCGATCCCTACATGGTTAGATCATGTAGGAAAAAGTATGTGTTAGTAGGTTTGAATATACTAAGTATGTGGGCATGCAATGGATATGACTTATCGAACCTGCATTCGATGTTAGATGACAAGGGCGCATAATATAGAAAGAAGTGTGTATCCGAGGAAGAGAAGTATAACAATATGCTATGAAATCCATGATGCATGAAGTGCATAATGCTTATATCAGAGGAGATGAGACCTTAATCAAAATATAAGACCAAGCGAGTTATTACTTGGAATCCTAATGTTATCCCCACATTGGAAAACGGATGGTCTACTTTTCAAAGGTAAACCACACTTCTCTTTTCGGGCATCCCATCTTGGAGAAGTGGCCTTCCTTACGAGCCTCTCATTTGGCATAGAATTTCACAATTTTATCTTATCATATCAAAGTTGTAAATGCACCTTATAAGCCTCCCATTTTGGTGAGGGTTTCCAAATACATATACCTATGTTGGCATATAGTTTAGGGAAAGGGAGAGGGCCCTTGGGAATAGCTCTGACTCCCCCAATCCACTGGTGCTAATTCATCATCCTACAAGAATACATATACGTATACGTGTTTCAAAAGAGATGCAAGTCATCTCAAATCATTTCAAATTGCGTTCTTGGGCTTAAAAGCGAAACATTATTCATAATAATTCATACTTGGGCTAAAATTCTAATTCATAATCCAGATCATAAGGAATAGCTTATTCACATATACGGAATGGCGCAAGCACCCAAAATGCTTAAAGAGCCATATAGAATAGAGATTTATATGATCGTGTTTTTGTCATAAACATATGAGTGAGCTTAACCCACCAATTCATTTTCATAAAACATAAGAGGGCTTAACCCACTTCACAATTTTCATAACATTAAATGCTCATGAATGCATATGCTATGAATGACATGTGAATAACAATGAGTAATATAGATTCAATTTGAAATCACCAATATAATATGAAATTCAAGTAAATTCATAATTAAATCAACATTTAAATCATAATATAGATCATCCATACTTAGATCAAACTTTAAAGGGACAATGCACATTCAAATATTCATAATAATAATTTAATTCAATATATTAGGGCTTAAATAAACTTAAAATCATTAATAAAGCACAATCCATACATCAATTGAATTTAATAATTAATAATATTGAAAACCCAAATTTAAAGTAGCTAAAATTCCATGAAATTAAGTGTAAAAGAGTTTGTGTCATCTTGGTTGAAACGGACCAAGAATCAATCCCATATATCTTAGCTAATGAAGAATATTCAAGAAGAAGTTTGAAGAAGAATGAGTCTTCCCTTGATCCCCAAGCTTAGATACACAAGACTACTTTGAGAGAGTGTTCTTAAGAGTGACTTGAGAGGATTCTAAGTGAGTGAATGAATTTGAATGATAGGAATAAAGAATAGGTCATTTGAAAGTCTTTAAGTAGCATAGGAAGTCTCATAATGACCCTTAAGATAAACCGTGATTATGAAAATGACATTAATGAAACGAGGAAAAAATTGATGAAGTTGTGTCTCACGGAGGGTGACTCGTTCCGTGACAAGCCATATAGACCGCATACGTGCCTGTGATCCAACACTTGGAAAATTTTCACTTGATGGAGGTCTGAAATGGTAATCCCATACTTAGAAAAATTCAATGTAGGTGCCCATACGGAGGGTGGTACAGACCGTACCAAGCCACACGGTCCGTGTGCCTCCTCCGAGCCACTCCACTTAGAAAAGTTTCTTCACAACGAAGTTTTCAGATGGTGATCCAATAATTAGAAAGGTTTCTCTCTAGAAGCCATGCGGAGGACCATATGGGTCTTACCACTCCATACGGACTGTATACTTGGTTGTACCACCTTACTTAGGCTCAACACTATGAAGTCTTAAGCCCAAGGGCACCACACGACCCTCCACATGCTCCATACAACTTCAAATGGTCTATGTGCGGTCCAAGTGTGACTTGCCTTGGTCTCAGACTCCACATTAAGGCTCTCACACTCCACACATTGCCAAGGGCCACTCTAAGGAATCTCCACATGATCTGTATAGCCTTACACAGACTGTGTAGACTACCATACAACATCACCTTGGTCCAAAACTTTTCAAAACCAAATTTCTAAGCTCCCTTAAGGTCGTACAACATCCGGGTCCTTACACCTAGGCTTGGCTCATGAGAATCTTGCTATAAGAGTACTAGGTTTGTAAATAGTCCTCAAAAACCCAACTCACCACGTCGAGTAGAGTCTTGTTCATGGTTGTGAAATGTGCCACAGCTATGAATACGAGGCTATGAGGTATTTTAGGAAATGATTCACTTCTTCATATTATATGTCATGCTTTAACTTAAATTTAGGCTTCCTTTCTCTATTGGATGGTCTTTTGCTATTGATCATGCCGCCAAGAAGAATGGCACAAAGATCTCTTACTCCTGAGGGTGATCCGGCCCCACAAGCTCTCCAAGAGGATGTTGGGGTCACTCATGCTGAGTACCAGAATGTTATCACATTGTTGTTACAAGTTGTGACTAACCAAATTAACTAAGGATCCCAAGCCCCTAATTCTCCTACTCCAGTTTAAATGTTGAGAGACTTCATAAGGATGAACCCTTAAAATTTTCATGGCTCCAAAGTTGAAGAAGACCCCCAAGAATTATTGATGTGGTATACAAGGTGGTTGCTATTATGGGGGTAAGTTCGTTGGTGAAATCAGAACTTGTGGCCTATTAACTTAAAGGCTTTGCTAAAATTTGGCTCGCTCAATGGAAGATGGAGAGAGAGAGAATAATCAGCCTATTCCATGGGAAGAATTCAAAGCATCTTCCTCAACCATTTCCTTCAAATTGAATTAACGAAGGCAAAGATGATGAGTTCATGAATCTTAAGAAAGGCTCCATGAGTGTGAGGGAGTATTCCCTCAAGTTCAACAAGCTCTCCAGATATGCTCCTCACTTGGTTATTGACCCTAGGGCAAGGATAAACAAGTTTATATCGGGAAATCCAACTTGGTTATTGAATAACGTCGCACCGCTATGCTTGTTGATGATATGGATTTCTATCGGCTCATTGAATTATGTCGAGCAACTTGAATGGGAAAACTTTAGAAAGAGGAAGAGTGGAGAGTCTAAGAGGGCTCGATATGATGGTGGACTTCAAGGTGCAAAGAGTGGTCGTTTTCAACAAGGCCACAAATTTCAAGGACAAGGGTCCTTTAATGCTCAAAATAAAGTTTTCCAATAATAGGGTGCCCAACCCTAAATCTCAAGGTGGAAATGATGGAATGACTCATCCTAAGTGCCCAAAATATGGAAGAAATCATAGTGGCACATGTTAATGGAACACGGGTGCTTGCTTTGGGTAGGAAAGATGGGCTAAGAAAATATTGCTTGTACTCATGCTAAATATAAGATTAGAGATGATTGTCCTTATAGATAAAGTTTTTGTGGCGATCAAATGGAATAAGATGGTCAATAAGGGGTGCTCCACGTTACAATTGAGTTTATGCTCTTCAAAGGAGGCAAAGGGTAGATGAGGCGCCCGATGTTGTTATCAGTATGTTAAAGATTTATGATTATGATGTGTATGCTTTATTGGATTCGGGTACCACTCTCTCTATCATTACTATATTTCTTTCCAATAGACTTCATGTATGTCCAGAACTGTTGTGTGAACCCTTTGAGGTGTCTACTCCCATTGGTGAGTCTATTGTTAGTAGAGTCTATAGAGGTCGTCCCGTCTCTATATTGCATAAAATCTTGCCTTATGATTTTGTTAATCTTGGCATGGTAGATTTTGACATTATTCTTGGGATGGATTAGTTACATGTATATCATGCTTCTATTGATGGTAGAGCCCGTAATGTTAAGTTTCAATTTCCTAATGAGCACATCTTTCATTGGGAGGGTCATAATTTGATGTTCAAGGGTAAGATCATCTCTTGTCTTAAGGCTTGAAAGTTGATTTCTAAGGGTTGTATTCATCATCTTGTAAGGGTTAGGGATGTTGAGTATAAAGTCCCTCCTATTGAGTCAGTTTCGATGGACAATGAGTTTTTGATGTCTTTCCCGATGAGCTTCCCAGTGTCCCTCTCGAAAAGGAGATAGATTTTAGTATAGACCTCCTCCCCCAATACTCAAACCATTTTCATTCCTCCCTATCATATGGCCTAAGTATAATTAAAGGTGTTAAAGGACCAATTGAAAGATTTATTGGAAAAGGGTTTTATAAGGTGTAGCAAGTCATTTTAGGGTGCGCCGGTGTTGTTGTAAGATAGAAGGATAGCTCACTTGAATGTGCATCGACTATTCGCAACTCAACAAGGTTACCATAAAGCACAAGTATCCTTTGGCAAGGATAGATGGCCTATTTGACCAATTGCAAGGGACTAGTCATTTTTCTGAGATTTATCTTTGGTCAGAGTATCATCAAATGAGGGTAAGGGAATGTGATATTCCTAAAACAGCTTCCCAATCTAGATCTGGGCATTTTGATTTTGTGGGGATGTCATTTGGCCTAACTAATGCACTGGTAATATTTATAGATCTTAAGAATAGGGTCTTAAACCCTACCTCAATATGCTTATAGTGGTATTCATTGATGAGAATTTGATTTACTCTTGGAGTGAGAAGAGAGTATGAATCATTTCAGTGTAGTGTTGCAAACCTTGAGGGATGAGAGGTTGTTTGCTAAGTTTGATAAATGTGAATTTTGGTTGAAAGAAGTTGCATTTCTAGGGCATGTGGTGTCAGGCAAAGGGATTAAAGTGGATCCTAAGAAGATAGAAATGGTGAGAAATTGGCCTAGGCCCTTGGCTCCGATTGATATTAGGAGTTTCTTGGGATTAGCAAGTTTGAGAGATTTGTTGAAGGCTTCTCTTCAATTGTTTCCCTTTTGGAAAAATTGACACAAATGAAGGAAAAGTTTATTTGGACTGACGAATGTGAAAAGACGTTTTCAAACTTTGAAAGACAAGCATACTTCCGCTCTTAATTTGGCTCTATCGAAAGGATTAGAAGGGTTTGTTGTGTATTATGATGCTTCAAGGATCGGTTTGAGGTGTCTATCAATGCAAAATGTCAAAGTCATAGCTTATGATTCTAGGAAACTGAAGGTGTATGGGCGTAATTATCTTATCCATAATCTTGAGCTAGCAATCATGGTATTTTCTTTGAAACTATGGCATCGTTATTTGTATGGGGTTCATGTAGATGTATTCACTGACCACAAGAGTGTCCAATATGTGTTCACCCAAAGAGATCTTAATTTGAGACAAAGAAGGAGGTTAGAACTCCTCAGGGATTATGATATGAGTGTTTATTATCATCCGGGAAAGGCTAATGCTGTGGTCGATGCTTTGAGTATCCATGGAGAGTATGGCTCATATTGATGGTGGTAAGAAGGAATTGGCCAAGGCAGTCCCTCTGTTGGCTAGATTGGGGTTAAATTGAATGAAGTTGAAAGTAGTGGTATGATGGTGGTTGATGGTTCCAAATCTTCCTTTTATTGAAGAGGTCAAATCTAAGCAAGACTTTGACCCTGCTTTATTAGAGTTGAGGACACTATTGAAAGAGGGCAAGGTGGAGGTTCACTCCCAAGGGAGAGATTGTGTACCTAGATATCAAGGTAGGTTTTTTGTACCAAATTTTGAGGGGTTGAGAGACCTGATTATGAAAGAGTGATGTCGCCCAAGCTACACAGCCTTTCTTAAAGGCTAAAGCGGTCATTGTCAAGATATATAACCTAACCGAGCTTAGGGCCAATCCCACAGGGATTATGGTAGACTTGGGAGAATTAAAGCAATTCGAGTGGATTAACCTACTTATCTCCCCAAATGGGGGTGTTGTAATAACTATGAAAAGTAATCCTAGGCTAAGACAAGTGTGAAATCAATATAAAGAGTAACTAGGGTATTATATTTCCCATGATTCCTTAACTTAGTATTACCAGATAATCGAATATTTTTCTAGTGTGTAGCATACAAAATCGTAAGCTAAGTTTACCAAACCTTTTGATCCAGGCGATATGCAAATTTCACTACGTGATTTGATCTATCTCGATAGTGTGACATTACTAACTTACCTATTGTCCAGTACAACCTCCCCTTGATCCAATTTGGTTGATTAGACGAGAAACATCAATTGAATCTTGTTAATTAATCTCTTTTCCTATTCATTATTACCTTGATTCAATTAGTAGAACTAGGCGAGTTGTAACATTGGCCACCCTTAAAATAAATTCAAACCGAAGAGAATTAATTAATGCATGCATGCACACTTTCCAAAAAACTATATATAGTACTTAAAATACAAAGCCAAAATGAAATAGGAAAACTGGGTCGACAGACCCTACAGGCACTTCTACGAGCTATATAAAGTTTTACAGCCCATAGTCGGGGATTCATTGATTCCTTCAGCAAATCTGGGGTCAACTTTCACGAGACCTATCTATGGGTCGTATAATTTTTTATGGCCCATAAGAGGCTTCGCCTGATGACTTTTCAGAAACTCCCCACTTTTTTATCCTTAGGGCACAAAACCAAGTCTACGACTCGTAGAAATATTTATGACTCGTCTGCATGTTCGTAGACTCAACTTCAAAAAATTACCCTTCACTGGATTTTTATACGAAACTAACTCTACAACCTGTGGAATTTTCCACGGCCCGTAAAGGATCTCGTAAAACCTCAAGTTCTGCAATATCTGACACTTAGCCCAAAAATCGTGCCAACTCTATAATCCTACAAAACAAACATAAAAACATATCAAATCTACTAACATTTCTTTGAGAACATACAAAATTTCAGGTTTTAAGCATCAAAAGATTTCGGCAGCACATCAACACCCGCAACATAAAATATTTGCTTATCCTGAAGTGACGGACTCAATCTACATAAGCAGTATAACAACACATAGACCTCAACCTAATGGCATACCTCATATCAAACCCAAGCACAGATACCCACACCACTTTAAAAGCACATCAAATATCTATCAAGCAAACTAACAATGCAACGTATCTAACAATGCAACTATGACAAGCAAGGTAATTATCAACAAGAAATACTCACTGATTTAGTCCAATGTCAACAATGCAATGCAAGTGCCCTCACAGAAAAGAGTCTTATATCCCTCTCATGATGTTATTTTCATATTCAACGCTTGGGACTATGCAAAATCAGTCAATCTCACAAAAGACATTCAAATACCATACTCAATTCCATATGTTTGCCCATATACGCATGACTATGACCTTTGACTACTTGAACTAAGATTACTTTAGGTCTTTATTGGCTTGTGACATAGGCTCAGGGGCTTTGGTATGATGTTTTGGGAACATAGTGACAAAAGTCCCTCCTTGAAACGACATTTTTCTATACTTTTGCCCTACCAACACTGTCAATTTTCACCTCATTCTCCCTTTCTCCTATTTTAAGCTTTTTTGGGTGCCTTATTCTCATTTTTCAGCTTTTTGCCTTTTGTTTTCACATTATTTTTCTTTTTAGCTTATTGATTAGTCATGAACTCATTTTTCTTGCACTTAGAACATATTTTATCCATTTTTTCATATATCACTAGCTTCCCCCTCATTTTGTGTTTACCCTTACATCAGCTACCCTCAACTTAGGTTTTTGGCGTGAGTTAAGGTGCACAATATCCCACCTAGGAACAAGGGCCACTTTTGGTAGCCACTCTCAACTTAAGCTTTTTGCGTCAGTCAAGGTACACAATATTCAAGTAAGGACCAAGTCCAATTTCAAAATTTTACATCTCATAGGTCTAGGTAACTTAGGTTTTCACAAAGAAAATGGTACATGCCCTCAAACATTAGGATCAAGGGATATATTATAGATTTGGTTGGTTATTTAGGCAAAGTGGACTGACAACGGCCTAAGATTTGTTCCTAACCAACTAACCTATGGTCTAAGTCAGAGTAACAGGGCAAGTTCTGAATTGAAACACAGTATATGAATTTAGCAAAGAAAGCTCACACATTCATAGAATTGCTTACATTATCCACAAGGACTCTCAGATCATGCTTTTCATTACAATTTTACCTTACTTATCAGAACAAGCACTGTCAAACAATCAGACATGCAAGGTTGCTATCAAGACTAACTAATAAGATTTTAGTGGGCATCATTTTTCACACAAAAATACAAAGACAAACATATGCCATAGATATCAGTACTACATGCTACTAATACTACCTACACATCACAAACATGACAGTTCAATAGAAATTAAATATCCTTGCAGAAGAACACAGGCAAGAAAATCCCTAGGATTCAAAATTTGGGATAGTTTAGGCCAAGGTTACTCAGACTTCACTGAGGCTTATAACTACCCACACCCCATCGAAAAAGACTTGCATTGTCCTCAATGCACAAAATAGAATATAAAGCAAAGAGTCTAAAATGGAAACATATCTAGGAACCTAAGCGCCAGTATCTACCTTGGGTTGGCTCCTAAGCAGCACTTGATTTATTGTCACGACACGACATAGACAACTTGGGTATTCAAACTTCACCAAGAATCCATGCTTTTACTGTTTTCACTTCTTCCACATTGCAGAGATACAACTTCACTCTTTGGCCATTCACTTCGAACTTTGCACCATTTCTCTTCTCCAACTCCATGGCTCTCTGGTCGAAGACATTGGATACTCTAAAAGAGCCCAACCATCTGGACTTGAGTTCCCCAGGGAACAACTTCAGTCTAGAGTTGTATAGCAACACTAAGTCCCCTAGTGCAAATTATCGATTCTCTGTACAACAATCATGTTGCAGCTTCATCCTTTGTTTATATAGGGATGAGCTCTCATATGCCCTTAAATGAAATTCATCAACCTCATTGAGTTGGCTCAGCCTAGAGTTCGCCACATCATTCCAGTCCAGATTTAACTTTTTAAGCGCCAAGATCACCTTATGTTTAAGCTCTACCAGTAAGTGACAAGCTTTACCAAAGATAAGTTGGTAAGGAGACATGCCTATAGGGGTCTTAAATGCAATTCGATATGCCCATAATGTTTTATCGAGCTTCCTCGACCAATTGGTCTGGTTTGTATTCACAATCTTAGATAGAATATGTTTGATTTTCCTTGTGAACACCTCCACTTGTTCGCTTGAGTGAGGATGGTAGGGTGTTTCTACTCAATTTCTTTACTCCTTATTTTTCTTGTAGAGCCTTGAACAATCTAT
Organism: Solanum rostratum; assembly: GCA_029948455.1. NCBI lineage: Eukaryota > Viridiplantae > Streptophyta > Magnoliopsida > Solanales > Solanaceae > Solanum > Solanum rostratum. Next base: position 27,498,599 of record CM057047.1, read on the forward strand.
TGCAGAAATGAGAACCTTCATTGCTAAAGATTGCTCAAGGGGTGCCATACCTTGAGAAGATATTCTTTTTCAGAAACATTGTGACACTTTTGCCTTCATTGTTCGGGAGAGAAACTACCTACACCTATTTTGATATACAGTACAAAGCCACTAAGATATATTTGTTTTTATGCAAGCTAACAAATGGACCCATGAAATCTATTCCCCACTCATCAAATAATTCAATCACCATAATGAGGTTTAGAGGGATCCCGTGCTTTTGGGAAACACCATTTTCTCTTTGGTATCTATCATATTCTTTGGCATAGTCGCGAGCATTTTGGTGGATAGTTGGCCAATAGTAGCTATATTGAAAGATTTTATGTGTTGTCCAGACTCCACTATAATGCCCACCTACTAGAGACAAATGACACGCCTCTAGGATACTCATCATTACGACCTCAGGATTACAATAAATAATAATCCCATCAATGAAGATGTGAAATAATTATGGATCATCCCAAAAAAAATTCTCACCTCAGACATGAACTTGTGGCATTGGTGAGTATCTAAGACTGCGGCAGAATATCGCTAACCAAATAGTTTGCATAGTCTGCAAACCATGGTATCAAATCATGGGATGCTGCCAACACTCTCTCATCTAGGAATGAATCATCAATCTCCAATCCATCATTGAACTTTGCCATGGCTCCATCTTCTAATCTGGAGAGATGATTTGCAACCTGATTTTCGGTCTCCTATATGTCGATAACATTAAAGTCAAACTCTTGAAGAAGTATTTATTGAATCAATCTTGATTTTTTATCCTCTTCGCCATCAAGTACCGTAATTCAGAGTGGTCCATGTGCACAATGACTTTGGTCCCAAAGCAATATGACTTGAATTTTTTTAACTTAAAGACCACTGCAAGTAGCTCCTCTTCAGTGACAGTTTAGTTCTTCTGGGATGCGTTTTGGTTTTTGTTACCATAGTATATGGGATGTAATATCTTCTCTTATCGTTGTCCCAACACTACACCAAGTGTGACCCCGCTTGCATCACACATGATTTCAAAGGGCTTTGACCAGTCTAGAACGACAATGACGGCAGCCGAAATCAACTTCTGCTTCAATCCTTCAAAGGCATGTAGGCATGTTTCATCAAGCACGAACATAGCATCCTTCTCAAGTAGTTTGCACAAGGGACATGCAATTTTAGAGAATTCATTTATAAAGCGCCTGTAGAATCCCACATGGCCTAGGAAGCTCCTCACACCCTTGACAGCGATGGGTGGGGGAACCTTCTCAATCACCTCCATTTTGGCTCTATCAACCTCGATTCACCATGAAGTGACACTTTCCGAATTCAGCACCAGATGGCATTCTTCACATCTTCTTAGCACAACATGCAAGTGCTTCAAGAAATCCTCGAATGAATCACCAACCACAATAAAGTTATCCATGAAGACCTCAATAGTGTCCTCCACCATGTTTGAGAAGATGGAAATCATGCATCTTTGGAATGTTGTTGGAGCGTTACACAACACAAATGGCATCATCTTGAATGCGAAGGTGCCATAGGTACATATGAACATTGTTTTATCCTGATCCTCTTGAGCTATGTTGATCTGGCTGTAGCCTGAGTAACCATCCAGAAAGTAGTACCAGCACTTTCTAGCCAAGCGGTCCAGCATTTGGTTCTTGAACACTATAGGGAAGTGGTCGTCTTCTATCTATGCATTAACCCTTCTATAATCCATGCACACCCTCCACCCGGTGATTGGTCGTATGGGAATCAACTTGTTGCTAGAATTTTGGACCACGGTGATACCCCCTTTTTCGAAATGCATTGAACTAGGCTCACCCATTCCATGTCAGCGATTAAATATATCACCCCTATATCCAACCATTTCATGATTTCCTTGTGTACTACCTCTTTCTACGGGGTTGAGACGCCTTTGGTGCTCAATACTCGACTTGTAGTCCTTGATCAATGGATTTCATGATTACATAATTTGGGAGGGATACCAGTGATGTCCACAATCGTCCACCCAATGCCCTTCTTGAACTACTTAAGTACCACGACTAGAGCATTCACCTATTCTTCATTTAGGTCCGCAGCAACTATGATAGGAAAGGTGTTGTTAGCGTGCAAAAATGCATATCTCAGATGGGATGGAAGAGCTTTGAACTCTGGCATTGGTATCTCCTCAATGAATGGTTTAGTAGGTGGTCAATCTCGATTCTACAAGTCCAACTCTTGCTTACTTTGGCGTCTAGGCGAATAAGATACACCTAGTGCCTTCACACTCTTCATAATCTGGGATGCCATCACCCTCAAAATTTATCAACATTGCTCTAGGGTGTTGGCGCCCAATCTCTCCTCAAGTGGTACCTCTAGCCCTGCGTTATCAACACTCTCAATAACAGAGACTACCTTCAGATCATCATCCTTCTTTGCATATTAGCAAACATTGAGCATGACCTCATCTTTACCTAATCTGAACTTGAGTTGTCCCCTCTTCATGTCCACCAATGTGCGTCCAGTGGCTAAGAAGTGCCTTATGAAGATGATTGGGACTTTGAAGTCAACCTCGCAGTCCAGGGTCAGAAAGTCTGCAGGGAATATGAATTTATCTACTTTGACAAGGATGTCATAGAGTATCACCACAAGATTCTTCACTGTACGGTCAACCATCAAAAATTACATGTTCATCAAAGTAGGAGCTGCCAATCCTAACTTCATGAAGAACCTAAACGGCATCAGATTTATACTGGCACCAAGATCACACAATTCCCTTGCGAACTCCACATCTCTAATAGTGCAGGGTACGGTAAATGCGTTGGAATCTTCTCATTTCTGCACCAAGGACCTTGTAGTAATTGCACTACAATGTTGAATCTCTTGGGAGAGCACCTGACTCACAGTCCGCTTATTTGTAACCAAGTCCTTCATAAACTTCGTATAGCCTAGCATCTTCTTCAATGCCTCAATGACAGGAATGTTGATGAAGAGTTGTTTTAGCATGGGGAGAAAGTATTTGAACTTACCCTCCTTCTCTTTTTTTTGATTCTTTTAGGGAAGGGAAGAGGAGGTTTAGGAATGCGCTTCCGCTTCTGTGGCACATCTGCAGCATCACTCACCCTATCCTTGGTATGATCATCTCTAAATTTCAGCATCTTTGACCTCAATCATACTCTCTCGAACATCATCATCATCTACTGGCATGGGAGGATCAATGGTCTGCTTACCACCATTAGTAGTCACCGCCACATACAACCCCTCATTCTTTGTATTATAAACTGTGTTACTAGGTAATGCGCCTCTCTGTTGCTAGTTGAGCTGAGTTGATACTTTACCAAACTGTTGCTCCAGCTATTTGAAGCAACCGAATGAGACTCGATCTTCTGATTAATGTTGGAGATATCAGACTTCATCCCCCTCAGTGTCTCATTCTGCGTGTCAGCCTTCTTCAATAGTCCATCAAACATCTCCTCAACTCTGGTGCTACCAGCACCTGTATCACGATTATGTGGTGATATATATGGACCATTCTGATAACCATCTCTGTGACCCCATTCAGCTTCTCTATCTTGGCCCCTATTTCTAACGTAGTAACCTCCACAATTGTTATCTTTGAAGGCGTCATCCCTATTATACCAACCTTGGTTCCCTTGACCTTGGCGCCAATAGTCCTGATTAGACCCTTAGGCATCATCCCACAAACCCCCCATCTAATTAGCAATGAAACAAGTGTCCTCCTCATAACAAGGCTCCTCGTACATGGATGCTCGCAAAGGCTAATAAACAACAGCATTAACTCATTCCTAATTCTACTTCATCAACACCTCTGTATTCATATTAATTCGGGCAAGCTCTTACATCATCTTCTCATTTATTTTAGCTTGCTATAAACTAATAGTAATAGCACATGAGCTTTTCATTGAGGACCTATCTCTCGGCCCCCATGCACGATTTGTCTTGCCCACCTTTTCTAGCTTCTCAACAACCCTTGCAAATGGTTAATCTAAAAACATGCAACCCATGATGGTATCAGCACATGCTTGGCTATTCTCAACCAGGTTATGGCAGAAGATCTCCACTAAGGCATCATCAACTATCTTGTGGTTAGGGACACTTCTCAGACACTTTGTGAACCTCTCCCCTCTCCTATGTAGTATTGATTGATTCACTGGGAAGTTGCTCGAAGTTGTTGATTTGATCCTTCAACTTGAGCTTCTTCGATCTTGGGAAGAACCACCCCAAAAAAATCTTTTGCAACTCAGCCTAATTGGTGACTGAACTCTGGGAGAGCGTAATCGTTGTCAAGAAATAGAACCTAACTAAGGTTAGGGTCAAACCCAAGGGAATACTATAAACTTAGAAGAATTCAATTGATGCAATTTGAGTCATTAACCAACGTATCTCCCCAAAAGGGGGATTTTATAATAATAAGTGGAAAATAAACCTAATTAACACAAGTGTTGAAACAAATATGGAGAGAAATTAGGGTATTATGTTCCCCACGATTCCCTAACTCAGTATCACCAGATAACCTAATTCATTTCTAGTGTATAGCATGCAGGACGCTAAGTTAAGTTCACTGAACCTTTTGGTCCAGGCGAGCGGCAAATTTCACAATGTGACTTGGCCCATCTCCAGAATGTGACATTACTAACCCTTACATCTTAGTCCCAGTACCACCTCCCCTTGGGCCAGTTTAGTTGATTAGACGAGAATCAATTGAATCATGTTAATTAATCTCTTTTCCTATTCATTACTGCCTTGGTCCAATCCGTAACACAAGGCGGGTTATGTTGTTGGCCACCACTAGAAAACATGTAAAACGAAGAGAGTTAATTAATACATGTATGCACACTTTTCAAGAATTATGAATAATCCGATTTTACTTTATTAGTTCTTCATGGTTTCCACAACCCTAGTTGTAGATTTAGCTACTCGTGCTTTATGTAGATGCAAGACTTATGAATTTGAATAACATAATAGAGAAATTACTCAATTGAATTAAGCACAAATGAATCCATGCTTCAATGAGAATTACAAGACTAGAAGATCAAATCAAAGTACAAGTGTTTTTCAAAACACTCCAATGATTTCTCTACTCTATCTCACTATTTTATATCTACTGGCCGAACTCTCCAAACACTCTAAGAAAAATAACCTAAAAACCTATTTATAATGTTTAAAATATAAGTCCTAAACAAAATAGGATAACTGGGTCGGCACGTTTCACAAACTGCTTTATGGGTTGTATTGTGTTCCACGGCCCATAATTGGACTTTCATAAATTATTGTTGCAAATCTAGACTTGTGCTCTATGATACCCCTCTACGGCTCGTAAAAGGTTCTACGGTCTGCAGGGGGTCTTGCATGATGAAACTTCAGAAAGTCCTTCTTCTCTGATCCTCAGGGCATGAGACACAGTCTATGATTCGTAAAATAGTTCAAAGTCGTCTACATGTTCATTAAGCAAACTTCAGAAAATTAGCTCCTCACTGGAATTGTACACAAACACTTTCACGGCCTGTAAAATGCTCTACGGCCCGTAAAGGGTCTTATACATCCTATATATAGCAACTTCTACATAATCTTCCCAAAATCACTGCCAACCTTGAAATCCTGCAAACCAAACACATAAAATCCACTAACATCACATTAAGAACACATAGAATTCCACGTCTTAAGCATCAAAAAGTATTGTATTTTGGCAGCACATCAGGGATTTTGTAAAAACTATGAAAAGTAATCCTAGACTAAGACAACTGTGAAATCAGTATGAAGAGTAAATAGGGTATTGTGTTCCCCATGATTCCCTAACTTGGTATTACTGGATGATCGAATTCTTTTCTAATGTGTAGCATGCAGAACGATGAGTTAAGATACCAAACTATTTGATCCAGGCAAGAGGTAAATTTCACTACATGATGTGATCTATCCCCATAGTGTGACATTACTAACCCTTACCTATTGTTCTGGTACACCCTCCCCTTGATCCAGTTTGGTTGATTAGATGAGAAACATCAATCAAATCCTGTTAATTAATCTATTTTTCTATTCATTACTGCCTTGATCAAATTAGTAACACTAGGCGAGTTCTAACATTAGCCGGCGTCAATAAGCATTCAAACCAAAGAGAATTAATAAATACATGCATGCACACTTTCCAAGAATTACAAATTATCCGATTTTACCTTGTTAGTTCTTCACAATTCCCACAACCCTAGTTGTTGATTTTACTACTCATTATCAGTGTAGATGCAAGAATCATAAATTTGAATAACATATTTGAGCATTTACGCAATAGAATTAAGAATAATAAATCCAAGCTCTTCACCAAAAATCACAAGATTGAATTAAAGACACAAAATAATGTTTCACAACTTTTCTCTCAAGTGTTGTATTATTCTATCATGTTCTCTATGAAAAATAACCTTAAAACCCTATTTATAGTACTATTAATATAAAACTAATTCAAAATAGAAGAACTGGGTCGGCAGACTCTACGAGCACTTCTATGGGCCGTATAAAGTATTACAGCCCGTCGTCGGGGCTTTGTGGTTTCCTTCAGAAAATCTAGGGACAACTTCAACGAGACCCGTCTATGGGTCGTATAAAGTTTTACGGCCCGTTCAGAAACTTCCCATTTTCTAATCCTCAGGGAACGACACCAAGTCTATGACATATAGAAACATTTACGACTCATCTGCATGTTTGTAGATTCAAAATACCATCCTTCATTGGATTTTTGTATGAAACCAACTCTACGGCCCATGAAATTTTCCACGACCTGTAAAGGGTCTCGTAAAACCTCAAATTTTGTAATATCTGCACACTTAGCCCAAAAATTTGTGCAAACCCTGTAATCCTGCAAAACAAATATAAAAACACATCAAATCTACTAATATCAATTTGAGAACACACAAAAATTCAAGTGTTAAGCACCAAAAGTGTTGTATGTCGGCAGCATATTAAAGAGGCACATAACTCATCCTATTCTATTCACCCCCATTCTATAAACATGTATAGAGATTTATGGGATATGTATTGGTGGGTGGTATTAAAAGTTATATTTCCATGTTTGTAGCCAGAGGTCACAATTGCCAACAAGTCAAAGTTGAACATCAAAGGTCGGGCGGCCTAGCCCAAGATATAGAGATTCCTACTTGGAAGTAGGACTGGGGGCATTTTGGTTCCATATGGGTTATCATTAGTAGAGTGAAAAAATTGGCTCACTTCCTACCTGTTAAGATGACTTATGTTACCGAAGATTATGCCAAGTTGTACATTCATGAGTTGGTTAGATTGCATGAGTTCTATTGGCTATTATTTTGGATCGTGTTTCTTAATTTACTTCACACTTTTGGAGATCCTTCCAAAGAGGCCTTGGTACTAAACTTAATCTTAGCACGACCTTTCACCAACAAATGAATGGTCAAGCCGAAAGGGCCATTCAAAATCTTAAGGATAAGATTAGGGCTTGTATCTTGGAGTTTAAAGGTAGTTGAAATGAATCTTCCACTTATTGGGTTTGATTACAACAATAGATATCACGCTAGCATCAGAATGGCCCCCTTTGAAGCTCTATATAGTAGACAGTGTAGGTCTGAAAGGCCCCGGATCATTGACGTCACTTGAGGTCCCCAAAACTTGCCCAGAAAATTTTGCCAGGCATCATCTCACGGGTAGCCTACATGGCCCGTGTGAAGCCACACGGACCATGTAGCCTCCCGTAGAGTGACACCCGGGCGAGTGGAGGGTAGATGGGTGCCTATAAAACCCGTGTGAAGCCATACGGACCGTGTGGCCTCCCGTATGGTGGACTGCATAGGGCTATCTTCACACGAACCAAGTCACGGCCCGTGTGACTTTAGACGGTCCATGTGGCCTTCCGTTTAAGGGTGCAGTGTGAAGAGATAACTACACACGGGCGGGGTCACGGTCCGTGTAACCCCAGGTAGTCTGTTTACTGGTCCGTGTAAAGACACTTAGTCCAGAAAATCTTGCCACCTAGAATTTTAAGTCCCGGGTCACGGCACAGTAAACCGTCCATGTGACATTACACGGACCGTGTACGGTACCGTATGACCCAGACGGACCAATTTCAAGTCCGTTTCATTAATGGCATTTTTGAAATATTGGTTATTCCCAACGAAAATTTTGTCATTTCCACCCATCTTAAGCTCCCTATATAAGCTAAACACCCTCTCATTTCAGCCATTGTCTCTCATTTTCACACCTCTCACTAAGAATTGCTCCTTCAAAGCTCTCCAACTTTCTCTCTAGGATCCTTCAAGCTAAGGCTCTCAATTTGAAGTCCATTCGTCTTTGTGTTGTCTTCAATCAAGTATGTGGGTCTTGATTCTTTGCTCCTTTCAACCAAGAAGACCCAAGTTCTTCTCCAACTATTTTAGAAATGCCCTCTCTCTCTCTCTTTTTGATTTAGACTTTCGATATTAAATTATTTGTCTTTAAAAATCTCTTGAACTAAACCTCGTAGTTTCTGAAAATTTTGAGGCTTGTTTGGGGACTCTCGGGCCTCATTCGCCGTGTCACACCAAGGTCCCTACCCCGGGTCGTGACAAAAGGTGGTATCAAAGCTCTAGGTTTTAATGGTCCTCAGAGCCCAACATGTCGCGTTAAGTAGAGTCCTATTCTTGGGTATGACGTGCACAATACCTATGAGTGGGAGGCTACGAAGACGTATTAGGAAATTTCTCCCTTCTTTGTGTCTTGTCTCATGCTGTGGCTAGTTTATGAATTTCCTTACTTATTAGTGTCGTTGATCCCTTTTCAGTAAATGCCTCGAGGAAGACCTCCACTACCTAGGCCAGATCCGGCTGCCGAAGATCAAGCCCCTCACGAGCCTATGGAGGAGCCTATTTCAAATGGTGAATTCTGTACTGCTTTCGGCATGCTTGCACAGGTGGTGACTGCTCAGGCAAGGCAAGCCAATTTTCCATGAGACCCTACACCCGCTTTTATTGTGAGGGACTTCACCCAGATGAATCCCTCGGAGTTCTACGGGTCAAGGGCTGACGAGGATGCTCAGGAGTTTATTGATGAACTCTCTAAAATATTTAACATTATGGGGGTCTCTTCTGAGGAAAAAGCTGGATTGATTGCTTAATAGTTGAAGGATGTAGCTCAGGTATGGTATACACAATGAGCTATGGAGAGGGTCTGTGATGGTGATGTTAATTGGGGAGAGTTCAAATCTTCCTTCCTCGATCGCTTCTTTGCACTTGAGCTGAGGGAGGCCAAAATGACCGAGTTTATTAACCTTAAGCAAGGGAGTATGAGTGTGAGGGACTATGCCCTCAAGTTTACCAAGCTTTCCAAATATGCTCCGTCCTTGGTGGCTAATCCCCGTGCACGGATGCACAAATTTGTTTCGGGTATTTCTGACTCATTGGTGAAAGAATGTCGAACTGCTATGCTAATTGGGGACATGGATATTGCTAGGCTCACGGTGTATGTTGAGCAGATTGAAGGGGAGAAACTCAAGGACAAAAGGGCACACGATGCCAAGAGATCCCGCTTTGATAGTAGGTTCTCTGGTGCTAAGAATGTTAGTTTTGGTCGCTTCCAGTAGGGCCAAGGTTCGGCAGCTCGGGAGGCTAATGCTTGGGCACCCCCTCCCGGGGTACCGACAGGTGGCTGCCGAAGGGAATTGGGGCTTTGCTTCAGATGTGGAAGTAAGGACCATAAAGTTGTTGATTGCCCGAGGAATATGCGTGGAGGCTAAGGTCAGGTAGCCAAAGGCGGGCAGGGTCAGCAGAGAGGTCCTCAGGGTACTTCCCCGCGGAACAACAGGTTCTATGCACTCCATACTTGCCAGGAGGTCGAGAAGGCTCCAGATGTCGTGACTAGTATATTAGAAGACTTTGATTTTGATGCTTATGTTTTGCTTGACCCAGGTGCAAACTTGTCTTTCGTGACTTCGCTATTGGCTATTAAGTTCCGTCTAAAACCCCAAATTATAAAAGAGCCTTTCTCGGTCTACACCCCCGTGGGTGAATCTATTGTTGCTCATAAAGTCTATCATGGGTTCCCTATTGTTGTGTTGCATAAAATCTTTCTATGTGATCTTGTGGAACTCAAGATGTTTAATTTTGATGTGATTCTCGTGATGGATTGGCTGCATGCCTCTTATGCCACCATAGATTGTAGAACCCGAAAAGTTCAGTTCCAACCTCCCGGTGAGCTAGTTCTTGAATGGAAGGGTAGTGATTCCTCTGTTAAAGGTAGGTTTATTTCCTACCTCAAGGCGTGGAAAATGATTTCTAAGGGGTGCATCTACCATATGGTGAGGGTCAGGGATGCAGATTCTGAGGTGCCTACTCTCGATTCAGTCCCTGTGGTGAATGAATTTTCGAATGTGATCCCCGAAGACTTACCGGGCATTCCTCCGGATAGAGAGATAGACTTCGGCATAGATCTTCTTCCAAATACTCAACCTACTTCTATCCCTCCATACCAGATGGCCCTTGCAGAATTGAAAGAATTAAAGGAGCAGCTGAAGGACCTATTAAAGAAAGGTTTTATTCGGCCTAGTACATCACCATGGGGTGCTCCCGTGTTGTTTGTAAGGAAGAAGGACGGGTCTCTCCGTATGTGTATTGATTACAAGCAGCTGAACAAGGTGATCGTTAAGAACAAGTACCCATTGCCGAGGATTGATGATTTGTTTGACCAGCTTCAAGGTGCCACTCACTTCTCAAAAATTGATCTCCGTTACGGGTATCATCAGTTGAAGGTTAGGGAGTGTAATATCCCCAAAACATCTTTTCAGATCAGGTATAGGCATTTTAAATTTGTGGTGATGTCGTTTGGCGTAACTAATGCTCCGGCTGCATTTATGGACTTGATAAACAGAGTGTTTAAACCTTTCTGGGACAGCTTCATGGTGGTCTTTATTGACGATATTCTCGTTTACTTCCGAAGTGAACAGAAGCACGGGAATCATTTGAGGATGGCCCTCCAAACACCGAGGGAAAAGAAATTGTATGCCAAGTTTAGCAAGTGTGAGTTTTGGTTGGGCGAAGTGGCTTTCCTCGGGCATGTGGTGTCCGGAGATGGTATCAAGGTGGATTTGAGGAAAACAGAGGCTCTGAAAAATTGTCCTAGACTGTTGACTACTTCGGATATCCGCAGTTTTCTCGGGTTGGCTGGGTACTACAGAAGGTTCATGGAAGGTTTCTCATCTATTGCATCTCTTTTGACCAAGTTGACCCAGAAGCAAGCTAAATTTATATGGTCGGATGAATGCGAGAGAAGTTTTCAAACCATAAAGGATCGACTTACATCAGCTCCCATCTTGACCTTGCCAAATGGTTCAGAAGGGTTTGTGGTGTATTTCGATGCCTCGTAGATCAGATTGGGTTGTGTGCTTATGCAGAATGGTAAGGTGATAGCATATGCATCAAGACAGTTGAAAGTGCATGAATGAAACTATCCCATACACGACCTTGAAATGGCAGCGGTAGTTTTTGCTTTGAAAATTTGGAGGCATTATTTGTAAGGGGTCCATATTGATGTATTCACCGATCATAAGAGTTTGCAATATCTTTTCACCCAGAAGGGCCTTAACCTCAGGCAAAGGAGGTGGTTGGAGTTTCTAAAGGATTACGACATGAGTGTGTTGTATCATCCGGGCAAGGCTAATGTTGTAGCTGACGCTCTCAGTAGGTTGTTTATGGGAAGTGTGGCGTATGTTGAAAATGGGAAAAGGGATTTGCTAAGGGATGTTCACCAGTTGGCTAGGTTGGGTTTCAGGTTGACTGATTCCAGCGAAGGTGGTATTCGGGTTCAGAATGAAGCAGAATCTTCTGTGGTGAATGATGCGAAAGCTAAACAAGATCTAGATCCGTCGTTATGTGTGTTGAAGAATTTTTTTTGCTGCAAAGGAGATTGAGGCTTTTTCCCGAAGGGAGATGGTGTACTTCGCCGTGTCATACCAAGGCCTCGACCCCGGGTCGTGACAAGGTCGTCGATTCGATGGTTTGAGGTTTTTGAAATGGCTCTAATTGGACTGGATTTAGTTATGGATGTCATGAAAAAAGTGAGTCTTATAAGTGAAAGGTTGAGAACATCTCAAAGTATGCAGAGTCGTACTCTAATGTAAGGAGAAGGGATCATGAGTTTAATGTTGATAATTGGGTGTACCTGAAAGTCTCACCCATGAAGGGTGTAGTTTGGTTTGGCAAAAAGGGAAAATTGAGCCCAAGGTATGTAAGGCCTTATAAAATATTGAGGAGAATTATTAAGAATGCCTATGAGTTAGAGTTTTCTATGGAGATGAGTATGGTTCATCCGATTTTTCATGTATCTATGTTGAGGAAATGTGTCGGTGACCCAAGCTCTATAGTGCCTCTAGAGGTTATGGGTGTTGCAGAAGATAACTTGATTTATAAGTAACTTCCGGTGGAAATATTAGATAGACAAGTAAAGAGGTTGAGAAACAAAGATGTGGCATCCTTCAAAGTCCTTTGGAGGAATCACCTAGTCAAAAGTGCCACTTGGAAAGCCAAAGTGGACATGAAGAAGCGATACCCTTATCTTTTCCACTCTACTCAAGCCTAAGGTAATAAGTTAACTCCTATCTATGGTGTCAAGTCATGTATTTCATCCCTTATATAATTTTTTTCATGCATATATATCAATGGTAACAAGTTTTGATGATTTTGATATGTAAGTTTGAAACTTTTTGAGAACGATGATTAAGTTGCATTGGTTGCATTCATGTTGGCCTAAAAGTTTTCTAATCACTCTTCGTAAGTATGTTTCTTTCACATTCGAGGATGAATGTCCCCAAGGGAGAGATATTGTAATGCCTCCCATGTGACTTGGAAAATGTCCTACAGTGTATTTCTTAAATATTCTAAAATTTGTGCATGATTTTGAAAATCCGACTTGGTATTCTTTTTCAGAAGGAAAAATTGTATAGGAAAGGGGTGGTATTCAATTTTTAGGTGACTCGTTCGAAAAAACAATTTTTTGGGTGATTTAGGCCTATACTAGTTGGGTGTGCAACAAATCCGCATTGCGAATTCGGTCTCTCATAGTACAAAAATGGCCTAAACTCATTCCTAGGCTAAAACAAGGGGAAAATTGAACTTCGTGCAAAAATTACCTATGGGGGAACAAGTCCGCGTCACGCCTGTGGTTCCTCGGTACAAAATTTACTGAATTTTCCCAGTTTCAAATGAGGGTGATTAGTTAATAACCTAACATCCATATAGATAGAATTTCCCTATTATTCATCCATTTCGAGCCTTAAATATCATTAAAACACTCTCCAAATCCTCTCTAATCTTCACCCAAATCCTCAATCAAGTTCAAGATTCTCAAAAGGTTTCTTTGGAGATTAAAGCACTCCAGATATTAATTCAAGTTTCCTTCAAGAAATTTTAGGGATTAAGGTATGTGGGTCTTCATTCATGGGTTCTTCCACCCATGAAGCCTAACTCTCCCTTTTATGAAATTTCATGATTTCAAAGTTTAAGACTTTATGGATTCTTCCTATTATGCATCATTAACATGATTTTTAATTTTGATTTCATCAAGTATTGAATTGATTTGCCCATTGAGAATATGATTGGTTTTATGATACTAAAGCTATGTACTCTGTGATGCCATGAAAAGCTTTAGAATAACTTGTGAATTTTACTTGAATTTCTTGAAACCCAAATTGGGGGTTTTACAACAATGTTGGTAGATTGATATGAATGACTTTTAAATGAATTGATTTTACTCTTACCATGTTATATACTCTTGAATTATATGATTTTGAGTCTATATTCATACTCCCACCATGTTTTTACTAAAGAATATGGAAAGCTTCTATGTTGATGAAAGCCTTATTGTAAGATATGTGAATTGTGATTGTTAAGAATGTTGAAGGGATATTATGCATGTTATGAATGTTAAGAAGGATTGAATCCTTATCTTTGATACTATGAAGCTTTGTTTTGATGAGCTACTCCAAGATGATATTATGATGTTTTTTGACTATGGATACTATGACAATGATTATAATTTAAGTATTTCATTGGATTGTGACCTTGCACCCAAAAGACCTTGGTAGTCTCCCATTGTCCCTAAACTATGTGAGGCTATAGGTTTGTGATACTAATTCCCTATATGGGCTTCTTGATGTCTCCCAAGTTACACCTCCTTTTTATAGGATAAACCGGTCGCTGTCAAAAAATAGAACCTAACAAAGGCTCGGGTCGAACCCCCAAGGAATACATAGACTCAAGAAAATTCACAGATCACAATTCGAATAGTTAACCGACTTCCCCGAAAAGAGGGTGTTCTTGCAATAACCGATGAAAACAACAAATAAAATAATTAACACGAGAGAAGTCAATATGGAGAGACCCTAGGGTATTGTGTTTCCCATGATTCCTCAACTCAGTATCACCAGAAAACCTAATTCTTTTCTAGTGTATAGCATGCAAAACCGTAAGTTATGTTCACCAAGCCCTTTGATCAAAGGTGAGAGGTGAATTTCACTATGCAACTTGGCCCATCTCCATAGTGTGCATTACTAACCCTTATCTATTAGTCCCAATACAACCTCCCCTTGCCCAGTTTGGTTGATTAGACGAGAACACATCAATCGAATCCTGTTAATGAATCACTTTTCCTATTCATTACTACCTTAGTCTAGTCAGTAACACTAGACGGGTTCTAATGTTGGCCATCATCAGAAAACATGTAAAACGAAGAGAGTTAATTAATATATGCATATACACCTTTCAAAAATGATGAATTATCCAGTTTTACTTTGTTAGTTCTTCATGGTTCCCACAACCCTAGTTGTAAATTTAGCTACTCATACTTTGTGTAGATGCAAGAATTATGGATTGATAAAACATAACGGAACACTTACATACATAATATAATTAAGAACAACAAATCCAACTTTAATAAGAATCACAAGCTTAAAGATGAAATTCAAACACGAGTGTTCTCAAAGACTCTCCAAATTGATCTCACAATTTTCTTTGTTTTTCTACAGTACTAGATGGAAACTTGGAAGAAACTAAAGGCGAAGAAATAAATTCATCATTCCACTACACTCGATTCAAGAACTCGAGAATGAACTAATGCCTCGTTCAGGTATCTCGATTGAAATCCCCGTAAATGGTAGTTTCCGTCGAAATAGTATTCTTGCTTATTTTGATGATCCTCGATACAGAAGAAAGAGTTCGGGCATTATTAAATATGGGACTATAGAAACGCATTCTGTCATAAAAAAAGACTCAATGTCCCGGCTATTCACGGAACGTGAGAAGCAGATGATTAATCATCTGTTTCCGGAAGAAATCGAAGAATTTCTTGGGAATCCTACAAGATCCGTTCGTTCTTTTTTCTCTGATAGATGGTCAGAACTTCATCTGGGTTCGAATCCTACTGAGAGGTCCACTAGAGATCAGAAATTGTTGAAGAAACAACAAGATCTTTCTTTTGTCCCTTCCAGGCGATCGAAAAATAAAGAAATGGTTAATATATTCGAATCTCTTAAAATAAACATAAGAAACCTATTTATAATAAGTAAAATAAAAGTTCTAACTGAAATAGGATAACTGGTCGGCCGCCATATGAAAGGGGTTTACGGGTCGTATTGCATTCCACGTCCCATAATCGGAGTCTCATATTCAACTTCTGGATATTTGGACTTCAACTCTACGATACCCCTCTACGACTCATAAAGTGATTTATGACCCCCAAAGGGGGTTTCATCTGATGAACTATAGAAAGTCCCAATCTTTGATACCTAGGCCATGAACCATCATCTACGACTCGTAAAACTTTCTATGGCTCATCTGCATGTTCATAGAATAAACTTCAAAAAATAGTACCTTATTGGAATTGTTCACAAAACCAACCTATGGACCGTAGAACGATCTATGACCCATAAGTCTCGTATAACAACAAAAATCAACAACTTCTGCACTTTTTTCCAAAATCAAGGCCAATCTGTAATCCTGCAAATATAAATACAAAAACACATAAAACCAACTAACATCGCATTGAGAACACACAAAATTCCAAGTTTTAAGCATCAAAAGTATTGTATTTTGGCAGCACATCACTTGTACCTTCCAAAAAGGTTATGTCATAAAGTAAGGATATTTGTTGAACCAACCGAAAAGGCTATGCCATATGCTAAGGATATCTTGTGAAAACTACCGAAAAGGCCATGCCATAAGGTAAGAATATATAATGTCGCTTTTCAAAAAGGCTATGTCGTAGGTAAGTGTTTGGTCTACCTTGGCAAAGTAGACCACTCTTTGTCCAATGTAGAGTGAACATTGGGATTCCTAGTAGTAGCTCGCTTGGTCTTTCATGTCGGTTATGGTCCCTTCCCACCTATGTATGATGTGTCATGTAACTTGTTGTCATGCCCCAAGCCTAGGGCCTAGACGTGACACAACGAATTGGAACCTAAAGGGATCCCAAACAAGCCTCTTAAGTATGCATAGCACAACCTTGGTTTCGCAGAAGCATAAAAGAGCAATAAACATGTAACACATAATATCTAAGGGGAGCACGGCTTTAGACTCACGCTATGGGGATGTTGTAGGGAAGAGGATAAACATGATTCACATAGCGAATAAGTCTAAGGGGCGGGTAAGTCTGACTCATGCTATAGGGGCATTAGAGACTTGGGACTTCCATCTTGTCAACATAACAAATATTCACCACAAAAAGGGATAAGGGACTAAGGGAAAACTTTGTCAATACATAGAAATAATAAGAGTCGAGCTCATAACATACAACCCATGTATCCAATAATACCTCTAACTACAAATGGAGCGAGGGCCAAGATATCTCCCGGGCTCACCCTCAAAGATAGTATCCAAAAATAGAATAGTCTAAATAAAAGCATGAAAGTAAATGGAGGTTGTCCCCAAATATGGAGGAATCACCAATAGCAAGCCTTCATCGAACTAATTAACTGCGTGGTGGAGGAGGATCGAAAGAAACTCTGGTTCCTACATGGCTAGATCATACAGGCAAAAAGTATGCGTTAGTATGTTTGAATGTACTAAGTATGCAGGGTACAAATGCAACAAGGAACATAAGTCATAATTAAGTAATATGCGTAATCATAATCAATGGATATAAGCTCAATATGAAGTAAGTGCTCAATGCCTTAGTCAAAATATGCATGAGAATTGACATACCACAGAAACACATCATACATAAATGGAAAAAGACCATAACTGACAAATAAGACCAAGCGAACTACTACTTGTATCCCGGTGTTAACCCCACACCGTATAAAGGGGTAGTCTACCTTGCCAGGGTAAACCAAACACTCACCTTATGGGAACATCACCCATTTTGGAAAGTGCATCATAGTTACCTTACGGGAACATCTCCCATTTTTTCACCCATGATTTATCAACCTTACGAGAACATCTCCCATTTTGGTATACATATTTTATTAAATTTACGGGAACATCTCCCATTTTGATATATGTATTTTATTAACCTTATGGGAACATCTCCTATTTTAGTATATGTATTTTATTAACCTTACGGGAACATCTCTCATTTCCGTATACATATTCTATTAACCTTATGGGAACATCTCCAATTTCGGTATACATATTTTATTAACCTTATGGGAACATCTCCCATTTCGGTATACATATTTTATTAACCTTACGGGAACATCTCCATTTTGGTATATGTGCAACTCAAGCTATATAGACCCATTAGCTAGTTCAAAATCCTATGGTGGCAACATAGTTATGGGACAATGGTTATTTACCAAGGTCCGCTCGGTGCTAGGTCAAAATCCCAAAGAATACTTATATTACCCTTATTATCATAATATGCAAAGCATTGTAGTATCCTCATAGTTCATAGAGTAGCTCATCAAAACCAAAGCTTCATCATATCAAAGATAGGGCTTCATAACTTTCATACGTTCTCATAATTCATAGCATACATAATAACCCTTCACAATTTATATTATTTGTAAATCACATATCTTGCCATAAAGCCTTTGTTGACATAAGAAGCTTAGTTCATGATTTAGTAAAACACTGTGTGTATGCATTTGTGCTCAAAACCATGCAAGAACAACATCTTTAGACATAAGGAGAGTAGCAAAACCCATTTTTCAAATCATGCAAAATAACCCACTTTATCATAGCAAAGCATAGTTAGGGCATCATTAAATCCTCATATTAAATCACATATTTCCATGACTTGTTATCTCAAAATGTTATACAAAGATAAGATAATATAATACTCATCATAATATCATCGTAGTTTTCTTCATAGTCATGTCATGCAAATAGTTCATGAAATCTGCATGAAAATCCTTGTCAAGTAAATTTAGTCAAACATGGTGGGTATATGTACATGTAGTTAAAATCATGCATTTCAAGAGTCTAAGACAAGAGAGGAGTAAAACCAACACATTTTAAATCCATTCAAACCAACCCACCAATATCATAGTAAAACCCTCATTATTTAGAAATCATACTTCAAGACACATAGTGATAAATAGTTAGTTTGAACCATTCTTAGTCAACCCATTGCAATAATATACATCATCTTCCAAAATATGGACATGGGAACATGAAATTCATCTTATCAAGTAAAACCTAGTTAAGACTTCCTCAACACTCATATAAATTTATGAATTCCACATGATATTTTACTTCATGATAATGCACAAAAATAAACCATCATAGAATGCATAATAGTAATGTCATATGCAAGAGTTTATAATTACCCCTAAAAATTCATAAACTTCATGTACTAGGAGAAAAGAAATGGTTGGACTTGTGGGAAGGAAGGGTCCCACAACTAAACCCACATACCTTAGCCAAAGTTTTATGGAAGAAATCACTAATTTGTTTAAGAAACTCGAAACCCTAGCTTTTTTCCTTCAATGAAGAACCTTGGGAGACTTGAGAGAAAACTTGGAAATTAGGTTTTGAAGAATGATTTAAGAATAGGGTCATTTGGGGGAGTTTTAGACTGATATAGGGCGTGTGGGATGTCAAAACGACGTGGGATTGGGCTTAGGGTGTGAGGAAAGGTCAAAAACACCCTTTTTAAGAGCTCGCTGAATAGTTTCATGAAACCCCATTTACAGGACGTAAGTCATTCCACGGCTCATAGAGTGGGTCGTAGAAGCTGGCAACCTGACAGTGCTTCAGTAAAATGGGCATAACTTTTTGGTCCGAACTCCAAATAAGGTGAAACCAGTTGTGTTAGAAAGATAATTCAAAGAGCTTTCATTTGGTTGGTTGTACAGAACCTAATACGAAGTGTGCTAAGAGAAATTATCATTTAAAGTAGACACATCAGTTAGGCTATTGAAATGTTTGCACTCGACTTGATGAGAGAGGGGCTTGCACTGCATGAGGGGTCATAGAAGGACTAGATGAGGCTATTAAGAGAATAGGAAAAGGTTGGAACTTCACTTTATAAAAATCCACTGGACAGGACCACGAGACCCCATTTACGGGTTGTGGTTCATTCTACAGGCCATAGATAGGGTTCGTCTGATAGAGTTTCAGAAACCCCTTCTCTAATTCTCAGTCGACTCGTAAAACCTATTATGTGTCATCTGATGAGTCATAGATTGAATTCCTGGAAGATCCCAAATTTCACCAAGGCTGACCAGGTTCCACGAAACCATATACGAACCATAGTCCATCTTAAGACTCGTAAAACCCTCTCGTAAGCACTGACAGTTTCTCCAAAAAATTGCCAAAGCTTGTTTTCTTGCATCTCTCATACCCCTTATAGGTGGGGTCTTACACTGGTGATTCTTCATACATGCTTGGACTAAACTTTGATCATTCATGTCATATTGAACCTATATCTGTTGATTACGAGTATGCATATTGTTTAATATGGACTGTGTTTTGTTGTTGCATTGCACTAGATTTTTTACCAAACTAAGACATTATTTAAACTAATTCACCAAAATAATATGTTTTTTTCAAAATTTTACAAAACTAATATAAACATATTTCTCAGTAACATATTAGGGTATTTTTATTTAAAAATCTAATGAGCAAAAATTGACGATATTAAATGAATAAGTAATGTTTTAAAAGTAATATGTATTTTTTAAATAGGTTTGGCTGCAACTTTTTAATCTTGTTATAAAAATTCTCCATTTAGAATTCTCCCACATCCTAATCTTATGATGATTACCCAAGGATTTGCTTGGTAGCTATTATCCAAATAGTCGTGTTGGCATATAGTGCCTTTTGAACTTCTAGTTTATTAAGGTACAGATATATTTATTTATCCTATCAATAAGGCGTGGATTATCATTTCTTGCACATCCTTCAAAGGAATAAATGCAACAAGTTAGTTTCAAGTGAGAAGAAAGTAAGGGAAAAGATTCAAATTTACACCTTTTCATGTATTGTGGCAACTTTTTCAAGGGCTCCTAGTTGTCCAGCTGCACCAAAAGATACACATATTGGGGCGAGGAGATCCCCCATATCTGTACCATCTCCCATCTCCTAATAGGGAGTTCCCACACTTTCGAGCACTCATTAGACATATTATTATGTATTGGTTCCATCAACAATCTCGTTTCGTTATAGATTGTTCTTTTCATAGCAAGCAGTTCATCAGAAATAGCACCATTCGACCAAAGATATTATGAAAACTTGACGCTTAATTCAAGATCCAATAGTTATTCTTTAGTTTCTTCATATTATCCATCACCAAACTAAAAAGCAACTGTTCAAAACATATGATATCGGACATGCATCAATGTGGTAATTGCAAAACTACTTTCTGTTGAGAAATCAATGTAACTGTGTTTTTTATTTTCCATTCTTCCTTTGGCAGAAAACTCTAGGCAGAGACTGAGTTGTAATTGATAATTGGTTACATGATTTTTTACTCTACCTTGATCAAGTGCTTAGATTGTCCTATGCTAATTGAATTCTCTTTGTACTACATTCATGACTACTCTTCTTATTTCTTTTGTCTTTGTGATTAAATTCTCAAGTTCTGGAAAGATCATATACTTGTTGAGAGAGGTTTGGGTGACTTTTAGGATGAGTGATCTTTTATGTTGGTCTTTTATTATCAAATTGCTGATGGCATGACATTACAAGTCCATATGGTTAATCTTTTACTTGAAACTCATGGAGATGCTCGACGCTGAAGAGGAGAAAGCTAGTACGTACATTATAATTCATTCTCTACTAGAACTTGATTTTAATGTTCTATTTGGTCCAATTATCCAATTTGGACAAAACTATTTTCTTGGGAACTATAATAAAACCTGTTGTTTCGACATGGACCTTTTGTTTATGGAGAGAATGGAATTTTGCTTTATCCAACCGACGAGAAACAAAATGCATAGGAGAAGAGTATCTAACATTTGTGATATTTTTATGAAACTAAGTGCATCTTGGTGCTTTATACTTTTTAAAATTTTATATTCAGAATGTTTAAGGGCATCAATCATCACCCCTCCTTTTCTTGTAATCTTCTCGGACTAATATCAGTTTACTTTCATAGGTGCTTTTCAATTTATTAGGTATTTTTATAGCTGGAATCAATGCATACTACTTGGACCCTGGGCCACTTGAATCATCTAAATTAACTGAGCAACGCACCCATAGATCACGGGATATGTGAGAAGGAAGTGATAATATGCTTCTAAATACGAGGAGGTGTGATGGTAAAGTTTGGAATCTCATAAAGAAATATCTCATCCCTCCTCGAGTCTTAAAAGTGATTCAATTATCTTGATTGTATGACGTTTATAGGTCTCATCGACGTGTGATTGATCATAATTTGATCACTTTGTTAGTCGAGACATGGCGTGTTGAGACACATACTTTTCACTTTAGGACAGGTGAGGCAACTATCACCTTGCAAGATGTAGAGGTGTTGTATTGCTTACCTATGGATGGTCATCTCGTACTTAGCAATGAGCCAACGAGGAATATAGGAGATTGGCAAAACATTTGTCAAAAATTATTAGACTTTATACTATGTCCTCAAGACTTCAACTGTAATAGCCTTAAGGTGACTGCACTTAATGTGCATATGCTAAGGCAACCACAATTGCCAGACATGGCAACGCAAGATGTGGTCAATCAAAAGGCTAGATGTTACGTGTTTTGAATGATTGTTGGTATGATGATGGCCGATATATCTGGCAGTTATTTAAAGCTTATATATATTTTATGCTCGACGATTTCAATACAATTGGATCTTACAGTTGGGGTAGTGCGACCTTAGCGTGCTTGTATCATTTTCTCTACAAGGCCTCATAGAGTAACCAAAATAAGATAGATGGATTTTTACCACTGCTTCGTGTATAATTAATAACTACATAAATTATTTATTAATATTTCTGTAGCTTTATTACCTAATTACATATATATATATATATAGGAGAGAGTTACTATCCTAAGACCCCAAGTAATAGCACAAAGGGACACCGGAGATATTTTTCGGCTGGTTTACCTATTGGTCCACATGCTACTAGATGGTTCGCACATTTTAGTTGGACCAACACTACTAAGCATGTGTTGAAAGTGTTTAGAGATGCACTTGATTCCATGACGGAGGATTAGGTATGATGTAATATCAATTTTATTTTAATTTTCATGTATATTGTTGTTGAAAACTTATTTATTTTTTATTTTCATGTGGTTTATTTGGGAACCATATTCAGATGACTTAATTGAGAGTTTTCCAGACTATCGTTGCATTGGACGAGACATATGGTGTATCAAAGCTCCAATTTTTTGTTGGGATGTCATCGAGGTTCACTTGCCTGATCGAGTAATGAGAAAATTTGGATTGAAAAGATGATACAAACTCCATTTGCATTTGATTTCCGACATTTTCACCATGATCGTCGGGGAAGACCAAATACAAATTGGGAGTTGGTGCATGCGCAATGGTTGCCTCTTCAGAACCAACGTCATCAAAATATTTGTGATGCACTAGTCAATCATGAACCACTTTCAGTACGATGATTCCTACCTTATTTGGTTTAGACGCATTACTCGTCTTGTTATTGGTAATCCTACTTTACATCATGAACAACAAGAAGGTTATATGCTAAATTCAACGGCATATGAAACAATGGTAAGTGATTCATATTTCTTTTGGTTTGATTAAATAGTAATAGTCATATTTCTTGTATTATGCTATTGCTTGGCTCTGTTTTTGTTTAAGTTCTCTTTTCTTTTGTTAGCTAGCTTTCTTTTATTAGGTCTAATTCTGGATTTTCATTAAGATTTGCCTTTGCATCAAGGTTAGTTTTTGGGTTTTTTCTGATCCTATTCCAAGTCAAGTGGCATATGTGACTCCCTTTACTTTATTTATACTCTTGTTTGGTATAGCATATGTAGGGGTGATGGGGAATTTACTTTTAATACCAGTAGAATTTTGGGGTTTCATTCTATACTGTTTGATTGGGCATTGCATCTTCGAGTGTGGTTTATGCATTTCTATATAGTTCTGATGGGCATCCTGTGAATAAAGTTCAATACTTCATTACTCAAGTCTTATTTTAATTATTAAATGCCTAGCAACTTATGAGACAATGCTAGCTTGTCTTCTCAAACTTTTGAATGACTGGACAAGTCAAGCCGACTTGTATGGCTGAAAATGGATAAATGCAGGCCAGTGGCCACTGCACTATTATTACAAAACTTGTAGCAATGATACCTTTTCCACTATGGTATTAGGCTGTCAAATGTTCTTTTGTTGATGGACTAGGTAGCCAATGCAAGAAGACTCAAAATGCGCACCAAACAATTAATAAGACTCAAATATATCACATTGATCGGATGCATCTTGATTTACACAAAGTTCTGTCTCAATTTATTATTTTATTTTATCATCTGAAGTTGTACTTCCTTTTAAATGATTTGGTGCCACATGAGGTAACTGGTTAGTAACTTTCATGTCGTTTCATGACTCTTATGTCACTCAATTACAATGAATTATTTATTTTTTTAGAATAGGAATAGATAAATATAATCTTAATTAGAATAGGAATAGGAATAACAATAGTATATAGAATCCTACTTTGAAAAGGATTTTATTATAGTATCCTAATTGGAAAAGGAGTCTAATATAGTATCAATAAATAGGGTCTCAATGTAATAATATAGACAAAAAAAATAATATTCTTCTCTGTAGAATAGTGCAGTGGCCACTGGCCACTGCACTATTATATGGCCACTGCACTATTATTACAAAACTTGTAGCAGTGGCCAATAGGCGATATATATGGCCACTGCACTATTATTACAAAACTTGTAGCAAAACTTGGTATCAGAGCTTCTACCATCTTGGTAGAAAATCAAAAAGCTTCCGCTGTAGGCAGGCGACTATGACCCATATATATCGCTTGTCTGACCAATGGTTATGTTAACAAAAGTAGGGTAATGATATGTGTATGATTGTCTTATTCAAGGGGAAGAAAACTCAGTTAAAAAAGTCACTATGCGTCAATTTTCAGTGACTTTCTAGGGTTGTTTTATGTCAACCCCACATCTATCAATGTTTGTGTAGCACCATGCCATCATTCCGGTGACTACTTTTTTATATCTAATTTGTGTAGCACCGTGTCATCTTTTCGTTGACTACTTTTCATATTTATCATGTGTAGCACCGTGCTATCTTTCTAGTGACTACTTTCTCATATTCGATTTGTGTAGCACCGTGCATCTCTCCGAACTACTCATATTCAATTTGTGTAGTACCGTGAAATTTTTGAACTACTTTTTCATATCTGAGTTGCATAGCACTGTGTCTTTTTGGTGACTCAGATTTGATTTGCGTAGTTTCATTCGTCTTTTTGGTGACTCATCAAATCTAATTTGCGTAGGGTTGTGCCATCATTCCGACCCTATCCATCCAATTTCTCTTTTGCAATATGGTCGTGCCGTCAATATGATCCTACCTACATAATTTCTATTTTCCAGTAGGGTCCTGCCATCATTCCGACCTTACCCATATAAATTTTGTGAGAAATATTGGGGAAGAATATTACTGAATTGTTGTCCCTATATTATTACATTGAGACACTGTTTATAGATACTACGTTTGACTCCTTTTCCAACTAGGATATTATAATACAATCCTTTTCCAATATTGCACCATCATTTTCCAAGTAGGATTTTATATAATATTCCTATTCCTATTCCTAATCCTATTCTAAGTAGGATTGTAGATAATATTCTTGTTCCTATTCCTATTCTAACACTCCCCCTCAAGCTGGTGCATACAAGTCATATGTACCTAGCTTGTTACAAATATAATTAATATGAGAATCGATGAGCGGCTTGGTGAGATATTTGCAAGTTGATCACCTACCTCACAAAATTGTCACTCAATCTAAATGTGCTTAGTCTTCTCATGAAATACTGAGTTGCAGTGTTGAACTTCCCATATCAAGCTCATAAGACTATTTCATACCATAGAATGACTTACATAATCGATATACAAGTCTACCTGACTCTCCCTGAACAACAAAACTAGGTGGTTGCGCTATATAGACTTCTTCCTTAAGATGATCATGAGAAAACATTCTAAAGGTCCAATTGATAAAAAAAAACCAATAGAGAATGGCCCATAGATAAAAAAAGGGACATATGCTATTTTGGACACAGGAGAAAGAACATCGCTCTAATTTAGCCTAAGTATCTGAGTATATCCTTTTTTTTCTTGGAAAACATGATTCAGAAAAAAAAACAGAAAGTAAACATGACAGAAAAACTCAGATCTTTCGGAAACAATGCAATGGTCATTGAAAAGTTCTTGAATTCTGGTATAAAATATACGGATAGTCTCAAAGTCAAAAGATGAGTATACATTAAACAAAAAAGCCACATAAAATTGGTTGGAACACGCTCATGCGACAAATTATTAGAGATTTGATGGTTGAAAGTGGTCATAATTGAGAAACAAAATTATAGGTAGGGCCAAAATGATGACACGACCCTACTGAGAAATAGAGTTATATATGTAGGGTCGGAATGATGGCACGACCTTACTGAGAAAGAGAGTTATATAGGTAGGGTCGGAATGATGACACGACCCTACTGAGAAAGAGAGTTATATAGGTAAGTTCGGAATGATGGCACGACCTTACTGAAAAATAGAAATTATATAGGTAGGATCATATTGACGGTAGAACCATACTGCAAAAGAGAAATTGTGTGGATACAGTCAGAATGATGGGATAACCCTACAAAGAAAGAATTATATAGGTAAGGTTGAAATGATGGCACGACCGTACGCAAATCAAATTTGAGAAAATAGTCACCAAAAAGATGGCATGAAACTACATAAATTAAATATGAAAAAGTAGTCACTAATTATATTGTCTCTATAGTTGATGTTTTAGACTCAATTTAGACATTATACAAAGCTACCAAGTTAAAAAAAAACAGTGACCTAATTGTTTTGCTAATATAATCATTGGTCAGACGGGTGGTATATATGGGTCATAGCAACCCGCCAACAGCAGAAGCTCTTTGATTTTCTACCAGGACCGTAGAATCTTTGATACCATGTGAAATACTAGGGAAGAATATTATTTAATTGTTGTCCCTATATTATTACATTGAGACCCTGTTTATAGATACTACATTTGACTCCTTTTCCAACTAGGATACTATAATACAATCCATTTCCAATATTACACAATCATTTTCCAAGTAGGATTCTATATACTATTCCTATTCCTAATCCTATTCTAAGTAGGATTGTAGATAATATTCTTGTTCCTATTCCTATTCTAACAATTTTATTTCTCAATTTATGACCACTTTCCGCCATCAAATCTAATAATTCAATGCATAAGCAGGTTTCGACCAGTTTTAAAGTGACTTTCTTAGAGTAATTTCGAGATGATTCATATTGTCTTTCTCCATTGACCTTTTAATCAGTTGAACATTAAGAATATTTTTCTCCATGATGATCTCGAGGAAGAAATCTATATGGAGCAACCACCTGATTTTGTGCTCAGGGGGAGTTTGGTAACCTTGTATGTCGATTGTGTAAATCACTCTATGGTCTAAAACAGAGTTTGGTAACCTTGTATGTCGATTGTGTAAATCACTCTATGGTCTAAAACAATCTTCTCAAGCTTGGTTTGGGAAGTTTAACAATGCAAGCCCGGAATTTCATGAGAAGACTAAGACATTGAGGTTGATTGAATTTCATGAGAAGACTAAGACATTGAGTTTGACTGTTAATTTTGTGAAGCCGGAAGATCAATGCAATCCTAGAATTTCATGAGAAGACTAAGACATTGAGGTTGACTGAATTTCATGAGAAAACTAAGACATTGAATTTGACTGTTAATTTTGTGAAGCCGGAAGATCAATTTGTTGATATCTCGTCGTCAATCGTATTAATTACATTTGTGACAAGCTAGGTACATATGACATGTATGCACTAGCTTGAGGGGGAGTGTAAGAATAGGAATAGGAATAGGAATAAAAATAGTATATAGAATCCTACTTCGAAAAGGATTTTATTATAGTATCCTAATTGGAAAAGGAGTCTAATATAGTATCTATAAATAGGGTCTCAATGTAATAATGTAGACAAAAGAAAATAATATTCTTCTCCAATATTTCTCACAATTTTACATAGGTGTGTTATATTCATTCAATGGTTGGTAAAGCACAATCACTCGGTGATTAGCCCTCAATGGAGGATTTTTACATATTTCATGCAATAGTGCGAAATGAAGGAGAAAAATGCTTAGCATATGTGCACGAGGCTGATAGAATTCGTGTACAAGCTAATTATAGAAGAGATGAGGTACAACATGATCATTTACATCTCTCTGTTTGTAGGGGAGAAAAAGGTGGGGTTACTGGTAGGAGGGAACGTGCTATTGAGAGAGGACGAGTGGCTGTTGAAATGGATGAAGCAGCCTCAGAAGATGGACAAGCAACTTGTGATATTGGTTCTACTTTAGGGGGCCACACTCATTCACACCTATTAGGTATGACATATCAACCAACTAATATGAGATTCTTCCATACATGATGCCACAAATGTCAAGGGATCCAAGTCTTTCGTTACATGAGAATGTATTTGGTGGTTATCTGCTGACATCCCTGATATAGAAGGTAATGAGTTAGATGATTTGAACGATGAAGTAGAGAATAAAAGCGAAGGTGGTGAACCATCAGCGAAGGAGAAGCGTACAAGTTTTCCTAGGCATTGTTGGACTGATACTTTAAATATTTTATATTATTTTTTTAAACATAACTGCTCCTTTTTTTGTTGAATAATAGTAATTTTACCCTTAATTTCCAGGGAGTCATTAACTTTACCAGCACGCCAAAAAGAAAAAAGAAAAGGGTAATAAAGACTGATACCATGAACTCCCTGGAAACGTTTTTGAACATCCAACAGTAATGTGAAGGTTATGTTGTGGAGTTTTTGTTTTCCTCTATACTTGTGATGAAAGGGACTTGGATTTTGCAAGTTGGGTTGTGCTCAAGTTTTGATAAAACTAGGTGAAATAATTTTGCACAAATGTTACCTATACTGTTCATAGCAACGTTCGACAAAATTTTTACCGGTAACGAACTCTTTTCTGTCCCTCTAGTGTATTTCTTATCATATTCCGGCATACAATTAAGTTCTTATACTGTCTACCTCGCTTTTTTGCACCTATCCCTTGTTGGCTGGACGAGTGAAATGAGGAAAAGCGGCTTGATCAAAGCTTTTATTGGAATTGAATACTGACTTCTCTATTTTTTTTGTTGTTGTTCTTCTTTTTCTATAGCTTCTGCTGCTACAAAGCTTTTATTGGAATTGAATACCACAAAGCAGCGAGTTTACGAAAATCTTTATAAATAACAATCCAAATGTAACTAGAATCTTTATAAATAACAATCCAAATATAACTTGTCTCTTACAATCAGATGGTATGTTTCAATGCTAACTCAAAGCTCCATTAAATCTTATGTGGTCTGTTTTTTATTCAAAGCACATGCCATGGTGAATGTGACGATACTACGTCTTTTGGGTGACATCTTCTTCTTCATCATCTTCTTTTTTTTTTGTTGGTCACTGCTATTGGGATGGCTGGAATTTTTTACAGTTCTTGTTTGCAGTTATTAGCATTGCACGACTATTTCCTCTGTTTCACTGGACTATTTTCTGGTGTTCTTCATGTTTTTTTTTTTGGTGTGATTTGATTTCTTGTCTTTCCCTTTTCTCTTTTCTAGGCTGACCGGACTGCGATATTAGTAATGTATGTACTAATTTAAATACACCAATTGTTGTAAGGAGGTGCGAGAGGTTGGACTTAGGAGGCACTAGGAGAAGTAGAGGTAGACCGGAAAAGTACTGGGAAGAGGTGATTAGAGAGGACATGGTGAGACTTGATCTTGCCGAGGACATGACCTTGGATAGGAAGGAGTGGAAGTCGCAAAGTAGAGTAGAACGCTAATAGGTTAGCAGGGTTAGGTTGTCTTTATCTGTATTAGGTGTATTAAGTTTATCGTATTTACGTAATATTATGTGCTTCCTATTCTTTTCTTTTACTTTCTTTTCTGTCATATCTAGTTTATTCCGCCTATGGGTTGTTGAGACGAGAGTTCCCAGGAAACAACCTCTCTACTTCTATAAAGTAGTGGTAAGGTCTACGTACATTCTACCCTCCTCAACCCTCCTCAGACTCCACTTGTGAGATTCTACTTAGCATGTTGTTGTTGTTGTTGTTTATAAAGAACAATTTTAATAGAAAGTTAACTGACCATTTACTACATTATCAGTTGGATTAAGTGAAGTGTGAATCAAGAGGTGAACATATGAGAAGCAGCAAGAAGCATGTGCTTTTTATTTTATTTTTTAAAAAATAGACTCTTTTAATCAATTGCAAGGGGGACAAGTGTGACTCCTCTTCATGTTCCACGTACGTCGTCCACTTCTTCATCGACTTCTCTTCGTCGCTCATTTCTATGAGAGGGGTTTAAATTTTTTTTCTTTCAATTCTTGCTCACAATCGCTAATAAATTGCACAATTATTTTCTTTGTTTCATTGGAGTTTGTACGGAAGTTTTGGAGTTTTTAAATTTCTAGGCTGGTTTTCTTCTTTTTCTTTCTTTTTTTTTCTTTTCTGGGCTGACTGGATCTATTGAAATTTTTGATGTAGTTTGTTGACTAAGGAAAATAAAATTGTTCTGATTTTATTAATAATACTACTCGTGATCATTCTTTTATGGATAAACTTTGATTTGTAAAGTTTCAAAAGCAAGAAAAATAGGTGATACGATTTATTTTGTTATGGTGACCTTCAGAAGTTTACGCACCTTTCAAAATAATGAGAAGTGAAACTATTGAAACTTACATACAACATACTAGTAAAACCATTGCATCCCAGTTGGCTTCTTATTAGTGAAAATTGGGGCGTAAATTTATGCATCTCGGTATGTATGCTTATCAAAGCAAGCTCCTTGTATTATTCTTTCATCATCTAATTTTTTTAGCTGCAAATTTAATGAATTATAAAATTAGTTTATTAAGAATAAATCTTTAGACAAAGATTAACAGGGGACCAGATCATTAATATTTTAGGGACCAGATAACTAGTCTTTAAATGGTTGTAATACCATCACACATTTATTAGTCTTTAGTGATGAGAAATTAACTTTTAGGGCCCATATTTCCCTTCCTTATTGTACCTTTTTCTTGTAGTGAGGAGACAAGAACGGAATTAATTGCAAGAGCACAAGCATATATGCCTGTGTGCTGCAAGCATTATGTGAGTGGACAAGTAGTCAAAGAGGCTGCTAGAAGTGTTCTGGATTCTCAGAAGGTTGAATGTAGCTATATTTTGTAATATCTCAGCTCTAAGTACTTGTTTATAGGCCATTTGCTAGAAATATTGACCAACTACTGTACTTCTAAGTTTCAAGTCTGCCAATTGGCCAAGCTTTTCTGCTGGTGTAACGTCACTAGTAGAATTATCTAGGTGCAAGCAAGCTGGCTCAAACTTCATAATTGTACTTTCAAGTCATATTTTGGGGAGGGTTGCTCCCTCAAAACTGATGAAAATGATATGGTTAATGTATGATTGTTCTAGCACATTTTATTTCCTTTGCCTTGCTCGGTACTTTTCCTGTGTGTTTAACTTGCCTTTCGACCTTTGCATTGTGTCAATAAAGGATGAAAACAAGGTGGATTTCAAGAAGATTATCAGCGACAATTAGGTTGAACCTCCAAAAAGAGAAAGGAAGCACAAGTATGTTTTTTATGTTGCTGAATTTTACTTTTTCTGTACTGAAACGTAGTTTATCATCAGTGAAACCTGACTCTTCTTTGCGGTTAGTTATTCGGAGTCTGAATACTTCAAGCAAACCATGCATCAAAGTGGCCCTGCAAGACCTAAAGAACCTCGAATTCCTAGGATGCCACAGTTGTAAGTTTGTTTTTGCACACTATTTTGTGTACTAATTTTGTTCTCTCCTGATTCTGTTGGGACATGTACATTAGCATTTCAAAATGAAGGTTTTGTGACCATATGTCTCTTGCAATCTTAGTACTTTTTTCCCAACCACTGTTCTGGTTATCCTTGCCATTTATAGGCACGACTTTCAGTTCTTCAATACACAATGACTGAGTGGTGCTTATAATATTGATATTCAGATTCAAACTAACAAGTCCTGAGAATAATATCTGGTGCTTATACTACCTGTAAGGATTGCTCTAACTGGAACCAATAGTTCAATATAATTCCAGCTCTATTGTGTTCCACAGCCTGGCCAGTTAACTTTTCAAGTCATCTAACTTTGTGTAGTGTATGGTCTAGCATCTGAATAAAAATTGAAAATTGGACAACCACCTTCTAAGTTATATACACAATAACAGAAAGAGGAAACATTGTAATTCTTTCCCATCTATCCTATCTTTGGTCGACGGAGTTAATTGATACATGTTATTTGATTGGAAGTGATAAATATTCTATAAATTTAGTCGAGTGCGCGAAAATGGGCCAAACGCGAAATTAGTCGATGCCGCTTTTTCTTCTCACAAAATAATTTGTTTCAGCTCCTGCATGTCACCTTCCTTTTGTTTATATATGTTTAGTCATTTATTTACTTGTGTGTTTGGAGGTTGAGGTTGAGTATGCGTCTCGGCGCCAATTGAATCTGAAACATTTTAACATCAGACGCAATGTTTATAGTTTCATTTTCTAAGAGTTTGACTTATGATTGTTTTGCTTTCAGAAAAATACGCCAAGGCTAAAGGTAAAATCAAGAAAACAGCGAAACAAGGACACAACCAAATTTGGGGATCTCAGTGTGGAATTAGGCGTGAATATTTTGTTGAAGATTGCCGGTTTTACCATTTCACCAATGGATTTTGCTCTTGTAAAGATTATTGTTAGAATATAATTGTAGAATTGGAACTGTGTAAGTTGCTTAAATTAAAGCATAGCCTTTTCTGATCCTAAGCAAATAGGATTCATTCACTTTTCACTAAGCCTTTAAGACCATCAGGTGATTGTACCTTTTTTTCAGCTGGCATGGTTATTTACTCAGTATTCCTGCATAATCTTCTAGTTTAAAGATATTAGCAGCCAATTGACAGCTCATGCTCCAATTACATTATGTATTTATTGTTATTTTTGGGAAGTCAGTGATTGACATGCACCCTTTAAGTTACTTTATGAGATAGTGTTGAATTTTGGATTTTCTTCAAGTTGTGATTTTTTATTGCTATCTGGACACCCTATTGCATTACTTTACTAAGAGTTGAGTGGTTCATCTACTTAAAGAAGAAGATTAGATGCTGTATCTTTCTGTTGCTTGGGATTTTGTGTTGCAAGTGTTGGTTAAAAAGTGTCGAATTTTATTAGATTGATATGGTTAAATCGATAATTGTTTGTGGTTTCAATAAAGAATTTACTATGGTGTAGCTTTGTAATTAGGCCTTTTGTTGCACCAAATTGTCATATTAGCAGGCAAATAGGCACCAAATTGTCATATTAGCAAGAAAAAGGTCATTGGGTGATTCCTCAAGTGTTGCATGCACGTCAGTTTGGTTGTCATGCAAGAAACTCTATCTAAAAGTAGAGAGCATTATCTTTAGCATTGACATTTATACTAGAAATGTGGATATGCAGTTGTAATTGACAGGATACGGGTCTTGATACATTAACAAGAAATAACTGATATATCAACACAACTACAGTAGCTAATTGAAAGGAAATTTATACCACTAAAATCTTCTGAACGACTAGAAAATAACTGGTACATTAACATGAAATAACTCAGCCAACTAAAACACAACCAACTTAAATTTGATTACGATTTGGACATCGATGCCTATCATGTTCGGTCTGCCTACATAATCCGCAAACTCATTCATATACTGCAGGACCACGATCCATCTCATTAGGCACTCTAGTTGTCTTGGGTCAATTGGGACGATGATAGAATTCATTACTTTTCATTCCAAAACTAGGAGATGTTTTTGGTCCACTGAGACGACAATAGAATTAATAATTTTTCAGTCTAAAAATAGGAGATAGCCAATATGCCTCATGACCAATGAGTGAGAATGACCCAGAATACATTGCAACATAATTCTCAATTGTGAAATGCTTGCTAACATAATTTCTAGCTAGCTCTCCTATTCTATCAGTGACCTTCATGACATGTGAAGATGGAAAGTGCAAATTATCTCATTTTCCACAATCACATTTTCTTTCATTCAATGAAACATGGTGAGGATTACCACTAGTACTATCAACCTGTCTAGATCTAACCTCGTATACCCCTGTGGGAATATCCCAATAAAACATAAACTGTCTTTTTGAACTTTCATAATTTTTCTCCCACTTCATTTTGAACCTCTCGGTCCATAACTCATTTTGTTCTAGAAGTTGATGTGTCATTGAGACCTATGTGTATATCGCTCAACAGTTTGCTCCAATGAAAGTCTAACCATAGTAGTGACAGGCAAATCACGTGCTTTTTTCAACAATCCATTGAACGATTCTGATAGTTTTGTTGTCATCACCCCCATCTTTTTCCATCATCATGACTAGCAGTCCATTTGTCCAAGGGGACTTCCATGAGATATTCACATGCTTCTACATTTTCTTCTTTAATTTGTCACATCAAGGATTCAAGCTTCCTTTTTTGATGGGCGGAAGCAGCCCTCCACGTCAATCTACTTGAAAGGTCCCGGATCATTGACGTCACTTTGAGGTCCACAAACTTGCCCAGAAATTTGCCAGGCATCGCCTCACGGAAGGGCCTACATGGCCCATGTGGAGTCACACGGTCCGTGTGGCCTTCCCGTGGAGTGACGCCTGGGAAATGGAGGGTAAACGGGCCTCCATACGGTCCATGTAAGGCTACTCGGTCCATGTGGCCTTTCGTATGGTGCACTCCGTAGAGTCGCCTTCACACGGACCAAGTCACGGCCCGTGTGACTTTAGACAGTCCGTGTGGTCCTCCGTCTAGTCTCGATGTGGAGAGTCACCTGTATATGGATGGGGTCACGGTCCGTGTGACCCCAGGTGGTCCATTTACTTGTCCGTATAGTGATACTTAGTCCGGAAAATCTTACCTCGGAGGATTTGAAGTCTAGGGCCACGACATAGTAAACGGTCCGTGTGATACTACACGGACCGTGCACCGTACCATATGCCCCAAATGGACCAATTTCAGGTCTGTTTCATTAATGGCATTTTTGAAATATTGGGTGTTCCAAATGTAAATTTGGTCATTTCCCGCCCCTCCTAGGCTCCCTATATAAGCTGGACTTCACCAATTTCAGCCATTTCTCCCTCATTTCACTCTCACTCTCTATCAAAAGAATTGCTCCTTCAAGCTCCTCCAATCTCCCTAGGATTTATCAAGTCAAGACGTTCAATTTGGAGTCCATTTCCTCCTCAAGTTTGTCTCCAAATCAGGTATGTGGGTTTTGATTCTTGGTCTCTTTCAACCAAGAAGGCCCAAGTTCTTCTCAAACTACTTTATGAAATGGTTTACTTAAAATGTGAAATTTTAC
The DNA here is from genome assembly GCA_029948455.1 of Solanum rostratum. NCBI lineage: Eukaryota > Viridiplantae > Streptophyta > Magnoliopsida > Solanales > Solanaceae > Solanum > Solanum rostratum. The sequence continues at coordinate 27,533,648 of CM057047.1, forward strand.
TACTTGTTCTTGATAACTTTGAACCATGCATGTGCTATATTACCTTCCAAATTTTGATTTATGATAAGTTTGATTATGACGAACTACTTGGATTATGAAAGTATGAACATGCAAGTCCTTTAAAGATATTACCGTGCATGGGTGATCTATACTATATTTTTATATGAATATTATTATGGATTTCATAGTCTTCACATTATATTGCTAATTTTGGAATATACTCTACATTACCCATGCCATTCCTACATTATGCATTGCATCATACTCATGGCAGTGATATATGGAAATTTTGGAAATATGGGATTAAGCCCAATTTTGTCCTAAAAAGGAATTATGATATGGTTTTTGGTAAGACATGGGATATGACAAAAAGGTGATCACTGGTATGTCTATGATTATGGCTCTTGGAGCATCTTGGGTGTTTACACCACCTTGCATCTTGGATCTTTGAGCATCTTGGGTGCTTGCACCACCTTGTACTTGTGGATGAGCTATTCCTTGCATGAATTATGTGATCTTGACCTTGTGATTTGGCATTTGAGCCTACTTGCGCATTTAACGTGAAATGGACATTTGACTCTCTTGAAATCATATGCATATATATATATATATATATATATATATATATATAAGTATTCTTGTGGGATATGTAAGACTTAGCACTGATGGATTGGGGGCGTTAGGGATATCCCCAAGGTCCCTCTTCCTTTTCCTTGAACTATGTGCCAACATAGGGACGGATGTTATTCGTCTACTTGTTTATGATATGGCATGTCTTTATATGATTCTTGTAAATCCTTCTGAAATGGCGTGTCCCGTAAGGAAGGTGACCATCCCCGAAATGGTGTGTTCCATAAGGGTGATGTAGATTACCCTTGGCAAGTAATCTTCTCCCTACCGGTGGGAGGTCCCAATCGGTCCAGTTCATGTAATAGCTCGCATGGATTTGGTTTGTCGGTTATAGTCCATCCTCGTTATATATATAGGAGCATAATCACATTTGCACGCATCATGCATTTCATGGCATCTTGTATATTAAAGTCCTTTGCTTATATGATCCTTGTATATTATGTGTTGTTGTCATCTAACATGGATATGCCAGTTCGGTAAGTCATATGCATTGCATGCCCGCATACTTAGTACATTTAAACGTACTAACGCATACTCTATGCCTCCATGATTTTACCATGTAGGGGCCGAGCTGTTTGAGTACCAACCGCCGGACGAATAGTCCTTCTTGAAGATAATTTTTGCAGTGAGCCTCATCTTCCGAGGGCGAGCTTTTGTTTTTGTGTTTCTTATGTGTATATTATTTTGTTGAGGGTGAGCCCAGAATTTTTCCGGGCCCCCGTTCCTTAACTGGAGGCATATATTGGGCGTTTTGTATGAACCTTGTCATTTTTGCTAAATTTACAAGAAATGCCCTTTTTGGGACTTGAATTTCTGTTATTTAAATTTCTTGTCTTTAAAGGCTCTTGAATTAAGCTTCGTAGATTCTGAAATTTTGAGGCTTGTTTGGGGACTCTCGGGTCTCCATTCGCCGTGTTACATTAAGGCTTCGACCCCGGGTCTTGAAAAAAGGTGGTATCAGAGCCCTAGGTTTATAATGGTTCTCGAAGCCCAACATGCCTCTTTGAGTAGAGTCCTATTTATGGGTGTGAAGTGCACCAAACCTATGAGTGAGAGGCTATGAAGACGTATTAGGAAATTCCTCCCTTCTTCATGTCTTGTATCGTGCTGTGACTGGTTTATGAAATTTCCTTACTTACTTGTGTCATTAATCCCTTTCACTAAATACCTCGAGGAAGACCTCCACTACCTAGGTCGGCTTTGGCTACTGAAGCTCAGGCCCTCACGAGCCTATGGAGGAGCCTATCTCAATGGTGAATTCTGTACTGCTTTCGCCATGCTTGCACAGATGGTGACTGCTCAGGCAAGGCAAGGCAAGCCAATTTGCCATGGGACCCTACACCCGCTTCTATTGTGAGGGACTCCACCCGAATGAATCTTCCGGAGTTCTACCGGTCAAGGGTTGACGAGGATGGTTCATTGATGAACTCTCAAAAATACTGAACATTATGGGTGTCTCTTCTGAGGAAAAAGCTGGATTGGCTACTTACCAACTGAAGGATGTAGCTCAGGTATGGTATACACAGTGGGCCATGGAAAGGGTTTGTGATGGTAATGTTAAATGGGGAGAGTTCAAATCTGCCTTCCTCGATCGCTTCTTTCCACTTGAGCTGAGGGAGGCCAAAATGACCGAGTTTATTAACCTTAAGCAGGGGGTATGAGTGTGAGGGATTATGCCCTTAAGTTTACCAAGCTTTCCAAATATGCTCCGTCCCTGGTGTCCGATCCCCGTGCACGGATGCACAAATTTGTTTCGGGTATTTCTGACTCGTTGGTGAAAGAATGCTGAACTGCTATGCTTATTAGGGACATAGAAACTCAAAGAGAAAAGGGCACACGATCCCAAGAGAGCTCGCTTTGATGGTAGATTCTCCGGTGCTAGGAATGTTGGTTTTGGTCGCTTCCAGTAGGGCCAAGGTTAGGGAGCTCGGGTGACTAATGCTCGGGCACCCCCTCCCGGGGTACCAACGTGTGGCGGACCAAGGTATATCTCGTGTGACAGGTGTGGGAAGCCCCACACAGGTGCCTACCGAAAGGATTTGGGACTTTGCTTCGGATGTGGAGTAAGGACCATAAGGTTATTGATTGCCCTAGGAATGCGCACGGAGGTTGAGGTCCGGTAGCCCAAGGCGGGTAGGGTCAGCAGAGGGATCCTCAAGGTGTTGTGTAACACCCCACATCATACATGTACTAGTCCAACATAGATGAAATATGATATGGCAGGGTCAAATCCGCACATATTTTTAAAGGTGCGTGAATTTTAGATTAAAGGGCTATATGCACGTCTAACGCTTAAGATGACCGAGCGTATATAATTTTTAAGTCAAGTTAAAGAGAGTGTGACCTTAAATGAAGTAAAATAATTGAGGTGCTTGAGGGACTTAGCAAGCTAGTAGGTGAGTCACCTACGCGCTTAGCTTAAATAAGCTCGGTAAACGGAGACAAGGCCCAACACCGAATTTGTTCAAGTCCGATAAAGAATAAACCCCGAGTTAAGGATGTCATTTGGGCCCATGGTTTGGCATCATAAAAGGACAATATTTGCAGCCCAAGATGGATAAGAAAAGGGCAAAATTACAATTACAATCCAATTCAAAACTAAAGCCCAAACTAAGTGGGCTTAGGGAGTAAATGTTTGCAACAAAGCCCATCCCATTTGAAGCCCAATAAGGCCCAAATGAAAGGGCCAAGCTGCTGCCCCATAACCTTATTAAAATAAAGCTAAAAGCCCAAAAGAAAGTCGGCCAAAAGAGGCCTATAAAAGGGAGCAACCAGCAGCAACTTTTAGCCATTCTCTTAAGACAAATTTCAGATTTTCTCTCTAAGTTCTTCTTGCACTCTTCTCATTTTCTAAAGCAGCCAAGACACACTTCTAGGGTTCTTGAAGAGAACCTAATACTTGAGAGTTAAGGTAAGTAAAAATACCCATGGTTTGGTGTAATTTTTCCATGAAAAACATGAAGAATATGTTGGTTGTATTGTGCAGGAATTTTGGGACAGCATGTGTTCCAATTTTGTGGTTCACTTTTCTTGTTAAATAAGAGACTTTTAACTTGTTGGTTGGCTGAGTTATGAAGTATATGTATGTTTTTAACAAGTCTTGGGTCTGTAATGATGTAAGAAGGCTGCTGGACCACTTGTATCTTCCGCAAAAACAAGTTCTTAAATGATGTCTTAATTCCGGTCATTAGTAAGAAATTGTGGACTGTTTTTTGGGAATTGTTGTCCCACGTTTTTCATCTACTTAGGGACTGTTTTTGGACTGGTTTAGGACTGTAATTGTGTGTAAATATGTTGAGGACAGTTTGGTTAAGGTTGGAACGGATTTGGAATGGTTGACGTCGAAATGTAGCGGAAGGACGCAATGTTGCGTTGTCTACTTACGTGTTGTGTAGAGTTGTGGTATACTGTATTATATGAGTTGTTGTAATGCTGTTATGGGACTAAACATAGCTGGATATGACATGTATATGGGAATGTGTGTTAGAAAATACGATTAGGAGTGGAAATGTTGAAAGAATACTCCTTGGTTGCTAATTCCGAGCTTGCTGCCCGGATGTTGTTTTTGGGTGAAATTTGGATTACTAAGACGTGTTTATTAGCTACTAACACTAGTTTTATCACCTAATATGTTGTAGATAAGTGTTTGGAGGAAAAGGATACTACCCCGAGGTAATAACGACATAGTACAACGAGGTATGTAAGGCAACATGATTTCCTATTACTTGGCATGAAATCTATAATCTTCCTTAGCATATAAAGGCACGTACAAACTCCGACATGGCTGCTAACCGTGTCCCCACTCTTTACCATGTTCATATGTACCCATACATAGTCATTGTCAACCTGCATATGTACTTGGATACCAAATATACTTGAGTTCCTTCTTACCCAACAAAGTCTATGTGTCATTTAATCTCCGATACGGTTCATTAGTTGTGTATCTCTCTTTTCATTGTAGTATTACCTTGTATGGTTGCTCATATGTCACATGTCTATATTCCTACAGTTCTAAAGGTTATGACCACCAAAAGAACCATCTCAAAGTAAATAAAAGATAACTTACAATTGCTTATAAATGAGTGGTAGCCCGAGGGGTGGAAGAATCACCTAACCCGGGTCGATCTCATTTGGGTGGTAGCCCGAGGGGTGAAGGAATCACCTAGCCAGGGTCGATCCCATTACAGATTTACCACTGATCAGCTGGTCATTTACATGATATATTGTGCACAGATTATACAGTAAAGATACAGAAATAAAAAGACATAAAGTACATGATTCCACAGTATGACTAAAGGTGGTCTTTTCATCCTTACACACCAGCATGTGATTTCATCTGAGTTCTTATTTCATGTACAGTATTTCCTGTCTTACATATTCAGTATATTATCTCGTACTGACGTCCCTTGCGGGGGACCTGCATTTCATGCTGCAGGTACAGGAGCTACTAGATCTCCCCAGTAAGAGTACAGGACTTCCAGCTGCTATTACTAAGCTCCAGGTTGCTTCGGGGCTTATGTGTTTAGAACTTATATTTTGTATTGTATAGTTGGTCATGAGGTGGGGCCTGTCCCGACCCATTTGGATATTGTTCCTTACTTAGAGGCTTTGTAGACTATGTAAATTAAAGTGTGGTCAAATAGCGTATTGTCGACATCGTGGCTCCAACGGCCTAGTCTTATGCATTTACTTCTGGTTTGTTAGTACAGTGTACCTTCTTTTGACAGCATGTTGAGTATAGAAACCTCTTAAATGTTCATAGCAGGTGTATAGTTATATGTTGGTTCTCCCGAGCCTTGTCGGCAACGGGTGCCAGTCCGCCTTAATGGGGCTTAGGGCGTGACAGAAGTGGTATCAGAGCGGGTCGTCCTAGGGAGTCTACAAAGCCGTGTCTATGTAGAGTCTTGCTTATGGATGTGTTGTGCACCACATTTATAAGCAGGAGGCTACGTGGCATTTAGGAGTTGTCACTTTTTTTTTCATTCTTTAGATCGTGCCATAGAGCCAAGTGTTGTAGGTTGATTATTTCTGACCTCTAAATTATTTTGTACAGTAAGCATACCTGAAACAAGGAAAAGCAAAGGCAAGGGGAAGGAGGTGGAAGTGGTAATTGGTATGCCCAGTCGGGTGAGACGACGGGATGAGGCCCAAGATGAGTCTCTGTCCCAAACATCTCCAACTCCTCCAGCTCCTGATGAACCAGGTCGTAGTGAAACTCCCTCAGAACCACCTGCCGATGCTGCTGTGCAGGATCTGAGAAATGCGGTCCAATTATTGACACGCATAGTTGCTAGCCGAAGCCAAAGACAAGAAGGCCCAGTTGTAGGTGCAGATGGTGCAAATAGGGCGGCTAGCACGAGGATACGTGACTTCCTTAATTTGGACCCTCCAGCTTTCACCGGGTCAGATCCTAATGAGGATCCGCAAGACTTCATCGACCATATCCAGCGCACTTTAGATGTTATGCATGTAAGTAGTACAGAAGCTGTAGAACTGGCAGCATATAGATTGAAAGGTGTGGCTATATTGTGGTATGAATCTTGGAAGCAATCCAAGGGTATAGATGTACCTCCAACTACCTGGAAGGAGTTCAAAGAGGCCTTTCTTGACCACTACTTTCCATATGAGATTCGAGAGGCCCGTGCAGATCAATTTCTGAATCTCCATCAAGGGGGTATGAGCGTGAGGGAGTATAGTCTCCAGTTTAACTCCTTGGCCAGGTATGCTCCCAATGTAGTTGCTACTATGGCAGATAGAGTTCATCGGTATGTGGATAGGTTGGATACATATCTGGTAAGAGACTATACTATTGCTTCATTGAATAAAGATATGGATATAGCAAGAATGCAAGCATTTGCGCAGAAACTAGAGGATCAGAGGCAAAGGAGAAGGACACAAGAGATAGAAAGGGGCCAGTCCAAGAGGGCCAGATCTACAGGGCAGTTTGTACCGTCCCAAGGTGATGTTAGGCCCCGATTTCCTAGTAAACCACCTAGACCATCATCCTCCTATTCTGCAGTCAGTGCTCCACCGCAACTTCAAAGGCCTAGAGGTAATCAGTTTAATCAAAGAATTGCGGGACAAGGTGTACGGACTGCAGGATATTCGGCCAGCCAGCAGATTCCTCCTAGGCAGTCTTGCCAACAATGTGGGAGGAGTCATTCAGGTATATGCTGTGTTGGGACAGATACCTGTTATTGGTGTGGTGTACCAGGGCATATGATAAGAGATTGCCCAAGAAGACGTATGGGTGAATGGCACAACCTGCTGGGTCAGCTGTTGCATCATCATCGTCAGTTCCTCCCTTCAGTAGGGGTCAGCAAATGCCTACAGGCCGTGGTAGAGGTGGTAGAGGAGCAGCTAGCTCCAGCGGAGCCCAGAATCGCACTTATGCTCTGGGGAGTCGGCAGAATTTAGAAGCTTCACCCGATGTGGTCACAGGTACATTGTCCATCTTTTCACATAATGTGTATGCATTAATTGACCCTGGTTCTACATTATCATATATTACACCACTAGTGGCTGGGAAGCTTAAAAGAACACCTAAATTATTGAATGAGCCATTTGAAGTATCTACGCCAACCGGTGAATCTATTATAGCTAGAAGGGTCTATTATGATTGTGTTGTAATTGTTTGCGACCGTGATACATGGGCGGACCTTGTTGAGTTAGATATGGTGGAATTCGATGTTATAATGGGCATGGATTGGTTAGCTTCTTGCTATGCTACTGTGGATTGCCGATCTAAGGTAGTGTATTTCCACTTTCCAAATGAGGCAGTCCTTGAATGGGAAGGTAATGTTGGGGCACCAAAGGGGAAGTTTATTTCCTATTTTAAGGCAAGGAAGATGATGTCAAAGGGGTGTATATGTCATCTAGTTAGAGTAAGGGATATGGAGGCTGAATCACCAACTCTTCAATCGGATCCGGTAGTGAATGAATTTGCTGATGTGTTTCCCGAAGAGCTTCCAGGTTTGCCTCCAGAACGAGAGATAGATTTTGGCATTGATTTACTCCCAGGCACTCAACCTATTTCTATCCCTCCATATAGAATGGCCCCGGCAGAGCTACGTGAATTAAAGGAGCAATTGAAAGATTTGCTAGAGAAGGGCTTTATAAGACCTAGTGTGTCCCATTGGGGTGCACCAGTGTTATTTGTACGTAAAAAGGATGGCACCTTGAGAATGTGTATTGACTATCGACAATTGAATAAGGTGACAATTAAAAACAAATACCCCCTCCCCAGGATTGATGATTTATTTGATCAGTTACAGGGTGCCAAATGTTTTTCAAAAATTGATTTGAGGTCAGGTTATCACCAAGTGAGGGTGAGGGAAAAAGATATACCCAAGACAGCCTTTAGGACATGCTATGGCCACTTTGAATTTCTTGTTATGTCATTTGGGCTGACAAATGCACCAGCAGTTTTCATGGACTTAATGAACAGGGTATTCAAGCCGTTCTTGGATGTCTTTGTGATAGTATTTATAGATGACATTTTGGTGTATTCAAGATCAAAAGAGGACCATGCGAATCACTTATGGCAGGTATTATAAGTTCTTCGTGATCGGCAATTGTATGCCAAGTTTTCCAAATGTGAATTTTGGTTGAAATCAGTGGCATTTTTGGGTCATATTGTATCCGATGAAGGGATAAGGGTTGATTCACAAAAGATAGAGGCGGTGAAAGATTGGCCAAGGCCAACAACACCCACCGAAGTTCGAAGCTTCTTAGGGTTGGCAGGTTATTATAAAAGATTTGTCGAAGGTTTTTCTTCTATTTCTACACCTCTAACAAAGTTGACACATAAGGCGACCAAATTTCAATGGAATGATGCATGTGAAAGGAGCTTTCAAGAGTTGAAAAGCAGGTTAACTTCTGCACCTGTATTAGTGCTTCCAGAAGGCTCAGAGGGGTATGCGGTATATTGTGATGCTTCGGGGGTTGGCTTAGGGTGTGTACTGACACAACATGGTAGGCTAATTGCTTATGCCTCGAGACAACTGCGGCCACATGAGAAAAACTACCCGACACATGACCTTGAACTAGCAGCTGTTGTGTTTGCCTTGAAAATATGGCGCCATTATTTGTATGGGGTTCATGATGACATATATACTGATCATAAGAGCTTACAGTACATATTTAAACAGAAAGACCTAAATTTAAGGCAGCGGAGGTGGCTGGAGCTAATAAAGGATTACGATGTTGATATACTATACCATCCAGGGAAAGCAAATGTGGTAGCCGATGCTTTGAGCCGCAAGGCAATTATGAATATTGATGATCAGATCGTGGTAAGGCAAGGAGTCGCTAAGGATCTACGTCAACTAGCCAATTTGGGAGTGCGCCTCATTGAAACTCCAAAGGAAGGGGTTGTTGTGCATAATGCTGCTGAGTCTTCATTGATAACAGAGGTAAGGGAAAAACAGTTCAAAGATCCTATTTTACGGCGACTTAAGGAGAAGGTGAGTCAAGGCATAATGAAGGGCTTTGAACTTACCCAAAATGGAGTACTTTACTGTCAAAACAGATTGTGCGTTCTTAATATAAATGGACTAAGAAGGAGAATAACGGAAGAAGCCCATCATTCAAGATATACTATCCATCCAGGATCAACTAAGATGTATCATGACCTAAAGGAAATGTTTTGGTGGGAAGGCATGAAAAAGGACCTTGCAGAATTTGTGGCTCAATGTCCAAATTGCCAACAAGTTAAGGTAGAGCACCAAAAGCCGGGAGGTTATATGCAATGTATAGAGCTTCCAACATGGAAGTGGGATATGATTAATATGGATTTTGTTACTGGGTTGCCTCGCTCATTTCAGAAGTTTGACTCCATATGGGTACTAGTTGATAGACTTACAAAGTCAGCACACTTCTTGCCAGTTAAGAGTGACTATACGGCTGAAGAGTATGCAAAGCTATACCTTAAGGAGATAGTTAGACTACATGGGGTCCCAATCTCCATTATATCTGATCGGGGAGCTCAATTCACCGCAAAGTTTTGGAAATCCTTCCAGAGGAGCTTAGGGACACAAGTAAATTTAAGTACAACTTTCCACCCGCAGACAGATGGTCAAGAAGAACGCACCATTCAAACACTTGAAGATATGTTGTGGGCGTGTGCATTGGACTTCAAAGGTAGTTGGGTGGACCATTTTCCACTTATTGAATTTGCCTATAATAATAACTACCATTCAAGCATCAAGATGGCACCGTATGAAGCTTTGTATGGAAGGAAATGTAGATCACCGATAGGATGGTTTGAAGTGGGTGAAACCACCTTGCTTGGTCCAGATCTAGTCCAACAAGCCATGGAAAAAAGTCAAGGTAATACGACAACGGCTAGAAACAGCCCAAAGCCGTCACAAATCATATGCAGATGCTAGAAGAAGAGGACTGGAATTCTCAGTAGGAGATTGGGTATTCTTAAAGGTGTCTCCAATGAAAGGTGTTATTAGATTTGGTAAGAAAGGGAAACTAAGCCCACGTTACATAGGGCCATATAAGATTATTAAAAGGTTTGGACAAGTTGCATATGAATTAGAGTTACACCAGGAGCTTTCAATGGTTCATCCAGTTTTTCATGTCTCAATGCTCCGAAAATGCATAGGTGATCCATCTCATATTACTCCTATTGAAGATATGCAAGTTACGGAAGATCTCACCTATGAAGAGGTACCTATTGCTATCCTAGATCGTCAAGTTAGAAAGCTAAGGAATAAGGAAATACCTTCAGTAAAAGTGCTTTGGAGGAACCAACAGGTAGAAGAGATAACGTGGGAGGCTGAGGAAGCAATGAGGTCTAAATATCCTTATTTATTTGAAGCTAAAGAGGAAGTCCAAGATACAGAGTTGAGGGATTAGTAGGTACGTGAATATGAATTCTTATTATATTTTCAAAAGTCTGTTTACACGTGAGTTCGTTTAACCTATTTAATTATGCTTACATTCGGGGACGAATGTTCCTAAGGGGGGGAGGATGTAACACCCCACATCATACATGTACTAGTCCAACATAGATGAAATATGATATGGCAGGGTCAAATCCGTACATATTTTTAAAGGTGCTTGAATTTTAGATTAAAGGGCTATATGCACGTCTAACGCTTAAGATGACCGAGAGTATATAATTTTTAAGTCAAGTTAAGGAGAGTGTGACCTTAAATGAAGTAAAATAATTGAGGTGCTTGAGGGACTTAGCAAGCTAGTAGGTGAGTCACCTACGCGCTTAGCTTAAATAAGCTCGGTAAACGGAGACAAGGCCCAACACCGGATTTGTTCAAGTCCGATAAAGAATAAACCCCGAGTTAAGGATGTCATTTGGGCCCATGGTTTGGCATCATAAAAGGACAATATTTGCAGCCCAAGATGGATAAGAAAAGGGCTAAATTACAATTACAATCCAATTCAAAACTAAAGCCCAAACTAAGTGGGCTTAGGGAGTAAATGTTTGCAACAAAGCCCATCCCATTTGAAGCCCAATAAGGCCCAAATGAAAGGGCAAGCTGCTGCCCCATAACCTTATTAAAATAAGGCTAAAAGCCCAAAAGAAAGTCGGCCAAAAGAGGCCTATAAAAGGGAGCAACCAGCAGCAACTTTTAGCCGTTCTCTTAAGCCAAATTTCAGATTTTCTCTCTAAGTTCTTCTTGCACTTTTCTCATTTTCTAAAGCAGCCAAGACACACTTCTAGGGTTCTTGAAGAGAACCTAATACTTGAGAGTTAAGGTAAGTAAAAATACCCATGGTTTGGTGTAATATTTCCATGAAAAACATGAAGAATATGTTGGTTGTATTGTGCAGGAATTTTGGGACAGCATGTGTTCCAATTTTGTGGTTCACTTTTCTTGTTAAATAAGAGACTTTTAACTTGTTGGTTGGCTGAGTTATGAAGTATATGTATGTTTTTAACAAGTCTTGGGTCTGTAATGATGTAAGAAGGCTGCTGGACCACTTGTATCTTCCGCAAAAACAAGTTCTTAAATGATGTCTTAATTCCGGTCATTAGTAAGAAATTGTGGACTGTTTTTTGGGAATTGTTGTCCCACGTTTTTCATCTACTTAGGGACTGTTTTTGGACTGGTTTAGGACTGTAATTGTGTGTAAATATGTTGAGGACAGTTTGGTTAAGGTTGGAACGGATTTGGAATGGTTGACGTCGAAATGTAGCAGAAGGACGCAATGTTGCGTTGTCTACTTACGTGTTGTGTAGAGTTGTGGTATACTGTATTATATGAGTTGTTGTAATGCTGTTATGGGACTAAACATAGCTGGATATGACATGTATATGGGAATGTGTGTTAGAAAATACGATTAGGAGTGGAAATGTTGAAAGAATACTCCTTGGTTGCTAATTCCGAGCTTGCTGCCCGGATGTTGTTTTTGGGTGAAATTTGGATTACTAAGACGTGTTTATTAGCTACTAACACTAGTTTTATCACCTAATATGTTGTAGATAAGTGTTTGGAGGAAAAGGATACTACCCCGAGGTAATAACGACATAGTACAACGAGGTATGTAAGGCAACTTGATTTCCTATTACTTGGCATGAAATCTATAATCTTCCTTAGCATATAAAGGCACGTACAAACTCCGACATGGCTGCTAACCGTGTCCCCACTCTTTACCATGTTCATATGTACCCATACATAGTCATTGTCAACCTGCATATGTACTTGGATACCAAATATACTTGAGTTCCTTCTTACCCAACAAAGTCTATGTGTCGTTTAATCTCCGATACGGTTCATTAGTTGTGTATCTCTCTTTTCATTGTAGTATTACCTTGTATGGTTGCTCATATGTCACATGTCTATATTCCTACAGTTCTAAAGGTTATGACCACCAAAAGAACCATCTTAAAGTAAATAAAAGATAACTTACAGTTGCTTATAAATGAGTGGTAGCCCGAGGGGTGGAAGAATCACCTAGCCAGGGTCGATCTCATTTGGGTGGTAGCCCGAGGGGTGAAGGAATCACCTAGCCAGGGTCGATCCCATTACAGATTTACCACTGATCAGCTGTTCATTTACATGATATATTGTGCACAGATTATACAGTAAAGATACAGAAATAAAAAGACATAAAGTACATGATTCCACAGTATGACTAAAGGTGGTCTTTTCATCCTTACACACCAGCATGTGATTTCATCTGAGTTCTTATTTCATGTACAGTATTTCCTGCCTTACATATTCAGTACATTATCTCGTACTGACGTCCCTTGCGGGGGACCTGCATTTCATGCTGCAGGTACAGGAGCTACTAGATCTCCCCAGTAAGAGTACAGGACTTCCAGCTGCTATTACTAAGCTCCAGGTTGCTTCGGGGCTTATGTGTTTAGAACTTATATTTTGTATTGTATAGTTGGTCATGAGGCGGGGCCTGTCCCGACCCATTTGGATATTGTTCCTTACTTAGAGGCTTTGTAGACTATGTAAATTAAAGTGTGGTCAAATAGCGTATTGTCGACATCGTGGCTCCAACGGCCTAGTCTTATGCATTTACTTCTGGTTTGTTAGTACAGTGTACCTTCTTTTGACAGCATGTTAAGTATAGAAACCTCTTAAATGTTCATAGCAGGTGTATAGTTATATGTTGGTTCTCCCGAGCCTTGTCGGCAACGGGTGCCAGTCCGCCTTAATGGGGCTTAGGGCATGACATGTTGCCTCGAGAAACAACAGGTTCTATGCATTCCATGCTCGCCAGGATGTCGAGGAGGCTCCAGAGTTGTGACTGGTATGTTTAAAGTCTTTGATTTTGATGCTTATGTTTTGCTTGACCCAGGTGCAAACTTGTCTTTTGTGACTCCGTTGTTGGCTATTAAGTTCGGTTTAAAACCCCAGATTTTAAGAGAGTCTTTCTCGGTCTACACCCCCATGGGTGAATCTATTGTTGCTCATAGAGTCTATCATGAGTGCCCTGTTGTTGTGTTGCATAAAATCTTTCCATGTGATCTTGTGGAACCTTAAGATGTTTGATTTTGATGTAATTCTCGGGATGGATCAGCTGTATGCATCTTATGCTTCCATAGACTGTAGAACCCGGAAAGTCCAGTTCCAACCTCCCGGTGAGTCAGTTCTTGAATGGAAGGGTAGTGATTCCTCTGTTAAAGGTAGGTTTATTTCCTACCTCAAGGTGCGGAAAATGATTTCTAAGGGGTGCATTTACCTAATGGTAAGGGTCAGGGATACGGATTCTGAGGTGCCTACTATCGAGTCGGTCCCTGTGGTGAATGAATTTTTGGATGTGTTTCCCAAGGACTTACCAGGCATCCTCCGGATAGAGAGATAGACTTTGGCATAGATCTTCTTCCAGATACTCAACCTATTTCTATCCCTTCGTATCGGATGGCCCCTGTAGAATTGAAAGAGTTAAAGGAGTAGTTAAAGGACCTATTAGAGAAGGGCTTTATCCGGCCTAGTACATCACCGTGGGGTGCTCCCGTGTTGTTTGTAAGGAAGAAGGATGGGTCTCTCCATATGTGTATTGATTACAGGCAGCTGAATAAGGTGACCGTAAAGAACAAGTACCCATTGCCAAGGATTGATGATTTTTTTGACCAGCTTCAAGGTGCCACTCACTTCTCGAAAATTGATCTCTGTTCTGGGTATCACCAGTTGAAGGTTAAGGAGTGTGATATCCCCAAAACAGCTTTTAGAATGAGGTATGGGCATTTCAAATTTGTGGTGATGTCATTTGGCCTAACTAATCTCTGGCCGCATTTATAGACTTGATGAATAGAGTGTTTAAACCTTTCCTGGATAGCTTCTTGGTGGTCTTTATTGATGATATTCTCGTTTACTCCCGAAGTGAACAGGAGCATGGGAATCATTTGATGATGGCCTCCCAAACTCTAAGGGAAAAGAAATTGTATGCCAAGTTTAGCAAGTGTGAGTTCTGATTGGGCGAAGTGGCTTTCCTCGGGCATGTGGTTTCTGGAGATGGTATCAAGGTGGATCCGCGGAAAACAAAGGCTATGAAAAATTGGCCTAGACTGTTGGCTCCTTCGGATATCCGCAGTTTTCTCAGGTTAGTCGGGTACTACAGAAGGTTCGTGGAAGGTTTCTCATCTATTGCATCTCCATTGACCAAGTTGACCCAGAAGCAGGATAAGTTTATATGGTCAGATGAATGTGAGAGAAGTTTCTAAACCTTGAAAGATCGGCTTACGTCAGCTCCCGTCTTGACCTTGCCTAAGGGTTCGTAGTGTATTGCTATGCCTCACGGATCGGATTGGGTTGTGTGCTTATGCAGAATGGTAAGGTGATAGCGTATGCATCAAGCTGAAGGTGCATGAACGAAACTATCCCACACACGACCTTGAATTGGCAGCGGTGGTCTTTGCTTTGAAAATTTGGAGGCATTATTTGTACAGGGTCCATGTTGATATATTCACTGATCACAAGAGTTTGCAATATGTTTTCAACCAGAGGGATCTTAACCTCAGGCATAGGAGGTGGTTGGAGTTTCTGAAAGATTACGACATGAGTGTGTTGTATCATTCGGGCAAGGCCAATGTTATAGCCGACGCTCTTAGCAGGTTGTCTATGGGGAGTGTGGCGCATGTTGAAAATGGGAAAAAGGAGTTGGCAAGGGATGTTCATCGGTTGGCTAGGTTGGGCGTCAGGCTGACTGATTCCAGCAAGGGTGGTATTCGGGTTCAGAATGGGCAGAAACTTCTGTAGTGAATGAGGTGAAAGCCAAGCAAGATCTAGATCCGTCGTTATATGAGTTGAAGAAGTTGGTTGCTGCAAAGGAGATCGAGGCATTCTCCCAAGGGGGAGATGGTGTACTTCAGTACCAAGATCGGCTTTATGTTCTCGATGTAGATGACCTTAGGAAGGTGATTATGAGTGAGGCTCATAACTCTCGTTACTCTATTCACCCAGGGTCTACCAAGATGTACCGGGATCTGAGAGAGGTGTACTGGTGGCATGGTATGAAGAGGGACATTGCTAAGTTCCTGTCTGAATGCCCGCGTTGTCAGCAGGTGAAGGTAGAACACCAAAGGCCTGGTGGTTTAGCCCAAGACATTGAAATTCCCACATGGAAATGGGAAGATGTGAACATAGACTTTGTGGTTGGATTGCCTCGGACCCGAAGGCAATTCGACTCCATTTAGGTTGTTGTGGATCGGATGACGAAATCGGCTCACTTTCTATCGGTCAAGACAACCAAATTGCCGAGGACTGCGCAAGGTTGTATATTTAGGAGTTGGTGAGGTTGCATGGTGTATCTAGATCCATCATATCGGATCGTGGTGCTCAATTCAGTTCCCACTTTTGGAAATCTTTTATGAAGGACCTAGAGACCAAAATTAAGTTGAGCTCCGCTTTTCATCCTCAAACCGATTGCCAAGCGGAGAGGACTATTCGAACCTTGGAGGATATGTTGAGGGCATGTGTGTTGGAGTTTAAGGGGAATTGGGATGACTATCTTCCACTCATCGAGTTTGTTCATAATAATAGCTTCCATGCTAGCATTAGCATGGCGCCGTTTGAAGCCTTGTAAGGGAGGAGGTGTAGATCCCCGATAGGGTGGTTTGAATTGAGTGAAATGGCTTTAGTTGGCCCGGATTGGTGTTGGATGCTATGGAGAAGGTAAAAGTGATAAGGGAGAGATTGAAAGCAGCCCAAAGTCGTCAAACGTCCTATTCGGATTGTAGGAGAGGGACCTCGAATTTCAAGTTAGGGATTGGGTCTATGTGAAAGTCTCACCTATGAAGGGCGTTATGCGTTCATTTCGGCAAAAAAAGGCTAGCTAAGCCCCTGGTATGTTGATCCTTACGAAATTGTTGAGCGGATTGGAGGTGCGGTTTACAAGTTGGAGTTACCTCCAGAATTGGGTTCCATCCATCCGGTCTTCCATGTATCCATGTTGAGAAAATTTGTAGGTGATCCTTGCACCATTGTGCCTTTGGAGGGAATTGAGATCGAGGAAAACTTGACTTATGAGGAGGTGTCGGTGGCAATCTTGGATAGGCAAGTAAAACGGCTTCGCAACAAGGATGTGGCTTCGGTAGAGGTACTTTGGAGAAATCAACTAGTGGAGAGTGCTACTTGGGAGGCGGAGATGAAACGATATCCCTACCTTTTCCAATTTACTCAAGCCTAAGGTACTACGGGTTTTCCTTATCAATTGTGTCACTTTCTTGCCCTCTTGATTCTCATGACATGACATGCATATGTGCACATTAAAAGGTTTTCCTTTCCTATCAAACAAGTTGAATGCAACTTTGACATGAGTTTTGGTCTTGAACTATAATTTGATTTGTGGCATAAAAAGCTTTTTGTACAAACCTTGTATTTTGAGTTGAGTTGTGCATTGTGTCTTGTGTCGGAAGTATCTTGCCTTAACTCTAACTTTTCAAGCCTTGTTCTTGCATATTCGGGGACGAATGTTCCCAAGGGGGAGATGATGAAAGGCCCCAGATCATTGACATAACTTTGAAGTCCACAAACTTGCCCAGAAATCTGCCAGGCATCGCCTCACGGAAGGGCTTACGCGGCCCGTGTGGAGTCACACGGTCCGTGTGGCCTTCTCGTGGAGTAACGCCTGGGAAATGGAGGGTAAACGGGCCTCCATACGGTCCGTGTAAGGCTACACGGTCCGTGTGACCTTCTCTGTGGTGTACTGCATAGAGTCGCCTTCACACGGACCAAGTCACAGCCCGTGTGGCTTTAGACGGTCCGTGTGGTCCTCCGTCTAGTCTCGGTGTGGAGAGTCACCTGTATACGGATGGGTCACAGTCTGTGTGACCCCAGGTGGTCCATTTACTTGTCCGTATAGTGATACTTAGTCCGGAAAATCTTGCCTCAAAGGATTTGAAGTCTAGTGCCACGGCACAGTAAACGGTCCATGTGACACTACACGGACCATGTACCGTACCGTATGCCCCAGAAGGACCAATTTAAGGTCCGTTTCATTAATGGCATTTTTGAAATATTGGGTGTTCCAAACAAAAATTTGGTCATTTCCCACCCCTCCTAGGCTCCCTATATAAGCTGGACATCACCAATTTCAGCCATTTCTCCCTCATTTCACTCTCACTCTCTCTCAAAAGAATTGCTCCTTTAAGCTCCCCCAATCTCCCTGGGATTTATCAAGTCAAGACTTTCAATTTGGAGTCCATTTCCTCCTCAAGTTTGTCTCCAAATTAGGTATGTGGGTTTTGATTCTTGGTCTCTTTCAACCAAGAATTGTTAAACCACAAGAAAAAAACATAGGCAGAAATTTCAGCATCAAAATACACCTTCTAGTTGTTCGACTAATCATACTAGTATAAATATTATTTAGGCAGAGCATGCTTTCTTTTTTAAATAAGCTCCACGAGCAGGGAGCATGTTTTCTTTTTAAAATTAAAAAATGCAGAGCAGAAGAAGAGTTCTAAATAGTTGCATAACAAATGCAATCACAAAAGCCAATATAACACTCAAGCTTCTTGAATTTTCAAACATGACCAGAGCCATTATCAGCAAAAGGAAAAGAAGGATAAGACCAATTATTGCAGTTTTAAGAAAATCAAGATGTAGTTTGGTTGATCTCTTGTAATCACTAACAATCAGTTTTAAAGAAGAAAAAAATCAAACTTTTTTAGCCAAAAAAATCCAAAACGCATCCTAAAAACTCAAAAATTGAATTGGAAACTTATCTTTTCGAATACTTTAACTAAAATGCAAACTAAAAGAACAGTACCAAAGCTGCACAATACAAGTGCAAAGGAAAAGATAAAACTTTCCAGGCCTAAAATTGATTTATTTTCTAACTATGCCTAGAATATTAAATAGACGATATATATTTTTCCACACGGAAAGGAACGTAACATATTAAAGACTGCTTTATGTGCAAGATGTATCTATTAACACAAGTAATCCCCCTTCCCCCCCCCCCCCCCCAAAAAAAGGACCATCTCCCTGGATTAACTTCTATTGAAATCGGGGATATGTATGAAATATTGAATTGGGGCAACCATGTCCCATGCCAAACCTGAAATATTTCCTCCGTCCGAATAGAAGAAGGGATTAAATCAAAGCTAAACCAAAAAGATTACTTCGCATTGTTGAACAACTAAGAACAGAGAAGAAAGAACTAAAAAAATTCAAGGAAAGTACCAAATCAAATTGCTTCCATTTTTGTTGCAATCTCAATTCGGAGCTCCATCAAAGTTGAATGTGATGTTTTGTTAACGATATTATCAATTGGGTATTCCTTGTTTGCCAGCTATATATCTTATCCTATTTCTTCGATTCATTGGTTGACTATTATTTGTTGCAGTTAAGTACTGCAAGATTTTTGAGTTTTCCATTGTATAAATGGCAGACTCTACATCTTTAGATATGATATTGGAGTTTCTACGGAAGAACAAATTTACAAGGGTAGAGGTTGCTTTGCGTGGTGAGATGAATAAATGTTCTGACCTGAATGGTGTAGTAGAGAAGCTTACTCTAGAGGATGAAGAGCTAAGCAAGATCATTAGAAGCAAATGGGGGGAAAGCAACCATGGAGAATGTGTTCACAAGTTATGATCACAACATTGGTACTGGTGGTAATGAGGTTGGTAAAAGGATAACAGAGGGTAATGATGTTAGGAGTACAATTACAGAGCAAGTGTATGTGGTAGAAAGATCTTTATATCTGGGGAAGAAACCAGGAAGTAAACCAAAAGGTTTCAATAGCTTAGGCTTTTCGCTTATATCCGAGAGCCAGAAAGAAGAACTACCCAAGTTGCCACCTGTTAGAATCAAGTCGGAAGAGAAGTCCTTCAATATTCATTGGGAGAAAAAATTTGAATGAGATGGACCTGGTTCAAAGATTATAAATTGTGAAAATACATATGTCATAGGCTTATATCTAGATGTTCCTATAGGAGAACAACTTACAATTCAAGTGGAAAAAGGATTGGCGGAGGCAGTTGGTTGTCTATGAGTAAAGGCATTGTTGAGGACAATTCTGAGCTTGTTTCTGGTTTTGCAACTATCGGTGATGGATTGAGTGAATGTGTCGACTTCCACAATGGATATTGGGATTCTGATGAATATGATGATGATGATGATGATGATGGCTATACGAGACAACCTATTGAAGATGAATCCTGGTTTTTAGCGTATGAAATTGATTATCCTAGTGATAATGAAACGGGAATAGGACACGGGAGTGTTCCAGATCCTCAAAGAGGGGAAAACAAAGAAGATGATGAGCAATCTTTTGCAGAGGAAGATTCTTACTTATCAGGTGAGAGATATTTCCAACCAAAGAATGTAGATGCAGTTGGCCCTTCAGATGATCCAGCAGTGCTTTGTGAAACTGGAATGTATCGGAGAACTAACATGGTTTCCCAATACGACAGACAGTTGATGGATGAAGAAGAACTAAATTTGATGTGTAGAGCCTGTTTAGCAAAAGGCCCCGATTGGATGATATTTACGTGAACGGTGATCAGCATGGTTCAGTTAGGTCAATTGGTGTAGGTATTAACAGCGATACTGCACAGGAGTTTTGTTGGAGAGAGCAGTCAGGGGGATATAGGGTATTTCCATGATCATGATGTCAGTATCGTGGGATATCTTACTCCCACGATCTAAAAATCTACAAAAGTTTGTAATAAGAAATTTGCTATTTAGTTCTCTTAGCTATAAACAATGCTTCCCCTCTATAAGGTGTTATAGTATTTTCATACTCTACCCAGTAAACTTAGGGAGTAGCTTAAGTGTAAAGTATAGGACATGTTACACATTTAAACAATTTATGAGGTAAGGTATTAACATTTATATCATGATATAAGTAAAACGTAACAAGTGTAAAATATGACTTGTTAAACATGGACTTTAAGTTGACTAAATAAATATAAGAAAGTACCTAAAGTTGGTATTCTAGTGGAGTTCAGACTCCGTTGCGTCATACAAAAAAAATAGTCAAAGTTAGATACTAAATGCTACATATTTATATATTTAGTAAACTGAAGTTAAATAGAACTT
The DNA here is from genome assembly GCA_029948455.1 of Solanum rostratum. Taxonomy (NCBI): domain Eukaryota; kingdom Viridiplantae; phylum Streptophyta; class Magnoliopsida; order Solanales; family Solanaceae; genus Solanum; species Solanum rostratum. Next base: position 27,554,254 of record CM057047.1, read on the forward strand.
GTCATATAAATTTGTGTTACTTCTAACCTTGATGGTGATGGGCGAGAAAAAAGTTGCATTCTTCTAAACAGTTCTTCTTGGCGTGCTATTACAGTATCCAATTGAGAATTCTACGCTCTTATTTGAGATTGTTGCTTTTTTATTTGACACTACTGATCTTCTATTCGAGACTGTTGATTTTCAACCACATTTTCAGTTGTATTTAATCTATTCTGCGGGCACTAGCAGCTTCCTGTTTCGCCTTTTTGAGCAAGTCTTCTAACTCTATCGTTCTCCTTTGTGTAGATCTTATAGTATTAGGTTTTGGACCATAAACAAGTCCTTTTATGTACCCAGACTTTTTACCGAGTATAGTGTCCACAATTTCATCAATAGTCATGGAAGACTCTCCCAAAGTATATAGATCTTTTAAATCTATCATGTTGTTTTGCATAAAAATATTAATATTATTTAAAAGAGAATACACAACTTCTGAAGAATATTGATCAGACAAATATAATGAGTATTTTGTTAAAAGACAAATTGATTTTCTTACATAATGAGTCTCAACCTCTAAATATGACCATCCTTTCTCACTTGTGTAATGAGTATGCTTATATAACTCGATCCGGTCAGGCTTAACTCCTTCAGGTTTACTTTTACCATGCGAAATAAGAAAATAATTGAATAATACTAAAGTTTCATTAGTAAAAAAAATAAAAATGGTCAAACTTACCATTTCATCACGAGCTGCTACAAATGCTTTTGACCCCATGAAATGATTAATTTTAAGCTTAATTCGATTAACCTTGTTTATGTCGCATCGTCTCTACAAATAAAATACAAAATATCATAATTCATAACTTTAATAGCATGAAGAATAACCTGAATATGAATTACCTTGTGCTCTGGATTTATCCACCTGTCACAAAGTCTATTCCAATTTTCTCGGGTCAACTCTGGCACTTCAATTTTACGAGCTTCTTCCTCTGAGCGTGCACTTTCAAATAGTTGTTTTAACTTATAGCGCCATTGTCGGCCTCTATTTTTCAGAATATCCTTACACCTATCTTTCACATAATGCTCGTCCAAATTAATCTCAAACCTCTCCTAAAAAGACATACAAATTTTGAAGAAACATACAAAACATTCATAATTTCTTTCATATTAAAACAATAAACAATGGCATCTGGTTATAATATATTAATTAACTTCAAACTCAAGTACCCTTTGTGAATCATAGGTTGCAGTTCAAAACTTTGTTTACATCCAAAAGTAATGCTCTTGACAGCTACCTACATACATAATGTCAATCTTTTTTATTTCCAATGAAGTAATGACACAAATTATTAAGTTAAGGAGAGACTTATCACAAATTTCATCTTGTCAAGTGACTCAAGATCATTATTCCCAAATACCTTGAAGGCTTACATATTAGGAACCTGGCAAGAGATAATAGAGCCTGTTATTTTTTAAATTTATGTTTTTTTGTTATTTTTAATTTGAGTTGGGTCATGCCTTCTAGTTAAAGGATGCCTACATAAGTTAGAACTCTTGAAAAGTTGATAAATCTATCAAACAAATTTGAAAAAGATCTTTATATTTTTTAATGTGTGTGGAAAGAGAGAAAAAAAGGTGCTTTGATGGAATTCAACTTCAGTTCCTTTAGCTTAAGATCAATTACCTTTTAACTTTATATAGTGAGGATAGGTTATACACCCTAGTATCTAACGTCAACTTTTTGGACTTTGTAAGCTCTTTAGTCTTAGCATAGGACACTTATAAATGATCTTACAATATCACTACTTGGGTAACTATGTTACTTGCTAAGAAAGAGCTCCTACACAAGCATTTAAATGGGCTAAAGAGTTAAAGTAGGCACAGACACATGCTAAAGGAAAAACCTCTACTGCTACAATTTATAGAATGGCCTTTGCAACATAAGTTTACGATATTTGAATTCAGAGGAATTAAATTTCCATCCAAGTTAAAAGTATTGAGTTCCCTGAGAAAGATTTCAGGATGGAAGCTTGAAGGAATGAATGAATATATACCACTAGTTGTTATTTTAATATCAAGTAGTTGTTTTGATGTACTAGTTGTTTGTTAGTTGTTGGTGATAAATTCTCGTTATTTTTTTCAAAAACAAAACAGCGAACAAAGCAAAAAAGACCATTAGTAAACTTACTACTAGTATCGATAGAGATAGATATCGCCAAGTACTTCTCCCCAAAAAAATTAGATGGATCAAATATAGCAGTACCCAAAATAAGAACTCAATATAATCACTATCAGAATCCTTACCTGGCATGTGACTAGTGTTGCATCTTTGTCCTCTCTTGTGAGTTCTTTCCACTTGTTTGAAAGAAAAAGAAAATTTCGAGCAATTATCCCTAGTTCATTGGATAGCTTAGCTGATTGAATTGGTTTAGTTGGCCTTTCTTTACCAATTGGGATCTGTATTTTCATCTTGCATCCCAGAGCCTTCTTCATTTTCTCAAGACCTTTTCTTCTAGTCTTACCACGACCTTTCCTGATTCTAGTAGCATCACCTGACAAAAAAGAGTTAGCTTAAAATACCACATATAATCTAAAAAAATGACATGTATGACAGTTTGACACAAGATGAAGACTAAAACAACTGAAAATTTTCATTTGTTTTTTGTTGTATATTAAGTGAAGAAATTCTACGACGAAACAAACAGAATATATGAGAGCTAACAACATCCCTTTTGGTCATTTCTATCCTGTCCACTGATTATAAGTTCCACATATTATATAAATGTTGTTGAATTCCAAATGTGTAGATTACAACACCTATTCATTCAGAAAAAAGGTTCAAATTGTGCATATTGATAGAGTAGGTACCTTTACATACCTTATTTTTATGTCAAGATGAGCAAAAGAGAGTTGATTCAAACATAAATCAAGTTTACTAATAGTGACAGAATCAACTTCATTTATCCTACTACATCATGTGCCTAACATCATTCTCACCTTCCTTAGATCCTCAGATACTGCGCTATTGTCTATATCTTTTCATTACATGTTCAACATAAATGAATATTCAATGGTTAATGTTTGGGATTCCAACTTAGCCGATAACTAAGTAATCTAATCCTAATCAATATAATAACGTATTACCTGTACTCATTGTAGGAGTAAGGTTATTTGATTCATCTAGTGATTGAGTATCTTGAATAGTTTCCCCTGTAAGCATAGTTTTCTTAAAGACACATCCACCGGGTGCCATTATTTTGCAGAATTCTACCAAAACACAAAATGTAATTTTAGAATGTTCATAAGATGTACAATTCATTGGTTAACAAATATTGTCATAAAAAAGCACCAACCATAGACAACTAAAGAAAAAACTAGAAAGAACATAAAAAATCAATTTAGAAAATCTCACACACGTCATTTATTATAAGAGTTCTTTATCTTTTTATTTTGATATTAATTGAGCTATTGAAGCATCACTAGACGATTAAAGAACTAGTATATCATATCAAAGATATATGTACATAGAAAATGTCCAAATATGAAGGCACAATAACTTTTCTAAGAACTTATATAAGTTAAGATGTTAAGAAGGAGTTGTAGATCTGATAAATACAGAGCCTCATGAAGAAATGCCTATTATTGACTTTTTGTATGGATAAGTGAAAGTCCTAGTTACACTGATGTCACATCGAAGATGCCAAACAAATTTAGGTATTAAAATATGAACAAAAAGGCCAGTGACTATGATTATCTTCATACGAAGTGGCAATGTAATCTAGCTGATTCTGTTTAATTCTTGAACAAAACAGCAACCTGAATCTATTCAAAGTCGTCTTCCCCAAGAAACATGCATATTCCACAATAAAAATTTGGCATAGCCCACCAATTTTTCTCTAATTGATCTTTCTAAAGAGTTTTTAATAGGGAAGGCAACTAAAGTTATACGAAACTCAATTTGAGGTGATATGCATCTGGAATGCCGAAATTTAGTGGGAGAACAAGTTTATCAGGATATAAGGTGAGTATATAACACTCTGCATATGCCGAATTGTTCTCTTACATGCCATAACGACACAACAATCCTCAGATGAAGATGAAAGTAAAAGTCAAAGGTATTTCCTATCCTGAAACAACTTTTTGTAAACTGTAATTGTTCTCTTTACCAATCTGACAACCCTTCCCCCGTATCTTCTAATCATAGATCTTACATGGTAGTCCATCATCCACCTACCTTACACCACTACATTGAACATTATTTACCTTATTTAATGTATATGTTGAATAATGCATTTCTTTTGACAGCCATGCCTATAAGCCAATTGTGCTTGCTTACGAACCTACTTATTTTTGCTATATTTCTCTGACTCTTCAAATATGTTGCAAGATCCGTGTTGGATCCTCCAAAAGTAGTGCAATTTCTCAAGGATCCGACACAAGGGCAACAACATTTTGGGAGAGCCCGAGCAACATAATATTTCTTGAAGGTAGTGGTCCTACTTAAAAAACTTATAACTGCTTTTATAATCTTCTAATTGATTATATGAAACAGAATATGGATCAAGATGAATGGATTTGTCACAATAATCAATGGACAATCATTTAATATAGGATTATGGCATATAACTATCTGTTAATTTTGTTCAAATATAAAGTATGAGGACTGCTACATACCTGGCCTTCTTGTTCAGGTTCAGAAATTTTGCTTCACATTGCAAATGAAACTGTTTTGCTTGTTTTCTCATATATATATATATATATATATATATATATATATGGTCGTTATCCTGAAATTCTTTTGGAGCCAAAAAGAAAAAGAAAAAATAAGCGCCAAAAGATAGTTTGTCTCCATTTTCCTGATTTTTGTAATTTTATTTGATGGCAAAAAAGTAAAAGAAGTAGCGATGCCTAGTATCCCACAAACCTACGAAGTGGAGAAGTGCATGATCAACCTTCTTTTTTATCTAACATTTATCTTTTCTCCAGCTAATATTTACAAAATAAAATTACATCCACGCAAGGGAATAAATGCCCATTAATATTTTAAGAAATAAATTTGCACCCACAAAAGGCACAAATGTCCAACAATTTTATTTATCGAAATAAATAAATGAAGGCAAATTTTTTATATTTAGAACCAAAAAGAAAAATCAAGTATACTAGAAAGAAAAATAAAAAAATGACTTCCTTGAATGGAAAAAATCAATAAAAAATTAGAATACTAATTTTGGTAGCAAATCGAAAAAATATTGAATCTATAATGAATACCTCAAAAAAAACATAAATCTTAATGTGTTCAACTGAAACTCAAAACCTAGGCCTTGTACTTCTCGTTAATAGTCCAAAGCAATTGAACCGCAAGACAACCTTTTTCAAAAATCAAAGGAATTAGCTAAGAGCAATACATCGGACCGTTTTTCATCTTCTGTCACATGCAATTTTGTTGTCAAACAAATTGACCATAGCAAAAAATATGGTGAAGACATCATCGATAGTATCTGAACTAACATGCAAAGTTTCAGAATTCTGAAATTGGGATCTGATGAAGAAGTTCTACTTCAACGATAGAGAACTTTTTGAATAGGTCAAAACCCTGGAGAGCGGCCTTTTCACAAGCTTGTTGATATTGCCAGGGTGAAGCTAGCTGAGATCGAGGCGGACTTTTCCAAGAGTCTTGAGGAGATCCTGTCGCCACGTCCACCGGAGATGGAGACGCAGGATTGGAGATCAGATTTGGCGATCAAAGAGGAGGAGTGTCGAAAGGCTGCTGAAAAGGAGAAAGGAGTATAAGTGTTGCTTCCCTAGCACACGCAAGTGTACGTGGTCAACCCAAGTAATATAGTTTCCCTGAGAGATAGGCCAGGATATCGAACCCAAAGGATCTAAAGATCAATGGTACCTATCTAAGTTATTACGCGTAGTTGGTATGCACAATAAATAAAAATGGGATTTATAAAAGAAAAAAATTACGTATTAAATCTATGACTTAATGCACGAGTCGATCTTGTGAAATGGTAATTATTAAGTTAAAAGTAATTTCGGGATTGTAGCCTTGGTGACTCTGTTGTCTCTCAATCATCATTCATGCATCTGGGTTTACACTTACTAGTTCACAGGGTTTAATTTACCTAACAGGATTGCACACCTCTGCCGGCCTACTTTTATTGACTGCCTAACTACATCGTTGAGCGGGGATAGACAGACCACCAAAAAGGCTTTACTTTTATCTTCCTACATTATGAACCAAGTGAGGTGTAAGGGTAGTTGTCACAGGTCTCCCTTACACGAACCAATCTAATTACATAGTTGGACATGCCCCCTATTCCACTGTGTTCTAATCATCCCAACATCTTTTCGAATTCAGAATGAATAACCCATTTACCCCCCAGTTGATCAGGCTAAGAAATATAAATAAAAGCTTCATGGGAGTAAGTATAAAACCCAATCATACACAAACAAAATCAAGAGTTAACATTGTCTAGGGCTACAATCCCAGAATATGGGAGAACTAGCCACTCATAGTTGGTTCCCATATCAAAATTAAACTAAGAATTACCAATATTCAAGAGTACAAGAATGAAAATGAACCAAATTAGCCCTAGGTAAGGTTCTCTACCTTCTACTCCTTCTATGTCATTCAAAAACCGAATAATATAAAAGTGTCCTTTCAAAATAATCAATAGGGATATATTTAGAATCCCATCACTAGCCTCTTTTTCTGGTGTCTTCATGGTCCGCGATGCAGACTAGCATGCTTTGACCAGGATTCGCCTATTTGCTGACCTGACCAATTTTCCCTTTATTTTGCCCTAGTCCGCGACGCGGACTCTGCAGTATATCTTGTCTTCGCACCTTTTTCTTCTCCTTTCCGGTCTGATTGTTTTTCCCCAAGTTCGCGATGCGCACTGCCACTTTTGCTGCTGTGTGCTTCTTTTCCTCCTTAATTTTGGGTTGTATTCATCCTCCCAATCTGAGCAAGGCTTCAAAGTGACATCATTCGACCAAAATCTGCAAAATAGAACCCAACGAAGTACATGACCCCCAGATTAGCAAAATAACCAAAATCCTACTAAAAGCAACTACCCTCTGTATTTTTAACCTCTGACTTAGCTCAATTGATGGGTCTATTTGGATAATTAGGCTTGTAAATACGCCTAAGATCACCACCCCACACTTAGAGCTTTGTCCATCCTCGGGGAAATGCCAAACACATGTATGAGACTCACTAGGCAGTATGTACCCCCAAACGAAAGATATGAGCGGGTCGCATGCACCAAAGAATCAAAACCTTACTGGATCCTGACAGTATCACTTTCCTCTAATCCTTCACGCTTTACCGTGGAACCATGTAGGAATTCAGTCAACATTAACATCTAGTTGCTAACCTTACTTGAGTATGTGCCCTCACTAGAAGAATTACCCATGCACACCCATCAGAACTTAGAGAACAGAAGAAAAAAAATGGGTACTCCATCAACTCTCTCTCTCCCAATTGATGTCCTGTGTTAGGTCTAGTTTCCATAGGCTTGCCCTTAATTTACTAATGCACCCTAGTAGCGATCTGCTCGAAGGATCAGTGAGGTCTTCTATGTGGTTGTAATGTAGGCTACGGGCTGGTGGGATACATTTATGGAATATGAGTGACATGGCTCAATTCCCAAGCGCTCCTAGCTCACGTTCACATCCCTACCTTTGGCCTCCTTACTTCTGATTCTTCCTGCTTCAACATTTCATTCCACTGCACAAATTACATATTTCAGCACTCTGCCAAAGCTATTATTCTCATGTTGTATTACTTTTACACTGTCACAGCTCTTTTCCTTTATATATATATTTTTTTTGTGATGGGTTCGCAACGCGGAGACGTCATGAACCATCACTATTTTCAGGTCATACATCCATTTTTCTCCCTCTTATTCCTTGGGTATCCATTTAAGCTCTCCTAACCTCAGAATTATCATGCTACAGTGCTCAGGAATCAGGTTCAACACGAGTTGGGATCCAATGGATGGGTTAGCTTAACACGTGGCTAACCAAAGAAAAAGGCTAAAGCTCAAAAGGGTTGACTAGGGATTTATTATATTAGGTGGATAAACTGTTGAAGGATTACTGGGCTGCCAAAGAAATGCCTCGATCCTTTCCTTCGAATTCGACTCCTACCGAGTTCATTCTACATACCAGGCAAGTTCTAGCAACTATTGCAACACAGACTCATAACAATTAAGCTCACCACTCTTGGCACACTCCCCTCATAAGGTTAATTCTAGACTTACTGTTGCCTTATTCACATGATTCCTTGATTTCACCATTTCATTCTGAAGTGCTAGAATCAAGTATTAACCTCTTAGGCTGTGGGGACACCTGTATGATGACACAACTCAGTTATAAGTCCCCCGAAAGCATACTTGCGGCCGCAGTGTACCCTTGCTTTCTTCATTGCAGACTTTAAGATAGCCCCAAACTATGCCAGTAATGAGGGAATACATCAAGCAGCACCTGTCTCGTGTCACAGTAGTGAAGTGCTACCCCGAGAAGAAGAAGTGCATCACTATTTTCATCCAGACGTGAGCTTCCCGATTCATGTGAGCAAAGGGGAACCTCTAGTGGTAACCTCTGCCTGCATGCTTGGTCCACCTCGTTAACCAGGGAGTCAGGCGGTAGTCCATGCACCACTGGTAGATGTGAGGGAACTCGCGAACCAGGGAGTCAGCATCAATAGGCATATTAGGGAAATACTTGGTCTCACTGTGAGCTTGGTACCACCGCTGCCCCTCTCTATCAACTGCGCAAAGCCCATAGCGGGGTCGTTGGCCCCTATGTTCTGGGGCTCGGGGTACTACCGGGACGTCCCTAGTCCGCCTTCGATTACTCGAGGCACCCACCCCACTGGATTGGCCTGTTCGGCATGCCCTGGAAGCCATTTATACCTACAGGAAGACAAACTCAATAGCTTAATGATAGCAATCGGGGACCTTGTGTAGGCTCAGGTTATCCTGACCCCACAATTAGACCAATCCACACCAGGTAAAGAGGATACTCAGACTTCTCCACTTCACTGATGTCACGCAAATCCCCACACTTCAATATGGGCAATGTTCCCAAGCATGATGAATCATCTAAGTCATTCTTAAGAAGCATGCTACCCATCATACAACCCATAGGCCAAGGCTATCAGCATGAAGGGTTAACAAACTACCGACACTTAGAAACTTTCCACAAATTATGGTATTCTAACCCAAAACACCCTTTCCCCAACAGTTATGGCCATGTTCCCCCAAATTTCGCAGCCTAGGGTTTTCACCCCACAAGAATATTTACAACAACATACCATCACCACAAAATTACACCAAAACTCTGACCATGTAGCACTACCCTACGTAGAATATGACTCCATCCTGACATTATGCTCCTACGAAACTGATCACATGCTATAATGTATCCTATGAAGCAAATAATCATGCACAATTCAAGACAAGATACGAAATATAGAGTGAAACACTTACTTGAGTTGAAGAAGAACAAGATGTGATGGTGAGATGGGGAGGGCATCACATAGATGTTTGAAAATTTAGGAGCAGGGGAAAATAGGGAAAGTAGAGGGAATGGGGCATAAAAAGGATCGTGTGAGAAAACCCTAAAAAGATGAGTGGGGCTTTATATAGGGGTAGGGTCACGCGAAAATCGACGACTAAAATATACACGCCCGCGGCGCAAGCGCGGCGCGGTTCCATTGTGGAGAATGTGTTAGGATAATACTTACCTGGGCCCTAGAAGGAATAGCTACTGCGCGATGAGCCCGCGATGCATTTCAGTCGCGGACAGCCATTGGTTTGGGGCCCAAAATTTTTTGAATTTTGAGCTACGGGCCCCAAAAAATTTTCCGAACACTTGATTATGCTTCAAAAAATCAACACATATTAGTTCAGCCAATTAAACTACAAAAATAACCTACAGATTTACCAAAATCGACGATGCAATTTTGCACCCAAAACAGACCAATAAAAGGTGCATTTGTGATACCTCCGCGACGCGTCACCATCGCGGAAGGCCATTGTTTTAGGGCCCGAACAATTTTGAATATTGCGCTACGGGGCCCAAAAAATTCACTGAACACTGCCAATTGCTGCAAAACACCAACACCAGTTAATCTAAGCAAAGAAAATGCAAAAATGATCAAAGGATTGCCAGGAATTGGTGGGGACCATTTCAGCACTGGGATGTGCCTTTTATGCGATAGGTCCGCGACCCGTGTGCATTGCGAACAGCCACTTGTTGCGATTTCTGTGCAAATCTGTGCACCTTTTTTTTAGTATCTTAGCGCAGGTTGCCTTCCTCGTAGCGCCTGATTTACCATCACGGCACGACTCAGCATCGCTTACTCTTCATTGGCTAAATTAATGACCTCTTCGTCCTTGTTCGTGTCAGTACCATAGTAGTGCTTGACACGTTGCCCATTTACCAAGAAAAGCTTGGTTTGAGGCTATATCTTTGAGCTCCATGGCTCCGTGTGGTGTGACATTCGCCATTATGTACGGTCTACTCCACTTTGACCGTAGCTTACCTGGAAATAATTTTAACCTTGAGTTAAAGAGAAGTACCTGCTGACCTAGTTCGAAGGCTCGCGGTATGATACGCCGGTCATGCCATCTTTTGGTTTTCTCTTTATACAATTTGGCATTCTCGTACGCATGGAGCTAGAATTCATCCAACTCCACCAATTGCTCCAGCCTCTTCTTTCTAGTGAGCTCAAGATTGAGATTTAGCCGTTTAATGGCCCAATATGCTTGGTGCCCAATATAGGTGTTTTGTACGCTGTGCAGTATGCCCACAAGGCTTCGTCAAGTCTAGTCGTCCAATCCTTCCTTGTGGCATTCACTGTGTTTTGCAAGATCTACTTCACCTCCCTATTTGACACCTCCACTTGCCCACTTGTCTGTGGATGGTATGTTGTGGCCACTTTGTGTCTCACTCCATACTTCGCCAGCAGATTCTTTACAGTCTGGTTAATGAAATAAGTTCATCTATTACTAATGATGGCCCTTGGAGTTCCAAATCTGGTGAAAATTTGCTTTCTCAGAAACTTGCTCACCACCTTTACATCATTAGTGGGTAGTGCCACCGCTTCCACCCATTTGGAGACATAGTCCACAGCGATAAGGATGTACTAGTTTCCAAAGAAGGGTGGGAATGGGCCCATGAAGTCCATCCCCCATACATCAAAGATATCTACCTCCAATATGTTGTTGAGGGGCATTTCATGTCTCTTGGAGATGGTGCCCGTCTTCTGACATGCTTCACATGTTATCACAAATTGCATGACATCTTTGAATAACGTGGGTCAGAAGAATCCGAATTGTAGAACCTTGTGAGATGTCCATTTACCCCGTGATGGCCTCCATAGAGAGAAGCATGACACTTTTCTAAGATCTTTTGCATTTCTGCTTCAAGCACGCATCTTCTCACCATTCTGTCAGGTCCTTGCTTAAACAGATATGGCTCATTCCATATGAAAGCTTTTGAGTCATGAGCCAGACCCTTTCGTTGATGATAAGTTGCCCTAAGTGGGAATACCCCACTTACCAAGTAGTTCACAATATCTGCATACCATGGCAGTTCCTCCACTTCTAAGGCCAGCAACTGCTCATCTGGGAACTCTTCTTTTATCTGCAATTGTTCCCCTATGCGGGCATCACTTCCCAAGAGGGACAGATGATCTGCGATCTGGTTTTCACACCCCTTTCGATCCTTTCTCTCAATGTCGAACTCTTGGAGTAATAGGATCCATCGGATTAACTTGGGCTTTGCCTCTTCCTTGTTGAAAAAGTACCTCACCGTTGCATGGTCAGTGAACACTACGACCTTGGTTCCCACTAAATATGACCGGAACTTGTCAAATGAACACACCAATGCCAGCATTTCCTTCTTAGTCACGGTATAGTTGCCCTACGCTGCATCTAGTGTTTTACTGGCATAGTAAATGGCGTGAAACACCTTGTCTCGGCGCTGCCCCAATACTGCACCTACGGTATTGTCACTAGCATCACACACTAACTCGAATGGGAGCTCCCAATCTGGAGCTGTTAATATTGGGGCTTCAAATAACTTTCTCTTCAATAGCTCATATGCCTACAAACAAGAAGCATCAAAGTTAAAAGTTACCTCTTTCTCCAGGAGGGTAGACAGCGGCTTGGAAATTTTGGAGAAGTCCTTTATGAATCTTCGGTAAAACCCAGCATGACCCAGAAAGCTCCGGACTCCTTTTACTGACACAGGAGGTGGTAACTTTTCTATCGCCTCTATTTTTTCCTTGTCTACTTCTAGACTATGCTTCGACACCTTATGCCCTAAGACTATTCCTTCTTTCACAAGAAAATGGCACTTCTCCCAGTTAAGGACCATGTTAGTTTCTTGACAGTGTGCCGGCACCCTGTCTAGATTTTGCAAGCATGTTTCAAAAGACTCCCCAAACACTGAGAAGTCGTCCATAAACATCTCCACAATGTCTTCCACTATGTCGTGGAATATAGCCATCATGCACCTTTGGAAGGTGGTAGGGGCATTGCACAATCCAAAGGGCATGCGCTTGAAGGCATAGGTGTCATATGGGCATGTGAAACTAGTCTTTTCTTGGTCTTCGGGGGCAATAGTGATCTGGTTGACCCAGAGTATCCATCCAGAAAGCAATAGTACTCTTGTTCAGCCAATCTATCCAACATCTGATCAATGAAGGGTGCCGGGTAGTGGTTCTTGCGGGTGGCATCATTCAATTTCCTGTAATCCATGCAGATATGCCACCCAGTCACCGTTTTTGTTGGAATCAACTCATTTTTATCATTGGTGACAACTATCATTCCCCCTTTCTTAGGTACACACTGTACCAGACTCACCCATTTGCTATCAAATATCGGAAAAATGATTCCTGCGTCCAACCACTTGATTACCTCTTTCTTTACTGCTTCTTTCATAATTGGGTTCAACCTCCTCTGTGGTTGGGCCACTAGCTTATGACCCTCCTCCATGTATATCCTGTGTATGCACACTGCTGGACTGATGCCTTTGATGTCAGACATTCATCATCCCATTGCTTTCTTCCTTCCCCTTAACATTGCTACTGCTATTTCTACCTGGGCTGCAGTCAATGACACAAACAAGATTACAGGTAATGTTTCATTCTCACCAAGAAATATATACCTGAGGTGCGAGGGCAATGACTTCAGTTCCAGCTTAGGTGATTCTTCAACTGAAGGTTTAAGGGGAGGCCCTAGCACTCTGTTCAACAGCTCCGCTCCTTTCTTCAGCATGCTGACATTGTGACCATTCAGCACACTTCCTATTTCTCTTGCTTCTGCATCATCCACTAGCCCTTGGTTCAACAGAACTCTAGTCAGTAGGTCTGTTATCTCTACCTGGCTTAATGTCGTTGCTGTGTCTAACACGGTGATAGTTGCCAAGTCCTTATATGTTGTAGGTATGGCTGGCAGCGGCACCGGAACCGGTACTACCGGACCGGCATTAACCGGTACCGGGACCGGAACCGGTAAGGGGGGGTAATTTTTCCCGAAACCGGAACCGGTGTTACTGGGAAAAAGTACCCTTACCTTACCGGTCCGGTACCAACCGGGACCGGACCGGACCGGACCGGCCAACCGGAATTTTTAAAAAAAATTATATTAAATTAATATGTTAAATTAATTGTTAATATTTAAAAATTTAAATTCAAGTTTAAAATGTTAAAGGTTAAATTAAAATTTTAAAATGGTAGTATTATTATTCATTAATCATTATATAAATTTTTAAAATTTAAAATGAAGTTTGAAAGTTTGAATTTAAAGTTGTTATAAGTTTGAAAAGTTTGAATTTAAAGTTTTATATAATATAAGTATATAACTAAAACATTTAAAGTGTAAAATCAAATTTTTCAATCTTTCTACTATAAAATTTTAAATTTCTAATTTTTTAAATATAAAATTATAAAGTTTAATTTTTAACGATTAAATTTTGAATGTTTTTTTTATATTTTAAACTTTAAAGTTAATAAAGATTTGAGAAATAAAGGGGCAAATATATTAAAAAGAAGTCAAAACTTAAATTAAGATTAAGTGAAGATAATAAAAATAAAAAAGAAATAAGGCGAATAGCCTCTAATTTTATTAGGTAATTTTAAAATTCAAATTGTACAATGTAGAAAGGTAAGATATTAGACATCAACCTAATTTACGCAGCCACCTTATAGGAAGGGTTCTGTTTTAACTAGGTATTATTTATTGTAAATTTGTAATACAATAAAATTTAATCACTAATATCTTAAACTACTTTGAAACTCTTGTCTAAGAGTTTCTAACATTTCAAGTGTCACATATTCTAGAATCGGCTCTTGAGCTTGTTCTTCTAGAAATTCCATGTCGTCTTCGCTTGATTCCGATATAACATTATCGATATCGGCTTCAAACTGAGAAGGCAATGTCGGACGCCCTAAATTCCTCCGCTCCGCATTTATCCAGTCTCGAAATAAGACTAAAACTTCCTAGCTATCGCCTGCTAGTGAATGCCTATAGTCTCCTAATTGGAACCTAGCAGCACTAAAAGCGCCTTCCGAAGGCACGGAAGAAGCTTGAATTGCCAGGACATCACGAACCACCCGTTGAAGTCTTGGAAAATATTTTCCACGATTATTCCACCACGCCAAAAGTTGCGGCTTCCCCTCTGCATCCTTGATGCTTTCTGGTGCCTAGTTAAGATATTCATCAAAATCGTTGTTTTCGTTAGCTTGTAGTCCAAGTTGTAATTCTATTATTGCGTCAATATCATCATCGTATCTAGGCCTAGTAGGTTGTGGTTGGTATTGTACATTTTGTACTAAATTATATTGTTCTAAATCATATAATTTCCTAGCTTCTGGTCTAATGTTACTTAGAACTGCGTCTAAATTAAGTGATTGATTTTCTCCGTCGTATTTTATTTCTAAGTCTGTATATATATTAACTACCATTTTAGATACACCGAATTCTTTATAAGCATGATTAAATAAACAAGCAGTTAAATAAATCTGAGGGATTGGGAAAAAGTATTTCCTAAATTTTTCAATCATTTCTTTAACAGGTTCACTAAATCTTGTATTATTTTTAAACAAAGCTAATTTATTACAAATAGCACAAATATTAGGCAACACAAAAGAAATAGTAGGATAGTAAAGACCGGATATTTGTTTAGTTGCTAAATAAAAAACTTTTAAAAAATCAACTAAAAATCTTTAATATCAACCCAATCATTTTCATCTAGCCGGAAGGTGGGATCTGAATTATGTGCATTCCTGACCATTGTAAGCGGTCTCCTATAGTCGTAAGCAACTTTTAAAATTTCGTAGAATGAATTCTACCTAGTTACTACGGATTTAGGAATTTTTCGAGTAAGCAAATTACATTCAATGCAACGCTGCTCAAATTCCTTACGCCTAGCCATTACTTGACATTTAAAAATAAAGTGGCATGCGACTTCTACTTTATTATATCCGTTTTCAAATAAAGAAATACCATCTTTAACAATTAAATTATAAATATGTGCAGCACATTTAATATGAAAACCATCTTCATAAGTTGGACAAATATCAGGTTTTAAAAAATCTACAACACATTTATTATTACTAGCGTTATCTAAAGTTACACTAAATATTTTTCTACTTATACCAAAAAATTGTAAAACATTAAGAATAGTTTGCGAAATATAAGAACCTGTTTTTCAAAATTCACAAGTTTTATATCCTAAAATTCTTTTTTGCAAATTCCAGTTATCATCTATCCAGTGGGCCGTAATTGTAAAGTAATCGTTACCGGTTACACTACGTCCCATATCAGAAGTTATTGATAGCCTACAATTATTATAAGAAAATAAACATCTAAGGTATTGTAAATGGCGTGCTTGAAAGTCAAAAACAGTTTTTTTTATTGTATTTCTAGAAAAACTATTAAAAGACGGGTTATAAAAAATTTGAATATAATGGACAAAACCGGGATTTTCAGCAAAACTAAAAGGCAAACCAGTAACAACAATCATTTTAGAAAGCTCATCCAGGTCACGTTGTCTACTATAAGGTCTATGTGTACTAGGACCGGAAATATTAAGGATTTAGTTGCGATTGCACCATATTTGAAACTCCCACCGATTCATCGGGAATGGGAGTTCCAAATTTTTTGGCGTCCGCAACTGCTTGGGCATACAAAAATTCCAATTTACAACAATGCATAAGGTGATTTTTCAAATGACCCATCCCGCCCCCCTTTCCCGAAGTTTTATGGTTTAAAACGTGTTTACATTTGTTACAAATTGCTTTTGTTTTATCTTCATTTTGCGTTAAAAATTGCCAAACAACAGATTTTTTTGCGCATTCCGTCTTAGGCCTATTAGATGACGAAGGTTGTACGGGGGGAGCGGGAGCGGGAGGGGGGGAGTAGTAGCACTATATGGCGGTTGAGTTTCATCGTCATCGAAAATATCTTCGTTTTCATTAATTTCAAAATCATCTTCCGGTAAATCTTCGTTAAAACCAAAACGTTGTTCAAGAAATTCATTGTCTAATTCCGTGTTAGAGTCAATATTAAAACACGTGTTGTCTACGTGTGTAGAATCTTCGGTATTTTATCTAAGTGGTGGTTGTCTTGTAGACGAACTACCACCGGACTTTTTACCGGTTAAAGCTTTTCTAATTCCACCAAAAAATGTACTTTTTCCCTTTCCTTTTCCACCAGAATCCATGTTAAATTTAATTAAACAAATTACGATTATATACAAAAATTCAAGTTTATGAATGTAAAAAAAGAGACAAGTAGTAAAAGTAATCAAATAAGTAAAGTTAGAAGAACAAATAAGTAGGATTTAGGAACGAAGGTACCAAACGTCTGTGTAAAAACAGACGTAGAAGCCGAAATTGATGAAAGTTGAAGCTTGAATATGCTCCAAATTGATCCACCAAAATTTGCTCCAAAATGTAATTAACCAATTTAAATAATATTTTTGAATAATAATTGAGAGAGTAGATAATTAATATATAATATATAATATTTGAGAGTAGTATGTAATATGTATATAATTATAAATTTGTAATAGTAAGTGGAGAGAATTGGATTGAGAGAATTGGATTGAATTGAGAGAATTAGATTGAGAGAATTGAAGTGAAAAATTATGAAAGATTTAGGGGTATTTATAGTTGAGAAATTATTGAATTTTGGAAAAAAAATAAAAATTGACCAAAAACGGTCCAAAAAACGGGCAAAAATAATGTTACCGTTGGTGTGCCCCACCCCAACGGTAACAAAATTAAAAAATTTAAAAAAGAAATTTAACCGGAATTATTGGTCCGGAACCGGTAACTACCTGTAAAAAAAAACCCCTCCCTTCCCGGTCCCCCTACCGGTTCCTACCGGTATCGTACCGAAACCGGACCGGACCGGAACTGAACCGGAACCGGTACTTACCGGTTCCGTTGCCAGCCATAGCTGTAGGGAGCTTCATACCTTTGTACACATCAAATACTTCTACTTTATCATGAGCTCTCATGGTGAGCTTTCCTACTGCTACATCAATTAGTGCCCCGCCTCTCGCCAAGAATGGGCAATCAAGAAAGAATGGGACCTCAAGATCCGGTTCAAAGTCCAAGATGACAAAGTCCACTAAAACGATGAGTGATCCCACTTGGACTAGAACATCCTTAATCACCCCATCTGGTCTCACCACTGAACGATTCGCTAGTTGTAGGACGATGGTGGTTGGTTTTGGGCTCCCCAACCCCAACTTCGATAACATGAAGCTGGCCATGAGATTAGTGCTTGTGCTTAGATCACATAAACCCTTTACATTCAAGTGACCACCTATCATTACCTGTACAGTGAAACTTCCTGGGTCTTTCATTTTTGTTGGCAGTTTGGACCCATTCAAGATCCTGGAGCTGCAAGTCTCTGTGACTGCTACGGTCTCATACTCAGCTAACTTGCTTTTATTTTCCACAATGTCCTTCACGTACTTAGCATATTTCGAAATTCCCTACAAGACATCAATGAGGGGTAAGTTTATGTGTACCTGTTTTAACAGCCCGATGAACTTCTGGAAACAATCATCCTCCTTCTTCTTCTTTAACTTCTGTGGAAATGGGGGAGGTGGTTTCGTGGCTGGGGTAATGTCTTCCAGGGTTGGACTTGGAGTGTCAGCCTCATCACTTCGTGCAGTGCCTACTTCAGCCCCACCTCTCTTCTTCGTGATTGCCTTCATCAGGGATCTTCCGCTCCTCGTACTGACTGCATTAACCTGTTTTTTGTTAGGGTCAGTGTTACTTGGTAGACCCCCTTGGGGTCTAGAATTCATGTTTCTTGCCAGCTGCCCCCAATTGTCTTTCGAGGTTCTGAAGATTTTGCTTGTTCCTCCGAATCTTCTCTTCTTGCCTATTCTGGTTTGCCAAAATTTGCCTAAGTACCTCACTGTCGGTCATACTGTTAGGGTTAGCCTGTTTTGCAGGCTGCTGTGCCTGCTGGTTGTAATACGCATTGTTACCCTGTGGTCTTTGCTGAAGTGCCCCTTGATTCGATTGCTGACCTCCCCATGAGAAGTTGGGGTGGTTCCTCGAATTCGGGTTGTACGAGTTACCAAATCCTTGATAACCCCCTCTGATAGCATTCCCCACTACGTCCACTGCTTCTGGATTAGCCTCACAAGCCTCAGCAGTGTGATCTCCTCCCCCGCAAATATCACACCATCCAGGTTGCTATTGTTGCACCATATTCACTGGGGTTGGTTGCTGACCTACACCTACCGGCGTCTGCTGTTGTTGGCCTAATGCCAAGTTGCTGAACTGAGTAGTTATCATATTTTGCATAGCTGACATTTGCGCTTGCAAGGCAATTATGGAATCAATTTCTAACATACCGGCTTGCTTCTGGACTACTGGCCTGCTTGATCCTCCGTTCCACTTAGGATTTCCCTGTGCGATCCTATTCAGCAGGGCATACAATTCATCGTATCTCTTTTCCAATGCCTGTTCGCCTGCTGTCGAATCAAGAAGAATCTTTGTGTTGCGTTCCAGACCTTCTATGAAGGTATGAACTAACACTTCATTAGATTGGCAATGATGGGGACAATTAATAAGTAGAGTTTTGAACTTGTCCCAAGCTTGATATGGATTTTCTCCAGGCTTTTGCTTGAAGCTCAAAATTTCACTCCTGAGTTTGGCAGTTTTGCCAGATGAGAAGAAGCTGGTGAGGAACTTGTGAGCAAGATCATCCCATGATGTGATAGAGTTCGGTGCCGGGCACCCCCCAACAGCAAGAAGGGGAACAGAGTCATTCTCACATAGTCTGTGTTCACCCCTGCAGGAATGAAAGTGTCAGCAATCTCCAGGAAGTTCTGAAGATGGACCTGCGGGTCTTCGTGTGGTAGCCCAGTAAATTGTCCGGTAGAGTGCAGCAACTTGACCATTTTGTTTTAGTTCCCACCGACCACTGGGCTCCGATTTCAAGAAATAGCTCGTGACATTAGTAGTCCACGGGATTGCCACATCCCTTGCTAGGCGAGGTATTGCCTATGCAAGAGGATTTGCTTCAGCCATTGATTTCCTGATAGGATGTATGTTGGTTTTGTTGTTCTCAAGATCCTCCTGTTCAATAAGTTCCAGTGGAGAAGTTTGGAATAAGATGCTTGCTCTCCATTTTGATTGTCGGAGCAAGAATTCTGGTCTTCCAGTTTAGTACTCGACTGCCTGAAATAAAGGCACAACTAAGATCAAATGCAGTGAGCACAACAAAGCACAACAACTTAGAGAATTCACCAGCTCAACTTTAAATCCCTAGCAACGGCGTCAAAAACTTGTGGCTTCCCTAGCACACGCAAGTGTACGTGGTCAACCTAAGTAATATAGTGGCCCTAAGAGATAGGTCGGGATATCAAACCCAAAGGATTTGAAGATCAATGGTACCTATCTAAGTTATTATGCGTAGTTGGTATCCACGATAAATAGAAATGGGATTTATAAAAGAAAAGAATTACGTATTAAATCTATGACTTAATGCACGTCTTGATCTTGGGAAATGGTAATTATCAAGTTAAAAGAATTTCGGGGATTGTAGCCTTGGCGACTCCGTTGTCTCTCAATCATCGTTCATGCATCTGGGTTTACACTTACTAGTTCATAGGGTTTAATTTACCTAAGAGGGTTGCATGCCTCTGCCGGCCTACTTTTACTGACTGCCTAACTACATCATTGAGCGGAGATAGACAGACCACCAAAAGCGCTTTACTTTTATCTTCCTGTATTATGAACCAAGTGAGTTGTAAGGGTAGTTGTCACAGGTCTCCCTTATACGAACCAATCTAATTACATAGTTGGACACGCCCCCTATTCCACTTTATTCTAATCATCCCAACATCTTTCGAATTCAGAATGAATAACCCATTTACCCCTCAGTTGATCAGGCTAAGAAGTATACACAAAAGCTTCACAGGAGTAAGTATCAAACCCAATCATACACAAACAAAATCAAGAGTTAACATTGTCTAGGGCTACAATCCTAGAATATGGGAGAAGTAGCCATTCATAGTTGATTCCCACATCAAAATTAAACTAAGAATTTCCAACATTCAAGAGTACAAGGATAAAAACGAACCAAATTAGCCCTAGGTAAGGTTCTCTACCTTCTTCTCCTTCTATGTCATTCGAAAACCAAATAATATAAAAGTGTCCTTTCAAAATAATCAATAGGGATATATTTAGAATCCCGTCACTTGATTCTTTTTCTGGTGTCTTCACGGTCCGCAACGCGGACTAGCATGCTTTGACCAGGATTCGCCTATTTGCTGACCTGACCAATTTTCCCTTTATTTTTCCCTAGTCTGTGACGCGAACTCTGCAGCATATCTTGTCTTCGCACCTTTTTCTTCTCCTTTCTGGTCTGCTTGTTTTTCCCCAAGTTCGCAACGCGCACCGCCACTTTTGCTGCTGTGTGCTTCTTTTCCTCCTTAATTTTGGGTTGTTTTCATCCTCCCAATCTGAGCAAGGCTTCAGAGTGACATCATTCGACCAAAATTTGCAAAATACAACCCAACGGAGTACTTGACCCCCAGATTAGCAAAATAACCAAAATCCTACTAAAAGCAACTGCCCTCTGTATTTTTACCCTCTGACTTAGCTCAATTTATGGGTCTATTTGGATAAGTAGGCATCTAAATATGCCTAAGATAAATAAGGCATTGATAGCTTTGGATGAATTGCACGAGACCTATGAGAAGATGTTGTAGGATGCGGAACGGAGGTTGGGGAAGATTTACGAGACGACTGTTGCTGGTGGTGATGTCGAATCAATTGAACAGGCTTCGAGTTCTAAGTTGATAGGGAAGGAAAGAATCATTGAGCTAGTGCAATTAGGGGAGAATAAAAGAGATGAACATGGTGAGGTGAGAAGAAATTTGGGGGAGAAGAAAGGAGATGAAAAGGCTGGAAGAGAAAGAAAGTGCCTGAGAGTTTTAGCACTTTCCTAATTTATTAGGCATATTTTGTTTCTTTTTGATTTTGTGTATATATTGGGCATATTTTGTTATTTTGTTTTCTTATATGGATGACACACAAGTTATTTATATACCAGTTTCTGAAGACCATGTATTTTTACAGGCCCAATAGATAATATTTATTTTTTTCAATAGTAATTAATAGAAATAACATAGTAAAATTAAGTAGATATTGTAATAGCCACCACAAAATTAAGTAGACACATTATTGTAATTTCATAGTTGAAATAGATGAACAAATAGTTAAATAATAATTAACAAAAATGACACAGTAAAATTAAGCATCCACTTTAATAGTCACTGTAACACTAAACTGATATGTTGTAGTCACTTGCCTGCTTCAAGAAGCTGCAGCAGGTAGCTGAAATGCTCATCTCTAAGCAAAAATTTAAATAATAATTGATAAAAATCACATATTAAATTTAAGTAAACACTTTAATAGCCACCACAAAATTAAGTAGAGACGTTATTGTAATTTCATAGTTGAAGTTGATGAAAAAATAATTAAATTATAATTTATAGAAATGACGTAAAAATATTGGCGCTATTGAGGTTCGATCTTGGAAAGTTACATTTAAGATGTCAGGCTAAAACTATCATGTCAAGCTGCTGAAGCAGACACGACGATTCTAAGTTGTTCAACTTAGTGACTTATTATATAAGAGAATTTACTAAATAAGTATGCCGAGCGCAACGTTTACAATTTGAAATGAATGATATTTTGGCATGAAAATGATCTCATGTATGTTGCAATTATCAATCTTTAGGTTTTAGATGGCTTTGACAAATTATTTAGTATTTAGCCTGGACTCAAATTCCAAATAACTATTTATTTGTCTGATTTTAAGCTTCACGTTGTATTATTCTGAAACTCAATTTTTCAAGAGCAAAATTTCATATTCTATATTCTCAAGTTCATTTTTCCAATTTAAAATTTCCAACAAGTTTGATTTTTCAGTTCAAACTTCAAAAGATTGTATCTCTAAATTTATTTTTTTTCACTTCAAACTTCTACTTGCGATTTATTTTAATAAAAACTCAACATTGTCAATCTTTCTATTCTAAGTTTCGATTTCTCAGTTCAAAATTTAGAATATTATTATCCTAAATTTCATATTTTAGTTAAAAATATCATGACAATGTCATGAATATTAGTTTTTCGATTTAAAATCAGAATATTTATGTCCTTAATTTTGCTTTTAAAATTTCAACATGTAGCTCAAATTTTTAGATTTTTTTCGTCTAAGTTGATCGATAAAAAACTCGCCTATTTGTTTATTTATGGAGGTGAACAACACTCTTTAAATTATTTGTAATAATAAGAGAATCTAAAGTTTTTTTTTTAACTCTCAAATACAATAGGGTGAATCACTTCAAGATTTTTTCTTTATTATTTAAATAACAACTTATTAATTCAAAGTACTATTATTCTCAAATAAGTTGAAAGGCTAATCTTTTTGTTCTCGTATTTCTGAAAAATCAAGGTGTCGATTTTTTTAAAATTATATTATTTGATAATATTTTATAAAGAATCGTGAAAAAAATATATTTCAAAAAATATTTAATGAAATATACTTTTTCAAATTTACTTTTTTTAAACAAAATATGATCATTGTGATCTCTAATAAAACAAATAAAACTACAAAATTATTCATAAAATATACCTTTTACATTATATTTAAATTAAATATATATTTGGGGTCATACATTATTGTTCCATTTAATTAGAATTGTGTTGGCTAGGTATGAAAAGAAAATCTTGGTAGAGAGCATTATTCCCAAACGAGGTCTGTCAACTATGAATTTGAATTAGTTGGACTTCAATGTAGATTCTGAACATCGGATGAATGATTAAAAAATGTATACTCTTATGACAATATTAAGGATTTTCAAATATTTATAGTATTCAATTTAGTAATATTGACGTGACACAGACGTGTAATGCACGTACACTAAACCAGTCTAGCTAAATAATAAATGACTTGTAATGTGAAATATCAAACTAATAACAAAAAACAAATGAAAGTAAAAATATAACATAAATTTTAAATTCAAAATAAAAAAAATTAACATAACATTCTTATGCCAAATTCCAATATAACGTTTATAAATATGATTTAAAAGAAAAAAAGTATGTATATTTATAACTTTATCCAACTACGAATTCTACTTTGCTTTAAATTAGAATGCTAATAAAATAAATAAATAAGATAGTATAAAAAATTGCATGGAATCACATGGTGTATATATATAAAGGTTGAGAGTGAGAACGAATGTTTTTTTAAAAAAAAGCTACTAACCAAAGATAAGTTGCTTAGGGGTATTTTTAACACTATCAATAGTTCGGGAATGAAATAATAATTCGTGCCAAATTTAGAGATATTTTTAATACTTTTCTCTTATTTCCTTTCAAGTGTCAAATTCATAATAAGATAATATTACTTGCACGACTTTTGGGTTGATTTTTAAATGAAGAAGAGAACCCGGTTCAATTCTAAATCAAATGGACCAAGCAACAAACTGAGATACTCAGATGTCAATTGATCCATCTTCTGCAGGTACAAGTTTGTGAACAACCCAAAACCCCAACCACGCTCCAGCAATCACGAGGAAAAGCAGCAGAAATACTGCCAGCTGCAACAAAAAATAATCCTTGTCATCTAAAATTTCCTGGGAAGTAGAATGTTAATGCAGATCTATCGCTTTCTGTTTTTTCTTTATATGATCTATGATAGCCAACTTGAGGCAGTATGTGATTTTTCGTCCTTTGGCATCTCTTTATTGATTGATCAATATTAGAAAGCAGTGAGAAAAGATACGCTAGAACGTACAAAGGAGCCAAACTTCAACTTGAAAGTGTTCCTTCAGAGCGTTTATATCCACCCTGTTTTCAAAGGTTAATAAGATAAAAGAAACTATGAAGAATCATCCAGTTGTGGGCGGTGACCTTGAAAAGGTACCACTTTTCTATTTTTCTTCAAGAAAGAGGAAGTCTTTGTTCCAATTTGGAATTTGTTTTCTTGTTCCTTGTATGTGCCGTTGGTGTTTTTTTATTATTGTTATGCTGTTATGTTTTGCTTATACCAAAAGAATTAACTGAGTTATGTTGTTATGTTTTGCTTATACAAAAAGAATTAACTAAATTAGGATGACTAAAGGTGGGACTTTTGGTTGTGTATACAGTTGAGGTATATCATAAAGTTTATACCATCTCCTGCTGCTCTATCCTTGTTTCATCCATCATTTCTTGAAGAATTAGGACTATCTTAGTTTCAATTGGGATAGATGTATTGGGTGTAAGTGGAGGAGAAATGGGAAATGGGGGAGGGGATAGGGGATTATAAGGTAAAAAATCAAACTCATCCCAAAATTCAACCAACCAATCAATTGAGCTATTAAGATTCATCTGGGGAGAAAGTTGTTGTGCTACTCAAGGTTCTTCCCCCTTTTTTCATGTATTGGGAGTGATTTTGTTGTTGTTATGATGTTATGTTTGTTTTAATTTTAGATTAAGAGCTAGGATGATCAAAGGTGGTATATGTTTGGTGTCTAAAACAGTTAACTACATAGATTAGATTATAAGATGGAAGGAGTATTATATGATACTTCATCCAATTATGATGGTTTGTTGAGAGCCAATGCTTTTCAAATAGGGTTAGAACAACATGCGTTGAGTAGGTAATACAATATGTTGTACATGTGCATTCGCCGCCATTGAAAATCCACAATGACATTGGGGTAAAAGTCTATTTGGATCAAAGAAGGTTCAATTCGGATTTTTTTTTCTAAATATTTACTATGTGTGACATATATTAATAGATATAATGAGCCAACAACAAAGAAAAGAAGTAATGAAATAGTGTTGGTTAGAGCAATAACATCATCGGAGATGGGTTTGGTAGTCAATGACATAATTTTGGTGGATTTGGGCGATGAAAATGAAGAGCCACTTGTAATCAAGAACAATTTATGAGATGTAGTTGTGGAAGGACAAATCTACTTAAACAAGCGTACATTGGTTGATGTTATGCAAAGGTATGCATTGTTGAGACAATATCGATTCAAAGATCTGGTCATGTACTGCAAGGTTATATAAACAAATAGTGCTTAAACTATAGGTATTTAATAGGAGATTGTAATGATGATTAATTTGGTTTGTTTGTTATTTGTAGTTTTACCTTGAAATGAACATATGATAATTTTTCATGGTTCTTTAAGTCATCATCGCAGGGTATATATGGATTATTCAAGTGCGCATTTTCAATGATGAGCACAGTTGCTCGGGCAATTCCAGATTGAACATAAAACGTCAATCAGCAAGTTCTGTGCTCGATTCCATGTTGCTACCTAAGTATAACGACACCAAAACAGTGTACACGTAGCGCGACATACGAGCATACATGAAGAGGAAACATGGTATTTTCTTAACATACATGTAGGCATGGAGGGGTAAACAAAATGAAATGAAGATATTGTGTGGAGACCCAGAAGAATCATATTTTAAAATGCAAATGTATCTTTATATATTGGGACAAGCATATTCTGGGATCAATGTTAATCTTAAAAAACGGAAGAAGATAAGTTTCTATATTCATTTATAGCGCTTGATGCAAGCATACAAGGATGGGAATATAGTCATCCAATAGTTGTAGTTGATGGGACACACATACGATCAACAATCGAAGGGACCATGTTGAAGCACATTAGATCGTGGAGGTTAGTATTTGAAGTAAATATTGAGTTGAGTTTTATTGTAATAGCAAAGGAAATTGCTTATTAATCTATTGCAGTTATATTTTTTTACGGTATTAATTTGATAATCGCGTAGGACATATTTTGCCGCTGGCGTATGGTATTGTAGATTCTGAAAATGACAATGTCTGGGGTTGGTTCTTTGAAAATTTCAAAGTAGAATTTGGTGATAAAGATTGTATGTGTTTTGTTTCCGACCGAAATAAGAGCATATGGAATGCTACGACATCTGTTTATATACATCAAACATTATGCTTGTATCTACCATTTGTGGGCTAATTTATTGAAAATAACACACAAGAATGTCGATGAACTTAGAAAATTGTTTTTCGGCTTGCCAAAGGCCTATACAGTCCAAGAGTTTAACGAGTTGATGGATCAAATGGACGACATCAATCCAAAGATTTGTTTCTATCTAATGAAGGCTGATTTTGAGAGGTGGTCTCGCTATCATATAACAGTAAAGAGAACTTGGACTTTGACAAGCAACATAGTTGAGTCCATCAATAATGCAATCTTACTTGGGAGAAGGCTACCCGTGATTCCTATGTTGGAGTATGTGAAGCAAACAATAGAACTTTGGAATGAAAAACACAACGAGGAGGGTAGGACAACAACAACTGTTTTGACAAAGAAGTACAATAAAATCCTGGTGGAAAATATGCAACTATCCAATAGTATGATGGTTAGTACATTAATACTTTTTAAATTTATATTAGTTGAAAAAGTACGTAGTAATTATTATTTTTTATTAAAGGTACGAGCTTCAACAGAATATCTTCATACTATTGTGATGGTGCTAAGAGATTCACGGTTTGTCTGAACGCACATGTGTGTAGCTGTGGAAGGTTTCAACATGACGAAATTCCATGTAGTCATTTAATAGCTGCTATTGAATGTAAGAAGAAGTGTGTTGAGACCTTCTGCTCAATTCACTATAGTAAAAAGAACTTCAAGGATACTTACGCAATACCAATAAAGCCACTACCCTGCGAAGGCACATGGTGATTCCAACCCGTGTTCTAAAGGAGTTGGTATTGCCACCAACCACAAGAAGGAGACCAGGAAGGCCATCAAACAAGGACAGGAAGAAGGTCTTCATTGAAATGAATTCCAAGAAAATTAAAAGTAGTTATAGTCTATGTGGGCGGAAGGTCACACAAAGAAACATTGCACCAAAAAACCGTGTGCGGAGTAAAAAAAGGAATTACAACTTCAGTGTGGGAGCGGTTGAAATTGGTATTGTTTTGTATTTTCAATCGTGTGTATGTGTATTTTTTGAAAAATTCATGGTATACATGTTGCTCGTTTGAGTTACGATTTTTAAAGGGGTTATCATCGCACAGTTGTTTGGTGTTATCTTTGGTATTTAACTTGGTTCTATTAATGGTGTATGTCATTTTATGTAGAGTTTCAAAAAAACTAAGGACTTTCAAATTTGGAAACCCGTTGGGTGTTTTGTGTAAGTTTTGTGAGAATGATATAAACAGCTTGTGCTAATAAAGATGAATATAAATTTTATGGTATATAGTTAGATTATGAATATAACAAATCGTGGTTGTTGGCACGTAAATAATTATTCAAGCTACTTCATGTATGGTTTATGCTTAATTAAGGATATTACGAACAGGACAAAGAAAAAAAGGGGCACATTTTTACACAGCACAATGGGCATGGCACAAATTATTGCGGAGATTATAAAAATTAGTGAAAAGCATACAAAGTCAACCCAACATCCAACACAATACTTACACCATTATGTACACCAGAAAGAAATTATTCAAGCTAGTTGATGTATGTGTTATGCTTAATTAAGGATGATACCAACATGACGAAGAAAAAAATATAATAACATTTTTAAACACCACAGTGGGCATGGCATGATTACCGCAAAAATTTTAAATTAAGCAAAGAGAATACTAAACCACACCAACATCTAAAACAATATTTACACCATTAGGTACACCATATACAAAACGTTTTTGTCCAACATTGCAATAAATACTAGGTGAAAGACCCCGAATCCTTGACGTCACTTCGAGGTCAACTGCCCAGAAATTCTACCAGGCATCACCTCACGGAAGGGCCTACACGGCCTGTGTGAAGGCACATGGACCATGTGGCCTCTTGTGAAGTGGCACCCAAGGAAATTGGAGGGTGAACGGGCCATCACACAGTTCGTGTGACTGGGATGGACCGTGTGGCCTCCTGTATGGTGAACTACATAGGGCCACCTCCACACGGACCAAGTCACATCCCGTGTCACTTTAGACGGTCCGTGTGGTCCTCCGTCTAACTTCGGAGTGGAGAGTCACTTTTACACGGACGGGGTCACGGTCCGTGTGACCCCAGGTGGTCCATTTACTGGTCCGTGTCGTGATACTTAGTCCGAAAAATCTTACCTCCAAAAATTTGAAGTCTGAGACCACGGCACAGTAAACGGTCCGTGTGACACTACACATACCGTGTACTGGACCGTATGCCTTAGACGGACCAATTTCTGGTCCATTTCATTAATGGAATTTTTGAAATATTTGTTTATTCCAACAAAAATTTTGTCATTTCCCACCCTTCCTAAGCTCCCTATATAAGTGGGACTTCACCATTTTCAGCCAATTTTCACTCTCTCTCTCTCTCTAAAAATTCACTCCTTCAAGACTCTCCAACATCTCTCTAGGATCCTTCAAGCTAGGACTCACAATTTGAAGTGCTTTTCACCTCAAGTTGGTCTCCAAATCAGGTATGTAGGGTTTGATTCTTGGTTCCTTTCAACCAAGAACACCCAAGTTCTTCTCAAACTATTTTATACACTCATCTACTTAAAATGTGAGATTATACTACTTTATCTTGATATCTTGAATAATGCATGTGCTATTTAATCTTCCGAATTGTGAGTTATGTTAAGAATTATTATGATAAACTACTTAGATTATGAAAATTGAACATGCATGTCCCTTTAAAGATGTTTTATGAATGGGTGATAATACTACTTTTTCTACTAATTTTTATTAAGGATTTTCTAGTTCTTACCTTATATTGTTGTATTTGAATATGCTCTACATTACCCATGCCATCCCTACATATTTGCATTTGCATCACATACATGAATTCGGTGCATGGAAATTTTGGTAATACGGAATTGTGGTGTGATTTTCGGTAAGACATGGGATATGACAAGAAGGTGATCACCGGTATGTCTATAATTATGGCTCTTGGAGCATCTTGGGTGTTTACACCATCTTGTATCTTGTCTCTTGGAGTATCTTGGGTGCTTGCACCATCTTGTACTTGTAGATGAGCTTCCTTGCATTGGCATCTTGCATATGACCTTGAAATTTGGCGTTGAGCCTAAATGTGCCTTGAATATTTTGAAACTTGCACTTGACTCTCTTGAAAGCATATGTATACGGATATAAGTATTCTTGTGGGATGTGTAAGACTTAGCACCGATGGATTAGGGGTCCTCCCCTTTTCCTTGAACTATGTGTCAGCATAGGTACGGATATTATTCGTCTACTTGTTTATGATACGACATGTCTTGATATGATTCTTGTAAGTCCTTCCGAAATAGGGGTCCCGTAAGGAAGGTGACCATCCACCAAAATGGGGGTCCTGTAAGGTGTGATGTAGATTACCCTTGGTAAGTAATCTTCTCCCTACCGGTGGGAGGTCCCAATCGGTCCAATTGATGTAATAGCTCGCATGGATTTGGTTTGTCGGCTATAGCCCATCCCCATCATATATATATATATATATATATATATATATATATATATATATATATATATATATATATATATATATATATATATATATGAACATTACCACATTGCACACATCACGCATCCTATGGCATCTTGTATATTACATCTTATTGCTTATATGTTCTTGTATATTATGTGCCCTTGCCATCTAACATGGCTATGCAGGTCTGGTAAGTCACGTGCATTACATACCCACACACCTAGTACATTCAAACGTACTAACGCATACTATGCTTGCATGATTTTACCATGTAGGGACCGAAAAGTTTGAGTATCATCCGCAGATCGAATAGTCCCCTTGAAGCTATTTTGTAGTGAGCCCTGTCTTTCGAGGGCAAGCTTTATTCCTTGTGTTCCTTATGTACATTTATTTTGTTGAGGGTGAGCCCGAAACTTGTCCTGACCCTCGTCCCTTACCTAGAGGCATGGGTTGGGTGTCTTGTAAAGACGTTGTCATTTTGATCCATCTATAAAATATGCTTTTCCTTTGGATTTAGAATTTTCCTTTTGATACTTGTCTTTGAATTTTGAAATTTTGAGGCTTGTTTGGGGGCTTTCGGGTCCCTATTCGTCATGTCACATCCAGGCCCCGACCCCGAGTCGTGACAAAAGGTGGTATCATAGCCCTAGGTTTTAATTGTCCTGGGAGCTCAACATACCGCGTTGAGTAGAGTCCTATTCATGGGTGTAAAGTGCACCATACCTATGAGTGGGAGGCTATGGAGACGTATTAGGAAATTCCTCCCTTCTTTGTGTCTTGTATCGTGCCGTGACTAGCTTGTGAATTTCCTTACTTATTTGTGTCGTTAGTCCCTGTCTTGTATCGTGCCGTGACTAGCTTGTGAATTTCCTTACTTATTTGTGTCGTTAGTCCCTTTTCAGTAAATGCCTCGAGGAATACCTTCACTACCTAGGCCGGCTCCAGCTGCCGAAGATCAGGCCCCTCATGAGCCTATGGAGGAGCCTATTTCAAATGGTGAATTCCATACTGCTTTTGCATGCCTGCACAGGTGGTGACGGCTCAGGCAAGGCAAGCCAATCTGCCACGTGACCCTACGCCCGCTTCCATTGTAAGGGATTTCACCCAGATGAATCATCTGGAGTCCTATGGGTCAAGGGTTGATGAGGATGCTCAGGAGTTCTTTGATGAACTCTCAAAAATACTGAACATTATGGGCATCTCTTCTGAGGAAAAATCTAGGTTGGCTTCTTACCAATTGAAGGATGTAGCTTAGGTATGGTATACGCAGTGGGCTATGGAATGGGTTTGTGATGGTGATGTGAAATGGGGAGAGTTCAAATTTGCCTTCTTTGACCGCTTCTTTCCACTTGAGCTGAGGGAGGCCAAAATGACCGAGTTTATTAATCTCAAGTAGGGGAGTATGAGTGTGACAGATTATGCTCTCAAATTTACCAAGCTATCCAAATATGCTCCGTCCCTGGTGGCTAATCACCGTGCATGGATGCACAAATTTGTTTCAGGTATTTCTGACTCGTTGGTGAAGGAATGTCGAATTGCCATGCTGATTGGGGACATGGATATTTCCAGACTCACGGTGTATGCTGAGCAGATTGAAGGGGAGAAACTCAAGGAGAAGAGGGCGTACGATCCTAAGAGAGCCCGTTTTGATGGTAAGTTCTTCAGTGCTAAGAATGTTGGGTTTGGTTGCTTCCAGCAGGGCCAAAGTTCGGGAGCTCGGGTGGCTAATGCTCGGGCACCCCCTCCCGAGGTACCAACAGGTGGCAGACCAGGTTATATCTTGTGTGACAAGTGTGGGAAGCCCCACATAGGTGCCTGCCGAAAGGATTTGGGGCTTTGCTTCGGATGTGGAAGCAAAGACCACAAGATTGTTGATTGCCCGAGGAATGCGCGCGGAGGCGAGGTCATGTAGCCCAAGGCTAGCAGGGACAGCAGAGAGGTCCTCTAGGTGTTGCCCCGAGAAACAACAGGTTCTATGCACTCCATGTTCGCCAGGATGTCGAGGAGGCTCCAGATGTTGTGATGGGTATGTTAAGAGTCTTTGATTTTGATGCTTATATTTTGCTTGACCCAGGTGCAAACTTGTCTTTTGTGACTCTGCTATTGGCTGTTAAGTTCGGTTTGAAACCCCAGATTCTAAGAGAGCCTTTCTCGGTCTACACCCTCATGGGTGAATCTATTATTGCTCATAGAATCTATTATGGGTGTCTTGTTGTTGTGTTGCATAAAATTTTTCCATGTGATCTGGTGGAACTTGAGATGTTTGATTTTGATGTAATTCTTGGGATGGATTGGCTGCACGCATCTTATGCCTCCATAGATTGTAGAACCCGGAAAGTCCAGTTCCAACCTCCCGGTGAGCCAGTTCTTGAATGGAAGGGTAGTGATTCCTCTATTAAAGGTAGGTTAATTTCCTACCTCAAGGTGCAGAAAATGATTTCTAAGGGTGTATCTACCATATGGTGAGGGTCAGGGATGGAGATTCTGAGGTGCCCACTCTCGAGTCAGTCCCTTTGGTGAATGAATTTTTGAATGTGTTCCCCGAGGACTTACCGGGCATTCCTCTGGATAGAGAGATAGACTTCAGCATAGATCTTCTTCCAGATACTCAGCCTATTTCTATCCCTCCGTACCGGATGGCCCCTGCAGAATTGAAAGAGTTAAAGGAGCAGTTGAAGGACCTATTAGAGAAGGGTTTCATTTGGCCTAGTACATCACCATGGGGTGCTCCTATGTTGTTTGTAAGGAAGAAGGACAGGTCTCTCCATATGTGTATTGATTACAGACAGCTGAATAAGGTGACCGTTAAGAACAAGTACTCGTTGCCAAGGATAGATGATTTGTTTGACCGGCTATAAGGTGCTACTCACTTCTCAAAAATTGATCTCCATTCCGGGTACCATCAGTTGAAGGTTAGAGAGTGTGATATCCCCAAAACTTCTTTTCGGACAAGGTATGGGCATTTCGAATTTGTGGTGATGTCGTTTGGTCTAACTAACGCTCCGGCCGCATTTATGGACTTGATGAACAAAGTGTTTAAGCCTTTCCTGGATAGCTTTGTGGTAGTATTTATTGATGATATCCTCGTTTACTCCCGAAGTGAACAAGAGCACGGGAATCATTTGAGGATGGCCCTCTAAACTCAGAGGGAAAAGAAATTGTATGCCAATTTAGCAAGTGTGATTTCTGCTTGGGCGAAGTGGCTTTCCTCGGGCATGTGGTGTCCGGGGATGGTATCAAGGTGGATCCGAGGAAGACAGAGGCTGTGAAAAATTGCCTAGACCATTGACTCCTTCGGATATCCGCAGTTTTTCTCGGGTTGGCTGGGTACTACAGAAGGTTTGTGGAAGGCTTCTCGTCTATTGCCTCGCCATTGACCATAGTTGACCCAGAAGCAGGCGTTTATATGGTCGAATGAATACGAGAGGAGTTTCCAAACCTTGAAAGATCGGCTTACATCAGCTCCCGTCTTGACCTTGCCATAAGTTGTTCAGAAGGGTTCGTACTATATTGTGATGTCTCGCGAGCTCGCGAATCGGATGGGTTGTGTGCTTATGTAGAATCGTAAGGTGATAGCATATGCATCAAGACAGTTGAAGGTGCATGAACGAAACTATCCCACTCACGACCTTGAATTGGCAGCGGGTGGTGTTTTCTTTGAAAATTTGGAGGCATTATTTGTACGGGGTCCATGTAGATGTATTCACCGATCATAAGAGTTTACAATATGTTTTCACCTGGAAGGACCTTAATCTCAGGCAAAGGAGATGGTTGGAGTTTTTAAAAGATTACGACATGAGTGTGTTGTTCATCCGGGTAAGGCCAATGTTGTAGCTGACGCTCTCAGCAGGTTGTCTATGGGGAGTGTGGCTCATGTTGAAAATGGGAAAAAGGAGTTGGCAAGGGATGTTCACCGGTTGGCTAGGGTTGGGTGTCAGGTTGACATATTCCAGCGAGGGTGGTATTCGGGTTCAAAATAGGGCAGAATCTTCTGTGGTGAATGAAGTGAAAGTTAAACAAGATCCTAGATCCATCGTTATGTGAGTTGAAGAGGTTGGTTGCTGCAAAAGAGATTGAAGCTTTCTCCCAGGGGGAGATAGTGTACTTCGGTACCAAAACTGGCTTTGTGTTCCCGACGTGAATGACCTTAGAAAGGTGATTATGAGTGAGGCCCACAACTCTCACTACTTTAATTCACCCGGGGTCTACCAAGATGTACCGGGATCTGAGAGAGATTTATTGGTTGCATGGTATGAAGAGGGATATTGCCAAGTTTGTGTCTGAATGCCCGAGTTGTCAGCAGGTGAAGGTAGAGCATCAAAGGCCCAGTGGTTTAGCCCAAGACATTGAGATTCCCACGTGGAAGTGGGAGGACATGAATATGGACTTTGTAGTGGGATTGCCTCGGACCCAAAGGCAATTCGACTCCATTTGGGTTATTGTGGATTGAATGATGAAATCGGCTCATTTCCTACCGGTCAAGACTACTTTCAATGCCGAGGATTATGCGAGGTTGTATATCCAAGAGTTGGTGAGTTTGCATGGTGTGCCTAGGTCCATCATATCGGATCGTGGGAACCAATTCACTTCCTACTTTTGGAAATCTTTTATGAAGGGCCTTGGGACCAAAATTAAGTTGAGTTTTGCTTTTCACCCTCAAACCGATGGCCAAGCGGAGAGAACTATTCAAACCTTGGAAGATATGTTGAGAGCATGTGTGTTGGAGTTTAAGGGGAATTGGGATGATCATCTTCCGCTCATCGAGTTTGCTTATAATAATAGCTTCCATGCTAGCATTGGCATGGCGCCGTTTGAAGCCTTATATGGGAGAAGGTGTAGATCCCCGGTGGGGTGGTTTGAAGTGGATGAAATGGCCTTGGTTGTCCCGGATTTGGTGTTGGATGCTATGGAGAAGGTAAAAGTGATTAGGGAGAGATTGAAAGCGGCCCAAAGTCGCCAAAAGTCCTACGCGGATAGTAGGAGAAGGGACCTCGAATTTCATGTCGGGGACTAGGTTTATGTGAAAGTCTCTCCTATGAAAGGCGTTATGCGTTTCGGCAAGAAGGGCAAGTTGAGCCCCCGGTATGTTGGCCCTTATGAAATTGTTGAGCGGATTGGAGATGCAGCTTACAAGTTAGAGTTACCCCCAGATTTGGTTTCCATTCATCCGATCTTCCATGTATCTATGTTGAGAAAGTTCGTTGGTGATCCTAGCTCCATTGTGCCTTTGGAGGGAATGGAGGTTGAGGAAAACTTTACTTATGAGGAGGTGCCGGTGGCAATCTTGGATAGGCAAGTAAAGCAACTTCGCAACAAAGATGTGGCTTCGGTAAAGGTACTTTGGAGAAATCAACTAGTGCAGAGTGCTACTTGGGAGGCGCAACTGGACATGATGAAGCGATACCCCCATCTTTTCCAATCTACTCAAGCCTAAGGTACTAGGAACTTACCTTATCAATTGTGTCATTTTCTTGCCCTCTTGAGTCTCATGACATGACATGCATATGTCTACACTAAAGAACTTTCCTTCCTTTACAGATGAGTTGAATGCAATTTTTTTATATGAATTTGGGCATGGCACAAATTATTGCGGAGATTATAAAAATTAGCGAAAAGCATACAAAGTCAACCCAACATCCAACACAATACTTACACCATTATGTACACCAGAAAAAAATTATTCAAGCTAGTTGATGTATGGGTTATGCTTAATTAAGGATGATACCAACATGATGAAGAAAAAAACATAATAACATTTTTAAACACCACAGTGGGCACGGCATAATTACTGCAAAAATTATAAATTAAGCCAAGAGAATACTAAACCACACCAACATCCAAAACAATATTTACACCATTAGGTACACCATATACAAAAACGTTTTGTCCAACATTGCAATAAATACTAGGTGAAAGACCCCGGATCCTTGACGTCACTTCGAGGTCAACTGCCCAGAAATTCTGCCAGGCATCACCTCATGGGAGGGCCTACATGGCCCGTGTGAAGGCACATGGACCGTGTGGCCTCCCATGAAGTGGCACCCAGGGAAATTGAAGGGTGAACGGGCCATCACACGGCCCGTGTGACTTGGGATGGACCATGTGGCCTCTCGTATGGTGAACTGCATAGGGCCACCTCCACACGGATCAAGTCATGGCCCGTGTGACTTTAGACAGTTTGTGTGGTCCTTCGTCTAACCTCGCACGGATGGGGTCACGGTCTATGTGACCCCAGGTGGTCCGTTTACCGGTCCGTGTCCTGATACTTAGTCCGAAAAATCTTGCATCCAAAAATTTGAAGTTTTGAGACCATGGCACAATAAACGGTCCGTGTGACACTACACGGACCGTGTACTGGATCGTATGCCTCAAACGGACCAATTTCTGGTCCATTTCATTAATGGCATTTTTGAAATATTGGCTTATTCCAATGAAAATTTTGTCATTTCCCACCCTTCCTAAGCTCCCTATATAAGTGGGACTTCACCATTTTCAGCCATTTTTCACTCTCACTCTCTAAAAATTCACTCCTTCAAGACTTTCCAACATCTCTCTAGGATCATTCAAGCTAGGACTCACAACTTTGAAGTTCATTTCACCTCAAGTTGGTCTCTAAATCAGGTATGTGGGGTTTGATTCTTGGTTCCTTTCAACCAAGAAGACCCAAGTTCTTCTCAAACTATTTTATACACTCATCTACTTAAAATGTGAGATTGTACTACTTTATCTTGATATCTTGAACAATGCATGTGCTATTTAATCTTCCGAATTGTGAGTTACGTTAAGAATTATTATGATAAACTACTTGGATTATGAAATTTCAACATGCATGTCCCTTTAAAGATGTTTTATGCATGGGTTATAATACTACTTTTTCTACTAATTTTTATTATGGATTTTCTAGTTCTTACCTTATATTGCTATGTTTGAATATGATCTACATTACCCATGTCATCCCTACATATTTGTATTTGCATCACATACATGAATTCGGTGCATGGAAATCTTGGTAATACAGAATTGTGATGTGATTTTCGATAAGACATAGGATATGACAAGAAAGTGATCACCGATATGTCTATAATTATGGCTCTTGGAGCATCTTGTGTGTTACACCATCTTGTATCTTGGCTCTTGGAGCATCTTGGGTGCTTGCACCATCTTGTACTTGTAGATGAACTATTTCTTTGCATTGGCATCTTGCATATGACCTTGAAATTTGGCGTTGAGCCTAAATGTGCCTTGAACGTTTTGAAATTTGCACTTGACTCTCTTGAAAGCATATGTAAACGGATATAAGTATTCTTGTGGGATGTGTAAGACTTAGCACCGATGGATTAGGGGTCCTCCCCTTTTCCTTGAACTATGTGCCAGCATAGGGAAGGATATTATTCATCTACTTGTTTATGATACGACATATCTTGATATGATTCTTGTAAATCCTTCCGAAATGGGGGTCCCGTAAGGAAGGTGACCATCCACCGAAATGGGGGTCCCGTAAGGTGTGATGTGGATTACCCTTGGCAAGTAATCTTCTCCCTATCGGTGGGAGGTCCCAATCGGTCCAATTCATGTAATAGCTCGCATGGATTTGGTTTGTCATTTATAGTCCATCCCCGTTATATATATATATATATATAGGAACATTACCGCATTGCACGCATCATGCATCCCATGGCATCTTGTATATTAAATCCTATTGATTATATGTTCTTGTATATTATGTGCCCTTGCCATCTAACATGGTTATGCAGGTCCGGTAAGTCACATGCATTGCATACCCGCATACTTAGTACATTCAAACGTACTAACGCATACTCTATGCCTGCATGATTTTACCATGCAGGGACCGAGAAGTTTGAGTATCATCCGCAGGTCGAATAGTCCCCTTGAAGCTATTTTGTGGTGAGCCCCGTCTTCCGAGGGCAAGCTTTATTCCTTGTGTTCCTTATGTACATTTATTTTACTGAGGGTGAGCCCGGAACTTGTCCTGGCCCCTGTCCCTTATGTAGAGGTATGTGTTGGATGTCTTGTAAAGACGTCGTCATTTTGATCCATCTATAAAATATGTTTTTACTTTGGATTTTGAATTTCCCTTTTGATACTTGTCTTTAAATTCTGATATTTTGAGGCTTGGTTGGGGGCTTTCGGGTCCCCATTCTCCGTGTCACATCCAGGCCCCGACCCCGGGTCGTGACACAAGGACTTCCTCCTAGGAACATACTTAGACGCCGGCACCCTTTCACTTTTCCCGACGTACTCAACTTACCTCGTAGGACCACCAAACTTTTTGACCACCTTTCTGATCACCTCGCTTTCACCAATAGCACCAGAATCAATTTTCTTGTTGCCATAGTCCCATATCTTAGTCGACAAAAAGTAGGGTCAAATGATTTTGTTCCAATCTTACCATAATCATACCCATGGCATATGAACTCAGCAAAGACACATGTAAACAGTCTACAATCGCTGCCCTGGTAAAAAAAAGAAATAAGATAAGACATCAAACATAAAGGGAAAAAATTGAAAGATAAAAAAAATCAATACTTACTTTGAATCTCCAACTTGTTGTGGAATGTTATCATGAATAAAAACGTGAGGCTATCCAAGAATGCATAGTCCATATAGTCTACTGAGTTTTTCCAATCAATTCACCCCTTTTCCCATAAAACCCAGTATTAACCAAAAAGAGAGATATAATTTCAACCAACTTCTTCATCAATTGAATCACTGCCATATTGTGGCTCGAGCCAACTTTGCTAAGTGAATCAAAGATGAACCGGCACCTACTTTGAATAGAAAATACTACCAACACCCAATGACATTTCTCTGGAACATGAAGAGGGATACAAACGTCGTCCACTTTATCCCACGACGTATTTGCCAATATCTTGTAACCCCTAATATATTGTACAACAACATGGGCATGGGCGATCAATGTACTGTCCCTGTTGTTGGTGACCCAAATGTCATGTATTTGTTTAATCCAATAAATAAAGAATGTGGCAGTCGTTGTGACTCTATTTTAGGATGCATCACCATACTTGCATTTCTTGCGCAGGTAGTACATAAGTACATCCACATGCTGTATTTTCATTAAAAAAAGGAAATAAACAATCATTAATGAAAAATGAAAAAAAACATGCTTTTAACATAATGTAACCCATCCTAGAAATCCAAGAACACAACACAACGTACAAACACGCCAATTTTTACATCTCACCAGGCAGCCAAATGATTATGCAAAACTTAATAAAAAATGAAAACATGATAAATAAGATTACCGAATATGTCCAAGCCATTCCAGTAGTGACCATGACGTAAAACCAGTTCATCAACCCAACAGATTTAACACCGAAATCAAATGGAGGATTTATCTTGTTCGAAGTAACCGTAAAAGCGCTAACTCTCATAAAAAAGGGATAAATGAGTAATTAATTAATGTAATAAAGTCAATTAAATCATATATACGAAAAAATAACACAAACCGGCCACGTTATTTTGATAATCTGTCTTTAATCCACTTCTTAAAGGCATCAACCAACTCCTGATGAACTTCCAATTTGTCATGGCCAACAAAAGGGTGCTTCAACTGAAAAATGACCGATGATTCTGTTGATTTACACGCTGAACTACTTAGGTCAGCATAGTTGACTGGCCAAACTTCCCAGGAGCCTTTCTTTGGGCCCGTTGCATTGGTGTAACATAAGGAATTTTGTTTTCCAAAGCAATAATCTGCGACTCTCTAAAATTGGGTAATTCAAAGTCATCCTACGTAGGAGTCCTGTGTGCAGACGTTGTGGCTTCAGCTAGGAGTTTAAATTGGGTTTAAAAGGTTATTAAAATTTGATAAGTTGCACTACTATTAATTGACATTGGTTACTTTTATAAGTAAATACTAACCTTCAGCTCTCACGGGAGGATATTTTGGAGACTGATATGCCGCTTGATCATCCGTTGAAAAATCAGGAATGAGATTGTGAAAATCACCCATATGTACATCCACATCAACTAGATTGTCACCCTCACCAACATATATACAGTAAATGGTGATTAACAAAGAAGATGACCAAGAAAAGTGTCAAAATGCAAAACAACTTATGTTAAAATCTAAATACCAACGTGGGATTCGTAATAATTACCACGGCCAATACCATCAGGGATACCAATATCCAGAATATTTAGATGCCCTATTTTGAACATGGCAACACATAAACTGTACCGCAAGGTGGGAACTAACGAACACACCAATGTCTTTATCCAGAGGAAAACTAACATGGTGCCCCCTATAAGAAAACTAAACAAAACATCAATACTTTAAACCATTCAATACCAAAATTTTCCAGATACTGAATACCCATGAAATTAACAAAACCCGCAAATAATTCTTTCCAGTTAAGAACAGGTAAAAGAAGTAAGATTTTCAAGAAGTGCAAAATACTTAAAAATCCACCATGAAATGTACCAGTCTGGACAGGAAAACACATACTTTTTACCATAATGAATACCATTAATTTTTCAAGAACACCAACCAATTAACACCAACAAAAAAAGCTAAGAATAACCACCAGACTTATCACAATAAGATATTCACCATGTATCAATTCTAATTTAATATAGTAAACTACCAAGGGGGAACCTACGTAACACTCCAAAATCTTTGCCAAATAACAAAAAATGGCACCGGGAATTTTATGAACCAATAAAAAGGGAAAAAAACTATCGTAAAAGGCATTTTTCCGAAAAAGCCAAAATAATATCACTACCTAATAAGATGAGCAATGGATAATGTGCACCAACTATGTTGCCTACCAATAAAAACACCAAAAGTGCAACTCAAATTGAAGAAGAAATTATGACAATGTGAACTGCCACCATACTGAATACCAACAGTATTAGCTTTAAAGTGCAACAAACATTTTTCCCGCCAAACAAGGCACATTTAATTACACCAAAATATGTTAAGCATCGCATCCAAGATTAAATTGCAAGAACACCAACCAAGTAAATTAAACATTATTTACCAAGAAAATCTATCCATTTCAAACAAAC
The DNA here is from genome assembly GCA_029948455.1 of Solanum rostratum. Taxonomy (NCBI): domain Eukaryota; kingdom Viridiplantae; phylum Streptophyta; class Magnoliopsida; order Solanales; family Solanaceae; genus Solanum; species Solanum rostratum. The sequence continues at coordinate 27,595,321 of CM057047.1, forward strand.
GAAATCCATGTTCACCATTAAAAAGAACATAATGTTCAATAGCCCTAATGAGATGATATGTGGATAATGTCCACCAACTGTGTCAACTACCAATAAAAACACTAAAACTGCAACCCAAAATAACCACATTTAAAACCAATGGTCTCACCATACATATTGCACTAAATTGACCATTGAAAAACCAAATGATTGACAATGTGAATTGCCGCCAGACTTAATACCAACAGTATTACCTTTACAGTGCATCAAACACTTTTCTCGCCAAACAGGAAACATTTAATTACACCAACATATGTTAAGCATCACATCCAAAATTAAATTGCAATAACACAAACTCCAACCAAGTATATCAAACATCATTTACCAAGAAAATCTGACAAATTCAAACAAACGAAATTAATGTTCACAATTAAAAAGAAGATAATGTTCAACAGCCTTGTACATAAACTTATATGATACCTTCTCAGCACCAACTCCTTCATTGTTTAAACCATGGCTCATGTCAACTTAATCTCATTGAGTAGATTCTTGAAATATTCTTCCATGTATGCTTTCAGTTCTCCAATTTGCACTTCAACCTTGACCTCTAAGTCTATGAAGTCATTGCGCACTTTAAAATAAAAATAGGAAAAAGTATTAAAAAAGGAACTTGCTTGAAAGTGTGAGAATTGAAAAAAATAATATACTTACCAACGTGATGTCCGCAGCAAGCTTTTTAAAGTTACGTGCAGCGACGTCATCATTGGACTGAACGCTCACATAAGAAACATCGTTGTCAACAGAGTTTGAATCCTCAAGTTGCTCAACCTCAAAGGCCGCCAAGTCTTCCGCGGTAAAAGCAAAATCTTGAAACTTGTACTTCAAATTTATTAAAAACCATGTAACATTAGTATGAATAAAGTCTAAGAATAAGCCAATAAAGTGATGTAGCATGATGATTACCTGACTACCATACCGCCTAAACATTCCTCTCAAGAGCTTCTCATAATACAACCTGTCATCTGATGGTGTCCAATTGAAAAGACAACGAATTCGATGTTCCCTCCGAACGGAAATGGCAGGATCCACTTTGTTGCAACACTCATAAAACCATATTTTCATAGCCAATGGAAACTCATAAAATTTAAATAATCTGGGTCTCTAGCAAGTTGACAGACCAGAGAATCTCTCAAATCAAAAAACGAACGTCTACCCCATGGATATGTTGTATAACGTCCAGAGTCAACCAATAAAAAATGATCTAACGAGACAAAATGTTTTTTTAGGGGAGGGCGGTGATGACAAAATGTATGTACTAATAAAGTAAATAACTAAAATATTAAAAACATCCTCAGTCTCAAACAACCTTGCCTTAAAGGAACTTATCAAATGTTGTTTTTCAACACCCTTCGCGCATTCCATCGGGGAGTATCGCTCAACAAGCTTTGATCTTCTAGAAAAATCATGTGTGTAATTGTCAATTGTACCACATTTCAAACCGGTAACCGCCCTAAATTCTCTCAGACCAAATCCTAAATATTTTCCATTAAAATTAAATATAAAGACATCACCAATGTCGTACTTGTTCGTCCTATGATGAACCATGGCTCGAATAAATTGTGCTTGCACATTCAAGGGTGGCAGATCAAATAAATAACCAAATGGGCCACTTTTAAACAGGTTAAGCATCTTGATAAAAAATAGTTATTTTATCAAACACTTTATCATTGACATACAAGCACCATCGAGACACTTTTTGATTATCCTGAAATGGCCTAGAAAATTACGAAAACTGTGATGCCCCCCAAAATAAAATTTTTAATGAACAGTACCATACCCATTTAAAAAATATTACATTATACTTTTGGTTCATTTTGGGATTTCTTACTTCTTGCCTTTACTTGTTTCTTTTTTTGGGAGCCTGAAGGAATCTTTCCTTTATTCCCAACAGATTTCTAATTCAAAAAAAGTATTAAAAAAGATATTTTCTAACAGCCATGAAGTAGTAAAATTCAACCAAATAACGTACTTTCGCAGGAGCAGACAAATTCGACACTTTGTTCAACTTGGCTCTCTTTTGACAGTGGGATTCATCCTCGAAATCACTATTATGCGGTAAATTAGTCTCATGCATTTGCCCCTAACCTTTCCTTTTGGAAGTTATATTACCCTGGCTCTTGTTAGAACTAATGTTTATGAATTTATCCTTCGACCTTTTTACACTCAAATCGTTGACCATTTTGATTGGTGATGGTGTGTACGCATTTAAATCAAAACTTGGTCTAGAAGAGGAACGAGGGGTGCTATCGACTGAAATAGTATTCCTTGGAAACCTTGGGCTTTTTCTAGTAGGTGTGACTTCCATAGTTATTTTTTTCCTTTACTAGTAAAAGAACACTACAAAGAAACCCAAAAAACACCAAGAACAAAAAAATTAGGGCGGATATAATACCTTCCCCGTATACCAATAGTTAGATTCAAGAAGATTACCAAGAAAAAAAGGGCCGATCTTATCTGGAACAATGGACGGAATTTTCAAACCTATTGAACAGTTAATTTTATTCTTTTTAGTATGTAATGGAAGAAGAAATTGAATAAAATATGTTGAATTCGTATACCAATAGTACGTTCAAGGATTCAAGAAGATTACAAAAATAGAAAAAAGAGGGGGGGGGGGGTTTCGATCTTACTGGAACAATGATGGAATTACCAAAGCTTTTGAACAATGAATTTTTTTTAAGCGTGTAATGGAAGAAGAAATTAAATAAAAGATGTTGAATTCGTATACCAATAATTACATTCAAGGATTCAAGAAGATTACAAAAACACAAAATAAAGGAGGGGCGATCTTACCTGGAACAATGGCCGGAATTTCCAAACGTTTTGAACAATGAGTTCTTTTAAGCATGTAATTGAAGAAGAAGGTGAATAAACATTTTTGAATAGATGGGGGGACGTGTTGGCTGATTGAATCGGCGCGTCAGTCGAGGTCTGGGCACATCCCATCACCATGATGGTTGGTTATTACCCATTGGGTAAAACCACAATACTGTGTGAAATAGAAAAAAGAATTTTTGGCTCACATTAAATGCTTTGACAACAAAACAAAAAAGAAATAAAAAAGGGAACAAAATTTTAATCATTAATGTGTTGTCAGCCCGTAAATAAATTAAAAAAATTATGACTTGTATTAATGGGTTTGGGCGGCAAATCGATTAAAAAATTATAAAAAAGGGAATAAAATCTGACTCTCATTAATACTTTGTCAGTAAAGAAACTTTGTACATTTTGGTAAATTTTTGTGCTATTTTGGTAAATAAAATAGAAAGTATAATTTGTATCCAAAAGTTGTATACTTGTGTAAATTTTCTTTTAAAAAATCACTTTCATGCCTTTTTCAACTCTTTGTCTACAATAGCAAATGCTACAAGAAGAAAGTTATCATTTTCATCAACCCCAACATCAATTACTAATTTGATTTCATATTCAATATACATATAAGTTCCATTTACTGAAATAAAAGGCAGCATGTTTGGAATCCATCGATGCATGGCTTGAAAGCCCAAAATACAAATTTTAAAAGTTTTTACCTCTAATAAACTCATAGACTCTTCATGTTTCCATTCTATGACTATTCCATGGTTAAAGTGTTGAAAAGTTGCAAAAAGAATTTGGCAGATCACTAAATGATTTCTCAAAGTCTCCATATACCATTTGAAATGCACGTTAACGTCCAAGTCACGCTTTTCTATATGTTACTTGATGGCCAAACTTTTCGTGAACCTTTGAAATGACATCTACCACCAAGAACGTAGGATTTTTTTTTAATTTGGTTTAGAAGAAAAGGTGCAATCAAATTGGTATTTAGGTTGGCATGGCCTCTAGAAAGCCCTTCGGTCTCATATCTATGATTTTCAATATATTTTCCTATCTTCCAAAAGTTACCTCCTACCTTTCGGCCTCGAAGAAACAACAAGCAACCCAATAAACTATAGGACTTGCATCTTACAACCCATAGACTCTTGGTTGATATTACCACCTTGAATTCTTTATTTTTTTGCAAACTCCAAATTGTTACGACCCATTTCAACTTTTCTTTACTACTAAAAAACATACCTTTTTAAGGTCTTTTTTGGCTTCTTCAGACTACACAGAACAATATTCCATCTCAGATCCACATGTATACATCAAAATGTATTTTGCGTTCTCCAATGTCCTAAAGTAAGGTATATCATAATTCTGCATTTCAAAGGCACCCTATTCATATTGATTATGAAGACTTACTCTAGTATCATTTTGAGAAAAATCTCTAGTATCATCAACATCGTCTCATCATCACATTGTGAAGGTTCATCTTCTTTTGAACTTTCATCACTAATGTCAACATTTACATCATTATATCGATCAATGTTGGTCTCATTATCCCTGTAAAAAATATATTAGTTTTAAATTTTAGCAAGATAATGGAATATAGAAGCTTGTTTTAAAAGTGACCATTTGTACTCTTAAAGGTTATTTCTTCAATTAATAGGATATAATTTGTGTATACTGATAATAAAAATTTATCTTATTAAATTATTACACAAAAATTCAGTCAAAAATATAAAGTTGTTATTTTACCTTGCCTCATATATCCTATGGCTATTATCACTATGCATTTGGGTACTTGAGCCTTCATCAAATGATTGATGGTCATGCATCGACAATCTCTGGAATGATGGTTGAGCAATCGGTTCCGCAAGATGAGGTTGACAACCGTAGCAAATCTATAAATTTGAGCCAATAAATTCATGTGATAATCGTGCTGACTACTAATTTGAAATACATCATTTTGATTTATTTCTTTGGTCTTTATATACATTTCCAAAAAAATTTATTTCAACCTTATCCGCAAATATTTGAGGTATGAAAAGGAATTGTAACAAAGATTGGTCATTCTCAATATTGAATTCAGTGAACCTTATATTGTTACCTTGAATTGAATATGGATATTTTTCAGAAATATCCATTTGAATATTTTCACTATTTGTTCCCATTTTCTCATGCAACAAACCAACCAATTCAACATAGTTGATTGAAGTAGCCATGCTAATAATCGTTCTAGCACATTCAGAATACATAAATCCGTTCATGTCAGTAATTATTTCGCCACCCCAATACAAAGCAACCATCACATGATGTTCAAAGTTTGTCATTTTTGTCCTACACATAAAAATAAAACATTTTTTATAATTAATAAATAAAAAATATAAATTTAGAGTTATATAATAAAAACTTAACATCATACGATATTTTAACTTGACTTATTTAATTCATACTTGATGAAGTTTTTTGAATAATATTCAATAATGGGCCACACAAGTAAAAACTTACTTGTTGGAATATGCTGAACATTCTTCCAACAACATGCATTTTATAACCGTATGTGATTAGTTTGAAAAATAGAGGAATATTACTTTAACAGAGTCTTGTAACTGGCAATCACGTTTATAAGCTAAAACGTTACTGAGAGTAACATTTTAATAGCTAAGTAGAAAGATTCTCCTACTTTGCAGGATTCAGTTCTATATTTGCAGGGCCCATGATCGGATTCTTAATAAATGTTATTGTGAGTAACGTTTTAAACATAAAATGCATTTCAAAAGTACGTTTTATAAAACGTTACTTAGAAGTACGTTCTAAATTAACACGGTTAGTTTTTGCCCGTTAGATTTTTTAAATAAAATAGCCTAAAACACTACCGAGAAATATGTTTAAACTAGTTTTTGTAAAATTTTGAGAAAAAAAATGTATTATTTTGGTGGATTGTTTTAAATAATGGCTTAATTTGGTCAAACAATTCGCATACTAAGTACATTTCAAGTAATAACGCATACTTTTTGCATACATAAGCTAACCATGTAGGGACCTGAGCTCCTATTCACCCTCCTCGTCGTGGCTAGACGGATTGATTGAAATTGCTATTGGTGAATCCTCCATTTCAGAGACAACAACCACTTTCTTTCATACTTTTGTTAAGACTTGTCTATTTATGGATATTTACTTTTGAGGGTGAGCCCGGGAGATGACTTGGCCCCCGTTCCACTCATGATAGGGTAAAAGTATGGGTTCACAAGTAATCAACTTAAAATCATGAAATCTGAGTGAAACTACACAAAATCATGTAGAATAACTTCAATTGAATCAAAATTAAGATTACCTAAATTAAATTTGTGACCCAAACTAGCTCTAGGTGTGATACAATGATTTGGATCTCTAAAAGAACCCCAATCAAGCCCCTTAGCATATTAAGCAAACATAAGGTAATGAAATAAGGCAAACCTAATGCGGAAACTTATAAGAAGACTAAGAACACTGCATAGAGAGAAAGAAATATGACAACATAGACTCCACACAATCCAATCATGCCTCTAATAAATCCAACATAGGTGCGGGCCTTAGGATATGTTCCTGGCTCACCCTATACAAAAGAAATTATATGAAATAGTCTCAAAGTATCAACATAGACTAAGGACCCAGAAAGAAAACATAAACTTGGCTTGCCGTAGAAGCATGAGGACTCACAACATAATCTTCAATGTAGAGCGAAGCTAGCCAACTACGTGAGGAGTAGAATGAGATCCCTTCCCTGTATTATAAAAAAGTTGTGGCATGAGATCCTCAAAATTTGTGCTTCTTTGTGGCATGAGTTTAATACTAAGTTGGGACTTGTTCCTGTACATGTTTATGTTGTTTTGAATTCGTAGTCATTGGCTAGATGTTGAATTAGATCAAAGCAAAAAAAAAAAGAAGAGGGTTGAATCGAAGGGTGCTAGAATACCTAAGTTGGTTAGATCGCAAGGGTTGTCCCCATTACACATACCATATCAAAGGTCTGCTTGGGACCAGATTGGTTTTGAGTGTCAACCTCAATGAGAAAAGTGTGTTAACCATTACCCAAAGTTCTTGAACTACAGTATCACTAGGTGGCATTGTGATTCTCAAATTCATGTTCGTCACCACTTGTTAAAGTTAGGCAATGATCAGGTTATGTTGCAAAAGATGTCATTATTGGGCTCTGTTGTGTCACTAAGATATTTAGCACCTCCTCCAGATTCTGACCATTTCTATGATTTTGATTGCAACTGTGGCTCTCCTAATTGCTTTATTGGTTATATCCTACCTTGAGGATGGGAGTCACATTACACATTTTGTTTTGGATGTGGTCATAGGTCAATGGCTCCCAATCCATTGTTACCATGGTTGTCGTTGATGATAATAGATTTTCTTGCTAACATTTAATAGGTCAAAACAATACCATAGTTGTCTTGTCCCCATGGCGTACATAAAATGGTATAGTTGTAAATGTAGTGACCAACAATTGCTGAATAAGAGTGGTTGCAATGAAAAAAGATGAACAGAAATAAATGAAGCCTATTTTCTGACATAGTTGTTGGGCAACGCCACAGTGAATTAATGAATATTTCAGTTATTCAAAGCTGCATATGTTCCGTAAATATGAAAGGAGATATATTTATAGCCAAGCCTTAGAAAACATGTATGAATCGAATTCTTTGAAAACGGTAAAAACCATAACTGTTGATTCCCCATCTCGTATGATACTAGTGTTATGTCATCTTCGTATCCCTGTCCAATCCAGATTTTACTCCAAATTTGGACTTGTAAGTGCAAGCATATCACTAAAAATTTTCAGATATAAAGCGCACCTCTTCATCTCAGAAGAATAATTAGTCCAATCTCCACCCCAACAAGACTCTCTATATATTTCCTCTCCATACATATGTTATATCTATAGCTTAAAGCCAAATTTGCACGACAAAAGAAGTTCCAAATTTATTCCGGGCTGACCCACTTATCAAGTTTGAATTCAACTGCAAATAAATGTATAGAACGTCTTTATGGATGGTACATTTAGGGGTCGTTTGGTTTGAAATGGGATTAGTTATGCTCGAATAAGTTTTGCTGAAAGTGATTTTTGTCTGTTTGGTTTGGCATATTCAAAATACATTTATAGTACAATTTCTAAGATAGCTCATCTTTGTCTCAGTAGAGTCTTTTAGTGGCACGTTTCGGTCCTCTTCCCCATTACTTAGAAAAAGTGAGCCACCGGTTCAGGTACAAGATACTATCATTACCGCCTGGACAATTGGACATCCAACCCGTAATTGCAACGACCCAGTTGCAAGAACGGAGCTCTACCAACTAAGCTATATCCCCCCGAGCCAAGTGGAGCATGCATGAAGTAATCAGATGCTTCTTCTATTCTTTTCCCTGGCGCAGCTGGACCATCCTGGACTTGAACCAGAGACCTCACACATGAAGTAAATGATCGCACCTACGGTCCAACCAATTGGGAGAGAATCAATAGATTTCTTTTGGGAAGCTATTCTTGTTTACTAAAGTATCCTTCGCCTTATTTAATTTTTTATTTTTTTTTTTTTGATTTTCTTTGTGAGCTTTAACTATTCATGGTCAAAAATAATTTTTTATCTTATTTAACATATGTATATACATTTTCATGATTGTGCCATGTGTTTTTAAAATTAAACTTTCTCTTATTGAAATAGTTGACATTTTAATTGATATATAAAAATAATTTTAAAGTGAGTAAAAAACTATTTAATTTAAAATATAGAATTTAATAAGGGCAAATCACATCGAGAGACATTTCACTTAAAATAATTACAAAAGCAGCCCTCATTGTATAGGCATGGATAGTCCGTATATATTTGTGTATCACAATATATATTTAGTGCATAACTCATGTATAAGTAATATATATTATATAATAGTGTATACTTTCTATAACATTTGACAACAATATCATAGTCACATTAGTTCAATGATTTGGGGCTATTCTTTTATGTAAAGAAAACATGAGTTACTTTTTTTGTAAACTTCTTACTTTTATGTATATAAATGTAATTTTCCCATTTAGTAATGGAGATAATATTTTAAGAGAAATCAAAATATAAATAGACATAATTATTAGACAAATAATTCAACTTATAATATATTCATAAATTAAAATTGTATTTATAAAATATAATTTTTTTTAAAATAAAAATACAAAAAACAACGATTAATCAAGGTTTTGAGTATTATTATAAATTATGTTATAAACATAAATGTAAAAATGGTGACAAAAGAGAGTTTAAAGGGAACATTTTTGTTATTTCACATACTTTATCCCATAATAAGTTATTCTACGATTATTATTCCATCTCCTAGAAGGGATAACTTATCCCAGGACTAAATTGTTAATCCTGGAACAAGTTATCCTACATGTGCAACCAAACAAGGAATTAAAAGACACTAAAAAAATTATTCTAGGATTAACATCTCTTATCCATCACCAAAAGACCCCTTTAAGTAAAATTAATAGTTCCCTTTTAAGTAAAATTAAGAGTTGTAGGAACTATGACTCACATAAGCTTTCCGATTATGACTGGCTTAAACATCTTTTCCTTTGCCATGTCTAACAAGTTTCCAGCAACAAAGCATAGAAACCTCAATGGGCAATTCACTCTGAAGTGTAGCAAAGTTACATGACATTAGTCCGAGCTCACTGGTGTTTTTACCAGAGATTCCAACCTTGAACTCGGACTCACATCAAATACAACCTAAATTAATCATGGACTCTTCACAAAAGGCTCAATGTTCATACACTAAAAAACTAGCCTCGGACAAAATAAAGTGATTAACGAGGCATAAGAATAAATAATCCAAACTTGCCAACTTGAAAGATACGTATAACTAAACTTATAAAACAAAGCGGGTGAGAAATCCTAGGCAGACTGCCATCATCAATTTCTCGATGCCATTATATGACAGGTAAATAAGGAAATCCGTCCAGAGGCAAGTACAAGTGCAACGAAAAAAGAAAGTGCACGGGAAAGCTATTCAAAACTTCAACACATCAAACCTCCAATCGTGACACACTCATCTTTGGTTCCTATTTTTTCATCTTGTCCAGATGAAAATAGAAGCTGACAATACAAGTGTATGAGACATTATCAATATTTGGAGCTCATCAATTGTTCCAGATCGCAGTTGCAACTACCAAGTGCTACAGCAATTCTAACAAGTCTTTTTAGATACATAGATATCATCAGTAAAATACTTGTCAAAACATTATGAGATGCCAGATGCAGGTGTCAGCATTCCCTATTACATGCTAGTAAAACTTCAAGAACTACTCAACTTTCTCCATCTTCACCAAGCTCACCATCTTCTAGCTCTTCATGACCACCATTTCGACGTGATGCATCCCTATCTCTTCTTTGTCTTTTATACCGACTTTCACCATCGGATTCAGGTGAATGTGCATGCTGTCATGAAAGCAGAAAAAGAATATCAATATTGCAGACTGCCAAAGAGCATAATAAGAACAGAGAACTAACTTTAAATGGAGATATCAGAACCTTCTTTGACTTTCTACGATCGCTGCTATGTCGACGGGACTTTCTAAATTCCTCTTTCTCATCCCTGTCAGATGCCACCTCATCGTTGGAGCTATGATGACGCTTCCGGTGCTTCCTTTCTTTGTCTCTTTCAGGTTCCTCTTTCTCATCCTTGTCAGAAGCCACCTCATCATTAGAGCTGTGGTGTCGCTTCCGATGCTTCCTTTCTTTGTCTTTTTCTCTTTTTCTCTCTTCTTTGTGCTCATAGCTGTCTGTTACATCCATAGTCACGCTATATGGCTCATCTTTTTTTGATTGTTCTTTTCCCCTTTCTTTCTCTTTCTCATGCTCTTTTTCCTTCTCGCTTTCCTTCTCCCTTCTCTCCTTATCCTTTCTCTTCTCTTTCTCCTCTTTTTCTCTCTCTTTTTTGACCTGCAAAGTAGCACAATCTAAACAATGAACTGATATGATAAAGAATCTAATAGCTGTTCCAGAGTTTGCTATATAGAATCTAGGCCAAATGCATAAATAACCCCCTAATGTTGGCTCCAATTTTTATTTTAAACTTCAACTAAGAAAAGTTTCAATTGAACACTCTGTCCTAACAAAAATAATTTCTAATAAACACCAATTTGGCAGTCCAAATCTAATACAAGTGGGAGCTCACTCTCTTATGCCGTGGCAAATCAAATCAATTATAAAAACAAAAAATATACATCAGCAACAGAAGTACAAAACAGAATAAGGAGACACAAAGATACACATCAATCAGACCTCCTTTGGGTGCTCATGATTCTTCGATCAAATCCTTCATGGCAAAGGATAAACATCAATCCAATAAGATTGACTATATTATTTCCCACAGTTTAGCGATCTAAAGTGGTTGCCATATTGAGGGCGGACATATTTGGAATTGTGAAAGAATTGGGTGAGTCCACATTTCCACACTTGCCAATGAGCACCTCGCTGGAACTCTCTCTCTTCCTCTCCTCTTTCTTCAACGAGAGAGAGCTAAAGCTCTCCAAGGCAATTGATTTTTGGGAAGAATTTCGCGGGTCCACATTTCACAAACACTTGACAGAGTATCACCTTCTCCAATGAGCACCTCACTGCAATTCTCTCTTTTACTCTCCTCTTTCTTTGACGAAAAACACTAACGCTCTCCAACAACTTCTGCAGTAACTGAATTAGTTGAAGATCAAGATGCAGTGACCATTTCAGTCACGCCTATTTAAAGCCCATTATATTTATTGTAACTTCCTAATTTGCGTTTAGCCCTTATTTGTTGTTTTGCTTTTGTTTTCTTCCAATTCACTTCTCTCTTCTCCTTATCATTTTGGGAAATTGTTCTATGTTGAATTTATAATTTGTTAAGGAATTCCAAGATGCTGCATTCCACTACTTTTTCATGACCTTTGCTGAAGGAATTGTGCACATAAATTTACCGGCGGCATCACTGTGCATCCAACTTTTTCTGGGGACCTAGACTGTTCTAGTGGGGTCCACATTAATGACAAATATTTGTGTGGGGCAGATTTAATGGACAGGAAGATAGTGGTCATTCCATCGCCAGATTTGATATGGGGTTGGGGGAAGAAGAAGAAGGTGGTCGCGACTGAATTTGAAGAAAGAGGAGGGGAGGTGGTGGACGATCAATCTGAAATGGTGGAAGAAGTGGTTGCCGCAGATAGAAGATAAGGAGAAAGGGGTTTGAAAAGATGAAAAGAAGTTATAGTTGAGCATTTAGGCACGCGCTCATATTTGGGTGTCACCTCCTTGTGCCCCATTTGGTCAAAACCCACCCATTTCAGCCCAATAAGAATTAGGTTGATATGTAGCCCAAATTGACACATGAGAGATCTTGTTAGAATATTTTTTAAAAGACATTTTGCTTATTTGATATGTTATTTATAATCATTGTGAGAAATATTGGAGAAGAATATTATTGACTTGTTGTCTCTATATTATTAGATTGAGGTCCTATTTATATATACTATATTAGATTCCTTTTCCAACTAGGATACTATAATACAATACTTTTCCAAGTAGGATTTCATATACTATTGTTATTCCTATTCTATTCTAAGTAAGATTGTATTTACCTATTCCTACTCTAACACTGCCCCTCAAGCCAGTGCATACATGTCATATGTACCTTACTTGTTACAAATGTAATTAATACGAGGATCGATGAAATTTTTGGTGAGATAGCTACAAGTTGATCATTCAACTTCACAAAATTGACAATCAATCTTAATGTGTTTAATCTTCTTATGAAATACTGAATTTGATGCATAATGCCAGTCAATCTCAATGTGCTTGGTCTTCTTATGAAATACTGAATTTGATGCAAAATGTCGATGACACATAGAATAATTAATTCTTGAATTGTTGTGTGGAACTTCCCAAGACTATTTTATACCATAGAGTGACTTACATAATCAATATACAAGTTTGCTTAACCCCCCCTGAGCAACAAAACCAAGTGGTTGCTCTATATAGACTTCTTCCTTGAGACAATCATGAAAAAAATTCTTAAGGTCCAATTGATAAAAAAAGCCAATGTAGAATGGGCCATAGATAAAAAAAAGGGACATATGCTATTTTAGCCTCGGGAGAGAAAATATCACTGTAGTCCAACCCAAATATTTGAGTTTGGTAGAAAATATATGGATCATCTCGAAATCAAGAAACAAGTTGACCTTGAACAAGAAAGTCACCATAAAATTGGCGAGAACATGCTCATGCACCAAATTATTAGATTTGATGGCTAAATATGGTCACAATTTGACAAACAAAATAATATGGATAGGGTCGGAATAATAGCACAACTCTACTAGGAAAACAGAAATTATATAGGTAGGATCATATTGACGGCACGATCCTACTGAAAAAGAGAAATTGTATGGATAGGGTCGTCACGATGGCACGACCTTACGCAAATCGAACTTGAGTAAATAGTCACTGAAAGACGGCACTTAGCTACATAAATTAAATATGAAAAAGTAGTCACTGGAAGGATGGCACGGTGCTACATAAAATGAATATGAGAAAGTAGTCACCGAAAAGATGCACAGTGCTACCGAAATTAGATATGAGAAAATAGTCACCAAAAAGATACATGGTGACCCTAACTTTTGCTAATACAATCATCGGCCAGTCGGCAGCGGAAGCTCTTTGATTTTCTACCAAGACTGTAGAAGCTCTGATACCATGTGAGAAATATTTGAGAAGAATATCATTGACTTGTTGTCTCTATATTATTACATTGAGACCCTATTTATAGATACTATATTAGACTCCTTTTCCAACTAGGATACTATAATACACTCCTTTTCCAAGTAGGATTCTGTATATTATTGTTATTCCTATTCCTATTTTAAGTAGGATTGTATTTACCTATTCCTACTCTAACAGACATATAAAAAAAAAAGAAAAAAATGTATTGGATACTAAAAATTTATAAAGAACAAGCAAAGAAATTAAAACCTTGATAAGAATTGGGTTGGTTGGGTTGTAACTAGGATTTCAGCCCAAGTAGCTTTTGGGCGGATCAATAACCCGCTTATTTATTAACTCAACCTAAATTTAGCCCAACCCACCCATTTGGCACCCCTAGCCACATCAGAGCAAGGTGCTTAATAGTTATTGGCCTTGGTTAAAGTGTCAAAACGAAAACGGGAGCCAACTCAATTGAGCTCAACCAAGCTTTGTACAATATCAAGTCGTGCTCAACCTAGCATAGTAAAGTATAACCAAGTGCTCGAAACGATTCGATACCGAGTCAGCTCTTTAATATTTCGTTTTGGGTAATGCTTCGCCATTAGAAAAATTAAATTTATAATAAACTACTTGATTAAAAAATATAAACTTAACTAATTTGAATTGATAACTACATTCAAGTGTGATTAATTAGTATAAATTACTAGTCTAAATTAGAATTCAATTTAGATAACGCTAACTTAATAGTGTCCGTAGAATAGAACTTTCAGGCAAAATAAAAAAAAAGTAAAGCAACAATGTATTCAAAAAGAATTGTACAATAGTCAAATTCATTAATTTTTGAATTCTTAAATTAACTACATTTCCTAGCACCATAAAGTAGTCTTAAGTAGCGATGTCCATAAAAAGTTTAATTACATCATATTAACAAGAAGTGTAAAATTATAAATTAATTTTAACATATAATAATTATTGAATTGCCTATGACAAAGTTCTGAGGGATGTCCCATGGAGATGTCTAGACGCGAAAGGTGTTAAAAGGATGTATATTAGGGTAATATAGGACATGTATGACGGAGCCAAAACTAGGGTAAGAACGGTGGGAGGAGACTCAGAGTTATTTTCCTGTTGAGATGGGACTTCGTCAAGGATCTGTTTTGAGCCTTTTTCTTTTTGCCTTATTAATGGATGAGCTGACACGATCTATCCAGGAGGAGGTACCATAGTATATGCTATTTGCGGATGACATAGTACTGATTGATGAGACTCAAACTAAAGTTAATGACAGATTGGAGGGTTGGAGATACACTTTGGAATCCAAAAGGTTCAAACTGAGCAAGACCAAAATAGAATACTTGGAGTGCAAATGTAGTGGTACAAGGGATGAAGCAGTCATTGAAGTGATGCTTGCCACTCAACCTATTCCCAAGAGAGAACTTTAAGTATCTTGGGTCCATCATCTAGAGTAGTGGCGATATCAATGATAATGTCACACATCGTATTTGGGCAGCATGGACGAAATGGAGACTTGCCTCCGAAGTATTTTGTAATAAGAAGATACCACCTAAATTGAAAGGCAAATTTTACAAAATGGTTATTAGACCATCTCTCCTATATAGGGTGGAGTGCTGGCCAATCAAAAACTCACATGTTCAGAAGATGCAGGTCGCGGAGATGAGGATGTTGAGATGAATGTGTGGACATACCAGGGAGAATAAAATTAGGAATGAGACCATTCGCGGGAAGTTAGGAGTGGCCTCCATAGCAGACAAAATGAGAGAAGCGAGACTGCGATGGTTTGGGCACGTGCAGAGAAAAAGTGTTGATGCTCCTATCAAGAGGTGCGAGAGGATGGATTTAAGGGTTACGCAAAGGGGTAGAGGTAGATCGAAAAAGTAGTAGAGGGAGGTGATTAGACAAGATATGGCATAACTTTGTATCACCGAGGACATGACCTTAGATAGAAAGGAGTGGAGGTCGCGTATTAGAGTAGAAGGTTAGAAGACTAGTAGAGGTAGGATAATGCCGGGCCGTGTGATACAAAAAGTTAGTAGAGGTAGTCTTATCGTTATATATTGTGTTGTTATTGTCCGTCATTTATTTTACTTTTATTGTCTTTATAGATTTTCATTTGTTGTCCACTTTAATCGTTTCATATATCGTATTTTCTGCTTTAGGGGATGATATTTTTTGAGATGAGGGTCTTTCGGATGCAGCCTCTCTATCTCTATGAGATAGTGGTAAGGTCTACGTATACTTTACCCTCCCCAGACCTCACTTATAGGATTTCACTGGGTATGTTGTTGTTTATTGTTAATAATTATTGAATTGATATTTTGTTAACTTAGTTAAAAGATTTATGATGAATTTTAGTCTCTCGATGCTAAATCAAATCCTATCTCCATTTGGGGAAACGATTTAGAGAAATATGAGAAGTCAAACTGGAAAATAGATTATCTTTCCTTGGGCAGATTAGAGGTGCTTATCAAAAGTGAGAGTGATTCTTTACCCACATATACTATGGCTCTATCTCCTTACTGCAAAGTATCTCTATAGAGTTGGACAAACTTCATAGAGAATTCCTCAGGTAAGGTAACTATGACAAACTTCTAATGTGGTCAAATGGGACTCGATTATCAAATACAAGAAACTAGAGGGATTTGGCGATTTTTAGAGATTTGAAGGCACATGGTTGCATTCCTCAATGCAAATGGAAATGGAGGTTCAATTGTGAATGTAGTTCTCTTTGGAGGGAGGTTATTTGCACTAAATATGATCTACTAAACCCTTGGATCACCACAGCTATGCCTCCCCCACCTCACCCCACCCCACCCACCACTAGCACCACACTGGGAAACACATTCAGGCATGTGGGATTCCTTCATGTTGAACTCCTCAATAAAAACTCGCCTTCCCATTACAAATATCTACCCGAGCCTTTTCAACTTTGCCTCCCATAAAGATGTTCTCATTTCTGATTTCAGGCAAGACCAACAACAACAACAACATACCCAGTGAAATCCCACAAGTGGGGTCTGGGGAGGGTAAGATGTACGCAGACCTTACCACTACCACATAGGTAGAGAGGTTGTTTCCTGAAAACCCTCGTCACAAAAACCCATCAGCAGAATAAGTTAGATATGATAAATAGGCAAGAAAGAGAGAGTAGAACACATGGTAATACGTAGATACAGGATAGTAACATATAAAAAGGCAGATAAATAACATATAAAGGCAGACAATTACCACTCCTTCCTATCTACCCTATTAGCCTGCTACTCTAATTCTCGACCTCCACTTCTTCCTGTCTAAGGTCATGTCCTTGGTGAGATCAAGTTTCACCATATCATATCTAATCACCTCCCCCCAATACTTCTTTGGTCTACCTCTACCCCTCCTTGTAGCTCCCAAATCTAGCCTCTCACACCTTCTAACAGGGGCATCGGTACTCCTTCTCTGTACATGTCCAAACCATCGCAGTCTCGCTTCCCTCATCTTGTCAGCTACAGGGGCCACCTCTAGCTTCTCCCGAATGACCTCATTCCTAATCTTATCACTCCTGGTGTGACCACACATCCATCTTAACATCCTCATTTCTGCGACTTGCATCTTCTGAACATGTACGATTTCAGGCAAGACCACAGTAGGATTATTACCTTCAGGAGGAACTTAAATGATTGGAAACTAGGAAGTAGCCCGAGTTTATTGAACCATCTCAGTGACTCCCCTCCTGCATCTTCTACCCCAAACAACCAAAAGCCAAAAGAATGGAGGATGATTTCGTTTTTCAAGAACAAGGGCGATATTCAGAATTGCAACAACTATAGGGTATCAAGTTACTAAGTCATACAATGAAAGTTTATAGAGTGCAGTCGAGTTGAGGATGAAGGGTGTGTCTGTCTCCAAAAACCAATTCTAGTTCATGCTAGGGCAACAAGGAAATTGTTGGAGTTGTAAAGAAACAAGAGACTTACATCTGATTCTCATTGATCTAGAAAAGGCATATGATAGTTCCTAAGGAGATCCTTTGGAAATGTTTGAAATCTAAAGGTGTATTTGTGACGTATGTTAGGGCAATTAAGAGCATGTATGATAGAGCCAGAACCTGAATTAGAACAATGGGAACACAATTCTATCGTGATGTGGTTACACAAAAGTTGTTGCCTTAAATCTTAGTGATAGACGAATTGGCACGACATATTTAAGGAGAGGTGTCATGGTGCATGTAATTCCCAGTTGACACTATTGATCGATGAGATGCATGGTGGTAATGATAAGCTGAAAGTTTGGAGAAAGACGCTAGAGTTGAATGATTTCAAGTTCAGCATGACTAAAAGTACCTAAAATGCAAGTTCAGTGACTCATGAGGCAGAGAGACAAGTGAAGATCAATGCACAAATATACCGAAGAGAGTTTCAATTGCCTTAGGTCCATGATCCAAGAAGATGCGAAATTGATGATGATGTCACACACTATTGCAAGGTAAGATGAAATGGAGACACGTTTCGAGGTACTTTGCGATAAGAATGTGTCGATGATGTAAACAAAAAGAATTGGGGAAGATTATTAGACAGGACTTGGCACATCTCCACCTTATTGAGGACATGATCCTAGCTAGGAAGATATGGAGGTCGGGGATCAAATTAGAAGATCAGTAGGTAGTCGGGCGTTGTCGCACTTTATGTACGAGAGGTAGGGGGCTAGCAACCTCCGTTCACTAATGGTAGCATTATTTAGCAACTACGTAGTGTCTAATTCTTCTATTTGTGGTACTATTTGTTGCTTGATTTGCTTTGTATTTTTCTATGTGATGTTACACTTTTTTCGCTATCCTGTTTCGATAAAATTCATTTTAAGTCGAGGGTCTGTCGGAAACAGTCTCCTTGCCCTACATCCTACCCTCTCAAAACCCCACTTTGGGATATACAAGGATGTTGTTTTTTAATTGTCAACAGTCTTCAAAAGTAAACATACAAGGCGTTTATAAACTTGTTTGTTCTACAAACCACACTCTACCTGAATCAGTTGCATGGTGTAAAAAAGTTCTTAGAATTGTATTTTCATAAATGAAAAAGAATCATTCACGTAGTAAAACCATAGTGTCCTTCAACAATATTTTAGAACCAAATGATATGTCACTAAATTTATCTTAAAAACAATTCAACTCATAGCATTTTTTGGGGGGAAACTTCAACTCATAGCGTTAATGTGTTAAAATCAAATATTTGGATTAAAATATATCACATAACATGAAATTCTCCATCTAAAAGTTTTGGGGGAAATACAACAGACTGCTAATATCCTTCCATAATAGGAGTTAAGAGGATAGATATAGTCAATTTGATCCCTGTTCTGAAAAAGCATTAGTCAGTTTATAAACATGTCAATATTTTATTTTATTTTTTTTGGTAAATAAAGATTATAAACATGTTGATACACTGCCCTTATAGTATGATTGGTCCACTTTTTATAAATATTATATAATCTTGATGTATGTTCTTTTCACCAAATGCTATTCCACAACCTTATTAAGGTTGAACTAACTTTCCACTTCTTTTATACTCATAAAATTACACCATGGAGTAGGCCAAGAAAATTATGCACAGCTCTATACTAATTAAACTTTTGTTTTGGATAACTATTCTCCACTAAATTAATACTACACTGGAGAAATTATACAGTTAAGGCTTAATCCATTACAACAACAACATACCCAGTGGTACCCCACAAGTGGTCCTTAAAAGTTATTAAGGAAAGGAAAACCTAATCTAAGAAGGCCAAATGCCAAAACATCGTAATAGTGACATTTAAAATAACAAAAGTAGTATGTCTACATGGCTTACAATACATAAATGTAACTAAATACAAAAACAGTTGCAAATTTTCAAAAATTCCTTGAAAAAGCTTTTGTTACTGGCAATTTTTTTCACGGTACTCACTCAATTCCAAATTGAACACCCTTTGTTTTCCTTTTTAAGATAATTAAGAGCAAAGTTACAAATTTAAACGATTTAATATTCTTCGGAGCACAGAGCGTCATATGCTAAATTTTCTGTTTTCAGACAATATTAAAAAAACACTATAATAAAATTAGTAAAAGTATGTCTTTATTATTGTTGCCTGAATTGAACAATATGTGCTAATACTTTCAGTAGAAGTGAATATTGTTTTGATGTGAACGAAAAAGGAATGGGCATTGTACTTGGGATGTATAAGTGTGGATCAAGAGTCTTTCTGAACCTCATCTGGTATAACGAGTAAAACGGTTTTACAAAGGAGACTTTGGGAACATTAAACTCTTAACAATTGTTATCTCCCCCCCCCCCCCCTCCTGTTTTCCTTTTTTTGTAAGTGAAATAATTTACTAACCATAGTGGGAAGTGTACAACACAACAACATATCCAGTGGAATCCCACAAGTGAGATCTGGGGAAGTGTACAAATGAGGTCTGGGGAAGTGTACAACACCCAAAAAAGAAATATAATGAATGCTCAAAGATGGAAACCCTTCAGTATGAAATCCTACACACTCAAAATATTCTCTTGAAAGTCATGTTAGTTACAAAACTGTTCTTCCTCGTGGATTTTGCTTTCCACCTATTCCATCAAGCTCCCACTTTACTGTCTCTTTCTCCTACCAACTAGATTTGCACTCGCAATTGATTCAAACAATTATCGTGCTATTCATGATCTCCAACTTCCTCCTAGAATAAATTTCTATATAATGGATTACACTCTCGAAGGTGACATTTGCAAACACCAATTTCTTCTATTCCACATGCACCCCTAGATTTACGCAATTTTCCCATCTATATTCACAGATGGTGCAGAGAAATTTTAGTTATTTGTATTTCTTGCATCCACTGGATGCTTTGTTTTTAATACAACTCTTACTTCATCAACAAAAAAAAGGAGTTATTTGTATTCTCTTTTTGTTATAATTAATATTATGAATATGAGCTAGATAAACAACAATAGTGATTGTGCCAAGTACAAAGATGCCCCTCGAGAATATGCACAGACAGTGAAGACGTAGAATGAATGCTAAAATTGACAAAGAAAGCATATATTATTTCATAGTCACGGATGGCATTATTCAAAAATTATTTAATCAACGATGAGATTTGTTATTAATTTTACATAATACTATTAAGCTATATAGTACTACCAATCAAATATTTAATAAATTTGATTGACGAAACTCACGATGGAGTTAAAACTATACTGGATATTTGATGACCAATCATACTCTAAGGGGTCATTTGGTAGAGTATATTAGAAAAAAATGATGCATGCATTAGCTTTGTGTGGTATTAGTACCTTGTTTAGTACATTTTTTTAACCTATGTAAAACTTGCACTAGTTACAGATTCTATTGTGTATTGAGGTGTGTATCACTAATACCATGGATTTTCATGTATTAGTAATATAAAGGGTCACAACCCATGCATTAGATTGATTAATGACATAGCTACCCCTCAAATCCCTCTCAAAACATTCCACATTTACCAAAGCTAGAGAATGTGGAGAGTATTTTCGTAAACAAACATCTTTTTGTAGAAGTTATGCAAGGCTTATTATTTATAATACATCAAACCAAACAGTGTATAAGAAATAATATCAGCATAACTAATTTTTAGTGTTTAGCATAAATTCTTATACATTCTATCCAACGACCCCCAAGGGTTTCAAGTTGAGCTGACCAAGACTAAATACTTGAGGAGTGTAAGTTCAGAGATGTGCATGAGGTTGACATAGAAATGAGGCTTGACTATATTCATAAAAGAGATGGTTTTAAGTATCTGGTATTTATTATCCTAGAAAATGGGGAGATTGACAAGGACGTCATTCACCGCATTAGTGGAGGGCAGATGAAATAGAGGCTCGCATTTGGAATTTTGTGTGATAAGAAGGTGCCACCAACACTTAAAGGCAAGTTCAGCAAATTGGTGGTTAGTCCAACTTTGTTGTATGAAGCGTACTATTAGCCGATCAAAAACTCACATTCGGAAAATGAAAGCAACAGATGAGGATGTTACGATGGTATGTGTGGGCATACTAGAAAATATAGGAAGAAAAATGATGATACCTAAGACATGGTGGGAGTGACTTTGATGGAAAACAAGATGCAGGAATTAAGGTTGAGATGATTCGAGCATGTGATAAGGAAATGCACAGATGCCCAGTGTAATGATGTGAGAGCTTAGCTATAGATGGATTCAAGAGAGCTAGAGGTAGCCAGAAGAAGTATTGGGGAGAGGTGATTAGACCGACGTGGCACAGTTGCAGCTCATCAAACACATGGCCTTAGATAGGAAGATGTGAAAGACACAAATTAGGATAGGAGTGTATTGATTTGTTTTCCATTCTAGTAGCCGTAGTATTACTCTTGTTTCTTGTCCTTTGACTTCAGTTATTTTATGTTGTTTCGTGTAGTTTGATTGTAATATTTTTTTATAGTATTATTTCACTTTTATTTGTTGTTTTATTACTGTTTAGATTGCTTTTATTTTGAGCAGAGGGTCTATCAAAAACTACCACTTTACCTCTAAGGTAGAGGTTAGTCCTGCATCACCCCACTTTGTGAGACTACACTGAGTATGTTGTTGTTATTTACCTTTTCCTCCTCTCTTCTGCGTTCCTTTTCCTTAGCTTTTTCCTGCAGCCATGCAACATACTCCTCAAAGACTGCCCTTGAGATTGTCTCTTCGCCAATAGCTCTGAAATTAATGAAATTAACACAAGGCATTATGATCCATACAGTGAAACCAAAAATGGAGTTGTAATAAATAATACACCCATATAAAGCAACTAAAATAGGAAAAAAGAAGTCACTTGAACTCTGAAGTGTCCTCCACAAGTTCTTTGCTCTCCTCCCAACTAGAGGAATCAGTTATTTCCTACAAGGTCCCAGATCACAAAGTGAGCAACAAATACAAAGGTTTTGTAGGTAAAAGGGGTAACTTAATAAATCCTTTCCACAATATTTGACATGCCTTGATGGAACTGAGCTTGTCGGTGAAATCTTTTGCAAGCCTTTGACGTTTTTTAACTTCTTTCTCTTCCTTTTCCTTTGCTCTCTCAATTAGATCCTCAAATATAAGCTGCAATCAAGCACCAAAGACATTTGGCAAACAGCATAACAAATAGCAATGTCCTCCATCTCATAAATACACACACAATACTACATTATCAGAACAGCCATGTTGAGGACATCAGTAGACAAACGCAACAACAGACCTCATTTCTGAAGGAAAAATTAAATTATTCAACTGACGGGAATTCACAGACAAATGAGCTCCAAAAACATAGCCTGCCCCACATATAGAAGTGCTACTGTTTTAAAAGTTGAAGCAGGTGAACAAGTAGCTGTATATTCTGGTCAACAGATGAGACACCATATATACTGTATGCCAGCGAGGAACTATAGATGGGCTAGCATTTAGTTCCCCTAATTATGTCCAAGTAGATCTGCAACTTTAAGATACTGAGAGACGTTTGATAAGCATAATCCCAGATAAAATTATTTGGAAGCTTTATACATGTTCAGGATATCCCAACCAAGCAAACGAGGTATTAAGCCTATGAAATGACCTTGTTTCTCCTTATTTTTCATTTAGTGTGTTTAGTGTGCCAGGTCGCTCCCTCATTTTCCTCTCTTCCTCTTTCATCTCTCTCTCCCCTACACCATCTCTGCACAAACAATGATATCCAACAAGGTAATGAACTTCATCCACTCTTAATCCCCTAGTTAAAACCAGTGCAGAGGACTGTGGATTGCAGTCCTTATCACGCCCTGATACAAAGAATAAAAGACAGTAATATAGAAATAGGTGATGCTAGTGAGGCATCATCAACGGACCAGTTAAACTTTTACCCTGTGGGACTCCTCAATTAAACATTCCCCTAGCTTACACAATGAATTATGGTAATAACTGGAACCTTTTAGGAACAGTGAGGAGGCACTCTCAGATGAGAACTTAAAAGGAAGTGACGCCAAAGACCTGAAATGTTGCCTCACTACTACTCCTGTGGTGCATGGATAGAAAGAAATAGGAGACCTTCCAATGGTGCATGGACAAAAAGAAATAGGAGACCTTCCGATGGGATATAGATCAACTATGTATGTTTGACGAATAAGCACGTATTTCAAATTTCTTTTTTGGACACCCATGAGGTTTCATTCGTAGAATAGAATCAAACTTTGTTATAGATTCTTTACTTCCTGGTATATTGCTTTTATATGGGAGATTATCCTGTAATTGATTAAATTGCAAAACCACTCTTACAAAGGTGGGATCAATCCCAACCTATTCTTCTTAGCCTAACAGTCTATTCGTGGAAGTAAATTATCCAAAAAAGTCTCCTTAATAGACCTAACATCCTGTCATCGCTTTCAGATACAAGGAAGTTGGACTAGTTATTAGACCAACTATCTCACACTCTCTCTCTCAAACCCAGTCAATAAAAAGTAAAAATATGGACTAACTTAAACTAATTTTAAACTTAAATAGAATTTTCTATTCTTACTTATTCTGAGTCTTTGCTAAATACTTCAACTATTGAAATCACGAAGTTACAGTTGGTCAAATGATATGAAAGGGATTGATTACTAGTCTTCTTTGAAATAGGCCTATTTTTTATCCAAGTTTGACTAGTGAATCGAACGGGGATTCAAGTTGTTGCTTCTCAATACAATTTCTTTCAAATTCATTAAATTTTCATGTACCGACTCTTGAATGCCCGTTATGGTAGAATATTCATGTGGGACTTTCACAGATTTTACACGTGTGATACATGTTCCTTCTATTTCCCCAAGTAAAGCTCTTCGCATTGCAATGCCTATTGTGTCGGCTTGGCCTTTCATAAGTGGAGACAGAATAAAGCATCCATAATAAAGGCGTTTACTGTCTGTTCTTGATTCAACACACTTCCACTGTAGTGTCTGAGTAGATAATGTTACTTTCTCTCGAACCATAATACTATTATTTGATTAGACCATCGAATCTTTTATTTTTCTTGAGATTTCTTCAATGTTCAGTTCTACACACGTCTTTTTTCGGAGGTCTACAGCCATTGTGGCATCCGAGTTACATCCCGCCTACCTGTTTTTTCCCAATCTGTCACTTGCTCGTCCCTCTCTCATGAAAATGGTCTCTCCGCTCCTCTTGCTGTCAAGTTTGGTTCTTGTTCCCGGTTGGGTCTCACTGTTTTATTATTGATTGTCCCATGGTTAGAATACACTTTTTTCGCTTGGTTATCTTAGAAGGGTTAGCTACGTCTCGTTGGGAACCATGAAACAACAAACGTATCTTCTACTCCGTACTATGAGATAGAGGCAATGAAATGGGAATTGCAAAGCACTATTCGGTTTCACCTATTTAAAAAAACCTAAGATGAATTTTGCAAAATGCTTATAAAACAGTGCCAGGAAACATTATGAATAGAGTTTTTTGCATGTAGGGCGTGGGCGGAATATGACCTATTCCCGGCTTGTGGGAGTGCTGGGAAATTTTACTTTCATGGGTGTGAGAAAACTCGATGAAATGGAAATAAAGGAGAATTTATGTTGGCTAGACACTTGAGAAACCATGGGAACAAGGTGGAGTGAGGTTTAGGAGGTACACAAGGATCAATGCGGGAGAGATCTATCTGATGAGAGTTTTTGGGGAGAAAATGGAAAGTGTTTTGATGGAATAGGAGACCACATGGGTGAAGTGGCCCACTTGAATACTATGAAGGTTTCACGAGAAGAGGTAAGGATGTCAGACCACTCTGCATCATGGATGAGTTCACGAAGTTTATTTATAAGCATCTAACTATTGACCTTTCTTTAACTTGAGCAAAATTCACATGGACCAAGGCAGAAAATTCAACATCGAAATCAAGACTTGATAGAATTTTTGGTGTCCACCAACTAGGAGTTGATGGCTCTTTATGAATTACAAACTATGTTTTCCGGACTCTTCAAAAATATTGATGGGCGTGTGCAAGTTCTCCAAAGATAGCGCATTTTTGAAGAATCCAACACGAGCACAGCTACATTTTTGGAGAGTCCAAGCATCACGGGTTATAAATTCCCTTGGGGGTTGTGACCTTGGGCCATTCATCGATCATGCTAGATGAAAGGCAGGAAGAAACATGAGAGCCCATTATGGGTTCGAGAATATGTGGCTAAGAGCAATTGGCTTCAAATTTAGAGTGGAAGAATAGTGGAATAGATAAAAAGTGACGGATTACTTGTCATTTGACTCACGAAGAAGTTGAAGATGATTTAATGAGATATAAAGCTGGAAAATAGCTAAATTTTTAAGAGGGTAGGGATGAAAGTGAGGAAGATTATTAATGAATTGAAAGAAGAAGAGGGGGCGAAAAAGATGAAAGATTTAGAGGTAAGGGGGAAAAAGAGGAAGGAGGAGTTGAAGAGTTAACTAGCCAAAGAGACTAGGTGAGAAAAAGTTGTGGGTTTGTGTTTGGTGAAGGGGAATTGGGCACAAAATTCCTTTACATGATGGTCGTAATAAATAGGAGGAGAAATATTATTGAGTCAATAACCGTGAATGGGTTAGTCTTTGAGAAGGAGGAGGAACGAGATGGTTCGAGGTCAAATGAAGGGATAATTTGATCATACAAGGAAAGATAAGTGGGAGCCGTTTGAGAGGGTGATTAGGGAAGAGGAAGTGAGCGAGCATGTGGAGTAGAGCTGTCAATATTGGCAAGCGCAATATAGCCCAACCTACATGGGCTTTGAAATTTGAAAAATTGGGCTGGGTGGGCCCACAACTTTGATGGCCCTTGAAATGGACAGCCAAGCCCAAGCTCGTGTGGACCACAAGAAGGCTTCAAAGGAATTTATTTGGGACTTGATAGATGGCAGTAGGAACTTTTACTTAGTTTGTTGGAAGATTGTCGCAAGCCCAACAAGTCAGGCAGTCTTGGGATGAAAGATCTCCGGGTTCTTACCAAAACCTTTAGGGAAACGTCTATGCAGATTAAGGATGAGGACAAAAAATATCACTTCCTTTCAAGTGCAGCATGTGAGGGATATTTTCAAGGGCTAGAAAGAGTCTAATGATGATATTACTTTTAGGGTTGACGAAGGGAGCACAGCCATTCTTTTAATTTGGGAGGGGGCCCCATAGGTGGTGTTAGGATGATGAACTAAAATTCACATTTACTAATAGCAATAGAATTTTCTGCTAGAATGAGATGATGAGTCCAACAAGTTTAAAAGTTGCATGAAGGGGAGATCTAGCGAATTTAAGGTTTAGAAGGAACCTCTAATATTAGAAGGTATGCAGAACTTCAAAGTTTGGTCCAACTGCTCTATGAATGAAGTTCCTTACCTAGTGATCAAGATTCTTAGAGGTAGGAGTACCGCTTCATGGTTAAGTAGTGAAGCCATGTGAAGCTACATTGTAGGGCTTCTTGGGATTGAAAGTATACAGCATAAAGGAAGAAAACACTTTTGTCCAAGAAGGTGATGACACGGAAAAGCTATTGTTTTGTTACTCTTTCTAAAGGCAACTATTTTCAAAAGAAAAATAAAAGGGTAGGGACCTATTAAGGAAAAAGAGAAAACAATTGCTTCTTATATATGACTAAGGTTCTCATTATGACTTCTTCTTCTTCATTGCTTCTTTTCTCTGTCGTTATTGTGGCTTCTTTTATTATTCTCCTCTCTGTTACATTGCTTCTGCAGCTTCCACTTTATTTTCTTTGTTTGTCTTTTTTTTCCTTAAGTTTATTAATTAATTTTATTTGATCTTTTTTTCCTTTTTCCACATAAGTCAAATGGACATACTAATTCAGTTTCAAATTACTTTGCTAATCTTGTTTGATTATGAAAAAGATCAGCTTATAAATTGACTAATATTGCAGCTTTTTTCCTTCTATCTGTTTTCAAAAAGCTTGCATACCGAAAAAGAAGCCCAAAATAGTTTCTACTTATTTTGCTAATCATTTATTTAATAAAATAAAGTAAGCTAATAAATCTTTTGTGCAATGTTACATTTGATATTCTTTTATTTCACTTCAATGAAGCGAGCACCTCACCTTTCTCTCTTGTTGCTTTTCCCCACTGCTCGTAAAAAACACTTATGAGTTCCTTCATTTGGTTGGTAATAACACGGGGAATTTTTTTTCTTTTTTATTTGGGGTGGGGGGGGAGCACTAAACTCATCCTCAACCTCTGAAGGGAAATATTCTATCTTTAAAACATCTCTAGTTTTTCTCCTTTCAAATTGTCCACCACATGCAAGTTGGGACAATCTTCCATCTCTCATAAGATTACCACCTCCATTCCAGCAAGTTAAAGTTTCCACTGTACTTGGCATAATCCACCTGATTCCCTCAAGGTGATGAAACCCTGCCAAAGTTGTTATGTCACTTTACAGTGTAAGAAGAGATGATTTCATTGTCTCTGCTTCAGCTTCACAAAAAACAAACATCTAGATCTTAGCTTGCAGAACCCCTTTCATTAGCTTATTTTGAGTTAAGACAGCTGGTTTTGCCACTAATCATGTAACTTGTATGATATCTCGACTTTCTACATCATCTTCCAAGGTCAAAGCCCTGATTGAGAATCGTGTTGTGGAAGCACTTATATGCAGATTGACAGAGAAACTTCCCTGCTTATCTTTTAACAAGAACAGACCGTCATCATCAGTAAAGTCTTTAAGTTTTGTAGAGATCTGTCAACCTCTCCACTTCCCAGTCATTGAGAAGTTTAAGTTATCCCTGACCTCCATAATTGTAGCCTTTTTCTGTTGGTTCAAGTACTAGATATCAGGAAACAGACATTTCATAGTGTGTTGGCTAACACATACGTCATCACAAATGAGATCCGCCGTCCGTTACCTACTTTGATCTTGGAATTAATGATGAGTTGGGGCCACCGGTTTTCTCCAAAAGCCAACCTATGGATTCTTTACTTCCTTGGTAGTCCAGTGGTCATCCATCCCGTGAGAAATATTGGAGAAGAATATTACTGAATTGTTGTCTATATTATTACATTGAGACCCTATTTATAGATACTATATTAGACTCCTTTTCCAACTAGGATACTACTATAATACAATCCTTTTTCAAGTAGAATTCTATATACTATTGTTATTCCTATTCCTATTTTAAGTAGGATTGTATTTACCTATTCCTATTCTAACACTCCCCCTCAAGCTAGTGCAAACACGTCATATGTACCTAGCTTGTTGCAAATGTAATTAATACGAGAATCGATGAAGAGCTTGGTGAGAAAATTGCAAGTTGATCACACGACTTCACAAAATCGACAATCAGTCTCAGTGTGCTTAGTCTTCTCATGAAATACTGGATTTGATGCACAATGTCAATAAAACACAATGTGATAAGTTCTTGAATTACATTGCTGAACTTCCCAAACCAAGCTCAGAAGATTGTTTTATACCACAGAGTGACTTACACAAACGACATACATGGCTACTAACGACATTCAAGGCTACCAAACTCCCCCCTGAGAACCAAAATTAGGTAGTTGCTCCATATAGATTTCTTCCTCGAGATGATCACGGAGAAAAGCATTCTTAATGCTCAACGGATCAAAACGTCAATAGGGAATGACAATAAGGATCATCTCAAAATTGCTCCAAGAAAGTCACTTTAAAACTAGTCGAAACCTGCATATACACCGAATTATTAGATTTGATGGTTGAAAGTGGTCACAAATTGAAAAATAAAATTATATGGGTAGGGTCGAATGATGATACGATCCTACTGAGAAAGAGAATAATATGGGTAGGGTCGGAATGATGGGACGACCCTACTGGAAAATCGAAATTATGTAGGTAGGATCATATTGTCGTCACGACCCTACTGGAAAATAGAAATTATGTAGGTAGGATCATATTGACGGCATGACCCTATTGCAAAAGAGAAATTGTACGGATAGGGTCAAAATGATGACATGACCCTACGCAAATAAGATTTGATGAGTCGCAAAAAAAAAGAATGGAACTACGCAAATCAAATCTGAGTCATCAAAAGGACACAGCGCTGTGCAACTCCGATATGAGAAAGTAGTTTAAAAAATTCACGGTACTACACACTGAATATGAGCAAGTAGTCACCGAAAAATGGCATGGTGCTACACATGTTAAATATAAAAGTAGTCACCGAAAAGATGGCACAGTGCTACACAAATAAGATATAAAAAAAGTAGTCACACGCTGCTACACAAACACTGACAGAGGTTGACATAAAACAACCCTAGAAAGTCACCGAAAATTGACGCACAATGACCTGTTTGACTGAGTTTTCTTCCCTTGAATATGAGAATCATACATATATCATTGACCATACTTGTGTTAACCATCAGCCAGACGGGCGGGTCATAGCCGCCTGGCGGTAACCTGCTACTGCCTATAGTGGACCCTTCTCCTACGCCTACTACCCATGTGACATTGAATTTGAAATTAATTCACTTTTTTATGTTTCCACATGTCCCCCCTTCCTCCTTATATCCACTGAATCTTTATCCACCCTAGTTAGGGTTTCCATCCTCCCATTGTCCTCTGGTCCAAAGTATTCTCTCTCTCACCACTTTCTACAGTTTGACAGGTATCGACGACTCCACCCAAATAGGGATTGTGTAAATATAACCATCGCTAGTCAATCTCTCGAGACTTTCTTCTCATCTCCGAGGATCTTGATCCGAGCCCAATGAAGATGGTTCTAAAGAGTTGTTTCCACCTCTGTTTCGATGAAACCACCGCACTATTCACTAATCTGATAGAACCTTTCTCAACCACATGCTCAGTGGTAACCCTAAGATCCTTATCCACACCCTCCCTCCTAACCTCTTTCGGCCAGCATCCCGTGGTTAGGCTCCACCAGTTAAGCTTCAGCTTCAGATTGGAGATATTCCATAATTTTCTTTGAGGTGAGTTCAAAGAGAAATTGCCCATCGTTCATCGTGTAAACACTAACTCCTAGAGCATTCTTCCAAGTATAGCAGACCCACCTCCTCATCATTTAGAGTTGGCAGTTCCTATGCTGACTGAAGCTTGCCGATAAGAAATCTGCTTAGAAGGTCCTTTTCTACAGCTGCCAAGCCTCCAATGATCCTTATATTATCACTGTCCTTATATAGCAGTGCCTTCTTTGAAGCATTAGCTGTCCACCTGTTGCTGGAGCAGGCCTCTTTGAAGGATGAGGTCAACTTGTGCATGGTGGTTGTCTAAATCTGCTGCTTACTTTTTGAATCGTATACAAAATTTGCCACTTTATGTGCTATGTTCCCCCACCCCCTTTGCATGAGCTTTCTGATGTAATAATGGTTGATTTACTTTGACCTTGAATAGCAATTGTGAGAAGTATGAGAGAAAATATATTATTGACTTGTGTATTTATATTACTACATAAAGACCCTATTTATAGATACTACAATAATTCAAGTCCAACTAGGAAACAACATACTATTCCTATTCCAATTCTAAATAGGACTAGGTATTCCTATTCCTATTCTAACACTCCCCCTCAAGCTGGTGCATACAAATCATAAGCACCTAGCTTGTTATAGATATAATTAATACAAGGTTCAGTGAGGGACTTGGTGAAGATATCTGCAAGCTGATCACTTGACTTCACAAACTTTGTAACAATATCTCTTGAGAGTATCTTTTATCTGACAAAGTGACAATCTGTCCTTTCATGAAACACTGAATTTGACGCAATATGAAGGGCTGATTGATTATCGCACATAAGTTCCATCTGATCAACTTTTGCCAAATTTTAGCTCCCTCAATAACTGTTTGACCCAAATAAGTTCACAAGTTGCTATAGTCATTGCTCGATATTCTGCCTCTGCACTCGACCAAGCAACCGCATTCTGTTTCTTGCTCTTCCACGACATCAAATTACCTCCTACTAATATCCGGATGTAGACCGTCTATTAGAGGGTGATCCTGCCCAATCGGCATTTGTATATCCTGTGATATGCTCATGACCTCGATTTTCGAAGAGTAGTCCTTTTCCGGGTGCTGACTTTATATATCACAGAATATGAACAACTGTATCCCAATGACTATCACAAGGGGAAGTCATAAACTTACTTACAACACTCATAAGGAACGAAATGTCCGGTCTAGTCACTGTGAGATAATTTAACTTTCCCACCAGTCGTCTATACCTTTCAGGATTACTGAGTGGCTCCCCCTATCTTGGAAGTAGTTTAACATTCATATCCATAGGAGTGTCAATGGGTCTACATCCCATCATCCCTATTTTCTCGAGAATGTCAAAGGCATACTTGTATTGAGAAATAACAATACTTGATCTAGACTGAGCAACAACCTCAATACTCGGAAAATACTTTAATTTGCCAAGGTCTTTACTCTGGAAATGCTTAAAAAGATGTTGCTTCAAACTAGTAATACCATCTTTATCACTGCCACCGATAACAATATCGACATAAACAACCAAATAAATACATAAATTTGGTGCAGAATGGCGATAAAATACAGAGTGATCAGCTCCACTACGAGTCATGCCGAACTCCTGAATTACTGTGCTGAACTTTCCAAACCAGGCTCGAGGAGACTGTTTCAGACCATAGAGTTACTTGTGCAATTGGCATACCAGTCTACTAGACTCCCCTGAGCAACAAAACAAGGTGGTTGCTCCATATAGACTTCTTCCGCAAGATCACCATATAGAAAAGCACTCTTACCGTCCAATTGATAAGAGGCCAATGACGAACGGCAGCCATAGATAAGTTTTCTGGTGGTTCTGGCTGGGTTGTTGTCGCTCGGGCTTCCCGAGCCTAGTGATGGTGTTGGTTTTCGCACAATACCCACAGAAACGAAGAAGACACCAACCAGCCACTGGAACAGTGACGCTACCTTTATTTTTCCCCCTCACTAATGCTCTGAATACCATGTGAGAAATATGAGAGAAAATATATTATTTGACTTGTGTATTTATATTACTACATAAAGACCCTATTTATAGATACTACTAATAATTCAAGTCCAACTAGGAAACAACATACTATTCATATTCCAATTCTAAATAGGACTAGGCATTCCTATTCCTATTCTAACAGCAATAAAACTTGTGTATCTACCATTCTTATTATAATTGAGTGGGCAGAAGAATTCAGAGAAGTGATCCTTCATTCTCCATCTCTTAATTGTATTACCCTGTACTCCTGAAGCTTCAATGAATACAGCCACCAACGACTTTAACACTTTAAGGCAAATATTAACTCTCCGCATTATATTCCTGTTGCGTTCCACCCATTTGTACCAAGATTCTTCCCACGAACTGCATTGGTGGTATTGAATGACTTGAATCCTGCATTGTAATATATTCCGTTGCCCACCATTGCTCAGAATCTGGCACCATCACCGGAAGACCCCCCAGAAAACAGCTAAGTCTATAGTGAAAACCTATAGCTCCCAGGCCTCGTAAAATGTACCTTGTAAGAACCAACATCAGGGGCTACATTGAGTCGCTTTATCTCTTCTTTGAGTCATTCAACCTCTTCTTCAACGTCCACGGTTCTTGTCAATAGAATTGAAAGAGGAAATTTGCATCCAAGTTATTGATAGCATTCACTAGGATACTAAGGACAACATAGTGAAGTTGGCATAGCAACTAATACACTGTTAGTTTTTTTTTTCTAATTAAAGCCATTCTACCTCCCAAAGAGATATTGGCTCTTCCAATTAATAAGTTTCTTTTCACATTTCTCGGGTACAACATTCCAAATATTCTTTGATTTACTCTTAGCACCAAGAGCATACCCAGATAAGTAGTAGGCAGCTCTCCTATTCCGCCACCCTATATGTTGACCAAGCTATTGATTTCTGGCACCTCATTAACTGGATAAACAGAACTCTTCCCCCTATTGATGTGAAGTCTAAGGATAGCTTCAAAAAGAATAAAATCTCTCTCAAATAGTCCAATTGATCACTCTTTGCATCACAAAACACTAGTGTATCATCTGTATATGAAAGGTGAGAAATTGATAGCCCTTGATTGTCTCCAGAGTTAATCTTGAATCACCTGACCATATCATTATACTTGGATGTGCTCAACATATCACTGAGTGGCCAGAATGAAGAGAAAAGGGTATAGGGGCTCCCTTGTCTCTATCCTCTCTTAGAAGAGAAGAAATCAGAGAACAAGCCATCTAATTTATCATAATCAATTAGTTAACATGGACTCACCCCCATCTTTACAGTAGCAATTTCTTGAACGGAAAAAGGTGCTTTCATGGACTACTTTTGACTTCAGGATTTGCTTTATCAATAGCTAAAGAAGAGAGACAAGGGGAAACCGTTGATCAGGACAAAGAACATTATAGTACTAGAACAGAACTTTATCCAATTAAGCCATCTGCTATCAAACCACAGCCTCTCCCATGTCCAGGAATTATCGGTTTATGTGATCATAAGCCTTTTCTATATCTAACTAACATAGAATGTCAGGGAACTGGAAATCTTCCTCACATCCACACATTCATTTGTTATCAAAATGGCATCCATAAGTCGTCCACCTTTCATGAATGTCATGTTTTGGGCATCCACCAACAGACACAACTTTCTGAAGACTTTGAGCATTGGGAGTGATTTAACAACTATAAACTTATGGAAGACGAGAAATTGCATATACCGATAGGTCTTATGTGGAAGAGTTCGGTGAAGAAATGAACCACCTCTTTTTACATTGTCAAGTTGTATCTCACATATGGAATATCATTAAATGACTTGTTGTTTGCACTTCAATAGGTGATGCAACGCACCAGGAAGGCGGCACTATTCAACTGGACATTCAAAAGAATTGAGGAAAAGACAAAGTGGGATAATACTCCACTAGCACCCTTGTGGATGGCACGGAAGATAAAAATAGGAGCGCCTTTGAAGGATAGAAAAAAGATATTGGACATTTTTTGAGGAAAGCCTTTTTGTCCTTATCTCTTTTAGTGCACCCACAGGTAGAGCAAGTGGGGGCAAGGGGTCACAGATGAACCTTTTTTGCCGATAAATAATTTTTCTATGCATTTATAATTATGTTGAATTCCCTTGGCTTTCTGTGTATTTATTTCTTTAAATTTGAATCCCCTTCATCGTTGGGTGCACCCATGAGATTCCAATTTGTAATACAAGATTGGGTGTCTTCAGTAAAGAATCGTATTTATTCATACAAGAATCGTATTTATTCATACATTCTCCACTTTTTTATACCACTTGTATACGGAACCCATGCGATCATATTATTTTAATCTTATGAAAAATGGTTAAAAGAATTTCCTGTTATAAACCACCATAGAATGTTGGAACGCACATTCCATGTTATTTGGACCACATAAAATTTTGCGTTAGTTTGCAGATTGAAATGCAAGAACAAATTTCTGAAAAGAAAATAAAGACTAGTTTGCAGCTATAAACGGGCAGAAACAGTTCCTACAAATACAGAAAGAAAGCATAAGAAAAGGCTCAGACACCAGCAAAATATATGATAATCCCACATATCATAAGCTAAAACTGAAACAAAATACTAGAGAAGCAATCACGTTCCAAGTTTAACACCAACCTCAATCATTGCAGCAATAGTCCTTTCCACAATTAAAAACCGAAGTCCTAAAACCGCTAAAAACCCGAAGTCCTAAAACCGCTATCTCCAATAAAGACAGCAAATGTAAATCCAAACACACTACCCAAACATAACACGTTTCGAATGCTTAATCAAAAAAGGAAATTGCCTTCAGTCATCAAGATACAGAAATAAGCTAACCAAAAACAAGGAAAATCCACCTCCTTTTTTAGGTTTAGAGAGCACCCTGATTAATACCTGTAGATTAACATCATGAATGGATGGGGTACCAATTCCTTCCGAAATAGCAATTCTAAAGTCTCCAAATGTCCATGTTGACGAAATCGTGATCTGAAAATAGTGAAAAGACAGACAGAAAGTCATACACCAGCAGGTACTTATGAGAAAAAGTAAACAACAGTACACAAACCCACCTTTTCTGACTTAACTACATCTTTTACACGAATCTTGTCTTCATGATACTGTTAATGGAGAAAAAACAAAGTTACTGGAAAAAACACAACTATCACACTTCAAACTATAGCACAAATGAAATACTGCAAACAAATAAAGTGCATAATGCAAGACCCAACTCAGATGGCACAATGCTGAATGCCGCATATGGCATAACTATTTTCTCAGCAATGTGTCATGCATCCACACAATATCGAGTGACGCATCAAACAGCTGAAACACATAGCCACTTCCATTTTTTCATATGGAAGAGGGGTCTGACATCTAACGTGTCCAGCAACAAATTTTGAAAAGTAGTAGTCACTTTACCAGTTAATAATAAAATAGAGCTATATCACCTATCGTAAAAGAAGGCGAAAAATAGTGGGGCTACGACATATAGAGACCTGTTTTTCCAACTCTTCAGTGACATCTTCAAACAAATCTTTTGGTGTTGAACCAGAAGTATTTGATGCAACAGCCTGATAAGCTACAGACTCCTTTACCTACATATTCACACATCCACAGGTCAATCTGCGAGAAAGGTGGAACTAATAAGAAATATCATGAAATGATACAATATTAGACACTAAATTTTCTTAAAATAAAGAACCTTTTTATCATTGTTTAAAGGTATTGAAAACATAATTAAATAAATAAAACTGTGTTCCCTCCAAAAGCTTAAGCTTCTCAATAAGATGATCACACACTTCAACGTGGTATCAGAATAGATGGAAGTCCTCGCTTCTAAACTCACTACCAGGCACTATCAAAAAGAATTTTTGCATGTGGAAGACATAATTAAAAAAAATAAAAGTGGCTTCTCTCTCTAAATGTTTAAGCTTTCAAATATCTATCACACACTTCAGCAAAAGGTAGAAAAGTGGAATACCATCTGGCAATAATCACGCCAAGATGTTTTCGCAGTAAGCGTGCCTGCAGCGATATGCTCCTCTATCATCTTTCGGAATGCATCCCGGTTCTTGCGCTCTGCGCGCCTCAGTTGCTCCTTA
Organism: Solanum rostratum; assembly: GCA_029948455.1. NCBI lineage: Eukaryota > Viridiplantae > Streptophyta > Magnoliopsida > Solanales > Solanaceae > Solanum > Solanum rostratum. The sequence goes on from CM057047.1 coordinate 27,631,963, forward strand.
ATATTAACAGAACAACACTTAGTGAGTTGATCACCCAGAATGAGGCATAGAAAAGGAGCGTAGCCTCTTCCAAAATCCTCTTCCCCGCACATGCGCGAGCACACAAAAAAAAAAGGAGATGTAAGAAAGAACCTTTTGCAATTTTCTCTGTTCTTCGTCCTCCTTCTCCAGGTCACGAATGTATTCCTTCAGAGATGAAAGATATCAAGGTCATCAACTATTACAAAATGGTGTGTTTTTTCCTTTTAAAACAAGGTCAAGAAGAAGAAGCTACTAGAAAAGAAATGAAAACCTCAACATAATCTTTAGGGCATCAACTGGTTGAACTCTAAAAATAACGAGTACTTTTGATTTCACCTGTGTATATTCTCCTTTTTAAGAATTTGAAAAAGTTATGCCCCATTTTTCTACTAGACTCTGCATTCCATTTCAGAAATTTCCTGAATTTCCTCTTAGAGATAAAAACTTCAGAAGTTGTGCCCTCTTTCTTAGGGGCGGCAATTAAGCGGGTCAAGTCGAATATGGGAAGATCAAAATGAGTCTGGTCAAAACGGATAAAATATCTGACCCAACACATATTTGATATGGATAAAAAGGGGTAAACCCAATGATAATATTGATATCCATTGCCTCTTATTATGTAAGAAAATAAGTACTTGTAGATTACAAGTTTTCTTAATTCTTTTTCTACTTTCAGGGTGTGTTTGATATGAAGGAAAACATTTTCATGTTCTCCTAAAAAAATTTTCTAGAAAATGAGTGGTCCTGAGTCGAGGTTGGGAGGTCAAAATTTAGGCCTTGCGGTGGGGTCAGATCCCAGGTCTGGACCCATTTTACGTGGTGAGGTCTAAGAAAAATTTTGAATATTATTTTCCTGCTTTAAGGGAAGTTTCGAAAAAAAAATCCTTGCATTGTATGGAAATAATTTCCTTAAATTAGAGGAAAATAAGTCCATTTGAAAAAAGTTCCCAAAACATTCAAGCCAAACAAACATGAGAAAATTGGGGGGGGGGGGGGGGGGGGGGGGGGGGGGATTTCTCATACCAAACACACCCTCAATAAGTGTACTTTTTGAAGATTCCTACACCCTTACTTTAAGGGGAGTGCAATTGGTTGGTATCCATGGGTTGATTCATATTTGACCCACTTTTAAATGGTTGGATGACCAACCCATTTAAAATGGGTTGGGTTGAGCAGATAACCACAAATTGTACCCATGTTGTCGCCCCTTTTCTTACTAGAGTTTGCATTCTATTCAGGTAACTGGCCTGCATAAAAACTTTACCTGGAAAATCTCTAAGCGGTCAAGTTTTTCAAGGCGTGAACATCTTTCATCATCTTCCAAAACATCTTGGACTTTGCGCCACTGTGTATCTACCTGTGGCTCCAAAGAAACAAAGGATGAACTTCAGAGAAAGAAAAGGACAAAAGGTAAATGTGATAGAAAGCTCAAACCACCAGATCCATTTCCCTTGGGGAAAGGAGGTGAAGAAAGGCTTAAAAGTAACAAATACCTTGATAAAGCCACATGTCTCCAAAAATTGTTTGTACTCCAATCTATTCCGTCGATACTCCTCTTGAGCCTTTGACCTCTCCTGGAATAACATACCAAATAATGACAAAAGACATGATTAACAACTGCACACCATAAAAATACAAATGCTCAAGGAACAGGATGTGTAGAATGCACACCGGGTACATTCCCAAAGAAATAAACCAAACCACAAACTGTTCAAAGAAAAAAGAAATGGTGTTGCTCTTTCAATTGCTTATCTTTCATTTACATATTTTTGAGCAAAAATACAGTCGTCAACTTGAACAGATTTTATGAATGATCCATGTCTAGATCAAAAATCTGACTCTGGGCGATGTTATGCATCTTCAAAAGTGACAATAACAACAGCTTACCTTTTTCTGAAGATCCACCAAGTAGCTCCTGAAGAGATCTTCACGATCAGCCTCTCGTTCAACAGCCTTGAACCGTTCATCATCCTCAAACATTGTTACTGCCTTACTGGTAAAACAATATCACGAGATCATTAAAGGAGGAAAAGCTGCTTCTGTTACTTCAGTTAGTAAGTATTAACAAAAGAGAAGCTTCTGTTACATACCTCCATCTTGTCGATGAAGTGAGCTCCTTGGACTCCTGAAACAGTTAAAGTCAAACCTGGTTAACACTCTAATACATAGTTGTACACCATAAGAGTGTGATATGATAGATGCACAAGTGGTAAACATTCTTGACGCAATTTCTCTGTATAGAAAAATTATCAATCAATCAAGTGTCTTTAGAGAAAAGGTATTAAACGGAGTGTTACTCTTTCAAGAAATTGCTATTAATATGCTTCAATCAATTAATCAATCAACTCTGCTTCAATCCCCCATCAGTTAGGATTAGCTACATAAATTCTCTATATCCTTTCAGTCTATTCAGGCCCATTTCATTCCTGTACTATAATCACAAATGATATGTAGGACACTTAGATGGGACTCTTCTAATGCATAAGATGAAGAATCATTTTATTGGCAGTACAGTCAGTGGAAACTTTTTAGTGTTTTGTACGTCGTTACTTGCAAAAAAAAGTAGAGAGGTGAAAACACCAACCCAACATGAAAAGTGTACCAGCCTACTAGAAACCTTTAAGGAGCACATATTTTACCTCTAACATCTTTGTGAATTCTTCTTTTGCCTTTCTTTGTCTAAGGCGCCTCTCCTCGGCCTCCTGTTTCTTCCTTTGCATCAAGTACTGTTGGCCAGAAAAGGTGCATCAACGCTCAGAAATTAATACCTTTAAACTTCTGCACTGGAGATTGGCAGCACCGGGCGAGTAGGAATTTAACAATCAGAAACCCAATGGTTACCTCATTAAATGCTTGTTTCCGCTCACCAAGAGTTTTCAGAGCCCCATATCGTTTATCATTGATTATAACTCGCATTGTCTGGCATCATAATTCACTGTCAGTCACAAGTGCATAGATTTTACATTAAGATAGGATGTCTGACTAACCTGCTCCCATGTCCAATCAGATTCAACATTAGCAGACTCTAGTAGAGCTTTGAATGCATTTTTAGCCTCCTAAAAAGATATAAAATGAGCAATAGTGCAATACTAAGCACTAACAAATTAATACTTAAGAGGAACACATTCAATCATTTTACCTGCTTAGTGGCATATAGGAAAGGTTCTTCATCTGCTGATTTCTCCTCTGCAGGTACCACATTAATCTTCCCAGCAACTGCCATGCCTTTCTTTGCCTCCTGTAAGTCACGATTTTAAACAATTAACTTAACAAGACAGCAATAATTCATCTCAAAAATCTATTATGCACAGGAATCCACAATTTGGCAAAGAGAGGGAGCATTTCCAAGGTATGACAGGCTCTTGGAAAAGAGATGGGAGGAGCATTCTCAACCCTAGTTAGCAGTTTGTGCTGGAGCCCAGAATTTAGGATAGGGAATTTGAAAAAATATTAGAATGTCAAATTTGGGATGTGAACATGTGACCTAAAACAATTCTTGAACCCTGTTTTGCCAACTCCATGTGTCAAGGAGATTCAATATGACTCAAAAGAGGATTTTTGCCCAATTAGCACAGTTCAATTTTCCAAAAAATCTGTTGGCTCTACATAGCTCCAACCATACTGGCAGTGGCATGGGGGAAGAAAAAAAAGTCTTTTGACAATGCATATGCCAGCACAATCAAATTTCAAATAGAGCTGCTGAAGGAGTTTCGCATACCTCAATATCCTGACTAGAAGCTCCACTTAGAGAAACAGCAACTTGAGGAGATAAATTTTCAGTGCCTCTCCTAGAAATTGACAAGATTCATCTTGATATTTTAGACAAAAATCATGAGAGACAACTGAAGTGAAACCACCTTTAGAAAATGAAAGTTCCATACATATGTGTCTGATAGGCATTAGCTAGAGCAGCAGATCCTGTACTCCCTGAAACAGCAGGTGAAGAGACACCAGCTGAACTTGTCACAGCAGGGACAGTAGGAATGGCTGATGATCCAGAAACCACCAGAGGTGGAGTATTAACATCAGAAACAGCAGGTGTAACTGGAACAGGGCTTGAAGCAACTCCAGAAACCGTTGAAGAAGGGTTGGAGCTAACCGGGGTGACAGCAGATGGTTGTTCTGTTGGGGTCACAGCTTCACTGACCTGCACACCAGAATTTGTGCTTGTTCCAGTCTGAACGACTTGACCAGCAGCGTTTTCAGCCAGTTCACGAGCCAACTGATGGTACATGCTGATAGATTAGTTCCATAACATATAGAGAAGAAACAGAAATATCTGATTAAGGCAATAGTTTCTTCATGAACCTTTAGTTCATCGGGCATTGTCCACTTAGACTGCTTAGTTTCCTTGTTGTAGTAATACCTGAAAGATCCAATGACACATGAATCACTAAAACAAAATAAAAAAGCGTACTGCAGTAGCCAAGAGAACCAAAATGCTTTTACTGGTAAATCTTACTTCCGACCATCTGCAGTTGTGAATTCTTTCCATACAGTCGAAGCATCAGCTCTCTGTTAAAGAACAAAACAAATGCACCATTTAAATGTAAATCTCAAACTAAAGGAGCAACAATGAAAAGCTGAACAGCATTGGCAGTCTCCCAATGTTCTTGCTCCAGGCACTAATGGACGAATAAACATACACAAGCCCAGCAACAATGAAACTAACATTCGATTAGCAATAGGCAAGGCAACATGTTGCATATGCAGATAAATTTCTGTGATAATGAGTGAGGTATATGTTTTTGATCAAGCATACTTCGTTGATTTTTCCATTTGGATTGGAAAAATAAACAACCATTAGTGAGGTAAATGCTACCAGGTGTTGTCATTAAATCTGTCAAGTGCACGCATTTGTTAAATGCACATAATGATCAGCCACAAATTTCATTCCATCAAGAAAAGAATCAAATGAACTTGGTTAACATCATAAAAGACAGCTAAATATCTCCACAAGGAACAACTCTCTATTGAACATTTTTTATCAAGAAATTATAGAAACCTTTTACAGTTACCTTTTTTAGATATGTTTTTACTACTTGCAGAAAGAGGGCATTTAAGCAAAGGAAAGACAAGGCGCAAGTTCAAAAACTAGGAGGAAATAGCAAAAGAACCATCCTGTCAATGCAGATTATAAATCCAAAGAAGAAGCCAACCTTGGAACTGACTTGAAGAAAAATGCTGGTGTGCTTTAAGTACAACTGTGAGAACGCAATGTTAAAAGAGAAAAAACATTTGACCAAACCATATTCTTTTGCTAAAAAGGTAACATCTCAATCCAAGCTTGTTGGCCAGCTACAACTGTAGCAGTTTATGTTAATCACGCCTTTTTACATGAATTCAACCATCAATTGTACTTTTCAGTTGTGGCAGTCAATTAGTATGGATCATAGCATGATACTTCTTGTCAAGTCAAACAGGAAATTTTAACCATTAAAATGAACTGAGACACCTGTAAAGATAGTTACATTACAAGAAAGAAGAAACACAAGGAAATTATTGCAAAATATTCCAAGACAAAGCATGTACACTCCATGTAACATTACATGTGTACTAGAGGATATGAGAATAATAGTTGTACCTGTAAACTACAAAGGTCATAAACATCAAGCATGTCATGTTCAAGAGGAGAAGACGTGAAATCAGAAAGAAACTGAAATAAACTGGCTTTTTGATAGTAATGTTGCTCGGACTCCTCGAAAATGTCAATGGATGTGTGTCAGAATTCAGATGTTCCAGAAGTACTAGTATAGTACTTTTTAAGGATCCGACACATGTGTGGCATTATATTAGGAGAGTCCGAGCAACATGGATATAAATAGGCAATGATCAGATTTTTTGATCAAGTAGTAAAGACTAATTAAGAACTTAACGCATCCATACCATTAGACCAAAAAATTTCACAATCAACCTAAATTGTTCCCAGCTTATAGATTTGGCAGATTCTACCTCAGCTTCCAATTTGTTAGATCAGGGGAAGTTCTCCACAAATAAAGAGAGGAAAGCACATAGAAAAATCTAAGCTGAACAACCAAATATCTGTCAGCATCTCAATGTCTCCTTCCTCCCCATTAACACACTTTTAGAGAGGTAAGGACGTGCATCAAAATCTCCTTGAAATTGGAAGAGACAGTATGAGAGAGAATTTAGGGCATCAGATACCAAAAGAAGTTGAGGAAAGGTGACACATGGAGAAATAGCAAAGGCATCTAAAGCCAAAGCGAGGCTCACATAGCAGCAATATCTACTTTGCTCCAGTTTTTAAGGCAAGCAAGCAAGCAAGGGTGTTCACAAAAGGGGCAATTCCACTCATGAAGAAAACAGCTGGATGAGAAGAATCAACAAGCAAGGCTGACTTGAAGTAGAGAAGCACTTGAAGGAGGAGCTAATTGCTAATCAAGTCCATTAACATGAATAGAGAACATAAAATCTCAAAAGAGACCTGGAAAATAAGAACTACAGATGTCCAATGTGTGTTTCTGGATCTGATCAGGAAAATTCATGACAATCATCAAAATATTCAGGAGCCAAGAAAACTAAAAGGGCAAAAACAACCAAATTCAGAGAACGGAGGGCAATATTAAGAAATAGACCAACCATAGCAGTCATAAGAAAGGCTACGAAATCGGAAGGAAACCATAGTCGAAGATTTTCAAAAAGAGATTGTTGAGTTACATAGCTGTTCCTTTATGGTATCAGGGATACCAGGAGCTTATAGAGGTCTTTGCTCAACCCATTGTCTCAGATTTTCAATTGAATACTTCAATTCTTTCAGTTAATAAGATGGCCACCAGGAAGGGTTACAATAGTATTCAGTGTACTTGACTCTTCATGAAATACCAACCTTATTTTATCGAATAAAAGGTTTCATCATTGATAACAACAAAGTCAACTTGACCGTATACAAGTGTTATACCAAAAAGAAGAGAGAACAAAATATGTTCTCTCCGAAAGACCCCCAATCCTCTATACAAACAGGAAACTACTCCTCAATAGAGGAGAGCCATCTCTACCCCTTCAAAAGCTCTCCTATTCCTCTCTTTCTAAAAGACCCACATCAAAGTGAGTAACATTCCAAGCCTTGTGCCATCTTCCCTAGCTCAAATTTTCCCATTGAGCATAGACACCTTAACAGTTCTTGCCATAACCGAAGAAACTCCAAACAATCCAAAGATGTCCTCCCATAACCTCGTGGCTAGATTGCAATCTGCAAAATATGATCCACATCCTCACTCGCCTCCTTACAAAGGAAACGCCAACTCACTCAAACAAGTTTTCTTTTTCTAAAATTCTCCATCATCAAAATCACTCATCTAGTAGCTAAACATGTGAAGAAGCGCACCTTCCTCAGCACCTTCCGTATCCAAATCGAGACATGTATATGGAAAATTATCCTTTGCCTTAACCAAAATCTTCTCATAGAAGAACTTAGCTAAAAACACTTTGTTCTTCTCAACACACAATTCAAAGCATCGAGTCTATTGACAAGCTTGTATTGCTTTTGAAGTAAGCCTAGCAATCTCCGAAGCTGGACCAACTCCCAGTCTCAGAAAGCCGTCCTAAACCTCAAATCGCATAAGGTCCCATCCCAATGAGTCCCCTCAAACTTGGTGAAATGGCAATTCCCTTTGACAAAAGACTATACAATACCGAGAATTCATCCTTACGCACCAAACCTCCACACCTCTTTTGCCACCAAAAACTAAATCTACTTCCTCCAATTTTGAAACCAATGTTATTGTTGAGGAATGACAAAAGTCCCACATTGGTGGATAATGAGATGGGTGGACTCTTTATAAGGCTTGTGCAATCCTCCTTCCTTTGAGCTAGCTTTTGGGGTGTGAGTTAGGCCCAAGACCTAATTTTACACTGTTGAGGAATGACAAAAGTCCCACATTGGTGGATAATGAGATGGGTGGACTCTTTATAAGGCTTGGGCAATCCTCCTTCCTTTGAGCTAGCTTTTGGGGTGTGAGTTAGGCCCAAGACCTAATTTTACATGGTATCAGAGCAGGACCCATCTCACCCAATGTTGGGCCCCCGAATTGTCCACGCACTAGATGCTACTAGGCGTGAGGTGGGGTGTTGAGGAATGACAAAAGTCCCACATTGGTGGATAATGAGATGGGTGGACTCTTTATAAGGCTTGGGCAATCCTCCTTCCTTTGAGCTAGCTTTTGGGGTGTGAGTTAGGCCCAAGACCTAATTTTACAGTTATCATTAAAGGCATCTCATCCCTTCATGAAACACCAACATATCCCCATAGTTAACAAGAATCAAAACAATTCTTTCTCAGAATGAAAACGAGAAAAGAGGAAATTCAATTTAGTGACATGGCTTTGTAGTGATACAAGATAAAATTAAGGTGAACTGAGGGTTAAATTTATTCAAAACAATACGAGAACTATTCTCCAAGTGGCCACGGAGGCTGCAGAAGCTCTAGAATAACTGTGGAAAGAAGTAATCCAGAAAAAGTAGGTTACAACATCCTAAGGACAGGATTGTGGAAGCATATTAGAGGTTTACGGCAGGAATTCTAGGCCCAGAAACAAAATCAGAATCAGAGGAATGAAAGGAAGATGCTGGAGAAGAACCCAAAAACGTTCATACATTCCAACTCACAATAGACCTTAGTGAATCTATCCAACTGACACCAAAGCAAGTAAAGATCCTAAATTCAAGTCCCAATGTCACCCATTACCACAAAGCACCCCACATTCCTGGTCCAGTAAAAGAAATTGACCAGCTGCAAGCAAGGGGCATGTTAAGACATAAAAGTAGAAGTGTACTCTCTCTAGCAGCTTATGTTTAGATGAGCCGTTTTACATAATTATAGCAAACATTTTATATGATCATTATCACATTGGTAAGTTTGCATTGAAGTCCACGTAAGAACCCCAACATCAAGCCGCGGGACAACATTGAATTATATAATTGCCCCACATAATAAGCGTGAAAACTTCCCAAAGGATCTTATAAAGCTATTAGGTTTCTCTAGACACTGTCTCAAAGTTTTATACTGAATGTTCAAAATCTTTCACACAGATACCTTATCTCAGCAGTAGACTGATATCCCAAAGCAAATCTCTTCATTTTGTAGGTTGGTCCTTTTATAGGGGTCAACAATTGTTAAGCTAAGAGTGAAATATAACAAGTTGGTTTTTCACCTGCCAGAAAGGGCTTAAGCATTCTGGTTATAACTTTAGGCTCATCTGCTATGCTGCATTCTTCACAAATAAAATTATCCAAACAAAGATAAACTCATAATGATAAACCCACCAATCAGTGACAACAAAAACTAGGAGGAGCTAACAAGAACAAGAGGGGGAAAAACTTCTCACGACAAGAAGCTTGATAGAAATATTGGAGAAGAATATTATTGAATTGTGTGTCAACATTATAACATTGAGATCCTATTTATAGACACTTTATCGCAATCATTTTCCAAGTAGGATTATATATATATATTTTTTTTTTGAATTGTTAATTGTATCCAAGTAGGATTGCATATACTTGTTACAACATGTAAAGTCATATCTAGTATTTATAGCATAATCATAGTTAGAGATATTTAGGGATCTCAGAGATATTTAGGGATCTTTTCTGATTTTATTTCCGTAGATAGATTTACTTATACCCCTACAAATAGCTCTTACTCTTGGAATAATACTACAAGGTAATTGATCCATTGACACTATATTTTACATGGCATCAAAGCGGGCTATCCTGCCTCCTCCGATATAAAAAACTCCAGAATCCAATAGTCGGAAGAGAAGAGTGTGAGACTCACGCTCCGGCAAAGCTGCTGGAGATAATGTAAATCTTGAAGGGAGTGAAGGTGCGTGCATGGATCTATCTTGGTCCAGCTTTCTGTACTGACATTGGGTTGATATCTCTGGACGATTTGTAGTGGTATTCTAATCACCAGACCATATTTTGGAGAAGAAAATCCTTGAAATAGAATATGTGCACTCTCTTTGGTCTGGTTTGACACTTCTCTGTTTCTTGTTGTTTACTCTTTCGTTCTAGACTTCTAGTATATGAATGAAGGCTGTCTGCAAAGCGCAAAAGTGAGTTGAATGATTGCTCAACAATTTGTGAACTTGGTGTTGTTTTAGAGGTTATCTGCTGCCCACTTATTTGGGAAATTGTGTTAGATTGCAATTTCGAGTTAGTTGTCAACCTTTTGATTTTTGTCTGCCCGTTAGCTACTCTTTCTTTATGGGTATAGTGAGACTTTCAGATATAGCCTACTTGGGATGTTCTATTGGTTTCATCAATTTGCTTTGATACAGTGAACAGTTTAGTTGAAAAAAATGACTGATCAGGGAGAGGAAGTTGTTGCTGCTAATCCATTTTCTCACAAAATAGTTTTGATTTCGGTTGAGGAGTTTGTTAAATTTTCTCAATATAAGGAATCATTGAAGGAATCCATTTCAGTCAATGCTTTTGCCAAGTCAGATAAAGCATGTCTTATCACCTCTTCAAACGAATGGGTGATTGATTCAGGTACCACCAATTACATGACAAGTAATCCTAATATTTTTTCTAGCTTTCAACTACACAAAGCACCTTCTCTGGTTACAGTAGCAGATGGATCAACCTGTAATAGTGTTGGATCTCGAACTGTTAAACCTACCTCCTCTATTACCCTGTTATTTGTACTAAGTCTATCAAAGTTGGACTTTAATTTGATTTTTATTAATAAAGTTACTAGAGACCTTCATTGATATATCTCTTTCTTCCCCAATCATTGTATGTTTCGTGATCTTACAATAAATCAAGTTATTGGTAAAAGACATATATCTAATGATCTCTATATCCTTGATGAATGGGAATCTTGATTTGTTGCACGCTCAAGTGTCGTGTCTCCATTTGAAGCACATTGTTGATTAGGTTATCCTTCTTTACCACTATTGAAAAAGCTTTGTCCTCCATTTCAGAATATTCCCCCATTGGAATGTGAGTCATGTAAATTTGCAAAATACCATTATATACCAATAGGTCCACAACAACAACATACCCAGTGGAATCCCACAAGTGGGATCTAGGGAGGGTAGAATGTACGCAGACCTTACCATTACCTCATAGAAGTAGAGAGGTTGTTTCCTAGGAACCCTTGTCACTATATACCAATAGGTCCAAGGATTAATAATCGAGTTGAGTCTGCTTTTGAGTGAGTATATTCAGATGTTTGGGGACCATGTCCAGTTTCTAAAATTGCGCATAATATTTTGTCACTTTTATGGATGATTTTTCTCGAATGACTTGGATTTACGTTATGAAGAGTCGATCTGAAGTGTTTACTCACTTTATTCCCTTATGTACTGAAGTCAAAACTCAATTTAATGCCTCAGTGTGGATTCTAAGGAGTGACAATGCTAAAAAATATATGTTAGAATTATTTCGATCTTACATGAGATCCATGTTATTCTTCGTCAATCTTCATGTGTTGATACACCTTCTCAAAATGGAGTAGCTGAGAGGAAGAATAGGCATCTACTTGAGACAGCTTGGGCACTTTTATTCCAATTGAAAGTTCCTAAACAATTTTGAGCTGATGCAGTCGCTACAGCTTGTTTTCTAATAAATCGCATGCCATCAACTGTATTGTCAGGTAATATGCTTTATAGTGTTCTTTTTCCAAATAAATCACTATTCCCAGTGGAACCTAAGGTGTTTGAAAGCACATGTTATGTTCGAGATGTTCAACCAAATGTTACCAAATTGGATCAAAGGCACTAAAATGTGTTTTCTTGGGCTATTCTCGACTTTAGAAAGGGTATCGATGTTAATCTACTGAACTTTGCAAATACCTAGTGTCTACCATGTGGTATTTTTAGAAGCTAAACCATTCTTCTATGCACAAGTGGAGGAAGATGAGTGGTTGTTCAATCAGGTTATTCATGCTGAAACAAAATAATCAGATGATGTTGTTCTTCCTTCTTCTAGTTCATCTATTGAGAATCAGTCAATTAGTATGCCTCTAAAACATGCTTCATCTATTCCAACAAGACCACCAATTGTACAAATTTACTCGAGGAGGCAAGGTAATGATGATACTAATCCTACATTAACTCCGTCATCAGTAGTTCCTTCTCCACTTGATTCTTTGATAACTCTTGACCTTCCGATTGCTCTTCGGAAAGGTACACGTCAGTGTAAAATCAAATATTCTATTGCTAACTTTGTTTCTTATGACCACTTATCTCCTACATCTAGATGTTTAATTGGCTCTCTAGACTTTATCTCTATTCCTAAAACAGTGAAAGAAGCCTTGACTGATCCTGGCTAGCATGATGCAATGCTTGAAAAGATACATGCTCTACATGAAAATCACACTTGGATTTGGTGGATTCACCTAACGGAAAGAAAGCTATAGGATACAAATGAGTCTTTAGCGTCAAAGTCAATATTAATGGTTCTGTCGTAAGACTTAAGGCTAGACTCGTGGCTAAAGGCTATGCTCAGACTTATGTGGTAGATTATCTGGACACTTTCTCCCCTATAACATTGGCCTTTAAAATGAGATATTAAGAATGATTTCCTTCGTCGCAATCTCCATGAAGAGGTGCATTTGGAGCAACCACCTGGATTTGTTGTTTGGGGGTATGGAAAAGTTTGTCATTTGAGAAAATCTCTATGTGGTCTTAAGCAGAGTCCTCGCACATGGTTTGGAAAATTTAAAGATGTAATTCAAGAATTTGGGTTGAAGAAGAGCAATTGTGATCACTCAATCTTCTACGGACAATCAATGACTAGTATTATTCTCTTAGTTGTCTATGTTGACCATATAGTTATCATGAGATGATTGTACGAGAATTTCTTCTCTCACACAGTTTTTACATGCCAAATTGCATACCAAAGACTTGGTACAGTTGAAATACTTCTTGGGTATAGAAGTAGCTAGAAGCAAGCATGGGATTTTCTTATCACAAAGAAAGTATGTACTTGACCTACTAGCAGAAACTGGAAAGTTGGGAGTGACCATGCGGCATAGCAATGGATCCTAATGTATATCTGACTAAGGATAATGCTAACCTTTTTGATGATCCAGAAAGATACAGAAGGTTAGATGGGAAATTGAGCAACCTTATTGTGACTCGTCCAAATAATGCCTATGTAATCAGTATTGTCAGTCAATTCATATCTATATCCACAGACAAACATTATGCTGCCTTCGAACAAATCTTATGTTATTTGAAAGGAGTTCCTGGCCTTGGCATATTGCATAGCGACCACAGACATACTCGCGTCGAATGTTTTGCAGATATAGATTAGGCTTGGATCAAGAATTGAGAGAAGATTGACTACTGGATAATACGTCTTTGTTAGTGGAAATCCAGTATCTTGTAGAAGAAACAAAATGTTGTATCTCAATCTAGTGCAGAGTTTGAGTATAGAGCTATGGCTCAGTCCTCATGTGAAATACTATGAATACAACACCTTTTAGTTGAGGTTGGTTTGAATCCTTCTGTTCTAGCAAAACTTTAGTGTGATAATCAAGCTGCTCTGCACATTGCCTCAAGTCCAATGTATCATGAACAGACAAAACATATAGAGGTTCATTGTTACTTTGTATGTGAGAAAATTCAAGAGAACGTGATTTCTATAGGCTATGTGAAGCCAGAGGAGCAACTGGGTGATATATTCCCGAAGCCTTTGAATGGAACTTGGATGGAATATCTTTGTAACAAGCTGGGCATGATCAATATCTATGCTCCAACTTGAGGGGGAGTGTTACAAAATGTAAAACTCATATCTAGTATTTATAACAGAATCATAAGTAGAGATATTTAGGGATCCTAGAGATATTTGGGGATCTTTATTGATTTTATTTCCTTGGATAGATTTAATTGTACACCTAAAAATAGCTCTTATTTTTAGAATAATACTACAAGGAAATTGATCCATTGACACTATATTTTACAACAATTCCTATTCCAAGTAGGTTTCTATGTATTGTTCCTGCTCAAGGATTCAATATACTATTCTTGTTCCTATTCCTATTCTAACACTCCCCCTCAAGCGGGTGCATACAAGTCACATGTACGCGTTTATTGCAGATGTAATTGATACGAGAAACGTGTAAAGGACTCGATGAAGATATCTGCGAGTTGATCACTCAACTTCACAAATTTTATAACAATATCTCCGAAAAGTATCTTTATTGTGTGTTTTTTTTTATAAAGAGGTAGTGAATCTCAATATATCAAGTCCTCTCATGAAATACTGATTTTATTGTAGAATGTCGATAGAACATTTTGTGCAATCGACATACAAGATACTAGACTCCCCCTAAACAAAAAAATTAGGTGGTTCAAAAATTTTACGAGGACATGTAAAGGACTTGGTGAAGACATCTGCGAATTGATCACTCGACTTCACAAATTTTATATCACAAATTTTATAACAATATCTCCGAATAGTATCTTCTTTGCTTTTTGTTTTTTATTTTTTAATAGACAAAAAATCTCAATGTGATAAAGTCTTCTCATGAAATACTAATTTTAATGTAGAATGTCGATTAAACATTCTGCATAATCGACATACAAGCTACTAGACTCCTCCTGAACAATAAAATCAAATGTCACTCCATATAGACTTCTTCCTTGAGATCATCGTGGTGAACATTCTTAATGTTCAACTGATTTAGAGGCCAACAGCAAATGGCAATCATAGATTAAAAAAATAAAGGCAAATATATGTTATTTTAACCATGGGAGATAGTGTCATCGTAGTCCAATCCAAATAACTCAGTATACCCTTTAGCAAAAATAAATGTGAAACAAAGAGAAAAACATTGTTGGAAAACTCAGATCTACTAAAAATAGTGCAGCGGGCACCAAAAAGTGCTCAAAACTACACAAATCTAATATGAGAAAGTAATCACCGAAAAGATACACAATGCTACGCAAATCAAATATGAGAAAATAGACGCAGAAAGATGGTACAATGCTACAGAAATCAAATATGAAAAATAGTCACAACTCACTAAAAAGATGGCATGGCGTTGCATAAATAAGATATAAGAAAATAGTCACCAAAAAGATGTCATGGTGCTGCATAAACACCGACAAATAAGGGGTTGACACAAAATAACCAGGGATAGTTGCCACTGAAAATTGATGCACGATGACTTATCTAACCAAGGTTTCTTCCACTGAATATGGGATTCACGCATACATTCATCCTTGTTACATACAACAACATACCCAGTGGAATCTCACAAGTAGGGTCTGGGGAGGGTAAAATGGATGCAAACCTTACCACTACCTCAGAGATAGAAAGATTGTTTCCGGAAAACCCTCGTCGAAAAGAATCGAGCCCCATAACCCCCCCCCCCCAATACTTCTTCGGTCTAACTCTATCCCTCCATGTAACCCCTAGATCCAACCTTTCGCACTTCCTAACAGCAGCATCGGTACTACTTCTCTAAACATGTTCAAACCATCACAATCTCGTTTCCCTCATCCTGTCAGCCACAGGGGCCACCTCTAACTTTTCTCGAATAGTCTTATTCCTAATCTTATCACTCCCGATATGTCTCCACATCCATCTCAGCATCCTCATTTCTGCAACCTACATCTTCTGAACATGTGAATTTTTAATTGGCCAGCACTCCACCCCATTTAGCAGCAACGGTCTAACCATCGTTCCGTAAAATTTGCCTTTAAGTTTAGGTGGTATCTTTTATCACACACTACTCTAGAGGCAAGCTTCCATTTGGTCCATGCCGCCCCAATACGATGTGCGAAATCGTCGATATCGTCACTACTCTAGATGAAGGATCCAAGATACTTAAAGCTTTCTCTCATTGGAATAGCTTGAGTGGCAAGCGTCACTTCAATGTATACTTCATCTCTTGCAACACTGAATTTACACTCCAAGTATTCTGTTTTGGTTCTACTCAATTTGAACCCTTTGGGTTCCAAAGTATATCTCCAATCTATCATTAACTTTAGCTTGTGTCCCATCAATCAGTGCTATGTCATTTGCAAATAGTATACACCATGGCACCCCCTCCTGGATAGACTGTGTCAACTCATCCATTATTAAGGCAAAAAGAAAAAGGCTCAAACACAAATCAATAATGAAGTCCCATCTCAACAGGGAAATGCTATGAATCTCCTCCCACTGTTCTTAGACGAGTTTTGACTTTGTCATACATGTCCTTTATCACACTAATATACACCATTGGAACACCTTTCGCCTCTAGACATCTCCATAGCACATCCCTCGAAACTTTGCCATAGGCCTTCTCAAGGTCAATGAACACCATATGAAGGTCCCTCTTTCTCTCCCTATATTTCTCCACTAATCTCTTTCAGTAGTCGACCGTCCCGACATAAATCCGAAATGATTCTCTGAATTTAAACACTCCTTTTCTTACCCTCATCTCCACCACTCTCCCAAACCTTCATACTGCGGCTTAACAACTTGATACCCATGTAATTGTTACAGCTTTGAATATCCCCTTGTTCTTGTACAATGGAACCATTGTACTCTTCCTCCATTCATCGGGCATCTTAGCGGTCTTCATAATAGCATTAAACAACCTAGTCAACCATAATAGCATTAAACAACCTAGTCAACCACTCTATACCATCTTTGACCACGCTCTTCCAAAAATCCACCAGGATCGTATCAGGTCCGATCGCTATCCCTCTGTTCATCCTACTATTAGCACGTCTAAATTTCTTAGCTCTGAAATGCCTGCAACAACCAAAATCTCGATAACTATCGCAGTGCGTCAAAGCACCCAACTCAATATTTCTCTCCCAGACCTTCATCCTTATTGCATAACAAATAACATTCCTAAAATGTGGCCCTGTTTT
Source organism: Solanum rostratum (assembly GCA_029948455.1). Classification (NCBI taxonomy): domain Eukaryota; kingdom Viridiplantae; phylum Streptophyta; class Magnoliopsida; order Solanales; family Solanaceae; genus Solanum; species Solanum rostratum. Next base: position 27,648,825 of record CM057047.1, read on the forward strand.
TGTTACATAACCAATGGCCAAACTGGTGCATATATAATCATAGCTACCCACCAACAACAAAAGCTCTTTGATTATCTACCAAGTTCATAGAAGTTGTGATACCATGTGTGGATATTGAGGAATAATATTATTGAATTGTGTATCTACATTATTATGCTGAGATCCTATTTTTAAATACTATATTACAATCATTTTCCAAGTAAAATTATATATACTATTCCTATTCCAAGTAGGTTTTGTTATACTATTCCTATTCCAAGTAAGACTTAGATATACAATTCTTGTTCCTATTCTTATTCTAACAAAGCTTATGCAATAAATTAAAGAACAATGCTGGGAAATTCGTCAAAAATCAACAAATGTCAACAAGATACGATCCAAGTGGAATGCTACTTCATCAACAAAAAATATAGAATGTTGTGAATTTCCTCCTTAGTGAATACATGGAGGATGGTGCTTCAATTTCAACGAGAAATTTATAACCACCAACAACATGTATGACCAATTCCACATAATAAGAAGTTACTAAATTGCAACATAAGATGGAATAACAAATTGTTGCCTGCCTTGAGAAAGTGAAAGCACCCTTCAATTTGAGCATTAATCGCAGTTGTTTATATGTCCATGACTTGCCATGACATCTACAAACCAGTGGAAGAACATGCAAAGAAAAGTAGAATACACATAAAACGGTTTGAACTGTTTAATATCTACTACAGTTGTTAACATCCACAAAAAGGAAACAATATTTGCAAATTTTGAGGCAAAAGAGAAGATGTGCACTCCACCAAACAATAAGTAAAGACTTCAATAACCGAAACAGCAGCAATCAAGAGTATAACTAACCTCTAAAGGCGTCATCAGCTCCAAAGGCTTCTCCCAGCTAGATTGCTTTGAAATCTTATTGTAATAATATCTGTAAAAAGGAAACAAATTAATTAATCACTCAGCTACTCCTCAATCCCAGACTATATAAACAGGAAAAATAGGAACCATTGGAGAGTTATATCTTAGCACAACAAGCAGCATAATATGAATTCTGAGAGATTGTCAAGTAATATGATTTAATTAATTGTTAATGGACAACTTTTAAAAAGAATACCAAAAAACCAACTCACCGTCTCCCATCAGCAGCTTCATACTCTTGCCAGTCAGATGCAGTCTGCTGTGTAGCTGTGCTCGCCTAATGACAGTGCAAATTAATAAGGTCATAACAACATGAAGACTAAACTAGTACAGATGAGAGAATCAAAGTCAAGAACTTAGAGAAAAGTTTTCAATTTTTTTTTTTTTGAGTAAGTGACATTTGTATTAACATTCAGCGCTTCGGTAGTGCAAAACTTCTTTACAGTAGGTCAAAATATATCAATAAAATAAGAACTTCTAATCCTAGCAAGATTCTAACACATCAAGGATATTTTCTACATCTATAGGATAGTTCTTTGTACACCAAAAACACAAAAGCAAAATACAATCTGTTTTAATTTTCTGTACTGTTCTGCTCGTCTTCAAAACACCTAGTATTTCTCTCCTTCTAGATGGTCCACCATATGCAAGCTGGGATGCTTCTCTAGTAGCTCCTATTTTTAGCTCCCTCCTCAACTTCTTCCCAACTAGACAGAGTGTCAACAATCTTGCTAGGCATTGTCCATTGTATGCCTCTGAGAATGATGAAAATCTTCCATAGCTGGTCAGTGATTCTGCAATGCAAAAACAAATGTCCTACTGTCTCAGCTTCCTCACCACATAAGCATAGTGTATGACTATGATTATGTTCCTCTTTTGTAGGTTCTCATGAGTCAAGACAGCTTCTTTTGCTAACAACCAAGATAGACATGCCACCTTCAAAGGTGCTTTTGTTCTCCAGATTTGCTCACATGGCTATATGGAGTGTTGTGCCACTGTCAAGTTCAAAAAACCGTACCCTGAACTAACTTTATAAGCCCCTTTACTATCCCTATTCCACCTTAGTCTGTCCATTCCATTCTTTAGACCTTGAAAAGCTTCAACAACTTTGAGAAACCCAATCAGTCCAAGGATTTCCCAATCATTTAAACTTCTACTGAAATTTAACTCCCAGTCTTGGAATGCCCACGCGTCAGCCACTGTTTTGTCCTGATGGGTAGCTAACCAAACAGATCAGGGAACTTCTCAGCAAGACTCCAATTACCTAACCACCTATCTTTCAAGAAGATGGTTTTCTTACCATCACATACAATAATGGTAGTGTGGTTACTTAAAATGGGCCACTAGTTTCTGATAGATCTCCAAGCAGTGACACCATAAGGGTTGTTTGGTTCTTCGGTCATCCACTCAGCCAGTTCACCATACTTTGTTCTGATCACATTTTTCCATAGAGTATGTCTCATGAGCCTATCTCAACAACCACTTCATATCCAAAGCTTTACTTTGGTTCTACATGTTTTTAATGCCAAGGCCCCCTCTATCTTGTTTGAGAAAAGATCTTTCCACATGACTAAGTGATAACCTTTCCCATCATTATTTCCCTGCCAAAAAAAAGGTTCTCCTTATCCTGTCTAGCTTCTATACTACCCCGTGCTGGGATGGGGAAAAGTGTAAGATTGGGAGACCATCTAACACAACGTTGATCAGAGTGAGGCCCCTCCCATTGACAAGTATTGAGCTGTCTCATCTTGATAATTTCCTTTCACATCTTTCCACAACATTGTCCCAGATTTCCTTGAATCTTGATTTCGCCCCAGAGGCATCTCTAGATAGATAGAGAGTAGGGTTCCAACTTCTCCAAGAATTGAGGCCAAGAGCTCAATGTTTTGGACATTGTCGATGAGATAAATGTGAATCTTCTCCCAGTTAATGTACAGACCTGAATGCCTTCAAAGAATACTAGGATTACTCTTAAGTATCTTAGATGTTCCTCATCTGCACCACAAAAGATCAATGTGTCACCTGCATATTGTAGGTGCGCCAACTCCAGACTATTTCCATTGTTTTTAGCCACTTCAAAACTAGATAACCAGCCATAAACCTTTGATGTCTTAATTATGTTATTGAGTCCCTCCATGGCTAGGATGAACAGAAAAGGAGACCGAGGGCCCCTTGTCTTATTCCCCTTTGCGTTGTCCAGAAAATCTTCTGGTGATACATTAATCACTACTGAAAACTTTACAGTTGAAATGTAGAATCTGGTCCATTTAATCCACTTCTCCCCCAAAGCCCATTCTCCTGAAAGTGTTGATTAGAAACCCCCAATTCACATGATCATAAGCCTTTTCTATGTCCAATTTGCATAGGACTTTAGGCATCTTTTGTGAAAGTCTACTGCTTCATTAGCTATCAACACAGCATCCATAATTTGTCTGCCTTCAATGAAAGCCATATGCTAGGAGTCTACCAATTTGTCCATAACCCTTTTAAAACTCTCAGTTAACACTTCAAACAAAAGCTTATAGAAGCTAGCTACCAAGCTAATTGGTCTAAAATCTTTTAACTCCTTTGCTCCTTTCTTTTTGGGGATCAGTGCAATGTATGTTGCATTGAAGCTCTTTTCAAATATCTCTATTCGTAGAAATTGTGAAAGGCATTCATAATGTCATGTTTTAGAACTTCCCAACATTTGATAAAATGGCCCATTGTGTATCCATCAAGTCCAGGGGCTTTATCTATAGCACACATCTTCAGGCAGTTGAGCACCTTATCATCAAGTTTAGCTTGCAATTGTACATTTTCTGCTTCTACAATTGTAGGACAGTTTATCATGTTTACTACCGGTCTCCATCTTTCTGTTTCTATGTACAACTTCTTATATAACTGAATGATCTCCTCCTTTACTCCGTCTAATTGCTTCACTATCTCACCTTGCACTTCAAATTGATCAATAAAATTACTTCACTTACGTGCATTAACCGAGTTGTGGAAGGACTTAGTGTTGTACCCTCTTTTATCCACAAAATCCTGGATCTTTGCCTCCATGCAATCTCTTCATTCTTGACTAGCTCTTCATACTCCAGGAAAGTGGTTGCCTTAAATCCAGAGTTGCCATCTTGTTTAACAAGTTGGATCCTTGCAAAATTAGATTTCATTTTTCTTTCTTGCTCCACTCCTTGAGCTTACCCTTCAGTGCTTTCAAATTGCATGCTAAATTGTAGTGTAGTTTCCTTGGATGTGAAAAAGAATTCCACCAGACCATATTTTATCTACAAATCCCTCTGAGTCTAGCCACCAGTTTTCAAAATCAAAATAGGATTTGCTCAGATCCCAGTGTCCACAGTGTAAAGCTGTAGACGCATGACCTGAAATCAGTCTTTGTAGAGCAATTTGCATTATTTAATTAAATTGTTCACTGCACTTGGTTGTGAATCGATTCTATCATTGATGTAGCATTGTTTGTACCTCCCCTAAACCAAGTATGTGTTCCTCCTTTAAGTGGCAAATCAATAAGCCCCAGGTCTTCTATAGTATATGAGATTTTTTTTCATGACAAGGGAAACCCGCCGCCACTACCCTTTGGGTGCCCACAAGGTAAAATCCCCACTCCTATTCAATAGCTTGCAAACCACACATGAGAGGTAACCCACACCTGGTGCGACGAGCTCTACCGTAAACTTCTTGCTTACGCTGGCAAGGGATTTCGAACTTTAGACCTCCAATATGGAAGTACAAAGCCCAAACCACTGGGCCACCCTGAAGGGTATTGTATTTGAGAATTCCATCATGGTAGAGGATCTCCTTCGGCAATTCCTCCTCTGTGGGAACCTGCAAACATTAAAATCCCCACAAACTGCCCAAGGGCCCTCCATTAAACCTTTGACAACCCCTAATTCATCCCGAACCTCCTTTCTTTCCACATTGCAATTTGGTGCATACATTGTAATGTGACGGTTAAGTTTAACAGCAAGGCTTCAAAGCTGCAAGTTAAAGTATGTACACCTATTTGTTGCACCTTTCCCTTCCAAACTCTACTATCCCATAACATGATGATCCCTATCCCTTCCAAGCTATACTATTATTTGATTAGTTTATTTCGATTTAATTTCTCTTTAATTGAGATATATTATAGATTAAGCTGATCAGTCTTGGTGGGTTAAGGCAAGTACCATCACGTCCGGGTTATGATAGACAAAAGTTAGAAAAATCACTGTATGATGAAGAATTACAATAACTTCAGAAAAGGGAATTTAGAGCAGGTGTTTTCTGTGTGAGAACAGGAGAGAGTCCTAATCATCCACTTCTTCCAGTGAATTTACATACTTTGGCAAATCTGGCTATGTTTTTTAATATCTTTGGAGTAAATGGATTAGGCTATATGATGTGAAGAATCGTCTTGTCAGCTGGAAAGGACAAGAATATGATATCAGATTTTAAAAGACAGAGAGTTGCATCCTTCGTACATCATGTAGAGTACTTGGCTTGGAAGGATCAAAAAAAACTTGATTGGAGAGAAGCATCACATTTCTTTTGCAAAATATAGGTGCTTACTGAGTTCATAGTTTTGGTGTAAGGAACATATTGTTAGGGAGGTCTCACAGCTAGGTGATTCATAGAAACTTTTAGCTGAATGCTACCTTGTCAAAGAAATAACAATCATTTAGTACTTCTGTTGCTGCCTCCTTGTTACTAGCTTAATAAAATATCATTATCTTTATTAAAAAAGACTTCAAAAACGCTGTAAATAGTTGTGGCCAGCACGAATGGCAGAAGTAAGGTTAGGGTGAAAAAGGGGAAGGGAGAAGGGGGAAGAGTGATTCAGACGCTACAGAGCCTTCACCCCCTGTTGCTCTTATTTTGTGGAAGTTACCATAGCTCCACATCCGAAAGTGAAGACGATGGGATTAATACTCAAAGCTCAATTTTGGAAGCTCATATCATTTTTCAGGCTTGTCACAAAACCCGCTGATTCTGTTTTAGAATCAGTAATAACCTGGTTTTCTATTTCTTCGTAGCTGTAATTTGATTTCCATGTCTTCAAATGATAATCTTATGCCCAAAATATCAGAACAAGTTGAAATAAGCATTAGATTCAAGCATGTACTATACTTTTTTTAAAATAACAGTGGTATCAAGGCCAGATCCTAGCACCTTGAGTGGTCCAACGTGTATCAGAACCCTCTCACCAGCGTAGATATCATATAACAGTGTCCACCAAAGCTTACACGTGTCGGAATAAGTCATTTAGTATTTTTTCATTGCTTGGTGGAGCCCTGTCTCCTAGGATTGAACCACTTCATTGAACACCGCCCACCAAGTCAACATGAACTAGACTTGGTAAAGGATTCGTAGAAAGTACCCTTTCCGCTCTTTTACCTTATGTTGTTTCACGTGTGATGCGATCCTCATTATACAGTGGTTTTCCACCATTGTCTGCATGTATGAATCCATTCCAATCAAAGATGAGGTCGATACACATGATGCACCACATACAAATAGATGGTTAGGAAGAAACAACCACTGATAGCATTTGCAATGATTCATTCCAATTGATAAACATGCAATAGCACACAAAGCTTTCTTCAAGGAAAAATTCATCCTGGTCAACAAAGTTGTCTTTTAACATTGTGCTTATCTATCAAAAATCTCATATTATCTAAATATTTTCATTGTAGTATGATACTTCACACCCCGTGTACTTACACCTCTCACCTATCTGAATAACAATTTACTCTTCAAAGTTGTAAGTGTGGAAATGGAAGAAAGGAACATCTTCTTTACCACTAAAAATGTGGCAGAAGACCCTTACTGACTCATTTATTTTCTTAAATATGGTTCTAACAAGATTCCTCCTGTTATACGCTAGATCAAAAATTCTCCAAGAGTGATTTCCGGTAATAGTGGAACCTCAATTATCCAGCTGTGGTCTGAGTTTTGGATGCCAATATAGCATAGTTGCTTAGATGCCCTCCCTCTAAAGTATCAAGTCTTGGCTTTGAATAGGAAATACTTTGAAGATCTCCTATCAAGTAACAAGTGAAGAAATGCATAAAGATCTCATCTTACTCAGATTCCGCATTGATACATCACTGAGCAATGATACTTAATAACAATATGCATCGACAATAAAGGCACTTATTTTAAAAAAAAAAAAAAAGTGGTATCTGCAACAATAGGGTTTCACCAGATTGCAGACAAAGACTCCACCATTGTAAGTCTAAACAAGGGAAAAACATTAGCAGATGCATTTTTGGATGATTTGCATACGAGTTCAATACTGGTCTGGAAAAATGATGATACAACTATTAAAATGCATGAATATGCAGCATTAACATTTTCCATGTAAATCAATTGATACCCACAAACTGGGAATACCTTCTTCGCTGCAAATACGGAAATAGATAACTTATACAAACATACAGATCATTAAAAAAACTTGTTCTGCACAGTGTTAGCCAATGGTAAAGAACAGGATAAAGATTATACGTGCCTCAGACACAAACATAGCCAGAATATTGGTACAAACATAGCCAGAATCTTGGGCTGACTTAAAAGAGAAGAAGAACAGACAAACAGACAGCAACATCTTGCAGAAATATGGTACTTCAGAAGACCACATTTTAGGGCTCAATTGAGTAACGCTGAGAGAATTTTCAAATAGGTACAGCAAAGAAACATACCGGAACTGCTGGAGCTACAGCTGACAATTGGTTACTACTCAGCAGAGTGGGGGCAGCCACTGGTGTGGTTTGATTTCCAGATGACGACCAAGGCTGTCCCCCCGCAGGGAAAGTAGGAACATGCATTTGGGATGAAGATTGAACCTGAGAAAGCAAGTTCAGGCCATTTCATGTCTAGGCAAACTGGCATGAAAACCGAAATTTCAAGGAACCTAGTGCTATTTCTTACTGTATATGATGATGAGAATGGATTTCCAGCACCACTAACACCAGGCATGTGACTATTCAAAGGGGGATTGACTTGCTGAGGCTGTGGCATACTTGATTGGATATATGGCATCTGAATTGCCTGAGATGATGGTGTACCATGACCAGGCTGGCCGGGCCTTGGGGGAAACTGCTGGATTGTTAGAGAAAACTGGGGTATTTGACCTTGACCAGGAGGGATTCCAGTATTTGGTGTTTGTCCAACAGGGTGATATTGCGGAGAGGCTGAAATTGGTGGAACAAAGTGCTGGCCTTGCTGTGTTGATAGAGCAGGTCGAAACTGTGACAACAGACACATGATGCACTCACAATAAGTCTTCAAAGGTAACAGAAAAAATAATTTCACAAAAGCAAGTTGCAAAGCTTACTTGCAAAGGAAATGAACCAAAACCTTGAGGTGGTGTGGATCCAGCTGAAGGAGGCCAAAGAGGCTGTAAAAGGAAATATCAAGATCAGAAGATTAAGACCTAATAAGAATGACAAAAGTTTCCATTGTCTTGCATGCTAGTCAGAAAAGCTAGGATGCTTGTGCAATTAGTGGTATCCAACCATCTGAGAATGTTACAGTACACGCAGGATACCAGATAAACTTAAAATCGTAATGTAAGACTTAAAATTAGTGAGCCATATTTTAGCAGGCCCCTTTGCTCTCAAGCTTACAGTTGTGGAGGGAACATGTTCAAGTTCATCTTTTCTTACATTGCTCCTTCACCGCACAAATCTAGCATCTCATTCAAAATCACAGGGGTTATCGGGGCCATGCATATGAAAGATCTGGGAAAGGACACTGAAAATATGGAACCAATGCCTGCTGCTATCTGGGGGTGTATTTGGAAAGGAAAGAAACTCAAGAATTTGGTAGAGCAAAATGGAACCTGTAATAAGTACATAATACAGATGCATTGCTACACTGGTGTTCTTTGGTGTATCATGGCAATAGCTAATGATATAGAAGCCATTCATTGTGTAATCTGTAATGAGACTTTTCTCGACAATTAGCTGCACTTTAATACAAACACTCTACCAATCAACAAATAAACTATATATTCCACTTCCATTTCTTCTCATTACTCCATTATTCTCATTTTTTGTTAGGGATGTTCTTTTAAGTGATTCAGTTTGCCAGTAAGATTAAATTAAAGTTCATTCCAGACTATAATCAGCAATCCACACTCTTTTCAGCAGAACAATTTTCTATGTATTTCAACAAAGGCAATACAGTCAGAGAAATCACCTGTGGACCAGATGGCGGAGGATTACTGGCCATGTCTGCACATAAACAAGTATTGACAAAAGACTGCACATTACAAATACATGATTAGCAAATGCAATATCAAATACTCACATGATTCAGAGTATTAAGGGTCAAGTCATCTCATTTTTGAAGCAAGTGTGGGCATTCATCACAATTGTTAAAATAAAATGTACATGGAGTATTTAGAAACTACATATTATACTTCTTTTTCTTCTTGCTTTTTTACACTGAAATTTTTGTATGTCAAAATAAAATTTGAAACATAAGCAATGCTTAACCTATTAAAATTCAGCAAAAATAGCACCAAGCTGAATCAGAAGTAATCTTTAAGAAGGGAAACATAATTCTCGTAATTGCAGCGCAAGGGCGGCTCAACCCTAAAGCCACAAAAGCAGTGGCTTTAGGCCCCAAAAGAAGGAACCAAAAACCCCCCAAATTCAGTTCGCTCAAATACGAAAACGTACCGAAGATGCACAGTGAAGAAATAAATTCGACCGATTAAACGAAGAACCAAAAGCACTGAGTACCCAAATGATGGAGGTAGAAACGTACGTTATTCCTTTCCTTATATAGAAGGGAGAGTTGAGCTCCTTGTTTACCCGAGTTGTGGGCATTTTGGAAATTTTGTTTATTATTTGTGCTGTTTGATTTGTACTTTAATGCTTTACGAATTATACTATATTTTTAAATGATCAAAAATATCTAATCTTAGCTGCTTTAGCAAATATTGTTGGTATTTAAGATTTTTAATTGTTATTATCTTTTGTAAGTCATGAACAAAATCTTAAACTATCTCAATTATTTTTTATTTATTGGACCTTTATACTATTTTATATTTCTCATATTAATAATTAGTGGTTAGTTAGTATTTTGGTTAAGGTGTAATAGTTGAATTTTGATAAAAAATAATTTATTAAATTATTATAGCTTTTTATTTTTTATCGAAAAAAATTCTTTTATTGTTTTAATAAAGTACATTTTACAAACTTTAGTGTCCGTAAAGTGTCATTCGTTGTTCCTATTCTTATCAAAGCAAAAGCCACGCACCGAAGAATCTTGAAAATTTGATCAATCTTGTGAGCGAGGCATTGATTTGGTTGTTTTTCAACGGGATTTTTGCTACAAGAAATTGCTGCTTCACCAAGAATCAAAAGTGTTTTGCCATTCTTTTGCCAGTCAAAATCCACATTTCCGGCGATATCACAGCAGCAGACACTGCCGCTCTTCTCCGGACACCTCAAATCTGACTTTTTTAGAGGAGTTCCGATCCTTTGGAAATCATCATGTCTCTAGCGTCCAACAGTTTTCAGATTTCGGCGACATCATCTCCGCCAATATGGAGCTTTTCGGCGACGTCGAGATCTCATGACATCGATCAGAACCATTTTTCGGTCAGGCAACTTCCAACGACGTGTTTAAACCATTTTTCCCGTTAGATTCTTTCAAGTCAATAATATTACTCAAGTGATATCCACCCTTTTCTCTTTTTCTTTCTTGTTCAACTTCTTGTTCCGATCAGATTCGCTATTCTCTCCTTTTTTGGCATTTACTTCTTGTTTGTATATTTGTCATCTGGTTGTTGTTTCTTGTTTTGTTTGCAATATTTCTTGCTCAATATTTTTACCTAGTACAGAAATTGTGCAATATTTCTTGCCTACTTGTTGCATTTTGAATATAGTTTATTTTTACTATAGTTCTTACTTGTTACATATAGTTTTGATTGTTTCTCATACTTGCTACAGAAATTGTGTAGCTTGGTGTTTATTGCTTTTCGTTGTGATCCTCTTGTATTTTATAGGATTATAAAATATAGCTTAGCTTTAATTGTTTTGTATTTTGCATTATTGTTCCGTGAGAGTGTGGATTCTCTATCGTTCATAGTTGGTTGAATTAGTAGTTCTAAGTGAAGTTTAGAGGCGTTGGGGTCAGATGGTGGAGTAGGATCATGTCGTCGGTTAGGGTCAGAGGTTAGGGGTAGTAGTGGTAAGAGGGGAACATTCTTACTTAGAATGAGAGTAGGGACGTGGAACATCGAATCATTTATATAGATTTCCATTGAGTTAGTGAAGAGTCTTAAGAAGAGACAAATTAATATAGCATGTGTCCTGATACGCCCAAATTACACTCCGAATAGAAGAGTAAAGCGGTCGTTGGTCAAATATAGAACTCAACCAGAGTTGAGGTCGATCCCACAGGGAACACGTAAGAATTGTTCTATTAGTACCGGCTTTCAGATGTAAATGCTATTCCCAAGATAAACGTACATAAAGTAAATGGGGGGTTGCGTTATTTAATTCAAATGCTTGTGTAATGTAATTAACAAAAACGTTGTTCTGATTTTCAGACAGATAGAGAGAGGCTATGGTTGTGTTTCCCATGACGTCTAATACGACAACTACACTGGTTTGGTAAACTCGTGTTTAACGGTGCATGTAAGATCCAACAACTTAGCTAATATCTAGTTCACCTTTCGGTCCTTCCTAGTTATATTTCACTTATCTCCTTTCAGTCTCAGAGCGTATGCAATTCTAAACGCTGTTATTGATCTCAGAGTACCTTCACCTTTCAGTCTCAGGCACTTAGACTAGGTTCATAACCCCGAATTTTTGTTGTTAAACTCTTTTCCCAATCACTACATCCCTCTCGGGCATGTAGCAAATACAGGCTTACCCTAACGCGTCGACTCATTAAGGAGAAGTTTAGAACGAAGAATTTAACAATATATGCAATAATCATTCTCACGAGTTACCCCAGTTTGCGTTATCTTATTGAATCGTCATGGTTCCCACAACCCTAGTTGTGGGTTTAGCCTAGCATAATGTTGATAACTTGCCCACAACAATTAGATGAAGACATAAAGATTGACTTACAATTGAAAGAACAAGAATCCGTGTTACAAGCTTCGAACACTGATCACAAACACAAATCCCACGTATTACAAAGTCAAACTAGTGTTTTTTGCTTTTTCTCTCTTGTTTCTGCTGTCAAAACAGATATCATGAAATAAAATAATATACTATTTATACTAAGTAAAACTAATTCGATACAATCTAGGAAAAATAGACTCGGATGGGACACGGTCCATTATACGGACCGTCTGAGGCTAGACGGCCCGTCTATTGGTCCGTCTGGCTCAGTTGCTGCATCGGCACGGCCCGTGACACGACCCGTGTTGAGTGAGATGGGCCGTCTGTCCCTCCGTGTGGCTCCACTTGCACAAATTCTGATATTTTTGACGAAGGCCCTTTGAGTTACGTCACTTACACGGTACACGACATGGCCCGTCTGGTGGCAGACGGTCCGTGCAAACGGTCCATGCAAACGGTCCATGTGAACTTCCTTGCGCAATTTCCTTAAATTTCGACGAGAGCCTCTCCGAGTTACGTCAGTTACACGGCGCGTGGCACGGACCGTCTGAAGGTAGACGGCCCGTGTGCCCGTCCGTGTGAAGCCCTTTCCTGCGCGTTGCACCAAGTGCGGTGCCACGGTCGGTCACACGGACCGTGTAGCGTGACACGGCCCGTGTGGGCCTTCCGTGGTCCTACACTTGGCCTTGTTATTTACTCGTTCCTTGTGCTTTCCTTAATTACCCATGCCTTTGCTATTTTCCTGCACAGTATCAAAACACACCTATTAAACTAACAACAACGCTTAAGAACGCACAATAATTCTATGTCTTAAGCGTCGTAAAAGTTGTATTTTCATGACTCATCATGTCCAAGAGAACAGATGGGTAGGTACTAAGGCTCGAATGACATAGACAAGTTTAAGTTATGATACTCGGGTGGCTCTAGGGATAGAAATGGAATAGGTATCCTAGTAGATGAAAACCTTAGGGAGTATGTCGTGGAGATTAGGAGGATTAATGATAAGATGATGTCTATTAAACTTGTGGTCGGTACGCATATTGTGAATATAGTTAGTGCATGTGCACCCCAAGTAGGCTTAGATGATGAAGTCAAAAAGTTATTTTGGGAAGATTTGGAAGAGGTGGTGAGAGGTATACCGGCCACAAAAAAGATTTTCATCGGGGGAGATTTAAGTGGCATATTAGTTTTGACGATGTCCATGGAGGCTTTGATTTTGGGGAGACAAATGGAGGTGGGACGTCTCTCTTGGACTTTGCTAAAGCCTTCGAGTTGGTTATTGCTAACTCATGTTTTCCGAAGAGAGAAAATCACTTGGTTACCTTTTATAGTACAATAGCTAAGACCCAAGTCGAGTACTTACTCGTCCGAAAGGGTGATAGAAACCTTTGTAAGAATTGCAAGGTAATTTCGAGTGAAAATATTTCCACTCAACATAGGTTTCTAGTGATGGACTTAGAAATTAAGAGGGGTAAGAGGAAGAAGGTTATTTATACCTAACCGAGGATTTAGGGGCTTGGGGTAGTGGCGGAGGTGTGAACACCATGTGGGATACCACAGATGGTTACATTAAGAGGGTAGCCATCAAGGTGCTAGGAGTTTCGAGAGGGACCTTTGGTGGACATCAAGGTGATTGGTGGTGGCGTGGAGAAGTTCAAGACAAAGTAAAAGCTAAAAAGGTTGCCTATACGAAGTGGTTGGAGTGTAGGGATGAGGACGAGAAAATAAGGCTTAATAAGATGGAGAAGACAGAAGCGAAGATGAGAATGACGAGTGATAAACGTTTGAGCGTTTGTATGTTGAGTTAGGTGAAAAAGGCGGGTACAAGAGATTGTATAGGCTTGTGAAAGTGAGAGAGAGAAAAGCTCGTGACTTGGACCAAGTGAAGTGCATTAAGGATGAGAAGGGTGAGGTGCTGATGGATGAGAATTCCATTAAGATAAGGTGGCAAGCTTACTTTCATAAACTCTTAAAAGAAAAAGGGGACAAAGATATCGAGTTGCGTAATTTGGCGCACTCCAATAGTTACCGAGATTTTGGTTATTGCAGGCATTTTAGAGCTGAGGAAGTAAGATGTGCTATTAGCAGGATGAACAGAGGGAGAGCGATCGGTCCTAATGAAATTCTGATGGATTTTTGGAAGAGCATGGTCAAGTAGGGGATAGAGTGGTTGACCAAGTTGTTTATATGCTTTTATGAAGACTGCTAAGATGCCCGATAATTGGAGGAAGATTAAAATGGTTCCACTATACAAGAACAAGTGTGATATTCAACGTTGTAACAATTATAAGGTATCAAGTTGTTAAGCCACACCATGAAGGTTTGGGAGAGAGTGGTGGAGATGAGGGTGAGAAAAGTACTGTCTATTGCTGAGAATCAGTTTGGATTTATGCCGGGACGATTAACTACTGAGGCAATCCATCTTTTTAGGAGACTAGTGGAGAAATATAGGGAGAGAATGAGAGACCTTTGTATGGTGTTCATTGACCTTGAAAAAGCCTATGACAAGTTCCAAAAGATGCCCTATGGAGATGTCTAGAGGCGTTCCAATGGTGTATATTAGGGCGATAAAGGATATGTATGACGGAGCCAAAACTCAGGTAAGATCGGTAGGAGGAGACTCAGAGTATTTTTCTATTGAGATAGGACTCCATCAAGGATCTATGTTGAGCCCTTTTCTTTTTGCTTTGATAATGAATGAGATGACACAGTCTATCCAGGAGGTCGGGGTGCCATGGTGTATGTTATTTGCAGATGACATAGTACTAATTGATGAGACTCGGGCTGAAGTCAATGATAGATTGGAGGTTTGGAGAGATACTCTGGAATTCAAAGGGTTTAAATTGAGCAGAATCAAAACTGAATACTTGGAGTGTAGATAGTGTTGCTAGAGATGAAGTAGACATTGAAGTGAAGCTTGCCACTCAACCTATTCCAAGGATAGAAAGCTTTAAGTATCTTGGATCCATCAGCTAGAATAGTGGCGATATTGACGATGATATTACACATCGTATTGGGGCAACATGGATGAAATGGAGGTTTGCCTTTGGAGTATTGTGTGATAAAAAGATACCACCTAAGCTTAAATACAGGTTTTACAGAATGGTGGTTAGACCATCTTTGCTTATTGGGGTAGAGTATTGGGCAATTAAAAATTTACATGTTCAGAAAATGCAGGTTGCAGAGATGAGGATGCTGAGATAGATGTGTGGACATACCAGGAGAGATAGGATTAGGAATGAGATCATTCGGGAGAAGTTAGAGGTGGCCCCTGTGGCTGACAAGATAAGGGAAGTGAGACTGCGGTGGTTTGGACATTTGCAGAGAAGGAGTATCCATGCCCCTGTCAGAAGGTGCAAGAGGTTGGATTTAGGGGTTACACAGAGAGGTAGAGCTAGACCGAAGAAGTATTGGGGATAGGTGATCAAACAAGATATGGCAAAACTCTATCTCACCGAGGATATGACCTTAGGTAAAAAAGAGCAGAGGTCACATATTAAGGTAGAGGGTTAATAGGTTAGTAGAAGTAGGTCGATACATGACTTTGCGATATAGAAGGTTAGCAGGAGTCTTGATGTCTTTACATCCTATGATTGTCACATTAGTCCTATATTTGTTTACTTTTATCATATTAAAGACTATCATTCGCTTTTCATCATTAGTAAGTCTCCCTTTCCTTTTTGTTCCTTTTTTCATATCTAGTACCTCCTGCTTATGGGGTTTGATTCTCTTAGACGAGGGTTTTTCGAAAACAACCTCGCTATCTTGATAAGGTAGTGATAAGGTCAGTGTACATTTTTTACCCTCCCTAGACCCACTTGTGGGATTCCACTGGGTATGTTGTTGTTGTTTTAATAAATATGTATAATTTATAATAATTTTTTTGGATTCTTAAAAGCTCAACATGCAATAAAGATATTATATTTATATAAGCTAAGATTTTTCTCAAATAAATCGGCTCCCAAAGTTTTTAGCTTTACGCTATTTCACCAAAGAAAACACTTCGATTTTTCATCTTCCTCATCACACTCTGTTTTTCATCTTTTGGTCTGTTGCTTTTCATCATCTTTATCTTTGCATGTGAGTAATTTTGCTTTTTCTGCTTCATTGAAGTATATTTTCATACTGATTTTTGTTTTATCTATTGAAATTGTTATTGTGTGAGTTTGAATTGTTTACAAGAATTTTCAGAATAATTTGTTTAATTTGTTATTCTTGTGCCATTATTTTTGCTTTGGGTTATTAATGTATGAAATAATCACAAATTTGTAAAAGGGATCAGACCATTTTCAAATAAATTATAAAGTTTACAATTGTGGGATTTGAATAAGAAAACGAAAAAAATAGAATTTGATTGAGTTTAAAGATGAAAATAAGAACAGTCAAAAGTTTTAAGGAAAGATATTACCATATTCAAAGTTGTTACTTTCTTATTTTTATTTAGTTGATTTATTAGATTTTTTCTAAATATACAAAGTTTTCCGGATTGTATGTTCGAACAAAAAAAGCGAAGTTAATTTTCATTCTCATTTTGTAACAAGATTGATTCAAAAGCTTTTACGACAATGAGCAAACAGATAGGATTTAACAACCTCTTTTTGAAATTTGAAGAGATTTGATGATTTAAAACTGTGTAATTAAAAATGAAAATAAAAATGACCAAAAATTCTTCTCGAAATACTATCATATATAAAGAATAATTCTCTATATATAAAAAATCTATTATTTTGATTCTTGATTTGATAATTTCTATAAGTTGTTGTCTTCTTTAAGACTTTATATCGTTAATGATTTTTTTTCATGACTCCACTGAAGCCTTTTACTTGTATAAATTCATATTATAGATGTTTTTACTAAAATGAGTTGTATATATTTTTTTTCTTTCTAACATTCAAAAAGCTATTAAATTGGATAAAAAGAAAGAAGTGAAAAGAGAAAGAAAGAAAAAAATGCGCGATAATAACGCAATAAGTATAGTGTGAAAAATAGAAATAAATAACTATGTTAAAAAAATTGACCAAAAAAATTTAGATATTATTGAAATTGAAATGATACTAATCCTCCTGTACAAATAAAATAACATAAAAGATGTGACTATAGTTAAACAGATTTATATTTTATTTTATCAATTAATAAAATATTATGTGTTATGCTTCGATTAAGTTAATATGTATTTTTAAATAGCGATTTAACCTGAGCAACCAAATATTCTTTTTTTCTTCAATTGCTTGTATGTCCTCATTATTTACTAGCATCATATCATTATTTTGTGCAAAACATAAAATTTTTGACAATCTATAATACTTTTTCTTTTTTATTTACTATCAAAATAATGTTTATTTTCAAGCTACACTAATATATGTTCACATTATTTCAGTTAGCTGCTACTATTAGTGTTTACTTAATTTTAAAAGGCATTGCTTGATTTGTTTTTTCTGTTATGCAATTCTTGAAATGGAAAAGGCTCAATGCTCAATGTCAAACTTGTGGACCAAATGATAATTTTAAAAAAAATATTGAATGATGGAATAGACATAATGTCCCATTATAGTTTAAGAATTTATTCTTAAACTTAAGGCACTTAAAATTTGAAAGGATGCTAAGGTGTATATTGTCCCCGCCCAATGGAGTCTTTCACTAGAATTAGATTCGAGCTTCGCATAAACGATCTTAGCTTTGACTTGGCAGTAGGAACACGATGTCGGGTTTAGTCCTTTAGCCAGGAAAAAGTTTAATTAGGCAAGGAACCAACACATGCCTATTCATCCGAAATAATCGTTGGAACTCCTTATCAATTACCTCTCCCGACGCAGCACAAGGAAGAGTAAATGATGAATGGCAAGTCAGAGTGAAAGGCAAAGACTTCAATTTCTACCGTACTTGACTGTGAACTTGATAGAGTTGTTCTTTTTCTCTTCCGGAAGTGTTTTTCTTTCAGCCAGCGCTTGGGATTATCATATAAAACTGATATTCATGCCTACGTTTTTCCAATCTCTAAACTTCGAGAATGCTTTACTGACATAATATCTACGATTGTATTAAAAAAAGCATAGCCCTCAGACAATTTGTCAAAGAAAAAACTACTCGAATAAAGAGTAGAATTAAGATAGATACTGATCAAACTAAAGGTATTAAGCATTACTGACTTTTTTTTCTTAGAGATAATTACATTTTGATTGAGTTATTTATATAAGGAAAAGGAAAGTAAATAAGGTAAATAAATTTATCCCTAGAGTAACTTTTATCCGTTGAGCGACGGTCCTTCCACTCGGCACCTTCGGATCACTAAGGCCGACTTTCGTCCCTGCTCGACGGGTAGGTCTTGCAGTCAAGCTCCCTTCTGCCTTTGCACTCGAGGGCCAATCTCCGTCCGGCCCGAGGAAACCTTTGCATGCCTTCGTTACCTTTTGGGAAGCCTAATTCCTCCCCTTCATTTAGCATACAGGCTCCGATTCAAATTTTGATTCCTCTTCTTTCCCCCTCCACGGGAATTGGATTTGTTTGGCAACAACCAAGCGCTAACGTCTTAAAAGTACGAAATGGACTCTCTCAACCAAGCTATGAAGTTTGGTGAATCCCGAGAGGAGATGCTTCATATAGGTGTCGAAGGGATTTACATCGAATGAGTTAAATAAGACTTCAAAATAGACGTGACTAATGTAATAAGTAGACAAATAATACGCCGTGTAGATGGTTGTTTTCTTTTCGAAAGCATGAACAGATAATCACGGTTTTAGTCCCTGTATCAAGTTGACCGCCCCCCACATAGTGATTCTATCAATCATGTACATAGGTAGGATCTTCCATTCCAATTGGTATATCATGAAAAAATAAATCCATTTGCACCAGGCGCTCTGCACTTTCCCTTGCCACTAAAAAGAGTCTGCTTCCTTTAATATATATATATATAAGATGGGCGGGCCTTTTTGTTAAGCAAAACAAAAAGTGATGTACTATCGGATGTAATCTTCTTGAAATGACATGACATATCAAGTCAAGAGGAAGAGACTCCTAGCGATTGGGGGAAGGGAAGTGGGTAAGCAGGCTCCTTTCACTTGACTGGTTAGTTAGGACTTTTTTCTACGACGTTCGAGATTTTTATCTTGCAAAGGGTGAAATGAGACCTTTTTGGAACAAGGCCAGAGGTAAACACTTAATCTTATTAACAAGATATGGTGAGAGGACCTGATTAGGCTCTTGACCTCTCGATCCCCGAGAAACTCAATAATCTCAAAATTTTTTTAATTCTGGTTAGAGTATGACTGGTTAGGGGGCATGGGTTTTTTTAAGTCAATAAAAGATCATATAATAAAGTGGTAGGTCAGATAGCAAAAGCAACTACATTAGTAATGGAAAGGGTGGCTAAAATGGATAGATCTCTTTTACCCAGGGGTCTAACCTAGTCAAGCAATAAAAGCGAGAATAGGAAAAAATGGGGACGGAGTCTTGTAAAGGATGATAGGGTGTATATTTTGTACAACTATGTTGATCATTTTTTGAATCTATTTTTCATTATTGTTGAGTTCTCTAGATTCTTTACGCCAAATGCTGAAATTGCAACTTATAGTATTTTGGTAATATATTATGAGTATTTTTCTTTCAATTCTATCTCTTGCTTCCTTTTATCCTGCATTTATTCTTTTGCTTCTCTAGATGTCATTATAATTTTGTTGGTTGGTGCATTTTTTTTAAAAAATTTCTCCTTCTTTCTTTGATTTTTAATTTTAATGATGTACACCTTCTTTGCTTTTTCTAGTAATTTGTATTTTTTAATTCTATTTTTGAACAATAATTTATCTTGTTCACGATGGTAAGCGAGGGAGAATTTAGTAAAGGAATAATGTCACTTTACATTAATATTAATATAGTCTAATACTTGTACGTTAATATTAGTCTCGAGGTAACTTCGTAAAAGAGAGAAATTTACACACACAATGATCCAGAAGTCTTGGTGTGACTCCGTCCTCACTCCCCCTTTGATTTAGTATTTCTTGTACTTTTAAAGTTTCAATTTCTATTTGATATTCTCTATAACGATTTTATTTGAACCATCGTGCACAACTTTGATTATTTCATCTAATAGATACTACATTGAGATTTAAATTTTAACTTCAAATAAAAAAATATTCAATATGTCTATTGGGGATGATCTATAATAACAACATAAGAATAAATAAAATTATAGCAAGAAAAGAGTCTAACATGCATACAATCTCCTCTTCAAGAGCTCCGATGGAGTCATTTGAAAAGGCCCTACTTGCTCGACGACTAGAATGATTGATTATCTTGACTTAGAGTTAGAGTCGTGGAGGAAAGTAAATTTCATGATTCATTTAGAAAATAGAATGAGCAAGGATCACTTACTACATTTTCTTCTCAAAGTTTGGTGCTAAAAGTTCTCCGCAAAAAAGAGGACGAAAGGAGAGAGGCTATGCTTGACAGATGAGGACACAAATTAAAAAAATTCGCTTCACACTTAACACTTCATTATATATAAAATTAGTTAACTACTCATATATTTTATTATGTATGATATATGTTTTGTTCACTAACATTCACTAAATTTTTTGGGGTACTAAATCTATTAGACATTGACTTCGTGTACTTATTGTTGAATTAAAAAAGTGAAAAGAACCTAAAAAAAGGTTTCTTTGTTCTTTTTTAATTGCAGAATATGATTAAAACAAGCGATAAATGACTCTGTAGTTTAAGCACTCACAATTGCCTCCTTCTCCCTGTCCCTTGTTAATTATCTTTTCATTTATATATGTTGTATTTAGGTTTTACTTAGAATCTAAAAAAATACTTACACTTTAATTTGAAGATTTGAAGCATTTTTCATGTAAAATATGATTTATAATTTTGGAGTCTTTACACAGACATAACATTTTGTGCTCAACTTTTGAATGTTCTTACATATAATACAATGAGATTTCATATCAATAGTTATATCTCTATCTCTTTTTTTTTTTCATTTCTTTTTCTTATTTGAATTTTCTATCATCTATGTTTAAAATAGAAAATTCAAATGGAATAACATGTTGAAGTAAAATAATATCACTTGTTTTCATTATTTCTAAGTTCAATAAATTCAGTTATTTAATTTATTAGAGAATGTGCAATAATACAGTGTATGTGTTTTGTGTTTTAGGTAACAACTTTTTCGATTTATTGAGGACTACTTAATAAGTTACTACACAAATTTTGTATGCCAGCACATACAATAAGTAACTACATGTTTCAAATAAATTGATTGCGCCAAATCATTTTGTGATGCTCTAAATTGAACATTCTTCTAAATACTTTCTTCCCCTTATAATGTTACTATAATTGTATGTGAGCTTTGTATATTCACGAAGCTTATTGGAATAAGTTTAATTACAAGCTCTCAAATATAGTCGTTGAAAATCTTAAATTTTATCACCTTTTGAAATGAGCCATCTTTTGAAAATCGATCAAAAACTACAAAGATGCTATCTCTACCTCTTTTAGTTCTTGGAAAATCCAAAATAAAATCCATAGAAATATGAAGCCAAGGTCTTTGAGGCGTGGAAAGTGGAGTGTACAAACCTTGGGGAAGGAGGCGTGACTTAGCACGTCGGCGCTCAATACATTGGCTATAAATTCGAACAATGTTTTTATGCATCTTGGGCCAATAGAATTTCTCCTCCAGAATTTCCTTAGTTTTGTCTACACCAAAATGTGCCATCAATCCTCCATCGTATGATCCCTCATAAATAGTTCTATCCAAGAGCTCATAGGCACACATAGTCTTTTTCCCTTGAACAAGAAACCATCAAACTTGGAATAAGAAGTAGAAAATCGATCCCTAGGCCATCTTTCCCTTTCCCATTCCTCACAATCTTGGTAGATTGGAGCATATATGGGGTCCTTGGGATACAATGCCTTCAAACAATCAAAGCAAACAATTTAGGAGACATAATACTTATCAACACATGTTTCCTTGACAAGGCATCAACCACCACATTTTCCTTCCCCTTTTTGTATAAGATTACATAGGGGAATATTTCAAGGAATTAAATCTATTTGGCGTGCCTCCTATTTAACTTATGTTGACCTTGAATATACTTTAGAGACTCATGATCGATATGAACAATAAATTCTTTGGGCCACAAGTAATGTTTTCAGTTTCCTAATGCCGTAATCAAAGCATACAATTCAAGATCATAAGTGGAATAATTCAAAGTGGCAACTTTTAGCTTTTCACTAAAGTAAGTAATGGGATTTTGGTCTTGCATTAAGGCGGCTCCAATACCTACTTTACTAGAATTACATTTCACTTCGAACATTTTCTCAAAGTTGGGTAAATGCAATAATGGAGCGGAACTAAGAATGGATTTTGAGGTCTCAAAGGCCTTTGCTTGCTTCTCACCCCACTTGAAAGGCTTATCCTTTTGTATTACCTCAGTTAAAGAAGTGGCAATAGTATGAAATCCTTTGACAAAATACCTATAAAAACTAGTCAATCTATGAAAGCTTTGGACATCACTTATAGATTTTGGAGTTGGCCGATTCTTAAAAACATCTATCTTAGATTCATCAACCTCAACGCCCCTTGCAATTACTACAAAGCCCAAGAAAACAAGTTCATCAACATAAAATGAACACTTTTCAAGATTAGCATGAAGTTGTTCCTTTTTAAGCACATCAAAAACACATCTCAAATGCTCTACATGCTCATTCATGGCTTTGCTATGGACCAAGATATCATCAAAGAAAACAACAACAAACTTCCATATGAAGGATTTCATCACATTGTTCTCGAGAGACATAAAGGTACTAGGAGCATTAGTAAGACCAAAAGGCATCACCAACCATTCATATAGACCAAACGTGGTCTTGAGTGAGGTTTTCCATTCATCACCGGGGTGCATCTAGATTTGATTATAGCCATTCTTAAGATCAATCTTTAAAAAGACACAAGAACCATTGAGCTCATCATGCATATCATCTAACCTAGGAGATAGGATAAAAATGCTTTCAACTGCTTTCAACGCTTTCGCCCCTCCAGAATAGAAAGCAGTACCATGATCTGCCATAATCTCTTCGATCCCTTCATTTATGTGCCAGAATAGAGAGAGATTTGGTAGGAAAGTGGAAGATACCTTTTTGTATATGATAATCAAAGGGAGTGGGAAAGCTGCAGTAATTCTTTGGAAAAGCCCAGTTCTCTTTGTCTTCGAGCATTCATTCCTCAATCCACTGATTCCTTCCTTCATATACCTCCCCACCAATAGATAGAGACAAATAGGAATAACCGAACCACGTCTACAAAATGCCAGTACCATGCAGCTGCTTCAAAGCCAACGTGATGCTCCTTGATCAGATGACAAAGATATTGGCGAATACCACGTATGATCGAGAAAATAGTTCCTATAATCACATGAAAACCATGAAAGCCAGTTGCTAAGAAAAAGGTAGAACCATAAATACTATTCGAAATAGTGAAGGGTGCTTGATAATATTCCATCCTTGAAAGCCTGTGAATACTAGAGCCAGTGAAACGGTAGCTACTAAAGCGTAACCTGCTCGCTTTTCCTTCCCCGCGAGTATAGCATGATGAGCCCAAGTTACGGCAGCTCCGAATGAAAGGGGAATAAGGGTATTATGAAAAGGGATTTCCCAAGGATCTAAAACCGCAATCCCCTTTGGGGGCCAAATACCTCCGATATCTACCGTAGGTGCCAAAGAAGAATGAGAAGAAGCCCGAAAAAGAGAAAAAAAGAACATAACCTCCGATATGATAAACAAAATAAAACCATATCGAGGTCCTAATTGTACGACTTTGGTATGATGTCCTTCGAACGTGGATTCACGTAGAACATCGCGCCACCATACAAAAATGGTATATAGGAGAAATATGAGGCCCAAACTGAGAAGTGTTGCACCCCCTTGAAATGAGTGCATGCACATCACACCTCCTACGGTTGTTGCCAGAGCTCCGAATGAACCCGAAATAGGCCATGGACTTGGATCTACCAAATGATAAGAATGCCTCTGAGATTCAATCATAAACCACTTTGCCTTGGTTCTATGTAAACCGCCCCTTCACCCCCACCCCCTAAAGTAGCAAAGTAAAGAAGGGCTCTTTGGGGTAACATTTTCTTTCTATCTGACAGGACAAACAAAGAAATAGGAAGGGATGGTTCTTTCATTCCATTGATAGAAGTCTAACTAGAAAAAGACTCTCTCTATTACTTTGAGAAGAGAATTGTTGGTTTGACCGACGAACTACGTGGGAAAATAGATCTTCTTTCTTTGATTTGAAGCAAGATTTTTGGAAAGTAACAATTCCATTCAGTTCCCTTTCGAGAAACTTGCTGGTCGCAGATTAGTTCGTTCTGCGCCACCAGCGGCCTCAACTCAAAGGCGCAGGTTGATCTCTCTGGTTGAGGCTGCATTAATTTATTCATATTCAACTTGACACGTGGGAAGGACTTACTCTACTAGTGGCTCGGCTTGGTCTCGCTCCCTTCCCGCACTATTCCTCCCCACTAAAAATAGCAATTGAGAATCTCGAGAACCTTTCCGAGCATCTGTCTTCGCGGGGCGATTGGATAAGAAAGGACTATTTTATTCTTTTACTGCCTTTCCATTCCACTATTCTGATCGAATTAATTGCTCTTCCGAACGACCAAGTCATAATGAGATTAAAAATCGATGCTTCCTTGGCCGTGTGGAACATGGATTAGCATTATGTCATTCCTACAAGTGATGACCCACCCAGGATTGCTATGTACGAACTTAGAGATCAAATATAATATGTTTCTTTCCATTCCTCGTGAGCCACTTATTTCTCCGAAACAAGAGATTAAAGTCATCTTCCTCCTTTTTCCCAAGAAGTCGACGGCTTTACACCATTGGGATACTTCAAATAAACTTGAGTACATATAGGATACACCGGTGCTAAAACCTTTTCTCAAGATATCTTCCAAACTGTTGGGGTCATTGCTCCGGATCTTGTTCTCCCGGTGTGAAACCAGTTGGTTCCGTAGTTTTAGAATTCTGCTGATCCCAAGTACTCCATCTCCATCATTGCATATGGGAATATAGAAAGTAAATAGGAAAAGGCATGACCAGAAGAATTGTGTGAAATAAGTGAATTTATCTAGTTGAGGCATGATTGATTGATTGAGACAAAACGATTCCCTCAATACAGATTAACTCCGTCAAGCCTGTACGAGTAGTGAAGAAGTCTAGATTTCGTTGGTTGTTGACCAACGAAAAGCATGGGATCAAAAAAGATGCACAAACGAAACTGGAAACAACGAATTTCTCAGGAGCAATATCAACTACCTAGACCGACCTGCTAAAAGAATTCCATAAACACCTAGCGAAGATACTGTACTGAATGACTGGATCGATCGTACTAGATAGATAGTCTCAGATTGACAACCTTGCATACGCAATTCCTCGAAGCCAATCTCGCACTTGACACGCTGAAAATAAGAAAGACTTGGTTTTCTTCATTTCCACTCTGAGAGGAAAGTAGTACCTAGATCGAGAGAGATTTAGGTAGGTAAAGTAGCTAACTTCTGGTCGAGCATCTGTAGCTGATGAAACAAGGGGAATAGCGGTAACAAATCCCTTTAACAACGGTAATACTAAACACTAGAGGAAGTCGAGTGGGGATTACTAAACTCAAACTACGCATAATAGGTCTACGCTCATTTAAAAGCTGCTAAAGCCTATTCAACGAGCTCCAGTAGTCGTAGCTCGGCTAGCACTGTTCTAGCTACAATTTAGCTACTTGTAGCTAGTATTGAAGAGAGAGCAGCTGTGGCCAATGAAAGGAGCGGAATAGAAGGAAGAAAGGGGGAGAGAAGTGGTAACACAGGGGTACGGGTCGAAACAACTTCCATACTTGTAGCTCGGGGCAAAGGAAGTTGGTTAGGAGTAATTCACTGGGCGACGGTAAAGTGAGGAAAGAAAGCGTATATAGTCGTTTAGCTCCATACTTTCCGTATTAGCACAACGAAAAAGCAAAATCAAGGTTTCTACTAAGAGATAGAGTTGGTGCTACGCAAGAGAATAAAGTTTATGGATGGGAAGAGAATCAAGGTCGTATTGCCCCTTCCTTTCGGTATGTTGATACGAGTTTCTTTTCTGTTACGGGAAATTGATGAATGAATGGTTCTTTCGCTAAATTGATGAAGGAATAGCATAAGAAGATTCTAACAAGGCGGTAAAGTCAACTCGAGGAATAGCGAGTAATGACAGGTAACATTGCCACCCCCAACGATTAAGCTCCATACTTGGAGCGAGTAAAAGAAGTCGTTCCATACTTTACGCTCTACTATTTCAAGTAGCTTTCATCAGAATTACGCCCGGTTCACCAGGTTCTACCACTGGAGGGCCCAATCATAGTCAAAAGAAGAGTTTGATCCTGGCTCAGAAGTAAGCATGATAGATTCCACTCTCTTTTCTTCTATTAGTTAGCTTGGATTGAGAAAGCTCCGCCCAATAGCGCTTAGCCATGTGTAGACCAGAATGGTCTCGCGAAGCCGGTTCCCCGGAGCCTAAGAGCAAGTCAAAACTATGAGAAGGGAGAGGTTCTTTAGCCAAAGAGAGCAAAATACATTGGAATCCTCAAATTCAAAGAATTCACACTCAATCACGTAAACTCGGGTTTTTTTTCACTAAAAGTAGCTAAATAAGCTTCTTTATGGTATGAAGTTGAAGCTTACGAATTGCACGTAGTAAGAGTGATAAGGTGCTATGCGAGTTCCGTGGTGAAGTGAGACCAATTAACCGTATTAGAGCGTAATAAATGTAGTTCTCGTTCTTAGTTCAGTAATGTAAGGAATGAAAGCATTGGGGCTGACGCTGTTTTATAATGAGCGTTAAGTATGTCGTTAGGCGAAGTTACCTGTCATTACCCTTTCTTCGTTCTATGATTCTCCTTTAGCCCTGTAGAGCGTTTAGTATTTCCCGAGTTGAATTAATAGCGGTATGGAGCTAAATGATTGGAGACTTTACCGCTGTCCAGTGAGTGAATTAGGAGCTACAAGTAGGGGACTCGTTTCATTGGCTACATAAACGTAGTAAGAGTGGTGCGTAGCAAGGAACACTAACATACCAGTGGTTACCGCGCAGAAGGAGAGGTAGTTAGAAGCCCGGATAGTGGTTACCGCAACAAACGACAAGGCGCTTAGCGTAATAAACGTAGTTTGAGTGATTCATCAATACGAGCGTAAAGTATTACCCGAGTTGGGTAAATAAGATGTGATATCTTCACTGCTTTGATTCCTGACATTATTGACATCCTGAATTACTCGCTACAAGTATGGAGCTCGTTGGATTGAAAGAGCCATAAAGAACTATAATCTCTTTCTTGACTAAGCTACAATTCTGCCTGCCTTTTTTGATCCCATGCTTTCCGTTGGTCAACAACCAACGAAAATCTCTACACCTCTTCACTTCAGTTGCAAAAAACCTAGCTTTTCGATTGGTGAACTACAACAATTACATTGAACCTATAGGCTGGCTCAGTATTCAATCCAATCTATTCTGTTTCAAAGCTTTCCTCTCTCCTTTTCTTGTGTACACTCCCACCCTTTTTATTTTTCTATCTGGACCTGGATGCTATGCCCATTTGTCTCTCTATAGCTTATCATGCCTTTTCGAGCCTTAAAGGTAGCAAAGAATAATAATAGGATTCGCCATTGGATCAGAAAAAGAAAGTCCGAAGGTGACCTCCTTTGCCGAAAAGAGGGGGTGTGAGAGCAGGTCCATATCTTTTGTTTGGAGAAAGGCCCGGCTTTCACTTGACTAAGTGTTACTGTAGTGTTCTCCCTGCCAAAGATATTCTGCTCAGAAATAAGGAAAGAGAGCGCTTTACCCATTATCTAATCGAGTTGCCTAACCGCGGCGTCTAGCCGAGCTTGAAACAATAAACACTTTTCTTTATCTAACCGCGGGAAAGTCTGTCTCTAACCAAGGGCGAGCGCTCTAATCTCAATGGACGGACCCCTCTTCTCTTGAGCCTTGCTTCATTATTTCCATTTATTTCTATTAGAGGAATAGGTACACTTGTAAAATAGATATGATACCATTAGGTTCGGGACTTGTTCCTATCAGGATTGTTCCTAAGAAATCGTATTTTTTAGATGATTATTTCCGGAATCTGAGAATGTAGCCACGACTGAAGCAGAAGGTGGAGTTTTTGGATGCTCAATCGGGGACAGAGGTGAAATTACAGTTATTGGATTCGATCCAGTGGTCAAGAGAAGACGGCGAACTAGCATAAGAATTTCTTCTAGGATAGGGGATTTATAAGCAACAGTGCCTACTAGCGGAAGAGGATGCGGTAAGGCCTATAATTACACTCATTGGCTGCTTGTCCTAAGTAATTCAATCGATTATTAACGTCTTATAAGTAGGTTAGGATTGATCTTAGGCGCAGTCCCAATGGTAAGATCAGTCCCAAGACTTCAGAGCGTGTGAGACAATTCATTTATTATAGAACGAGATTTTCTTTTATGGGCTGGCCCTAGTATGTAATGGACTATATTCCTCGATCTTGGTGTATCACCTCTACCTACTGGCATGGATTAATGAGCTATAGGCCAAGATATTGGCGAATACCACATATGATCGAGAAAATAGTACCTATAATCACATGAAAACCATGAAAGCCAGTTGCTAAGAAAAAGGTAGAACCATAAATACTATCCGAAATAGTGAAGGGTGCTTGATAATATTCCATTCCTTGAAAGCCTGTGAATACTAGAGCCAGTGAAACGGTAGCTACTAAAGCGTAAACTGCTCGTTTTTCCTTCCCCGCGAGTATAACATGATGAGCTCAAGTTACGACAGCTCCGGATGAAAAAGGAATAAGGGTATTAAGAAAAGGGATTTCCCAAGGATCTAAAACCGCAATCCCCTTTGGGGGCCAAATACCTCCGATATCTACCGTAGGTGCCAAAGAAGAATGAGAAGAAGCCCGAAAAAGAGAAAAAAAGAACATAACCTCCGATATGATAAACAAAATAAAACCATATCGAGGTCCTAATTGTACGACTTTGGTATGATGTCCTTCGAACGTGGATTCACGTAGAACATCGCGCCACCATACAAAAATGGTATATAGGAGAAATATGAGGCCCAAACTGAGAAGTGTTGCACCCCCTTGAAATGAGTGCATGCACATCACACCTCCTACGGTTGTTGCCAGAGCTCCGAATGAACCCGAAATAGGCCATGGACTTGGATCTACCAAATGATAAGAATGCCTCTGAGATTCAATCATAAACCACTTTGCCTTGGTTCTATGTAAACCGCCCCTTCACCCCCACCCCCTAAAGTAGCAAAGTAAAGAAGGGCTCTTTGGGGTAACATTTTCTTTCTATCTGACAGGACAAACAAAGAAATAGGAAGGGATGGTTCTTTCATTCCATTGATAGAAGTCTAACTAGAAAAAGACTCTCTCTATTACTTTGAGAAGAGAATCGTTGGTTTGACCGACGAACTACGTGGGAAAATAGACCTTTTTTCTTTGATTTGAAGCAAGATTTTTCGAAAGTAACAATTCCATTCAGTTCGCTTTCGGAAAACTTGTTGGTCGCAGATTAGTTCGTTCTGCACCACCAGCGGCCTCAACTCAAAGGCGCAGGTTGATCTCTTTGGTTGAGGCTGCATTAATTTATTCATATTCAACTTGACACGTGGGAAGGACTTACTCTACTAGTGGCTCGGCTTGGTCTCGCTCCCTTCCCGCTCTATTCCTCCCCACTAAAAAGAGCAATTGAGAATCTCGAGAACCTTTCCGAGCGTCTGTCTTCGCGGGGCGATTGGATAAGAAAGGACTATTTCATTCTTTTACTGCCTTCCATTCCACTATTCTGAGCGAATTAATTGCTCTTCCGAACGACCAAGTCATAATGAGATTAAAAACCGATGCTTCCTTGGCCGTGTGGAACA
Organism: Solanum rostratum; assembly: GCA_029948455.1. Taxonomy (NCBI): domain Eukaryota; kingdom Viridiplantae; phylum Streptophyta; class Magnoliopsida; order Solanales; family Solanaceae; genus Solanum; species Solanum rostratum. The sequence continues at coordinate 27,678,743 of CM057047.1, forward strand.
TGGATTAACATTATGTCATTCCTACAAGTGATGACCCACCCAGGATTGCTATGTACGGACTTAAAGATCAAATATAATATGTTTCTTTCCATTCCTCGTGAGCCACTTATTTCTCCGAAACAAGAGATTAAAGTCATCTTCCTCCTTTTTCCCAAGAAGTCGACGGCGTTACACCATTGGGATACTTCAAATAAACTTGAGTACATATAGGATATACCAGTGCTAAACCTTTTCTCAAGATATCTTCCAAACTGTTGGGGTCGTTGCTCCGGATCTTGTTCTCCCGGTGTGAAACCAGTTGGTTCCGTAGTTTTAGAATTCTGCTGATCCCAAGTACTCCATCTCCATCATTGCATATGGGAATATAGAAAGTAAAGAGGAAAAGGCATGACCAGAAGAATTGTGTGAAATAAGTGAATTTATCTAGTTGAGGCATGATTGATTGTGACAGATCGAGAGAGTACCTAGTGTAATACCCTAAGAGCTCTCTTCGTCAGGCAGTGACCAGCTAGTGGTAGTTCTGTTACATCTCGGATTCATAATACCCCAGGTGCGACACGGTAAACTCGTCCCCAGGCTTCACATACTTCTCTGGCTAACTTTGTACTTCCTTCTTCCCCGTAGAGGTATGAAATGAGTTTCAAATGAGTGTAACGATTCGTTTCACTATGTTCAACGAATCCCTTGCGACTTGGTACATCAAGTCTGGCTTGCCATACGGAATGCCACCTCTTTCAAACACCATGACCCTGTACACGCGTGATAGTATGGCGGCCAAGGGGTTCACTCTGAAAGAGGATATCGACTAGACCTTTCTTTTCAGCAACTCGCCAGACTCGAACTGGCAGGGCTCTGATCAAGCCTATTTTTCCAACAATAGAGTTGCTTTTGGTACGCAGTTCGAGAGGCTTAATTCCTACATCTACAGGCATTCCTCAGATAAGATTCTTTACTCAAAGCTCCAATAAGTGGGGGTTCTTTCCCTTAGTCGATCTTTCTCTAAGGTGACTCAATAGCTTCCCATTTGTAGTTCCATTTCGACATCTCGGAGAAGTTCTAGCTTCCCTAAGGCTTACCAGAGACCAGAAGACCTCAGATGCGGGATTACCTGTTGGTGCAGTAGATGAGGTCTTTGCTTTTCCTGTTAGAGAATGAGTTGTTAGCCTTACTGAATGCGCTGAACATCTATCATTCTATAGTCAGAATGTGGGCTCTCCCGCTGTTGGTGGTTTAGTTGTAGTAAGGGTGGTCGGATTAAGATTAGGAGATTGATTGAGTGAAGTAGGGTTCGATGAAATATTAAATAGAAGTAGGACATCCTTTATAAAGGGAAGTACGACAACCAATCTAAAGTAAAGTATGCCAGAACTCGTAGCCTTGTTGAAAGAGTCTCCTCTTTCTTGTCTTTCTTCTCCCCTAATCTGTCTCGTCTCGAAAAGACCAATTGAAGATTTTCTCTTCCGGCTCTGAAAGAAGAGGACTGATTCCTATTCCCTGAAATGCGCCTACTCCCCGTTTCTTCCTAAATTCGTAGGTTGTGGAACAAGAGAGAAAGAAGGGACCCTACCAAGACTTTGGGTTCGACTAAAGCTTCCGAGCTCGGGCACCCTCCAAATAGATTGAATCTTGATGAGTCAAAATTGCATTTTTTGGTTGGATCGAGAGAACTTTCCCGGGAACTGCCAGTGATACACGTAGTTTTGATGCTTTAAAGAAAGCCTCTGGGAACAATATAGTTTACCTGCTTGCCTACTACGGTTAAGGGAAATCTTTCTGTCGAAAGGCAAACAATGTGGGTAATATTATTCTACCTCTTTATGTTAGGCGGGCCTATAGCCCTTTTAAGGTCTTTTTAACTATGTAGGTATCCTCCCTTGCTTGTCTTTAAATGCCCTCCTTTCCTTAAGGCTACTTCAGGGAGTTCCTCCAAACCAAATCCTACGACTAGGGACTTTCATCTTTACTAAAAGCGTTCTATGAAGTCTCAATCTCTCTTACTTTAGGGAGGCCCTCCTATCAAGAACCTATGGTTTTATTTCATTTGATAATTCTAGCGTTCTTGGCTAGTCTAAAAGAAAGTCAATATAGAGACACATTTTCTTTACAATAGAGCAGCTATACGTAAACAAGATCTATTTCTTAGGTCGGTGTCAACCCACGACGTATATAAAGAAGACCCACGATTCGACCTCTAACTTTAGAATGGATATTTTCGGGTGTTCAAAGTACCGTTCACCTTATTTTTTGTTTTGTGCGCAATGCGCCCTTTGCTTTGCTTGAGTTGAAAAACTTCTGACCCGCATCCAGATCCCAGAATTCGCTTTCTTCTTTGATTCCGCTTTCTCCGCTCGATCTTACACTTAAAAAAAAGGAGTTCACCAGCAAAAGACGATTTAAGATTACTTATGGGCTGCTTATCGATTAAGAAATCGAATGAGGGATTGGGCTGCAACCCCTTTTTTATACGCTCTTTTTAATTAACAAGTAGAACTACGAGAAGGAAAAAGTACTAACTCTTCGCCTTTCAAAATATTGCATATATAGAGATAGTCAGTCTTGACTTAGCCCAAGCAATGCCCAAAGACTCCCATTTCTTTCTTTCTTGGTCAACAACCAAGCTTCCAACAAGTCTCTCTTCTTTTTTTGGGAGGAGCATAGCTAATGAAGAAAAAAAGATCCTCATGAATATACGTCAAGCCTTCTCTCCACCTTTCCTTCGTTCTATGATTCTCCTTTCTTGCCTTGTTTTTCCTACTTGTCTCTTGTCTCATTTGATTGGCTTTGATCCCTACCTTGTTATGGAGAGGGTCAAAGGTTCTTTTTTACTCCATGCCTTACGAGCTCTTTTTAGGCTCTTTGGTTTGGAAATGCCTATCTGCCTTCTTCTTTTGCTCGTCGCTTTGGTAGGCGGTTGGAGCAGCTTGCACATGGATGATAATTCCGCTTGAGGTCAACCTGCAGCAGAGCAACCCGAAAACCTTCCTCCCAGCCCTGGATGGCCAACCATCCTCGAAGACTACTTTGGGGGAAACTCGGAAAGAAGTGTGAACCAAGACGAAGCAAACCTGCCCGAGCCTCCTCTTGCCCCGCCGCAGCAGCAGTTGATGTTGGGGCAGAGATTTACCAACCGTTATTGCAAGACCCTAAATGAACGTGAGTACCATGATTGAATTAAATAAATTCAGTTATTTAATTTATTAGAGAATGTGCAATAATACAGTGTATGTGTTTTGTGTTTTAGGTAACAACTTTTTCGATTTATTGAGGACTAATTAATAAGTTACTACACAAATTTTTTATGCCAGCACATACAATAAGTAACTACATGTTTCAAATAAATTGATTGCGCCAAATCATTTCGTGATGCTCTAAATTGAACATTCTTCTAAATACTTTCTTCCCTTTATAATGTTACTATAATTTTATGTGAGCTTTGTATATTCACGAAGCTTATTGGAATAAGTTTAATTACAAGCTCTCAAATATAGTCGTTGAAAATCTTAAATTTTATCATCTTTTGAAATGAGCCATCTTTTGAAAATCGATCAAAAACTACAAAGATGCTATCTCTACCTCTTTTAGTTCTTGGAAAATCCAAAATAAAATCCATAGAAATATGAAGCCAAGGTCTTTGAGACGTGGGAAGTGGAGTGTACAAACCTTGGGGAAGGAGGCGTGACTTAGCACGTCGGCGCTCAATACATTGGCTATAAATTCGAATAATGTTTTTATGCATCTTGGGCCAATAGAATTTCTCCTCCAGAATTTCCTTAGTTTTGTCTACACCAAAATGTGCCATCAATCCTCCATCGTATGATCCCTCATAAATAGTTCTATCCAAGAGCTCATAGGCACACATAGTCTTTTGCCCTTGAACAAGAAACCATCAAACTTGGAATAAGGAGTAGAAAATCGATCCCTAAGCCATCTTTCCCTTTCCCATTCCTCACAATCTTGGTAGTTTGGAGCATATATGGGGTCCTTGGGATACAATTCCTTCAAACAATCAAAACAAACAATTTAGGAGACATAATACTTATCAACACATGTTTCCTTTACAAAGCATCAGCCACCACATTTTCCTTCCCCTTTTTGTATAAGATTACATAGGGGAATATTTCAAGGAATTAAATCTATTTGGCGTGCCTCCTATTTAACTTATGTTGACCTCGAATATACTTTAGAGACTCATGATCGATATGAACAATAAATTCTTTGGGCCACAAGTAATATTTTCAGTTTCCTAATGCCGTAATCAAAGCATACAATTCAAGATCATAAGTGGAATAATTCAAAGTGGTACCTTTTAGCTTTCACTAAAGTAAGCAATGGGATTTTGGTCTTACATTAAGACGACTCCAATACCTACTTTACTAGAATTACATTTCACTTCAAACATTTTCTCAAAGTTGGGTAAATGCAATAATGGAGCGGAACTAAGAATGGATTTTGAGGTCTCAAAGGCCTTTGCTTGCTCCTCACCCCACTTGAAAGGCTTATCCTTTTGAATTACCTCAGTTAAAGAAGTGGCAATAGTACGAAATCCTTTGACAAAATACCTATAAAAACTAGTCAATCTATGAAAGCTTTGGACATCACTTATAGATTTTGGAGTTGGCCGATTCTTAAAAGCATCTATCTTAGATTCATCAACCTCAACGCCCCTTGCAATTACAACAAAGCCCAAGAAAACAAGTTCATCAACATAAAATGAACACTTTTCAAGATTAGCATAAAGTTGTTCCTTTTTAAGCACATCAAAAACACATCTCAAATGCTCTACATGCTCATTCATGGCTTTGCTATGGACCAAGATATCATCAAAGAAAACAACAACAAACTTCCATATGAAGGATTTCATCACATTGTTCTCGAGAGACATAAAGGTACTAGGAGCATTAGTAAGACCAAAAGGCATCACCAACCATTCATATAGACCAAACGTGGTCTTGAGTGAGGTTTTCCATTCATCATTGGGGTGCATCTAGATTTGATTATAGCCACTCCTAAGATCAATCTTTAAAAGACACAAGAACCATTGAGCTCATCATGCATATCATCTGACCTAGGAGATAGGATAAAAATACTTTACCGTGATTTTGTTGATGGCTAGATAACCCACACGTTTGTGCCACGTTCCATCCATCTTTGAAACCAAAATAACTAGAACGACGCATGAACTCATGCTCTCTCTCACGTAACCTTTATTGAGGAGTTTTTCAATTTGCCTGTGAAGCTCTTTGGTGTCTTATGGGTTGCTTTGATAAGCCAGTTTGTTGGGAAATTGAGATCTCGACATGAAGTTATCTCTTAGTGGAGATAATCCACTTGGAGGCTCATTTGGGAAGATTTCTTCATATTCCTGCAAAAGTAGAGAAATAGAATGAGGAGGAGAAGAAATAAATTGGATAGTATGTAACATATGATCCCTATATGTGATAAGTATCAATGATCTTTTAGCATCAACTTACTCTCTTATCTCCTTGTACCTAGCCAACATTACCTTAGTCTTTCCCCTCACACTTCTCTTTTTCTTTGCTTCTTCATCCTCAATTTCCACATGTTCCTTTTTGCTCTTCTTTTTCTTCTTCAACTCACTCATATTTTTATACACTTCATTGACTTGAGAGGGTGACATAGGATGAAGGATATACTTATGACCAACCAACAGAAGGGAATACCTATTGTATCTACCGTAATGTTTGGTTGCACGGTTATATTGCCAAGGTCTCTCGACTAGTACATGACAGACAAGCTTGCATTCAGACCACATCACATAAGATCTCATCTTAATAATCAATACTTGTCCTTGCACCCTTAATTCTCCAGACTCACTCAACTATTGAAGTTTGTAAGGTATAATATACTTAGTGGTAGGAAGTTTCAAGAAATCCACTAATGCGATGCTAGCAATATTTGCACAACTTTTACTATTAATAATTAATGAGCATACATTACCTTTAATGAGGTAAGTGGAATGGAAGAGATTTTTCCATTGGCTCGGATCATCCATGCTCTTGCTAATATTACTCACCTCACCATATACAATGGCACAACGAATTCTCCTTCTTGAGGCCAAGCATATTCAAGTGGAGTTTTCCTCATCCAACCATTGGGAATAGATACATCTCTCCCTTCACATGGTTTTTGTTCCTCACCATTATTATCATCAAACTCATCTTTATCTTGAGTCTCATCTTCACACCCTTCTTCTTATTCCACCTCTTCACCAAGGTACAATTCTCCTCCTTGGACTAGGACATTCAACCAATTAGGGAACTCACGTATCATATGACCTCATCCTTTATATTTGTGACTTTGAATGCCTTTAGGATACTTGATTAGTTCTGTGTTACCTTCTTCTCTCGGTGGATAGTTTAGAGCATTGCCTTCAATGGCTTTCTTCTCATGAGGCTTCTTAAGATCCTTGCCTTTGTTCCATCCCGATGACGTTTGAACTTCTTTGTTGTTCTTACTCCAAGAATTGAAAGATGATATACCTTTGTACTTGGAAAACTTTTCCTCCTTGCGTTCCCTCTCGATCTGATAGGCCACTTCAAAGATATCATTCAAACTAGCAAACTTGTGAATTGTCATCTTAGAAGAAGTCTCTTTGTTCAATCATACCTTGATGCAAATTACAACATGCTCTTCATTCTCATTGTACTCTATCTTTAAGATCAAATTTTGAAACTCATCATAGTAATCCACTACACTCCTATTCATTTATCTCAAATTGTACAATTTTGCAAGATATTCTCGTCTATACCTTTTTGATACATATTTGACTTTTATAAGGGCTTTTAATTTGGTCTATGTTGGTATAAGTCCTTCTTGAAGGACTAGATGGTATCTCTTCATATATTCCCATCATGTAATTGTATACACCCTTTAAATTGAGCAACGCCAAAGAAACTCTTCTCGACCTTAGTTAAATCATTAACTTGAAAGATCCTTATGACTCTCATTCTAGATAAGCATCATAATTTCATTCTCCTTTGAAAGTTGGGAGACTAGTGTTTGTAGAGTTGATTCCCACATGTCGAGTTTAGTTTCCACCTTGGTCATTATTATGTTAACCTTTTTGAAATTCAAAATATTTGTTACCTTGCTCTTCTTCGAAGACTTGTGGTTGCTTCACATAAGGTCTTCTTCCAAGTAGAATTGGACCAAATCTACCTCCGTGACCTCGATGTCTTATTTCTCCTTTCGGTACACTTCTTTGGACGTCATGTTACAATGCTGCTTCTCCTTCACCTTTATACCCCTCTTGGTAATCTTCATCTCTCACTTCCTCGACTTGAATTGATTAGTGTCAAACTTGGGGTGCTCGGAAGGGTAGATTTTGGTTTAGTGGTGCTTGGTAAGGTCGATATTGGTTTGGTGGAGCTTCTTGTGGAGTTTGGGCTTATGGTGGTTGTATAGTATTGTGGGTATTGGAGTTGGGATTTAGATTGAATACTTTATGGAAGGTTCGAGGAGTCACAGTAGGAGAAGTTAGATGGTTAGAACCACTCGTGGAAGCTCGAAAGGTAGTTTGTGGAATGGTATTTGTAGAATTAAGTTGACCCTCTACATTGATCCTCCTACCATCCATAGACGACATACTACCTTGAATGGTGGGTACTTGACCTTCTATGGCTTCCATTCTTTGACTCATATTAGTAATCACTTCCATTATAACATCCAATGTAACTCCCCTAGTAGGGGGTAAAGTTTTATTTCCACTTGCCACGATACCTAGTAAGAAAACACTCAACAAAGACAATAAACAATGTTAGATTTGTAAAACAAAACTCATAATCACTCATGTTTACACACCTTTGATTGCCTCTCAAATTGGCTCAGCTAAGATTGAAGATTACTTATACTAGGTTGTTTTACAAGGTGTTAATTTTCTACTCTTGTCCGAAGTGGATTCTTGTTGCAAGAAGAATGGATGACTTGATAAAGCAAACAGACTTGAATCAAGAAGCTAACTACGAACTAAAATGAAAAAAAGCACAAAAGAGAATGACACTAATAAGGATGAGGATTCAAGAACTAATAATCAACAAATAGATCAATTACGAGTTGAAAAGTTGTTAGGAATCTTGAAAATGGACGAGAATCAAAAGAAAAAGAAACTAAGAATTTAGACTTGAGATTGTTCGAGGCTTGGATCTCCAAATCCAACATTTCAAAAATCAAAATTTAGCGCTGAGCTTATGAACTTTCATTTTGATCGATGAATGGCCCAATTTCGACCGTCGAAAGTTATAGTAACTCATGTAGAATTAGGCGGACTTAGGCATTATTTTGCACATTGCAGAACAGATTTTGTAGACTCGATTTTGACCATATTTTTTGACATTCCTACACCTTTGAAGACCCCAAATTTGATCTTCTTGTGGACCCCTTATATTTTACTGACCTGGTACTTACCCCTTTTAGTAAATTCTACTTGTACAAACACAAGTACTCTTTCTCTTTACATTTTTTTGGGTCAAACACTCTCTTTGAAAACAAAATCCTTTCTTGAATATTTGAATATTCTCAAGAACACCTTTGAACAAGATGAAGATCTAAAATAAAACCCATAAAAATTTTGGCTTATAATTTTACGAAACTTGAGAAGTTCTCTTTGATGTGAAGAACGAACCCCAATACTTATTAGCCTTCAATTCCTAACCAAATACTTCAAATTTCAAGACCCACTTTCTTCTTATTCTTTAAGCTTCTTCAATCAACAATGATGGCTTTTTCAATATGGCTTCAAAGTTCACTAAATCTCAGTCTAAGACTCAATTAATATTAGAGAACACAAATCTAACATTAGAAACTTCAAACAAGACTCAAATCAGCCAAAATATTTTGGGGTTTCTCAAAAAACATTTTTGACACCTTTGTTGTAGTAACAACCCAAGACTAGAATAGTAGGAATGAATCTAAGTCTTGCTCTGATATCAAATGATGCAAATCAACACTATAAAACGAAATAAAATGCAGAATCGAAAGACAAAAAAAGTAAAGGATAGATAGATAAACACAAAAATAGGAAATCAAGAGCAACCAAAAGCTGTATTAAACCTTAAGACGTCACTCGATTAATCCTACGAATGCACCTACCTCTCACGATGACCTCGAGAAAATTGAATTCACCTTGCATCCAACTTTTCTAAACAAGGTTGAATCAAAGTGTGTACCAAACTCTCAACACTCATACAGGAGTTTTAATATCAATATTTAAAGTAGTCTACCTACAAATGAGAAACTATGAGCTATTTATAGTTTTAGGTGAATTTATTACAAAAATAGCCAAAAGTGGCTAGACTTGATAAAATGACAATTAAAATGGTTGTCGTCGTTTGCATTCGGTGGATCATTGCATAACCTTTCCATCAACGAAGGATCATAAATCTGAATCTTGGACTCTGTAGAACATTAGGCAGTCTCTCAGGCCATTGCCAAATCAATTTAGTCGATCGTCGATACACTGTCCCATCGCCGAATGTAACAGATTCTCCCCTGCTTTGCCTTCATCTCCATGAGGTATCTTCAAAGCATGAAATCCTTCCTTTTGCTTTAGTACAAGTTCTAGGAACTTTAACTTCATGAATAACCCTTGCATTATGTTGAAGTTCCTGAGCTTGACTCCTAATGAATGGCCTTGGTGTGATCCGTGGTATATTCCAAGGTTTCCACATGCAAGGAAATCAAGGGCCATCGAATACTTCTTCTCCTAAGTTCAAATAGATAAGGGGCCCAACCAAAAGTCCCAAAGAGGTATGGGTATGCAAGCTTATCCAAAGTGAGCAAAGTGTGGAAAGCTCTATAAGGGTGAATGCCTAGTCGGTTAAGATGTTTGTTATAGTTGTGGTAGGCTTAGACATTTGGTAAGGGATTGTAAGAGTGGAAATTCAAAGCCCAAAGGTCAAGGTGGACAAGCACAAGGAGCCCCAAAAGCTAATAATTCCTGTGTCCTTCATGGTCGTCAAGAGGTGCAATGAGCCCCCCATGTGGTTATCCGTGTGTTGAAAGTTTGCGATTTTGATGCTTATACACTTTTATATCTAAGGGTTAATTTATCTTTTGTCACACCATTTCTCGCTACTAGATTTCATGCATGTCCCAAAACTCTTGTTGAGCCTTTTAAAGTTAACACTTTCATTGGTGAGTCCATTATTGCACAAAACGTCTATCGAGGTTGTCCCGTGTGCATGATACATAAAGTTATTCCTTGTGATTTGGTAGAGCTCTTTATGGTAGATTTTGATGTCATACTTGGGATGAATTAGTTACATGCTTCTTATGCCTTCATAGATTGTCAAACCATGTCGCCAAGTTCTAATTTCCAAATGAGCTTACTCTTGGGTGGAAGGATGGTAGTTCTTCGTGTAAGGGTTGATTTATTTCCTATCTCAAAGCTAGAAAAATGATTTCCAAGGGATATATCTACCATTTGGTAAGGGTTAGAGATTTCACCTCTGAGAATCCGCCTCTTGAGTCGGTTCCCATTGTCAATGAGTTTTTCGATGTGTTTCTTGAAGAGTTTCCTGTTGTCCCTCTCGAAAGGGAGATAGATTTTGGCATAGGTATTTTGCCTGACATTCAACCTATATCACTCCCTCCTTATAGAATGCCCCTGATGGAGTTAAAAGAGCTGAAAGAGCAATTGAAGAATATGCTAGAGAAGGGATTTATTAGACCTAGTACACTACAACATTTTAGGTCTTTAGCTACCCCATGAAGTGTGGCCTAAAATATCAAAAAGCGAGGCTTTTGATAAAAGGCAACACTTTTGACTTTCGACAACACTTTAATAGGGGTGACCTAAACAAGCGTAACCTTTGACCTAAGGCCACACTTTTCAAATGTTGCCTTATAATCCACACTTAATAAGTGTGGCCTATGTTGTACAAAGGCCGCGCTTGTAACACCTTATATGAAAATGTTTTCATAACCTGATAATGCACTTTGCACTGAGGCCTTTTCTGCCTCATAGGCCACACTTTCAAAATGTGGCATTTCCCATCTCCTTTAAAGTAACATATATGAAGTGTAGCCTTTACAAATGTATAAGCCGTAATTTACAATCAATCATCCACATAATTGACATCAATATGATAACATATTACATCCAAATTAACACACATACACTACATTACCTAATTAATTACTCAAAAATAACAATTTGAAAATATAAAAATTTGCAATAAATTTTGAAGACCAATCTTAGTACATAGTAATAAGACAATATTTCACTGTCAAGGAATTCCGACAAATTAAATACAAATTTAATATTGTTATTATCCAAAAAGTCTTCATCATCATCTTGAATTAATTGAATTGATTTGTGGCTCGACATGTATTTCATCTCTCACCATAATATAAGCACAAATGTCTACTCCATAATCTAAAAAAGAAAACGTCAATTAGATAGGTGTGCTACAATAAGTTAAAAATGACTATACACATTAATCCTTATTAAACTCAATTCTATAACTCAAAACTAGGAGAAATAATTATATATTGAAAATTTACCTTAAAGATATAATTTGCAACAACATTGGCTTCCTATCCTTTTATTACTGAAGCCTACATTTCCCAAAAAATAATAATTAATTTATAAATGTTAATTTACTAAAAGATTTAATGTTATTCCCTTTCATGTTCTTCTGTTGTAATCTTACCTTCATATATATCAATATCATATAGTGCAAATGTAAATTCACTAAATAAAAAATATAAAATCAGTCACATGCTCCAAATGTTCTAGTGACTTCTATTCTTCACCCCGTTGTTCCAATAAATCCGAACAATCCAGATGCCATCTACCCTACCACCAGTATGGGAAAAAAGGATTGTTTGAACAATATGCAAAGCGGTAGCACCTTAATAATCTTAAAATTTTGAAGGTCATCTAATTATTACTCTACTCTTTTCTTTTCTTCCATTTCCGTGTAGGTTCATAAAAAATAGAGTCCTAAGTATCGATGAGTGGCAATAAAAAAATTATTAGCTTCCTTATTTATAAATTGGTGAATCTAAAAGAGGGGGATGAACTTCTAAAATTAAGTAGACGTTAATTTTTTGATTTTCCATGTTGAAAGTCACTATCTTCAGGTCAAAACACCAACTCTACAAAAATCAATGTTATTAGTTCAAAAAAATACTGTAATGAAGCCTAAATTTCTTTTATAAGTATATGAGAAAATTTGAAGATTTTAGAGAAGTCCATAATCCATAAGAGCTATGAATGACTTCCTGATCATCAGTAGTCAGTACCTAAAAAAGCTTGAATATGTAAACAAATGAGTTCCTAATCATCAATAGGAATCCTTTTAACATATATTTCATCCTATATATACTTTTAAGTAGACAAAGCATTAGGGTGGCTTTTGCTATAGTCATATGGAGTTGCAAGCTCATCAAGCAATTTCTTTCCAACATGGAAAGACTAATATGTCTCAACAAATTCTTTTGATGGGATAAATTTATAAGACTCATCTCTCTTAACCCAGTTTTATTGTTGATCCTTCTTTGATGTTACTTGCAAAAAATAATTTAAAACTTTCACTATTTACAATCTAAACTTCATTCTTGTATGTCTAAGACATAATTAGCTATATCAAAAGTTACATATATTTGACAGATTAAATTTTTATGGTGGTCAAACACTTTGACATAGTAGGATAATAGATGAAAGTTATCTCTTAGTTCTCATCAGCATAAAAATAAAATAATCAGAGTGGTACGTGAAGAAACATGTTGAAGACATAATGAACTATATAGAATAGTGCTTCCTCTAATAGTTTGAACTTTTAGATGAGATTGTCGTACACTTCAACACAACATCATACACATGGGAGGTTATACTTTATTGTAAGATATACCTTTTACAAGAAATCTTCCACACTGTTTCTCTCGGGGAATTTGAATACCATGACTCAGAGAAGTCAAGAACAACTTCTGGAGGGTCTAAATATAAAATGTGTCCATCCAACAACAAAATTATGTCATAAAAAAGTTATAACTATTTAAGGTCACGTTTGCATCAAATCTAGTAATTCAAAAAGTTTCTAGATAACAACTATAAAATTATTGATGGGATGCAGAATGGACGAGGAAGAAAAACATGCTCAAAATTCATAAGGTACAAGAGGAGCACCATGCACTATTTGAACTCTCCTATTATTACTACTCGTACAACTAAACTATAATTATTTAACATAGCAGACACAATTATTACATTACTGTGCATGATTAAATAAAGAATGTAGTGTTATGTAGATTTCACAAGAAATATTATCTTAAAAAACACAGGGAAGTTCAAAGTTTCCAATCAAATAGGCTTTCTCCTAGTCCTAGGTCCATAAAGAACAAAGAGAGAGAAAAAGAAGCTAAACTAAACTTCAAATGTATACAAGCAAACTCTATTAGCTCATTTGAATCCATCAAATATAAACAAGTTGGCATGGATAAAGTATTTTTCTAAGTCCTATTATATAAATGACGACCAGTATTTTTAGTCTTTAGATGCACTCATCTTTTGTCACTTATACTCAATTTGATATGAAGTAAGGAAAATGGAGATAGAATGTCCATAAATTTTAGAAACAAAACGAACAAAGTTGGAGCAGTCATACAAATTAAGTTCATAAACTTGCCTTCTGCATGGAAAGTGACTGCTGAATACTTGATAAGAGCTCCATGTTTCTCCAACTACGTCTCTACATCCCTCAAATGTGAAAGGCTAGAGAAAAACAAACTTCATATTTATGTACCTAATATTCCTTCACCTATAATAGATAATGTTCAAAAACAAGATATATAAAAATATATTTATATACTTTCTACTCATTAAAACAAGGCAACTACCACAAAGATATCGTTCTTAGTCTTCTTACATAACTTTGCTTTCATGGGAGACATCACCGCCCCATTGTAGCTACAATAAAAGTGCAAATGCATTCAATTTCATTGAAAAATCATACGGGTGAAGTGATTTCATTGAAAAAACTTGCTGCAAGCTACACAAGGTAGATGATGCACATTAGAGTTTAAATTAGTTTTCATATAATAGTGAAGCTAGTTTATCACTGACTTAAGATGTAAGTTAACAAATCAAAACATTATGCAGATGAAAGTGCTTGATAAAAAATTTACCTTAGATATCAACTCAGTCACTTCGTTAATTTCATGATTCTGCGTTAGCGCCAGACCATATATTTTAATTTTATTACAAGTATTCAACACAACAACTTCTTCTATTGGATTCAAGGAACAGAGTTCATGAGTTATTTATGGGATAGAAACCTTCTCCCATACTTCAACTGATGTAATGTGAATTTTAGGTCCAATAACCATATCGTTGATACTTTTATATATCCTAGCAAGAAAAGGTAACTCGTGTTAGACTAAAATTCTAACCTTCTTTGTTAGCCATCTTAAGTAAACTAACTCTCCACAACGCGTGTAATCAATGATCAATACGTAAATCACTAATTAGCTGGGTCAATAATAAGAATCCCTCTTTTTGAGCACACTTTATTCATGTATCTGATATTCAAAGTATTCCTCAAATAACACTATTTTGTGCAACCATTAAGCTAGCATGATTTTCTCCTTTTTAGGTTCTATATCCTCTATAGTACTACTCTTATTCCTTAATTGAAAATAATAAATAACATAAAATTTTGTCCCATTGCATTTCATTTTTAATAGTACAAGTTCTAGAAAAGAGAAAGGTGTTTGATTTTTTTCTATGTTTTTTACAAGGAAAGGTTTAAGCTGATATACACAAGACGAGAGAAAGGAGATTACTTAGGAAAATTCATTGTGTACACATTATTATAGGTGAATTGAAGTCTCACAAAAAAGAGGGTTGAACATGAATTTATGATTCGTAGCAGATATTTCATATTAGAAAAAAATTAGAAATAAAAAAGATGCTTACGATTAGTAACAGATGTTCCAAAGCTGAAAGATTCAAAGTTTTAGATTTCTTACTACTATTTTCACCACTGACTAAATCATACCACAGTTAGGGCTCTACCGATGCAATCCTATTCAATATATACCAAGGGATAAACTTTCGACAACCTAAAAATATCAGTTTGTTGCTGATGAAAACAATCTATAGAAGAAGGAGAAGCCATGTTAATGGTGGAATTATAATTTTTTCAGATGAAATTGTATCACAAATAGAATTTATAGTAAATACTCCTCCTTTTTAGAAATTGGGCCAAAAATACATATATGGAGGGAATATTATTATTTTAGGCAAAATTTTATGTGAATCAATAGGTCACACTTGTAAAGTGTTATTTTTAGAATTATAAACATATCACATTTAAAAGTGTAGCCGTATGTATAAATAAGTGCTGCCAATTATTTTATAATTTGGCAACACTTAAAACATGTAGCCCATAAATATAAAGAGCACGCTTTAGAAGTGTTGCCAAAAGTTTTGTGGCCAAAAGCCCTATACAAAGACCACACTTAAAAAGTGTGCCCTTAGATATCTTTGGCAACATTTTTCAAACATTGTCTGGAATTGGCGTGGTCGTAGGTCAAATTTGTTATAGTGATAGGTCCCCCTAGGGTGCCAGTATTGTTTGTACAAAAGAAGGATATGTCACTCTGAATGTGTATAATCGCCAACTCAACAAAGTCACCATCAAAAACAAATATCCCCTCCCAAGGATTGATGACCTATTTGATCAATTACAAGGGGCTAAGCACTTTTCAAAAATTGATTTGAGGTTTACATATCATCAATTGAGGGTGAGGGAATGTGATATTCCCCGAAATGGCATTTTGGACAAGGTATGAACACTTTGAATTTATGGTGATATCTTTTGGGTTAACCTATGCACCAACTATCTCTATGGACCTTAAGAATAGGGTTTTCAAGCCCTTCCTTGATATGTTTATGGTGGTATTCATTGATGATATTTTGGTCTATTCATGGGATGAAAAAGATCACAAAGCTCATTTGAGAGTGGTCTTACAAACCTTGAGGGATGAGAAGTTGTTTGCCAAGTTTAACATATGTGAGTTTTGGTTAAAAGAGGTTGAATTTCTTGGGCATATTTTGTCCGGTGATGGAATAAAAGTTGACCCTAAAAAGACAGACGCAGCGAGAAATTGGCAAAGGCCATTGACTCCTATGGATATTAGGAGTTTCATAGGCCTAGCGGGGTATTATAGAAGATTTGTTCAAGGGTTCTCCTCCATTTCATCTCCATTGACTAAGTAGACCCAACAAAAAGTTAAGTTTGTGTGGATGGATGAGTGTGAGAAAAGCTTCCAAACTTTGAAGGATAGGTTGACTTCGACTCTAATCTTGACACTGCCGGAGGGTACCGATGGGTTTGTTGTAAATTGTGATGCCTTAAGAATTGGTTTAGGTTGTGTGATGATGTAAAATAGTAAGGTGATTGCTTATGCTTCACGACAATTAATAGTGCATGAATTGAACTATCCAATACATGATCTTGAACTAGCAGTCGTGGTATTTGCGCCAAAGATTTGGCATCACTATTTGTATTGGGTCTATGTTCATGTGTTCACCAATCATGAGAGTCTACAATATTTGTTTACACAAAGAGATCTCAATTTAAGACAAAGGAGATGGTTGGAACTTCTCAAGATTATGACCTGAGTGTAAAGTATCACCCGACTAAGGCTAATGTTATAGCTGATGCACCTAGTAGGATGTCCATGGGAAGTGTTTCACAAATTGAAGATGATGCAAGAAGGAACTATCAAAGGAAGTTCATAGGTTGGCTAGGTTGGGAGTAAAGTTGAGTGAGGCTGAGAATGACAGTGTCATGGTGATAAATGTTTCTGAATCATCATTGATTTAAGATGTCAAGTCTAAACAAGATCTTGATCCCTCCTTGGTGGAATTGAAGGCCTTAGTAAAGGAAGGAAATATAGAGGTCTTCCCACAAGGGGGAGATGGGGTACTACATTATTAAGGGAGGTTATATGTGTCAGATCTTGATGGGTTGAGATATTTGATATTGCAAGAGGTTCACAATTCTTTCTATTCTATTCACCCCGGTTCCATTAAAATGTACAGAGATCTGAGGGAAGTATATTGGTGGAATGGAATGAAGAAGGACATTGCTAAATTTGTGGCCGAATACTCAAATTGTCAACAAGTAGCAAATGTCAGGACCCGAGACTAGGGTCTAGATGTGACACGGCGAGTGGGAACTAGAGAGTCCCCAAACAAGCCTCGAAGTATCCAAATCCACATCATCGGTTCATAAATGCAATCAAATATTAATCTCATAATACTAAGGGATGGGTAAGTAGGACTCATGCTATGGGGACATCGAGGGGAAAGGGATTCACATAGCATATATCATACAAGAACTAAGGGGCGGGTAAGTAGGACTCACGCTACGAGGTCAAATGGGACTTAGGACCTTCCATATATCCACACCAAACATGCAAACATGGCATATGAGCATAATCAACCCATAATAGCCATTTCAAAAAGGTAACCAATAACATATGCTCCGAATACATGTACATCACATAGCATATACATAAAAATCTACAGGAGTTTACAAGACGTCCGACAATGCCTCTAGTTATAAGATGGAACGGGGGCCAAGACATGTCCCGGGGGTTACCCTCAAATAAGAAAGTAGACATATGATAACATAGATAGAGGAAGGTGTCTTGTCCTTGGAAGGTGAGACTCACCACAAGTTCAACCTTCGAAATTCGTGCTATTCGTCAAACGGTGGATAATTGTAGTGCTCGACCCTTACATGGTAAAATCATGTAGGCATAGAGTATGCGTTAGTACATTTGAAAGTACTAAATATGCAGGCATGCAATGCATAACTTATGAAACCTGTATTTCGACATTAGATGACAAGGGCACATAATATAGGAAGAACTATATATCCAAGGAAATAGTATACAATATGCCATGAAATGCATGATGTAAGAATGCAATGATGTTCATATTTAGCGGGGATGTGACCTCAAATAACAAGCGTAAGACCATGTGAGCTAGTACTTGGAATCCCGATGAAATCCCTTCACTGGTACATAGGTGGTCTACTTGCCAAAGGTAAACCATACTTTACCTTACAGGAACATATCCCATTTCGTATGAAGCAACCCCTTTACGGGAACATATCCTATTTCGGAAAGGATTTTCATATCATATCATAATACTTCACCTTACGAGAACATATCCCATTTCGTATAAAGCAACCTTCCTTACGGGAACATATCCCATTTCGGATAGGATTCTCATAACATATGCTAGGTACATAGTTCGAGGAAAGGGAGAGGGCCCTTGGGGATAGTCCAGACGCCCACAATGCATTGGTGCTAAGTCAATATCACACGAGAATACATAAGTATATATGTACATACTTTCAAAAAGCCAATAGTCATTTAAAAAATAGATCAATGTACATTTAGGCTTAAATGCCAAATCATAACTTATAGTTGTAATATTCATGCATAGGACTAGCTTGATTACAAATACGGAATGGTGCAAGCACCCAAAATGCTCAAAATCAATAACCATTGACATATATGTGATCACATTCTTCTCATAACCAACATCTTATCAAAATCATTTCATAAAATATAATTGGGCTTAACCCACTTCATAATTTCTACAAGGATTGATGTTCATGAATGCAAGTGCAATGCATGATGTGAGAATAGCATGGGTAACATAGATTCAAGCTAAAATCAACATTATAATATGAAATTGAGTAAATCCATAATTAAATCAACATCTAAATCACAATATAAATCACCCATGCATAAATCAACTTTAAAGGGGACATGCATGTTCATAACTTCATAACTTTAATGTAAATCATCATGATAGGGATTTGAAGTAATTTAAAATCATAGATAAAGTACAACCCATACATCAATTGGATTAATAAGATCAAATAATGAAAACCCACATTTAAAGTAAATTAAAATTCAAGAAATCAATTGAAAGGAGTTTTGGGTCTTCTTGGTTGAAAGGGACCAAGAACCAATCTCACATACCTTGATTAGGAAGATGAATTTGAGAAGAATTTAACTTGAAGTTGAATCCCCCAATTGAACCCTAGCTTGAGTCTTGAGAGAAGAACTTAGAGAGGATCTTAGGAATTGATTTTTAGTGTGAGAGTGTTTTAATGAGAATGAATTAGAATAGAAGGAAATTAGCTGATCTAGGGGGTTTAGGGTAGATAAAAGGTCATAAAACAAAATTAAAATGAACCGTAATTACCTAAATGCCATTAATGAAACAGATGAAAAATTGGGCCGTCAAGGCTACGCGGGCGCCTATAAGGTCCGTAAGTTGCTTCACAGCCTGTGAACAGTGCCCGTCAGGTGATACTTAAACAAAGTTCATGATGCTCGACACTTAGGATTTTTTCGAAGCAAAGGGGTGCCATACGGACGGCTACATGGCCCGTGTAACGCTACACGAATTGTATCAAGAGCCGTGTGACGACACTTAGAAAATTCTTGCACGAAAAAGTTATGAGATGATAATTTCGTACTTAGAAAGATTTCACATTGCGAGCCATACGGTGGGCCACACAGCCTGTGACACACCACACGGACCGTGTGGGTGGCCATGTGCCCTCACTTAGTCCAAAATTCTTTGTCGACTTCCTGTAATTGAAGTTATGGCCCTGTACCTCTCCACTGAAGGCCACACGGTTCGTGTTGCTTCACACAGGCCGTGTGGGCCTCCTATGGAGTGACACTTGGTCAAATTTTCTCCTAAGCCAACATTATGAGATCCGATAAAGTTATTCGAAAAACCCATGTCCTTACATCATCTCCCCATGGGGACATTTGTCCCCGAATATGCAACAGCAGGGCTTGAGAGCTTGACTTAAGACATGAAACATCCGAACACAAGGTATAAGTCATAGTTCATCGCTTGAAAAATCCTAAAGTCTTTAAAACCCATTTCAAATGTATTTAAACAATTCAAATGTCATAAAAAACAATTTTCGTGCAAATGTATACATGTCATGTCATGAGACTCAAGAGCGAAAGAATTAGGACTATTTAGAAGAGGATCTACCTAGTACCTTAGGCTTGAGTAGATTGGAAAAGATGGGGATATTGCTTCATCATGTCCAATTCTGCCTCCCAGGTAGCACTCTCCACGTGATGATTTCTCCAAAGTACCTTCACCGAAGCCACATCCTTGTTATGAAGCCGCTTCACTTGCCTATCCAAAATCTCCACCGGGACTTCCTCATAAGATAGGTTCTCTTCAATCTTGATTCCTTCCAAAGGCACAATGGTGCTAGGATTGCCAACTAATTTCCTTGACATAGACACATGGTGAATGGAACTCAAGTCCGAAGGCAACTCTAGCCTATAAGCCATGTTTACGATCCGCTCAATGATCCATAAGGGCTAACACACCGGGAGCTTAACTTGACCTTCTTACCAAAATGGATCACACCCTTCATAGGCGAAACCTTCACATATACCCAATCACAAACATGAAACTCAAGATCCCTCCTCCTAACATCCGAATAGGGCTTTTGGCGACTTTGTGCCGTCTTTAACCTTTCTCTAATTACCTTCATTTTTTCCATAGACTCCAACACTAAATCTGGGCCAATCAATGCCATCTCTTCCAACTCAAACCACCCCACCGGTGACCTACACCTCCTCCCATACAAGGCCTCAAATGGTGCCATACCAATGCTAGCATGAAAGCTATTATTGTAGGCAAACTCAATGAGGGGAAGGTGATCATCCCAATTACCCTTAAACTCCAACACACAAGCCCTCAACATATCCTCCAAGGTTTGAATAGTCCTCTCAGCTTGCCCATGGGTATAGGATGAAAAACGGTGCTCAACTTAATCTTAGTTCCAAGTCCCTTATGAAATGACCTCCAAAAAAAGTGGGAAGTGAATTAGGTGCCACAATCCGATATGATAGATCTAGGCACACCATGCAGTCTCACCAATTCTTGGATGTACAACCTCGCATACTCCTCGCCTCTATAAGTAGTCTTGACCGGTAGAAAGTGAGCATTCGGGTCTGAGGCAAACCCACCACAAAGTCCATGTTCACATCTTCCCACTTCTATGTGGGAATCTCAATATCTTGAGCCAAACCATCGGGCCTTTAGTGGTCTACCTTCACTTGTTGACAACTTAGACATTCAGATATGAACTTAGCTATGTCCTTTTTCATACCATGCCACCAATACACTTCTTTCAAATCCCGATACATTTTAGTAGACCCCTGGTGAATAGAATAATGAGAGTTGTGAGCCTCACTCATGATCACTCTCCTAAGATCATTACATCCGGAACACAAAGCTGGTCTTGGTACCAGAGCACACCATCTCCCCCTTGGGAGAGCATCTCGATCTCCTTTTCGACAATCAACTTCTTCAATTCAGGTAACGATAGGTCTAAATCTTGCTTAGCTTTACATCAACCACCACGAAAGATTCTGGACCGCTTTGAACATAGATACCACCATTGTTCGAGTTGGCCAACCTGATACCTATCCTAGCCAATCGGTGAACATCCCTTGCTAACTCCTTCCTTTCCTCTCCAACATGGGTCACACTTCTCATAGATAGCCTACTGAGAGCATCAGCTACAACATTGGCCTTGCCGAGATGATATTGAACACTCATGTCATAATCATTTAGGAGTTCTAACCATCTCCTTTGCCTCAAATTGAGATCCCTTTGAGTGATTACATATTTTAAACTCTTGTGATCGATGAACACATTAACATGAACCCCATACAAATAGTGTCTCCAAATCTTCAAGGCAAAGACTACCGCCGCCAACTCAAGATCATAAATTGGGTAATTACGTTCATTCACCTTCAACCGTCAAGATACATACGCTATTACCTTACCATGTTACATAAGCACACAACCCAACCCAATCCGCGAGAATCACAATACACTACGAATCCCTCCAAATCATTTGGTAACGTCAAGATGGGAGCTGATGTAAGCCGATCCTTCAAGGTTCAAAAACTCTGTTCGCATTCATCTGACCACACAAACTTAGCCTAGTCAACAGAGATACAATAGATGAGAACCCTTCAACGAACCTCCTATAATATCCAGCCAACCCCAGAAAGCTTCAAATATCTCAAGGAGTCAACGGTCTGGGCCAATTCTTCACGGCCTCGGTCTTCTTCGGATCCACCTTAATACCATCACCAGACACCACATAACCAAGGAAAGCCACTTCACCCAACAAAAATTCACATTTGCTAAACTTGGCATGCAATTTCTTCTCCCTCAAGGTTTGTAGAACCATTCTCAAATGATCCCCATGCTCTTGCTCACTTCGGGAGTAAGTGAGAATATCGTCAATGAAGACCACCACAAAATTGTCAAGGAATGGCTTAAACACCCGATTCATCATATCCATGAACACGACCAGAGCATTGGTTAAGCCAAACAACATCACCACAAACTCAAAGTGCCTATACCTTATCTGAAAGGTTGTCTTGGGAATGCCACACTCCCTAACCTTCAACTGATGATACCCAGAATGTAGATCAATCTTTGAGAAATGAGTAGCCCCTTGATGCTGGTCGAACAAGTCATCAATTCTGGGCAACAGATACTTATTCTTAAGGGTCACCTTATTCAATTTCCTATTATCAATACACATCCGAAAAGATCCATCCTTCTTTCTTACAAACAATGCTGGAGCACCCCACAACGATATACTAGGCCTAATGAAGCCTTTCTCCAACAAGTCCTTCAATTGCTCTTTTAACTCTTTCAAACCCGCCGATGCTATACGATAAAGAGGAATAGAGATAGGCTGAGTATCCGAAAGAAGATTTATATCGTAGTCTACCTCACTTTTAGGAGGAACACCAGACAAGTTTTCGAGGAACACATCCGAAAAATCATTCACAACAGGAATTGACTCAAGAGTAGGTGCTTCAGACTCCATATCCTTGACCCTCACAATATGATAAATGCACCCTTGGAAATCATTTTCCGTGCCTTAAGGTAGGAGATAAACCAACCTTTAATAGAGGAGTCACTACCCTTCCATTCAAGAACGGGCTCACCGGGAGGCTGGAACTTAACCTTTTGAGTTTTACAATCTATAGAGGCATATGATGCATGCAACCAATTCATCCCAAGAATCACATCAAAATCGAACATCTCAAGTTCCACAAGGTCACACAAGAAAACTTCGTGCAACACAGAAATCGGACAACTATGATAGACTCTATGTGCAATAACAGATTCAACCACAAGAGTATAAACTGAGAAAGGATCCTTCAACATCATGGGACTCAAACCAAATTTAACAGCCAACAGAGCAGTCACAAAAGACAAATTTGCACCCGCGTCAAGCAAAACATAAGCATCAAAATCAAAGACTTTTAACATACCAGTCATGACATCCGAAGCTTCCTCAGGATCATGACGGGCATGGAGTGTATAAAACCTGTTGTTCCTTAGGGCAATACCTTGGGGAGATCTTTCTTGGCCTTGTACGCCTTGAGCCACCTGACCTTGGCCTCTACGGGCATTTTTAGGACAATCATCAACCTTGTGGTTTTTCTCACCACACCCATAGAAAACACCCAAGTCTCTCCAACAAACTCCCGTGTAGGGCTTCCCATATTTGTTACACAGAGGATATCCCTGTCCACCACCAACCAGTGCCCTAGGAGGAGGTACCCGAGTATTAGCGACCTGAGCACTAGAACCTTGGTCCTGTTGGAAGCGACCAAAGGCAACACTTTAGGAACCAGAGAATCCACCATCAAAATGGGCCCTCTTAGGATAGTATATCCTTCTCTCCTTCGATCTGTTCAACATACACCATGAGTCTAGAAATATCCATATCCCGTATGAGCATAACAGTACGACCTTCTTTTACAAGCAAATCAGAGATACCAGAAACAAACTTGTGTATCCTTGCATGGGGTCAGCCACAAGTGATAGAGCATACTTGGAGAGCTTTGTCAATATGAGGGCATAGTCCCTCATACTCATACCTCCTTGCTTGAGTTTGATAAATTCAGTCATCTTGGCCTCCCTAAGCTAAAGTGGAAAGAAGCGATCCAAGAACGCAAGTCTGAACTCTTCCTAATTGACATCACCACCACAAACCCTCTCCATAGACCATTGGGTATACCACACCTAAGCCACATCTTTCAGTTGGTAGGCAGCCAATTCAGCCTTCTTCTCAAAAGTGACACCCATAATGTCCAAGATCTTGGTGATCTCATCAATGAATTCCTGAGCATTCTCATCAGTCTTCGACCCATGGAACTCCGGAGGATTCATCCGGGTGAAATGCCTCACCCTAGAAGATGGCGTAGGATCCCGTGGCAGGTTAGCCTACCTTGTCTGAGATGTCACCACCTGGGCAAGCATGGCAAAGGTTGTATGGAATTTATTGTTTGAGATGGGTTCATTCATAGGCTTTTGAGGTGCCTGATCCTCATTAGCCGAAGCTGGCCTTGGTGGGAGGGGTCTTTCTCGAGGCATCTTATGAAATAGAGCAATGACACTGCCAAGATGAGAAGACCAAATATACGAGTCATAACATTATGTAAGGCATGAAGAAGTGAGGCAATTCTTAGAACATCTCCGTAGCCTCCCACTCATAGGCATGGTGCACTTCATACCCATAAAGAAGACTCTACTTGACGCGACATGTTGGACTCCGAGGACCATTTATAAACCTAGGGCTCTGATACCATCTTTTGTCATGACCCGAGACTAGGGTCAAGATGTGACACGGCATATGGAAACTCGAGAGTCCCTAAACAAGCCTCGAAGTATCCAAATCCACATCATCGGTTCGTAAACGCAATCAAATATTAATATCATAATACTCAGGGATGGGTAAGTAGGACTCATGGTATAAGGACATCGAGGGGAAAGGGATTCATATGGATTCACATAGCTAATATCATATAAGAACTAAGGGGCGGGTAAGTAGGACCCACGCTATGGGGTCAAATGGGACTCAGGACCTTCCATATTTCCATACCAAATATGCAAACATAGTATATGACTATAATCAACCCATAAGAGTCATTTCAAAAAGGTAACCAATAACATAAGCTCCTAATACATCACATAGCGTATACATAAAAATCTACAGGAGTTTACAAGACGTCCAACAATGCCTCTAGTTATAAGATGGAACGGGGGTCAAGACATGTCTCAGGCTCACCCTCAAATAAGAAAGTAGACATAGAATAACATAGATAGAGGAAGGTGTCTTTTCCTTAGAAGATGAGACTCACCATAAGTTCAACCTTCAAAATTCATGTTATCCGTCAAATGGTGGATAATCGTAGCGCTCGACCCCTAAATGGTAAAATCATGTAGGCATATAGTATGCGTTAATACGTTTGAATGTACTAAATATGCGGGCATGCAGTGCATATGACTTATGAAACGTGTATTTCAATATTAGATGACAAGGGCACATAATATAGGAAGAAGTATGTATCCAAGGAAATAGTATACAATATGCCATGAAATTCATGATGCATGAATGCAATGATGTTTATATTTAGCGGGGATGTGACCTCAAATGACAAGTGTAAGACCAAGTGTGCTAGTACTTGGAATCCCGAACCTTCACTGGTACAGATGTGGTCTACTTGCCAAAGGTAAACCATACTTCACCTTACGGGAACATATCCCATTTCGTATGAAGCAACCCCTTTACGGGAACATATCCCATTTCGGAAAGGATTTTCATATCATATGATGATACTTCACCGTATGAGAACATATCCCATTTCGTATGAAACAACCTTCCTTACGGGAACATATCCCATTTCGGGTAGGATACTCATAACATATGCTAGGCACATAGCTCGAGGAAAGAGAGGGGGCCCTTAGGGATAGCCCTGACACCCACAATCCATCGGTGCTAAGCCAACATCGCACAAGTATACATATAGTATATATATACATAATTTCAAAAAGCCAATAGTCATTTCAAAAATCGATCAATGCACATTTAGGCTTAAATGCCAAGTCATAGCTTATAGTTATAATATTCATGCATAGGACTAGCTTGATTACAAAAACGGAATGGTGCAAGCACCCAAAATGCTCAAAATCCATAATCATTGACATATATGTGATCACATTCTTTTCATAACCAACATCTTATCAAAAATCATTTCATAAAATATAATTGGGCTTAACCCACTTTATAATTTCCATAAAGATCAATGTTTATGAATGCAAGTGCAATACATGATGTGAGAATAGCATGGGTAGCATAGATTCAAGCTAAAATCAACTATGAAATTGAGTAAATCCATAATTAAATCAACATCTAAATCACAATATAAATCACCCATGCATAAATCAACTTTAAAGGGGACATGCATGTTCATAACTTCATAACTTCAATGTAAATCATCATGATAGGGATTTAAAGTAATTTAAAATCATAGATAAAGTACAACCCATACATCAATTGAATTAATAAGATCAAATAATGAAAACCCACATTTAAAGTAAACTAAAATTCATGAAATCAATTGAAAGGAGTTTTGGGTCTTCTTGGTTGAAAGGGACCAAGAACCAATCCCAGATACCTTGATTAGGAAGATGGATTTGAGAAGAATTTAACTTGAAGTTGAATCCCCCAATTGAACCCTAGCTTGAGTGTTGAGAGAAGAACTTAAAGAGGATCTTAAGAATTGATTTTTAGTGTGAGAGTGTTTCTAATGAGAATGAATCAGATTAGAAGAGAATCAGCTAATCTAGGGGGTTTAGGGTATACAAAAAGTCGTAAAGCACAATTGAAATGAACCGTAATTACCTAAACGTAATTAATGAAACAGATGGAAAAGTGGGTTGTCAAGGCTACACGGGTGCCTACAAGGTCCGTGCGTTTGCTTCACGGCCCGTGAACCGTGCCCGTAAGGTGACACTTAAACAAAGTTCGTGATGCTCGACACTTAGGATTTTTCCGAAGCAAAGGGGTGCCATATAGATGGCTACACGACCCATGTGATGGTACACGGGTCGTGTCAAGAGCCGTGTGACGACACTTAGAAAATTCTTGCACAAAAAAGTTACGAGAAGATAATTTTGTACTTAGAAAAATTTCACGTTGCGAGCCATACGGTGGGTCACATGGTCCGTGACACACCACATGGACCATCCGTGTGCCCTTGCTTAGTCCGAAATTCTCTGTCAACTTCCCGTAATCAAAGTTATGGCCAAGTACCTCTCCACTGAAGGCTACATGGTTCATGTGGCTTCACACGGGCCGTGTGGGCCTCCCATAGAGAGACACTTGGTCAAATATTCTCCCCGGCCAATGTTATGAGATCTGCTAAAGTCATTCGAAAAACTGGGTCCTTATAACGAAACACCAATGGACGGATAGTTTGGCTCAAAACATTGAGATTTTTACTTGAAGTGGAAAGAGATTAATATGGACTTTGTAGTTGGGCTACCTAACACTAAGAGGCACTTTAACTCTATATGGGTGATAGTGGATCGAATGATAGAGTTAGTTCCTTTCTTGCCAGTTAAGAAAATTTTGGTATTGAGGATTATGCCAAGTTATATATCTGAGAATTGATGAGGTTGTATGAGATTTCATTGTCCATCATTTCGGATCATGGTAATAGATTTACCTTCCACTTTTGGAAGTCATTCCAAAGAGGTCTTGGTACTAAGGTGAAGTTAAGTTCTATATTTCATCCTCAAACCGATAGGCAAGCTGAAAGAACAATTCAAACATTGAAAGACATGTTGAGGACTTGTGTCTTGGAAGTCAAAGGAAGTTGGTATGATCATCTACCTCTCATCTTGTTTGCCTACAATTATAGTTATCGTTCAAGCATTGAGATGGATCCATTTAAGGCTTTATGTGGAAAAAGGTATAGGTCACCATTGGGATGGTTCTAATTCGGGGAAATTGCCTTGATAGGACCAAATTTGGTTATGCATGCCATGGAAAAAGTAAGGCTTTTAAGAGAAAGATTGAAGACCGCTCAAAGTAGACAAAAGTCCTACTCCAATGTGAGGAGAAGTGTCACGACCCAAGCCTAGGGCCTAGATGTGAAACGACGAATGAAAAACCCGAAGGAAACCTAAACAAGCCTCTCAACATATCATTTGCACATCCTTGGTTGTGCGGAAACATAAAAGAGTAATAAACATATAACATATAATTTCTAAGGGGAAATTAGGCTTTGGACTCACGGTATAGGGATGATTTAGGGAAGAGGATAAACGTGGATCACATAACAAATAAGTCTAAGAGGCAGGTAAGTATGACTCACGCTATGGGGCATTTAGGGACTTGGGACTTCTATTGCATTATCAGCACATGAAACAAAGCATAAAAGTGAAAAAGGGACTATGAGAAGTCTTCCAAAGTTAAATAAACATAACATGAGTCAGGCTCGATACATAAACAACCATATCCAACAACATCTCTCGTATGAGTGGAACAGGGGCCAAGACATCTCCTGGGATCACCCTGAAAAGATAGAAATCCAAAATAGACATGTTTTAACAAAAGCATGAAAGTAAGTTGATGTTGTCCCCAAAGTGGAGGACACACCAATAGTAGTGTTTAACGGATTCGGCTAGCCACGAGGAGGAAGAGTATGAATAGGAGCTCCGGTCCCTACATGGTTAGATCATGTAGGCAAGAAGTATGTGTTAGTACTTGGAATGCACTAAGTATGCGAGGTGCAAAGCAACAAGGAACATAAGCCACAATAATCAAAATGCATAATCCTAATCAATGGACAGAAGCTCAATATGACATGTATGATCAATGCTTAACTTAAAACATGCATGGAATATTTATCATACATATGTGGGAGGAGACCCTAACCGACATATATGACCAATCGAGCTACTATTTGGAATCCCAATGTCCACTCCACACCGAATAAATGAGTGGTCTACTTGTCAAGGTAAACCAAGCATGACCCCACATAGTGGGTAACTTGTCCTAGTTGGATCCACTAGTAAAAGCCCATTTAGGGAAAATAATATAAACCTATGGTGGCACATTATTAAGAGACCAAGACTTTATATAAGGACCCCTTGGGTTGAGCTCTCACCTTGAGCCTCTTCGGTACTAGGTCTAGTTCCACAAAATACTTGAAATAATCATAAATTTAATCATAATTTGAATGACTTGTAAAATCATGATAACATGGCAAGAGTAGCTCATTCATATACTTGACCCCTACACGTGGGCATATACCTTATACTAAAGGGTAAAACATTGCATAAACTTGACCCCTTCTAGTAGATATTGCCTTACCTATGAGGGTAGAGATTGTAACATACTTTACCCCTTCTAGTGTGTTTAGTTAGTACATGAGGTTAAAATAGTTATCATGATTGACCCCTTCATGTAGACATTATTTACTCACAAGAGGTAGAATATAGTATAAGGGCTCAATATTCTACTTAAAAATCATAGGAACTTATCACAGGTTTAATTTGTGCTTAGGCGCCCATAATTTATCATAACATGCTTGTCTTGCAATTCATGAAATAATCATACATCCATTTGAAATCTTGTTAGCAAATTTAGTCAAACATGGTGGGTATATGCACGTACACTTAAAATCATGCAATTCAAGAGTATAAGACAAGAGAGGAGTAAAATCAATTCATGTTAAGGTCATTTAAATCAACCCACCATCATTGTAGTAAAACACCCATTCTTGAATATCATGAAATCCGATTAAAACCAATTATTTCTTTCATAACTTTCATAGCATCGTTAAGCATACAACTTAATATCATAAAATCCATCACAATGTCAAACCCCAATGGCATTTAAGCATAATAAAATCATTACTTGAAGGATTCAAATGAAATCATATGCACAATGCATAATAATGACATCATGTGCAAGAGTTCATAAAATACCCATAGAAATCCAAAAACCTCATGTAG
The DNA here is from genome assembly GCA_029948455.1 of Solanum rostratum. Classification (NCBI taxonomy): domain Eukaryota; kingdom Viridiplantae; phylum Streptophyta; class Magnoliopsida; order Solanales; family Solanaceae; genus Solanum; species Solanum rostratum. The sequence continues at coordinate 27,708,690 of CM057047.1, forward strand.
TTGGAGAAAATGAAGGTTGGGTGGGTGAGAAGGAAGGTTCCCACAATCAAACCCACATACCTTGGTATGATTATGGTGGAGGAAGCCTGATTTAGAGGTGAAAATTTTGAAACCCTAGTTTGCACCCTTTTACTTGAATGCCTTGAAGAGCTTGAGAGAGTTTTGAGACTTACAGTGTTTTATTCTTAGAATGAAGAGGAATAAGGTGAATTAGGATTGTATATGCTGATAAGGGGCATATTTGGGGTCAGAACGATGTAGCTTGGACTTAGAATAAGAGGAAAGACCCCCTTCTCTAATTCACATTCTACGACATGATCTATGATTCATAGAAGGTTTTACGGGTCGTTTGATAAGTCGTAGAATGAACACTTGAAAGATCCTAATTTTCACCAAGGCTGCCTAGGTTCTACGAACCATCTTACGGGTCGTACTTTGTCTTGTAGGCCATAAACCCTCTTGTAAAAACTAGCCATTTAAATTTTCCAAAGCTTACTTTCTTGCATATTTCATACCTCTCATGGGCGGGATCTTACAAGAAGGGACCTTGAGTTTAATGTTGATGATTGGGTTTACTTTAAGGTGACACCTACGAAGGGTGTGGTACGATTAGGTAAGAAGGAGAAGTGTAGCCCTAGGTATGTAAAGTCCTATAAGATTATGAGAAGGGTTGTCATGGCATCATATGAGTTAGAGTTTCCATTAGAGATGAATACAATTCATCCAGTGCTCCATGTGTCAATGTTGAAGAAATTCATGGGTAATCCAAATTCTATAGTTCTAGATGTTAATATTGAGGAGAATTTGACATATGAATATGTTTCGGTGGAAATACTAGATAGACAAGTAATGAGATTGAAGAACTAAGAGGTAATATCCATTAAAGTCCTTTAGAGGAACCAACAAGTTGAAAGTGCGACTTGGAAAGCGAAAACGGACATGAAGAAGTGATCCCTATCTTTTCCACTCCACTCAAGCCTAAGGTATTAAGACAATCATGTCTAAGAAGTAAAGTCATGTACTTCAGCCCTTAGAGTCAAGTTGCATGTATTCATACTCATGGTATCATGTTTTAATGACATTTTTATGTATAACTCTGAGCTTTTATGAAAATGATGTTTACGTTGCATTGCTACATTTATGTTAGGGATGAAAAGTATCATGACATTCCTCTCAAGCATAGTTTCATAATATTTAGGGACAAATGTTCCCAAGGGGGAGATATTATAACACCTCCTAATGTAGCTCAGAAAGCCCTATAATGTATTTCTTGAATATCCCAAAATTCGTGCATTATTTAGCAAATCTGACTTTGTATTCTTTTTCAAGAGGCAAAATTGTGTAGGAAAAGTGTCACCTTCAATTTAAAAATATATTTTTGATATAAGTGCACAAAACAGTAGGGTCCATGACAAGAGTGCTTCGCACCCCTTTTCCCTCATAATCCAAAATTTTCTAAGTTCATTTTAAGTTAGGATGCTAGTTGGGACCTATCTCAACACCTTTATATAGGTATTTGCTCGAAAATTCTCTTATTTTTAGGCCCTAATTCTCTCTCTAAACACCCCTAGATCCTCCCAAACCTCTCTCTAAAATCCTCCATTAATTCTCTCAAATTTCTAGGAGATCATGCTTCCTCCATTGAAGACAAAGCTTCAAAAAACGATTCCCAAAGTTCTTCAAGTTTCAAGGATCAAAGGTATATGAGTCTTCATCCATAGGTACTTCCACCCATGGAGTCCCAAAACCTAATTTTCTAAATCCATCAAGTTTTAATGTTAATTTCTTATGGGTTCTTCCTAATTACCCTATTAAGTATGTACCATGCTGAGATTATTCATCTATTGCATGAAATTGGATTAGATGATTTCAAGGGTTTATTTTCAATTACGAAGTTATTTTATGATTATCAAAGCTATGAAAGTTATGTTACCATGAGTTATGACGAAATTGATGACTTTTTGAGATGAATTGCTTGATTCTATGTTTAAAGTTCAAAGAGGATATGTATAATCATGGTGTATTATTTAAGAATGATTTAAATTGATGATTTCTATTACATTGATGCATTTATCTCTTGCGTTACATGATTTAAAGTTTGCATGCATGAGCCCACTCAATCATCATATTAAAATTTTAAGGGGAGACATGATCTCCAAAGATGAGGATTCAATTTAAAGTTATGAAAGCAATGAAAGTTTATGAAAGTTAAAGTTATGATGTTTTGAATCCCTCAAAGCTTAGTTAAATATAGATCCTTTTTAATAGGGGCAAGCCCTACATGTGGATCTTAAGTTAAGATGAGCTCCTCCTATATGTATATGATGTTAAGGCTATGCTTTTAAGTTTATGATGATTATAATTATGCATATGTTTTCAAATGTATTCCATGGGAATGACTTAGTATTGAATGGGGCATTAAGGTGAGATTCGACGAGAGAATCCTTGTAGCAACCCTTTGTCTCTCAAACTATGTACCACAACAAGATCCCTTGTAGGCTAAGCTAGGCTCGTGGATCCACGTAAGCCATTATGTTCAAGAAAAATGTGATTGTGTAGTTAGAAAGTTTTGGATATCTAACTTCACAAGTAGATTCCACTTCTCCCAATGGAAGGAGTTCATTGTCCTTTTCCTAATGAAAGAAGTTGATTAGCCTTTTTCCAATGGAAGGAGTTCATTGGATTCCATATAGTATCTCACATGGTTTATGTCGATTATGGTCTTCTCCCACATATGTATGATATATAAAGAAGTTATGCTTCATGCAAGTTTTTATTCAAGCATATTCATGCATGTCATGTTGAGCTTATCTTCTATTGTATATGATTATGCATCTTATTTATGAAGCTTATGATCTATCATTGCATTGCACTCCATATGTATATTCCCAGGACTAACGTGTACTTTTTGCCTACATGATCTAATCACATAGGGACCAAAACTCCTATTCATCCCCCTCCACGTGGCTAGCTTAGAGTCGTGAAGATTGTTATTGTGGTGAGCTATAACGACCCCCAGTTTAAGAGCGCTGAGTGTAGAAAAGTTGGCTTGAAAAATAACTGGGAACCTAGTTTATGAGACCACTTACGCGGTAAGATGTTATACGGCCTGTAGGGTTGGTTCTTAAACATAGAACTTCTAGAAGGGAAAGAATTTCCAAGTGTGGGGTAACCTATGAACCATGTTACGATCCATAGGGCATCTTATGACTCGTAGATGGGTTCGTGAGTGAGACCCAAGACATGAAGGAAATTTGTAGTTTTCAGGATGGTGACTTGCGAGTTATCACATGGCCTGTAGAATAGGATAGACCCGTATACAGTTTCTGGAATAAGGTCAGGAATAAGGTGAAAATTTGGTTAAGTGTGGAAGGACTCTACGAGTCAAACCACAACTCGTAAGTAAATCCACGGCTCGTAATGTTGATCATGGTTTTCAAATCAACAAAACTCAGATTTTCAGGATTCTCAGGTGTGCCATCAGACGGAGGGACTTACGGCCCGTAAGTCAATGTACACCCTGTGATCGGGGTTTCATAAGTTGCTTCCTACAATTTTTAATAAAGGGAAATTTGGTCCATTTCTTCAAACCTATTCCTAAACCATTTCATTTTGGGGATGCGAAAGGAACCTATATTAGCCTTCAAGCCCTAATTTGCACCATTCTACACTCTCAAATTCCTTTAGGCAAAAGAGGTTCTCAAGAATAGGCAAGAGCAAGGCTAGGGTTTCCAAGCTTCTTCTCCAAAGTTCCTCAATTCCATTTTTCTCTAGTTCCATAGGTATGCGGGTTGATTTATGGTATCCTTTCACCCATAATGTTTTCTACAATGCATTTTATCTTTTCTTTAAATTCCTCAATTCTAAATGCATGCTTATGATGATTTCATGATCCTTATGTTATTATGTAAAGTTCAATGACTATTTTGTTAAGTAAATATAAATATACTTGAAGTATGATGTTGATTCCATGATGGGTTTTGATATGATCAAGGTTGGACGATTTTGAAGTTCCTTTTTAAAGAAATTTCTTAAGACATGTGATTTATGATTGTTCAGTGCATCAATTAAGGCCACCTTATTTTCAGTGAAAGTTTCCCATAAATTATGACTATGACAGTTCTTAAGTTAAAATTTACCAAATATATATGTATGATAATTATTGGTAAAGTTGTTTAAGAAGGATTCTTAAGTTCGATCTACTCCCATGTTTGTCTACTTATGATTATAAGAGTATGTTTTAAAGAATTCCATGGGATGACTTAGCACCAAGAGGACTAGATATTAGGACTCATCGTGTTAGTTGATGCATGATCCCCTGAAGCTAAATCACAATTTCCCTAACTATGTGCCACCATAGGAACCTTATAAGCTAGGCTAGTAGATCCACGTAGGCCCTATAGTTAAGAAAGATGCAATTGCAAAGTTACCATGTTTCGGATACCTACCTTGGTAAGTAGATTCCCCTTTTCCCAATGGAAGGATTTTATTGGGATTTTACCAATGGAAGGAGTTCATTAGATTCCATGTAGTGGCTCACATGGTCTTACTGTTGTTTATGGTCCATTTCCACAAGTTTATATGATCTTATGACATGTCTTCACTTTATGTATTTTCTTATGCATTGTCTTATATTGACCTAAGCCTTATTCTTTGTGTATGCTTAAGCTAATCTCATGATTTTTTATCTTATGAATATCTATATATTATGTTTAATTATGATGGCATCACAATTTCTTTTATGCATTGCATCTCATATACTTAGTACATTTTAACGTACTAACGCATATTTGCCTTCATAATTTAACCATGCAGGGACAGGTACTCCTCCACCGGCTCGTGGCTAGTATTTGGTGCTCGAGATAGCTTATTATTGTAGTAAGCCCTTAATTTGGGACTCCACTTATTTCCCCCTTCATTCTATACTTTTATTTTTGGACAATGTATTTATGGCCCTTCTGAGGCTTTTACTTTCTATGTTGTCTATTATGGATGTTCTTTCTATTTTGATGGAAAACAACCATGCCAGTTCCGTTAATTATGTATTAGTGGTATGCTTATGGACAAATGATATTTCTTACTTTCTCTACTTTTTAATGTTGCTTTATTGCATAAGATGACCCATATCCCCTTTCCCCTAACATTTTTCTACAATATGTTTCTATCAAATGCCTATGAATTCTTGAGATGCTTAGATGGGTTGGGTGATGTGTCTTCGGGTATCTCCTTCGCCATGTGACGACTAGGCACCTAGGTTGGGTCATTACAAACTTGGTATCAAAGAACGAGGTTCTAAAATATTCCTCGGATGTCTATGTATACCCTGTAGCATAGCGTCTCGTTCAAGGTTCTGAAAGCGCAGCACTATCTTGAGCGAGAATCAATGAGGTGACTTAGAAAAGTCTTCCCTTCATTATATTTCAATGTCGTGCCTTAGAGTTGAGTAAGGTTTTTCTCTAACTAACAACAAGCTTTTGTTTCTTTCTAGATCATGCTGCCCCGAAGAGCTCCCCACCAATGAGACACTCCGAAACAACAAGTACCTCCACTCCAATAGGACGAAGAAGTGTCTCATATGGAGTTTAGAGCCGCTTTCATGGTGTTGGCCCAAGAGTTGGCTAATCAAGTCAACAGGGAGATAGTTGTACCTCCCTAAGTGCCTACCCCAGCCGCTAGAGTTTGTGACTTCATGCGGATGAATCCATTGAAATTTCATGAGTCAAAGGCGGATGAGGACCCTATTGAGTTTATTAAAGAGGCCTACCGGGTTGTGGCTGTAATAGGTGTACCGTCGGAGGACAAAGCTGTATTGGTGGCTTACCAACTTAAAGGAGGTTCCAAGATTTGATACGAGTAGTAGGTCAACGAGAGAGGCCAAGAAGCAGGCCCCATTGGTGTTGGGAGGAATTCAAGTGTTCCATTTTAGACTGGTTATTTGCCATTGATCTTAGGGAGGCGAAGGTCCAAGAATTCATCAACTTGAAGCAAGGGAACATGAGTGTGAGGGAGTATGCCATCAAGTTCACCAAATTATCCAAGTATGCTCCATTCATGGTCGCGGATCCATGGTTTTGCATGAGCAAATTTATTTTTGGTGTCTTCAAGTTAGTCTCCAAAGAAGGAAAGATGGCGATGTTGGTCAAGGATATGGACATTTCCCGCCTAATGACTTATGCTAAACAAATTGAAGAGGAGAAGCTCTGAGAAAGGGCAAGGGAGTCCAAGCAGGCTCATATGGATGGTGGGAACTATTCTCACCAAAGGAGTGGTGGCTACAAATCTCAAGGTGGACCAAGGCAAGGATCCACCAACACTCCTCCTCACGTGAGGACAAAGGGGTTGCCCTAAAGCCCTAAAGTTTTAATTGCCCCAAGTGTGGAAGACCCCATAAGGGGGAATGCTTAGCCGGGTCCAACGCTTGCTTTAATTGTGGAAAGCCCGACCACCATGCCAAGGAATGTAGAAGTGGAGGCACAAGACCCTAGGGCAAGAGGGGTCAAGTTCAAGGTATCACAAGGGCCAATTGGTTTTATGCCCTTCGCGGTTGTCAAGAGGTTGAGGAAGCCCCAGATGTGGTCACCGATATGTTATGAGTTTATGATTCTGATGCATATGCACTTTAGATCTAAGAGATAAGAATTTATGAGTTTATGAATTTATCATTTGTAACCCCATTCGTTGCATATAAGTTTCATGCATGTACTGAAGTCCTCCATGAGCCCTATGAGGTGAGTAACCCCATGGGTGAGTCTATCACAACCCGAAGATTCTATAGGGGTTGTCCCATTTCTATTCTGCATAAAGTGATCCTATATGATTTAGTTAAGCTCTTCATGGTAGACTTCGATGTAATCTTGGGGATGGATTGGTTTTATACTTTTTATGCCTCCATTGATTGTAGAACCCATAGGGTTAAATTCTATTTCCCTAATGAACGAGTTCTTGAATGGAAGGGTAACAACTCTTCATATAGGGGTCGATTTATTCTTTTTGTTAAGGCCCATAAAATGATTTCCAAAGGGTGTGTCGACCACTTGGTGAGGGTCAAAGATGTCATTCCAAAGTTACTCTTCTTGAGTCAGTCCCTGTTGTAAGTGAGTTCCCTGAGTTCTTCCTAGATAAGTTACCAGGTGCCCTCCCGTAAAGTGATAGACTTTAGTATAGATCTTTTGCCCGATACTCAACTTATCTCAATCCCTCCTTATAAAATGCTCTCTCGCAGAGTTGAAGGAGCAACTGAAGGATTTGTTGGAGAAGGGTTTTATCAGACCTAGTCAGTCTCCAAAAGGTACCCCAGTGTTATTCGTAAGAAAGAAGGATGGGTCACTCCATATGTGCATTAACTACCGACAGCTTAATTAGGTCACCATCAAGAATAAGTATCCTATCCAAGGATAGATGATTTGTTTCATCAAATACAAGGTGCCACTCATTTCTCCAAGATTGACTTGAGATCCCGTTATCACCAATTGAGGGTGAGAGAAAGTGACATCCCTGAGATGGCTTTTCGGACTAGGTGTGGTCATTTTGAATTTGTGGTAATGTCATTTGGCCTCACTAATGCACCAACAATATTTATGGAACTCATGAACAGGGTGTTCAAGCCTTACCTCGACATGTTCGTTGTGGTGTTTATTGATGATATTCTTATCTATTCCCAAGGTGAGCAAGAGCACATGGAGCACTTGAGGGTAGTATTGTAGACCCTAAGGGAACATAAGCTCTATGAAAAATTTGACAAGTTTGAGTTTTGGTTAGATGAAGTTGCCTTCCTTGGGCATGTGGTATCTAGAGAGGGTATCAAAGTTGATCCTAAAAAGGCAGAGGCAGTAGGAAATAGGCCAAGGCCACTGACTCCTACTTACATAAGAAGTTTCTTGGGTCTAGCCGGTTACAATAGATGGTTTGCACAAGACTTCTCCACAATTTCGTCTCTACTAACCAAGCTAACACGGAAGAAGGCTAAGTTTGTATGGACAGATATGTGGGAGAGGAGTTTCTAAACCTTGAATGACCGATTGACTTCAGCCCCTATATTGATATTTCCAAAAGGGAATGATGGGTTCATCGTGTATTGTGATGCATCAAGGATTGGGTTGGGTTGTGTGCTAATGCAAAATGGTAAAGTGGTTGTCTATGCTTCAAGGCAGTTGAAAGTGCATGAGAAGAATTACCCAACTCATGACGTTGAGCTCGTGGCAGTAGTGTCTACCTTAAATATCTGGCGATATTACTTATATGGAGTCTGTGTGGATGTTTTCACTGACCACAAGAGTATCTAACATGTGTTCACCAAGAAGGATCTCAACTTCAGGCAACAAATGTGGTTAGAGCTAATCAAGGATTATGATATGAGTGTGAAGTACAAACTCTGAAAAGCCAATGTGGTAGTTGACGCCCTTAGTCAGATTTCCATTGGTAGTGTGTCCCATATAGAAGATGATGGAAAAAGGGAGTTAGATGTCACGACCCAAGCCTAGGGCCTAGATGTGACACGATGAATAAAAAACCTTAAGGAAACCCAAACAAGCCTCTTACATATCGTTTGCACATCCTTGGTTGTGGAAGCATAATTAAACAAATAACAAGTGACGCATATTTCTAAAGGAAGCGGGACTTTGGACTCGAGCTATAGGGATATTATAGGAAAGAGGATTTGCATGAATCATATCGCAAATAAAGTGTAAGGGGCGGATAAGTATGACTCACGCTATGGGGATGTTTTAGGAACTTGGGACTTCCATCTCATCATCAACATACAACAAGCATAGAAGGGGAAAAGGGACTAAGGGAAGTCTTTCATAGTTACATAAATATAGTAGGATTCAAGCTCAATACATAGATATTTATATCCAATAACACCTCTAGTACAAATGGAACAAGGGCCAAGACATCTCCCAGGCTCACCCCAAAAGATAAAAATCCAAAATAGACATGTCTTAACAAAAGCATGAGAGTAAAATGGATATTGTCCCCAGAGTGGAGAACTTACAAATAGTATTCTTCAAAGGATCCGACTAGCCACATGGAGGAGGAAGATGAGTAGAAGCTCTGGTCCCTACATAGTTAGATCATGTAGGCAAAAGAAGTATGCATTAGTACTTGAAATGTACTAAGTATGCGCGGTGCAATGCAACAACGATAAAATCCATAATTAACAAGATGCATAATCATAATCAATGGATATAAAACCCAGATGACATGTATGATCAATGCTTGATCTAAAACATGCATGAAGATAGTCAAACTTGTATAACATAACACGTATGTGGGAGGAGAGCCTAACCGACGTATAAGACTGAGCGAGCTAATACATTGAATCTCGATGCTTACCTCCACACTGGAAAAGGAGTGCGCTACTTGCCAAGGTAAACCAAACTTGACCCTACATAGTAGGTAATGTGACCTAGATGGGTCCACTAGTAAAAGCCCATTTAGAGAAAATATTATGAACCTATGGTGGCACATAGTTAATAGACCAACACATTATATAAGGACCCATTGGGTCGAGCCCCACCTTTAAGTCTCTTTCAGTTCTAAGTGTTGTCCCACAGAATACTTGATATAATCATAAATTTAATTATAACTTGAATGACTTGTAAAAACATGATAACATGGTAAGAGTAACTCATTCATGTACTTGGCCCCTACAAGTGAGCATATACCTTATACTAGAAGGTAAAGCATTTCATAGACCTGACCCTTTCTAGTAGGCATTACATTACACATGAGGGTAGGACTTGTAATATGCTTGACCCCTTTTAGTGAGCTTTAGTTTGTTCATGAGGGTAAAATAGTTACCATGCTTAACCCCTTTTCGTAGACATTATTCACTCACAAGAGAGTGGAATATAGTATAAGGGCTCAACATTTTACTTACAAATCATAGGAACTTTTTATGAGTTCAATGCATGCTTAGGAGCCCATAATTTTCATATGATGCTTGTCTTGCAAAACATGCTATAGGCTTTCATCAACATAAGAATCCTTGTCATGTAAATTTAGTCAAACATGGTATATGTACATATTCTTAAAATCATGCAATTCAAGAGTATAAGACAAGAGAGAAGTAAGATCAATTCATATGGAAATCATTCCATTCAATCCACCAATATTGTAGTAGAAACCCCAATTTGGGTGTCATGAAATCCATCTTAAAAGTTCACAAACTTTCATAGTTTACATAGTTCACATCATGCATAGCATCAATATATATAAATCAACTCATGGGATAAGCCTTCAATAGATATTTATGCTTAATCAATCAACACTTGAAGAATCCTAACTCAAATCATGTTTATAATGCATAATAAAGTTTACTTATAAAGTATTCAACCTAAGAAATCATGAAATTTAGCGATGGAGAAGGATTGGCTTCATGGGTAGAAGAATCCACATGAATGAAGCCCACATATGTTTAACTTGAGACTTTCTTGCAGAAAAGCTTAAGGAAGACTTGAGGCTTCAATTGGGTTCTTAAAATCCAAAGCAAGTTCTTAAGATATCTTGAATTTAGATGAGGGATAAGTGTGAGGAATTAGGAGGACTTTTAGGAGAGTTTTTGAGTGTTCTAGGCTTGAAAATAGATGAAGAGAAAGGTATTCCCGTATATATAGGCATTAGGTTGTTACCCAATTTCCCTTAGGTGAAAACAGGAAATGAAGAAACTTTTTGAACTAGTGCGCGACAGACTTTTTATGGAGTAGTACATTTTTGCGCGAAGTTCAATTTTTCCCCTATTTTGGCCCAGGAATGGGTTTAGGCCATTTTTGCACCAGTGGGTGACAAGTCTGCGATGCGCACTGGCCGAGTCCTTTTCTAGTTAAGCCTCAAATCACCCAAAAAATTATTTTTCGCTACAGGTCATCTAAAAATCGAAGACCACCCCTTTCCTACACAATTTTGCCCCATGAAATTGAATATGAAGTCGGATTTTCTAAATTATGCACAGATTTGGAGATATCCAAGAAATACATTATAGGGCATTTTTCCAAGGTGCGAGAGAATTGTTACATTAGCTAAAGATGTTCATAGGTTGGCGAGACTAGGAGTAAGATTGAGTGAGACCGGAAGTGGTGGCATAATGGTTCTTCATGGGTTAGTATCTTCTTTGATCGACGAAGTTAAGGCCAAGCAAGATCTTGATCCCACCTTGGTTGAGTTGAAAACCTTGGTGAAAGATGGAAAGGTAGAGGTTTTATCACAAGGGGGAAACGGTGCACTCCGATATCAAGGGAGGTTGTGTGTATCTAATGATGGCGAGTTGAAAAAGTTGTTCATGCAAGAAGCCTATAAATCTTCATATTCTATTCATCCCGGCACTACCAAGATGTATAGAGACTTGAGGGAGATTTATTAGTGGAATGGGATGAAGGAAAATTGCTCAATTCGTGTCTGAATATGCCAACTGCCAGCAGGTCAAAATTGAAAGCCAAAGGCCGGATCGCCTAGCCCAAGACATTAATATTCCCACTTGGAAGTGGGAAGAGGTTAACATGCTTTGTAGTTAGGCTTCCAAAGGCCAAAAAGTTCTTTGACTCCATATGGGTAATAGTTGACCGCTTGATGAAGTCAGCTCATTTCTTGCCGGTCAAAACCACATTCAGTACTAAGGACTATGCCTACTTGTATATCTAAGAGTTGGTGAGGTTGCATGGAATTCCATTGTCCATCAGATTAGATCATGGAGTTCAATTCACTTCTCACTTTTGGAAGCCCTTCCAAAGAGGGCTTGTCACCAGGGGGAATTTGAACACAAATTTTCATCCTCAAACTGACGGGCAAGACGAAAGGACTATTTAGACGCTGGAAGATATGTTGAGAGCTTGCGTGTTGGAATTCAAGGGATGTTGGGATGAACATTTGCCACTTATCAAGTTTGCTTACAACAATAGCTTTCATGCAATTATTCAGATGGCACCATTCAAAGAATTGTAGCGTAGACGATGTAAATCGCCCATTGGGTGGTTCAAAGTTGGTGAGGTGGCATTAATAGGACTAGACTTAGTGATGAATGCTATGGAGAAAATTAAAAGCATAAGAGATAAATTGCAAACAGCCCAAAGCCGACAAAAGTCCTACTCCAATGTAAGCAGAAGAGAACTTGAGTTCTAAGTTGGTGATTGGGCCCATTTGAAAGTGTCTCCAATGAAAGGTGTTCTCTGGTTCGGTAAGAAAGAGAAACTGAGTCCTAAATATGTGGGACCTTACATGGTGGTAAGAAGAGTAGGGAAAGTAGCATATAAATTGGATCTATCCAATGAGTTGCACTTGATTCATCCGGTCTTCCGTGTATCAATGTTGAGGAAATTCATGGGTTACCCAAGTTCCGTAGTTCCTTTGCATGATACGAACATTGAAGAGGATTTGAGTTATGAAGAGGTACCGGTCGAAATCTAAGTTGGTGATTGCATCCGTTAAGGTACTTTGGAGAAACCAACAAGTCGAGGGTGGCTACATGGGAAGCAAAATTGGATATGATGAAGTGCTATCCACATCTATTCCACTCTACTCAAGCCTAAGGTACTAAGAAATTCTTCCAAAAGCTCAAGTTCCATGCATTTTAGCTTCTCATGAAGTATGCATTTTTTCTTTGATATTTTATAAACTATTTTGAGACATGTTTTAAAGCGTGAAATCTGAAATTTTTGAGAAATGATGCTTGACTTGTATTTTCACATGCATATGGGTTATTAGCTATCAATTTACTCTTTATAGCTTGCCTTTAAGTGCATTCAGGGATGAATGTTCCCAAGGGGGAGATATTGTGACGACCCCCAATTTAGGAGCTCTGAGTGCAGAAAAGTTGGTTTGAAAAAATAACTGGAAACCTAGTTTACGGGACAACTTACAACCCATAAGTTGTTATACAACCCATAGGATTGGTTCTTAAACATAGAACTTCAGAAAGGAAAAAAGCTTCCAAGTGTGGGGTAACCCATAGACCAAGTTACGGCCCGTAGGGTATCTTACAGCTTGTAGATGGGTTCGTGAGTGGGACCCAAACATGAAGAAAATTTGGAGTTTTAAGGAAGGTGACTTGCAACTTTTCAAATAACCCATAAAATAGGATACCAGCCCATACACGATTTCATGGAATGAGGTCAGGAATAAGGTGAAAATTTGGCTAAGTATGAAAAGACTCTACGAGTCCAACCACAACCTATAAGTAATTCCACAGCTCGTACTATTGATTGTGGTTTTCAATTCAACAAAGGTCAAATTTCAGGATTCTCAAGTATGCCATTAGACGAAGGGACTTATAGCCCGTAAGTCAATCTACGGCCCGTAATTGGGGTTCCATAAGTTGCTTCCGATAGTTTTTAATAAGGGGCAATTTGGTCATTTCCTGCAATCTATTCCTAAACCATGTCATTTTGGGGACACAAAAAGGAACCTATATTAGCCTTCAAGCTCTAATTTCCACCATTCTACACTCTCAAATTCCATAAAGAAAAAGAGGTTCTCAAGAATAGGCAAGAACAAGGCTAGGGTTTCCAACCTTCTTCTCTAAAGTTCCTCAATTTTGTTTCTCTCTAGTTTCCTAGGATGTGAGTTGATTTATGAGTATCTTTTCACCCATAAAGTTCTCTACTATGCATTTTACCTTTTCCTCAAGTTCCTCAATTCTAAATCCATGCTTATGATGATTTCATGATTCTTATGTTATTATATGATGGTCATAAAGTTCAATGACTCATGCATCAATTAATCCCACCTTATTTTCAGTTAAGGTTTCCCATGAGTTATGACTATGACTAGGGCATTTATGAAGAGCTTTAAAAGTTAAAGTTTAAATTAAAGTTTACCAAAGATATATGTATGATGATTATTGCCCTAAAAGATGTTTAAGAAGGATTCTTAAGTTCGACCTACTCCTATGTTCGCTACTTATGATTCTAAGAGTATGTTTGAAAGAATTTCATGGGATGACTTACACCGGAGAGGACTAAAGATCGGGACTCATCCCGTTAGTTGAGGAATAGTCGCTTAAAGCTAAATCTCAATGTCCCTAACTATGTACCACCATAGGAACCTTATAGGCTAGGCTAGTGGATCCACATAGGCCCAACAGTTAAGAAAGATACAATTGCAAAGTTACTAAGTTTCGAATATCTACCTTAACAAGTAGATTCCCCTTTTCCCGATAGAAGGAGTGTGTTGGCCTTTTCCTAATGTAAGGAGTTCATTGGATTCCAAGTGGTAGCTCACATGATTTTACTATCTATTATGGTCCATTTCCACAAGTTTATATAATCTTATGACATGTCTTCACTTTATGTATTTTCTTAAGCATTGTCTCATATTGACCTGAGCCTTATTCTTTACGCATGCTTAAGCTTATCTTATGATTCTTTATCTTATGTATATCCATATGTTGTGTTCAATTATGATGGCATTACAATTTCATCCGTGAATTATACCTCATATATTAGTACATTTCAACGTGCTAGCGCTTATTTGCCTGCATAATTAAATCATGTAGGGATAAGTACACCTTCATTGGCTCGTGGCTAGTAGTTGGTGTTCGAGGCTAACTTATTATTGTGGTGAGCCTTTAGTTTGGGACTCCACATATTTTTCATTCCATTCTGTACTTTTGTTTTTAGACAATGTATTTATAGCCCTTCTGAGGCCTTTACTTTCTATATTTTCTATTATGGATGTTCTTTCTATTTTGATGGAAATAGATCGTACCGGTTCCGTTCATTATGTATTAGTGGTATGCTTATGGACAAATGATGTTTTCTATTTTCTCTGCTTTTTAATGTTTTTCATTGCATAAGATGGCCTATAACCCCTTTTCCCTTATGTTTTTTTGGAATATGTTTCTATCTAATTCCTATGAATGCTTGAGATGCTTAGATGACTTGGGTGAGGTGCCTTTGGGTATCTCATTTGTCGTGTGACAATTAGGCCCCTAGGTCAGGTCGTTATATGAGTCCTCCATTCTGGGGACAATATTCAATTTCTATCTGGCTTATATTCAGACTTTATTTTATTTTCTATGTACTTTTAGGGTGAGCCTGGGACTTGTATTGGCCCCTGTCCTATTCATGTTTTTGAGATGTTGTTGGATACCATACTATGCTATGTACCTATGATGAGATGTTGAGCTTTTTTGGGGATCTATCCTTTAGTTCTTATTTGTTATGTGATATTATCTGATGTTGTTGATGTTGATGAGATGAAAATTCTAAGTCCCTACTTCCCAATATTTTGAGTCATACTTACCTTCCCCTTAGTCTTTCTTACTATGTGATCCACACAAATCTCTTTACCTTATCTATACTTGTAGCATGAGTCCAAAACCCCAATTCCCTTAGAATTATTTGTTGAGGTTTGTTTTATATACTACAACCAAGGATGTGCAAAGAATATGTTAAGAGGCTTGTTTGGGTTTCCTTTGTTTTCTATTCGCCTTGTCATGTCTAGCCCTTAGGCTTGGGTCATGACACCATATCATAATTCTAACAATTTAAATCAAATCATGAAAATTTTCTCTATATCATGCATAAAAGTAGAGGAAATTAGATTAAAGATGTTTGGGCTCAATGATTGAAAGAAAATCATGGATGAATCCCACATACCTAAGCTTAGATTGATGAAGTTGAAGAGAATCTAACTTGAATGTTGAGCCCTTGATAAATCCTTAGCTTGATCTTGAATATAGGAATTAAAAAGTGTTTTTGAGAGATAGAATTTGAGACTAAGTGTTCAGACGTGCATGTAATATTATGAAAGGCTTAGGGGCTGACATAGGAGGGTAATATAGTCCATATAAATTCATCAAAAGTTTAGAAACTCGGGAATTAACCATTATAGTGTCACGACCCAAGCCTAGGGCATAGGAGTGACATAGCAAATGGGAACCCAAAAGTCCCCAAACAAGCCACCAACATCTATTCACACATCATCATTTTGGAAACATAATTCATACATTAAAAGTGATACTAAGGATAGGGGCTTAGGACTCAAGCTATGGGACAAGGGGCATGGGACTCATGGTCACATAATCACAACACAACAAACAATGTCTAAGGGATAGGATTTCGGGACTCAAGATATGGGTCTTGTCCTTAGAATAAAGGACTCACCATAAGCAAACTTCCACAAAAACGATCTAGCTGTGAAGAGGTGGATGAGGAAAGTCTCTGGTCCCTACATAGTTAGTTCATGTAGGTAAAAATATGCGTTAGTACGTTTTAATGTACTAAGTGAGAATGCAACAATTATGAACATAATAACCTCCAATTCAATGTTAGATGAACAGGGCACATATATATATAAGGAGTATAAAGGAAAGAATGTCATAAAAATATGCCTTAATCCATGATGCATGAATACCATAATACTTAAACATAGTGGGAATGGGACCTCAACCAATGTATAAGACCATGCGAGCTATTACATGGAATTCGATATTCACTACTCTACACTAGAGAAACAAGAGAAAGAGTAATCTACTTGCCAAAGATAGACCATACTCCTCCTTACGAGAACACCACCCATTTCAGAGAAGCAATCTCACCTTATGAGAACACCACACATTTCGGAAAGGATTTTTCAGGAACATAATCATCCACAAAGGGGCATAAATATGAACCTATGCTGGTACATTGTTATGATGAGACCTTATATAAGGAATCCTTGGGTCAAGTACCCACTTCGAACCTTATTCAGTGCTAAGTCATCATCCCACAGGAATACATATATATGCTCGAAGTAGGAACATAAGTATTTTCAAATCATAACTATGCATACTTAGGTTTAAAAGCCAAATGACATTTCATAATCATACATACTTGGGCTTAAAAGCCAAATCATACTTAAATCCACGAATACATACTTAGGAAAAGCTTATTCATACTTGAACATAATGGTGTATACACACCTATAATTACTTAAAGCTATATCACAGACATCATGTGATCACATATCATGTCATAACCATACTTTTCTTAAAATCATAGTCATAATCATAATTGGGTAATAACCCACATCATAAATCTCATGAAAACCTTGTTCATGCATGAATATGTCATGAGGAATGAGAGAATAACATGGATACTTGAGATTCATAATCAAAACATCATAATAAGATATATCATACTCAATCCATGAAGAAATCAATAGTTGAAACATACTTGAAATTACCCATGCCTAAGTTTATAAATTTAAGGGACATGCATTCTTCAAATCTCATAAAATCTATGTAAATCAACATAATAAGACTTAAATCATAATAAATCATTAATTGAAATCAACCCATAACTTAATTTCATCAAATTGAAGCCAAATCACAAGACCCACTTGTAAATCATATTTAGAAATCATGAAATTTAAGAAATAGAATTTGGGGCTTCATGATTGAATGGGAATCATGAATGAAACCATACATACCTTGAAAAAATTAGGAAGATTAAGAAGGATTAGATATGAGATTGAAGCCCTCTTGAATCCCTTGACTTAAATCTTCAAAGCTTGGCTTGAATAAAGTTCATGAACTTGAATTTTAGAGTTTAAGTGTTCGAATTTGAAAATGACGTGTAATGAATGAGTAAGTGTTGATTTGGGGGTCTTAGTATAGGCATAAAAGATCTTGGAAGTGAATCAAACTACCATCAAGCCCTTAATGAAAATGAAACAAACATTTGGGCCGAACCCCTGCAGGAACGCCCACATAACCGGGAACTTAACTTGCACTTTTTACCAAAATGCATAACACCTTTTATAGGTGAAAGCTTCACATACACCCAACAGGTGGTCTTTGGTTCGTCTCCCTCGGCAATTCTAACTTGGTAGTATGCGGACTATAGATCCAACTTGGTAAACTAGCAGGCTTGGCCAAGTTAACCGAAGAGATCAACAATCAGTGGAATTAGGTACTTGTTCTTGACTGTGATCTTGTTGAGTGCCTGGTAATCGATGCACAACCGAAGTGATCCATCATGCTTCTTTTGGAATAAAATTGGGCGCCATACAATGCTTTTGATGGATGAATGTGCCTCATGTCAATCAACTCCTTCAGTTGCCTCCTTAATTCTTCGAGCTCAGGAGGCGCCATGCGGTATGGCACAGCCGCTGGCGGGGTGGCACTAGGTACAAGCTTAATTTTGTGATCCACCTCCCTCTTTGGTGGTAACTTCTTCGGCAGCTTGGGTGGCATCACATCCTTGAATTCCTCCGGGACAGGAACAATTCCTCTAGAAAGGTCTTCGATGGGAGGAATTGGTGCTTCCTCCTTTAAGGCAACCAGGTAGGTTGGCTCCCTCTTCTTGACGCCTTTGGAAAGTTGCAGTGCTGAAATTTTCTTTTCTCAGAGTCAGGCTTCTCGTTCTAGCGGCACTAGATGAGTGTTGCCTTCATCCAAGATCCATATGGCATATGCAAAAGGGATGGGGACGACTTTGACTTTGTCCATGAATTCAATACCCAAAACGATTGGATAGTCATCCATGGTGATGATAGAGAAATCAATGCGGCCGTTCCAGTCGCCTAAGCAAACTCTTACATCTCGGGCAACTCCAAAGGTGGTCGTGGGTTCAGCATTGACCCCTTTGAGCAAACTGCATCCTTTCTCATATTAGATGCCCAATCTTCTGGCTTTTTCAACTCGGAGGTAGTTGTGGTTAGCCCCGTGTCAATAAGTGCCTTTACGGTGTATTCTCCGACCTTGGCTTCCACATACAGCCTCCCTTTCTTCTCGATTTTGGGCACCTCCACTTTTGCCTTGATCGCGTTGAGGAGTTGTAGGGCTCCTACTTTCTCCTCTTCCCATTCTCGTTCCTCGATCAATCCTGAAAGTTTGGCCCTCTTAGGGAATTCCCTTGCTCTGTGTGATCCCTAGCAAAAGAAGCATTTAAGCAAGGGTCTCTCGGTAACCTTGGGTTCCTTTGCCTTATCGATTGTCTCCTTGCATCAATGTTGTTCTCCTCCACCCTTTCCCTTCCCTCCTTTATCCTTGGGTGTAAGATTCTCTAGTTTCTTGAACTCGATAAGGGATTCAGCAATGGAAATAGCGGTGATCAAGTCTTGGGCTCCCCGTCTTTGGATCTCGAGTCTAGCCCACTGTTGTAGCCCATCCATGAAGGCAAAGAAAGATTCCTTATCAGGGTAATCAGGGATTTCGAGAAGTATCTCCGTGAATTCCTTTACATACTCCCATATGCTTCCCTTGTGTTGAAGATGCCTTAGTTTGCCCCGGGCCTCCTCTTCAACATTACTTGGATAGAACTGCTTTTTGAGTTTACTCTTGAAATCCGCCCAAGTGCCTATCAAGTAGGTGCCTCTTTCAATGTCCCCCTGTCTCCTCCTCCACCATACCATCGCGGTGTCCTCGAGGTAGAGGCAAACCATATCTACCTTCGTCGCTTCATCAGTGATGGCGAGCGCTTGAAATTATTATTCCATACTACATGTGAAGTTGTTTAGTTCCTTCGATTCCTAGACCCTTTGAAGGTCTTGGGACGTGGAACGTCCATTCTAGCGGGGCAGTCCTTACGTCGGACGTAGACAGAGTACCCTTGGAAAGATCCCTCTTGCACAAACCGAGTTCTTCCTCAGTGCTCTCCAGTTTGCACAAGAGCATCCCTAGCTCTTCCCGGACCGACAAAATTTCTGCCTTGTGGGATTCCTCTATGGCCTTCATACTGTCGAGACATTGGGCCAGGACCTGGTTCATGGCGGACTGCATCTCCTCCTGCAACTCCTCCTACTCTGTTCGACCTCCTCGAACTTCTCCTACCCGTCAGCCACCGCAAGCTCCACCTGAGCTAGCCGTGCCTCGAAGTCTCCCATGGGTTCCCTCGATTGAGATCTGTGGCCCTTGGCCTTCTTGTCAACCACCTTTCCAACTTGGGTAATCTCGCTTCTGCTTTCCATTTCCCCTGGATGTTCTGATGGTTTTTAACCTTGTGCTCTGATACCAACTGTCACGGACTTGGTCGCAATTCCAACGAACCGTGCGGCCTAGCAAACTTTCTCACTATAAGTTGCTAGTTAGCCTTGTCCCTAACACTTAGCAGAAGATAGAAATTATAAGCGAAAGGTCTAAAGAAGGAACTTGAGACTCTTGAGGAACAAAGAAAGAACTTTGTATTGCTAACAAAGGCTTACAATGCTTGATTGCTTGTTTGCTTTACTTGATACCAAATGAGAGGATGGGAGGGGTATTTATACTACTCCACCTCCTCAATGGACGACTAGGATCTATTTGCTCCAATGGCTACAAATGAGTGCCTAGAATGTTCTACCAAAATATCTAAGATATTTACAAGGCAAGACTTTATCCAAGACTTATCTACAAGGTTCTAGAATCTTCCAGGTTGCTCTTCCAAGCTCCACATGTTTCTAGAGAATTTGGAGCCTTCCGGATGATTCTGGACTTCCCTAGACGATTCCAGACTATCTCTTGGACAGATTTTCAGGCAGAATTTGAGCGGCGCATCACAATAAGTTCATAAATTAAAGGGGCATGCATTTTTCAATTCTCATAAAATCTATATAAATCAACATAATAAGACTTAAATCATAATAAAATCATAAATTGAAATCAACTCCATAACTTAATTTTATCAAATTGAAGCTAAATCACTAAACCCACTTGTAAATCATACATAGAAATCATGAAATTTAAGAAATAGAATTTGGGGCTTCATGATTGAATGAGAATCATGAATGAAACCACACATACCTCGACAAAATTAGGAAGATTAAGAAGGATTAAATTTGAGATTGAAGCTTAAGAAGGATTAAATTTGAGATTGAAGCCTTCTTGAATCCTTTGACTTGAATCTTCAAAGCTTAGCTTGAATGAGTAAGGGATGATTTAGAGGTCTTAGGATAGACATAAAAGTCATAAAAGACCTTGGAAGTAAACCAAATTGCCATTAAGCCCTTAATGAAAATGGAACAAAAATTTGAGTTGAACCCCCTACACAATGGGCTTCGCAGATCATGTAGCCTATCGTGAAGGGCTTCCAAGATTTGAGACTGTGATTTTTGGAAGAAATTTGGCCAAGGGTTCCTCCACGGTCACCTTCACGGTCTATGGTGTTCTTCACAGACTGTAAGGGTGCCCGTGGTGGCACCCTTAGGCAAAAACATTGGCAACCAAGCAAGGGCCTCTTCCCACGAGCCCTTTCACGGACAATGTGAGGTTTACGAGCTGTGAAGGGCTCTGTGGAGGGCCACTTGGTCTTGCACACCTCAAAAAAACCAAGGCAAGCCATAAAATGGCCAAGCGCCACCTCCATGACTCGTGGAGGTTTCCTTGAAAGGCATCTTGTTCAAAAATCGTGGAAAACCAAATTTTGGGCATCGTTAAGGTCCCCCGAAGCCCGGTTCCTTACACATAGCTTTACCAAAATAATGTCCAAAACAGGCGAAGTGCACTACACGAGACCCCCACTGGTCGTGGTATGTGCCACAGGCAGTGGAGGGGTCCGTAGTGATGCACTTGGAAGAGAACAAGGAAGGCCTCGTGAAGGACTCCTTCCATGAGACACACACGGCTCGTGGTCTGCACCACTGCTCGTGGTGGGCACACCTTCAAGGTTGCCTAAAAACCAAAGCCAAGGCTACCTTCACAAACCACTTCACGGCTAGTGAAGTGCTTCACAAGTCGTGAAGGGGTCCTTGGTGGGGCACCCTGGCCAAAAACTCTCCAAAACACTTTCCACGCATCGTTAAGGCCTTACAAAGTCCGGATCTTTACAGTTCAGGCCAACACAAGCTATGTCGATCTTTATATTTTAATTACTTTATTTTTGTTCTATTTTACTGTATTATTCATTTTAATTATTTCACTATATTTATTCGATCCTCTTATCCTTAAAATCTCACTTACAAATTCAAGTGTATATTTATAGGGTAAACACCAGATGTAATTTCCATCGTTATTTTAATATCCACACCTTCATTATCTCCTCCATGATCTCCCACGTCTGCATAATTTTTTCAATATTCTCAAAGGTTAATGTCATTTTAAAAATAATTTGTTTAGTCACTCTCCATGCGATAGTATAAATATGGGAGCATGATAGGAGATGCATGATACACTTGAAAGAAATAAGAAAGTTATCACATATCGTTTCTCTTGTTCTCATCTTGACATTATTATTCTGAGCTTGTTCTACAACATATTAATTTTTAAATAATTTAAGCTAACGATAAATAAATATTCCCTCCTCGATCTAACTTTGCACAGTGTACTAAAAATTCTATAAACGTGACTCCCAAAACAAACACTGCTTTAGTAGTGACCAAATTAAAGTTGTATATTATTAGAAAAAGAAAAATAATGTTAATCATCTTAGTTTTGTTTCCGATTGAATTTGATAGATGAGTGTCCAACTGAGAGAGAATTATTAAACAGCCTAAAAGGCTGAAAATATTGCAAAATAATGACAGAATGCTGACGGCGCGACTGAGGAAAAATCATAATCTATTGGAATATTCTTTTATAGGGTTAAGATGAGAGAGGACTATTTGAGGGAAAATTTAAAAAGCAAATATAACATAAAATAAAAGTAGTACTTCCTCTGTCACATTTTATGTGGCAACATTTCCTCTTTAGTTCATCCAAAAAAAATCACTTATTATAATTAGCAATATTTTAACTTTGAAATTTTCCTTTTATCCTTAATGAAATAATTGACAACTATACATATATCTAAGAATTATTTTAAACTATAAATTTCAAAAATCTTCTTTTTTCCCTTAAGCACCGTGGTGCCGGACTTATCCTTAAGACTTGCATTGTTGTTGTTGGTATTTGCTAAAAGAGCAGTTTATCATTTCAGGTGTAAGATTTCCCAAAGATGAAATTACTTCCGTTGCCATTCTAAAATCCATTCCCAAGATGCAGGTAACTGATTCTGTTATTATTGAAGCCCGACATTGGACAGTCGACATGAGTATCATTTCAGCCTAAAGAATATACATTCCATAATGGCATAAAAGTTTTGAATAATATAAGAGTATACATACATGTTCAAGAAAAATACTGTCTAATCCAATTGTACAATTGCAGGCCTTTGTGTATGCCATCTTGATGCAAAAACGGCTTCAATTTGGGTATACATTTTGATTTCAAAAAGCTTTCCTTAAATAGACTGAACTGGAAGTTTGTTATTTTAAGGCCACCATCCTACATGAATTCACAAAACCATATATTCCCATCTGCACTTGACACTGCTTGTCAAATATCATCAAAGATTTTACCTTGAATACACAAGTATGGGGAAGCACTATTGATTTACTCGCCACATTTATGCTTCTGGTAAAAGACGTTGATCTGCTCGGCACTATTTGGCTTTTTTTATTGACAGGGCTCAACCCATTTTGGTGGGTTATTTGCTTTATGCTTGAAAGAGAATTATTTGATATTTCTTTCAGATAAACTCGATCAAAGTTGTTGTCCCTTGGTTGCTTATCCTCCAGAGCATTCAATAATGCCCTATCATCATATTCCACATCCCCTGAGATTTTCTTGGCCTCGTTAAGGAAACCAATTGCTCGCCATGCATCTGAAACAAGTTGAAGAGTATTCTTCGTAGGAGATACTCCCATCTCGTCCATAATTTGGAGGAACTCTTCAGCCTTCCATGGTTGTTTTGCTTCTCCATAACCCCATATGAGGGTCTCAAAGGTTTTCAAGTTAGGAGATACATCCATTTTGCACATCCTTTCAAATACCCTCAGAGCATACTCCATTTGTCCAGCACTGCACCATCCACTGATGATTGTTGTGAACATTACAACATTTGGATGTACACCTGATGAAGCCATAACTTTCAACAGGGCTTCAGCTTTTTCAGGTTCTCCAGCACGCACATAGCCTTTAGCTAGAATGCTGAATGTGTGGCTGTCAGGTTCTATACTGGCCTTAATCATGTCATCAAATATCTCTTGGCATTTATCCATAAGTCCAGCTGAACTCCATGCATTCATGATAGTACTAAATGTTATCACATCTGGTTTCACCCCAAACTCTTCCATCAGTGTAAGTGTCTACACATTTAACCAATGAATAAGAAACATGTCATACTTAGAATGACGAAACGCACTTTTCTTTTTCTACTTCTGTTTCTCCAGAAGGCTTGAAGCTACACTAAATAACACTACAGTGACTTCTACTCTTTTTAAGTATGCTTGGTACCAGGGGTGTTTATTTGCCATTATATCTGAAACTGATATCGATAAATGCAAAATTATAACATCTCCATTACCATTTTATACATGAAAAAAGAATAATGAAGAATACTTTCCCAGTAAGAAGTTCCTAAAGTTACACAACTTAATGATCTGTAAATTACAACAATATACCCAATGAAATCTCACAAGTGGGATCTTGGGAAGGTGGCGTGCATGCAACCTTAACTACCTTGTGAAGGCAGAGAGGTTGTTCCGGATAGACCCTCGGTTCATATAGAGCATATCAAAACAGGTATGAGTAAATACAGCAGAGAAGAAGCCATGTTGAAAATAATGGAGAAAATTTCAAAAAAAGAAAAAACTTAGTATCAGTGATATCGAGAAAGTCTTTGATGAGAGAGATGAATATTATTAAATTAGGAAGTACACCAAGATCAGGAAATTGCTGATATAAAACCAAAATGGATGCATACCTCATCAACACCACTACTATCAGTGGTATCGAGAAAGCCTTTGATGAGAGAGTTGAATATTACTAGATTAGGAAGTACACCAAGATCCTTCATCCTGTAAATAAACCTCAATGCTTCTGTCATATTTCCCTCTATACAGTACCCTTCCACAATAATACCACATGTTCGATGATTTGGTGCCACTTTGTGATTTTGCATTTGAAGAATCATGGCTTCAGCTCTACCAGGCTCCTTGTTTCTAGCATAAGCTGTTGCTATAGTATTATAAGTAACAACATCAGGTTTTACACCAGCTGCAACCATTCTGTGAACCACATTCCAGGCTTCTGCAATTTTGTTCTTGTTACACCAAGCCCGGACGAGAATATTATATGTTCTGTCATTAGGTTTCACATTCTCTTCAAGAGACATGATTTCCAGAAGTTTCAGAGATTCTTCAGGCTTACCAATGATTCCAAACCCTTTAATCAATGTATTAAAAGTGCTTGTTGTGGGCTTACATCCTTTCTCCCTCATTTTCCGGAACACTTTCATTGCCTCCTTAACATTTCCAGATTCAGAAAAAGCATTTATCATGGCATTGAAGAATATGGAGTCAGGTTTCAGTCCATCTTGCTCCAATTTGGAAAGAAGCAACGGTATTGACTTGAAACGTTTCTGGAGAGTCAAGGCAGCCAAAACAGTTGTATATGTCACAAGCGTTGGCCGATGTCCTTCTTCTGTAAGACCCTGAAAAATTGAGTGGACCTCTTGTGGTTTTTTCCTCTCAATCAAAATATTCATCTTCTTTGTTCTTGAACGAACAATTTGGCAACTCATGCTTGCCCAGCAGGTAGTGCAGTGAGATTGACGTGGAGATTTCTCCACAGCTGAAATAAAATGAGCTTGGTTTTCATGTAGATGAGATTCCTGCAGAAGTTATCACTCTGGTAAGTGAACAGAGAGCTTAAAAAATATAGTACAAGAACAAAACTATAAGCATTATAAAGATGTCATCAAGATCCATTAGTTGTGTGTCAATACCATGGTGGAAGATGCAGATATCTTCGACTTGCTTGAACTAATTCCACTCTTCTTTTTCTCAAAAATAATAGACTTTGCTACCTCATTTCCAAATTCTCCCATACTCTGCTTATCCAATTCTTAGTTTTCCTGCTGCTTATGATGATAGCAATATTAATTACCTCTATTAGCTATCTATCTCACAGAAGCTTACGACTGCCTCAAGGACATTTTCCCTGCAAAATGGAGGCTTATTAAGATAGGAGTGAAGAAAAAAGAAAGGAACGCTGCAGGAGTGAGATGGAAGAAGTTTATGATACTAAGCCATTTAACAAGGACTTCTACACCAGCAGTTGCAACAAGGCAGAGTATATAGGCTTCAAAAGAGTTCAACTTCTCAGAGCAATAGAAAGACAATTACACTGAAGTACTATTCTGGTTATTACAGGTAAGAAGGTCAATGTTGGAGCCAGGAAATTGGGGAGGAAGAGGATATTTTAGAAGAAATTTTAGTTCTTTTCCAATAAGTAAAATAAATAACAGTCAAAGAGGGCTGAAAACGAAAATCTGAAAAGCAAACTGGGCTGCAGCCACAACCTGCCAAAACTTCGCCTAGACCATTCTGGTGAAAGAATCCAATGGTGTTACCTAAGTTAAAGGTATCCACTATCCAGTGTGATCCAGTTGAGCCACAAACTCTCTTCAGCATTCAAAAGTATAAGTTGGCTACGTAAGGACAAAATCAAGCTATAGATGCAGTCACTGGGAAAAAGAAGGGCAGCTCATGTTTACACTATAGTATGCAGTGGTTGTGCAAGGTAAGTGAGGTCAGATTTCAATAGGAAAATTAAGAGCAATCATCTTAGTTTTACCTACTACTCACGCTAGACACTGAAGCCATTAGCTAAAGAATTTGGACAGTTAGTTATCATGAAAGCAATAAATATCCACCTGTTAGTTAATTAGCTGAAAATGTATCATAAGAGCGATTGCAGTCTGAACTTGAAATCCATTTATCATAAATAAAAGGGTTAGGTGAAGCTGATACGTGAGCATCAATGAGTCCACGTATGGCTTGGGAGAACCCATATACGGATTCTATTAATTTGCGACAAACCTAAGAGGTTAGTAAAAAAATTCACATAGTATCATATTAGAGGCAACGCAATTGTATACTGAATTTTCCATAAATTATGAAACAAATTTGAAGTCTTTCATTATAATCAACCAAACAAAGAAAAAGAAATTTCAGACATGGGATTGTTGGGTAGTGGCATTTGTTGGCTCCATCTTATCCCCAAATTTTATCAGAAAATCACAAAGGAAAGCTCTAGATTTCTTCTCCTATTCAATCTTGACGCAACCAGACAAAATCTAATATTTGTGGCTCTCTATTTTGCCACGATTTTCTGTAGGGCCAATTTGGTCACACAACCCTATTTTATTAGCAGTTAGCTGGAGCAATAAAACTCCTCCACGTTTCAACTCCAAGCCAACCATTTGTCAATGCCTGATTTGTGAAATCCAATATGTGTATTCCCCAGCACCCAAAAGGAAAAGAAAACCGTATCAAGATAATAGAACGAATGCAGATTTCACTTCTTCTACACGCAGCCAGTGGTGATGGCTCGGAGGAGCCTCTATTTCTTCTCACTTCATTTTTATCCAATTCTTATCACACATAAATTAACTTGAAATAAAAATAATCCATTAAATTTTGCTTATCTCATGTTTCAGCTATAAATAATTTGGTGAGAGAGGAAACGAATAGGAGAGCCTTCTTAAGAAGATTCCTTTCTCTCCATTTTCACGAGGACAAGCGGATCTTCCTCTTCATTTCTTCCGTATTTTAATTGACTTATGTCTTTAAAAAAGAGAGAAAAAACCAATTAAATCTTGTTCCGCTCGCTACAAGTATTGACCTCCATATTATAAATTAATTATTGAGTCTCTTTAATTTTTAACAATTTGAAATAATTTTTCGAAAGTCATTCCAAAAGATTTTTAATCACTTTAATTTAATTATGAATTAGTTTTCAAAAAAAAATTAACTAGAGAATAGTTGAGTTAATTATTTCACTTTGTTAATTTTAAGTTCTTTAATTGTTTTACATTAATTCATCTTATAACCAGAATTAACTTAAGTAATTCGATTCAGCTATATTTTATATCTTAAATTGACCTTGATTGTGATTTTAAATTGATTAAATGATCAATTGTATTTTTTCACCCCCAATACCTATTTTCAGGCCAATTCTACCCCTATTTTTGGACCCAACAATTAAAAATTAGTCCAATTTTTTGGGCCAATTTTCGTCCCAAATTCACTTAACCCGACCCAATATATTTCCTCAGCAATACATACCCCTAGTTCACGCGCCCCCAATTTCTCTTCTTTCTTCCCTTTTCCCTTCGCGTCTCACTCACACTCTTCTCCTCCATCTTCTTCAAACAACGCACAACAACGCTGAAGCGTCTTCTTTTCCAAAACGAGCAAAAGCAACGGCGCAGCAGCTTTAAACAACCCAACCTCGCTCACAAAACGTTCAAATTTCGAATTCTAAAACCCCAAATTTCGTCTTTTTTCCCCCAAAATCACGCCCTAATTCTTCGTTGTATATACCTTGTTTGTTCACTGAAAAGGGGGTCAGTTTTCGGGTTCTAAAAATACATTTTTAGAGTCTATTAAGTTTCAAAAGAATTTGTGGTCTGGTTTCACAACAAAGGCTATGTGGTTAGGCCTCTTGAGTTAACGAGATAGAAAGTCACTGCTCGAGCTCATCTTGTTCAGTTTTGCTGCTCGAAAAAAGGTATGCACTCCTTCACTCGTTTCAATTCAAATCTGTTTTAAATATGATATACGTTTTGAGGTTGTTCATTAAAGTTGGATGTTGTTCTTGGATTCTTTTTCTGTTATTGTGTGAACTTGTTGAAATCCGACTTATCTTGAATGACTATTTTTATTGTTGCATCGAGAAATAGTGTGATAATTAGTGTAAGCATGAACCCCTACGAATGCTTATTTCTAAAAGGTTTCCTTCACCTTCATTGTGATTCTTTATTAAGTTGCACATCTTGCTATATTTTTGCTGTCTTTTCCCTTAAGCATATATACCCATATATTTATGTTATAGCTTTGATGCAGTATCTTAAGCCTCTGCTCGAGTATCTATGTTTGTTGAGATCGATTCGTCTTCGTACACAACATGATGTTTATGTGCCTTGCCTCTAAACAATTGATCTATGGTCTTAAGTCGTATTTGCTTGCACCTATTGATCTTTCTAGTACATTTTAGGATCAATCATCTAGTATGCTAATGATATACTTGAACTTTTGTTTGGCTTAAATAATGTCCTCAATACTTTTTGGTTCTCATAAATATTATTCCCTCTGGAAATCTAATCTTTCCATTTTTTAACATTAATCATGGGTCATTATTGACTTTCTGAGAAATTAGAATGCATGTGAGTCCATTTTAGTTTGACAAAGTGTAAGAAAATGCTTTATTATTACTTGGTTTAACAAGTTTGTCAGTAAGTATTCTTCTAATATTTTTTAAACATTAAACTGATAGTTTTACTATTTGATATGATGTAGTTATTTTACATGTTTGTGCGCATATTAAATCCTTTTGTTATTTTTATTTTAGCCTTGCCTTTATATTCTTACCTGATGTTACTTATGTATTTCTGTTTCGGTGCATGTGAAATCCATCTGAGTCTTTCGGGACTCCTACTTTGCATTTCTCAGGGTCGTGAAGGCCCAAGTGTGTTAGGGTGTGGGTTGCAGGTTTCCGAGGCAAGAAAAGTACCTGTATACATGTACACACGATATACAATGACTGTATATAGGGTGAAGTGGGACCGAAAAATCAGAAACGCTGCAGGAGCTACCCAAGGGACTGAGGTGTCGATCTTATAGCAAATGTTGGCAAAATACAGGTGGAAGAATGGGTATATACACTGAATATATACCCTGTTGATATACAGGTCTAATGGGAAATTACAAGCCCCAAAACAGCAAAGGAAGGCCCAGGCATACAGAACCAGACTTGGGCCCAACTCTCTTTCCCTTTCTCTTACTATTGCTTATTTGTGATATTTGTACTAACTTTTTTCTAACGATTATTTAGATTAGTGTATTTAACTTAATTAAATTTCCCAAATGACGAACTATTTGAAGTTAATTCTTTTGTTGATAATTGCGTGTCTTATTTTATTTAATCATTTTCAAAAATTCTAATTTATTTCAAGACGGTCCAAGTTATTGATATCCTTTCAAAAATGGGTTATTTTAGTTTCTTCATAATTATCTAATTTATTTAATTAAGATTTTATTCAAATTAACATTTTAGCTCTAAACCAATTTTCTAACTGTTAGTCAAGTTAAGTTTAATCGTCGGATAATTGTGTGTTAGCGGCTATTTTAAGTGCTAATTAAAATAGTAATAAGAACATTTACCTGATTTTTTTTTAAATTTTAGGACTTTTTTATTAGAGTATTAAGTTTTCTTAATTTCTTTAAAAAATCAAGTGACGGCTCTATTTTCTTTTTCTTTGAAAATTGGTTGTTTCTTAAATTAATTAAGTGTTGAACCTATTTTTTTAAAAAAATATTTTACAATTAACAACAAGAAATAACGAACGAAAATTTAGTCGCTAAAAGTATAAATCCGGTTGTTATTAGTCAATAACGACTGGTAAAAATTTCGTTGTCACTGATCGTTAAAAGCTCCCTTGTTAAAAGTTAACAATCGGATTGAATCTGGTCGTTAAAAAAATTGTAACGACGATAAAAATTTGGTCGTTATACCTCTTTTCAGCAACCACATTTTCACTTAACTAATTGATATTCTAGTTATTAAAAAAAAGGGGACAAGCCCCGTGCACCCGGTGCACTTCGGGCAAGGGTCCGACCACAAGAATTTATTGTACGCAGCCCGTGACCTACTGGTCACATGACAACAACTTTACCAGTTACTCCAATGCTCCCCTTCAATTCTAGTTATTAAAAACCTTAATTATAATCACAAATAAAATCAGCAAAAGTGCATACACACACACACACACAAATACATGGACATATGAAAACATACAAATTGATTATATTCATATAAAATTTCATAGTAACTATAAAGAATGACATTGCGTAACGTTACAAAATATAGCTATACAAATTGTATGATATTATATTTTTTAACTCTTAGTAAAAGAAAAACTAGAGTATTTTTAAATAATTTTTGGAATATGAAATGCATTCTTCCAATACTTCAACATTTTTCGTTGCTTATACTTCTTCATTCTTCCAGTACTTCAATATTTTCCGTTGCTTATACTTCATTACACTTTCTCTGAGGATGAGTTCTTCAACCTGCATATCTGTCAAAAGACAAGTATAAAATTTTCATGTAAGGTTATTAATAACACTCCTAATAACTATTATCTTTTTTTTCTTTTCAGCAAAATCAAAGATTGACCACAATGATATATAAAAATTGTTTCTGTTCTCATAGCCAAATAAAAAAAAGTTGATTTTTCTAGTTCTAGAAAGTTGTTTGTTTTGTATTTTGCACCTTAATTTATTGACTTTTTGCACATTACTTCATGGACAAAACCCTCAACTTCTTTTATTTCTCTTTTTATACTAATGGTATTCACATAATATAAATAATTCAATATCATTAAAAGTATTATGAGATACAAATCAATTATATCATCTTAAATTTTAAGTGGCAAAAAAAATCATGATTCCTTAATTAATTAGTAGTTGTTTATATGTCATGTAAAAACTTTTTAAATTTTCTATTTGTAAGATTTCACTTTATACTTGTCTAACTCAAACGAATGACTTTTCTTTGTATACACCTATTAGTTTCACAACCAATAATGAAAAAATGGACACAATATGTATCATTTTATTAGAAGAAATATTATTACTGAATACTGATTTTCAAGTCTACTGATCGAGGTAATTTGCAAGTGGAGGAATATTTATCCTCTTGAGAAAATTACTTATTGCCAAATTTATATAACGTTTCTACCTTAAATTAATCTCATAAGTTCGTAATTATATATTAAATATCATTACTTCTATTATTAATTTTTTTAGTTCATTACAATATTTTATTTTGACCTACTCCATCTTACATTTTTAGAAAAAGTCAAGTAAAAATGAATAAATTGTCTCTCAAAATAAAAACATATACAGAAGCTATATCAAGAAAATATTTAAGTTAAAAAGATTATGCCAAGAAGATTGTAGTTAAATGCTTTTATAATATTTTAAAATATTATATAATTGACTATAATAAGAATGATGGATAGAGTTACTAGAAAATAATATATTAATATTTTTTATTAAATTATTTTTATGAAATAAGCAAAATTATAAAAGATGAAGGATTCTTATCAGGATGATGAAATGATTAACAAAACTTCACTTGCTATACTTATAACATGATTTGGTATGATCTCTTTGCGCTCATATTAATTAAAACATATTTTTACACTAACTAATATCTTTTAATGAGGGGATGTTATACTTTTTAATGATAAAATATTATCCCCTCATTAATGTTGGATTAAAATTTGCCTTTAACGATCAATTTTTTTTTTTGATCACTATAAGTGTATTATTAACGACCGAATTTATTCATTTTCCTTCGTTAAGAAATGGTCATTAAAAGTTTTTTTTCTTGCAGTGTTCACTAACAATTGTTTGGATGGTGGTTTTCGTTAGCATAACATGGTGTCAGACCCTCAGCCTGATGGTTCGAGTGACTCGAGCTTGGCTAGTGATTTTTACCTGATGAGCTAGCCAAGGCCCTATGATGTCAGTCATAAAGTTCAATTGAAGGAAGACCTTGGCATTGGCATGGCCAGGACATGCAAGACAGGACGTGACTAAGGCATATAATTGGTTGAACAAGCTAAGACAATACAAGGAAGGACGTGGCTAAGGAATGACAAGGGCTGAACAAGCTAAGAAAAGGCTAGGCTATGACATGGCAAGATCATGGCTAAACAAGCTAAGGCTAGGTGCTAGACAAGGCCAAGGGCGCAGGAAATCGGACTCCAATGGCTGTGCAGGGCAGGACATGTGTCATGAGACAGACACATGTGTAGGTCTTGGTCATCGTACAAACATGTAGAGCATTCGCGAATCTAGGTGCCAAGGGCAAGTCATTGGCGCCAAATTTTTGAAGGTTGCTCGCATGTGCCATGCACATGCATAGGCAATTGGTGGTTGAGGAAGTTTTTGGCATTTGGGACATGTCAGCACATTAGGATAATCTTGTATTTTTCGAATTTAAATTAAGACTATCAGTTGAGGATGTCAACGGAGTTGGCAGGCACATGATTGGACATGTTATGGTCTATTTAAAGGCATAGGCAGTTAGTCTGGGCAACAAGTTGCCTTGGACAAATTTTGTAGACTAAGTGTTGTATGCTTCCTTTATTGGCAAGAGTTAAATAACAAAGTTGTGACTTGTTCCTATATATGCTTGTGTCTTGAATTCGTAGTCTTTGTTTGTGTTGAGACTTGATCAAAGTGAGTGAAAAAGAGGCGGAGTCTAAGTGTGTTAGACTGCCGATTGGCTTAAATCGCAAGAGTTGATCCCATTACAGATGGTATTATTAGTAAGAGAATCACATTTGTGTTGATTGTTTCACTAATTATATCGTTTAGTTTGGTTTGGTTTGGTTGGGTTTCATGGTTACGTAACTATGAAAACCCTTACTTTTTGAACCACCAATTTGGTGGTATCCCATAGTTCTCTTATTTTTTTTTCCCAATTATACTCTTACTTAAATTTAAATAATTCTAATTTATCCTTTGTTCTTTATTAAACTTGACCTTAATGTATATATTTCTTTTGTATTACTTATTTTCCTCCGCATCAACTTTTGAAACTTCTTTTCCATCTCGCATTTTTTCTTTCACGTTTGAGTCAATTTTTTTTGGTTTGTTTTTTTAAAAGTTCTTACTTTTTTATTTTCTTGTGTTGTTTGTATAGATTGGAGATATATTAGTTTGTATGGTTCTCTACTTGATTTTTTTAAAAATTATTATAAAATATTGATAAATTTAATATTTATAATAATTAAGAATATTTTTGTAAATTTATAAGTTACGATACAATAATCAAACAACAAATTATCATTAAATAGTAGCAACTCATACAGTCTGTCCAAATATTTTATAGTGCAGTACTGGGCAATACCATACTATAACATACAATACCATACATTATGAAATCATGACAAACCACGATCCAAACAAACTGTAAATCAAACTCAACCATTAAGATAAAAATTTAAGAAAAAGGAGCCGCTTAAACTATATTTTAATTAAAAAAGAAAATGGTGAAAATCCCATTTTACTTTTATCCAAAAATTATAAAAACCAATTTTGGATTGAAATAAGTGAATCCAAAGATGCTCTAGATCACTGACTTTTTGCAGCTTCTGATCCCGAAGCTTGTTTATCCATTACATGAAGTGAATCCGAATTATTACTTAATTGATTTGGTAAAAAAGAAGCCGCAATCCCAGTATTGTACAAGTTGATATTGTGGTTGGCCAATCAAAAACCTGTCACGCCTCGGGAGGGTACCCTTGGTGTGGCCAGCACCTAGAGCCTATTGCTAGTACCCAAGCGAACCACTTAGCCTCATCACATCATTCAATCGAATAAAACTCTTTGAACAACAGAAATTGTAAGTAAGTAGTGGACACATCTCATCTAAGTCTCAAAAGAATGTATCAAATAATGAAGGCTAGTAGAAAGAACTAGCTCACAATCTCAACATCAACGTTCAACCATTGTCTATGAAGCCTCTATCACTAATTATGTGGTGCCAATGACAGACCCATTGGCTACCCAAATCAAAATAAAAAAATAGTCCAAAGTCTAATTGTAAAGCAAGATGAAATAATCATGGTGGGTCCTCTGGTGTAGGGAAGGCTCACCAAATCAGCTGCGAATCTCAGATCTTCAACGGAGCGCCTGTTGACGATCTCTAGTACCTGCCTTTGTATCATAAAATGATGCAGTCCAAAAGGGACATCAGTAATTGGAATGTATTGGTATGTAAAATAGCTAAGTGAAACAGAAACAGGTAGAATAATATAAAAACAACATCAACTCAAAGTAATCATCATATAACATCAAATCGCCAAATGTCTATCTATGCAAGAATAAAGAGTAGACAAGTGACCCGTCAACAACTCAAACTCATCAATCATCTCAAACTTATCTCAAAGGAGCTTACCTCCTCTGATCTCATCTCATCTCAACTCAGAGTACTCAAGGTAGGAAATATATGGGAGTTTCTCTTATGCGACAACAATCACTTATGAGCCAGTGAATGTACAACAATCTCACTGATGTTGCCACAGCCATTCCAAATTTTTCAGGTAAGGAACACTCCAAAACCATATCAGCTCACCCAATACGGAGTCAATCATCAATAAATCCGCTATTGTTTCAAGGACTGTTACTCTCGAGGGGACCATAATATATGTGATGGTCCTAAGCCTCACCTATGTTTGACGACATAGTTTGACGAGTTTGAGTCAGACTAATTCTCCCTCTTTCGGTGCTCGATACTCCTCCCATGACTCAATGCTCATAAAACCTCTATCTCAACCAATCTTATAGGGACTCGAACCCTATTAACGATTGGTATTTGATAGAGACTCGAACCCTGTCATCATTCAACTCATAGGGACTCTAACCCTTTCGTCAATCAATCTTATAGGGGCTTTAACCCTTTTATCAATCAATCTCATCAATGACTCAAGATTTAGAACAATCATTAGGAAGCAATCGAATAGACACATCGGTAGAGTGCATTTATAGAGACTCATAAGGCAATTAAATTCTATCAACTCATCATCATTCTCTTATCACAATCAACAATCTCAACTCAAGGCTCTAGACTGAATGCTAAAGCTCATTATGCATGCTTTTCAAATTAGTCATGTAGGGTTATGTAAATTCTCATGAAAATGTTTAATTTAAGAGAATAAATAGTATGATGATTATCAATATAGAAAATATGTAATTTTAAATAAAATTTTTAAGGAAACCATCAAGGGGTCATGCATGGAGACTCTTGAACTGTCAACTCATCTATGACCATCTATAGGGCACATAAGAGAATAATTCCATACTTTTAGTTTAGCCCTATATACCTGGGATGAAGCTATTAATCGAGCATGTCAAGGATTTTTTCTCGAATCTCTCAAACTCAAGCTCATCTTCTCTTTCCTCAAGCCCTAGCCTTGTTAGATTATGGAATAGGACTTAGAATGGGGATTTTAGACCCTTTTTT
This sequence comes from Solanum rostratum, assembly GCA_029948455.1. NCBI lineage: Eukaryota > Viridiplantae > Streptophyta > Magnoliopsida > Solanales > Solanaceae > Solanum > Solanum rostratum. Next base: position 27,744,664 of record CM057047.1, read on the forward strand.
ACGTCAAAATGAACTTATTAGATTGTGTATAGAGTTTAAGAGGGGTGGGGAATTGACCAGAATGCTCCTCGTAATAATTTAGATTTTTCAATTTGGAAAAGACCCAGTCCACGACGCAGACTGGTCTCACATAGTGTATTTTAAAAAAAAGTTTCTAAATGAGTTTTCCTCAATCCCATAAAAAATTTTCAGAAAAAAAGTGTTGGTCCGCGATGGAGGCACGACGCGCTCGTGTCGTGTACCGATACTATTTTGTGATTTAGATAAAAAAAAATTCTTTTGATCGAATCGCTCTAAAAATCGACCGAGACTATTTTCCCACTCAATTTTTTATGTTGATCACAAATACAACCTTAGATTCTCCATACGAGCACTGGAAGATGCATTACGCGCATACCCTCCCTGTAGGGGTATTTTGATAATTTTATCGGGCATTACATCATCTCTCCTTTGGGATCATTCATCCTCGAATGATTATCATAGGTGGATATCAAGACATGAATAGACTCATAACTCATCTCAACACTCAACTCAATCAATCAAACTCTCGACTTTTCCTTGACCTCAATTTATACTACTCAGGCTTACGAATGGAAAGTCACATCAAGAATAGATACATTAATTTAGTGAAGGGTAAGAAATTTACCTTCAACACTCCTATCATTTGGCACGAATAGGTGCGAATATTTGGCCTTCATATTTTCCTCAGTTTCCCATGTAGCTACCTTAACGAATTGATTTCTCAACAGGACTTTGACTGAGGCTATCTCTTTGTTCACCGGAACTTCTTCATAAGATAGCATCTTTCACTCCAATGCTCTCAACAGGGATCACCAAGGCAGGCTCTCCCAAGCATTTCTTTAACATCGACACATGGAATACCGGATGGACTCTATCTAACTCTGAAGGCAACTCTAACTCATAAGCAACCTTCCCAATCCTCTTTATAATCTGATATGGTCCAACATAGCCTGGACTCAACTTCCCTTTTTTCCTAAATCTTAGGATGCCCTTCATAGGTGACACTTTCAAATGCCTAATCATCTACCTCAAACTCCAACTCTCTTCTCCTCATGTCGGTATAAGATTTTTGACGACTCTGGGCAGTGTTTAACCTCTCGACCTTGACCTTCTCTATTGATTGGTGGACAAGATCAGGTCCAATCAACTCTACTTCTCCAACCTCAAACCACCCAATTGGTGTTCTATATCTCCTCCCATATAAGGCTTCGTAGGGAGCCATTTGGATGCTTGCATGATAAATATTATTATATGCAAATTCAATCAATGGTAGGTGATCATACCAATTCCCCTTGAAATCAAGAACACAAGTTCTCAACATATCCTCTAATGTTTGAATTGTACGCTCTGCCTGACCATCCGTCTGTGGATGAAAGGCTGTGCTCAGGTTCACCTTAGTATCCAATCCTTCTTGGAACGATCTGAAAAACTGGGAGGTAAATTGAGCTCCTCTATCCGAGATGATGGACAAGGGAACCCCATGTAACCTCACAATCTCCTGGATGTATAACTGGGCGTACTCTGCAGTGTTTGTTGTCTTAACTACCAAGAAGTAAGCCGATTTAGTCATCCGATCCACAATCACCCACACCGAATCATATTGCTTTCGAGACCTTGGTAGACTAGTAATAAAGTCCATATTAATCATCTCCCACTTCTGTTCTGGAATCTCAAAGTTCTAAGCCAATCCACATGGCCTTTGATGCTCAACCTTCACTTTTTGGCGATTCGGGCATTTTGAAACAAACTCAGCAATATCCCTCTTTATTCCACTCCACCAATATACTTCTCTCAAGTCGTGGTACATCTTGGTAGAGCCAGGATGAATGGAATATCTAGTGCTATGGGATTCTGCCATGATTCTGTCTCGAATGCCATTAACATCTGGGACACACAATCTACTTTGGTATCTCAGCACCCCATCTCCCCCTTTGGAGAAGGCCATCACTTTCTGTTTGTGGGCATCCTCCTTCAATTGGAGTATGACAGGATCTTGGTCTTGCTTTTCTTTCACCTCTGCCACTAAGGATGAAGCAGACCCACTCTGAACATTAACTCCTCCTTCATCATTTTCCTTAAGTTGAACTCCCAATCGAGCCAATCGATGCACTTCCTTGGTTAACTCCTTCTTTCATTTGTCTACATAGGTTGTGCTACCCATTGACAACCTACTAAGAGCATCCACAACAACATTACCCTTACCTGGGTGGTAGAGAATACTCATGTCATAATCCTTGAGCAACTCCCACCATCTCCTCTATTGCAGGTTGAGCTCTTTATGACCGAAAACATATTGCAAGCTCTTGTGGTCAGTGAACACATCCATATGCACTCCATACAAGTAGTGGCGCCAGATTTTAAGTGCAAATACCACTGCTGCCAATTCGAGATCATGGGTTGGATAGTTCCTCTCATGAACCTTGAGTTGCCTAGAAGCATAGGCTATCACCTTCCCTCTTTGCATCAGTAGACATTCCAATCCAACCCTCGAAGCATCATAGTAAATTACAAAGCCCTCCGTCCCATCGGGTAAGTTTAGGACTGGTGCAGTAGTCAACCTCGTTTTCAACTCTTGGAAATTCTTCTCACATTCCTCATACCACTGAAACTTGATTTTTTTTTCTGAGTCAATTTAGTCAATGGCGCAGATAGGGAAGAAAATTCCTCCACAAATCTACAGTAGTAGCCTGCCAACCCAAGAAACTTCTAATATCAGTCGGAGTGGTCAGTCGGGGCCAGTTCTTAACCGCTTCAATCTTTTGGGCATCCACTCGAATACCATCACCGGAAACAACATGGCCTAGGAAAGCCGCTGACTTAAGCCAAAACTCACACTTTGAGAATTTTTCATACAATTCATGGTCCTTAAGAGTTTGGAGGACCACTTTGAGGTGGTTAGCATGCTCTCCTAACTTCTCGAATACACCAAAATGTCATCGATGAAAACAATCACAGACATATCAAGATCTTGTCTGAGTACTCTATTCATCAAGTCCATAAAGGTTGCAGGTGCATTCGTCAACCCAAAGGACATGACCAAGAACTCAAAATGGCCATATCTAGTCCTAAAGGTTGTCTTTGGAATATCACATTCCCTCACTTTCAACTGACGGTAACCAAACCTCAAGTCTATGTTTGGAAATAAGAGGCCCTAAAGTTGGTCAAACAAATCATCTATCTTGGGAGAGGATATTTATTCTTTATCGTGACCTTGTTCAGTTGTCTATTCTCGATACATATTCTGAGGGACCCATCTTTCTTTTGCACAAATAGGACAGGAGCACCCCAAGGTGAAACACTTGGCCTAATGAAGCCCTTCTCTAGCAAATTCTTCATTTACTCTTTCAACTCTTTCAATTTAGTGGGGGCCATCTTATAAGGTGGAATCAAAATAGGATGGGTGTCGGGAAGAACATCAATCCTAAAGTCAATCTCCCTATCAGGAGGGACTCCAGGCAAATCATCAGGAAATACTTCCACAAACTCATTAACAATTGGGACTGACTCAAGAGTTGAGGACTTAACATCATCAGATTTAACTCGCACGAGGTGATAGATACAACCTTTGGAAATCAACTTTCTAGCTCTAAGATATGAGATAAACTTTCCTATATGTTCAACAGAATCACCCTTCCACTCAAGAGCCAGTTTGTTAGTAAATTGGAACTTAACGGTTCGGGATCTATAATCAACAGTAACATAACAGGCGTAAAGCCAATTTATGCCAAGAATCACATCAAAATCAACCATCTCCAACTCAACCAAATCAACAAGAGCATCCCTATGATGGATGGAAACTACATAAGCTCTATAGATTCTCTCAGCTCGAATAGACTCACCCACTAAAGTAGAAACATCAAAGGGTTCAAGAAGAGTTTTAAGGGTTCTATCAAATATACTGGCCACATAAGGAGTTACAAATGACAATGTTGCACACAGATCCATTAAAAGATAATAATCAAAAGTAAAGACTCGAATCATACCCATCACAACATCTGAGGAGTTCTCCTGATCTTGTCGACTACCCATGGCATACAAGCGGTTTGTTTCCCCACTTGTGCCTGAAGTAGTGGCCCTCTGGTTTCCTCTAACTGGTGGGGCTGGCGTAGTAGACTGAGCCTGGTCAGCAACCATGTCTGGAGCATCGTGAGATAGTTGCGTGAACTTCAAACCATACTCTTGCACACTCGTAGAGCCCTGTTTCAGATTCAGGAACTCTCTCACCTTAGCTTCTCTTTTCTCTCTTAGGAAAAGCGCCCCAAGAACGCTTTCTCAAACACTGCCTAAGTCAAACATAGAGCATCATCCCTTCTACCTTTCTTCCACTGGTCGAACCATAGTCTATCCACACCCTTGAATTGGTAAGCAACCAGCTCAAACCTATCACCGTCAGCTACATGCATCACTTGGAACACCTTCTCAAGTTCCTCTACGTAGTTCTCAAGATCTTCAGTGATGCAGACCCCATGAACTTAGGCGGATTCATCCTCTGAAATTGTCGGACTCTAGAGGTGTCATGAGAATCAGGTCTACCCGCTCCTTGTCTCACAGCAGGTGCTGCGAAAGCCTAGGCTAGAGGTTGAATAGCCCAACGTAGCTCAGCATTGGAGACCTTATCTTGAGGGGGTTTTTCAACTGGGACAACTTGATCCACAGGCTCCTCTAGTACTTGATGCTCAGGTGGATCAACCGCTTTCCTGGAAGGACGTCCCCTTCCTCTGATGGCTCTTCTAGGAGGCATGTTATCAATTATGCACGCGTAGAGCACAATTAGAAAAGAGTTTTCATAGAGTTTAACTCTATCACACGAATTGGGATAAGAAGAAAAGTGCAACTATTCCTGATGTCCTATAGCCTCCTGCTTATGAAATGTGGTTGAAAACACACCCATAAACAAGAATCTACTAGACACAGCTTCATAGACTCCCTAAGACACTTGAACTCAATGCTCAAATACCAAGTTTATCACGTCCCGAGAGGGTACCCTTAGCGTGGTCGGTGATACGCCCAAATTACACTCCAAATAGAAGAGTAAAGCGGTCGTTGGTCAAATATAAAACTCAACCGGAGTTGAGGTCGATCCCACAGGGAACACGTAAGAATTATTCTATCAGTATCGGCTTTCAGTTGTAAATGCTATTCCCAAGATAAACGTACATAAAGTAAATGGGGGGTTGCGTTATTTAATTTAAATGATTGTGCAAAGTAATTAATGAAAACGTTGTTCCGATTTTTAGACAGATAGAAAGAGGCTAGGGTTGTGTTCCCCATGACTTACAATTACGACAACTAAACTGGATTTGTAAACTCGTTCTTAATGATGCATGTAAAATCTAACAACTTAACTAATATCTAGGTCACCTTTCGGTCCTTCCTAGTTATATTTCACTCATCTCCTTTCAGTCTCAGAGTGTGTGCAGTTCTAACCGTTGTTTTTGATCTCAGAATACCTTCACCTTTCAGTCTCAGGCACTTAGACTAGGTTCATGACCCCGAATCTCTGTTGTTAAACTCTTTTCCTAATCACTACATCCTTCTCGGGCATGTAACGAATACAGGCTTACCCTAGCGCGTCGACTCATTAAGGAGAAGTTAAAACGAAGAATTTAACAATACATGCGATGTTTATTTGAACGAATTACCCCCAGCCTGTGTTATCTTAATTGAGTCGTCATGGTTCCCACAACTGTGGGTTTAGCCTAGCATAGTATTGATAACTTGCCCACAACAATTAGAAGAAGACATAAAGATTGACTTACAATTGAAGAACAAGAATTCGTGTTACAAGCTTCGAACAATAATCACAAACGCGATTCTCACAAATTACAAAGCCAAACTAATGTTTTTCTCCTTGTTCTCTCTTGTTTCTGCCGTAAAAACCGAAGTAGTCTCCTAAAATAAAATAATATACTATTTATACTAAGTAAACTAAGTCGATATAATTTAGGAAAAATAAACTCGGCACGAGGCACGGTCCGTTACATGGACCGTCTGAGGTGAGATGGTCCGTGCGAATGGACCGTCTGGACAGCGTCTGCGTCGGCACGGCCCGTGACACGGCCCGTGTGGCGTGAGACGGGCCGTTTGCTCCTCCGTGTGGCTCCACTTGTACGAATTCTGATATTTTCGATGAAGGCCCTCCGAGCTACGTCAGTTACACGGCCCGTGACACGGTCCGTCTGGTGTCAGACGATCCGTGTGATGGTCCATGTGGATCTCCTTGCACGATTTCCTTAATTTTCGACAAGTTGCCTTTCGAGCTACGTCAGTTACACGGCCCGTGACACGGTTCGTCTGGCGTCAGACGGGTCGTGTGGACTGACCGTGTAACACGACTTAGCGCGAGTAGCACTAAGTGTCGTGCCACGGTCGGTCACACGGACCGTCTGGCGTGAGACGGCCCGTGTGGGCCTTCCGTGGTCCAACACTTGGCCTCGTTTTTCACTCGTTCCTTGTGCTTTCCTCAATTCCCATGCCTTTGCTATTTTCCTGCACAATATCAAAGCATACCTATTAAACCAACAACAACGCTCAAGAACGCACAATAATCCTCTGTCGTAAGCGTCGTAAAAGTCGTATTTTCATGACTCATCAACACCCTCAACTTAGAACCATTGCTTGTCCTCAAGCGATGACCAAAAACACATACGACACACAAAGACAGGCACTTCAACAAGAAGTAAACAGAGACCCCTTTATCATCAAATTCGTGTTCAAAAAGTGCACTTGTGATGTGCTCACACCCCAATGGACTGTTATTAGATCAACCTAAGCACTATACTATATCCCGTTAGCCCTACTTCAGTCCGAGAATAAAGATGAGCTGGTTAACATAGCCACCGAATAGTGTGGTGATAGTGCCCCTCACGACAAAGAAGTCTCACACACAATGTAACAATGTAGCACAGAGACTGGAATGTAGACACTCACACTCAAAAAGAATTTTCAACCGACACACAAATATAGACCATATGCTTGCCTTTATTTTCACCACCTTGACTCTTGAATGACCTTTTTAGGATCACTTTAGGACTTTTAAGGCTTGTAACGTAGGCTCGGGCTTGGGTGAGATATATTTAGGATCAAAGTGACTAGCTTTTCGTTCCAAGACCCTGCTTTGACTCAGCCATTACTTTCGGCTCCCCAAAATCTTTGTTTTCCCTATATTACCACTTTGCTTTGCAGATGGGCGTGGTTACCTTCTTCGTTCATTCTTTCACACGCCCTAGATTTCTTTTATCAATATTTTTTTTCAGTCCAACTTTTCTTCTCATCACTCGACTCCTTTCCATCCATATTCTTCTGCTTTTCTTACAATAGCCACCCTCAACTTAGGATTTTAGCCTGAGTTGAGGTTCACAATGTCTTTTCAAGGACCAGGGCCAATATAAGCCACCCTCAACTTAGGCCTTTGGCCTGGGTTGAGGTTCACAATGTCCTTAAAGGGACCAGGGCCTGAGTACAGTCTGCAGATAGATTAGAATCATGAATTGGGTAATAAGAAAGAAAAGGTCTATTTAGGCTCAATTATTTGGTTCAAAGGGATAAACTTCATTTGGTTAATTTATTTTAGGCTTAGTGACTTCTCCACAACAGTGGCCTAAGATCCTATCCTAATCCACTCATTCAATCGTTTTAGGGGGACCAACCAGGCAAGTTCTAGTTTACAAGTGCGTCAATTGAATTTAAGCAAGTCCACTCCCACACATATGGCACATATCCCCCACTATTCAGCACTACACAACACAGTCAAGCTTTCATTCTTCAAGATGCCAACTAGACAATGTACAACGTGCTTTAAGAGGATCACAACATCAGTCAGTATGGGATGCATGCCTACACAAGTTTCGTGGATTTTCATTTTTAAATTGTTGGGGTTACTATAAATTCTTCTGAACACTTGTCTTTACACATACAAAACAAACAAAGTAAGCCTAAACATGCCAGTTCTACTAGATACTACACCTTCAGAGAAAAGAAACATGGCAAGAAAAACTCGTCAGGGTAGGATGCCCCACCCCCAACAAAAGACAGTGCAATGTCCCCATTGCACCAGAATGTATATTAAAGCAAAAATAGGAGTGGGACATACCTGGGACGCCCTAGGCGTCAGGTGGGTCATCATGGCCCGAACCAGCTGGTGGGTCCGGGCAGGCAACATCATCGTCCGGCCCCATGACACTTCCAGACGCACCTGTCCAGGCAGCCTCATATGCTAGGCGTGCCTGCTCCTCCTAGGCAGCTGCCTCTCGTCGCTAATCCCTCAACGTTTTTCGCAGCCTCCTCGCTTCCTCACGCTGCGGATCTTCCGGGGGGCTCGTGCGCTGGCTGCGGCGCTTACCCTTATCTTTATGACCGGAAGCCGTAGGAGCAGGTACTTGGGCAGCGGGAGACACGACCAGGACACCCCAGCCCTCGGTCAGGCTCAGTTCCACCGGGGCACTGAACAATGAGATCAACGAATCTGGCGGCGGAACCGGGGCTGGCGCCGTGGTGTGATACCGGGCGTACAACTCTGTAATCTTCTTCCTCATATCCTGCATCGTCTGTACCAAGTGCGCCCGCTCGTCATCAGACAAACATCCAAACATACGATGGAAGTAGCCCTCCAACGTGTTGACCTGCTCCTGTAGACTCTGTATCTGACCCACTAGTTCTGCTCGGAGACGGTCCTCAGCCAGCTGCACATGAGCCTGCACCACCTGAGGCACCCTGACCACCATTTGGTCAACAAGTGCCCGTGTCTGTCGCTGTTCGATCACCATGCGGGCGAGAAGGTCTTAAGGGACATAAGTGTATCCCGGATGCGCCTGAGGGGCCGTGCCACTGCCCCCGGGCTGCTCAGAATCTGTACCGATCTGGGGGCCGTGGGGGGCTCCTCAAATGACAAGGGCTGCTGTGGAGGAGCCCGAGGAAGCTGTGCCGGAATCCCAAGCCGACGGGATCTGCTGTGATACAACGGGTTGTCGATATCCTTGATCATGGCAATGTTTATTACACCCGTTGGAGATATCTTCCTGTCCAAAAGGTGGGTGGTGGGGACACGGGCCTGCCTGCAAAGTGCCCGAATCAGACATGGAAATGACATACCTGCTCGTTATGAAAGGGCACGATCTTTTATCTCCATGGCAATAATGTGACCCACATTAATACCAAGGCGGGCCACCAAACTCACTACCAATGAAGCATGAGAGAGTTGGAACGTGTTGTCGTTCACTGTGGGTCGAAGCCGGGCCCGCACCACCGACCACCAGAACTTTGCGACAAACGTAAGGGAGGCCTTTGTAATAGGAATCTTGGGGTTAGTCACCCAAGGTGCCTCCGCTCCCTGGAGCGCAATCTGCTCCGCAATCCACTGCAACTCCTTGGCCCGGATAGACGGGTCTGAGATACGGACCTCATCAGTGACATTCACATAATGGGCAATGAATATCCCATCCGGTGGGGCACGGTAGTCTGGGCCAAATAAAAATCTGTTGATCGTTTCTGCCGAGATGTCTACCTGAGTGTCCCGGATGGTGACATAGTCCCGGTGGGACAATTTGGCAGCGAGCCGCTTCTTCGATCGCCGAGGCAGGTTGCCATCTATGGAGGCAAGTAGACTGGCGGCATAGCTAGAATAGAACTCTGCGATCATGTCCGGGCCATAATATCCAGGAGGGTTGGCCATCCATTCAAACTGGTACGCTACAAAGGCGTTTCGTATCTCCGGGATGGAGTCCAATTAGTCCACGAGGACTCGCACCTCCGGGATAATTGGCCTCCCCTGACAGCCCCCGGTACCTTTGGTGATGCTATTAACATACATTTCCTTTGCCCCGGGGACTGACCACCTCCTGTATAAGAAAACCAGAAGCCACTTGGCGGTTTCCGGGTCAGAAATCCGGGCAACCGCCTGCTGAGTGGCCTCATCATCACTGTCGTGGAGAAGCAGAATATCCTCCTCACCTGTAACATCGTGCTCTGCAGTGACTGGAGTGCCAGCCTCATCTTCCTGCTCTGGGGCTGCAGCTTCCCCCTCCACCCCCGCCTCTGGAGCTTCCTCCTCAGAATCTGAATCTATGTAGCGTCTCACTGGACGGGAACGGGCAGTACGAGGTGGGTGGGAGGGCACAGCTGACCCACCGTTGGAGTCATTGCCTGAGTCACCCCCCGGATTTTGACTGGAGGAATCGATGATCGAATACCGGAGACGAGACTCATGCTCGTCACGGTGTTGGCGAGGTCTTAAACGTGGGGCCATAGTAATCCTGAGGTATTGTGGCAACTCCTTGAGCTCCAGAACGGGCGGTTCCTCAATAGAGGGTTTCGCCGGTGGTGTTGGCCTATTTTGCAAATCCAAGTCCAACTTCCTAGGCACGAATGGTCTGGTCCCCATGCCCTGCAAGGCATAGATGGCGTCATTGTACCCCTCAACACCATCTTTTGGGAAGTTCATCAGAACTGCCGCCAGTGAGTCGACAGTCATCTTTTCCTCCAACGAGGCCTCAGAAACGGTGTTGTCATCAATATCCATGACGGACATCACAGCTAACTCCTTAGGCCTTTTCATGGCAGCGCACACACTGAATTTCGCCTCTTCGGTGTTTAACCGGAATGTGAGTTCACCTCGCTCTACGTCCACCAGTGCCCTGCCGGTTGCCAAAAATGGCCTTCCGAGGATGATTGGTACCTCGAAGTCCACTTTACAATCAAGGATGACAAAATCGGCAGGGAAGATGAACTGGCCAACCCGAACAAGAACATCATACAGGATTCCCACGGGCCTCTTTACTGATCTATCTGCCATCAATAGCTGCATGGTCGTGGGTGTGGGGGCTCCCAAGCCCAACTACTGGTATACTGCCAACGGCATCAAGTTAATGCTGGCACCAAGGTCACAAAGAGCCCGTGCAAAGTCATATGCACCAATGGTGCACGGGATGGTGAAAGCCCCTGGATCTCCCTTCTTTTCTACCAAAGACCTCGTAGCGATGGCACTACAGTGGTGTAAATTATCGACTGGCTCAATCGTGGCTGTCCTCTTCTTAGTAACTAAGTCCTTCATGAACTTAGCGTAGCCAGGCATTTGTTCAAGTGCTTCCACCAGAGGTATGTTCACAGACAGCTCCTTTAACATGGACAGGAACTTCTGGAATTTGCCATCCTTCGCCTTCTTTTGTAGCCTTTGGGGGAATGGCGGCCTCGGTTTCGGGATGGCTGGCAGATTTGGGCAATTGGAGGTGTCTGTCACTACTGCCTGCTTGGTCGACTCTGGCTCTGCTGTCGCCGCCTCAGGTCCATCACTCTCAATGTCAACCTGACCCTCCATAGGGCTATGCATCTTGTCATTTGCTTTCACCTGACCTGCATCATTAGCAACAACTGGATTAGCAAGTACCTTACCACTTCTCGTGGTGATCGCCATGCAGTGGCCATCGTTCTTCGGGTTTTGCACTGTGTCACTCGGGAGAATGCCGCCGAAAGCTGCCCCATCTGCTGCTCTAACTGCTTGATTAGGTGGAGTGCGAATCTAACAGTTGCCTGACATTAGAGATTTTGCTCTTTACATCTCGCACCCCTGCCTCAGTGGCCTCCACTTTGCTTAGGACTTTTGTCATCATATCCTCTAGCTTAGAGTTGCCGCCACCTTCATTTTGGCGATCACGGTTTCTGTAGCCATCCCTATTCTGCCAGTTCCCTTGGTAATTATCCCGATTGAAGTTCCGACCTTGGTTACCGGAGTTGAAACCCCGGTAACCCCCCTGACTACCAAGAAACTGAGCTTCCTCATCATAGTCGCTGCCTTGATCGTCATACCTGGGTAGTGCTTCCATTGCTTTGATTATCTCAGTGCCCCCACCAAGGAACCTCTTCGACAACAAATCAATTTGTGTCCGCATATGGGGCATGTCCTGGTCCCGTTCTTCCTCCTTCTTGCGCTGCTCCTCACTCATCTCAAATACCATCCCTGAGCAGTCTGCCTCTCTAGTATGCCATGCCCTGTTGTTCTTTGCCACTTGATCTAAGATGACCACTATGTCCGGGAAAGTCATGGACATATATGACCCTCCACAAGCTGCATCAATGATGGGCTTGGTAATGAAGTTGCAGGACCCGTAGAAGACTGCCTTCAAGTGTTCATCAGTAAGATGATGGTTTGGGCACTGTTTGAGATTTTGCCTGAATCTCTCCCAAGACTGATACAGCGCTTCATTCGGCATTTGTTTATGAGATCCGATCTCATCTTTGAGTTTCAGTTGCCGTGAAGCAGGGAAGAATCGTTCCAGAAAGGCCTCCTTTAGTTCTCCCCATGTGCGGATGGAATCATGGGGGAGCTCGTTCAGCCACCTTATTGCCTCCCCAAACAGAGACAATGGAAATAACCTCAACCTCAACGCTTGCTGGCTAAATCCTGGAATTTCGGACGACTGGCATGTAGCTAAGAAATTCAGCAAGTGTTGATTTGCATCCTCTGTGGCCGCTCCAGTGAACAACCCCTTCAACTGCAACATTTGCAGCATGGTGCTGGTGATCGTGAATTCGATCCCAGCAGGCAGAGGTGGTAGTACTATTGCCCCAGTAGTCCCAGCACTATCATCATCATCTTGCACTGCTGGTGGGTACTGAGGACCTTGAGGTCTCACCGGGGGTTGGTGTTGCTGTGGTGGTACGAGTGGTACCTGGCAAAGTGGTGCCGCTGGTGGTACCACATTACCAGCGAGATCATCCATACCCAACCCATCCTGACCTGTATCCGCAGGATTCACTGCCAACTCCCTCTGCCTTGCTGCTTCACGGTCCTGGGCGTTCATTCTGCGAATTGATTTAGTAAGCTCTGGATCATAGGGAATAAGTGTTGCACCCTTGCTTCAGGTACTTGGCATACAATGCTGAACCCCTACGAGGAAAAAAACAAGAAACAAAGTAAAATCAGGGACTAGACTTACAAGCTGAAAGTAGCAACTAATAGACTAGTTCTTTGCCGCGTTCCCCGGCAACGGCGCCAAAATTTGATACGCCCAAATTACACTCCAAATAGAAGAGTAAAGCGGTCGTTGGTCAAATATAGAACTCAACCGGAGTTGAGGTCGATCCCACAGGGAACACGTAAGAATTATTCTATCAGTATCGGCTTTCAGTTGTAAATGTTATTCCCAAGATAAACGTACATAAAGTAAATGGGGGGTTGCGTTATTTAATTTAAATGATTGTGCAAAGTAATTAATGAAAACGTTGTTCCGATTTTTAGACAGATAGAAAGAGGCTAGGGTTGTGTTCCCCATGACTTACAATTACGACAACTAAACTGGATTTGTAAACTCGTTCTTAATGATGCATGCAAAATCTAATAACTTAACTAATATCTAGGTCACCTTTCGGTCCTTCCTAGTTATATTTCACTCATCTCCTTTCGGTCTCAGAGTGTATGCAGTTCTAACCGTTGTTTTTGATCTCAGAATACCTTCACCTTTCAGTCTCAGGCACTTAGACTAGGTTCATGACCCCGAATCTCTGTTGTTAAACTCTTTTCCTAATCACTACATCCCTCTCGGGCATGTAACGAATACAGGCTTACCCTAACGCATCGACTCATTAAGGAGAAGTTAAAACGAAGAATTTAACAATAAATGCGATGTTTATTTGAACGAATTACCCCCAGCTTGTGTTATCTTAATTGAGTCGTCATGGTTCCCACAACCCTAGTTGTGGGTTTAGCCTAGCATAGTATTGATAACTTGCCCACAACAATTAGAAGAACACATAAAGATTGACTTACAATTGAAGAACAAGAATCCGTGTTACAAGCTTCGAACAACAATCACAAACGCGATTCTCACAAATTACAAAGCCAAACTAATGTTTTTCTCCTTGTTCTCTCTTGTTTCTGCCGTAAAAACCGAAGTAGTCTCCTAAAATAAAATAATATACTATTTATACTAAGTAAACTAAGTCGATATAATTTAGGAAAAATAAACTCGGCACGGGGCACAGTCCGTTACACGGACCATCTGAGGTGAGATGGTCCGTGCGAACGGACCGTCTGGACAGCGTCTGCGTCGGCACGGCCCGTGACACGGCCCGTGTGGCGTGAGACGGGCCGTGTGCTCCTCCGTGTGGCTCCACTTGTACGAATTCTGATATTTTCGATGAAGGCCCTCCGAGCTACGTCAGTTACACGGCCTGTGACACGGTCCGTCTGGTGTCAGATGATCCGTGTGATGGTCCGTGTGGATCTCCTTGCACGATTTCCTTAATTTTCGACGAGTTGCCTTCCGAGCTACGTCAGTTACACGGCCCGTGACACGGTCCGTCTGGCGTCAGACGGGCCGTGTAGACTGACCGTGTAACATGACTTAGCGCGAGTAGCACCAAGTGTCGTGCCACAGTCGGTCACACGGACCGTCTGGCGTGAGACGACCCGTGTGGGCCTTCCGTGGTCCAACACTTGGCCTGTTTTTCACTCGTTCCTTGTGCTTTCCTCAATTTCCCATGCCTTTGCTATTTTCCTGCACAATATCAAAACATACCTATTAAACCAACAACAACGCTCAAGAACGCATAATAATTCTCTATCGTAAGCGTCGTAAAAGTCGTATTTTCATGACTCATCAATCGGCACTTAGAGACTATTGCTAGTCCCCAAGCGAACCATTTAGCCTCATCACATCATTCAGTCAAATAAAACTCTACTGAATAACGAAAAATATAAGTGGACACATCTCATTTAAAGTCTCAAAAGAATGTATAAAATAATGAAGGCTAGTAGAAAGAACTAGCTCACAATCTCAACATCAACGTTCAACCATCGTTTATGAAGCCTGTATCACAAATCATGTGGTGCCAATGATAGACCCATGGCTACCCAAATCAAAATAAAAGAATAGTCCAAAGTCTAACTCTAAATCAAGATGAAATAATCATGGTGGGTCCTCCAGAGAAGGGGAGGCTCACCAAATCAGTTGCGAATCTCTGATCTTCAATGGAGCGCCTGTTGACGATCTCTAATACCTGCATCTGCATCATAAAACGATGTAGTCCAAAAGGGACATCAGTACTTGGAATGTACTGGTATGTAAAATAGCTGAGTGAAATAGAAACATGTAGAATAATATGGAAACAGCATCAACTCAAAGTAATCATCATATAACATCAAACTGCCAAATGTCTATCTATACAAGAATAAAGAGTAGATAAGTGACCCGACAACAACTCAAACTCATCAATCATCTCAGACTCATCTCAAAGGAGCTAACCTCCTTTTATCTCATCCCATCTTATCTTATCTCAACTCAGAGTACTCAAGGTAGAAAATTTATGGGAGTTTCTCTTATCCGACAATAATCACTTATGAGCCAGTGAATGTACAACAATCTCACTGATGTTGCCACAGTCGTTCCAAACTTGCTAGGTAGGGAACACCCCGAAACCATATCAGCTCACCCAATATGGAGTCAATCGTCAATAAGTCCGCTATTGTTTCAGGGACTGTTACTCTCGAGGGGACCATAATATATGTGATGGTTTCTAGCCTCACCTACGTTTGGCGACGTAGTTTGATGAATTCGAGTTGGACTAATTCTCCCTCTTTCGGTACTCGATACTCCTCCCATGACTCAATGCTCATTAAACCTCCATCTCAACCAATCTCATAGGTAATCGACCCCCGTCAACAATTGGTATTTGATAGGGAATCAAACCCTGTCATCATTCAATTCATCGGGACTCTAACCCTTTCATCAATCAATCTCATAGGGGCTTTAACCCTTTCATCAATCAATCTCATCAATGACTCAAGATTTAGAACAATCATTAGGAAGCAATTGAATAGACACATCGGTAGAATGCATTTATAGAGACTCATAAGTCAGTCAAATTCCATCAACTCATCATCATTCTCTCATCACAATCAACAATCTCAACTCAAGGGTCTAGACTAAATTCTTAAGTTCATTATGCATGCTTTTCAAATTAATTATGTAGGGTTATGCATATTCTCATGAATACGTTCAATTTAAGAGAATGAGTAGCATGATGATCATCAGTGTAGAAAACATGTAATTTCCAATAAATTTTTAAGAAAACCATCAAGGGTTCATGCATGGAGACTCTTGAACCATCAACTCATCTATGGCCATTTATGGGGCACATGAGAGAACAATCCCATGCTTTTAGTTATAGCTTTTAGGTATACTCCAGATCAAGTTAGAAAAATGGAAGACTCCAATCGAATAAGAAAACAACTACAACCTCTGGAACTTATACAACTAGTAATACCTTTTCCTCATGGCTTACCTGTTTTTCTCTTAACTTTAAAGCTTAAAGCTATGCCTTGATGACACGTCTCTATTTTTCTGGTCAAGATAAAAGGATTAAGGAAGAATTTTTTGTTGATGAAAACGTGGTGCAATTTCCACACCAAATTAAACAGAATATAGAAGATGAAATACTAGGAACAGCTAAAAGTGTCAATGCCTGTAACAGTGCAACAGTACAACGAGGTAACTATGCCTTCAATTTTGTAGTAAATTCATTAAATTTTTGGGCTATCTTTGTTTCTAGAATTGCATTGTTGAATCTTTTCATTGATTATCCTTCTTATTTTTCATACTCTTAGCTTAGATACATAATGGACTTCGTCTCTATTTCCCAATATTCTTTTTGTCATCGAATTTAAGATGGATAATTACAGAGTATCCATTCTCCTATGCTATGGGATATAGAAGTCTAATTATATGTAGAATATTTGTTGAGGCAACAACAATACTCCTTTTCTTTTGGTGCTCCTAGGATGATCATTAAAAAACTGAGCAAGTGGGACAAGGTGCATAAGATCGCGATAATTTTTTATTCATAAGTCACATGAAAAATATTTATGGTATGGTAGAAGGCTTGATCTATTGATCTAACTAGCTTGTCCAACTTCCAATACAAGTTACCCATTCACAAAAATTAAAAATAAGTTAAAAAAAAAGATTTTTCGCTGAATTAGGAAATGTTATATTGATTGAAGAATGGTATAAGAATGATGCGATCATTGTTAATCAATCAAATTGGAGATCCTATAGCGCAATATACTTGGACAAGTCTCTAAGAGGGTTTATTTTAGAAAATGATTATGGAGGAGAAAGATAATTTAAACCTGCTTTTGAAGTTAGTTTCTGAAGTATAATTTAAATAGGTTCCACAGGGTTTAATATTCTAGGACAAAAAAGTTGGCAGCAAAAAGAAGTAAGTTTTGTCAGTTGTTTGATTGGATTTGGGTATCATACTCTTGGGACATTTACATTAGCTGTGCCGACTTTATTATTCCTTTGATATGGGATCTGAATTTTTACCTAAAAAAAGAAATTTCTAACTTTACACTAATGAGTTGTTGTAGTCATTTAATAGTGACTTTTTATATGTCTACACTCGGTCACTGATGATTACAAGAGTTGTTGTATCAAGATCCATAGATCTTTATTTGTTTTCATGCTTTAACTAAAATCATGCTTGTAAGCCAAATTCTCAAGTTTTTCTTTTTCCTTCTTTTTGTAAAAAGACAATATATTTATTCATAAGTTAAGTTGTAAAGTTATCAACACTTGTGCTCTAAACTTCAGGTATTCTTTTTTTTTCTGCCTATATTTCCTTTTTGTCATCTCCCTTAGTAAATGGTCTCCATGTCTTGTCTTTCCATTCCAAGAAATATTGTGGCTGTATTTGAAGAAAAGGTTATGGATAAACGAATTTGAACTTGATTATTGTGCTTTAGTTCTTTAAATGGATGCTTAGTATAGGAAGTGACTCCAACTTAAGATGTTATTTCTTATTACTACTGGAACATCGAAAAAGGATGTTATTCCCCGGCTAGTGGGTATAATACCTAATTTTGTATCATCACAGATTCTAGTCCTCTTTATCTTTTCAACCAAACCTTCTGCTATTATCCGCGCAGAATTATTCTCAAACTATCTCAAATGAGTTCCTGGCTTTGGTTCACCTGGAAAGCAACAAACTAGAGCTGTGAAATGCTTACCAAATGAAGATGTTGATGAATAAGTTGTTTTTACCACAAGTTGGAAATAGATAAAGGTTACTTTAGAATAATGAAGTTTCAAAATATGTGCTCAATTACCCTTTTTGTTCTTTGATGAGTAGATGTTGTGTTTAGAATTCCTCTATGCTCATAGAGCTTAGGCACTCCCAAATTCGGATAAAGGAGAGTTGTCGTGGATTGACCACCACAAAAAAGTTGTAAAATTATGGTGAATGCTCTTTGTAATGAGTTACCTTAAAAAAAACTCTTTTTAATGAGTTTATTAGGATAAGCTCTTTTGGACATGCTCTACATTGGCATTCTGATATTGATCCACCTCTCAAGTCGTGCTTTAGAGGAAAATAATGACAAAAGGATTAAAAGTTGAATAGTTCTGGACAAACATAACTGCTACAGCAGTTGCCTAACAACTATTCCCTTGATTTGCTCTAGCAGTTGGTTTAGCCATTATTAGTCCTAGTTTGTAGTATATGGTGTCAGTTTTATCCTATCATGTTTTCTATAATATTTAGTTAGGATTAGTCAATTACAGTATATAATTCATAATTAAAACTACTGTACTAGAGTCTTATCCTCTCCATATAGAAAGATTTTTGCACAAACTATTACTAGTAAATTTACTTCTTCATCGTGTTTTTTCAGTTCTCTTCTTCTAGTTGCTATCAGTTTTGGTATCAGAATAATTTAGTGTAACATGGTAAATACCAGACGTCTAATTCTCAAGATGACATTTACAATGTTGGATCTCTTGTCCAATAATTATATGCCATAGCATCAAAATTAAATACGATTAACTTACGATGAGCAGACATTGCAACATCAAGAGCCCATATTGGTTGCATCCAATGAGATAATCCAGTCGTTGAAATTGTAGTGAAGGAAAATCCACTTGGCAAGAAGAAGAAGACGACATTGATAATCCAAATTGATGAAAAAAATCCTTGTTGAAGGCTATATACAAAGATGGAGTTCCCTAAATTTGAAGGAGGTGATCCAGATGATGGATTTGAAAGCAGAATAATATTTTTGCTATTATCAAACTCACGAGGAACACAAAGTTGACATTATAGAGATGTATTTGGAAGGGGATGCTCTAGATCTCTTTTTTTTGGATAAATCATGAGCGAACTTTGCTTTGTTGGGAAGAGCTTGTTAAAGCATTGCAAGAAAATTATGGTCTTCTGGGGATCCAAAATCTTGATCGCACCCTTGTAGCATTCAACAAATATGTTCTACACAAAACCCTTAGATTGATGGTTCAAGTGGCTCAGGCTTGGCTAGGGATTTACATGATGAACCTAGCCATGACCCAATGACTTTAGTAAAGGTTAAGTTCAAGTGGAGGAAGATCTTGGCATTGGCTTGGCCAGGGCATGCAAGGCAAGATGTGGGTAAGGCATGACACGGGATGGGCAAAGCTAAGGCAAGGCAAGGCTGGGATCGTGTCATGATCATGGCTAAACAACTTTGAGGATAATTTCTGGACAAGGACAATGGCTTGGGGAACTGGACCATAATGGCAAGCTATGCAGGGTAGGACCTAGCATGGCATAGGCATGTGGGCATGTGTGAAGCTATGCGACTGAGATGGTGTTTTGGCGCCAGATTTGAAGGCTGCATATGTGTGCCTTGTACATATGTGGGCAGTTGGGCAATTTTGGCAGTTACTGGCTATTGTAGGCTTGTCAGCATTGTAATAAGGCTTGTAGATTCGAATTTAAATAAGGCCTATCAGTTGGGATGTCAATGAAAACTATGGGCATGTGACTAGGTGTTGTGGCATATTTAAAGGCACAGGCAAATCAATCTCAAGCAGATCTGGCCAGATGAATTTTATAAGGCTAAGTGTTTGTGTGCTTTCTTTGTAGCATGAGTTTACTACAAAGTTGGAACTTAAACTTGTATGTTCTTGTGTTGTCCTAAATTCGTAGTCATCAGCTAAGTGTTGAACTAGATCAAATCAAGAGCGAAAATGTTGAGTCTAAGGGTGCTAGGCTGCCTAAGTGGGTTAGATCATAATGGTTGACCCCATCACAACTGGTATTAGAGCCAAGGTGTTTCAACATGAGAAATGGTTGGCGGAAGTAGTTACAACAAGTTACGTGAGAAAGTTGCACGATTGGAAGCCATTTTGGGCATGACAAACAACGATCGGCCATGGTTGATTTTCTGACACAGGTCAGGGCATCGATGCTGGGATAAAGACCTACCGTGGTGCTTTTGATGGCTACTTTGCCGTGTTGCAGGCTTTTTGTGAGTTTGTGGGTACACAAACTGAGGTCCTTAAGAAGAAAAATGAAGATCTAAAGGTGAAAGTGAACACTCTCCATTTGGTTATTATAAATCTGCCCAGGGGAGGTGAGGAACATGCCAAGTCCAAAATTTCTGAAATAAAATTGTTTGATGGTGTTCGTGGGGCCAAAGAATTGGAAAAATTTTTGTGGGACTTGGAGCATTATTTTTCTATTGCCCATGTTATTGAAAATGACAAGTTGAACATGACAATTTGATATTTTCATGGGGATGCGATCCTCTGGTGGTATACTAAGTGTGCTAGTGATGAGGGTGTAAACAAACCCAAGGTTGATACTTGGGAAAAGTTGAGGGACGCACTTTGTGAGAAATTCCTGCCAAGCAACTCATCCTGAGTTGCTAGGGATAGACTAAAATGATTGAAGTGGGATTTATTCAGGATTATGTGAAAGAATTCTCATCATTGTTGCTAGATATTTAAAATATGTTAGATGAAGATAAGGTGCATAAATTCATTTCTTGAATGCAAGGATGGGCACAAAACGAATCAGGCAGGCAGAAAATGCAAGATTTATCTCGTGCAATTGCTGGTGCAGATGCTTTGATCAATTTTCGGTCAAATATTATTACCACTGGCCCGACTCACTCATCTAAAATAAATAAGAAAGAGAAGGGCAAGGACTAGAAGAGAGATAAACGAAGGAAGGATGGAAATGATAAAGGCAAGGGAAAAGTAGACACTGCTTCGTCTAGTCAAAACAAACAAGGTCGGAAAAGTTTGCTAGACTTTCCAAAAACCAGGACATCAAGCAAGGAACTTCCCAAAATAGGGGAAGATTAATGCCCTCTTGACCAAAGAGAAGAAGTAAACAATTGAGAAAGGATAGGAAATTGTTGTATATGTCAATCCACTACATTTGATAAATACCCTTTCTAGTGTTAGTATGATAGATATAGATGACGGAAATGCTGTAAAGGATGTTGCCTATATAAGTGCGGTTGAGTCAGTAGATGACTTATCTGGTGCTTATGGAACTTTGATGTACGTTTGATATGAAAATTGAGGACGAAAATTTGATTGCAATGGTAGACACTAGTGCTACCCACACTTTTGTAGCCTTAAAGATAATCAAAGAATATGGATTGGAAGTGACTGATTGTCCAATAAAAATGAAGGTTGTCAACTCTGCTGCAAAACTAGACTATGACATGGCTACAACACATGCCTTTGAAAATTAGGCACTAGTTTGGTGTGCATACGTTGATAGTAGTGCTACTTGATGACTTCAATATACTGTTGGAAATTGACTTTATGAGAAAGTTTAAAGTTGCTCCGATTCCTTATTTGAATGGACTTATGCTGATAGAAGATAAAGACCCTAAGTTCATGAAGGGAATACACTCTTTTGACGAAGAAAGTAAGAAAAAAACCAGAACCACTACATTATTGTTGGCTATTGGTTTCGAAAAGGGCTTGAAGAAAGGTGAACCTACGTATCTTGCTACCATGGTGGAAGTAAAGCCATATGTGCGGATTGAAGTTCATGAAGATGTTGCAAAGTTGCTGAATAAATACAAGGATGCGATGCTTCGTAAACTGTTAAAAGAGTTTCCTCCAAGGAGGAAAATCGATCATGATTCCTTGATCAGTGCTGCCACCACAACCTCCTTACTACATGTCTCCATTGAAGTTGACTTAACTTCGAAAGCAATTGTTTATGTTACTGGATGCTGGGACGATTCGGCCTTTAAAGGCTTCATTTGGTGCACCTGTTTTATTTCTGAAAAAGTAAGATGACAGTCTTAGGATGTGTGTTGATTACAGATCATTGAACAAAGTGACAGTGAAGAATAAATATCCAATGTTTCTGGTTTAAGACTTGCTGGACAGGTTATCTAAGGCTAGTTTCTTTTCTAGGTTAGATTTGATGTTTGGCTATTGGCAAGCACATTGCCGAAGGGGTTGCCCCAAGACCACTTGTGTAATTAGATATGGTAGCTATGAATTCCTTGTAATGTTATTTGGGCTGACTAATGCCCCAACTACTTTTTGCAGCTTAATGAACATTTTTCTTTATGATTATATTGATGACTTTGTAGTAGTCTACTTAGATGACATAGTCATGTATCGTAGGACTATAGAAAATCATCTGACGTATTTGAGGAAGGTGTTGCAATGACTTGGAGAGTATCAACTCTATGTCAAGATGGAAAAATGTGAATTTTCTAGTCACGAAATCAAGATTCTGGGACATTTAGTAAGCGAAAACCAAGTGTGCTAGGACCTTAAGAAGTGCACCCAATCATAGAATGGTAGACACTTAACGGGGTTAAGGAGCTAAGATCATTTTTAGGACTTACAAATTATTACCAAAAATTCATTGCAGGCTATTCAAAAAAGGCTGCCCCATGGACAGATTTGCTTAAGAAAAATATGAAATGGGCTTGGTTAGACGCAAGGGAGAAAACTTTCAACTCATTAAAGAAGGCCATTGATTTTGAACTAATATTGTGGTTGTCTGACTTTGATCTACCATTCGAAGTGCACAAGATGCCTATGATATGCTGTTGGGGTTATGCTAGTACAAATTGAACATCTTGATACTTTTGAAAGTAGAAAATTAAATCCTATGGAACAAAGGTATCCTACTCATGAAAAGGAGATGGTGGGAGTACTCCATCTCCTAAGAACAAAGTTTGTTGTCAAGGCAGACAATGTTGCCAATACCTAATTCAAAACTCAATAGAAATTGAGTTCGAAGCAGGTAAAATGGCAAGAGATATTAGCAGAGTATGACTTTGTTTGGATACATAAGCTAGGAAAGCAAAACCAAGTGGCAGATGCATTAAGTCACAAAGTGGTATTTGCTGTTGTTTATGCAATTACTAGACTTGAATCTAACTTTCTTGATAATATTAAGTTTAGTGCTACATATGATTCATTATACATTAAGTTAATTGATCAAGTAAAAAAGGTCACAGTTATATGGTATTGAATCGAGGACGATCTGCTTTATTTCAAAGAGGGAGAATCGTTGTACCTCAAGGTGATGAGTTGCAAAGAGATTCCTTAAAAAACACATGATACAGTTTATGTTGGACATTCAGCCGTTGAAAGGATGTTGGCATTACTGTCCCGAAGTTATTTTTGGCCAAAAAGAGAAGATGACATTGAGGCCTATTCGAAGTCATGTTAGTGTGTCAAGTGGACAAGACCGAACAAAAGAGGGAAGCTGATTTAGTATAGTCTCTACCCATTGTGGAGTGTCCATAGGCTTCTGTTTCAGTGTACTTCATTAGCAGAAATTCAAAAGTGGATGGAAAAGCATTTATCATGGTTGTGATTGATAAGTTCTCAAAATATAGTATTTTTGTTGCTGCTCCTACTTTATAACAACAACAACTACAATAATAACAACATACCCAGTGAAATCTAATTGCTCCTACTTTATGTTTTTCTGAAATAGCTACTGAGTTATTCTATAAACATGTTCTAAAAAACTTTGGGGTTCCATTAGATATTGTGAGTGATCATGATTCTAGGTCCATTAATCGGTTTTGGACTGCTCTATTCAATATGATAGGCACTGATTTGAAGTTTTCAACAGCAAACCACCCACAAACTGATGGACAGACAGAGAGAATCTATCATCTGCTTGAGAAATATCTTAGACACTATATGACTGCAATTCAAAGGAATCGCGTTGAATTATTAGATAGTGCTTATATTTGCTATAACTTGCACAAGTCTTCTGCAACAGAGAAGAGTCCATTTGAAGTAGTGTTGGGCATGTAGCCTAACACGCCATTGGAAGTCGCAAAATTTAAGTCACAAGTGAAATGAGTGGGAAAAGCAGGAAGTGCTAGATGAAGCACAAGACAACTTGAGATAGAAAGCAAAAAGATGAAAAAGTATGCTGATAGACATTGGCGTGCTATGGAATTCCAAGTTAGAGAAGGGGTGGCTGAAATCGAATCTACAAATCTAAAAAAAATTCAGTAGCAAGATAATTCATCATGGGCTGATGAAAATATGATGGACCTTTAGAAGTTATGGAAAATGTGGGTGAAGTCGCTTATCGGCTGAACTGGTGGAAAGACTATAGATTCACCCTACATTTCATGTGAGCTACCTGAAGCCTTTTCATGAAGATGCTGAGGATCCAACATGGTTGGAAATCAGATGTGCTCCTCTTGTTGTGCTAATACAATTTGAAGATTTTGGATCATAGGGCCTAAGAGCATAGCAAGATGAATGGGTGGACAAAATTCCTGATTCAATGGAACAGGAAGCAGACATGTGCTACAACCTTAGAGAAAGGATCATCATTGTGGCAGTTCAATGATGAAATTCAAGCGTACCTAGATTCTACCTCATTGAGGAAAATAACTCATCTAGTGGGGAAAGTTTGTCAAGCCCTCAACTTAATGGTCCGAGTGGCTCAAAAATGCACATTGACACTACGAAAACAAGAACAACATGTGGAATCGAGAGAAAAAAAGTAAAGATAGATAGATTGACACAAGAAAAGAAAATCAAAAGCAACCTAAAGGCATACTAAACCTAAAAACCTCAATTGATTAATCCAAATCAAGCACTGAACCTCTTATGTTAACCTCGGAAAAAATTGGATGCACCTCGCAACCAATGTTTCTAAGCAAAGATCAACGAAAGCTTGTACCAAGCTCTCAACACTCATACAAGAGTTTTCAATATTAATATTCAAAGAAGTCTACCTAAAAATGAGCAATTAATGAGCTATTTATAGTCTTAGGTTATTTAGTACAAAAATGTCCCAAAAGTGGCTGAAATAGAAAAAAAAAGGGGTTAAAAAGGCCATCATTATTTTGACTTAATGAATCACCAAATTGGCACCACATCACCGAATTTGACAGCGTCAAAGTCTCGATAGTTCTGGATTATTTGGCCTTCTAGTACGCTATTATCGAACTCGATAAGAGGATCACTGATTGCTTCCCCCATCACCGAAATGAACAGTGCCTCCTCTACCTTGTCTTCACCTTTCCAAGCTATCTTCCACAGATGAAACCCCTTTTTTGGCCTCATTAATAGCTCAAGGACCTATGATTTCTTGAATAGCCCATGTATACTTTGTAGTTCCCAAGCTTGACTCCTAGTGAATTCCCTTGACGCGCTCTGGCTCGTATCATCCTCTCCTTCTTAAAAAGAATTTGTCCTTAAATTCAGTTCTTCCTCATCCACAAAAGTTGGAGACAAATCACATACATTGAAAGTGTTGTGGACTTGATATTCCGATGGAAGGTCAACCCTATAGGCATTTTCATTGAGTCTCTCAAGCACTTGAATGGACCATCACCGCTTGGCATCAACTTAGTCTTCCTTTGATTGGGGAACCTCTTTTTGCGAAAGTGTACCCATACCCAATCCCTGATTTAGGCACAACCTTTTTTTGACCTTTGTTATCCTTCTTTGCCATGTCTTGATTCTTCTTTTCAAGGTGAAGTCAAACTTTCTCATGGAGCTTCTTCATGGCTTCCGACCTTTTATTTTCATCTAAGCTCAAAACAACATCTTGGGAAGGAGGAGTTAAATCCAAGAGGGTTAGGGGATTAAAGCCATATACAACCTCAAATGGAGACACACTAATAGTTCAATGAATAACACAATTGTAAGCAAATTCAATTAGTGGTAAATTTTCCTCCCATGATGCCAACTTTCCATTTACCATGGTGCAAAGCATAGAACCTAAGGTCCTATTCACAACTTCGATTTTAGCCATTTATGGGTGATAAGAAGTTGGGAACAACAATTTGGTACCAAGCCTAACCCATAATTCTTCCCAAAAGTGACTAAGGAACTTGGGATCCCTATCACTTATAATGGTTTGAGAAATTCCATGTAATTTAACAACATTTTCAAGAAATAAAGACGCAACTTGAGGTGCATCATCACATTTGTGACATGGAATGAAATGAACCATTTTTGAAAATCGATCAACAACTACAAAAATGCTATCTCGGCCTCTTTTAGT
This sequence comes from Solanum rostratum, assembly GCA_029948455.1. NCBI lineage: Eukaryota > Viridiplantae > Streptophyta > Magnoliopsida > Solanales > Solanaceae > Solanum > Solanum rostratum. The sequence goes on from CM057047.1 coordinate 27,770,974, forward strand.
CCTTGGAGAACCCCAAACAAAATCCATAGAAATATCAAGCCAAGGTCTTTAAGATGTGGAAAGTGGAGTGTAGAACCCTAAGGGAAGGAGGCATGACTTAGCATGTTGGCGCTCAATGCATTGGCTACAAATTTGCACAATATCTTTATGCATCTTGGGCCAATAAAATTGCTCCTCCCAAATTCCTTTAGCTTTGTCCACACCAAAGTATCCCATCAATCCTCCATCGTGTGCCTCCCGCAGAAATAATTCTCTCCAAGAGCCTATAGGCACACATAATCTCTTGCCTTTGAACTAGAAACCGTCAAACTTGGAATAAGGAGTAGAACATCTATCCCTAAGCCATCTTTCCCTTTTGTCATTCTTCACAATCTTGACAGATTGAAGAAAATATAGCGTATTTTGGATAAAATGTCTTCAAACAATCAAAATCAAGCAATTTAGAAGACAAAGTACTTACGACACATGTTTTCTAGACAAGGCATCAACCGCCAAATTTTCCTTTCCTTTTTTGTATTGAATTACATAAGGAAAAGTTTCAAGGAATTCAATCCATTTGGCGTGCCTCTTGCTCAACTTACCATGACCCCATACATGCTTTAGGGACTCATGATCGGTCCAAATAACAAATTCTTTGGGCCACAAGTAATGTTGCCAATTTCTCAATGCCCTAATTAAAGCATAAAATTTAAGATCGTAAGTGGAATAATTCAAAGTGGCACCTAAACATTTTCTCAAAGTTGGGCAATTGCAACAAGGGAGCAAAACTAAGCATGGATTTCAAGGTCCTAAAGGTCTTTGATTGCTCCTCACCCCACTTGAAAGGTTTATCCTTTTGGATTAACTCGGTTAAGGGCCTGCCTATAAAAACTAGCCAATCCATGAAAGCTTTGAACATTAATCATGGATTTCAGAGTTGGCCAATTCTTAATAACATCTATCTTAGATTCATCAACCTCAACTCGCCTTGAACTCACAACAAAGCCCAAAAAAAAAACTTTATCAACATAAAATGAACAGTTTTCAAAATTAACATAAAGTTCTTCCTTTCTAAGCACATCAAAAATATATTTCAAATGCTCTACATGTTCATTCATGGCTTTGCTATAGACCAAGATATTATCAAAGTAAACAATAACTTCCCTATGAAGGGTTTATCACGTGGTTCATGATTCGCATAAAAGTACTAGGAGCATGAGTGAGACCAAAAAGAATCACCAACTATTCATATAGACCAAACTTAGTCTTGAATGCAATTTTCCATTCGTCACTGGGGTACATCTGGATTTGATGATAACCACTCCTAAGATCAATCTTTGAAAATACATAAGAATCATTGAGCTCATAAAACATATCATTTAATTGAGGAATAGGTCTCGATGATACTTAACCGTGATTTTGTTGATGGCTTGACATCCCACACATATGCGCCACATTTCATCCTCTTTGGAATCAAAATAATCAGAATGACACACGGACTCATACTTTCTCTTACATAACCTTTGTTGAGGAGTTCCTCAACATGCCTTTGAAGCTTTTTGGTGTCTTTCAGGTTGCTTTAGTAAGCCGATTTGTTGGGCAATTGATATCCCGACACAAAGTCAATTTGATGCTCAATTCCTCAAAGTAGAGGTAATCCACTAGGAAGCGATTTTGGGAAGACATCCTCATATTCCTGCAAAAGTAGGGAAATAGAATGGGGAAGAGAAGCAAGAGAATGGTAAGTTTATAACACATGATCCATGTGTAGGATAAGGTTCAATGATCTCTTGGCTTTAACTTCCTCCCTTATCTCCTTGTATCTAGCCAACATCACCTTTGTCTTCCTTTCCCTTCTCCTTTCTTCCGCCTCTTCATCCTCAACTTCCACATGTTCCACTCTTCTCTTATTTTTATTCCTCAACTCACTCATTTTTGGATACACTTCATTGACTTGAGAGGGTGACATAAGATGAAGGACATATATATGACCATCAAACACAAGTGAGTACTTATTGGATCTCCTATCATGTTTAGTTGCACAGTCATATTGCCAAGGCCTTTCTAGTAGCACATGGCAAGCTTGCATTGGGACCACATCACATAAGATCTTATCTTGGTACTTTCCAATTTGGAATTTTATTCAACGTTTGTCTTTGCACACTCAATTCCCCCCACTGACTCAACCACTGAAGTTTGTAAGACATAGCATGCTTAGTGGTAAGGAGTTTTAAGAAATCCATTAATGTAATGTTAGCAACATTTGCACAACTTCCACTATCAATGATCAAGGAACACACATTACCTTTGATGAGGCACTTGGAATGGAAGAGATTTTTCCTTTGACTCAGATCATCCATGACCTTGCTAATTATGACTCGCCTCACCATATACATTGGCACAATGAACTCTCCTTCTTGAGGCCAAGCATCTTTAATTTGGAGTCTTTCTCATCAAACCATTGGGAACAACTACATCTCTCCCTTCACATGGATCTTGTTCCTCACCATCATCACCTTCAAGTTTTCCATCATCTTGGGATTCATCTTTATAACCTTCTTCATGATCCACTTCTTCAGCAAGATACAACCCTCCTCCTTGGACTAGGACATTCAATCGATTAGGACACTCCTACATCATGTGATCCCATCCTTTACACTTGTGACATTGAATACCTTTAGGATACTTGATCGGTTCTTTGTTTTCTTCTTCTCTCGGTAGATACTTTGGTGCATGGCCTTCAAGAGCTTTCTTCTCATAAGGCTTCTTTAGATCCTTGCCTTTGTTCCATTCTAAAAATGTTTGAGCCTTTTCTTTGTTCTTATCTAAGAATTGGAAGATGACATGCCTTTGTACTTAGACACTCTTTTCTCCTTGAATTTCCTCTCTACCTTAGGAGACGCTTCAAAGATGTTATTCAAACTAGCAAACTTGTGAATTGTCATCTTAGAAGAGATCTCTTTTTTCAACCCTACCTTGAAGCGAATGATGACATGTTCTTTATTCGCATTGTACTCTAGCTTCAAGATCAAATTTTCGAACTCATCATAGAAATCCGCAACATTCTTGTTGTCTTGCCTTAAAATATATAATTTGGCAAACAGATCTTGCCTATACCTTTTCGATACATATTTGACTCTCATAAGGTCTTTCAATTCGATCAATGTTGGTGGTTGTCCTCCTTATAGAATACAGTGGTGTCTATTTATGTATTCTCACCATATAATTGCATACCTTTCAAATTAAGCAATAGCAAAGGTACTCTTTTTGATCTAGGCTAAATCATTGACTTGAAAGATCCTTTCACAAAGTGACTCCAATTCGAGATAAGCATTGGGATTCAATTCTCCTTTGAAAGTTGGGAGACTAGTCTTTGTAGAGTTGATTTCTACATCTTGACCTCCATTTCCACCTTGGTCAATGTTATGATGACCTCTTTGAAATTTGACATATTAGTTAGCTTGCACTTCTTTGAAATCTAGCGATTGCTTCAAATAAGGTCTTCTTCCGGGTAGAATCGGACCAAATCAACCTCCGCAACCTTGATATACCATTTGTCCTCTCGGTATATTTCTTTGGACATCATTCCAGGATGCCTATTCATCTTCACCTTCATATCCCTCACGGTACTCTTCACCCCTCACTTCCTCGACTTGGATTGGTCGGTGTCAGGTTTAGGGTGCTTGGAAGGGTGGATTTTGGTTTAGTAGTGCTTGGTAAGGTCGGTATGGGTTTGATGGAGCTTTTTGTTGATTTTGGGTTACCTCCTGGCTGTCTCTGCACCCCTACCTCTTGGTTGCATGTTATTATGGGCATTGGAGTTGGGATTCATTGGTGTTGGATTGAACACTTAATGGAAGGTTTGGGGTGTCATAGTAGGAGAAGTAGGATGGTTAGGACCACTTGTGGAAGCTCGACATGTTGTTTGTGGAGTGGTATTCATAGAGTTAATTCGACCCTCTATATTGATCGTTATGCCATCCATAGCCAACACACTACCTTGAATGGTGGATACTTGACCCTCCATGACTTCCATTCTCCAACTCATATTGGTAATCACTTCCATTATAGCATCCAAAGTAACTCCTCCGGTAGGTGCTGGAGTTTTATTCCCACTTATCATGGTACCTACTAAAACAACACTCAAACAAAGATAATAAACAACGTAACCGTTAGTAAAACAAAACTCACAATTGCTCGTGCTTACACACCTTTGACTGCCTCCCAAATTGGCTCACCTAAGGTTGAAGATTGCTTATATTAAGTTGTTTTACGCTTGGCAGGAGTGAATTCTTGTTTCAAGAAGAATGAATGACTCAATCAAGGCAAACAAACTCGAATCAAGAAGTTAACTACGAAATAAAATGAATAAAAGCACAAAAGAAATGACACTAGCAAAGAACAGGATTCAAGAACTAAAGAATCAACAAGTAGATCAATTATGTGTTGAAAATTAGATTAGGAATCTTGACAATGGACAATAATCAATAGAAGGGAAACCAAGAATTTAGAACCGTAGACTGGTTGATGATCGGAGCCCCAAAATTTGTGTTTTGAAAGTCAAAATTGAAGTTCGGTTCATAAACCTGGACTTTGACTGATTCACCAGACTGTTGAATGGTCCTATTTGCGTCGCCAAATGTGACAGAAATTTGTTGGAAATAGGAAGTCTCAGGTACGATTCGATGCATTAGCGAGTGAGCCCTTTTGCATCATCGAAAGTGACAGTAAGTTGTCTCAATTATTTGATCTCAGTGCAATTCGGCAGATTGCCGATTGAAGTGATTTTGACCGCACTTCTAATCCGTTAGTTCACTTTTGGATTCCGAATTGACTTTCTTATGAGTCCCTTGTAATTCTTTCACTTAACACTTGCCCCTTTTGGTAAATTCCAAATGTACAAACACAATTATTCCTTCTTTTCTAGCACTTTTTGGATCAACCCTTCTAGGAAGATTCTTATCTTTTGAATATTTGAATATTCCCAAGAACACTATCAACAAGATAAAGACCCAAGATAAAATCCTTAAAATTTGTGGCTCGAAATTTCATGAAATTCGAGATTTAAGTTCTCATTGATGAGGAGAATGAACCCAAATAGTTTTTATCCTTCAATTCCCATCCAATTTCTTTAGATTCAAAGACCTACTTTCTTCTTCTTCAAGCTTCTTCAATTAGCCATGGTGGAATCTTCAATGTAGCCCAAGAAAAGGAACACAAAAGCAACCTAAAGGTATATTAAACCTAAAGACATCAATTGATTAATCCAAATCAAACACCGAACCTTTTACGTTGACCTCGATGGAAACTGGATGCACCTCGCAGCCAACGTTTCTAAGCAAAGATCAACGAAAGCTTGTACCAAGCTCTCAACACTCATGCAAGAGTTTTCAATATCAATATTCAAAGAATTCTACCTAAAAATGAGCAACAAATGAGCTATTATAGTCTTAGGTTATTTAGTACAAAAATGGCCTAAAAGTGGTCAAAATGGAAAAAACAGCGTGAAAGAGGCCATCACCATTTTGACTCGGTGGATCACCGAATTGGCACCATGTTGCCGAATTTGACATAAGGCTCGATAGTTTTGGATTATTCAGCGATCTAGTACACAATCGCCGAACTCAATTAGTGCCTCCTCTACTTTGTCTTTACCTTTCCAAGCTATCTTCCACACATAGGACCCCTTCTTTGGCCTCATTACTAGCTCAAGGACCTTAGACTTCATGAATAGTCCTTGTATACTTTGTAGCCGACTCCTAGTAAATGGCCTTGATGTGCTTCAGCTTGCATCATTCGGGCTTGGCCAGGGATTTACATGATGAACCTAGCCAAGACCCAATGACTTCAGTCAAGGTTAAGTTCAAGTGAAGGAAGACTTTGGCATTGGCGTGACCAGGGCATGCAAGGCAAGACGTGGCTAAGGCATGATAAGGGCTGGGCAAAGCTAAGGCAAGGCTAGGATGGTGACATGATCGTGGCTAAACAAGTTTAAGGCTTGGTGTTAGACAAGGAAAATAGCGTTGGAACTGGACCACAATAGCAAGCTATGCGGGGCAAGACCTGGCATGGCACAAGCACGTAGGCAGGCGCGAAGCTAGGCAGCAGAGGCAGTGTTTTTAAGCTAGATTTGAAGGTTGCCCACGTGTGCATTGCATATGCATGGGCAATTGGGCGATTTTGGTAGTTACTAGCAGTTGTAGGCTTGTCAACATTATAAATAAGGCTTGGAAATTCAAATTTAAATGTGGCCTATCAGTTGAGGGTATCAACTGAAATTAATAGGCTTGTAACTGGCATGTGACTGGATGTTGTGGTCTATTTAAAGGTACAGGTGGACCAGTCTCAAGCACATTTGACTGGAAAGAATTTTTTAAACCCAAGTGTTTGTATATTTTCTTTGTGGCACGAATTTAATACAAAGGTAGGGCTTGTTCCTGCACGTGCTTGAGTTGTCCTAAATTCATATTCGTCGGCTAAGTGTTGAACTACTAGATCAAGGAAAGAGAGAAATGACCGAGTCTAAGGGTGCTAGATTAAGGGTTGAACCCATTACAAGTATCATCAAGAATTCGCAAAACGTTCTTCTAGGGTCACAAACTGTCCAGGTCACTGTCTCTTACAGCTTGTTTGGATGGTGGTTTGCCATGGTTTCATAATGTATGGTACTGTATAGTATGGTATGGTATGGTATCATACAGTGCCGTACTATACAATGTTTGGATAGACTGTACGGATTGCTATGGTATGGTATCATACAGTGCCGTACCATATAATGTTTGGATAGACTGTACAGATTGCTAATGTTAATAATAATTTGTTGTTTGATTTAACTGTATGGTACTGTATCGTATCTTATAAATTTACAAAAATATCCTTAATTATTATAAATATTTAATTTATCAATAGTTTTTTTTAATAACTTTTAAAAAAGAAAAATACATAGAATCGAGTAGGGAAACATACAAACTAATATATCTTCATTCTATACAAACAATACAAGAAAATAAAAAAGTAAGAACCTTTAAATAAACGAACCTCAAAAAATACACTAAAACATGAAAGAAAAGACGGTAGGTGGAAAAGAAGTTTCAAAAGTTGATGCGGAGAAAGTAATAAAAAAATAGTACATATATTATGGTAAAGTTTAATAAAGAATAAATGATAAATTATAATTATTTAAATTTAAATAAGGGTATAATTGGAAAAAAAATAAGAGAATAATGGGATACCACCAAATTGGTGGTTTAAAAAAGTATTGTTACAAACCATAAAACAAAACCATACCATACAATATAATTAATGAAACAATCAAAACAAACGTCGTACTCTTAATAAACCTACCATACCGTACTATGAAAAACCACCATCCAAACAAGCTGTTAGGGGTGTTCCTGAATGGGTTAAAAGAGGAACTTAAATCTGATGTTAGGATTCGTAAACCTAGAATAGATTACAGGGCTATGATTTGGCACTTGAATTTGAGAATGAATTAGGCTAATTCCCAGCAATAGAATGCCTGATTTGACTCACTCAAGCCATTACATTCTATTAGAAACACCCAGAACAATTCTTCATATGTAACAATCCATGCAACATTATTTCTTCCAATCCAGCCGCTTCCCAATCTCTTCAAACATGAACATGGGATACCAAGTGGAGAAATCTAATAGCATAAGGACTTCGTTATCATTGCCATGGGAAATTCGCACGCGGTCATATATGCAAATTTCCAAAACTATCTCTCATGGACCTTACCGGAGAATATCAATTGGAAAATGTTGATGAGGTCAGTGTAGTAGTTGGTGATAACTCTCGAGAAACTAAAATTGCTGAAATTTATTTCCATGCCATTTTGGGACAGCCAGTTGGTGCTACAATGAAGCTTCAGGGTGAAATCAACCATAAAAAGGTCTTAATACTTGTGGATAGTTGTTCCACATATAATTTTGTGGCTAAATCCATTGTGGAGGAACATAAATTTCCAATAGAAATAATTCCAACTTTTGGTGTGCAAATAGGGAATGGGGATATCATACACTGCAATAAAGTTCATCTGAATCTTAAAATTTAATTGTTGGTCTTTACCATCACTCAGGAGTACTACTCTTTTGCACTTGGAGGGGCTAATTTGGTTTTTTCTATCAAGTGGTTTAGCTTCTCTCTATACTATTAAAGCTAACTGGAAGGATATGTTCATAATTTTCAATTGGCAAGGAAACGTTACAAATTGCAAGGCGTAAGGTTGACAAATTTAGCCATGACTTCCCTCCAATACTTTAACATGGTATCAACAGTTCCAGGTAATCCAATTCAAACACTCTTTGATGAATTTTATTTGGTGTTTTCCGAATCAACATCTCTTCCTCCATATAAAACATATTCTCATGCTATTCCTCTGTTACCAAATTCTAAACCTACAAGCATGAGACCTTATTGTTATCCACATGGCCAAAAAACTAAAATTGAGAACCAAGTTGCAGCTTTATTACAATTTGATTTCATCCATCCTAGTTCAAGTCCCTTTGCTATCTCGGTTCTACTAAGAAAGATAATTCTTGGTGGTTTTGTGTCGATCACCATAGCCTTAACAAAATCTATGTCTTGAACAATATCCCATTCACAACTTAACTTTGATGAGTTATTAAATGAGTTACATGGGCCATAATTTTTTCAAAAATTGATCTTTGTTTAGGATACCATCAAATTTGTGTCCAACCTGATGATGTCTATAAAACTGCCTTTCGCACTCACTCAGGCCCTTATGAGTTTCTATTAGCATTTTGGATTCATAAATGCATCATTCACGTTTCAAGGCGCCATGAATGATCTTTTCAAGCCATACCTTAGAAAATTTATCTTAGTATTCTTTGATGATATTCTAATCTATTGTCCTGACCCTTGAACACACCAACAACACCTTCAAACAGTCCTCCATCTTCGCTCTGTCAATTTTTTTGCTAATCCAAGGAAATGTTTGTTTGTTCAACACCATGTTGGGTTTTCGGGTTATGTGATTTCTCAAGATGGAGTAGCTGTGGATTCAGAAAAAACATCTGCAGAGTTGGAATGGCCTGTTCCAAAGAATTTTAAGGAACTTCACGGTTTCTTAGGTCTCACGAGTTACTATAGGTGTTTTGTTAAGAACTATGAGATCATCTCTCATCCTTTAACAGAATTGACCAAGAAAGATGTTTTTTCCTCGAGTACAAGATTAGAAGAGGTTTTCCAAAATCTTAAGAGGATCTTGACATTAGTACTGATGCTTTGTCGTCCCGGCTTAAGTAATGGTGATCGCCTTCCTGACTTGACTCAACAGTTTACAGTCGAGTGTGATGCTTCATCTGATGGAGTAGGAGCTATTTTACTGCAACAGTGTCATCCGGTTTCCTATTTCAAGAAGGGATTTTCCTTTTCTAGTCGCATTATATCTACTTAGGATTGTGAATTGTTGGCTTTGGTTCTTGCATTGAAAAATGGAAGCATTATCTTTTAGGTCGGTGTTTTATTGTCACTACTGACCATTGTAGCCTTAAATATCTCATGCATCAGCAGGGGAGTACTACTGAACAACAACACTTGTTTAAATTATTGCCTTTTGATTTTACTATTGTCTGTAAGTCAGGAAGTGAAAACAAAGGAGTTGATGCGTTATTTCGTTGCCCTCAAAATGCTTATTTTTTGATTTGGTGATTCCTATTCCGTTAGATTTCAGTGATTTGACAGAAGCAATTGAAGTTGATCCATATACTAAGCAGATTCGAGGTCAACTTTCTTCTGATCCATCGGTTCATCCTAATTTCTCATTGTCTGCTAACCATCTTTACTACATAACTCGTCCAGTTATTCCTGATTATCCTAAGCTCAAATCCAATATTTTAGCAGTCACATGATTCTCCTATCGGAGGGCATAGAGGTTACTTGAAAATGTCAAAAGGGCGGTTATTTCTAGCCTTGTTTGAAGCATGATGTTAAGTTGTTTGTCCAGAATTGTTTGATATGCCAGCAACATAAATATGAAACGTTAGCTCCAGTTGGTATCTTACAACCTTTGTCCCTTCCTAACAGAGTTTGGGAGGATATCTCCCTCGATTTCATCGTTGGACTTCCTCCTTCTAATGGCTTTGATACTATTCTTGTGGTAATTGACCAGTTTAGCAAATACAACCATTTTCTTGCTTTATCTCATCTCCTTACTGCTAAAACAGTAGTTGGGGTTTTCTGTAAGGAAATTGTCAGATTGCATGGTTTACCTTGCTCCATTCTTTCGGATCATAATGTTGTCTTTACAAGTGTTTTGGCAGGAACTTTTTCGCCAAGTGACACTCGTCTCTGCAAGGGTACTTCATATCATCCACAATCTGATGGTCAAACGAACGTGGTCAGTCGATGCCTTGAAACTTACACTATTTTGCTCGTGAAAAGCCAAAATCCTGGCTTTTGAAATGATCAAAATAGAAATGATTTTCGAATTTGATTCTATAAAAAAATTCCATCTATGTAGGGCTGAATACTGTTTCAACTGTGGATACCATTCTTCAGCCAATATGACTCCTTTCCAGATTGTATATGGGAGGGAACCACCACTCTTGGATCTGTTCATGGAGAAACTAAAATCCTTGTATAGCAGCTCGTGGAATGAGATAAGATGTCAGAGGAACTACAATCCAATCTTATGAAGGCTCAATGTAGAATGAAGTCTCAAGCTAATTCCAAGTGGCGTGACTTATCCTTTAATGTGGGTGATGCTGTCTTCCTTCGTTTGCACCCTTATCGGGAGAAGAGTTTAGCCAAACATTTTAATGACAAGCTTTCACCTCGATATTTTAGACCATACAAATTGTTCGCAGAGTTGGTCTTGTTTCTTATGAATTGCAGCTTCCTTAGACATCCAAGGTACATCCTATTTTTCATGTCCCATTGCTTCGTCCGGCTCGTGGTTGTTCTGATATTTCTTCCTCTCATGGGTGACAAAATCGGTAACTTATTTGAGTACCTATCCACATTTATCCATTTTAAATGAGTTGGGTGCCTTACCCATTAAAGATGGATAGAAAATGTGTAAAACTCATATTTACCCATTTAAAAATGGGTAATTTAATAAGTAATATTGGTAAAAGAGACTCATTCATAATATAAATTATTTTTTTATTGGAATAAGTTGGCGTGGGTGGGAGTAAGTAAAATTTTTTGAATTTTCTAAAATTTAAATTAACTTTATATTGGGAGGGGAAAAATTATTTTTTTTAAAACATTTGGGGGTAGAGGTGTACATTGGTTGGTTCGGTTTGATTTATCAATTTTCAATTTTTGAATATGCTAAATCAATAAGAAATGAATAAAATAATTTTTATCGATTTTAAGTTCTTAACGGTTCGGATTTTGATTTACCCGATAAGAATGATAATGAGAATTTGCATTAATAAAAGCAGTTGGAGTATGAAAGAGTAAAGACTAAATACTAAAGTGGGTAACTATTCACTTAAGTACGGTAAAGAATAAAATAGGAAAATGCTGGGTAATGCCAACATCCTAGCAAGGCCCATGAAGGGGCTTGGGTAGCCCGGGTCGGAGTCATGATCGAACATGGCGCTTGCATGATGGACTTGATTAAGAAATAAAGTTGCGGCTTTGCTATCAGCTATAGCTTTTTTGACATGATGGTAAGAGCTTGATCCTAACAAGTGGTATCAGGGTCAAGGTCATGAGTTTAATTCCCACGAGCAGCATGCTGCATGAGACAGGTGTTGGGAGGGGGATTGTTGGGTAATGCCAACATCTTGCCTATGGCAAGGCCCATGAGGGTGCTGGGGTAGCCCAGGTTGGAGTCATGATCGAACATGGCGCTTGCATGGTGGACTTGATTAAGAAATAAAGTTATGCCTTTTGCTATCACAGAAAAGTATTGCTATAGTATCTGTTAGAATATGAATAGGATTACATAGTCCTATTTAGAATTGGGATAGGAATAATATGTTGTTTCTTAGTTGGATTTGGATTAGGTTGTAGTATGTATAAATAGGGTCTTTATGTAACAATGTAAATATACAATTCAATAATATATTTTCCCCATATTTCTCACATAGTATCAGAGCATGGGTGAGAAGAAAACCAGTTAGTTCCAGTAACCGTCAGTCAGCTGGTGTGCGTGTTTTCTTTGTTTTCTGAGTGTTGTGCAAAACCAACACCACTACAAGGTGCGGAATACTCAGGCGAGCAAACCCCAACAAGTTCCTCTGAGTTTCACTTGTCCACACACCCTCACGCGCCGCCAGAAGCTCCAGATCTGCGTCTCCATGCACCACATGCGCCGGCGCGTGTGGCTGTTTCCAACAAGATTTTTTTTTCGATTCTTTTTCCAGCAGGGTCGCCTCTCCATTCTGAGGCTATCCATGCAATTTTTTCCCAGCTTCGATCATCGAAATTAGGTTTCCGGCAATTTCAAGCAATTTCTGGTGACTGCCAGTGTTTCCAGGCAGTTCTTCGGCCAATTGTTTTTTTAATTTGTTGACCAGTTTTCTCTTGGCTACAAAAGTTTGATTGTAAAGATGTCTTTTGGGATCAATATGTTTGGCTCCAAAAGTACAGGAATAGGAAGTTCTCATCCTAGATCACTTCAGAATCATTAATGGGTAGTTCCAACTACTTAGCATGGCCTTCCTCGGTTGAATTATGGTGCAAAGGTCAAGGTGTTCATGACCACTTATCAATCAATGCTTATGTGGTAGATGAAAAACAAAAGGCTACTGAGGAATCTACAATGGCCAAAGCACAATGGGAGAGGGTTGATGCTCAATTGTATAGTCTCCTATGGCGTTCTATTGATTCCAAGTTGATGCCCTTGTTTCGCCCATTCTAGACATGTTATTCAGTTTGGGAAAAGGCTCGTGCTTTATATACTAATGACATATCTCGATTTTATAATGTGGTATCTCGAATGACCACCTTAAAGAAACATGAATCCAATAGGTCTACATACTTAGGACAAGTGCAAGCAGTCATGGAGGAATTTGAAACGTTGATGCCAGTCACAGCGAACGTCACAACACAACAAGAGCACAGGCAAACATTGTTTTTAGTCCTTACACTTGTTGGACTTCCTGCTGATCATGATTCTGTGCATGACCAGAGCTTAGCTAGTCCTACTATCCCTACAATGGATGAATTATTCTCTCGTTTACTTCGTCTTGCTGCGCTGCTCAGTCATAAAGTAGTTTCATCACCCACCATTGACTCATCTATTCTTGCATCTCAAACTATTGATAAACGGACATCTACTATGGAGAACCGACGAGGAGGAGGCCATTCTGGAAGATCTCGCTCTAAATGTAGTTATTGTCACAAGTCTGGACACACTCATGACATATGTTATACTTTGCATAGTGCACCCCCCATTTATGATCCTATTGTTATAATAGAATATAATGAATCCCTTCGAAATCGAGCAAATAAGCAAACTGTTGCTCAACCTAATGTTTCTGTTGCTCCACCTGACTGATCATCCAATAATGCTCATATTGCTTAGGCTGAATATGATGAGTTCCTTCATTATCGAGCAAGTAAGCAACTGTCTCCACAAGCAGCATCAGTTTCTCAACCTATTGTTCCTGTTGCAGGTAATCCTTTTGCTTGTGTTTCACAGTCTAGTACTCTTGGATCATGGGTTATGGACTCAGGCGCTTCTAATCATATTTCTGGTAACAAAACACTTTTGTCTGATCTTGTTTACTCACAATCCCTTCCTGCTATTACTTTGGCCAATGGGATCCAGACAAAACCTAAAGGGATTGGAAAAGCCCAACCTTTAGATTCTGTTCTTTATGTTCCTGGTTTTCTTTTTAATTTAATATGATGCCTTCTATGATATGAGTATCCATATTTACCCATATTATCCATTGGGTAACTCAATTTACCCATTTAAAATATGAGTCAAGTTGGGTATTTTATCCATTTTTACTTAACTGATATTTGATCGACTCATATCCGACTCAATTCACTCGTTTGCCACTCCTACTTCCCCTCCACCCTTACCACTATTGGGTGAATTAGAATTCATTGTGGAACCTGAAAAAGTTTTATCGCTTCGTTGGGTGAAAGAATTGGAAATGCTAATTCTGGAATTACTTATTCAATGGCGTCATCGACTTGTTGAAGAGGCTAGTTGGGAAGACTAAGAATCGCTTATTGTTCAATTTCCTTGGTTCTGCCTCGAGGACAAGGGATCTTTTCAAAGGGGGTGCACTGCTACGGACTCACCTCTCAAAACATACTTCAGAAGAAATTATCGGCAAAAGGATTAAAAGTTGAACTATTTTGGACAAATACAATTGCTACAACAGTTGTCTAGCAACTGTTCCCTTGATTTGCTCTAGCAGTTGATCTAGCAATTATTATTTCTAGTTTGTAGTTTATGGTATTAGTCTTATCCTATGATGTTCTCTATAATATGTAATTAGGATTAGTTATTTAAGGTATGTAATTATAATTATAACTACTGAATTCTGTAGTCTTGTCCTGTCCATGCGGACAACTCTATTGGTATAATTGTGTGTTTAAGATTCTTGCACAAACTATAACTAGTAAATTTACTTGCTTCATTCTATTGCTTTTGGTTCTCTTTTTCTGGATACTATCACACTCATTTATGGCTTGTTCCGGCAGATTGGGAACCTGAATCATGTTTATAAGAATTGTTCATCTCCCATGTTTGTGGTCTCAACAATGTCTAAAGAAGTAGGTACCATTTGTGGAGGTTGGATGGATATTGAAGTAGAGACCATCGTAAGAAATCATCTTAGATGGGCTCAATTAAAAGTGAAGGCTACAGTAGAAGAAATCTCCAAATCCATCGAGGTATATAAAGAGGGAGTTATCGATAGACTCATGCGGGTTGAGGCTTTGGTTCTGGTCAGATATGACTGGCGAGCTGAGTAAGAAGCCGGGACTTCTAGACTTTGCATCATTTAGAGGAGAGGTTTAGAACTATTGAGAAGCTGTAAAGCATATTTTAAATTTTAAAATAAGTGGTTGTGTTTTGTGTGTGGCATGTGGGGTGGTTTTAAATAGGTTGGGTATGGGTGAAGTAAAGATCACGTTATTGGTCCTATCTAACAAACCCAACAATATCTTTAGGAAGGGGGTGAACTTTGAGGAAGGTCTGCTGTTTAACAATAGTGAGGTCCAACCAGAGGCAGTCCTGTGTATTTTTAATCTCTGTTAGTCAAAATAGATGCCTCAAAAGAAAGCTCTCTCATTGACGGTGATAGAGGATCAAAGAACATAGCTTAATCCCTTAGCTAGCCTTACCACGGGTTTCACAAAAACAACATGTAGGAGGAAGTGATTTTAATCTCACTACATGGGGAAGATGCAGTTTATCTACAGTCCAAGGGGAAGGAAAACAATCAAATTGTTGAATATGATAAATTATGGCTTGGGAGTTACAAAGATTGCATGACGAAGAGGGGAATGTGATGAAAGTTCTGAATAGTGATGAAATTTTCCCTTTTATCAGGGGGGCAAGCCCCGGAAACAGATTATTAAAATGGAAGCAATAGAGATTTTGCTTGTTGATAGAGCAACCTCACTGAAAAATCAAATGGAGATGGCTAAAATGGATGCATCATGGTGTTATCAAAAGCCAATATCGCAAAAAAGCTCTAAGGTCTGTTGGGGCTTTAATGAAAAAAAGCACAAATGGAGAAAGATTACGTATATATATACACACACGTATGCATGTTTAGTCCACCACTAATAATTATAAGCATGAATAGCAATTATGTGGACGAAGAAATTGAATTTATTTTATTATGAAGTGTAATATCAATTGTTTAGTGTCATCTCTTCAAGAAACGACATTGGCACGGAAATGTGTGTCATAGCGCCTTGATGATAACACTGAAGCATACATTGAGCGAGGCAAAGCGCTCAACATGTTTTATGTTTCGTTTTAGGGCTTAGGCGTGCCTTTGACAATGTGTCGCATCATTATAGTTTATGCATGAAGATGAGCAAAACTTATGGGTAGAGTTCGAAGGCCGTGAGAGGGAAGCTCTAACTTTGTTTCTAAAGATAGATAGGAGAAAATAACTAAAGAGAACTGAAGCTCCAATTTGTAGGACTTGAGAGACCAAAAGGGATACAAACCTAATTTATTGTGTTAAGTGGGGGCAATTGGGATGAGGACTAGCAGGAACTCTGTTTGCAACATATCAAATGAAGCAAAACCTGATTACATGGGGATTGAATGACATGGCTAAAACAAGTACAGTAAAGCTTATGGTGTAGGAAAGGAAAGCAGGATTCAAACAGGAAGGGGAGTGGATAGAATTGTTATTGTTAAACAATTCTGGCCCAATAAATGGGTGCAATACAGTTGTTTAGAATAATGTGGTATGAGTGTCCCATCAGAGTAGGGAGAGGGGAGGTGATTACTATGATGAGTTACATAATTACATGTAAAGTTACGTCAGTCTTGCAGAACATCTCTTGGCACCTTATACGTGTCAGTTCCCCAAATGCTAAAGGGTGCATGTCAGGCGGTTCAATTGGATATTTGTGCTTAAAGGTTAAGCTTATCGGATATTAAAATGTGTTAAATTGCTAATTGATCTGATAAAATATCGGTTTAGTGATTGAATCAAGAAGGTATTTAAAGGTAGCTTGTGATTTTTTATCATGGTTAAACACTGATGGAATAAAGTCTAAAATTCAAGAAAATGTAGGATAATACTAGCTTCAATTTAAACACACCATTAGAACTGGAAAGAAGTAAATCAAATCAACAATCAACTTTTGAAACTATAGCATTGAGAGAAAATTCATATATTTACTTTGAACACAAATAGGAAAGATTGATCTGAGAGTGTTTACCATTTGTGTCTTTGTGGAGCCAACCAGGGGCG
Organism: Solanum rostratum; assembly: GCA_029948455.1. NCBI lineage: Eukaryota > Viridiplantae > Streptophyta > Magnoliopsida > Solanales > Solanaceae > Solanum > Solanum rostratum. Next base: position 27,787,857 of record CM057047.1, read on the forward strand.
ACTCAATGTAATTGGAGGCCTTAAGCGAAATTTTAGTTAGAGGCCTACAACCTAAACAAATCTCACATGTATTTATTTATTTTTTGCAACTATTTAGATGCTTATTATTACTTACTTAATACCTTTTCTATAACTGCTTTCTTCGAATACCTTTTTCTTAATTATTAGTTTTAGGTAATATCTTCTCAATTTAACATTGAAAAACATCTTTTTTTCCTGAGTTATTATATGAATTGCTAACATAATTTTATAAGTGATACGTTCATAAACTTTAAATAAAGATACGAGTTACAACCATAGAATCTAATCCAAGAAGTTGATTACTTGGTATACCCTGCTCTAATGTGTTTGTTGTAATGTTTGAAAACCAATATACCTGGTGAAATGATTGAAAACTTGAGAAGAATTTTTAAAAAAAAAATTAATTCACTTTATTTAACATTTTTGACTATTGATTAATATTTTTGGCAGAATATTACTCGAAATTATTAAGATTTGAAGAAAGCGAGTGCAAAAGGAATTTTAAAAAAGATAAATAATGTAAATGTTAGCAAAGAACATGTAAGAAGATTAAACAATATTTTCTTAATTTCTTCTATTTAAATGGGGACAAGACAAATAAAATAATATATTTTTTTACTTTCTATCATTAATAATTAAAATTTTTTATAAAGAAAAATAACAGATAATTTATTTTTTTAGGCCCCCAATTAAAGCATATGCCATAAAAATTTACGAGGAAGAGCCGGCCCTGGAGCCAACTATTGAAAAACTAGGAACGAAGAGAAAGTATAAGGTTTCAAACGCCACTTTATAGGGGTATATTTGTAAATTTAATAATTTTCAATGGGTTAATGGCTAAATCGATAAGGAACATAAGCAAATTGTACTTCGTACAGCTATTACCATTAACTATAACATTTGTTGACTCCTCTCCTTGTGGTAAGAATAATTTGCTTGATTTGATTTACTTGCCTTCCATTTCTATTCCCACTTCACTATATAATAATCATTCTTTTCATTTAATAAAAAAAAAAAAAATCTCTCCACAGACTTAACATTCTCTGCATATGAAAAAAAACTACTCACACAATTTTGAATACAATTCCCACCACTTTTCCTTTAAGAGACAATCCTCAGAATTCAAGTATTCAAAGATATACATCATTCCTCTCAAACACACTTTCAAAACAAAAACAATAAAATTTTCTAGCATACTGCCTTCTATTTCTAGGATTTCTTTATTTGGATTTTTTTGTTTCTCATCGGTTATTTATTTTATTCAACATATTATTATTCTACGCATATATTACTTTTTTTGTGTTTCACTTTAGCAGGAATTGAACTTCAAGTTCTAGAATGAAGAGTTTGCCACGGATAGGGATGAATCTAGAAGAAGTGGCTCGGAAGTTTTTTTTACTACTATTACTTACGTTTTTTTTTTTTTCATGTTCTACTTATTTTATGGTTGTAATATTGTAACTACTCTGTAATAATAAAATTGGAGATTGTGGGGGAGGGGTATTTATGTGCTACGTGTTTTTTTTTTATGTGTGAATGTGTTTTTGTTCTTCATGTCACTATCTTCATATTAAGATTAGTTTAAAATGATTTTTACATTTTTCTCCACTAATATCTTTTATATTAAGATCATTTAGAAGTGCCACTTGGGGTGGACGACCAAGGGCACTTCCGTAATTATCACGATATTCCAAGGCATTAAAAACAGTGGCATTTCGGTAATAATGTAAGGTTCCATTGGCAGTTATTCTCGCCTTGTTCTACGCGGTGGTATTTCTATAATATCTTCTTTTCCACTGGGCATTTGTCTTCCACTCTCTCATATATATGTGTGTGGGTGTGATTTTCCACTTCAGATGTTCGGTTGCACGCCTGGATTTTCTGCTGCTCATTTGCTGCTGCCGCCTTGTTTGTCCCACCGTCGTTTCCGCTTGGAAATTTCACAACTTCCAGGTAAGTACAATCTCTGTAATCCTTAGTCTTCTGAATTTCTTACTGTTGGTTCCACCGCTAGGACTTTCTGCATTTCTTCGGACTTTTGTTGCATCCGGTGCTTTCCACTTGCTCTGCTTGACTTACCTTTGTGAGTTGTTGCATTTTGGGCTTGCCTTTTCGACATGTATGTTACTTTTGCGTATAGTAAATCTAAAAAAAGGTATAGTGTCCAGATTTTCAAAGTGGAAGTGCGCATGCAAGTTGTTTGACAATATTATTAATTAATTTTTCCAATTCTTCCTCTGTTATAGGTAAGATTGTTTTTTCTCCCTTCAAAATTTGACTTCCTGGAGTACCTTTGTGAGTTGTTGCATTTTGGGCTTTCCTTTTTGACATGCATGTTACTTTTACGTATAGTGGATGTAGAAAAAGGTATGGTGTCCAGATTTTCAAAGTGGAAGTGCTCATGCAAGTTGTTTGACAATATGCATAATAAATTTTTCCAGTTCGTCCACTGTTATAGCTAAGATTGCTGTTTCTCCCTTCTAAATTTGACTTCCTGGAGTGCTTAGAACTTCCGTACAATTCCATACCACTTCGCCATGCATGTGGGTGCTATGTACTGTAGATCTGGGAAAAGGTGTAGCCCTTCCATATTTAAACTGGAATTGTGCGTGCAGGCTGTTTGATATCTGTAAAAACGTATAGGCTTCGGATTTTTAAAGTGGGATTGTGCATGCAAGTTGTTTGATAATATGACTATTTAGTTTTTTCACGGTTCCTACTGTTATAGGTAAGATTGTTGCTGAGATTGTCGCCTTGCCCTTAAAATTCTCACTTCGTGGAGTGCTTAGTAGTTCTTTACAGTTCATTACCATTTCGCCATGCATGTTGGCGATACGTAGTCTAGAGATGGAAAAAGGTGTACGCGTTCCATATTTACACCGGAGTTGTGCATGCAGGCTGTTTGATACTATGACTATTTCATTTTCTTAAATTTCACTGCTTTATTGCTGAGGTTGTTAGTTCTTCCGTCAAAATCTCCTATTTTCTGATTTCCCGTGCGTATATATGCTTCACCTTTGTTGCTGTGCTTAAAAGTTCCTCCCTCTGCTAATTCTTGTCCGTATATACGTGTGACCTTCTTGCCTTCCCCAATTTCTTGGTTAATGTTTTCGTATGGTTGGTACGCCTTTTAGATCTCTGTCAATATCTTAGCATTCCGAGTTCCGCTGGGGTGTGCGTAGGATTTCTACTGAGAACTTAATGAATTACTGATAGTCCTCCTTATTGCTTGAAATCTGAGTTGCGGCATTGTCTGCCGGGTCCCCTCCCCCCCTCTCGGTAATTTCCGCTTGGTTAATACATTCTGGCCCTTTTAATAAGTTTTTGTGTGCATGCTGCCCTTTGGTGGGTGTGGTTAAATTTTACCGGCCAATGTAACATTTAAGGTTTCCGCCAATCTTCAAATGTCTGACTTCCTACGGCAGTGAAGATTAATCCCAAAGCAGAGGAGACTTGAAGAAAGTGGACGCTTGAATCGTGAGCTGGCTTCGTGAGCGCACATGGACGGTCTTCCGCAGCAACTGTGGCTTGCGGTCAACAAACTATTCAAACGTTGCTTTCCCCTCTTTTTGATGAGCTGGGCAAAAATCTGAGCTACATCATTCCCCGCAACCACTCAGTGCATTCGGTGGATTATTGTTTGTGCAGTTGTAGAGTTCTTCCTGATTAAGAAATTTCTCCCTTGTATATACGCTGATTTCCCCTTCGTCTGGCTGCCTTACCTTTGTAATTGTTGCATTTTGGCCTTGCTTTTTTGGCTTGCATGTTACTGATGCGTGGAGTGGATCTGGAAAAAGGTATACGCTTCAGATATTTAGACAGGAGTAGTGCATGCAAGTTGTTTGACAATACGCATATCTAATTTATCCAATTTTCCCAACGTTATAGCTAAGATTGTTGCTTCGTCTTTCAAAATCTAATTGGCTGGATTTCTTAGAAGTTCCTTACAGTTGATTACCATTTCGCCCTGCATGTTGGTGATGTGTAATGTAGCTCTGGAAAAAGGTCTAGGCGTTCCATATTAAGACTGGAGTTGTGCCTGTAGGCTGTTTGCTACTATGCGTAGCTCATTTTTCTTAGTTCCTCCGGTTTTATACCTAAGGTTTTTGCTTCTTCCTTCAAAATCTGACTTCCTAGAGTGTGTACAGGTTCCTCCCAGATCATTAAACTAGGTTCCTTCTAACTCCTTCCTTCAGCCTGAATGCTTGTGTTCATGTGGACTTCATTTCGAATTACTATTTTCTCTTGGGTATATACTTTTCACCTTTGTTGTAACGCTTAACACTTCCTCCATTTGGTATTCGTCCTTCAGATATATGTCTTACCTTTCTGTCGTTTCCAATTTTGTGCTTTTGATTTTGGCATGGTTTCTATGCCTTTTAGATCTCTGCCAACTTCTTAGCCTTCTGGGTTCTGTTGGGGTGTGCGTACGATTTCTATTGACAACCTGATTTAGTGACAACTTTCCTTCTTGCCCCAAATCTAAATGGCTGCATTGTCTAGCGGCTCCTCCCCCTATAATTTTTGGTGCGTATATACGATTTCGCCTTTCTAACGTGTTTCTGCGTGCATGCTTCCCTGTGTTTCACAGGGTTTAAATTTACCCTCTGTTGTGCCATTTACGGTTTCTGACAATGTTCAAATTTTGGACTTCCTGCGACAGTGAAGATTACTTCCAATGCAGAGGAGACTTAGGGAAAGTGGATGCTTGAATTGTGCCCTGGCTTCATAAGCTCACACAGACTATCTTCTGCGGCAACTGTGGCTTGTGGTCTGCGTACGATTCAAACGTTGCTTTCCCCTCTTCCTGATGACCTGGGGAACAATCTGAGCCGCATCCTCTCTCCTATCCATGTAGGCCAGTCGTCGGATTAGTCTTTCTCCAATTCTTCGTCGTGGGACCACTTGCTGCTTGTTCCTTCAAGTCCGACGAGGTTCAATGTCGAAACGTCCCTCCCCCCCTCCCCACTTCCCTTCCACTATATTTTCCCTGCCTTTCTGCTGTGTTCAAGATCATTAACAGTTGGCACTTGGGGTGGATGACCACAGGGACTTCCGTAATTACCATGATTTCCCAGGGCGTTAACCTTCTGCGTTTTGCATGTGCCACTTCTGCATGCACACCACGAACTGGTCCAACGGGTCGACAGTGATGCTTCCTCCTACCATGTACGATTATTTCTTCCACTGTTGAGACGATTGATTTCCTTAGGCAGTAAAGATTACTCCTAGTAAGGAGGACATTTAACGAAAGTAAGCAGCTGATTCATGCCTTGCCTTTATATGTTAAAACCCAACATCTTCGGAGGCAGCTGTGGCTTGCATACAGTGCACTCTTCAGACTTTACTTTCTGCTCTTTCTGGCGAGGTCCGGACTAAACAAAGCCCCAGCCTTCTCCCCATTTATTCATGGCATTCGTAGGAGTGCAGTTTCCGTAATTGTTGGTCCTGTTAATTACTACTTACTTCTTTCTTGAAATCGTCCGCCTGCTTTGCGAACAAGCTCCTGCCAATTCGGCTTGGGGGATACGTCGTTTAGACCTGCGTGACTTCCTTAAATTTTGTTGCCGTGCGCGTTGCACTTTCATACCATGGGTATGCATGTGACTTGCTTGAAAATACGTGCGCGTTTGCTCCCTGCCCTTGTCCGCTTTACAAGTCCACATCCCACTTCTTTATTGAGGTGTGGCTGCATGCATTGTTCAATGCTTCCTCCCTTCAGTGATTTCAGCATGGTGTACATGTTTCGCCTATGTAGTGTGCCGTGCTTTCGGCGGTACCATTCTGGGCTGGGTGCTAGCTTTTCACATACGTCCTAAGGTCTTAGCATTCTGAGATTTGTGCATGCTCCCCCCCCCTAAAAGCTCCGCGTGGTGGCTTCCTGAAATGGGAATCCGCCTGCGCAACGTTTGATACTATGTGTATCTTAGACTTCTAGTCTTCCAGGTCCCCCAGGATTTATAGAGAATCAGGAAATTGTCAATTCCTCCCGGCTTCACGCGTGCGTACTCTCTAATATTGCGAATGTGTAATTGCTTGTCTCTTCCGTCTTACTGCATCCGTGGGTGCATATTACAAACGTCTGGCCTAACATGTTAAGGCAATGATGACTGCGGACAATGAAAATGTGAAGCGAAGAAGGTTCGGCCTTGACTAGTGCTTTGGCTCGACAACAACAACCGGAAGGTCTTCAGAGGCAACCGTCGCTTGTGGCCAGAGCACCATTTAAGCTGTGCTCTTCCTTCATGCTAATTAACCTGTCGAAATTCTGAGCCTGTGAGGAAACACCACCTGCGTCCGCATACCTGGGCATTGTTTGGTTGCTACATACGCCACCGCTTTGCCCCTGTTCCCTACGCTTGGGGTTGACGACAAAGGGCAGTATCGTAGTTACCATGCCTAACCCAGGCATTATCAGCTATGGCATTCAGTTAAAATCTGCGCGCTCCCCCTGCTTTATTCCCTCTTTGTTCACTTCAGTGGTATTTCCGTAATGACTTCCTGCTGCGGGGCCATTCGTTCTCCCCTCTCACATATATATTTGTCCGTATGTGCGGGACCGCTTCATATGCCCGCGCGCACGGCTGGATTTTGTCGTGAAGGCTTGCTGCTGCCAGGTTGGTTGTTCCACCTTTATTTACGCCTATGAATTCCACAACTTGCAGGTAATTAGAACCTCTCTAATCCTTAGTCCTCTGAATTTGTTGTCAATTCTACCTTCGCTCCAGCTATCTGCATTGCGTACGCGTTCCTTCGCATTCGGTGATTTCCCCTTCGTATGCTTGCCTCACCTTTGTAGTCTATTTGCGCATGCGAATTGCTTCATAATATGTGTGCGGTAGATTTCCATTCTAGGCGATCCTTACGTATTTTTCGAGAATTAGGAAATCCGCAATTCCTCCTTCTTTAAACCTTGCGCACTGTCTGCTCTTGCGAATGTGACACTGCCTATTTCTTCCATCTGACTATTTCCGGACCTGCACATTCCACACTGGTGCCCTACGTTGTTCAGACAATGATGATTGCTGGCTATGAAAATGTAAGGCGAAGAACGTTCAGGATTGGTTGGTGCTCCGGCTTGACAACTTTGCACGGATGGTCTCACGAGGCAACCAGCGGTTGTCAGCCGTTCACTACTCAAACTGCGGACTTCCTTCTCTTTGAATATTCTGACAGACAGCTGAGCCTGCCCAGAAAGTTCACCTGTTTCCACGTACATCGGCATTGGTTACTTGCTACCTGCTTCACCTCTGTTCCCTACAGTCGTACTCTATCTGATTAACTCCGGCATTGAAAGATGTTCCCCAGGCAGTACTCACTAGAGAGCAGCTTACGAGACCACTTAGCTTTACTGTGTATCTACAACACACAAATTACATACATTTACATGAATGTTTCCGCCTGTGTCTTTCATCTTACTGCTTTCGGACCTGCACATTCCACACTATTGCCCTAAGTTGTTCAGGCAATGATGATTGCTGGCTATGAAAATGTAAAACGAAGAGCATTCGGGATTGGTTGGTGCTCTGGCTTGACAACTTCGCGGGGATGGTCTCACGAGGCAACCGACGCTTGTCAGCCGGTCACTACTCAAACTGCGGACTTCCTTCTCTTTGAATATTCGGACAGACAGCTGAGCCTGCCCAGATAGTTCACCTGCTTCCGCGTACATTAGCATTGGTTACTTGCTGACTACTTCACCTCTTCACCTTTGTCCGCTACGGTCGTACTCTACCTGATTAACTTCGGCATTGAAAGATGTTCCCCAGGCACTACTAACTAGAGAACAGCGTACGCGAGCACTTAGCTTTACTGTGTGTCTATAGTGTATAGAATTACATACATTTACATGAATGTATCCAGTAGGACTAAGATTCATTCTAATGATGGACTGACCCTTTTGTATTTGTTTGCGTAACTTGCAGATTCCTCCACCTAATTGTGCTCTTAACTTTGGAACAGACTTTGCACACATGTAAGCACCGTCTCTTATCCGGCTGTTCCCGAAGTTAAGACAGCCGTGCCTCCGGCTACTCTGCAAGGTAAATATTCCTCGCCTCCTCTGCTTTATCAGGTTTTCTACGTTTAGAATCGACTGCCGTATGTCCCCCCCCCCCCCCCCAACTTCGATGAATTATAATAAATGCTGCGTACTATGTACGTTCTTCCACGCAGCCTACTGACCTACGCATTCATCACCGCATACATGCTAATGATAACTACAACGTATATGCAGAACATCTGCTTTATAGGATAAAGGACAATCTCCTCCGCTTACCAAAGAGGATCAGATGTCCTCCAACAAAAGAAATAACACTCAACCCCCAGAGGACAGAAACTTTAGGCGTCGTACGACTTATAAAGAAATGCCGACTGCAGAGAAAGCTGCTCTTCTTGCACGACACCGAGCAAATTATGCTGCAAGAAAGCATCATCCTTCCGACAATTCCACACCCAGCTGCTCCACTCAGCCACTTATTCCGCCCCAGGGCTCCTCCACATTCTGTGGACAGAATGCCCCACTCATGGCTTCGGAAGCTACTACCTCTCGAACTGGTTCGTGCACTGCAAGTTCTACTGCACTTCTACTATATATATATATATATATGGAAGTGCACCTTACACATCTTACCTGCCCCAGGTGCAGCCACCGAGGTTGGCCAGAGATGTGGAGGGAGCATCAGGCAGTTACCCTCCGGTCCCGCAACCCTAAAGCAAGTCCCTTCCTGCAAATACTGCTATGCAGTATGATTCCAATATGAAGCTCCCAGTTTTTGCTGTGGCAACGACTCCATAAAATTAGTATCCCACGAACTACCTTCAGCATTAAAAGGCCTTTACTACGGCCGGTCTGACGAATCCAACCATTTTCGAACGTACATCCGAATATACAACAACATGTTCGCGTTCACCTCGCTTGGAGTTAAATATGACAAAGACTTAGCCACCAGGAGTAAAGGTATCTACACATTCAAAGTTCAGGGACAAATGTACCACTTCTTGCCCAACCTGAACGCCGCCGATAACAAAGCAAGGAACATGCAACTTTACTTTTATGACAACGAAAACAAAAGAATTGACAGTAGGGCCTTCACGAAAATCTGGACAAGTGTCTTATTATGTAACTGCTACATATACTGAGAATTAATCCATAGCATTTCTGAAATCCCCCTAACAGAACTTTCTGACTTATCCACTTTCTACATTGCACTAAAATGCGACTCCAGCGTAGACTAACGGACACACAACTTACCGACCGTCTCACAGGTTGCAGCTATATGAACTGACGAAGATTCAGAATGCCTCGCTTCTATACCACATATTCGGGTGTACACTCACGACAACAACAACCAGGTGGTTCATTACTACTATGGCTATTACGGTCCACTACAATATCCATTATTTTTTCCGCATGGTGAAAACGGCTGGCACTATGGTATTGAAAAAATCCCAAACATAACTAGCGGCCCAAGAAATGGTCCGCCCTGGAGATATCCGCAGCTTGCAAATGTCGCAAACATGTCCTCCATTGACGGAATACTAAGTATAGAAGAAGAAGTTCTATAGAGAGGAAGGACCCAAAAAAACACCATTTCCTGCCGTGAATATTACTGTTTCAAGCTCCAAATCTGAAGTACTAAGGAAAATGGAACTCTACATTCAGGTGGATTGTTCCATCAATATTTTGTAGACCAATACATAAAACTTGAGACACATCGACTAGACTTCTTGCTGTTCAATCAAGATTTATTCTGAACCGAAATACTGTCCAGACTTATAGACCTACAAAGCATCGGAGAAAGAGAAGCCTCCAATATTGGTAGGAAAGACTTCCTTCCTGCTAGCTTCACAGGAGGTCCTCGCGATATGCGACGTCGATATATGGACGCGATCACGTTAGTACAACACTTTGGGAAACCTGATATCTTCCTAACAATAACTTGTAATCCTTCATGGCCTGAAATAACGGATCTGTTACTACCCACTGATGAAGTACAAAATAGACCTGATTTAATCAGTCGTGTTTTCAAAGCCAAAGTAGAGGAATTAAAATCAAACATCGTAAAATGGGGTATATTCGGGAAAGTCGTTGCTTATATGTACACTATAGAATTCCAAAAAAGGGGTTTACCTCACGCTCATTTCCTTCTAATACTTAGTAATGAATATAAATTGCTAATGCCTGAATCATACGATGAGATTGTATGCGCCGAACTACCGGAGCCTAACAGTAATAACTACTTACATTCTTTAGTTATCAAGTATATGATGCATGGCCCTTGTGGGAGACTAAATCCTGCACTACTACAAAAGGGTCCTATAGCGGCAATAAAGTATGGCTTTAGCGGCAATACTATTTGCCGCAATACCTAATACCGGCTAATGGTATTTCGCCGGCAATGTTGGGGTCGGCAAAGCCTTTCCCGGCCATTGTGGGTATGGCGGGTAAAGGGTACCATATATTTCCGTTAAATACCATTAGCTTTTGCGTCCATTGTTTGCGGCAATTATATTGGCTACCAAATATACTTCCCATCTTTGAACTTTGGTCTTTTAGCGTCCATTGTTTTAGTCGACAAATAAAAATAAATAGCCGCTAAAAGGTAGTTATCTTAGTGGCAATTATTTGTGGCAATTGTATTGGTAGTTAAAGGTAATGTATATCGGCTAACTTTAGTCTTTTAGCATCTATTATTTTAGTTGATAAATCCTAATAAATAGCCGCTAAAATAAAGTAGTTTTAACGACAATTCTTTGTGCAACTATATTGGCTGCTAAAAGTTGTTTGTATTCACTGGTAATGGTCTTTTAGCAACCAATAATAACTACTACATTTGTCAAACAATTATATATTGAAATCCATCGAACTTGTTGGCAAATGCTTAAAAAGATATCGATATTAGTCCGTAAAATATAATAAATCTCCATTAAATCTAAACAAATAAAAGGAAGGAGTAATCTAAAATATGAACATCACAACTTATAAAAATAAACTTATATTGTGCTTACTAATATCTATCCTATTGAATAATGTCTTTGAATAAGTTTATAAGTCTTCTGCGTAATAAGTCTCCCAGTATAAAATTCGCAAACTTCAGATTATAGGACCTGAAAAAAATAAATTTGTCAAAATATGAAATGTAAAATATAAAAACATTGTAAGTAGTGTGACTAATATATCTTGCACAATATGTGCTTACATCCACAAATTAAAGGATGATATTATAGAAGATGTAAAAGAAAACAAATAATTCATGATCTCTAACAAACCAATCCAAAGATACTGACAATCTACAGGCTGATTTTGACGCTTGAAGTTGGTCAAAATCAGTATAATGTGTACAAATCCTAAAATGTGGTCAAGTAGTAGACATGGACCACCCAAAAACTAGTGTACATAAACTAATAAAATGACAGCCTGCAGTGCAGTAATCATCAAGTTGTTCATCACTCTCACAAAAGCGAAACACCCTTGCCCAACATTACAATTTCTTTCCCTTTTAAACATGAGTTATGCAAGACCTGGATGCATAGAACATCAAAGAAAGCATAAAAGCCCCAGATGACAAAATAAAACACATTTTGAGCATTTGTAGATGCATTTCAGACTAAATCTTGAAACTATGATCGGATCATGGATGAAATTCACAGTCTCATCATTCAGTTTCAGTCATTGACATACAACAATCACTTAATCAAGAAAGTAAGAAGTACTACATAAGAAATTTGATTCATCAACCCATAAAACTTTACAAAGTAGGAAAACTCAAACTGTAGCAAAGGATAAAGATGAGTAGTACCGTGAGTTGGAGCAATTTCAGCACTACTAGGCATCCTTGATGATTGTCGTACTTGTTCTTGCCCATTGTTAGTGTTGGAAATCTGACAAACATTGATACATTAGTTAATGAGACATTTATATATAGGATCAGAATCTCATAAAAAATATCTAAGACTTGTACTCGAGTTACCTGTTCATTTGAGTTGTCATTGTTATCTTGAGACTGAGATTCATTAAGAACATACTTTTGCATGAATTGTCTCATTTGGAGTAGTTCTGATTGAAGCTTATCGTGACTTTGTCTCATCAAATTCATTTCTTCCTTTTGTTTCTCCTTTAACTCCGTAATCTCCTGTTCTAGCCTTTGTATAACCTCATTAGATGAATCATCTACCACATTATTTTCAACGGAAGATCTACTACCCCATAGAACCGAAGGAGTTGGACCAAGTCCTAAACCACGAACATATCCACTTTTATCATTTCCTAACACTTGAGAATACACATCGCCTTCCCAAGCAACCTTGTGAGATTGTTCATCAGTAGATCTTTCATTGTTGCTCATTCTTTCATTTATCATATCCTGACCATAAAATACATGATAAATACTTGAATTAGTTTATTCAAATTTTTGAAAAAGTATCTCTAATTGTTTCTCGATTTAAAAACTAAAAGAATGAAGAAATATTACGATTGCCTTGGCGGAATCATCATCCAATGGTCTGCCATCCACACGTTTTTTATGAGTTAATAAGAATATTTCTGCTCGTGTAGGCTCGATCCCATTTTTAGCCTAAACAACAAAATTGATGTTAGATATGAGTGACAAAAAGGTTTGAAAACACTATAAAAATTCAAAGGTTTACCTGCTCATGCATCAATGTAGCAATACTTTTGGATCCTCCTGTATGAGGCATCTTTTGCTTGGTCCTATTATTTCTATTTACTTGGGTACGCCTCTGGCATTATAACATTAGAAGAATAATATGCTCCAAATTGAAAAACAATATAGCATAACTAAAATCAAGATATAGTAAATATAAGAAAGTAGGTGCATTTTCAGGATTTGTTTATACCTTCGCTTTATCAGAAAGCCAATAAGAGACTAGACCACTCCATTGATCTCTCGGTATGCGACTTGGTCTATTTTTTAGCAAAGCATCTTTAGTCTTGTATTTTGACATATATTCACCTTTAATTTCACACTTGTTGTCTTTCCATTTCTTTCCTAGTGACTTTAAGACAAATGCTTCTCCATTTTTTGGAAAAGAGAACTTCTTATGAAAAAAAAAACTCAATATATAAAATATATTATCATGTGCAGATTGAGCTTGTTCACATAATAATAACAATACTAACTCATACCCTTACAAAATCCACCAATTTCTTCTTTTGCTCGTTGTCAAAATTTCTCCAATCATCTACATGTAGAGGTGTTAATTCTGGAGTTCTTGCAACAACTCCTAAAAAGCTAGCAAGCTTTCGGCCCTCTTTTCCAATAGGTTGGTTACGACTGTTAAATGGCACATCAATTGTCTTTCCCGGAGGAAGTTTCCAGACATCTTTTAGAAACATCTGAAGACATAAATAATCTTTGCAACCTTGGTTTTAATGGAAAATACCTCAAGACCTTAGCAGGAATTTTTTTAGTAGTGTTTTTCCATCTAGAAGCCCCACATATTTTGCATTCATTAACATTCTTATTGGAAAATCCTTTCCAAAATAGCATGCAATCATTAGGACAAGCATGAATTTTTTCATACTTTAAGCCCAAGCCTTCAATAATCTTTTTGGTCTCATAAAAGGAAGGAGGCAATTCATATCCTTCAGGCATTGCATCCTTCAGTATTTCAAGCAAAGAATTAAAGGATTCATTTGACCATTTAAACATGCATTTTGTACGATAGATATATAATAAAAAGGATAATTTGCTAAATTTCCTGCATCCAGGATATAATTCTTCATTTGCCTCCTTCATGAGTCGTTCAAACTTATCCACCTCTACACGAGATTGTATTCCAGGTACATTAGCAACATTTTCATGTAGGTTTGGCTCCTTCTCACCTCTTTCATTGATGTCACTATCTATGAACTGTGCAAAACCTCCAAAGGCATCATGTATCATTCCTCTCATATAATCACCTCGTACAGTTGCCTGCCTCTCATTATTTAATTCAGTATTGTTTGATCCTCTTAGAGACTCTCCATGACAAAACCAATTATCATATGATTGCATAATACCATTAACCACAAGATGATCATAAGCTGTAGCCCGATTTACTTGATGGATAAGTACACATTCAATACAAGGACACGAAATTTTCTCTCCTTCGTATTTTTCAGAAAATGCATGATTTAAAAAATCTTCAACTCCATCCAAGTATTCTTTACTACGTCTGTCAAAAGACATCCACCTTTTATTTATAGAACTGTTCATGATGCTGAAGATATTATCTTATTTTCTGCAATTATTGTAGGAGCTAAAAATATATTAGTTAAAAAGAGAGAAAATTAATCAAAACTATATTACAAATGAAATGTTCATCCGCCGTTTTGAATTTTCTAGTCGTTTTGAGTTCTGAGCGTCGGAATTCGATTCCGTCGAATCCATTAGCTTCGAAATGCTGAATCTAGACTAGGGGAACTTGCAGAACTGAATATGGCTATAAATTGGAGAGTTTAGGTCCATAAGTTCATTTTTAGTCTTTAAAGTAGGAAATTTTGAGTTTTCTAGTCGTTTTGAGTTCTGAGCGTCGGAATTCGATTCCGTCGAATCCATTAGCTCCGAAATGCTGAATCTAGCCTAGGGGAACTTGCAGAACTGAATATGGCTATAAATTGGAGAGTTTAGGTCCATAAGTTCATTTTTAGTCTTTAAAGTAGGAAATTTTGAGTTTTCTAGTCGTTTTGAGTTCTGAGCGTCGGAATTCGATTCCGTCGAATCCATTAGCTCCGAAATGCTGAATCTAGGCTAGGGGAACTTGCAGAACTGAATATGGCTATAAATTGGAGAGTTTAGGTCCATAAGTTCATTTTTAGTCTTTAAAGTAGGAAATTTTGAGTTTTCTAGTCGTTTTGAGTTCTGAGCGTCGGAATTCGATTCCGTCGAATTCATTAGCTCCGAAATGCTGAATCTAGGCTAGGGGAACTTGCAGAACTGAATTTGGCAATAAATTTGAGAGTTTAGGTCCATAAGTTCATTTTTAGTCTTTAAAGTAGGAAATTTTGAGTTTTCTAGTCGTTTTGAGTTCTGAGCGTCGGAATTCGATTCCGTTGAATCCATTAGCTCCGAAATGCTGAATCTAGGCTAGGGGAACTTGCAGAACTGAATTTGGCTATAAATTGGAGAGTTTAGGTCCATAAGTTCATTTTTAGTCTTTAAAGTAGGAAATTTTGAGTTTTCTAGTCGTTTTGAGTTCTGAGCGTCAGAATTCGATTACGTTGAATCCATTAGCTCCGAAATGCTGAATCTAGGCTAGGGAACTTGCAGAACTGAATTTGGCTACAAATTGGAGAGTTTAGGTCCTTAAGTTCATTTTTAGTCTTTAAAGTAGGAAATTTTGAGTTTTCTAGTCGTTTTGAGTTCTGAGCGTCAGAATTCGATTCCGTTGAATCCATTAGCTCCAAATGCTGAATCTAGGCTAGGAGAACTTGCAGAACTGAATTTGGCTATAAATTGGAGAGTTTAGGTCCATAAGTTCATTTTTAGTCTTTAAAGTAGGAAATTTTGAATTTTCTAGTCGTTTTGAGTTCTGAGCGTCGGAATTCGATTCCGTCGAATCCATCAGCTTCGAAATGCTGAATCTAGGCTAGGGGAACTTGCAGAACTGAATTTGGCAATAAATTTGAGAGTTTAGGTCCATAAGTTCATTTTTAGTCTTTAAAGTAGGAAATTTTGAGTTTTCTAGTCGTTTTGAGTTCTGAGCGTCGGAATTCAATTTCATCGAATCCATTAGCTCCGAAATGCTGAATCTAGGCTAGGGGAACTTTCAGAACTGAATTTGGCAATAAATTGGAGAGTTTAGGTCCATAAGTTAATTTTTGTCTTTAAAGTAGGAAATTTTGAGTTTTCTAGTCGTTTTGAGTTCTGAGTGTCAGAATACGATTCCGTTGAATCCATTAGCTCCGAAATGCTGAATCTAGGCTAGGGGAACTTGCAGAACTGAATTTGGCTATAAATTGGAGAGTTTAGGTCCATAAGTTCATTTTTAGTCTTTAAAGTGGAAATTTTGAGTTTTCTAGTCGTTTTGAGTTCTGAGCGTCGGAATTCGATTCCGTCGAATCCATTAGCTCCGAAATGCTGAATCTAGGCTAGGGGAACTTGCAGAACTGAATATGGCTATAAATTGGAGAGTTTAGGTCCATAAGTTCATTTTTAGTCTTTAAAGTAGGAAATTTTGAGTTTTCTAGTCGTTTTGAGTTTTGAGCGTCGGAATTCGGTTCCGTCGAATCCATTAGCTCCGAAATGCTGAATCTAGGCTAGGGGAACTTGCAGAACTGAATATGGCTATAAATTGGAGAGTTTAGGTCCATAAGTTCATTTTTAGTCTTTAAAGTAGGAAATTTTGAGTTTTCTAGTCGTTTTGAGTTCTGAGCGTCGGAATTCGGTTCCGTCGAATCTATCAGCTCTGAAATGCTGAATCTAGGCTAGGGGAACTTGCAGAACTGAATTTGGCAATAAATTTGAGAGTTTAGGTCCATAAGTTCATTTTTAGTCTTTAAAGTAGGAAATTTTGAGTTTTCTAGTCGTTTTAAGTTCTGAGCGTCGGAATTCGATTCCGTCGAATCCATTAGCTCCGAAATGCTAAATCTAGGCTAGGGGAACTTGCAGAACTGAATTTGGCAATAAATTGGAGAGTTTAGGTCCATAAGTTCATTTTTAGTCTTTAAAGTAGGAAATTTTGAGTTTTCTAGTCGTTTTGAGTTCTGAGCGTCAGAATTCGATTCCGTTGAATCCATTAGCTCCAAAATGCTGAATCTAGGCTAGGGGAACTTGCAGAACTGAATTTGGCTACAAATTGGAGAGTTTAGGTCCTTAAGTTCATTTTTAGTCTTTAAAGTAGGAAATTTTGAGTTTTATAGTCGTTTTGAGTTCTGAGCGTCAGAATTCGATTCCGTTGAATCCATTAGCTCCGAAATGCTGAATCTAGGCTAGGGGAACTTGCAGAACTGAATTTGGCTATAAATTGGAGAGTTTAGGTCCATAAGTTCATTTTTAGTCTTTAAAGTAGGAAATTTTGAGTTTTCTAGTCGTTTTGAGTTCTGAGCGTCGGAATTCGATTCCGTCGAATCCATTAGCTCCAAAATGCTTAATCTAGGCTAGGGGAACTTGCAGAACTGAATATGGCTATAAATTGGAGAGTTTAGGTCCATAAGTTCATTTTTAGTCTTTAAAGTAGGAAATTTTGAGTTTTCTAGTCGTTTTGAGTTCTGAGTGTCGGAATTCGATTCCGTCGAATCCATCAGCTCCGAAATGCTGAATCTAGGCTAGGGGAACTTGCAGAACTGAATTTGGCAATAAATTTGAGAGTTTAGGTCCATAAGTTCATTTTTAGTCTTTAAAGTAGGAAATTTTGAGTTTTCTAGTCGTTTTGAGTTCTGAGCGTCGGAATTCGATTCCGTCGAATCCATTAGCTCCGAAATGCTGAATCTAGGTTAGGGGAACTTGCAGAACTGAATTTGGCTATAAATTGGAGATTTTAGGTCCATAAGTTTATTTTTAGTCTTTAAAGTAGGAAATTTTGAGTTTTATAGTCGTTTTGAGTTCTGAGCGTCGGAATTCGATTTCGTCCAATCCATCAGCTCCGAAATGCTGAATCTAGGCTAGGGGAACTTGCAGAACTGAATTTGGCAAAAAATTTGAGAGTTTAGGTCCATAAGTTCATTTTTTTAGTCTTTAAAGTAGGAAATTTTGAGTTTTCTAGTCGTTTTGAGTTCTGAGCGTCGGAATTCGATTCCGTCGAATCCATTAGCTCCGAAATGCTGAATCTAGGCTAGGGGAACTTTCAGAACTGAATTTGGCAATAAATTGGAGAGTTTAGGTCCATAAGTTCATTTTTAGTCTTTAAAGTAGGAAATTTTGAGTTTTCTAGTCGTTTTGAGTTCTGAGCGTCAGAATTCAATTCCGCCCAATCCATCAGCTCCGAAATGCTGAATCTAGGCTAGGGGAACTTGCAGAACTGAATTTGGCAAAAAATTGAGAGTTTAGGTCCATAAGTTCATTTTTAGTCTTTAAAGTAGGAAATTTTGAGTTTTCTAGTCGTTTTGAGTTCTGAGCGTCGCAATTCGATTCCGTCGAATCCATTAGCTCCGAAATGCTGAATCTAGGCTAGGGGAACTTTCAGAACTGAATTTGGCAATAAATTGGAGAGTTTAGGTCCATAAGTTCATTTTTAGTCTTTAAAGTAGGAAATTTTGAGTTTTCTAGTCGTTTTGAGTTCTGAGTGTCGGAATTCAATTCCGTCGAATCCATTAGCTCCGAATGCTAAATCTAGGCTAGGGGAACTTGCAGAACTGAATTTGGCTATAAATTGGAGAGTTTAGGTCCATAAGTTCATTTTTAGTCTTTAAAGTAGGAAATTTTGAGTTTTCTAGTCGTTTTGTGTTCTGAGCGTCGGAATTCGATTCCGTCGAATTCATTAGCTCCGAAATGCTGAATCTAGGCTAGGGGAACTTGCAGAACTGAATATGGCTATAAATTGGAGAGTTTAGGTCCATAAGTTCATTTTTAGTCTTTAAAGTTGGAAATTTTGAGTTTTCTAGTCGTTTTGAGTTCTGAGCGTCAGAATTCGATTCCGTCGAATCCATTAGCTCCGAAATGCTGAATCTAGGCTAAGGGAACTTGCAGAACTGAATATGGCTATAAATTGGAGAGTTTAGGTCCATAAGTTCATTTTTAGTCTTTAAAGTAGGAAATTTTGAGTTTTCTAGTCGTTTTGAGTTCTGAGCGTCGGAATTCGGTTCCGTCGAATCCATTAGCTCCGAAATGCTGAATCTAGGCTAGGGGAACTTGCAGAACTGAATATGGCTATAAATTGGAGAGTTTAGGTCCATAAGTTCATTTTTAGTCTTTAAAGTAGGAAATTTTGAGTTTTCTAGTCGTTTTGAGTTCTGAGCGTCGGAATTCGATTCCGTCGAATCCATCAGCTCTGAAATGCTGAATCTAGGCTAGGGGAACTTGCAGAACTTAATTTGGCAATAAATTTGAGAGTTTAGGTCCATAAGTTCATTTTTAGTCTTTAAAGTAGGAAATTTTGAGTTTTCTAGTCGTTTTAAGTTCTGAGCGTCGGAATTCGATTCCGTCGAATCCATTAGCTCCGAAATGCTAAATCTAGGCTAGCGGAACTTGCAGAACTGAATTTGGCAATAAATTGGAGAGTTTAGGTCCATAAGTTCATTTTTAGTCTTTAAAGTAGGAAATTTTGAGTTTTCTAGTCGTTTTGAGTTCTGAGCGTCAGAATTCGATTCCGTTGAATCCATTAGCTCCGAAATGCTGAATCTAGGCTAGGGGAACTTGCAGAACTGAATTTGGCTACAAATTGGAGAGTTTAGGTCCTTAAGTTCATTTTTAGTCTTTAAAGTAGGAAATTTTGAGTTTTATAGTCGTTTTGAGTTCTGAGCGTCAGAATTCGATTCCGTTGAATCCATTAGCTCCGAAATGCTGAATCTAGGCTAGGGGAACTTGCAGAACTGAATTTGGCTATAAATTGGAGAGTTTAGGTCCATAAGTTCATTTTTAGTCTTTAAAGTAGGAAATTTTGAGTTTTCTAGTCGTTTTGAGTTCTGAGCGTCGGAATTCGATTCCGTCGAATCCATTAGCTCCAAAATGCTTAATCTAGGCTAGGGGAACTTGCAGAACTGAATATGGCTATAAATTGGAGAGTTTAGGTCCATAAGTTCATTTTTAGTCTTTAAAGTAGGAAATCTTTAATCTTTCAAGAAAATTACTGTCTCCCCAATCTTCCTTCGTCGACGGCGAAATCTTTACATTCCGGCAATCGAACGGGAAAGGTTCTATACTATTGGTTTGAGGCAAATTATTTCTTCGGCGAAATCGAGCGGGGATTGTTGGCGACTTTGCCTTTCTGCTTTCTCTGCGAATCGGAGAAGAAGCTGGTTTCTACCCGGTTAATACTAGTAAGATCTTTTAAGATTCCTCCGTTTCTGTCTCTCTCGATCCCGGCGAAATCCAAGCGTCGATTCTCAGGCGACCGGCGGCAGATCATTTCCACCATCGAAAGAAAGAAGTAATCGGAGCACCCATTGTTTCCGGCGAAAGTAACTGTCCGATCAACGTCTTGCAGCAGTCAGATTCCAACCACTCTCCGGTGACCAGGTTCTATCATTCCTCATTTTTCTACTTCTTGACTACACTAATTCATTTGCGAATTTCCTTCATAAACATTTCCTAGACTCTGTTCTATTATTCTAGACTCTGTTCTAGACTCTTGTTTCCGTTTTTTTTGCTGTCTATTGCTGCTCTTGAATTCTGTGTTGGCTACTGTTTTTGCTTGAATACTCTTTGACTCTGTGATACTTTGATTCTTTGCTTTATACTATTGCTGTTACATTTACTTCTTTATATTAGTGACTACATTATTGCTGTTGCTATTGTATTGTGTGATATTGTACTGCTGGGTTGTATTGTTGTTGTATTAGTTCGTAGTTGGTGGCGTCCGGATCTGATGGTAGAGTAAGGTCATGTCGTTGGTTGGGGTCGGAGGTAAGAGGTGGGGGTGGTAGGAAGGGCACGGGCTATTCTAAATTAAGGGTAGGATCGTGGAATATAGGTACACTTACAGGGAAATCCATAGAGCTAGTAAAGTGTCTTAAGAGGAGACAAATTAATATAGCGTGTGTTCAGGAGACTAGATGGGTAGGGACCAAAGCTCGGGATGTAGACGGGTTCAAGTTATGGTACTCGGGGGGTTCTAGGGACAGAAATGGTGTAGGTATACTAGTAGATGAGGACCTTAGGGATTATGTGGTGGAGGTTAGGAGGTTTAACGATAGGATGATGTCTATTAAACTGGTGGTGGGTAAGCATGTAGTGACTGTAGTTAGTGCCTATGCGCCCCAAGCAGGTCTAGAGGAGGAAGTCAAGAGGCTCTTTTGGGAAGAATTGGATGAGGTGGTGAGGGGCATACCAATGACGGAAAAGCTTTTCATTGGGGGAGACTTTAACGGACATATTGGGGCCACCAGTAGTGGGTTTGAAGATGTCCATGGAGGCTTTGGTTTTGGGGAAAGGAATGGAGGGGGGACGTCTCTCTTGGATTTTGGCAAAGCCTTTGAGTTAGTTATTGCTAACTCATGTTTCCAGAAGAGGGAAAGTCACTTGATAACCTTTCAGAGTGCGGTAGCTAAAACTCAAATTGATTACCTACTTCTACGAAAAGGTGATAGAAGCCTTTGTAAGAATTGCAAAGTTATTCCGAGTGAGAGTATTTCCACTCAACATAGGCTTCTAGTGATGGACATAGAGATTAAGAGAGAAAAGAAGAGGAAGATTGTCTATGCCCAACCGAGGATTAGATGGGGGGGTCTAACTCCTGCCCTCTCGCTTGAGATGGAAGGAAAGTTGAGAGATTTAGAGGCCTGGAGTAGTAGTGGAGATGTGAATAATATGTGGGACAATACTGCTGGTTACATTCGAAAGGTAGCCTCTGAGGTACTAGGGGTTTCGAGAGGAACCTTTGGGGGACGTCGAGGTGATTGGTGGTGGAATGAAGAAGTTCAAGACAAAGTAAAAGCTAAGAAGGTGGCCTATACAAAGTGGTTGGAGTGTAGGGAGGAGGATGAAAAACAAAGGCTTAAGGAGATTTATAAGACGGCTAAGTCAGAAGCAAAGATGGCGGTGACGAGTGCTAAGACAGCAGCGTTTGAGCGCCTATATGAGGAGTTAAGTGATAAAGGCGCGGACAAGCGAATGTATAGGCTTGCTAAAGCGAGAGAAAGGAAAGCTCGCGACTTGGATCAAGTGAAGTGCATCAAGGATGAGGAGGGGGAAGTGTTAGTGGATGTGACTTCTATTAAACAAAGGTGGCAAGCTTACTTTTATAAACTTTTAAATGAAAAAGGAGATAGTGATATTGAGCTGGGCGAGTTAGCATATTCCGAAAGTCATCGAGACTTTGGTTATTGCAGGCGGTTCAGAGTTGAGGAGGTTAGAAGGGCTATTAGTAGGATGAAGAGAGGGAGGGCGCTCGGACCGGATGAGATTCCGATAGATTTTTGGAAGAGCATGGTCAAGGATGGCATAGAGTGGCTGACTAGACTGTTCAATACTATCATGAAGACGGCTAAGATGCCGGAGGAATGGAGGAGGAGTACAATGGTCCCACTGTACAAGAACAAAGGTGATATTCAAAGTTGTAATAATTACAGGGGTATCAAGTTGTTGAGTCATACTATGAAGGCATGGGAGAGAGTGGTGGAGATGAGGGTGAGAAAAGTAGTTTCTATCTCAGAAAACCAGTTTGGATTCATGCCAGGACGGTCGACTACTGAAGCAATCCACCTTGTTCGGAGATTAGTGGAGAAATACAGGGAAAGTAAGAAGGACCTTCATATGGTGTTCATTGATCTTGAGAAGGCCTATGACAAAGTCCCGAGGGATGTCCTATGGAGGTGTTTGGAGATGAAAGGCGTCCCAATGGCATATATTAGAGTGATAAGGGACATGTATGACGGGGCCATAACTCGGGTAAGAACGGTGGGAGGAGATTCTGAATATTTTCCTGTTCAGATGGGACTTCACCAAGGATCTGTGCTAAGCCCTTTTTTATTTTCCTTGGTGTTGGATGAGCTGACGCGATCTATCCAGGAGGGAGTCCCATGGTGTATGTTGTTTGCAGATGACATAGTACTGATTGATGAGACCCGGACCAAAGTTAATGATAGGTTGGAGGTTTGGAGACACGCTTTGGAGACTAAAGGATTTAAACTGAGCAGGACCAAAACAGAATACTTGGAGTGCAAATTCAGTGTAGCGAGGGAGGAAGCAGACATTGATGTGAGACTTGCAGCTCACCTTATCCCCAAGAAGGAAAGCTTCAAGTATCTGGGGTCTATCATCCAGAGTAGTGGGGATATCGACGATGATGTCACACATCGTATTGGGGCGGCTTGGACAAAATGGAGGTTGGCCTCTGGAGTATTGTGTGATAAGAAGATACCATCTAAACTCAAAGGTAAGTTCTACAGAATGGTGGTTAGACCTGCTTTATTGTATGGGGTGGAGTGTTGGCCAATAAAGAATGTACATGTTCAGAAAATGCAGGTCGCAGAAATGAGGATGTTACGATGGATGTGTGGTCACACCAGGAGCGACAAGATTAGGAACGAGGTCATTAGGGAGAAGCTAGAGGTGGCCCCTGTAGCTGACAAGATGAGGGAAACGAGACTGCGATGGTTTGGACATGTACAGAGAAGGAGTACTGATGCCCCTGTTAGAAGGTGTGAGAGATTAGATTTGGGAGCTATACGTAGGGGTAGAGGTAGACCAAAAAAGTATTGGGGGGAGGTGATTAGAAACGATATGGTGAAACTTGATCTCACCAAGGACATGACCTTAGATAGGAAGGAGTGGAGGTCGAGAATTAGAGTAGCAGGCTAATAGGGAGGATAGGAAGGAGTGGTAATTGTCTGTCTTTTATATGTTATTTATCTGCCTTTATATGTTTACTATCTTGTATCTAGATATTATTATGTGCTCTTCTCTTTTTGCCTGTGTATCGTATCTAGCGTGTTCTGCTGATGGGTTTTTGTGACGAGGGTTTCCAGGAAACAGCCTCTCTACCTATGTGGTAGTGGTAAGGTCTGCGTACATCTTACCCTCCCCAGACCCCACTTGTGGGATTTCACTGGGTATGTTGTTGTTGTTGTTGTAAAGTAGGAAATTTTGAGTTTTCTAGTCGTTTTGAGTTCTGAGTGTCGGAATTCGATTCCGTCGAATCCATCAGCTCCGAAATGCTGAATCTAGGCTAGGGGAACTTGCAGAACTGAATTTGGCAATAAATTTGAGAGTTTAGGTCCATAAGTTCATTTTTAGTCTTTAAAGTAGGAAATTTTGAGTTTTCTAGTCGTTTTGAGTTCTGAGCGTCGGAATTCGATTCCGTCGAATCCATTAGCTCCGAAATGCTGAATCTAGGCTAGGGGAACTTGCAGAACTGAATTTGGCTATAAATTGGAGAGTTTAGGTCCATAAGTTTATTTTTAGTCTTTAAAGTAGGAAATTTTGAGTTTTATAGTCGTTTTGAGTTCTGAGCGTCGGAATTCGATTTCGTCCAATCCATCAGCTCCGAAATGCTGAATCTAGGCTAGGGGAACTTGCAGAACTGAATTTGGCAAAAAATTTGAGAGTTTAGGTCCATAAGTTCATTTTTAGTCTTTAAAGTAGGAAATTTTGAGTTTTCTAGTCGTTTTGAGTTCTGAGCGTCGGAATTCGATTCCGTCGAATCCATTAGCTCCGAAATGCTGAATCTAGGCTAGGGGAACTTTCAGAACTGAATTTGGCAATAAATTGGAGAGTTTAGGTCCATAAGTTCATTTTTAGTCTTTAAAGTAGGAAATTTTGAGTTTTCTAGTCGTTTTGAGTTCTGAGCGTCGGAATTCAATTCCGCCCAATCCATCAGCTCCGAAATGCTGAATCTAGGCTAGGGGAACTTGCAGAACTGAATTTGGCAAAAAATTTGAGAGTTTAGGTCCATAAGTTCATTTTTAGTCTTTAAAGTAGGAAATTTTGAGTTTTCTAGTCGTTTTGAGTTCTGAGCGTCGCAATTCGATTCCGTCGAATCCATTAGCTCCGAAATGCTGAATCTAGGCTAGGGGAACTTTCAGAACTGAATTTGGCAATAAATTGGAGAGTTTAGGTCCATAAGTTCATTTTTAGTCTTTAAAGTAGGAAATTTTGAGTTTTCTAGTCGTTTTGAGTTCTGAGTGTCGGAATTCAATTCCGTCGAATCCATTAGCTCCGAATGCTAAATCTAGGCTAGGGGAACTTGCAGAACTGAATTTGGCTATAAATTGGAGAGTTTAGGTCCATAAGTTCATTTTTAGTCTTTAAAGTAGGAAATTTTGAGTTTTCTAGTCGTTTTGTGTTCTGAGCGTCGGAATTCGATTCCGTCGAATCCATTAGCTCCGAAATGCTGAATCTAGGCTAGGGGAACTTGCAGAACTGAATATGGCTATAAATTGGAGAGTTTAGGTCCATAAGTTCATTTTTAGTCTTTAAAGTTGGAAATTTTGAGTTTTCTAGTCGTTTTGAGTTCTGAGCGTCAGAATTCGATTCCGTCGAATCCATTAGCTCCGAAATGCTGAATCTAGACTAGGGGAACTTGCAGAACTGAATTTGGCTATAAATTGGAGAGTTTAGGTCCATAAGTTCATTTCTAGTCTTTAAAGTAGGAAATTTTGAGTTTTCTAGTCGTTTTCAGTTCTTAATGTATTAATTGTTGCACGTGTTATTATAAGAGTGATGTTCCTAAATATAACAGTGATGCACTTTACTGTATATTAATTAAGAAATCGATATAATCAAGTACAATAAAAAAATAAAGTAGGCAGAGATCACAAATACAGGAAACATTACTTTTACAAATATCAAATCACTTGAAAATCACAATTGATGCCTACAAGCTGAGCAAAACTTTCGTACTTGTCCATGAATTCTTTCTGCAAGAATTCTTTTATCAAGAATTCTTTCTGCAAGAATTCTTTTATCAAGAATTCTTTCAGCAAGAATTCTTTTATCAAGAATTCTTTCAGCAAGAATTCTTTTATCAAGAATTCTTTCAGCAAGAATTCTTTCTGCAAGAATTCTTTCTGAAACTGGAACAAATTTTTTGTACAGGTTTATGCAGGGGTAAATTTTTTGTACAGGTTTATACAACAAAGATACTGGAACACGAAAGAAATAGAAGATTGAAGATGCGTAAAGTACATACCTGAACCCTTCGTTATTCCTGATCGTAGTTGCTGCAATTGTATGCTGCTGGACGCTGCTGGAACTTACAGAAACTATTTGCTGCTGGACGTTAAAGAAACTAATTTTAGTCGTCTCCTTTGTGCGCGTATAAGAGCCTAAAACTAGGTTTAGTCGTCTCCTAATTTGTGCGTATAAGACTATAATTTTCCTTATGAATGTGGGAGAGTTTTTAGGTTAGTTTTTCCTTATTTTGATAGGAGTAAGATAATCTAGAAATTAGAGGCGGTATCTAGGTGAAATTTTTTAAAGAAAGCGGGAATTTATTTTCAGATTAAAAAAGGTTTTTTTTGTGGCTATTTTTTTGATTTGCTACTAAAAATATACTTATTAGTGGCTATTAAACATTAGTCGTTAATATTTTGCCTCATGTGTATACATTAGCGGCAATTTGCTTATTGCCACAAAATAATTGTCGCTAAAGGGCCCTTTTGTAGTAGTGCTGGTAACTCGTGCATGCAAAAAAAAAGGCCATTGCAAATTCAAATATCCAAAGAAATACGCGGGGGAAACTTCTAAAGGGGAGAACTTATACCCCGTCTATAGAAGACGAGATAATGGGAATTCTGTGAAAGTGAGGAACCAATATCTTGACAACGCTTGGGTTGTTCCATATAACCCATATCTACTAAGTAAGTTCAACTGCCACATAAATGTTGAGATTTGCACAAATATTAAAGTTGTTAAATACATCTACAAATATATCTGTAAAGACTATGACAAAATAAGCTTCAACATTCAAGTTGACGATAACAACGACATAGATGAAATACGAGAATACTGCTCGGCCAGATGGGTGTCCCCACCAGAGGCTACATGGTGCCTATTCGCTTTCCCAATTAACGAACTAAATCCTACTGTTTACCACCTTCAACTACATCTTCAGGATCAACAATTCGTTTCCTTCAGAACCACCTCCACTTTGACCTCAATATTAAGGAATCCAGGTAATAGAAGAACAATGTTAACTGAGTTCTTTTCAATAAACCACCTAAACACAGCTGCTAGGGAATTGAATTTACTATACAAAGACTTTCCCCAACATTTCGTGTGGTCAGCTCGTGACAAAATGTGGCAACACAGAAAGCAAGGTTACGCTATAGGCCGTATTGTGAGCTGCCACCCAACAGAAGGAGAAAGATATTACGTTAGACTACTACTTATGGACATAAGAGCACTTACATCATATACAAATCTTCTTGCTACAAAAACAATAACGTGTAGCACTTTTCGTGAATCCACAGAAAAAAGAGGCCTACTAGCTTCTGATAATAACTTAACTGAATGCGTCTTAGAAGCTACTCACTATCAAATGCCCTGTAGCTTATGGTGATTATTCGCAATAATATTAGTATACTACAACCCCGCTAACCCCAAAGGCTTATGGAGTACATTTGAAAAGTCGATGGCCGAAGATTTCGCCCAAACACCAAACATACAGAAAGAGGATATCCGTTCGTGTGAGACCCTGTGTTTCTCGTCTTCCATTATATAAATAGTGTGGCGTTGTATAAGGCATATGTGATTTTTGCTAGAACCTTGGGACAATAAGGCTGCCAATAAGTGGTAATATCAAGGACCTAAAGTTTTAAGCCAAAGGAAATACCCTAAATGCACGTTCGGGATTAAAGAAATGACTCGAGTGACACCTCGCCCTTTTTGGAATGTTTAAACTAGGTCTAACTTTTCGGATGGAACTAAAAGTGTATACTTTGCTAATAATGGATTTTTAAAAGCTATTTTAATAGCACAAAGGTCATACATTAAGTTTTGAAATCAAGAAAGTTGCAAGATAAAGGTTGGCCAAAGTTACCGTAAGTTTCTTTATGAAATCCTTCTTAAATTTGGGTCAAATGTATCAGGTTCTATCTCCATAACTATAAGGTGTTAGAAGGTGAATGACCTATCCAATTGAAAATCTACGAGTCTAGTTTGCAACGCACAAAACCGCGCATCAAACCGACCTCAGAATAATTAGTTATGACCGTTTACCAGGACTGCCCGAGCTGGAAATCGGGTCATGGGTCGGGTCGGGTTGACCCAACTTAATGTCGGCTAATTTGAGCTTTTTAAAGCTTAAATCACTTCCATTTCGTTCCCAACAGCTTAGAAACTGAAGGAAAACTCCCCTCAAGGTTCCAAAGGGATTTGAGTAAGTTTTACGCATTTTTACTGTTAAAATTTGTCCGTGTGCCTAGAAATGTGTGCCTTACGCTTTGCAATTGTTTTCCTCTCGTATTAGCTGTGTTTGGAGCTATTTTTGGTCTGTAAAAAAAGGTGGTGTTCTTGCTGGTATTGTTGGTTTGCAGCTGGTGTGTTTAGGTAATAATTTTGGGGCTCTTTTACAGTCATCTTTACGAAGTTTTACGGACATTTTCTCACGTAAATGCTCCTTGCCGAATCTGGTCATTAATGCTGAATTTTTGACTATTTATAGGTGTCTTTAAGATGCGTATGAATAGTCGTTGCGAAGCTTAGGACGTAAGGAACATCTTTTGTGAAGAAACTTTTGGCAATCGGACGTTCGTTGGAGAGGTATGTTAAGGTTAAGCTTCGTCCCTCCTTTTAGCACGAAATCCGGGAAGTTTCCCAAAATGTCAAATGTGATATCTTACTATTCTGTTGCTAGAAAGACCTTCTGTGAAAGGCATTGGGATTGTAGCTGAGTTATATTCATGATGGTATTAGGTTGAAATTCCATTCATTCGCTTAAACTGGACAGTCAATTTCTATATATCATTTTGTCGCTTTCCAGGCTACCTATTCACATGTCCAAGGTGTTTCTCTTCTTGGTATAGTGCCATTAAAATAAATGTAGAATGCAAAGGGAATGTAGTATTCAAAATCAATCCTACTTCCATACAAAAATATAATTGAAGAATTTAACCAGTAACGCGATAGTTTCCAATATTCCCAAGTGAAATGCTCCTGTCTAAACTACTAAGGCACTTGATCCTGTTTAAATACATTCTTTTACTAATTGACATGGGACCAAATATAATAATTATGTAAATCACCTTTATGAACATTTTCAAAGTTAAGGCTTCACTCTAAATGTTGGGTTAAGTTCCCAAACTTGTTAAAAAGGACACGTATGATTCCACGAGCCATATGTATATGTTGTGACAACGATTATGATGTTATGAGAATAAATGTACCAATGAGCAAAGATTGGCTAAATGACAATGATTATGATGCTATGAGAATAAGTGTACCAATGAGCCAAGATTGGCTAAGTTCTTGCTATGGCTTACTATGTGCATTCAACATTCATATCATACATTGCACGTTATGCATGGACTTCGAGCTATAATCGAAGGCATGGGGCCTATTTGCCCAACTATATATGTATATGGTACAGATGGCCACAGTTTGGCAGATATGATGCCGGTTAGCTACCGAAAAGGACCACCAGTGCTAGCATTTGGTTGGGTATGTCATGCATTTGCATCTATATATATGTATTCACGACATGCGATACTCGAGCATACCATGCATTTTTTTTATCACTAGAAGATGGCTTATTGGCCATTAAGGCTACTTGAGTTTTGGTTACAGGTAATATTTCTATTAACCTTTTTACTACGGTTATCTATGATTTTACTTCCTGCCTTACATACCAGTACATGTTTATTCGTACTGACATCCCTTTGCTTGGGGACGCTGCATTTTATTTCGTGCGTGCAGGTTCAGGTAGGGGTTCTGATTTTCCCCTCCACTAGTATCCCCATTCAGCTATGACTTGGTAAGCTCCACCTCTTCTTGGAGTTTTTACAGGATGTTTACTTTTTATTGTACAGTTGGGTATGTCGGGGCCCTGTCCCGGCAGTGTTAGTGATTCTCATAGAGGCTATTGTGGACATGTTATTGTGGGTTGGTCCTTTTGTGTCTTTCAGTCTCGAGTCATAAGATTGACATGTATATATGGTATGTGCTTGTACCTCTGTGGTGGCAGCCTTGTCGTCGAGTTAGTACTTTATCATTCGGATTTACTTATCGTGGTGTACGTGATTTACAGTTGACCAGGTCATGACTTAAAACTTCAAGGCTTAGTCTTTCAGACGTTATGCTGCCCGATTTTCTTCTGGTCCCTAGTTAGTTCACTAGCATGTTTAGTGGCTTACTCGTCCAATAACGATATCGGGTGCCAGTCCCGCCTCCCCTCTCTTTGGGGTGTGACAAACATGGTATCAGAGCAGGTCATGTCCTAGGGAGTCCAAAATGCTGCGTCTAGTAGAGTCTTGCTTATGGATGTGTTGTGCACCACGCTTATAATCAGGAGGCTACGAGACATTTAGGGATGGTTACATGTCTTTCACTTAATAGATCGTGCTATAGAGCAAAGTTATAGGAACATATGAGATCTATATCATGTTATGTCTTTCTTATTTAATGGGTTACCTATGCTCAGTAGATGGCATAACATGAGATAAGTATGGATCCGAGAGAAGGTACCAATTATGTCTTGCTTGGTGAGGAAGATATATTGGCACATAGGGAGCCTCCAATGCCCATAGTACCAGATTCATCAGCACCTTTTGGGGCCCAAGGAGATCTAATACCCCAATCCTTATTAGAGACGGGGATCAGGGGATGAAGGAGGCTATTCAGCTACTAACTATGATGGTTTCTATTCATCAGAGACAACTAAAGGTGAGAGCAGACACCAAAAGGGATAAAACAGAAAGCTCAAAGGTACGAGAGTTTCTTCAATTGGCCCCTCAAATATTTACAGGGTCCAGTCCCACTGAGGTTCTAAAGGACTTTATAGACCATAGGTATAGCGTATTAAGAGTGATGCATGCCTCTATCACCGAGGCAGTGGAGTTGGCTTCTTTTCGACTACTTGATGTTGCCATCTTGTTTTTACGAGGTGTAGGAGAGATCAAAAGGGCCTGATGCACCGCCAGTAGAGTGGTAGGACTTCTCTGAGGCATTTTTAGCCCATTACTTACCACGGGAAGTGCGGGAGGCCCGTCTTGACCAGTTTATCAGTTTGAGGCAAGGGGATATGAGTGTAAGGGAGTATAGCCTTAGGTTTAATTCTTTGGCTAGGTATGCATCAAATATTGTACGTACCATGAATGCTAGAGTTCATCGTTATATGGATGGTTTGGGGGATCATTTGATCAGAGACTGCAAGATAGCCTCTTTACAAGATGGTGTAGATATTTCTCGTATTTAGGCTTTTACTCAGACTACAGAGGATCTTTCTCATCGAATTCGGGATACCTATAGAGGTAAGGAGAAGACTAAGAGGGCTCGTAATATGAGGTCTTATAGGGAGCCACAGGGTGATTTTAGGCCTCCTTTCCACCGATATCCACCTCCGTCAGCGGGTAGTTCCCCGCTATAGATATACGGCCAGCGATTTGATTATTATATGAAGTTAAGGCCAAGGCAGAATTTAGATCAGCGTGATAGCTGTCAACAGGAGCATTATGCACAAGTGAGACAACCTACTCCCCCATGTACATAATGCAGTAAGCTTCATACTATACAGTGTAGAAAGGGTTCAGGTGCATGTTACCATTACGGGAAGACAAGATATTTTAATAGCAACTGGCCCTTTAGTCAGTCCCTACTGTGAATGAATTCATGATAATATTCCCCAATGAGCTTCCTGGGATTCCCCGAAAGGGATATCAATATTCTTTAGATTTTCTCCCTGATATGCAACTTATACCCTTTCCTCTAAAAAGAAATGACTCTTGTAGAGCTAAGAGACTTTAAGGGACAACCTAAGGGCTTGCTTGATAAAGACCTTATTAGGCTAAGCATATCTCCATGGGGTTCTCCGACGCTCTTTGCTTGAAAGAAAGATGGCTCCTTATAAATGTGTATCGGTTACAGATAGCTAAATAAATTTGCTATCAGGATTAAGTATCCTTTTATGTGGATTGATGGTTTTTCAAAGATTGACTTGTGACCCAGGTACTACCAGCTACGAGTCAGGGATGTTGATATTCCAAAGGCAATATTTAGGATGAGTCAGGATTGGGCATGCAGACCACTTGCAAGTTATATTAGAGACTCTCTACGACAACAAGTTATATGATGAATTCTCCAAATGTGAATTTTGGTTAACTTCTATAGCTTTTCATGGACATGTTATTACTAGCGATAATATCAAGGTCAATGGCCAGAAGATTGAAGCAGTAATAGCCTGGCCGAGACCATTGAATCCGACAGAGGTCCATAGTTATTTGGGCTTGGCAGGATATTATAGGAGGTTTGTTAAGGGATTCTCCACTACCTATACACCACTAACGAGGTTGGCGTATAAGGCAACTAAGTTTCAGTAGACTAAATCATGTGAATAGAGTTTTTTCAAGAGCTAAAGAAAAGGCTTACCACCGCACCTAGTCTGACTCTTCCGGATGGGACCAAAGGCTACATTGTATATTGTGATGCCTTGATAATTGGCCTAGATTGTGTTCCTATGTAGTATAGTAGAGGTATTGCATATGCTTCCAAATAGTTGCATAAGCATGAACAAAACTATCCTACCCATGGTTTTGAGTTCGCCGCAGTTGTTTTCGCCCAAAAAAAACAATTTGGTGGCATTATCTATACGGAGTTCATATTGACATTTTTACCGACCACCAGAGCCTCCAATAATTGTTCAAGCAGGAGTTGAACCTATGACAAAGAAGGTGGCTAGAATTACTATAAGATTATGATGTTGACATTTTGTACCACCTCGGTAAAACTAATCTTGATGCTGATGCACTTAGCTGAAAGTTCATGGGAAGTCTAAGTCATGTTGAAGCTGATAAGATTGGAATGACAAAAGATTTACATCAGCTAACTAGTTTGCAGGTGCAATTAATAGATGTGAAAGGTGGAGGTGTGATTGTTCAAATACGACAGTATCTTTTATTAATATGGAAGTAAAAGAGTAACAGCATGAGAATCCTAAGCTTATGATATCGAGGGGATCAATTTAACATACATTTTTTTAAGTCTTTTCAGAAAGGTCTGGGCACTCAGGTGAATCTCAACACCGCTTTTCATCCATAAACTGATGGGCAGGCAGAGCGTACCATCCAGACCATTGAGGATATGTTATGTGACTGTGTGCTGGACTTCAAAGGAAACTGGGATAATCGTCTACCTCTTATTGAGTTTGCATATAATACTAGATTTCATGTTGGCATTCAAATGGACCCTTAGGGAGCACTATACGGGCGAAGATATAGGTCACCGATTAATTGGTTTGCAGTTGTGGAGGAAAAGTTTCTAAACCCTAATTTAGTTTAGCAAGCAATGGACAAAGTGAGACCTATTAGAGATCGATTGCAAACGGCCCAAAATTAGCAGAAGTCTTATGAAGATGTTCGATAATGAGACTTAGAGTTTGATGTAGAAGATTGGGTCTTCTTAAAGGTATCACCTATGAAGGGAAACATGCGGTTTGGAAAGACAGGAAAGCTCAGTCCTAGATATGTTGAACTGTATAAGGTTATTAGAGAAATTAGCAAGGTAACATACGAGCTTAATTTCCCTTTAGAATTGAGAGTAGTCTATCCAGTGTCTCATGTATGTATGTTACGGAAGTACATTAGGGATCCTTCGTGTATTACTCACATTAAGGATACCCCCATTGCTGAAGAATCCACTTATGATGAGGTACCAGTGGCTGTTTTAGTTCAAAATAAAAAGTGGCCTTCGTAGTAGTGTTGTGGAAGAAAAACAATATTGAGGAAATAACTTGGGAAGCCAAAGAAAGAAATGATGAGGAATCACCCTAGCTATTTATAACCTAAGGTGGGTGGTGTTCCAAAACTGGCAATTATCTTTTATTTAGTATCATAAGTTTTAAAGGATTTGGAGGTGTAACTTGTATGTTTTGTCGCGGGGTAGCTATACAAGCTTAGTAATTAGAGTTTTTGGAAGTTGATTTATGGTTTGTAAGGGTAATAGATGTATACAAAAATAACATTTTAGTAGATGGTGATTAAACCAAGGGGCTGTCTTGACACATTCGCGGACGAATGTTCTTAAGGGGGGGAGACTGTGAGACCCTGTGTTTCTCGTCTTCCATTATATAAATAGTGTGGCGTTGTATAAGGCATATGTGATTTTTGCTAGAACCTTGGGACAATAAGGCTGCCAATAAGTGGTAATATCAAGGACCTAAAGTTTTAAGCCAAAGGAAATACCCTAAATGCACGTTCGGGATTAAAGAAATGACCCGAGTGGCACCTCACCCTTTTTGGAATGTTTAAACTAGGTCTAACTTTTCGTATGGAACTAAAAGTGTATACTTTGCTAATAATGGATTTTTAAAAGCTATTTTAATAGCACAAAGGTCATACATTAAGTTTTGAAAATCAAGAAAGTTGCAAGATAAAGGTTGGCCAAAGTTACCGTAAGTTTCTTTATGAAATCCTTCTTAAATTTGGGTCAAATGTATCAGGTCCTATCTCCCAAACTATAAGGTGTTAAAAGGTGAATGACCTATCCAATTGATGATCTACGAGTCTAGTTTGCAATGCACAAAACCGAGCATCAAACTGACCTCAGAATAATTAGTTATGACCGTTTTACCAGGATTGGCCGAGCTGGAAATCGGGTCATGGGTCGGGTCGGGTTGACCCAACTTAATGTCGGCTAATTTGAGCTTTTTAAAGCTCAAATAACTTCCACTTCGTTCCCAACAGCTTAGAAACTGAAGGAAAACTCCCCTCAAGGTTCCAAAGGGATTTGAGTAAGTTTTACGCATTTTTACCGTTAAAATTTATCCGTGTGCCTAGAAATGTGTGTCTTATGCTTTGCAATTGTTTTCCTCTCGTATTAGCTGTGTTTGGAGCTGTTTTTGGTTTGTAAAAAAAGGTGGTGTTCTTGCTGGTATTGTTGGTTTGCAGCTGATGTGTTTAGGTAATAATTTTGGGGCGTTTTTACGGTCATGTTTACGAAGTTTTACGGACATTTTCTCACGTAAATGCTCCTTGCCAAATCTGGTCATTAATGCTGAATTTTTGACTATTTATAGGTGTCTTTAAGATGCGTTTATATAGTCGTTGCGAAGCTTAGGATGTAAGGAACAACTTTTGTGAAGAAACTTTTGGCAATCGGACGTTCGTTGGAGAGGTATGTTAAGGCTAAACTCCGTCCCTCCTTTTAGCACGAAATCTGGGAAGTTTCCCAAAATGTCAAATGTGATATCTTACTATTCTGTTGCTAGAAAGACCTTCTGCGAAAGGCATTGGGATTGCAGCTGAGTTATATTCATGATGGTATTAGGTTGAAATCCCATTCATTCGCTTAAACTGGACAGTTAATTTCTATATATCATTTTGTCGGTTTCCCGGCTACCTATTCACATGTCCAAGGTGTTTCTCTTCTTGGTATAGTGCCATTAAAATAAATGTAGAATGCAAAGGGAATGTAGTATTCAAAATCAGTCCTTCTTCCATACAAAAGTATAATTGAAGAATTTAACTAGTAATGCGATAGTTTCCAATATTCCCAAGTGAAATGCTCCCGTCTAAACTACTAAGGCGCTTGATTCTGTTTAAATACATTCTTTTACTAATTGACATGGGACCAAATATAATCATTATGTAAATCACCTTTATGAACATTTTCAAAGTTAAGGCTTCACTCTAAATGTTGGGTTAAGTTCCCAAACTTGTTAAAAAGGACATGTATGATTCCACGAGCCATATGTATATGTTGTGACAACGATTATGATGTTATGAGAATAAATGTACCAATGAGCAAAGATTGGCTAAATGACAATGACTATGATGCTATGAGAATAAGTGTACCAATGAGCCAAGATTGGCTAAGTTCTTGCTATGGCTTACTATGTGCATTCAACATTCATATCATACATTGCACGTTATGCATGGACTTCGAGCTATAATCGAAGGTATGGGGCCTATTTGCCCAACTATATATGTATATGGTACAGATGGCCACATGTTGGCAGATATGATGCCGGTTAGCTACCGGAAAGGACCACCAGTGCTAGCATTTGGTTGGGTATGTCATGCATTTGCATCTATATATATGTATTCACGACATGCGATACTCGAGCATATCATGCATTGTTTTTATCACTAGAAGATGGCTTATTGGCCATTAAGGCTACTTGAGTTTTGGTTACAGGTAATATTTCTATTAAACTTTTTACTACGGTTATCTATGATTTTACTTCCTGCCTTACATACCAGTACATGTTTATTCGTACTGACATCCCTTTGCTTGGGGACGCTGCATTTTATTTCGTGCGTGCAGGTTCAGGTAGGGGTTCTGATTTACCCCTCCACTAGGAGCCCCATTCAGCTATGACTTGGTAAGCTCCACCTCTTCCTGGAGCTTTCACAGGATGTTTACTTTTTATTGTACAGTTGGGTATGTCGGGGCCCTGTCCCGACAGTGTTAGTGATGTCATAGAGGCTATTGTGGACATGTTATTGTGGGTTTGTCCTTTTGTGTCTTTCAGTCTCGAGTCATAAGATTGGCATGTATATATGGTATGTGCTTGTACCTCTGTGGTGGCAGCCTTGTCGTCTAGTTAGTACTTTATCATTTGGGTTTACTTATCATGATGTACGTGATATACAGTTGACCAGGTCATGACTTAAAATGTCTAGGCTTAGTCTTTCAGACGTTATGCTGCCCGATTTTCTTCTGGTCCCTAGTTAGTTCACTAGCATGTTTAGTGGCTTACCCGGCCAATAACGATATCGGGTGCCAGTCGCGCCTCCCCTCTCTTTGGGGCATGACAGTTCGCTTGTTCTAAATCACATCAACAACATATTGCAGTCAATGGGCCGAAATATAAATGAATTCAAACTTGTTCCTGAAGAAGTTAGGCCTCCGATGTCCTCCTACCGACTTATACAAGAAGCACGAGATGTATACCTGGAAAGAAATATAGCTGTGACGGAGGACGAATTAATCCTAGATACAAAGCTAAATAATGAACAGAAAGAGGCTTACAACACAATCCTTAGTACAATATTATCATATAAATCTGGAGCCTTCTTCATTGATGGACGAGGAGGAACCGGGAAAACATTCCTATATCGTGCTTTACTAGCAACTATCCGCTCGCAGGGGCTTATTGCTTTGGCCACCGCAACTTCTGGTGTCGCAGCTTCGGTACTCCCCGGAGGCCGAACTGCACACTCACGCTTTAAACTTCCCATCGATATAGCCGACAACTGCAGTTGCAACATAAGTAAACAAAGTTCACTTGCATCCTTAATTCGCGATGCACAATTAATAGTATGGGATGAAGTGTCTATGGAAAAGCGAAAACTAATAGAAACCTTCGACTTGCTGCTGCGCGATGTCATGGGCGTCGACAAGCTATTTGGTGGAAAAGTCATTGTCTTCGGGGGTGACTTCTGCCAAACTTTGCTCGTGGTCAAACACGGCACCAAAGAGGATTTCATTAATACATCTTTATTATATTCATGCATCTAGAATGAACTCCACAAAATCCACCTAATAAATAGAAAATATGCGCGCCCGAGAAGATCCCACATTCTGTGAGTACCTGCTAAGGATTGGAGATGGAAAAGAAAATGTCAACACGCACAATAAAATTGAAATTCCAGAATCCCTGCTCATCCCTTTCACAACCAAAAAAGAATCATTACAAAGTTTATTCAAAAGTGTTTACCCCCATTTACATTCACTGCAGTCTAATAAGTCCAGCCTTACATCGCGTGTTATCTTAACAACAAAAAATGACTTTGTTAGCAACATAAATGACATGTTCATAGAATAGTTTTCCACGAACGCCCGAACATTCATAGGTATTGACGAGACTATTGAGCCAAAAGATCAATCCCAGTTCGAAGATTTATTGCATACATTAAACCCCGCTAGATTACCTCCATATTGGTTAGTCCTAGAGAGAAATTGCCCTATCTTACTACTGCGCAACTTAAATCCGGCAGAGGGCTTATGTAACGGCACTCGGTTAATTTGTTCTGACATAAAAGCCCATGTCATCAGCGCTACAATTGCGACGGGTGATTTCAAAGGCGAACATGTTTTCATTCCCCGAATACCATTATTGTCTCCACAGGACGAAAAACTGCCCATCCGTTCAAACGAATACAATTCTTAATTCGACTATGTTTCGCTAGGACTATAAACAAAGCTCAAGGTTAGATGTTAGAGTCCTTAGACATTTACCTCCGTGAACCCGTATTTTCACATGGACAACTTTACGTCGCCCTATCCAGGGCCAAAAACTCACACTGTGTGAAAATACTCATACGCCCACCGACAGCTGATAATCATGATGATCGTAGCACTTCCAATGTTATGTACACTGAAATCATCAAAAAAGCATTCCCCAAAAATCATTAAGTAGTCGCGCACTTAATAGGTGATCTATGATTTCACATCGTATACAGTGTTCCTTGTATTTCGCTCGCTCATATTATGTGGTTGTTCCCGCCGCAATTTTCTCCCCCCTAACCTTGTTTATTTATCTTGCAGCTTATCAACAATGGAACAACGCCTCAACATAGATGCAATTACCCCAAACATATTAGACTGGACGTGCAAGGTGCAACTCGTGGATATTGGTTAGCCTAGCGAAGGTAAAGAGTGGAAGATAAAATATATGAACATGATCTTCCAAGATGAAGAGGTACGTTCCTTTTTCTTTTTACGGTTATCCAACCTCCTCCAACAACCTCCACAATTACCCTGTTGCTCCTCACACCTTCCGCACAGCGTTACTTGTGCAAAATTTAATACTGCTCCCTTGATAAAAGAGTACGCACGACTGAAATCGACAGGAAAGTTTCCTCCCTACTCCACTTCCTCATACAATGTACTACAAATATGGAAGCTTTCTGTCTTGCTTTCGCCTTTTTTACACTTACTCTGCTTCTGTGTACAATACCTACAGGAGAACCAGGTCAAGGCAATTGTTTATGGCGACGACATCTATCTTTACCAACAAAGATTCGCGCTGTTTCACACCTACTTGATCACCGGTGCCCGGGTACAACAGCCAACTTTAAGATATGAGAAGCCCTTATATGCATATGAATGGATTATCGACAAGAAAACCATAGTCGATTCAGTTGATAAACCCGGGACACATGACGGCACAGTCAGCCCGATCGATCAAAGTGGCTTGGACGACAGCACATTGCCGCCACCCACAATCATCAACATGACCTCATTCCAGGATTCAATGCAGAGGCATCCAGAAGTACACGAGAGCAACTGCGGAACGTAGAATTAAGTATGCCTCCTTCCCCTTCTCTGTGTGCTGACATATGTTGTAGAATATATAGTAACATCTCCTCCTCTTTTCCTCACAGATGTGCTTGCAGTTGTCGTAAACTGCTTCCCACCAAGATATATGGCAAGCACACTGAAAAGGCTACAAGAAATGATTATCATTGACACCAGGTACATCAACCACCACATTTTCGTGTATCGCCTCTTTACATGTTAGGAAACTATTCGTCCTACTCTACTGCTCCCTATGTGTATGGGCAACTTTCCAAAACTCCACACTTGCAGTAAACAAGCTTTCACCTTCACACTATGGGAAGAGGCTCTTATCGATGATGAGGGCACAACATTCCTCGCACAGTTCCCCAAACATTCTATTATTTTTGCTAGGCGTGTTGGCATTTCCAAGTACAACGGTACATTAACTTAATGAAAATACATTAGCTACAAGTACAAATACCTTCAAAAGTTTGACCTCTTGTAATTCACGTTTCACTAAGCACCGGTTCTACCTACTGTAGGCACTTCGCTAGCCAGCAAATTCAACACAACAATATAAATAAATCCACCATATTCATAGTGCGTGCAGCTGCAATCCTGGTAAACAGTACTAGCACAACTGCTACCCTTGTCGCTTCGACCTGTCAGTAATTACTGTTGTTAATGTTAATATTTTTTTTTGTTATATTGCATCTCCACCAAACTGGATAGCGGGAAATGCAAAAATGCTTAACTTCTTCGCAGTAAGAAGCACATCGCAGTTTGGATCTCTCATCTCAGCTCCAGTGGAAGAGAAAATTCTGCCCATTACGAATATCCACAGACAACAAGAAGTAAGTACAAATTCCCAAACTCCAGTCCTCTGTTGCATAGACTACCAAATATGCCCGGATTAACTACTACACCATTGCTATACAAAAACACTCACCATCGAGGCAAAGATAAGGCTCCCCCAAAAAAAGAATTCCTGTTATGTATTAACCTGCCCGAACTGTGGACAAGAAGTGAGGAACTTGAAGAAAAGAAAATTCCACTGTACCAACTACAACGAGGAGAACAAGCTCACGCCCAGGTACCTCTATTTCAAACTTCGTGTGCGGCGACGAATACAAACACATTTCCCTCGCCAAGAATCTGTAATACAACCTCACATACACATACTCCCTTACTTATTAATGTCCATGGGTTAATAATCAGCATATACATACAACTGCAGGTGTCGATTTGAGGTGACACTTGAGGATGCATCCAGCTCGACACTAGGGATAATTATGGATGATCAGGCAGAACAACTGTTGGGTCTGACTGCAGAATAGATCTACGCAAGCGCGTCCACCATGGTACGACCGACCCAATGCAACATACACATAACCATCTCACAGTACAACCAGGGAAAAACCTTAAGACATATTCGCTTACAGGTTCAGCCAGACTCAATGCAGCATGATCACCTGAAGCTACAAGATGACCTGTTCAAAATTCAGCTGAAAAAATCCTTCGTCCGCAGTTCACGCGCCAACACCCCCAAGGTACTCATTCTTCAGATCACCAAACGAGAAATGAACTTCCCCTTTGTCTCTGCACCTTCCTGTAACAAGAGCTCCGAAGACAACAAGAGGCCCAAGAAGGAACTCCTTCCCCCTACCGAAGATAGAGCAGACTCAAAGAAAAAAAAACAAGGACTTAGGCTGGAAAACCAGATCCAGCCACACACTTCCAACAAGATGCAGTAAAGGTGGTCACTAATCTTGATTTGTTATTCCCACTGTAAATATGCTAGAAGAGGTCCTACCTATTCAAGAATGCTACTTTCCCTACAAATTAGTGACCATACTAATCAGTGATCGCTTATTTCCTCTAAGATTTACACACAAACGTGGAACTGGTGACCCTCTTTTGTGAACACTTTTGGTGTGTATAAAATGAAGGTACGCCGTCACAACTTCTTGCTCCCCAAAGGGATTTCCAAACAACTTAAATATGCCCGAACAATGCATCCTCCAGAGCTACTGACTCCACATCTAACGTCTTAACATTTGTCCTCCACATATATAGGCTCTTGGAACGAAGGACAAGGTCTGCCACAACTTCCTCCTTTTGGCTTGCACATCATCTGGTCATGACGTCCTATGCTATAAAACCATGGTAATCAACTCCTGCTTCCACCTAATTCAAACTTCATACTTTATGCACCTGTGCGTATAAAGAGACTCTCGAAGACCATGTTAAGAAGAAATCCAGCAGCCACTGCTGGAAAAGTTGCTGACCAAGGCGCCTCACCCCAACGACACACTGCCCCATGGTAGGCGTCAATACTACGACTCTTTCTGTAGTTCATGAGGTAAGTGAAATCTCTTCTCTTCCATCCTTCATTCCTCGCCATCCTCACCTCTGTAGAGTTTTCACCATCGGTGGTCGTTTTCGCTACAGGCAGCCTGACCTATTAGTCCACTAATAACTACTGCTATATAGAAAGTCTGAAATGATCCTATGTAGAATGTTTTGCGAAATTTTTATATGTCGCGGCTGCTTTGAAATGCTTTTGCGTAAACATTATGGAAATTTGAACGTCCCTGCCGCGCTTCGCCCAAGGCTGTATTATGAATGTTACTTGTCCCTTCCCTCAATTGATTACTTGTTCCTTAGTTGGGACTGCTGTCCACAGACACATCTTCCAATAGTGGAAGGGGGTGTCGTTAGTGCGTCACAAATCCCATTCATGAAACAACCACAGGTCATTCTCCTACTGATGTTGCTACCTTTTCGCAGAAATGGGGACACGCGTGCATCAACGGGGCTACTTATTCACCTTCACTCTGCGGAGATAACACCGTCACAAGTGGAGCATATTACCATTGCACTACGTTTCTCTCCCCCCTGCCCTACTCAGAACATTCTCTCGCCCCTGGCTCTTTCATATTATGATGCAAATTATTACTCTTTCCTAATCATCTCTCCACTTCTCCTCACAGCTGCAGAGTGGAAAAGCATGGAGGAAAACTACTCAGGAACATGATCGAGTGGGATTGTTTAGCACATGAAATGGCGTTAGCAGATAACTGGAAAAACCCCGGCTTCGGTTAGCTACACACAGGTACGTGGCACATTTATTAACCTTACCTACTTTTCCCAACTTAGACAAAATCCTCTATTATGTGTGGCAAATTTCAGACCTCCTGGATGGTGCCAAAATACGATCCCCCCCCCCCCCCCCCCCGCATGCTACTTAACCATATTATTTCACATAACAAATCTGTCGATGCTTTCTATAGGTTTGCAGATGCACACCGGCCCAGATGCATGTCACCGACCCCTTACAATGAGCATGGACTGCCCACACACCCACCAACAGAGGAATATCTACCCTTAGCATTTTGACTATTCCTGTAAATGTGACCTTGTTTATGTACAAGCTGTAAACCAGATTGACGTTCCAAAGGAGCCTTATTAATCTACTCGCATGCCTTATTGTGTCACATAATTTAGGACCTCTTTGTGCATTTAACTGGAACAACATATATCCCCTCACCCGTGCCTCGCACGGGCACCACCCCTCTAGTTTAATTAAAAATAGAATAAAGTTAGTACTTTTTTTTTAATATGGTCCATTTCTAAATTTCAAAAGACTACACTTGTTATGTTTTTAATATCACCACTTAGAAAATCATGTTCATAGGTTCCAAAATAATTCTTTTATATCGTATCATATAAATATCACATGTATAGTTTTAATAACTTTTCAAGCATAACATGTAACATTTTATATTTGACAAATATTTTTAAACACCATTTTACATAGAGATCATGTCTATAGGATTTCATCTATTTACTTGTAATTTATATATTTACTTGCATAGGATAAAATAAACATTTTGGCATTTTAAGTATCATGAAGCGTTCCAACATATTTTTTATTATTAGAAATCATGTCTGCATTATCTTCTTAATTTTTAATATAGAATATAATTTAAATATTTAACAAGTCTTTTAACATCTTTCAATTTTTTCCCTTCTTTTCATAAGTTTTGATATGGTAATGTTTGTTAGAGTATTAGAATCGTTTTTTCAAGTTTTAAAATGTTTG
The DNA here is from genome assembly GCA_029948455.1 of Solanum rostratum. NCBI lineage: Eukaryota > Viridiplantae > Streptophyta > Magnoliopsida > Solanales > Solanaceae > Solanum > Solanum rostratum. Next base: position 27,830,958 of record CM057047.1, read on the forward strand.
AATATTATTCTCGCACACACTTAGTATGACTCAATCTTACACTATTTGATTGTATTTTAAAGCATGATTAGTTAGTATGAGAGGCATGCTTGAGACTTTACGTGCTAATTGTTATCCAAGTTGTTTTGGGTTGACGCGAGTTCATAGGAGCCCTACATTCTCTTTTAGTCTATAACTATCTAACTAGAAGTCCAATGCCTCTTGGACTATTGGAAGGGATGTTAGTCACTTTAGGAAACACTAGTGTTTTTCATTTTTCCTTAGTGCGCTCTAGGTTAATAAATAAATCAACTTAGGAGGGGTAGAGGTAAATAGGACCCTCGAAAATGATGACTCAAACTCGCGCATAATAGGACAAACTTTGCTTTTGTCCTTCGGCTTAAATAGGCCATGTGAGCTAAAAAATGATAAAATCTAATTTTGTCTTCCGAAATAAAAGCCGAGTAAACTGATCTGAGTGGAAAATAAATTCGTTTAGTTTAATCTTTGTCTCTTTTGATTGTTTAAATTATTTGGGGTAGCTAGTTATTTATTTGTTTAATTTATTTATCTGCTTAATTTATTATCTTATCTTGACACTGAGAATTAATTAAAACTTTTAAATAAGAGACCCTACTTGTTATTTGCAACCCCCATATAAATATGAGGTACGGTCGGGACTCGCATTTGCGGACCTTGAAGGATGCTTAATACCTTCCCTTTGAGGTGATTTGAACCCTTACACATTCTCTGGTTGACTTGACCCGTAGATTAGACTTAGTTTTAGAATGGTGTCCTAATGCACCTTTGAATTCATTAGGTGGCGACTCTTTAATATTAAAAATCCCAAAAGAGATGTTTCCACGACGTCGTCCAGGTTCCCATTTCTTCGCGAGAAAAAATGGGGCGCAACAACATTTCAAATGACTGCTAAACTGATAAGGAAAGTGAGCAAATCGTACCTGGTTAAACCATTAACTATAAAATTTCAAATGGTTCCTCAGTCACTAATATGATAACCCAATACCAATAAAGCCTATAAACCTATTTTGCAGTTGGATTATTGGTTATGATTTAGTTTTGAACAACCCTAAAATGATGTGGTGGAAAGACCATCACTTTGGTAGGAGATTACATCTTCTAGATTGTGCAGAAGCATGCACTACTAAAAAATGTCAAAAAATGACGCAAAAAAGTGATGGACTATATAGTTTTTTTTATCAAACTCGATGAAAAATCGATACAGTCACTATCATCGCTTTTTTGGTTGATGTTTTTTCCAAATCGATGGACAATGTCGGAAAAAGCGATGGCCTGTGTCGCTACTTTGTTTTTTTGAAAAAATATATAACTCAAAACTATAGATAGTATTGTTTATTTTTGTTTATTTTTTTTAAAAAAATCATTTAATATAAAGTGATGAATAGTGTGGTTTTATTTTTAATTTGAAAAAAAAAATCAAAAAAGCGACGGACAAAGGTTCACTGTCCATCACTATTGTTCTTGGCGTTCTTGAAATTTTTCAGAATAGCGACAGACTTGGGGTCTTTGTCCATCGCTTTCCTGGAGGCCTATCGCTTTTCTGGTGTTTTTCTAAAAAAATTCCAAAAAAAAATGATGGACTAAAGGAAACTATCCGTCCCTTTTCTAGATATTAATAAAAATACAGAAAAGTGATGGACTAAAGGACATTGTTCACCACTTTTTCCTCAACATTTTTGACAGCAGAAACCTATAGTTTCTGCTGCCCACCTGCAATCAAAATAAAATTCAATTATATTCAGTGCAACCCAATCCAACACAACTAACAACAAATATAACATACAAAATACATAACTACAAACATGATTAAACACCCAAAACGAATAAAGTTATAATGTACAATATTTAAAATATTTCAAAGTTAACCGAAAAATTCAAAATGTTTAAAACTAACATAGAAGGAACCTATGGACTATTTTCCACGTAGTCATCACTCACGTTGGAGTCATCAGGAGTGGACCCTCTTGAAGAATTGGGTAGACGCTGACGAGCTAGATTGAACATTTGTTCTTTGATTTGCTCAACTTGTTCATCCATTCTCTTTTGCTCAGCAACCCTTTTTGATTCACACTCTACCAATGTGCGTGTAAGTTCTGCAATTTGCAGAGACATGACAACTATTTGAATCTCGTCAACGATTTTGGATTGATGTGATGATCCAATACCTTGTAAACCTGATTGAAATTTTCATATATCATTCCAAGAGCCTATTCCATATATTCGGCCCTTATGGCTCTCCTACCACTTTTTTCGTCCAAAGTTGATTGGACTGCTCAGGCGTTAGATGAACCGAATCTCTCATCTCACATATGTGCTGCTCAAATATATATATATATATATATATATATATATATATATATATATATATATATATATATATATATATATATATATATATATATTATATTCAATAACTTATATAGGATTGTTTGGCTTTTTCCTCTGTCCATTTATCTGGATCTGACTCATTAGTATTTTTCTTGACTTGAGTCCTTTTTAAAACTTCATAAGGTAGGGAGTGCGCCCCTATTTTTTCCTATAAATAAAAACACAATTAATGAAATCATATTTTTTTAATTAAATAATTTATTTAAGAATATGAATTTAAACTTAATCTAGAAATCTTACAATCTCACTTGTAATTGTAACAATACTCTTTGCACCTCCAATGTGCAACGAGCTACCTTTTAGGCTGCCTCTAGTTTTTTTTGCTTCATCGGACAAAGCATTGAATTCATCGGTATCCAAATACTGGTATGATTCTTCAAATACGTTAGGCAACCATCTAATTAGCAGTTGTCTGATCATCCCTGGCTTTCTTTGGCTAGCTAGATAGTCAGACATTCGACTTTCTATAAAAAATATGATTGCAATGACCATATTATGCCTTGGCTTCCAAGTCCATAAAGTTTGAAAAAAAAAAATAAACAACATTAAATAATGAACTAAGTAAAGAATAACAGACCTCCCCAGAAGGTAATTTCAATGTGGTTGATTTTCCCTCTTTTGCAATCAGTTTCGAAAATAATAATCTTAATCTAAAAAAATATAACTAATCATATATATACCTTGAATTCATTAAACATCACCTGGCGGATACTATTTGAAATCTCTCACCAAGAGTGATAGGCCTCAGTATATAACCTCTTAACACTCTCCTGTAGAGTCCTCGCAGCCTCCTTCAAAGAATGCCACCTGCAAGACACTTTATAAATATGTTGGTTCATGTATAATTTAATAATATAGTAAAAATAAATTTTAAAAAAACTTACGATGATCCATCAGGCTCAATCTTGACTCTCCCATGTTTGTCATTCTGCCCAGGAGCTAACTCAGGTACATCCTGAGCTGCCTCGGGTGTAGAAGCAAAAAAAGATGAAGTTGATGTTGTAGTATGTACATACTATCAAGTCAAGGTAGGAGTGCTAGTCTCAGCACTAGAATCTCTAAGTTGCAGGGTAGATAAGTGAGGAGACCGAGATGCTGGAGATGGAACTGTAGGAGATAGAGTAGACGAAGATGATAATCTCTAGGGTCTAGGATAAACCTCTGTAGGTACCTGGTAGGTTTGGTCATATGAAGGAAATTTGATCTATGAAGAAGAAAAAGTGCCACATGGTCAGCGAAACTGGCTATGGTAAACTAAAGGATCTATATTACCAAAAGGCATAACATGAATATGTGAAGGACTAGTTGGGAGGCGCTACATATCCAGCTCCAAAGAAATATGTCCTAGGATATCCTCCGGATCAACAGGTCTCCCAGACTTCTTCCTTTTACTTCTACCTGAATGGCTAACCCCAAGATGATCTCAAGATCTATCACTATCACCCAATGATATTTGTATGTAAAATAACAACACAATATATAAAAAACATAAATTAAATAAATTTAGCATTAGCAAAATAAATTAACTTACATAGTATTTATAATTTACCACTCTATTCCTCCTTGCTAGTTCATTTTCATCATCCTCCCACTCCTTTTCCTCAATTATTTTATATTCACTGTCCTCTCATTTATCCTCTACCAATGATTCATATTCCTCATCTAATTCTCCCTCGATGTTTGGCATTATTAGCTGATCATCAAAAACCTGTTCTAGTGTGTGTTGAGGATGTTCTGGTATGGTTCCAACTCCACATCAACTTATTGTTGAACAAGTTCAACATCATTTTTGTATGCCACATCTAATACGTTCTCAATTTTGAATTTTTCCTATAAGCTTTATCTTAATAACAACCTACCAATCGGCCTTATATCTACGTAATGGATATGAAGCATAACAAACTTGCTTAGCATTATGGGCAATGGTAAAAGTATCATAACTTCTGTATTGTCTGGTATGTTTAACTTCAATTGTATTATGTTGTTGGTCCACCCTTGTGCCTCTGTGTGATGGGTCAAACCACTTACTAGTCTTTTTTTATATCAACCTAAATATCTTACTTCATTAATCTCTTGAATGATACTACAATATTCAATAGTTCGGCGATTACTGTTGACATCACCCTAAACACAAACACCACTATTTTAATGCCCGGTAAAATTGCCAAAATGCCACTAGAGTAGAGTTGTACGCATAACACATCTTCTGATGCTCAGATGAAAAATTCGAGGCCGAATTCATGATCAGCACAAATAATTATGGGGAAAAGGTCTCAATCGATTTTTAGAGCGACCGAGTCAAAAAATAATTTTTCATTCCAAAACGAGAAATAGTGAGAGTTTGCGGCAGAGCCGCATCGTGGACCCATCGCAGAGACACACTTATATTTTTTTGTAGATTTTCGATGGAGTTGAGAAAACTCGTTCAGAAAAGTTTTTGCCAAACATGAACTGGCCGCGACCAGTCTGCGTCACGAACTGTGTTATTTTACGGCTGAAAATTTATAAAAATTTTGAGGGGCATTCTAGTCCATTCCTAACATCTTTTAAAACCCATATACGATTAATATAGGTCATATTCATGAAGAAAGAGTTCATACCCCTTTAAAAATCCTCTTCCTAGCAAAACTCACAAAGTTAGGGCTTGAGGAGACTTAAAGTTGAAGAGTCAAGAGGAGATTCTACGAGGAATTGTTGTTAGCAATCATCCCAGATATGTAAGGCTAACCTAAAACATGTGATTGTTCTCCCATGCGTCCACATTGAGTAAGTTGAGCCCATGATTGAAGATGATGAGTTTTATGTAAAAATCCTTGAATATTTGATTGAGATTCTTCTTAATTCATGTATTTTTCTTAAATTGATGATCATCATAAACTTGATTTACTGCATAAGTGTTTTCATGAATGATTTTACAAAATTCTATGTCTATATTACTAAAGAATGCAAGAATGGACTTAGGGGATGAGTCTAGAGCCTTGACGATGATGATGTTTATGATGTTGTGATTGTGGTCCAAATTGTTGAGAGTCTTGATGATGATGTTGATAAGAGTGATGTTCATGAGTCTTAAAATTTGAAACTAAATTCTAAAAGAATGTTTCGAGTCTACGATGTTGATGTTCATGAGTTGATGTTGATGTACTATGTCGCTATTGGACCGATGATGATGATGTTGATGTTGATGTATTATGTCCCTATAGGACCGATGATAATGATGTTGATGTTGATGTACTATGTCCCTATGGGACTGATGATGATGATGTTTTATGAGCATGTCGAGTTCTGGGAGAAATATTGAGCACTAAAATGGGTGAGAGTGAGTCTCACTCGAACTCATTAACTACGTGTCCTGCGTAGGAGAGGGGATCGAACTGCAATGCGAATGTTTCTTTGTCCCAAAAGAGGACTGATGTTATTTCTTGTGGATCCACTGACGGTGATGTCCTTTACCCCGGCCAGGGTACTGGATGGATGTGGCAACAACATTGCTTCATTGTATCCTCACCGGCTCATAGGTGATGATTGTTGGTTAGAGAAACTCCCAGCTAGGTTCCATTTCGATAGAAGTCCAATGTTGATGTGATGGTATGATGTTGATGGATGTTGATGTTATTGTACCTACTCTCTATCCTTGTCCTAAACGGGCATGAGTCCTTTGAGTTGAGTCAAGTTTTCCTTGACATGAGTCTGATGTATTGATGATGTTGAGATAAGATGTTGATGAGTCATTTGTCTACTCTTTATTCTTGTCTTAGATAGACATTTGACATTCTGATGGAGTATGATGTTGAGTTGATGTTATCCCTATACTATTCTATCTATATTGTTATATTTAGCCATCTTACATACCATACATTCTACGTGCTGGCACCACTTGACACTGCATCATTTCATGATGCAGATACAAGAGGTGGATGACTTCAGCAGACGCATCGTTAAGGTTCAGAGATTCTGATTTCAGCCATTGGTGAGCCCTCCTTGCTATCCGGAGGAGCCCTCCTTGATCAGTTATTTTGTTTTATTGAGTTGGGTAGCCATGGCTTGTCATGGTACCCTCCTAGATTTTCTAGTTAATTTAGAGGCTTCATAGACATGAGTTGAAGTTTGATGTTGAGATCTTTTCCCTCTTGAGTTGAGTTAGTAATACTGTTTACTTATCATTGATGTTGTGACTGGGTTTATGGGTTGTTGGCCCTCCTTATTGATGTAGAATGGCTGATATATCTCACTGCTTTATCCTAATTCCGCTATGCTTGATGTTGAGTGACTGTCCTGAGATTGAGTGGTCCACTTGGGGACTAGCAATAGTCTCTGGGAGTCAGCCACGCCTAGGGTACCCTCCCGGGGCGTGACAAACTTGGTATCAGAGCACAAAGTTCAAGAGTTCTAGGGAGTCTATGCAGCCGTGTCTAGTAGAGTCTTGTTTATGTGTATGTTGTGCACCACAACTTCATAAATAGGAGGCTATAGGAAATTAGGAATAGTTACACTTCTTTGATATTCTGAGTTCGAGCAATAGAGTTTGACTCTATGAAACTCCTTTCTAATTCGTGCGTCACGTATTGTAGATCATGCCTCCTAAATGCAATTCTACCCAATGAGATGTCTCAGCCCCAAATGCTGAGAATCCCCAACCAAAGGTCCCTACCCAACCTAAGACGAGGAGACAGGGTCGACCTTCCAAAGCTACTGAGATCCCACAGGTACCACCTGCTCAATCAACCTCTACTTCGGAAGCGGACTTCAGGGGAGCTATTGCTATGCTCATTCAAAATTGGTGGCCTCTCAGAGTAATAGCCGAGGTCCCCAGCCCTAGCTCCAGCTCCCAAGAGCCTACGGCTGCAACTAGGCTCAGAGATTTCAGAGGATGAACCCGCAAGTCTATACGGGGTCGAAGGTTGAGGAGGACCCACAAAATTTTATTGATGAGATGTACAAAATTTTGAGGGCCATACATGCTAATGAGGTTGAGGGAGTTGAGCTGGTCTCTTATCATCTTAATGATGTTGCTAATGTCTGGTATAATCAATGGGAAGATGTTAGAGGTAAGGATGTTGAACCTGTTGAGTGGGAGGAGTTTGAGAGTGCTTTCCTCGACCACTTCTTTCCCCAAGAGTTGAGGGAGGCGATGGTGGAGGAGTTCATGAACCTGAAGTAAGAGGCGTTGACTGTCAAAAAGTACAACCTCAAGTTCATTCAGCTGTCCCGGTATGCCCCGGAGACGGTCCAGGATATGAGGACGAGAATGAGAAAGTTCGTGTCTAGATTGCGCAAGAATGTAAAGAGGGAGTGTAAGGCAGCATTGCTGATTCTAGGTATGGACATCTCTAGACATATGATCTATGCCCAACAAACTGAAAAGTACAAGAAGAAAGACAGGGAAGAGCAGTAGAGTAAGAAGGCCAAATCGGCAGGGCATGAGCCTAACCATCAGAAGTAAAATAAAGGTGATCGAACCTATTTTCAGAAGAGGTCTTCTGGCCATGCACCTTCAATGGAAAGTACGCCTGTTAAGCAAAATAGGTATGATCATAAATCTTATGGTCACTAGAATTTCAGAGCTCAGGGTCCTCAGTCCCAAGCGAGAGTGACCCAAGGCCCGAGAGGGAAGCCATCTTGTGGAAGATGTGGCAAACTTCACCTTGGTGTGTGCCATGAGGGCACGAATGCTTGTTATTTATGCGGACAGCCCTTCCATTTTCAGGGTGAGTGTCCTCAGAAGGATAAAATGCCCCTGTGGGCAATCATCAGAAGGCCACTACTGCGGGTGCAGAAGGCAGGGCGAACCGTCTGTATGCAATAGGTCATCGAAAGGACCAAGAGGTTGCACCAGATATTATTACAGTTGCTCCGAGTTTTTTCTTATAATTGTTATCCACTGCTTGATTCGAGTACCACCTTATCTTTTGTGACTCCCTATGTAGCCAATAAATTTGAGATGTTTCCAGAGTATTTGCTTGAGATTTATACTGTTTCTACTCCCATTGGAGAGTCTATCCTAGCTAAGAGGGTCTATAGAGATTGTGTAGTATCCATCTATCATATGGATACTTTGGCTAACTTGGTAGAGTTGGAGATGGTTGACTTTGATGTAATTTTTTGGTATGGATTGGCTCCATGCCTTTTATGCCTCAGTAGATTGTAGGATCCGAGTTGTCAAATTAAAAGTTCTAAATGAATTGGTCCTAGAATGGAGGGGAAGTTTTGTTGCACCCAAAGGTAAGTTTATTTCCTACCTGAGGGCTAGAAAGCTAATACATAAAGGTCGTATTTACCACCTCGTGCGAGTTAATTCTGATGATATTGAGTCCCTAACTCTTAAGGCAGTTCCGATTGTGAATGAGTTTCTTAAGGTGTTCCCTGAGGACTTACCTAGAGTCCTACCTGATAGGGAGATCGACTTCGGTATCGATGTTCTTCCGGAGACGGAGCCTATTTCACTTTCCCCATATAGGATGGCCCCCACTGAGTTGAAGGAGTTGAAAGAACAGTTGGAGGATTTGTTAGAGAAGGGCTATATTAGGCCAAGTGTTTCTCCTTGGGGTGCTCTCGTTCTGTTTGTACGAAAGAAAGATGGGTCTCTTATGATGTGCATAGACTATAGGCAACTGAACAAGGTCACGATCAAGAATAAATATCCCGGATAGATGATCTGTTTGGCCAACTTCAGGGTGCCTCATGCTTTTCAAAGATAGACCTCAGATTGGGTTACCACCAGTTGAAGGTGACAGAATGTGATGTTCCAAAGATAGCCTTTAGGACTAGATATGACCACTTTGAGTTCTTAGTCATGTCCTTTGGGTTGACGAACACACCTGCAGCTTTTATTGATTTGATTAATAGGGTGTTCCGGCCCTACCTTGATATGTTTGTAATTGTGTTCATTGATGATATTTTGGTGTATTTGAGGGATAAGGAGGATCATGCCAAACACGTTAGAGTTGTCCTTCAGACTCTTACGGACCATGAATTATATGCGAAGTTCTCAAAATGTGAGTTTTGGCTCAAGTCAGTGGCTTTCCTAGGCCATGTTGTTTTGGGTGATGGAATTCGAGTAATGCCCAGAAGATTGAAGTGGTTAAAAACTGGCCAAGACCGACCTCTCCAACTGACATAAGAAGTTTCTTGCGGTTGGCAAGCTACTACCGCAGATTTGTTAAGGGATTTTCTTCCCGATCCACACCATTGACCAAGCTGACTTAGAAAAAGGTCAAGTTTCAGTGGTCTGAGGAATGTGAGAAGAGCTTCCAAGAGTTGAAGACTAGATTGACCAACGCTCCTGTTTTGACCTTGCCCGATGGGACGAAAGATTCTGTGATATATTATGACGCATCAAGAGTTGGATTGGATGTGTATTGATGCAGAGAGGGAAGGTGATAGCCTATGCTTCGAGGCAGCTTAAAGTTCATGAGAGGAACTATCCGAGCCATGATCTTGAGTTGGCGGTGGTAGTGTTCACACTTAAAATCTGGTGCCACTAGTTGTATGGAGTACATGTGGACGTGTTCACTGACGACAAGAGCCTGCAGTATGTCTTCAGTCAAAGAAAGCTCAACCTGCGATAGAGGAGATGGTTAGAGTTGCTCAAGGATTATGACATGAGCATCATATACTACCCAGGTAAAGCTAACATTCTTGCTAATGCCCTAAAGTGCATAGGTTGGCTCGGCTGGGAGTCCAACTCGAGGAGAATGATGAGGGAGGAGTCAATGTTCATAATGGGTCTACATCATCCCTAGTAGCAGAGGTAAAAGAGAAGCAAGATCTAGATCCTATCATACTCCAATTGTAGGAGGCTGTCCACAAACAAAAAGTGATGGTCTTCTCCAAAGGGGGAGATGGGGTGTTGAGATATCAGAGTAGGCTATTTGTTCCTGATATTGATGGTGTCTGCAAGAGGGTCATGGCTGAAGCCCATAACACTAGATACTCCATTCATCCAGGCTCTACCAAGATGTACCACGACTTGAGAGAAGTCTATTGGTGGAGTTGAATGAAGAGGGACATTGCAGAGTTTATTTCAAGGTGCTCGAATTGCCAGAAAGTGAAGGTTGAGCATCAAAGGACAAGTGGCTTGTCTCAAAACTTTGAGATTCCAAAGTGGAGTGGGAGATGATTAACATGGATTTCATCACCGGCTTACCGAGATCTCGAAGGCAGCATGATTCCATATGGGTGATTGTAGATAGGATAACTAAATCAGTGAACTTCATGAAAGTTAAGATGACTAATACTACAAAGGAGTATGCCAAGATGTATATCCAAGAGATTGTGAGGTTGCATGGAGTTCCCTTGTCCATCATCTCAGACAGTGGAGCCCAATTCACCTCTCACTTCTGGAAGTCTTTCCAGAAAGGATTGGGTACCAAAGTGAATTTGAGTACATCCTTTCATCCACAGACAGATGGTCAGGCAGAGCACACTATTCATACGGTGGAAGGTATGTTGAGGGTTTGCGTCCTTAACTTCAAAGGAAATTGGCATGACCATCTACCTTTGATTGAATTTGCATATAACAATAGTTATCATGCAAACATTCAAATGGCCTCCTATGAGGCCTTGTATGGGAGGAGGTGTAGGTCACCCATTGGATGGTTTGAGGTTGGAGAAGCTGAGTTGATTGGGCTGACCTTGTCCACCAGTCCATGGAGAAGGTGAAGATTATTAGAGAGAGGTTGAAGACTGCACAAAGCCGTCAGAAATCTTACACCGATGTGAGGAGAAGAGACCTAGAGTTCGAGGTGAGTGATTGGATATACTTGAAGGTATCACCCATGATCATGAGGTTTGGGAAAAAAGGGGAAATTAAGCCCTCGCTATATCGGCCCTTATCAGATTATGATGAGAACCGGGAAGTTGCTTATGAGCTAGAGTTACCTTTGGAGTTAGACGAAATCCATCCGGTATTCCACATTTCTATGTTGAAGAAGTATTTGGGAGACCCTGCCTTGGTAATCCCTAGTGAGAGCACTGGAGTCAAAGATAGCCTGACTTATGAGAAATTTCCATCCAAATCCTGGATCGACAAGTTTGCAGACTGAGAAATAGCCTCCGTTAAAGTTTTGTGGAGGAACCAATTTGTTGAGGAAGCCACATGAGAAGCTGAGGAAGAGATGAGAACTAAATACCCGCACCTATTCGTGCCTGATGATAAGAATATCAAAGGTAAAATTTCTATTCTTACCTTAATTTGATGTTTCTATCCTGAGTTGATATATATATTTCGATGGTCTGAGTAAATGTTATTGAGGTCGATGAAGAGTTGAGAAGTTGAGTTGTTGAGTGAGTATCGAGATAAGCCTTGAGTCTATTTGTGCCATAATACTGCTCCTACTCATCATTCGAGGAGGAATGATCCCAAGGGGGAGATGATGTAACGCCCGATAAAATTACCAAAATACCCCTAGAAGAGAGATGTGCGCATAACGCGTCTTCTGATGCTCGGATGGAAAATCTGAGTCCAGATTCGTGATCAACACAAAAAATTGATGTTATCCCTATTTTGTTCTATATAAATTGTTATATTCAGCCATCTTACATACCATACATTCCACGTACTAATGTCACTCGGCGCTGCATCGTTTCATGATACAGATACAAGAGGTAGAGGACTTCAGCAAACACATCATTGAGGTTCAGAGATTCTGATTTCAGCCATTGGTGAGCTCTCCTTGCTATCCGAAGGAGCCCTCCTTGATCAGTTATTTTGTGTTGTTGAGTTGGGTAGCCATGGCCTGTCATGGTACCCTACTAGACTATCTAGTTAAGTTAGAGATTTTATAGACGTGAGTTGAGGTTTGATGTTGAGGTCTTTTCCCTCTTGAGTTGAGTTAGTAACACTGTTTAGTTATCATTGATGTTGAGACTGAGTTTTATGGGCCGTTGGCCCTCCTTATTGATGTAGAATGACTGACGTAGCTCACTGTTTTATCATAATTCCGCGATGCTTGATATTGAGTGACTGTCCTGAGATCGAGTGGTCCTTAGGAACTAGCCATAGTCTCTGGGTGCCGGCCACGCCTAGGATACCCTCCCGAGGCGTGACAACTATTATTGGTTTTCTTGTACATAGAACTTAAAGTTCAAGTATTTAAAGTTGAGAATTTATACAAACCAAAATAATTTCTAATTAGTTAATTTTAAAAAACAAATCCTAAAATTCAAGTTTTAAAATTGAAGTTCAAGTTAAAAAAAATCCTAATCCTGTACAAACCAAAAGAATTTCTAAGTTTAACTTCAAAAAGTCCTAAAATTCATGTTCTAAGTTCTAAACTTCAAAAATCATACAATTTAATATTTTTCGAAGTTCAACTTTGAAACATCCTATTCAAGTACTTCTAAGTTAAAAAAATCAAGATTTTAACTTCTAATTTTTAATTACTTCTAAAATATAACTTTTTACTTCAAAACACTTCAAATTCCAACTAAATTTACCCAATTTTCAATCTAAATTCAAAAAACCTCAATTCAAAGTAGAGCCTTGAAATCTCCATTCACTAATTCAATATTAAATATATAAACTAGCTATGTTAAATACTTCAATACCTACTAAAACAATATCAAATTAACAACCTAGCTCAAAAAATCCAAATTTAATCAAAGGCCTAAAATATTCATTCACTAATCTCTCTCTCTATATATGTGTGTGTATGTATTTTACCTTAAAAATATGAACTCAAAAATTTAAAAGTCACCTTATTATTATATACCTAATATTCTATTTATTTTTTCTAAAAAACCCCTACAAATATAAGAACTTGTCAGCCGCTTACTCAGAGGTGGCATAACCCTTTGCGAGTTCCTCCTCGGAGTAGTTGGGACTATTTATAAGACGCTGTTGCAAACAACGCACGACATTGCTTTTCTGCTCCTGAAAGATTGGCCACTCGAAAGAACTACGGCCCTGGCTCTTGCACATGTCGTGCCTGTGGTAATCCTCATGCAACAAATAGCAAGTATGGATTTATGTGCTGCAGACAGTGCTTCTGCAGCAACACCTAGGAAATTGGCTTCATTAAGTACCATTAAAATCTTCAAAAGATTTCTTATGAGAACCCCTCGATATGGTGCTGGTAGATATATACAATTAGAACTTGGAGTTATACAGAAGTATCCACAATCCGAAAAAACTAATCATGATGAAAATCAAAACAGCATACTACTTCCATTTCGATATCCTTTGATACAAGATCTTTCTTCTGCTTGAGACGCTTAGCGCAGTTTTCTCGCTGTCACTGGCACAGATCGTAGAAAGAGAAACTCCCGATGCATTTGATGGGTTTACGACATTTTTCCTGAGCTTCCAATGGAAGATGAGTCATAGTGAAGGAAAGTGCAAACTTAGAATAAGTATTTGCTTATGTTAATGGCAATATCATGTTACATAAGTGGCAAATTGCTCTGCTTTTGTTGTCAAGTTCTGCCACCCGTATGCCCTTTTACATCTTGATACCCCAATGAACGGTCTTCGTTTCACAAACTTTCATCATCACTGTCTTCAATTTCTGAGATTGGAACTTCGTTATAATTGCTTAGACCTCTTTATTACTCAATTCTTGATAATGTTAAAGTAGTTTGTTGGTGGATACACCTTTTTTCCCTGTACCACAGATGGGAAGATAACCTCAACGAGGAAGAGCAGAGCACGCAATTACTTTTGCATCTACTGGGGCACCGCGGCCATGGTTATGGTCAGGATGGTGAGCATTTAATTAATGTGTCATTTGTGCCAGCAACAGGTGAAACAATAACTGGCAAATGTTTTATCTATGGTGGTTCAGGTCATTTTGCTCCCAAGCCAACATTGTTCCTTCTCTCACAAGGCGTGAATAAGTTTCAAATTATTTTTTTATACTAATGTCATGTACAGATTACACATATTCGTACAACTATATTACAGTCGCTTTAGACTCACCACACAAAGGTGCTAACACTGTATAAATTAGCAATTGAATTGCTCGAAGTCTTGCATCTAAATCAACCACACTGCTTCATTTTTTACCTAACCTATTTTCAACTTTGGCGGTCTCGCATTAGATAATTAGTTTTTAACTTTAACACTCTTTCATTAGTATTTATACATCTTCAACCCCATTTTAAAATAACTAAACTCGACAATCACCGCGGACTTTCTGAAACAAATCCCATCTGTGTGTGGCCTGAAAAATAATATCTATAGTGCATTCATTACATTAGGTGTTCATGAGTCATAAGTTATGAACTATTTGTTTTAGGCATAATACATAAATATGCTCTTTAACAGAGTACACTTATTCACATTACATTAGGTGTTCGATGGGGTTCAGCTATACATTACAAGAATTCAAGGCACTTCCTGACAAATAATATTAGTTGATGAAAAGGTACTATCATTGACAACTTTACTTATCTTATATACAATCGCTCATATATACTTTTTTGATGACATAACCTGTCGCTTGAATTACCATTAGGGGACAAACCTTCAAGCAACACTATTTAATAGCCACATCGTAACATAGAAGGACTTCTTGTTGTCAAATAAGCGTTACCACATCGCCAATGGTCAATTAGATGGGTAAACCCCGACTACTCTTTGGTTCACAAATAGACAACATGATCATAATAGAGACAGACCAAATTTTCTTATGGCTATATTACTTTTTATGTTCGGTAAGTCTTCATCCAAAATATCAGTTATTTCAATGCTCAACTGCATAAGAGTTGTCACTAATTTGCATGACCTCTATACAAACTTGCTTTACATGTTAGATTCTGTGAATCCTCACATTGAAAAAAGGCACTAGCAAATGACTAGAAATTGTGGTAACAAATGAACTGTCAGTTGCAATTGTACGTTCTCCATGCCGACCATAGATCTATGGTGATGTATTTACATGGTTATGCCATCGAATGCTACATTCATACAAGCCACAACTAAGTAAAAATTTGTTTTAAAAAATTTCACTATATTTCCAATAATTTAAAACCATAAAGAAAGAGTTGAATTATTGTTTTTTGTAAAAGTCCCTCCCCTTGCCCCAACGCCTCCAATACTTGACATATATAATCAAACTAAGAATGTGATGGCTTCCATTAGTTGGAATTAAGTAGAGACAAACCTTTCAGCTTCTATGTGAGGGTCTATATGAAAAAATACAAACTCATCATGAACGAGTTTAATTGCCCAAGAAATACGTATGTGGTACGTAGTTAGATAACTAAATAATTTTACACATTGATAAAATAACTATTCATACTAAACTCTCATTGGGTGGGTTCACAAGTTTGGTTGAATAATAGATGAAATGACAATCACCAACCAACGTCAACTGAACAAAATACTATCGAATGAACACAATACTACCGAATAGACTTACCAGTCCCAATTGTGGGTTAGAGCATAATTAGTTACTTAAAAATTATCATGACATTCGGCAACAAATTGTTTGCGAAACAAATAAAAAACTTTATTAAAGATGTTCTCAAAAATTACAACTAAGTGCAACACATGTGAAGTGAATCTAGTTCATAATTAAATATACAAATTAACTATTTTAATAACATTATAAAAAACACTTTATTTCCAACTCAAAGAATATTCAATTCACAATTTAATTCATAAAATCTCAGTTCAAACTAAAATCCTAAAATTTTCATTCACTAATTCACACATAAATATACAAATTGATTAAGTTAATAACATTGTAACTTCACAACACTTCAGTTCCAACACAAAAATACCTAATTCACAATCTAATTTCAAAAACTCCAATTCAAAGTAAAGCCCTAAAATCAAAACTATCATCCCATTTAATAATATAAATTCAACAAACTAAATTGAATAAATTAACAAACAAATCAAAAAATTCTCAAATTAAAAAAAAATCTTAACTAACCTTAACTAGAAGAGAAAAAGAGAAGTGGATGAAGTCAAGTTTGAAGGGGCTGGGACGGTAGGCGTGGGGGGTAGAAAGAGAGAGAGCAGAGATAGAAAAAGGGGGAAAGAGAGTAAAATCGATTTGGGGTTTGATATTTTAGATAGAGCGACGGACAGCGTCGTAAAGTCCATTGCTCCATTAAATATTTCTTACCAAAATAGCGATGGACTGAGCGACTCCGTCTGTCACTATTTTTTTTAGAAAAAGTAAAAATTTATAAATTATAAAAATTATCAAAAAAGTAAATTAAGTGACAGAATCCATCGTAATTTTAAATTTAAAAATACTTATTTTTTTATTAATAGCGACGGACAGCATCGCCGTTTTTATTAATAATTATTTTTTAATTAGATATAATTTTTTTGAACAAAAATCTGCTAAAAAAGAGACGAATAGAGAGTAGTTGTCCATCGCTTTTTATTAATTAAATTGTTGAAGTGACGGACAACGTTTGCTAGTCCATCACTTTTTCCTGCAATCTCGTCCATCGTTTCGTCTTTCGTCGTTTTTATCACTTTTATTAGTGATGGTGGTTTGTGGAGACTTAAGCACCACAAGGTATATAACACAAAGAAGGAATTGTGAAAGGTTAGTAGGAGATATTTTATTCGCGTGATTACAAAGATGATCTAGAACTCATCGATCCTAATTGTCAGGCTCTCAACCCGATGGTTCGAGTGGCTCGGGCTTGGCTAGTGATTTATCTGATAAGTCTAGCCAACTCCCATGACTTCAGTAAATATAAAGTTCGATTGAAAGAAGACCTTGGCATTAGCGTGGCCAAGGCATGCAAGGCAGGACGTGGCTAAGGCGTGGCTAAGGGATGGATAAGCTAAGACAATGTAAGGCTGGACATGACTAAGGCATGACAAGGGTTGGGCAAGCTAAGGCAAGGCAAGGCTATGGCGTGGCAAGGTTGTGGCTAAACATATTAGGGCTAAGTGTTGGGCATGGCACATGCATGCAGGGGCAGCGACAAATCTGGGTGCCAAGGGAAGGCATTGGTGCCGAAAATTGAAAGCTTCCCGCATGTGCCATGCACATACGTGGGCAGTTAGCGGTTGAGAAAGTTTCTAGACGTTTTTAACATGTTAGCATGTTAAGATAAGCTTGTAATTCAAATTTTAAATAAAGCGTATCAGTTGGGGATGCCAACTGAGTTGGCGGGCACATGATTGAGACATTACTAGGCATGTCGTGGCCTATTTAAAGGTATAGGCAGTCAGTCTGGGCAACAAGTTGACCTGGGCGAATTTTATAGGCTAAGTGTTGTACTTCTTTTGTTGGCACGAGTGAAATAACAAGGTTGGAACTTGTTCCTATATATGCTTGTGTTCTTAATTTTGCAGTCCTTGTTTGTGTTGGAACTTGATCAAAGTGTGTAAAAAAGAAGACTGAGTCTAAGTGAGTTAGGCTTTCGAGTGGGTTTAGATTGCAAGGGTTGACTCCATTACAACTGGTATCAGAGCAAAGGTTGTTTCAACATGGAAATGGCTGGTGGAAATTCATGCAACGAGTTACTGGAAAAGGTTGCATGACTGGAAACCATTCTGGGCATGGTAGACAGTGTTGAGGCCATGATAGACATCCTGACACAAATTCAGGGCCTTAATGTTGCACTGCAGGCCCATTGTGGTACTATTGATGGCCAGTTGGCTGAGTTGCAATCCTTTCATGACTCCGTGGGCACACAAAATGAGGGACTTAAGAAGGAAAACAAAGATCTGAAAGCGGAAGTGAATATTCTCTGCTTGGTTGTTGCAAATTTTCCCATGGGAGGCAAAGAACATGCCAAAATCAAAATTCCAGAGCCAAAGCCATTAGATGGTGTGCATGGGGAAAAAGAATTAGAAAACTTCTTGTGGGACTTGGAGCATTATTTTGCTACTGCCCATGTTCCTGAAAATGACAAACTGACCATGATTGTCGCAACTTTCGTAGGGATGCTATTTTGTGTTGGCGGAGAAGTGTATTGATGATGACAGTGCAAATAGGCCTAAGGCGTGGGCGTAGTTGAGGGAGGCACTGCGTGAAAAATTCCTGCCAAGCAACTCATTTTGGGTTGCTAGGGATAGGTTGAAGCGTTTGAAACAAGTGGGATCGATACGAGACTATGTGAAGGAATTCTCGTCGTTATTGTTGGACATTCAAAACATGTCGGACAAAGACAAGTAGCACAATTCATTTCTGGGATGCAAGGTTTGGCACAAAATGAGTTGCATAGGAAGAAAGTGCAAGATCTGCCTAGTGTCATTGCTGCTGCTCATGCCTTAATCGATTTTCGATCAAACAATGTAATGACCCAGCTCATTCTTCTAAGTCAAAGAAGAAGAAGAAGGAGGAGGAGGAGGAGAGCAAGAACTGGAAGACAAGCGAAAGTCGAATGAAAATGACAAAGGCAAAGGGAAAGTTGATGTTGCCACATCCAGTCAAAACAAGTGGGGAAAAAGTTTGTTGGACTTGCCAGAAATCGGGACATAAGGCAAGGAACTATCCAAGAAAGGGGAAGATCAATGCAGTCTTGGCTAAAGAGGAGAAGCAAGCAAGCAAGCAGAAAGGACAGAAATTGTTGCCTATGTCAGCCCACTGCGTTTGATCAACACCTTGTCAAGTGTTAGTGGGATGAATATCGATGAGGGGAAATCCAAAACTAAAGTTGCCTATGCAAATGTTGCCGATTCTATAGATTTGTCTGATGCCTATGGTACTTTGATGTATGTTGACATGAAAATTGGGGATAAAAGTGTTGTTGTGATGGTAGACTCTGGTGCTGCCCATACATTTGTTGCCTCAAAGATTGTTAGATACTACAGGTTGAAAGTGACTGACTATCTAACAAAAATGAAGGCTATTGATTCTGCAGCACAACCATGCTTTGGCATGGCTGCCGATTTTCCTCTTAAAATTGGGCACTAGTCTGGTGTGCACACGTTGATAGTGGTGCCACTTGATGATTTTAATGTTCTGCTGGGAATTGATTTCATGAGGAAGTTTAAGGTTGCCCCAATTCCTCATTTAGATGGTTTGATGTTCATGTGTGAGAAAGACCCAGGATTTGTGAAGGGAATAAATCCCTTTGATGGTCAAGATAAGAAAAACAAGGAAACTGTGGCCTTGCTATACGCTATCAGTTTTGAGAAGGGCTCGAAGAGAGGTGAACTTGCATATCTTACTGTGTTGGTGGACGTGAAGCCTGATGTGCAGATTGAAGTTCATGATGATGTTGCTAAGTTGTTAAATGAATACAAGGATGTGATGCCACTGAAACTGCCTAAAGATTTTCCTCCAAGGAGGGAAATTGATCGTAAGATTGACTTGATTCCTGGATCTGTGCGACTGGCATATCCTTACCACATGTCTCCTTTAGAGTTGGCGGAACTAAGGAAGCAATTGTCTGAGTTGCTGAATGCAGGCATGATCTAGCCATCAAAAACTCCATTTGGTGCTCCTATGCTATTTCAGGAAAAACATGATGGAAGCCTTAGGAGGTGTGTTGACTATAGGGCATTAAATAAAGTGACTATGAAGAACAAGTACCCAGTGCCGCTGGTTCAAGACTTGTTGGATAGGCTGTGTAAGGCTAGCTTCTTTCTAAGTTAGACTTAAGGTATGACTATTGGCAAGTTCGCATAGCCGAGGGGGATGCCCCAAAGACAACTTGTGTAACTAGATATGGTAGTGATGAGTTCCTTGTAATGTCATTTGGGCTGACTAATGCCCTAGCTACTTTCTGAAACTTAATGAATAATGTCCTTTATGATTATCTTGATGACTTCGTAGATGGCATAGTCATATATAGTAGAACTCTAGACCATTTGTTGCATTTGAGGAAGGTGTTGTAAAGAGTTAGAGAATACAAACTCTATGTCAAGATGGAAAAGTGTGAATTTGCTAGTTGTGAGATCAAGTTTTTGGGCCATTTGGTTAGTGAAAACCAAGTGCGCATATACCTTAACAAAGTATAGGTAATAGTAGAATGACAAGCATTCACCGAGGTTAAAGAACTAAGATCATTCTTAGGGATGACAAACTACTATCGAAAATTCATTGTTGGATATTCGAAAAAGGCTGCCCCATTGAAAGATTTTCTAAAGAAGAACGTGAAATGGGCTTGGTCTGAAGCAAGAGAAAAGAATTTAAACTCATTGAAGAAGGTCATTGCTTCTAAATCAATATTGCGATTACCTAATTTTGATATACCTTTTGAAGTATACATAGATGCATCTGATTATGCTATTAAGGGTGTGCTGGTTCAAGATGGTCATTCTATTGCATTTAAGAGAAGGAAGTTGAATCCAACGAAGCAAAGACATTCTGCACTGGTGGTAGTGCTCCATTGTCTTCAAACATGAAGGGTGTATCTCTTAGGAACAAAGTTCGTGGCCAAGACGGATAATGTGGCTAATACCTACTTTGAGTTCAAAGAAGGCAAGATGGCAGGAGATATTAGCAGAGTATGACTTTATGTCTATACATAAACAGGAAAGCAAAACCAAGTGGCTAATACATAGAGTCGTCAAGAGGTATTTGTTGTTGTTTGTGCAATAACTAGACTTAAATCTATTTTTCTTGATAAAATTAAGTTTAGTGCTGCATATGATTCATTATATATAAAATTAATGGATCAAGTTAAAGAGGGAATAGTGAGATAGCATTGGATCGAGGACGGTCTACTTTATTTCAAAGGAGGGAGAGTCGTGGTACCTCAAGGTAATGGATGCAAAGAAAACTCCTCGAAGAAACACATGACACTGTTTATGCTGGACATCCATGTGTTGAAAGGATGATGGCATTGTTGTCCCAAAATTATTTCTAGCCAAAAATGGAGGATGACATTGAGGTCTATGTAAAATCATGTCTAGTGTGTCAACTAGAGAAAATGAAATGGGAGAAGGAAGCAGGTTTGTTACAAACTTTACCCATTGTGCAGCGTCCATGGACTTCTGTTTTAATGGATTTCATTAGCGGGTTTCCAAAGGTGGATGGAAAAGTATCAATCATGATCATGGCTGGCATGTTTTCAAAATACGACATCTTTATTGCTGCCCCTACTTTATGTTTTTCTAAAGTAGCTGCTGAGTTATTTTATATGCATGTTGTGAAAAACTTTGGTGTTTCATCGGATATTGTGAGTGTAGTCTGTTTTGGACTTCTTTGTTCAACATGATGGGATACTGATTTGAAGTTCTTAATGGCTAATCATCCACAAACTAATGGACAGACGAAAAAAATCAATCATCTGCTTGAGGAATATCTCAGACACTATGTGACTGCAAATTAGTGGAACTGGGTTGACTTGCTAGATAGTGCACAATTTTGTTATAACTTGCACAAGTTGTCTGCAACAGAGAAGAGTCTGTTTGAGTTGGTGTTGGGCATGCAGCCCAACACACCTTTGAAGTCTCTAGGACTGGTTCACAAGGGAATTGTCCTGCTGCTCATAAGTATACATGTGACAAGCAAGATAGGCTAGATGAGGCGTAAGACATCTTGAAGAAAGCAGCAAAACAAATGAAGAAGTATGCTGATAAAGGTCAACATGCTTTAGAGTTCCAAGTTGGAGACAAAGTGTTGCTGAAGTTGACTCTGTAGATTTGGAAGAAATCAGTAGCACAACAATGCATCGCTCGTTGATTGCAAAATATGATAGACCCTTTGAAGTAGTTGAAAGAGTGAGTGAAGTTACTTATCGGTTGAATCTGTCGAAGCAACTTAAGATTCACCGCACATTCCATGTGAGCTTTTTGAAGCCTTTCTATGGAGATGCTAAGGATCCAACAAAGTTGGCGTCCAAACGTGCTCCTCATGCTGTGCGGACACACTTTGAAGATCAAATTGAAAAGATTTTGGATCATAGGTTAGCTGGATACCATAAGAAGAGTAGAAGAACAGAGTTTCTGATTCATTAGAAGGGCAAGTAGGAATGTGATACAATTTGGGAGAAAGCATCATCATTATGGCAGTTTGAGGATCAAACTAAAGCATACCTTGATTCTGCCGCAACAAATCAGCATGAACGGATAAGGTATTCTGCCTCATCGAGGACGATGAGATCATTGGGTTGGGGAAGTTTGTCAGACCCTCAACCAAGTGGTTCGAGCGGCTTGGGTTTGGCTAGTGATTTTAACTAATGAGACTAGCCAAGGCCCCATAACTTCAGTCAAGATAAACTTTAACTAAAGGAAGACCTTGGCATTGGTGTGGCCAGGACATGCAAGGAAGGACGTGGCTAAGGCATGGCAAGGGTTAGACAAGCTAAGGCAAGCAAGACTGGACATGACTAAGGCATGACAAGGGCTGGGCAAGTTAAGGCAAGGCAAGACTATGATATGACAAGGTTGTGCCTTAACAAGCTAAGGCTAAGTGCTAGGCATGGCACAAGCATGCATTGCATGCACAAATCTGGATGCCAGGGGAAGGCATTAGCGCCAAAATTTAAAGGATGCATGCATGTGCCATGCATATGGCAGTTGAGGAAGTTTCTAGCCATTTTTGACATGTCAGCATGTTAGGATAAGCATGTAATTCAAATTTTAAATAAAACCTATCGGTTGGGGTGTAAGGACCCAAAAATATTTTGTAACGACCTCAAGGGATTCCCTTGGCTAAACTCTTTTCAAGTACCAATAGGAGGGTCAACTTTGAGGGGGCATATCTCTTAGCTCAAAATGAACTAGGTGGCTCATGACATATCAAATTAAAGCTCTTGAATTAGCTTTCCAAAGCACCTAGTTTCACCTAATTCCGAGCTCGGACCAAGGAGTTATGCTCGTTTTCGTTCTGACTGTTCGTGCAGGCAAGCCACACGGCCAGCCACATGGACCGTGTGGCATCAAACGGTCCGTGAAGCTGCTTTGGCCTACGAATTTCTTGCCAAATTGTGTTCTAAGTGTGTGTACTTCCTTGGTACCTTCATACGGACCCTTGCACGGTCCGTGTGACCTTAAACGGTCCGTTTACCGGACCCGTTTGTTGATACTTGGTCCGAAAGAAAAATTTTGCCTTCGAAAATTCTAAGTCTGGGGACATGGTCTAGTAAACGGTCTGTGTGACACTAGACGGTCCATTTACTGGACAGTGTGGATCAACTTAGTCAAAAAAATATTGCCTCCGAAAAATCTAAGTCTAAGGCCACGGACCTGTAAACGGCCCGTGTGAGCCTAGACGGACCGTTTACCGGTCCGTATGGCTCAGACGGACCATTTCCTGCTCCGTTTCATTAATGACATTTTTGAAATATTGGTTTATTCCAACGAAAATTTGGTCTTTTTCCACCCTTCCTAAACCCCCTATATAAGTAAACACTCTCATTTTTCAGCCATTTTTACACTTCTACTCTCTCTCTAAAATTCATCCCTCTCAAGATTCTCCATCCTCTCGCTAAGATTGTTCAAGCTAGGGGCCAAGGTTGTGAGTCAATTTCCTTCTCAAGTTTGTCTACAACCAAGTATGTGGGGTTTGATTCTTGGTTCCTTTCAACCAAGAAGACCCAAATTCCCTTTTAAACTAAATTATGAACTTGACTCCTTAAAATGTAAATTTTACTACTTGTTCTTGGTGTTTTGAACCATGCATGTGTTAGTTAAGACTCCTTATCATGATTTATGTTAGTTTTATGGTAAAGAACTATTTGAATTATAAAATTATGAACATGTATGCCCCTTTAAATGTGTTATTATGCATGAGTGATATTTACTACCATTTCTATAAATTTTATTTGAATTTCCTAGTCTTACATTATATCTTGTATTAATATACTCTACATTACCCATGTCATTCCTACACTATGCATTGCATCACATTTATGACATTTTACTTGGAAATTCCGAAAATGTGGGGCTAAGCCCAATTTTGCCCAAAAGGGGAATTATAATGTGAATTTTGGTAAGACATGGGATATGACAAGAAGGTGATCACCGGTATTTCTATAATCTTGGCTCTTTGAGCATCTTGGGTGCTTGCACCATCTTGTACTTGTAGATGAGATATTCCTTGCATTAGCATCTTGAATAAGATCTTGTAAATTAGCGTTAAGCCCAAATATGTCTTGAACGTTATGAACTTGCACTTGACTCTCTTGAAATCATAAGTGTATATATATTTATATTCTTGTGGGATGTGTAAGACTTAGCACCGATGGATTGGGGGTCCTCCCCCTTTTCTTGAACTATGTGCCTACATAGGGACGGATGTAATTCGTCTATCTGTATATGATTATGATTTGTCTTGTTCTAATTCTGTAAATCCTTCCAAAAAGCGGGTCGTAAGGAAGGTGTCCATCCACCGAAAAGCGGGTCGTAAGGTGTGATGTTGATTACCCTTGACAAGTTATCTTCTCCCTACCGATGGGAAGTCCAAATCGGTCCAGTTCACGTAATAACTCGTATGGATTTGGTTTGTCGATTATAGTCCATCCCCGTTATATAGGAGCACTATCGCATTGCACGCATCACACATTTCATGGCATCTTGTATATTAAATTTCCATTGTTTATATATTCCTTGTATATTATGTGCCCTTGCCACTTAACATGATTATGCAGGTTTGGTAAGTCACGTGCATTGCATACCCGCATACTTAGTACATTCAACGTACTAACGCATACTCTATGTCTGCATGATTTTACCATGCAGGGACTGAGCAGTTTGAGCAGTATCCGCTGGACGAGTAGTTTTTCCCATTTCTAGATATTCTGTGGTGAGCCCCGTCTTTTGAGGCCATGCTTTTGTTCTTGTAAGCTTTATCTATGTATGTATTTTGTTGAGGGTGAGCCCGGAACTTGTCCCGGCCCCCGTTCCTTGATTATAGGCACTTGTTGGACATTGTATAAACTCTTCTCATTTTGTTATCTATGGAATATGTACTCCCTTTTGGATTTAGAATGTTCTCCTTTTTACTTGTCTTTAGTTTTCTGAAAATTTGAGGCTTGTTTGGGGGCTTTCGGGTCCCCATTCGCCGTGTCACATCTAGACCCCGACCCCGGGTTGTGACAAAAGATGGTATTAGAGCCTTGGGTTTATAATGATCCTCGGAGCCCAACATGCCGCGTTGAGTAGAGTCCTATTCATGGGTGTGAAGTGTACCATACCTATGAATGGGAGGCTACGAAGACATATTAGGAAATTCCCCCTTCTTTGTGTCTTATATCGTGCTATGGCTAGCTTATGAATTCCCTGACTTATGGTGTCGTTGATCCCTTTTCAGCAAATGCCTCGAGGAAGACCTCCACTCCCTAGGCCGGCTCCGGTTGGCGAGGATCAGGCCCCTCCCGAGCCTATGGAGGAGCCTATCTCTAATGGTGAATTTTGTGCCGCTTTCGCCATGCTTGCGCAGGCGGTGACAGCTCAGGCAAGGCAGGCCAACTTGCCACGGGACCCTGCACCCGCTACTATTGTGAGGGATTTTATTAGGATGAATCCTCCGAATTCTACGGATCACGGGCTGATGAGGATGCTCAGGAGTTCATAGATGAGCTCTCAAAAATATTGAATATTATGGGCGTCTCTTCTGAGGAAAAGGTTGGGTTGGCTGCCTACCAGTTGAAAGATGTGGCCCAGGTATGGTATACGCAGTGGGCTATGGAGCGGGTTGATGATAGTGATGTTAAATGGGGAGAGTTCAAAACTGCCTTCCTGGACTGCTTTTTTCCACTTGAGCTGAGGGAGGCCAAAATGACCGAGTTTATTAACCTCAAGCAGGGGAGCATGAGTGTGAGGGATTACGCCCTCAAATTTACCAAGCTGTCTAAATATGCTCCGTCCCTGGTGGCCGATCCCTGTGCAAGAATGAACAAATTTGTTTCAGGTATTTCTGACTTGATGGTGAAAGAATGCCGAACTACTATGCTGATTGGGGACATGGATATTTCCCGACTCATGGTGTATGCTGAGCAGATTGAGAGGGAGAAACTCAAGGAGAAGAGGGCATATGATCCCAAGAGGGCCCGCATTGATGGTAGGTTCTCCGGAGCTAAGAATGTTGGTTTTGGTCACTTTCAATAGGGCTAAGGCTCGAGAGCTCGGGTGGGTAATGCTCAGGCACCCCCTCCTGGAGTTCAGGTAGGTGGCGGATCGGGATATTTGATGTGTGACAAGTGTGGGAGGCCCCACACAGGTGCCTGCCGGAGGGAATTGGGACTCTGCTTCGGATGTGGAAGCAAGGACCATAAAGTTGCTGATTGCCCTAGGGGCGCGCACGGAGGTCGAGGTTAGGTAGCCCGAGGCGGGCAGGGTCAACAAAGGGGTCCCCAAGGTGTTGCTCCAAGGAACAACAGGTTTTATGCACTCCATGCTCGCCAGGATGTTAAGGAGGCTCCAGATGTTGTGACGGGTATGTTAAAAGTTTTTGATTTTGATGCTTACGTTTTGCTTGACCCAGGTGCAAACTTGTCTTTTGTGACTCCACTATTGGCCGTTAAGTTCGGTTTGAAACCCCAAATTCTAAGAGAGCCTTTCTCGGTCTACACCCCTGTGGGTGAATCTATTGTTGCTCATAGAGTCTATCATGGGTGTCCTGTTGCAGTGTTGCATAAACTCTTTCCATGTGATCTTGTGGAACTTGAAATGTTTGATTTTGATATGATTCTTGGAATGGATTGGCTGCATGCATCTTATGCTTCCATAGATTGTAGAACCCGGAAGGTCCTATTCCAACCTCCCGGTGAGCCAGTTCTTGAATGGAAGGGTAGTGATTCCTCTATTAAAGGTAGGTTTATTTCCTACCTCAAGGCGCAGAAAATGATTTCTAAGGGGTGTATCTACCATTTGGTAAGGGTCCGAGATGCAGATTCTGAGGTGCCTACTCTCGAGTCAGCCCCCGCAGTGAATGAATTTTCGGATGTGTTCCCCAAGGATTTATCGGGCATTCCTCCAGATAGAGAGATAGATTTCGGCATAGATCTTCTTCCAGATACTCAGCCTATTTCTATCCCTTCGCATCGGATGGCCCTGGCAGAATTGAAAGAGTTGAAGGAGCAGTTAAGGGACTTATTAGAGAAGGGCTTTATTCGGCCTAGTACATCACCGTGGGGGTGCTCCCGTGTTGTTTGTGAGGAAGAAGACGGGTCTCTCCATATGTGTATTGATTACAGACAGTTGAATAAAGTGACAGTTAAGAACAAGTACCCGTTGCCGAGGATTGATAATTTGTTTGACCAACTACAAGGTGCCACTCACTTCTCAAAAATTGATCTTCGCTCCGGATATGATCAGTTGAAGGTCAGAGAGTGTGATATCCCCAAAACAGCTTTTCGGACAAGGTACGGGCACTTTGAATTTGTGGTGATGTCCTTTGGTCTAACTAATGCTCCGGCCGCATTTATGGATTTAATGAACAGGGTGTTTAAACATTTCTAGGATAGCTTTGTAGTGGTATTTATCGATGACATCCTTGTTTACTCCCGAAGTGAACAAGAGCACAGGAATCATTTGAGGATGGCCCTCCAAACTCTGAGGGAAAAGAAATTGTATCCAAATTTAGCAAGTGCGAGTTCTAGTTGGGCGAAGTGGCTTTCCTCGGCATGTGGTGTTCGGGGATGGTATCAAGGTAGATCCGAGGAAGACAAAGGCTGTGAAAAATTGGCCTAGGCCGTTGACTCCTTCAGATATCCGCAGTTTTCTTGGGTTGGCCGGGTACTACAGAAGGTTTGTAGAAGGTTTCTCCTCTATTGAATCTCCGTTGACCAAGTTGACCCAGAAGCAGGCGAAGTTTGTATGGTCGGATGAATGTGAGAGGAGTTTCTAAACTTTGAAGGAATGACTTA
The DNA here is from genome assembly GCA_029948455.1 of Solanum rostratum. NCBI lineage: Eukaryota > Viridiplantae > Streptophyta > Magnoliopsida > Solanales > Solanaceae > Solanum > Solanum rostratum. The sequence continues at coordinate 27,859,050 of CM057047.1, forward strand.
CATCAGCTCCCATTTTGACCTTGCCAAGTGGTTTAGAAGGATTCGTGGTGTATTTTGATGCCTCGAGGGTCGGCTTGGGTTGTGTGCTTATGCAGAATGGTAAGGTGATAGCGTACGCATCAAGACAGTTGAAGGTGCATGAACGAAACTATCCCACTCACGACCTTGAATTGGCAGCGGTGGTGTTTGCTTTGAAAATTTGGAGGCATTATTTGTATGGGGTCCATGTCGATGTATTCACCGATTACAAAAGTTTGCAGTATGTGTTCACCCAAAGGGATCTTAATCTCAGGCAAAGGAGGTGGTTGGAGTTTTTAAAGGATTACAACATGAGTGTGTTGTATCATCCGGGCAAGGCCAATGTCATAGCCGACGCTCTTAGCAGACTGTCTATAGGGAGTGTGGCACATGTTGAAAATGAGAAAAGGGAGCTAGCAAGGGATGTTCACCGGTTGGCTAGGTTAGGTGTCAGGTTGACTGATTCTAGCACGGGTGGTATACGGGTTCAGAACGGGTCAGAATCGTCAGTGGTGGATGAGGTGAAAGCTAAGCAAGATCTAGATCCGTCGTTATGTGAGTTGAAGAAGTTGGTTGCTGCAAAAGAGATTAAGGCTTTCTCCAAGGGAGAGATGGTGTACTTCGGTACCAAAACCGGCTTTGTGATCCCGACGTAGATGACCTTAGGAAGGTGATTATGAGTGAGGCCCACAACTCTCGTTACTCTATTCACCCGGGGTCTACCAAGATGTACCGGTATCTGAGAGAGGTTTATTGGTGGCATGGTATGATGAGGGATATTGCCAAGTTCGTGTCTGAATGCCCGAGTCGTTAGCAAGTAAAGGTTGAACACCAAAGGCCCGGTGGTTTGGCTCAAGACATTGAAATTCCCACTTGGAAGTGGGAGGAATTGAATATGGACTTCTTGGTTGGGTTGCCTCGGACCCGAAGGCAATTCGACTCCATTTCGGTTGTCGTGGAGCGAATGATGAAATCAACTCACTTTCTCCCAGTCAAGACTACCTACAGTGCCGAGGATTACGCAAGGTTGTATATTCAAGAGTTGGTGAGGTTGCATGGCGTACCTAGATCTATCATATCGGATCGAGGTACTCAATTCACTTCCCACTTTTAGAAGTCTTTCATGAAGGGAATTGGGACCAAAATTAAGTTGAGCTTCGCTTTTCATCCCCAAACCGATGGCCAAGCGGAGAGGACTATTCAAACCTTGGAGGACATGTTGAGAGCATGTGTGTTGGAGTTTAAGGGGAATTGGGATGATCATCTTCCATTCATCGAGTTTGCTTATAATAATAGCTTCCATGCTAGTATTGTCATGGCGTCATTTGAAGCCTTGTATGGGAGAAGGTGTAAATCCCCGGTGGGGTGGTTTGAAGTGGGGGAAATGGCCTTGGTTGGCCCGAATTTGGTAATGGATGCTATGGGAAGGTAAAGGTGATTAGGGAGAGGTTGAAAGCAGCCCAAAGTCCCAAAAGTGCTATGCAGATAGTAGGAGGAGGGACCTCGAATTTCATGTAGGGGATTGGGTTTATGTGAAAGTCTCTCCTATGAAGGGCGTTATGCGTTTTGGTAAAAAGGGCAAGTTGAGCCCCCGGTATGTTGGTCCGTATGAAATTGTTGAGCGGATTGGAGATGTGGCTTATAATTTGGAGTTACCTTCGGGTTTGGGTTCCATCCATTCGGTCTTTCATGTATCTATGTTGAGAAAGTTTGTTGGCGATCCTAGCTCCATTATGCCTTTGGAAGGGATTGAGGTTGAGGAAAATTTGACTTATGAGGAGGTGCCGGTGGCAATTTTGGATAGGCAAGTTAAAGGACTTTACAACAAGGATGTGGCTTCGGTAAAGGTACTCTGGAGAAACCAACTAGTGGAGAGTGCTACTTGGGAGGCGGAGTTGGACATGATGAAACGATACCCCCATCTTTTCCAATCTACTGAAGCCTAAGGTACTAGGAATCTTTCCCTATCAATTGTGTCATTTTCTTGCCCTCTTGAGTCTCATGGCATGACATGCATATGTGTACATTAAAGGATTTTCCTTTCTTGGCGAATGAGTTGAATACAATTTTGACATGAATTGGTTTTGAACTATAATTTGATTTTGTGACAAAAGCTTTTATGTACGAACCTTGTAATTTGAGTTGAGTTGTGCATTGTGTCTTGAGTCGGAACTATCTTGCCTAAACTCTAACTTTTCAAGCCTTGTTCTTGCACATTCGAGGACGAATGTTCCCAAGGGGGAGATGATCTAAGGACCTGGAAATTTTTTAACGACCTCAAGGGATTCCCTTGGCTAAACTCTTTTCAAGTACCAATAGGAGGGTCAACTTTGAGTGGGCATATCTCTTAGCTCAAGATGAACTGGGTGGCTCATGACATATCAAATTAAAGCCCTTTAAATTAGCTTTCCAACGCACCTGGTTTCACCTAATTCCGAGCTCGGACCAAGGAATTATGCTCGTTTTTGTTCAGCCTGTTCGTGCAGGCATGCCACACGGCCAGCCACACGGACCGTGTGACATCAAACGGTCCGTGAGGCTGCTTTGGCCCACGAATTTCTTGTCAAATTGTGTTCTAAGTGTGTGTACTTCCTTGGTACCTTCATACGAACCCTTGCACGGTACGTGTGACCTTAAACGGTCCGTTTACTGGACTGTTTGTTGATACTTGGTCCGAAAGAAATATTTTGCCTCTGAAAATTCTAAGTCTGGGGACATGGTCTAGTAAACGGTCTGTGTGACACTAGACGGTCCATTTACCGGACAGTTTGGATCAACTTAGTCAAAAAAATATTGCCTCCGAAAAATCTAAGTCTAAGGCCACAGACCTGTAAACGGCCCGTGTGAGCCTAGACGGACCGTTTACCGGTCCGTATGCCTCAGACGGACCATTTCCTACTCCGTTTCATTAATGACATTTTTGAAATATTGGTTTATTCCAACGAAAATTTGGTCTTTTCCCACCCTTCCTGAGCCCCCTATATAAGTAAACACTCTCATTTTTCAGCCATTTTACACTTCTACTCTCTCTCTAAAATTCATCCCTCTCAATACTCTCCATCCTCTCTCTAAGATTGTTCAAGCTAGGGGCCAAGGTTGTGAGTCAATTTCCTTCTCAAGTTTGTCTACAACCAGGTATGTGGGGTTTGATTCTTGGTTCCTTTCAACCAAGAAGACCCAAATTCCCTTTTAAACTAAATTATGAACTTGACTCCTTAAAATGTAAATTTTATTACTTGTTCTTGGTGTTTTGAACCATGCATGTGTTAGTTAGGACTCCTTATCATGATTTATGTTAGTTTTATGGTAAAGAACTATTTGAATTATGAAATTATGAACATGTATGCCCCTTTAAATGTGTTATTATGCATGTGCGATATTTACTACCATTTCTATAAATTTTATTTGAATTTCCTAGTCTTACATTATATCTTGTTTTAATATACTCTACATTACCCATGTCATTCCTACACTACGCACTGCATCACATTCATGACATTTTTACATGGAAATTCTGGAAATGTGCGGTTAAGCCCAATTTTGCCCAAAAGAGGAATTATAATGTGAATTTTGTTAAGACATGGGATATGACAAGAAGGTGATCACCGGTATGTCTATAATCTTGGCTCTTTGAGAATCTTGGGTGCTTGCACCATCTTGTACTTGTAGATGAGCTATTCCTTGCATTGCCATCTTGAATATGATCTTGTAAATTGGCGTTAAGCCCAAATATGTCTTGAACGTTATGAACTTGCACTTGACTCTCTTGAAAGCATAAGTATATATATAAGTATTCTTGTGGGATGTGTAAGACTTAGCAACGATGGATTGGGGGTCCTCCCCCTTTCCTTGAACTATGTGCCTACATAGGGACGGATCTAATTCGTCTATCTGTATATGATTATGATTTGTCTTGTTCTGATTCTGTAAATCCTTCCGAAAAGCGGGTCGTAAGGAAGGTGTCCATCCACCGAAAAGCGGGTCGTAAGGTGTGATGTAGATTACCCTTGGCAAGTAATCTTCTCCCTACCGATGGGAGGTCCAAATCGGTCCAGTTCATGTAATAGCTCGCATGGATTTGGTTTATCGGTTATAGTCCATCCCCATTATATAGGAGCACTATCGCATTGTACGCATCACGCATTTCATGGCATCTTGTATATTAAATTTCCATTGTTTATATATTCCTTGTATATTATGTGTCCTTGCCACTTAACATGATTATGCAGGTTCGGTAAGTCACGTGCATTGCATACCCGCATACTTAGTACATTTAACGTACTAACGCATACTATATGCCTGCATGATTTTACCATGCAGGGACCGAGCAGTTTGAGCAGTATCTGCCGGACGAGTAGTTTTTCCCCTTTCTAGGTATTCTGTGGTGAGCCCCGTCTTTTGAGGGCATGCTTTTGTTCTTGTACGCTTTATCTATGTATGTATTTTGTTGAGGGTGAGCCCGGAACTTGTCCAGGCCCCCGTTCCTTGATTAGAGACACTTGTTGGACATTGTTTAAACTCTTCTCATTTTGTTATCTATAGAATATGTTCTCCCTTTTGGTTTTAGAATGTTCTCCTTTTTACTTGTCTTCAGTTTTCTGAAAATTTGAGGCTTGTTTGGGGGCTTTTGGGTCCCAATTCGCCGTGTCACATCTAGACCCTGACCCCGGGACGTGACATGGGGGCGTCAACTGAGTTGGCAAGCACATGGCTGGCACATGACTGGAAATGTTGTGGCCTCTTTAAAGGCATAGGCAGTCAGTCTCGGCAACAAGTTGACCTGGACGAATTTTGTAGGCTAAGTGTTGTGTGCTTCCTTTGTTGGCACGAGTTAAATAACAAGGTTGGGACTTGTTCATGTATGTGCTTGTGTTCTTAATTTCGCAGTCTTTGTTTGTGTTGGAACTTGATCAAAGTGAGTGAAAAATGAGGGCTGAGTCTAAGTGAGTTAGGCTGTCGAGTAGGTTAGTTTAGCAAGGGTTGAATCCATTACACTAATTTCAATAGAGGACCGTTCACTTGGACAAAAGTAGATAACTTGGAAATTTGTTCGAGACTGGACGGATTTTTGTTCTCTTAGAATGGGATAAAGAATTGATAAATATTAATCTCTGAGTGCTTCCAAAAGTATCCTCTGATCAGACACTCATGTCTCTACAATGTTGGGATCGGTAAAACTCCAAATCATACCTCAATTTTGAGAATTAAAAGGTAGAAACTCTAACAAGGTGAAAGAGTGATGGTCTTCATTTAGTTGAATATGCTGAAAGGAAATAATCTCAAAAATCAAATATAAGGAATTTAGGGATGTTAAAGATTTGGAGACAAATTCAGAATCAGTTGACTGAATTGGATGCTATCCTGGAGCAAAGATTGTTGAATATGGATATAGAAATTGCGAAAAATGAGGAAACTGCTTAAGAATTTAATGGGTCAAATAGGGAGACAAACCATTGGCAAGCGGAATATCAATGGAGAATCCAGTAATCACTATCGATGAATGGACGACTGTCTAGAACTTAATGAAGAGGAAAAGTGTTGGAGCAGTAAAGTTTTGATGGCTGACAAAAGATAATGAAACAGGTTGGACTACCCGGTTCTTTCAGCGTACTGTTTTCGTGGCAAACTGCACACGCATCACACAATAAAAATGGAATAAAGGGAGCTGGAAATAAGGCATATAAAAACAACAGCTGTCAAGAAGAAGGATTTAAAGAGGAATACTACTCCAACTCAAATAGGATGCGTAAAAGAAGGAGAAAAGAGAAGTTCGATTAGAAGAAGGAGTTCTAAAGGAAAAAGGATTCCACTAATAACTGGTGTTATCCTTAAAGAGGTGGAGAGCAATTAAATCTCCGATCAGCAACTATAAAACTAGAGAGAGTTCACAGAAGCAAGTGGGCGCAGAAAAAAGAAAGAAGCGGAGAGAAAAAGAGAGATTCAGACACAGAAAAAGAGAGAGACGAAGAAGAAGAGAAACGCGGCGACATACCATAGGGTTTAGGCAGTTTTATTTTCTCTTTGTAATCCTAAACAATTGTGTAATCTCTTAGAGTCTATAACTGAAATTAGATTCTAGTCTTCAAGTTGGGGGCAACTTGAAGACGTTAGGAACATAAACCTAGGGAGGTTTATGTGAAGTTAAGAAGTTGTTGAAGTAGTTTTGAAGGTTAGATTACTAGGAATTGTAATCGTTTGTTGAAGGCTCTTTTGAAATAGTGAAGTTGAAGTTAAATCCTGTAGAGTACAGGTCGCGGTTTTTCACCTTTCTTGAGCGGGGGTTTTCCACGTAAAACTACTGCGTCCTGTTTATTTCTGCGTCATTGAAACACGTTCGATTAACCTGTTCCAACGATTAGGCAAATCCATAGGGGGTGCAAAACCTAACAAGTGGTATCAGAGCAGGTTTTCTTATTAAAGGCTAGTACCTAAGAATTGATCCAGATGAATACTGCACCACCTTTTGGACATGGAGAAGGACAATCATCTGTGAGGCCTCCTCTTTTCACTGGAACACATTTCGATTGGTGGAAGGCTAGGATGGAGGACTTCATTCAAGGAGAAGACTATGAACTCTGGGATAGAATTATTATAGGGCCTACTATTCCTATGAAAAAAGTGGAGAACCAACAAGTGCCGAAAGAGAGAAGGGAGTTCAACGCTAAGGATTTGGTGGCCATGAGGAAAAATGCCAAAGCTAAAAATATTTTGATTTGTGGTCTTGGTCCACACGAGTATAACAGAATTTCAAATTGCTCCACTGCAAAAGAAATCTGGGATGCTCTTACAATTGCTCACGAGGGAACTGCTCAGGTCAGGAAGTTCAAGGTTGCCATGCTATTTACGGAATATGAGACCTTCAAGATGAAAGAGAATGAGACATTGCAAGAGATGATGGCAAGGCTCACACTACTTATTAATGAACTGGCTTCTCTGGGAAAAGTGCTTACCTCTGAAGAACAGGTAGATAAGGTTCTGAGAATTTTACCAAAAGCTAAGTGGGATGTAAAAGTTACTGCCATTAGGGAAGCTAAGGATATTGAAACCATGACATTAAATGAGCTAGTTGGAAATCTCAGAACATATGAGATGAGCATGGAAGAGCAAAAGGAAGAAGTGGGAATGTATGAAAAATCAGTCGCTCTTAGAGTAGTTTCTGATGATGAGGGATCAGATCTTGATGAAGATCAGATATTATTTTTAGCTAAGAAATTCAAAAAGTTTCTAAGGAATAGGAAAGGGAAGGATAAGAAAGAAACAGGTAACAGGAAGTGGTCTGATGACACTGGTAACAGGAAGTGGTCCGATGACAAAAGCAACTCTGGATGTTACAAATGTGGAAAAACTGATCATCACATCAAACAGTGTCCTCTATGGGAGATTGAGTGGAGAAAAGAAAGGGCTGAAAGAGAAATCAAAGAAAAAGCTGCTAAGCAAAAGGAAAAGGAAACCTATGCCATGATGGCCGCGTGGGGATCGGGATTGGATGATTCTAATACAGAGGAGATTGATGAAACTGCGTTCATGGCTGCTGGAGATTTAGACCTAGAAGAAGATGATAGATCTGAGGTAAGTATCTCTGAATTGAAAGAAAAGTTGCATCTCTTTTCAAAAAGGAAGCTAATCTTGCTAATGAATGGATTGATAGACGATTTTCAAGAAGTAGCAAATGGAAAGGATCAACTAATTAAAAAAATTTCAGATCAAAAATTTAAAAATCTTGAGATAAAAAACTGCATTGATAAAGCAAAAGAAATAAATGACAAGTTGAAAAAACAGGTTAAACAACTTGATTCACTTGTGTTGAACCTAAAGTCAGAAATCTAAAAGTTAACTGCTGCTGATAAGGGTGAAAGTACGATGACTGAAGAGCTTCAGAAGGTAGAAACTGAGTTGAAAGAATGCAAAATTGAGTTTTTTTGTGAGAAAGAAAAAGTGAAAAAATTGACGCAGAAAAACTCCATTTTAAAACTGGATTTAGAAAAGGCAAACAGATGGAATCAGTCATCAAGAATAGTGAACCATCTAGGAAGCAGGAGTCACAATGAGAAAGCTGGAATAGGGTTTTTCAGGAGAATGTTACTACTACTGATTTGTGCTACCTCTGTGGAAAAATTGGACATCTAACTACTGAGTGTCCAATTGCAAACAATGTTAGGAGTAAAAACACGTATCATGTGCACAAAAGGAGGCATGAAAATAATAAAAGAAACATGTCAAGGAACATGTTGCCTACTTGGGCAAGAAGGGATTTCATTCATCCGTTTTACAACTGGAAAGGACCCAAGCTAGTCTGGGTTCCTAAAACTAACCCTTGATCTGTCTTACAGGTTGTAGTGAAAGAAAGCAAGCATTGGTACATGGATAGCGCTTGCTCAAGGCACATGACTGGTTATAAACACAAGTTTTTTTCACTTGCATCTTTTAAAAAGGGGAGGACAGGATGACTATGAGCTGGATTAGAGGAACAAGTCAGGTTACCTGGTCCATCCACTGGACAAGCAGAGGGCACATAGTCAGGGGGAACTATGGAAAGTTGGATCAGAGGAACAAGTCAGGCTACCTGGTCTATCCATTGGACAAGTAGAGGGCACACAGTCAGGGGGAACTATAGAAAGCTGAAAATAAATCAGAAAAGATGAATAGACCTGACGGTCAGAAAGTTTGTCATCATCAAAAAGGGGGAATTTGTCGGAGCAGTAAAGTTTTGATGGCTGATAAAAGATAATGAAACAGGTTGGACTACCCGGTTCTTTCAGCGTACTGTTTTCGTGGCAAACTGCACACGCATCACACAATAAAAATGGAATAAAGGGTGCTGGAAATAAGGCGTATAAAAACAACAGCTGTCAAGAAGAAGGATTTAAAGAGGAATACTACTCCAACTCAAATAGGATGCGTAAAAGAAGGAGAAAAGAGAAGTTCGATTAGAAGAAGGAGTTCTAAAGGAAAAAGGATTCCACTAATAACTGGTGTTGTCCTTAAAGAGGTGGAGAGCAATTAAATCTCCGATCAGCAACTATAAAACTAGAGAGAGTTCACAGAAGCAAGTGGGCACAGAAAAAAGAAAGAAGCAGAGAGAAAAAGAGAGATTCAGACACAAAAAAAGAGAGAGACGAAGAAGAAGAGAAACGCGGCAACATAGCATAGGGTTTAGGCAGTTTTGTTTTCTCTTTTTAATCCTAAACAATTGTGTAATCTCTTAGAGTCTATAACTGAGATTAGATTCCAGTCTTCAAGTTAGGGGCAACTTGAAGACGTTGGGAACATAAACCTAGGGAGGTTCATGTGAAGTTAAGAAGTTGTTGAAGTAGTTTTGAAGGTTAGATTACTAGGAATTGTAATCGTTTGTTGAAGGCTCTTTTGAAGTAGTGAAGTTGAAGATAAATCCTGTAGAGTACAGGTCGTGGTTTTTCACCCTTCTTGAGCCGGGGGTTTTCCATGTAAAACTGTTGCGTCCTGTTTATTTCTGCGTCATTGAAACACGTTCGATTAACTTGTTCCAACGATTAGGCAAATTCGTAGGGGGTGCAAAACCTAACAAAAAGCTTTGGGTAGGATGTATGATGAGCAAGAGGGTTTGAAAGCATGTGCATCAAACAAAGCACCGGGGCAGATAGTTTTAGGCGGTGGCATTCGGTTGTCCCTCACTATTAAATCTCTACTATGATTGTAAAGGCTATAATACCCTATGTTACATGGATGCAGTGCAACTACCACATATCTAGAGCTCAGATTCACCAACATCTAATTCTTTGGATCAAATAGGGTTATGTACAAGTGATGGGTTATACTTAATAAATGTATAAATTCTTGTCGGATACGGCATATATAATTCCTTTTCACTTGTTAATTAATTAAACATATTAATGTATTGAAATCATGGATGTAGTAACTACTCTTGTTGAACTAGGCCTAATCCACGAGAAAGTTATTTACTTTCATATCACAAAAGAAAATTGTAAAGTTGGCTAACATGGTAAACAGTAAACTGTCTTTCTCAAATGGCTTATTCTCTCAGATCTCTCTTAAAGTTGTGAGACCTCATACCCACGCTTCTAATTATAATATGTAACATTTCTTTGTCAAATCAATACTTCAAAGATTAAACTTATTTCTTTGGAAAATATCCTACATATTACTTATAGGATAAACACTATATTGATTCTTATGAATTTTGTTGGAATCGAAAAATTTCATCCCTATTTCTAGAGAAAGGTGTCTTTTTTTGCCATGGAAAGTGAAAAATACCATATTTTGTTTCTGACACCAAAGTATTACAATGAAAATCATGATCCTTAACCTTGAATGATTTGACTCTCTAATTCGTTACTATTTATTCTCTTATGTTATAGAAACTTCCTTTTCTTCATTGAAATTTTGATGGTCCACTAGGTAAAAGGAGGATGGGGAAGAAAGGGGGAAATGGAGACTCCAAAAATACGTTGTTTGGTCAAGTTCTTCAATTAAATATTTCTCACATATATGTAATATATTTACTTTAGATACTACAAATTTTTATCTAATATAAAATGTTCATTTATCCCGAGAAACTGCCTCTCTACCTCTGCGTGATAGTGGTAAGGTCTGTGTATATTTCACCTTTCCCAGACCTCACTTGTGGAATTCCACTGGGTATATTGTTGTTGTTGTATTAAATGTTCATTTATGTATTAGTTTTCTCATATTTTATGAAATTTGATCTAATTGTTGTTAATTTTTCAGAAATAATTTGTTGATAAAATATTAAGAAAATCTTCTCTTTAAATTGTATATGTGATAATAATTAAAAAATAAAGATAAATTGTATCTATTCAAATGTTGAGAAACAGACGGTCTTAATTGTTCAGTGTTTAGATTTTGAGGTATCTTAATCATTTAGATATACATTCACATTCAAACATCTTAATCTTAACGAAAACAAATAAGGTCTTGGTCTAACATCCTAACTCTCTCTCACAACAAGATAAGCAAATTTTATTTTCTCTTAGAATAATTGGTTTTCTCCTAAAATATGGCTCCTAAACCATATTCTTTACTTTGTCAGAACCACTGAAGATGGACTTCGTCAAATTTTAGGCACATTCTTCTCTATTTCTAACCTATATTTGTATCTTATGTTCTGACACATTAGCTTGAAAAGATTTGACATAGATCCTACACTTGCACTATTGTTGTATCATGTCAATATAGTCATCGCCATTAATCGAAAGATCCATGTGATATAATTGTTACCATTTAAAAGGATAGAAGCAAAGTCTTATTGAATTGATTTTTTCAAACAGAAAGGTAATTGTGAGTCTTAGGGATCGTCTTGTATGGTGTATAAAATACTGCTGAATAAGGTTTATTAGTAATACTAACATAAGTAATATTGGTGTTAGTTATGTATTATGACCCAATTTCTCAGGTCATGATGACATCTACTACAATTTGCCATTAGGTAAACCCAATCCCTAGGCCAAAACCATAGGCAATGGGCTATCACGTGGAAGACAACAAGTAGCAAAAAACTAACAATAATGAGAAGAAAGAGAAATATAATACATAAGAAACCATCCCCAAGACCTGACATTAATAATCTAGATTCTAATCAAACTAGTAGTACAAGGCTACAATAAGTACAATATTATTACAAGCTAACTGTGAATACAACGTAAAAGACTAGCCTAATCTAGCAAAAATAAATTAAAATCGATAACTCTAAATGTTAGGAGCTCACTCCAATCTCCAAATCCAAAATCAGCTCCGCACAAAATCCAATCAATGGCAAAAACTTGTACTATGATCTGTAGGGTGCAGATGTGTGTTTGAGTACCAAACAAGTGGCATTCAGTAGGCATAGACCAACTGAGCTCCACAGCTAAAACAAGTGTAAACGACATTAAATGAAGAAGGTACAACACAAGTAACCATACCGGTGATATATTCAAGATAGAACATGTAATGAGAATGGAAAATAAGACATAAAGGACTCTTTTGTGTTATTTGCAAGCTATTGCATAGGAACAAGGGTTTATCTTATGCGCACCCGAAGGGTAGCGGCTGCAAGTTCCCCTTATCATAAAAAAAGATACAAGGGTAAAAACAATTGAGTCAAAGAATGTACTTGAAAGTGCTAGCCCAACAACCTACTCATACCACAAAATTACTATAGAAGTCAACTAAGCAAGGACATAACAGTCACAATTGCCGCTAAACAACGTAAACACTAATTCAGCTCAACCTAATAGGAGGTACCAATGTCAAGTTAAGAACAAGCCACATAAATAATTCACTAATAGTACAAATACAAGATAAGCACATTTATAATCAGACGATAATCTACTCGAACGCCCAAAAGCTTGAAAGGTACAATCAACAAACATAACCCATTCAGTCTCTGAAACAATTGGAGGTGCCAAACAACAACCAACTATACCGGTGACAAGAGATGCATATGAATGCAAGATATACATTAGAACTAGTTGAACCATCAGATACTAAGATAACCAAGCATAGACTTATTCAGTCAAGATTAGAAAGGTAGGACCCATGCAATGTCCCTATTTGTTACAGTAATACTCATGGCCAGAGGGATCCACGGGAACGCGGGAAGTCAATATACACTGCCTAAGCTTAAATTCGGTCTTAACAACTCATCTTTGTCATGGTACTGGAGAAATAAGTAGCCAAACCAATGTAGAAAAAGGTGAAAAATAGGAAATTCAAGTAAAAGTTGAGGACATCCCAAATGCTTCTACAATCAAAAATAAAAAGGAGTACATCCTCGATGCCTCATAAATCTTAAAATTCAATTTGGCTAGTGATCCAGGTGGTACGCCTCTTGTTAAAACCAGTTTTAAACCAATTGTGTGAAAATAATCCTTTTCGTGAATGATAATGATGAACCAATTCATGCATTGTGATCGTATCACTGAACATATGAGAATGAGCAACCAATGCAATATATGTCATCATCAATATCCAAATAAGGTACATAAGATTAGAATACAACACGAACATTACCTTGCTACCAAGGTAGAGAGAACTAACCCAAAGTTCAAATGCTCCTCGAACACGACCTTGGACCCAAAAATATAACAATAGCTTAATAAAGCATCACAAGCCTACCATTAAACATAAAGCGAAGAAATCACGAAATGACTCAGGGTGAAATAAGGGAAGAAATATTCGAGGAATGATACCTTACCCCAAACATTCCACTCTGCTCATAGTCGAGCACAACTAAGCCAAACATACGACTACAATGAGCCAATAACATCTCAAGCACTAGCACAAGATACACCATTTGAAACATGCCTTATTCGAAGCCACTACAAGCTATAAGGGCAATAAAACACATACTAAGGCATCCAAGGCTCAATCCAAGCCTAAGGCCGCTAGCATCGGTCCTAACAAGGATATTCTCGCTAAGATAACTCATAAGTGAGACTCGTAGCCTAAACTAGTCTAAGGCTCTTTCGAAATCAAGAAAATTGAATAGAGCAGAAGAGAATCGAATATCGGGCAAGTACAATCTTAAATCACATGCAATACATACTACATATTATCTAATAAATCCCAACCCAGAAAGGGGATAGTAGCCTACCTCGAAGCCGATCATGCGCACTCCAAATCCACTGCACAAGAACTAACTGCTTCTAAAGCACCTCCAAGTGCAGTCACACTAACAAAATATTGATCACCATGTCAATATGGACGTATTGACTCCAAAATATCAATAATCGAAGCCAAATCCAAACTTGGATCTAAAATAGGATTGTGAGACTTGTGTAGGGAGTTCCGAAATTGATTCCATGAAGAGATCCTATATAGCCCAAAATACTTGGGCTCAAAAAACGAGTAGAATTCGAGATTAGAAATGAGCTAAAACAGCCCATGTAATAAAATCACCATTGAAGCTCCAAAATCGAGCTCACAAATTTCCTTTGGGGTGGAAATTAACTCAATATGACATCATGTGCACCTCTTACTTTAGTGCATAGCCATGACCATAACGAACACACTGGACTTTGAATCACCCAAAGCAGAACTTCCTAGCTCAAGATATCGCATATTTAAAAATAGAGGAGGCTGAAAATTTGAGATTTATAACTTAACGACCTCATCCTAATTAAAAAACCTGTTTCTTCATCGCTAAAGGTCAACACCAACAAAATTAGATTTTTCCATTCTTCAAAATCTATGAATAGATCCTCAAGATTTGTTTCAGATTAATAAAATAAATCAGATATCTTTCCTAGTATCTGACGTTTCAGGCTCAACAACATTATCAAAATTTTCAAGTAAGGTCATCTCGATAAAAAACGGATCCCATACAAAGTGTCCTTTTAAATCAAATTCCACAAAAGGGTTGAAATAAGATTGGAAGCCTTAGAAACTAGACTAAAATTCATTCTCGACCAAACATGACATTTCGGAACTAAATACATTAACAGAATTTTTAGCTGAGCACATTTACCAAGAATGTTGATCAAAGTCAAACTTAGGACAAAGCTTTAAAGCTAAAATGTCTAAAGGCACAAACTCATACCAAAAGCCTTGGAATTTAAGTTGGCCATGCCATTAGACTATGTTAGAATAGGAATAGGTAAATATAATCTTACTTAGAATAAGAATAGGAATAATAATAGTATATAGAATCCTACTTGGAGAATGATTGTATTATAATATTTTAGTTGAAAAACGAGTTTAATATAGTATATATAAATAAGGTATCAATGTAATAATGTAGAGATAACAATTTAATAATATTGTTCTCTAATATTTCTCACATGGTATCAGAGCTTCTTTGGTTTTGGTAGAAAATCAAAGAGCTTCTGCTGCCTCCGGCGACTATGACCGATATATGTTACCCGTCTAAATAACAAAAGTAGGGTCAATGATATATGTATGATTTTCATATTCAAGGGAAGAAAACTCAGTTAATCAGGTCATTGTGCATCGATTTTTAGTGACTTTCTAGGGTTGTTTTGTGTCAACCCTATATTTGTCAGTGTTTGTGTAGTATTGTGCCATCATTCCTGTGACTACTTTTTATATCTAATTTTTTCTGTAGCACCGTGCCATATTTTTGGTAACTACTTTTTCATATTCATCATGTGTAGCATCGTGCCATCTTTCCGGTGACTACTTTCTCATATTCGATTTGTGGAGCATTGTGAAGTCAAGTGATCAACTTGCAGATATCTCACCAAGCTCTTCACCTATCCTCGTATTAATTACATATGTAACAAATTAGGTACATATGACATGTATGCACTAGCTTTAGGGGGAAAATTAAAATAGAATTAGGTAAATAATGTCCTACGTAGAATAGGAATAGGAATAACAATAGTATAGAGAATTCTACTTGGAAAAGGATTGTATTATAGTATCCTAGTTGGAAAAAGATCTAATATAGTATTTATAAATAGGGTATCAATGTAATAATGTAAAAATAACAATTTAATATTCTTCTTCTCCAATATTTCTCATAGACTAAAATGACCCTTCTGGAGCTGATGAAATTGTTAGAAGTGCATTTTTTGAAACATAAAAACTTGCACAGTATCCAAATTAACAGTCCGATAACTAAACTATCAGTCTCAACAAGTCAAATGATTTTGTGGTCGCTACATGAAAGCTTTAAACATTGAAAAGAGAGAAACAGTGGAAATGACCTAGAAGGTCATTACATTGTGCTTGCATTAAATATGCTGAGATTATTGTTTGTACAGTATTTGATTTGGTATATTAAAAATAACATGCACCCCATAATTTCTAAAAAAATATTTTTTTACAAAAATACCCTCCACGAATTGGTGAAGCGGACATGGTAAAGGTTTTGAGGGACAATGTATCTTTATTTATGTCAATGCTCTGCATTAAAACCCATGTATTGTTAATACTATGATATTTCATGTACTAATTCTACATAGCATAATACCAAATAAAATGTATAACTAATGCTTGCATTGTTACAAATAGGTTGATAAAATGTACCAAACAAAGTATTAGTCATACATAATGCTAATGCATGCATTATTCCTACCAACTGGTCCCTTGTTGATTGGTTAAGTACATGAAGAACCTTAAAGGGATATAGGGCATGCATACATAATATTTTTTCAAATATCTAAATGTAAATAATTCAAATATGTGACCACATTCTAGGAGAATAGAATGAGAATGAAGATGTTACATATAAAATCAAAATTAGATGGTCAAAATGGGAAAATTATATGGGAAGGACAAAGTAGAAGGTAAGTTGTATAAAATAGTTATAAGACCAACAATGCTAAATAGGAGTGAATGTTGGGTAGCTAGAATTCGTGACATCCACAATTTGTGTTGTGTAGAGATCCAGATAATAAGATGGATATGCACCTATACAAGATTAGATAAAATTAAAAATGACCATATTTTCACAAGGTATAAGTAGTACATCCTGTGGATAAAATGATTGGTTGTTTGAAATAGTTCGATAATGTCATGTGTCAACATTTGTAGTTATGAATCCATGGTGTTTAAAGGGGACCTAAAATCATATAGAAAGAATGGTGTCTAAAGATGTACAATTTTTTGAAATCTATGCAACTTAGCGAATGATAGGGGACATAATGAAAGAAAAAGAATCTCTATGGGTGATATCAATTAGTTGAAAATATGTTTTGGTCATGTTAGTACATGACTTTATTTTCTAGAAACATCAAGCAAGTCCCTCTAATCACTAGCCTTCGAAAAGGCTCTATCTCGTAAGGCAGTTGGTATATTCGTATTAAATATCCATGGCCATACTTGTTTTTGTTGTCTACTTTGAGACAATACTTATACCTGAATTTTACTAAGAAAATGTCATCTTTAAATTCATTCCATAATATCCTACATGGTATTACCATTGCCTTTAAAGCCACTTATCATATGCATAAAGCTGCTTATTCTTTCATTTTTCAATCATTGCAACTTCTTCTAAGTGGAATGTTTCATCTTTTAAAATAATAAACACTATAAAATTAGGGGTGTGCAAAAATCGAACCGACCGATAAACCAAACCAAAAAAATGTTATAGATTTATTATTATCGGTTATTGGGCTAACGGGTTTTTAATGGTTTTCAAAAAAAATTATTGGGTTATCAGTTCAGTTTTGGTTTTTAGTTTTGATTATTGAGTAAACCGATAGCCCATTAAGACTATAATAATTTACTACTTTATCCCTTTATTAATATTAGATATTAATAATTTAACATCACTTGATACTAAATTGATACTCGTAAGTTTTGTATTTGCTTGGATTCCAATATATAACCCTTCTGTTGGAAAGTAAATTAGAATATAAGGTCAAATATTGCATATCATTAAGTTTAGGTGCTTAATTGATTTGTTTTTTTACTATATCTCATCGTATTTTGCCAAATTGTTAGAGAAGTCATATATTTTGTTTTATGAGTATGTTCTTACTTGGTAAACCGAAAACCAAACCGTTAAGGACACAAAATCGATAAACCAATTGATAAAAAGTATCTTATTGATTTGTTATTGGTTTAACATATTTAGAAACTAAAAATCGATAAACCAAATCGATAATACATAAAACCGAACTGAACGGGCCGATGCATACCCCTTGTAAAATCTCACAAGTAGGGTCTAAGAAGGGTAGAATGTATGCAAATATTACCGCTACTTGTGGATGTAGAGGAGTGTTTTCGAAAACCCTCGGCTCAAATACAACAATTCCATATTCAATAAAGAAAGCTGAGTCACAAGGAAATAGTGCAAAGTCTATAAGAAGGAAGCATAATTGATTAAAACACAATATATGTATAACAATGATAATTAATGATGGATATAAAAAACAAGAACTAAATAATACAACTAGTACAATGGAAAACACAAACCACCCTAAGCAAGAGAACACCACACTACCTACTAACCTTTTACCTTAATATGCATCCTTTACACCCTTCTATCTAAGGTTATGTCCTCGGTAATTTGAAGCTGAGTCATATCCTATCTTATTACCTCTCCCCAATACTTTTTCAGTCCTCGTCTGCCTCTGTTTGTACCCTCTTTAACAAACTTTTTGCACATCTTCACTGGTGCATTCACACAGCTCATCTCACATATTCAAACTATCTTAGTCTTGCTTCTATCATCTTGTCCACCAGGAGGCCACTCCCATCTTATTTTGAATATCTTCATTTCTAATCTTATTGCTCCTATTATGACCATACACCCACCTTCATATTTCTCATCTTTACTTGCATCTGCTAAACATAATAATATTTGACTAACTAGCACTCCAGCCCATATAAGAATGTTGGTCTAACTACCACTCTATAAAACTTACTTTTAAGTTTTGATGGTATCTTGATATCACACAAGACTCTAGAGGCAAGCCTCTATTTCTTCCGTGCAGCACCAATATGTTATGTGATATCTTCGTCAATGTCCTTGCTCCCCTGAGTTATAGACCCAAAGTACTTGAATCTGTCTTTCTTGGTGATATTCTTTATGTCAAGCCTCACTTCCATGCCTTTCTCAAGATTCGTCTCACTGACTTTACACTCCATATCTTATGTCTTGATCTTACTCAACTTGAACCCTTTAGTCTCCAAAGTTCGTCTCCGCACCTCTAGCTTAGCATTGGTTATTGCATGTCTCATCCATCAGTACTAAGTCATCCCCAAATAGAATACGTCAAGGCACCTCATCTTGAATGTCTCGAGTCAAATTCATCCATCATCAAGGGAAATAAAAATGGATTAAGAGTTATTCCCTGATACAGCCCCATCTTTATCGAAAAGTATTTTGAATCACCTCCCACCATTCTTACCCGTCTTTTATCTCTTTCAACATGTTCTTTATCATCCTAATATATGCCACAAATACACCTCTTTCCTCCGGGCGTCACCACAAGACTTTCCTCGAGACTTTATTGTAGGTCTTCTTAAGATTAATAAACGCCATGTGTAAGTCCTTTTTTCACAACACTTCTTTATCATTCTCCTCACAAGATGGATGGCCTAAGATTAATAAACGCCATGTCTAAGTCCTTTTTTCACAACACTTCATTATCATTCTCCTCACAAGATGGATGGCCTTTGTAGTTGATCACCTTGGCGTGAATCTAAATTGATTTTCAAAAATAGGCACTCTTTATCATCATCTCCACTAGTCCCTTCTGAACTTTCATATTATGGCTTGACAACTTAATACCCTTTAGTTGTTGTAGTTTTGGATAAACCTTGTTCTTCTACAACAGAACCATCATACTCCACCTTCATTCCTCGAGCATTGTACCCATCTTAAAAATGACATTTAACAAGCTAGTTAATCACTTCAAACCTGCTCCATTCGTGTTCTTTCGAAATTCCATTGTAAACTCATCTGGTCTTGTCGATTTTCCCTTGCTTATCTTACTAATAGCATGCATCACCTCGTCAACATTAATACACCTATAGTGCCTAATATCTTGACATCTCTCTGATTGTTCTAACTTGCTTAGCAGAATGTCTCTATCCGTCTCTTTGTTCAATAGTTTATGGAAGTATGCTTGCCCTATTTACTTAATGAAGGTCTTCTCTTCCAACACCTTACCTTCTTCTTCTTTAATGCAATTCATTTGATCTAAGTCTCATGCCTTCCTCTCTCTCGCTTTTGCGAACCTGTACTACTTCTTATCTCCACGCTATTCCGCTAGTTCAATATAGTCTTTCGAAAAGTTTCCATCTTAGCTACTATAACCGCTAAGTTGGCCTCCGTCCTTGCCACTGTATAGATTTTCTGGTTTGGTCACCTCCCATCCTTGTTCATGCAGTCCGCCATGTTGCATGCATAATCTTCGTTGCTTCTACTTTTCCTTGTACTTCGTTTTTCCACTATAAATCCCCTTGGCGTCCATCGAAGTTTCCCTTCAGAACCCATAACACCTCTCTAGCTGCTTCTCTAATGTAACTAGTTATCTTATCCCAAATGCTTTCTGTATCTCCACTATTCCTCCAAGCCCCCATCGCCATCAACTTCTCCCCAATCACATGAGATAGGAAGGGGCTGAACCACCCCATTTAGTCTTAGGCCAGACATATAAATTTTTATTCCTCCTCCCTCACTTGATCTCGTAGTCCATCACCAAAAGCCTGTGCTAAGTAGTAAGATTCTTACTTGGAATAACCTTGCGATTGTTACAAATACCTCTATGTTCCATCCTTAAGTAGATTAGTAATATTTCATTACATCATGATTCAACCTTCTTTCTTTCCAAATTAAGTTTTTCTACCATCACCTATTTGTGATATAAATGTGTTCTGAGAACATATTTCATAAGTTTCTGATATATTTTCACACCCTATTTATATGGCTGGTAGTAACCTTTCTTAGCTCTTGTTGTAAATGGTCATTCTTTGTGATAGGATACTGTTTACCCTTGTATTCTTATCAGTTGTTTGTTTAGATATTTCCACTTCACACTGTCATTTTTGAATAAATAACTTGTGTACTAGAAACATAATATTAAATCTTATGCAAACCATCCTCTAAGGGGTATTTTTTTTAATTCACGAAGTCCTATCTAATGTGTTAATTTTTCAAGATCATTTGAATAGTACGACTCCATATTAGCGCCATAAATAATTAGTTTTCCATCCTCATCGCCTCCTTTCTTCTCTCTTTTCCAGTTACATCCCATAACCCAACCTAAATTATGTTTGTTTCTTCATATTTTCGTTACTGTACTTTGTGCTTCAACTTTTGGTTTTGTATGTTTTCATGTATAGTAAACTTACTAGTATTCTTGGCAATTGCAGTTTACCACGGGTCCGCAATTTTTTATTGACCCTTCTATGTAAAAAAGTATTCAAATGGAATGTCAATTGTTTGATATGCTTGGCAAATACATTTCTTGTAACTAAATTCATGCCCTTAATATTATGAAACACATGTTATTGAAGACCTGCACGTGATTTGCTTATCCTGATTCCCCACTGCATCTGTTTGATAATGCCTACCCTCTGTTTTTTCTTTCATCTCTTTTAGCAGCTTTCCTGATACTCCCCAAGGTATTATCGTATCTTTTTAATACCTCTTCCCACAATTAAATAAAAATCTTTCCTATTGATCCTGTGCATAAACTAAGCACTTCTATAAGGTCTATGGAAGAGCAAAAAGCTTAAAAAGGTGCAGTTCATCCAAGATAATTGTAAGGCCCCATATTTTTCCCTCACTGACGTACCTTTGAAGACCAAAAACTCGCCCAGGAAACTACCAGGAATCACCTCACTGAAGGGCTTACACGGCTCGTGTGGAGTCACACGGTCCGTGTGGCTTCCCGTGAAGTGACACCTGGGAAAGTGGGGAGTAAACGAGCCTTCACATGGTCCGTGTGACTTTGGATGGTTCGTGTGTCCTTCTGTATGGTGTACTGTGTAGAGTCACCCTTACATGGACCACGTCATGGCCCGTGTGACTTTAGATGGTCCGTGTGGTCTTCCGTTTAGTTCGGTATGGAGAGTCACCTGTACACCGATGGTGTCACGGTCCGTGTGCCTCCAGATGGTCCGTGTACTTGTCCGTGTAGTGCTACTTAGTCTAAAAAATTTTGCCTCTGAGAATTTTACGTCCAGGACCACAGCACAGTGTTACACGGACCGTGTACCATACCGTGTGACACAGACCGACCAATTTCAAGTCCGTTTCATTAATGGCATATTTGAAATATTAGATGTTTTAAACGTAAATTTTGGTCATTTCCACCCCTCCCATGTCCTTAAACCAGCTGAACACCCTCATTTCTCAGCCATTTTACCTTCATTCTCCCTCTCTCTAAAATTCTCTCCTTCAAGACTCTCCAACCTCTCTCTAGGAAATTCAAGTCAAAAATCTCAATTGAAGTCCATTTCTCCTCAAAGTTGTCTTCAAGTCTGGTATGTGGGTTTTGATTCTTGGTGTCTTTCAACCAACAAGACCCAAAGTTCCTTTCAAACTACTTTATGAAATTTCCTACTTAAAATGTGAATTTTTTACTACTTGATCTTGGTAACTTTGAATAATGCATGTGTTGTACATTATTCCGGATTTCGAGTTGTGTTAAGCTCTAGTATGATGAATCACTTTGAGTTGTGAAATCTTGAACATGCATGTCCTTTAAACATATTATTATGCATGGGTGATATCTACTATAATTTTCATGTTAATTTTATTATTGGATTTCCTAGATTTTACATTATATTGCTATGTTGTAGATATACTCTATATTACCCATGTCATCCTTACATTATGCATTGCATCATACTCATGGCATTGATACATGGAAATTTTGAAAATTGTGGGATTAAGCCCAATTTCGTTTTAAAAAGGGAATATGATATGATTTTTGGTAAGACATGGGATATGACAAGAAGATGATCACCGGTATGTCTATGATTTTGGCTCTTGGAGCATCTTGGGTGCTTGCACCATCTTGTATATGTAGATGAGCTATTCCTTGCACAAACCATGTGATCTTGATCTTATGATTTGGTATTTGAGCCTACATGTGAATTTAACATTTTGAAATGGATACTTGACTCTCTTGAAAGCATATGCATATATATATAAGTATTCTTGTGGGATGTGTTTGACTTAGCACCGATGGATTGGGGGCCCTCTCCCTTTTTTTAAACTATGTGTCAACATAGGGATGGATGTTATTCGTCTATCAGTTTATGTTATGACATGTCTTGCATTAATTCTGTAAATCCTTCCGAAAAATGGGGATCCCCGTAAGTAAGGTTACAATCCTCGAAATGGTGTGTTCTGTAAGGTGTGATGTAGATTACCCTTGGCAAGTAATCTTTTCCCCACCGGTGGGAGGTCTCAATCGGTCCAATTCATGTAATAGCTCGCATAGATTTGGTTTGTCGGTTATAGTCCTTCCCTGTTATATAGGAGCATTATCGCATTGTACGCATCATAAATTCCATGGCATCTTGTATACTAAATTCCTTTGCTTATATGGTCTTTGTATATTATTTGCCCTTGTCATCTAACACTGATATGCAGGTCCGGTAAATCATATGCATTGCATGCTCGCATACTTAGTACATGCAAATGTACTAACGCATACTCTATGCCTACATGATTTTACCATGTAGGGATCGATCAGTTTGAGTACCAGCCGTAGGACGAATAGTCCTTCCTTGAAGATACTTTGCTGTGAGCCTCGTCTTCTGAGGCAGAGCTTTTATTTCTTGTGTTCATTGTGTATATTCTTTTGTTGAGGGTGAGCCCGGAACTTGTACTGGCCCCCGTTCCTTGATTAGAGGCATACGTTGGGCACTATGTAGAACTCTCTCATTTTGTTCATCTAAATGAATGGTCTTCTCTTTTGACTTTGACTAAAGATTCAATTTAATCATATGCGCTTACCTGCTCTTGTGCCAAGTATGTGGATTCCAAAATTTGAGGCTTGTTTGGGAATTCTCGGGTCCCCATTCGCCGTGTCACATCTAGACCCCGACCCCGGGTCGTGACAAAAGGTGGTATCAAAGCCTTAGGTTTATAATGGTCCTCGGAGCCCAACGTGCCGCGTGTAGTAGAGTCCCATTCATGGGTATGAAATGCACCATAGCTATGAGTGGGAGGCTACGAAAGCGTATAAGGAAGTTCCTCCCTTCTTTATGTCTTATATCATGCTGTGACCGGTTTATGCAATTCTCTTATTTTCCAATGTCGTTAATCCATTTAAGTAAATGCCTCGAGAAAGACCCCCACTACCTAGGCTGGCTTCGGCTGCTGAAGATCCGGCCCCTCACGAGCCTATGGGGGAGCCTATCTCTAATGGTGAATTCCACACCGCTTTCGCCGTGCTTGC
This sequence comes from Solanum rostratum, assembly GCA_029948455.1. Lineage (NCBI taxonomy): Eukaryota > Viridiplantae > Streptophyta > Magnoliopsida > Solanales > Solanaceae > Solanum > Solanum rostratum. The sequence goes on from CM057047.1 coordinate 27,882,899, forward strand.
ACAAGTGGTGACCGCTCAGGCAAGGCAAGCTAATTTGCCACGGGACCCTAGCCCCGTGGTTATTGTGAGGGATTTCACCCGGATGAATCCTCCGGAGTTCTACGGGTCAAGGGCTGATGAGGATGCTCAGGAGTTCATTGATAAGCTCTCAAAGATACTGAATATTATGGGCGTCTCTTCTGAGGAAAAAGCTGGACTGGCTGCTTACTAGTTGAAGGATGTAGCCTAGGTATGGTATACACAGTGGGCTATGGAGAGGGTCTATGATAGTAATGTCAAATGGGGAGAGTTCAAATACGCCTTCCTTGATTGCTTCTTCCCACTTGAGATGAGGGAGACCAAAATGACCGAGTTTATTAACCTTAAGCAGGGAAATATGAGTGTGAGGGATTATGTCCTCAAGTTTACCAAGCTTTCCAAATATGCTCCATCCCTGGTGGTCGATCCCCGTGCAAGGATGCACAAATTTATTTCGGGTATTTCTGACTTGCTGGTGAAAGAATATCGAACTGCTATGCTAATTTGGGACATAGATATTTTCAGATTCGTGGTGTATGCTGAGCAGATTGAAGGGGAGAAACTCAAAGAGAAAAGGGCACACGATCCCAAGAGAGCCCATTTTGATGGTAGGTTCTCTGGTGCTAAAAATGTTGGTTTTGGTCGCTTCCAGCAGGGCCAAGGCTTGGGAGCTCGGGTGGCTAATGCTCAGGCACCCCCTCCCGGGGTACCGGTGGGTGGCGGACCAGGGTATATCATGTGTCACAAGTGTGGGAAGCGCCACACAGGTGCCTGTCGGAGGGATTTGAGACTTTGCTTCGAATGTGGAAGTAAGGACCATAAAGTTGCTAATTGCCCTAGGAGTGCACGTGGAGGCTGAGGTCAGATAGCCCAAGGTGGGTAGGGTCAGCAGAGGGGTCCCCAAGGTGTTGCCCTAAGGAACAACAGGTTCTATGCACTTCATGCCCACCAGGATGTCGAGGAAGCTCCAGATGCCATGACTGGTATGTTAAAAGTCTTTGATTTTGATGTTTATGTTTTGCTTGACCCAGGTGCAAACTTGTCTTTTGTGACTCCACTGTTGGTTGTTAAGTTCGATTTGAAACCCCAGACTTTAAGAGAACCTTTCTCAGTCTACACCCCCGTGGGCGAATCTATTGTTGCTCATAGAGTCTATCACGGGTGCCCTGTTGCTGTGTTGTATAAAATATTTTCATGTGATCTTGTGGAACTTGAGATGTTTGATTTTGATGTGATTCTAGGAATGGATTGGTTGCATGCGTCTTATGCTTCCATAGATTGTAGAACCCAGAAAGTCCAGTTCCAACATCCTAGTGAGCCAGTCCTTGAATGGAAGGGTGATGACTCCTCTATTAAGGGTAGGTTTATTTCCTACCTCAACGCGCGGAAAATGATTTCTAAGGGGTGCATCTACCATATTGTGAGAGTCAAGGATACGGATTCCGAGGTGCCTACTCTCAAGTCGGTCCTTGTGGTAAATGAATTTCTAGATGTGTTTCCCGAAGACTTATCGGGCATTCCTCCGGACAAGGAGATAGATTTCAGCATAGATCCCCTTCCAGATACTCAGTCTATCTCTATTCCCCGTATCGTATGGCACTGGCAGAACTAAAAGAGTTAAAGGAGCAGTTAAAGGACCTATTGGAGATGGGTTTTATTCAGCCCGCCACATCACCGTGGGGTGCTTTCGTGTTGTTTGTGAGGAAGAAGGATGGGTCTCTCCGTATGAGTATCGACTATAGGCAGCTAAATAAGGTGACCGTTAAAAACAAGTACTCGTTTCCTAGGATTGATGATTTGTTTGATCAGCTTCAAGGTGTCACTCACTTCTCAAAGATTGATCTCCATTTCGGGTATCATCGGTTGAAGGTTAGGAAATGTGATATCCCCAAGACAGCTTTTTGAACGAGGTATGGGCATTTTGAATTTGCGGTGATGTCGTTTGGCCTAACTAATGCTCCGGTCGTATTTATGGACTTTATGAACCGAGTGTTCAGACCGTTCCTGGATAGCTTTGTGGTGGTCTTCATTGATGATATTCTCATTTGCTCCTGAAGCGAACAGGAGCACAGGGATCATTTGAGGATGGCCCTCCAAACTCTAAGGGAAAAGAAATTGTATGCCAAGTTTAGCAAGTGTGAATTCTGGTTGGGTGAAGTGGCTTTCCTCGGTCATGTGGTGTCCGGAGATGGTATCAAGGTGGATCCATAGAAAACAGATACTGTAAAAAATTGGCTTAGACCATTGACTCCTTCAGATATCCACAGTTTTCTTGGGTTGGCCGAGTACTACAGAAGGTTTGTGGAAGGTTTCTCATCTATTGCATCTCCACTAACCAAGTTGACCCAGAAGCAGGCTAAGTTTATATGGTCGGATGAAAGCGAGAGAAGTTTCCAAACCTTGAAAGATCGGCTTATGTCGGCTCCCGTCTTGACCTTGCCAAATGTTTCAGAGGGGTTCGTAATATATTATGATGCCTCACGGAATCGGACTGGGTTGTGTGCTTATGCAGTATGGTAAGGTGATAGCGTATGCATCGAGGCAGTTGAAGGTGCATGAGCGTAACTACCCCACGCATGATCTTGAGTTGGCAGCGGTGCTCTTTGCTTTGAAGATTTGGAGGCATTATTTGTACAGGGTCCATGTTGATGTGTTCACCGATCACAAGAGTTTGCAATATGTTTTCACCCAAAAGGATCTCAACCTAAGGCAAAGGAGGTGGTTGGAGCTTTTGAAGGATTACGATATGTGTGTTCTGTATCATCCGTGCAAAGCCAATGTTATGGCCGACGCTCTCAATAGATTGTCTATGGGGAGTATGGCGCATATTGGTGATGAAAAGAAAGAATTGGCAAGGGATGTTCATCGGTTGGCTAGGTTGGGTGTCAGGTTGACTGATTCCAGCAAGGGTGGTGTTCGGGTTTAGAATGGGGAAGAATCTTCCGTAGTAAACGAGGTAAGAGCTAAGCAACCCATCGTTACTTGAGTTGAAAAAGCTGGTTGCTGCAAAGGAGATCGAGGTATTCTCCCAGGGGGAGATGGTGTACTCTGGTACCAAGACCGGCTTTGTGTTCTCGATGTGGATGACCTCAGAAAAGTGATTATGAGTGAGGCTCACAACTCTTGTAACTCTATTCACCTGGGTCTAACCAAGATGTACCGAGATCTAAGGGAGGTGTATTGGTGGCATGGTATGAAGAGGGATATTGCTAAATTCGTGTTTGAATGCCCGAGTTGTCAGCAGGTGAGGGTAGAACACCAAAGGCCCAGTGGTTTGGCTCAAGACATTGAAATTCCCACATAGAAATGGGAGGATGTGAATATGGACTTTGTGGTTAGATTGCCTCGTAACCGAAGGCAATTCAACTCCATATGGGTTATTGTGGATAATATGACGAAATTGGCTCACTTTCTACCGGTCAAGGCTACTTTCAGTGCTGAGAACTATGCGAGGTTTTATATCCAGGAGTTGGTGAGGTTGCATGGGGTACCTAGATCCATCATATTGAATCGTGGTGCTCAATTCACTTCCCACTTTTGGAAGTCTTTTCAAAAGGGCCTCGAGACTAAAATTAAGTTGAGCTCCGCTTTTCACCCTCAAACCGATGGTCAAGCAGAGCGGACTATTCAAACCTTGGAGGATATGTTGAGGGAATGTGTGTTGGAGTTTAAAGGGAATTGGGATGACCACCTTCCACTCATCGAGTTTGCTTATAATAATAGCTTCCATGCAAGCATTGGTATGGCGCCATTTGAAGCATTATATGGGAGAAGGTGTAGGTCACCGGTGGGATGGTTCAATTTGGGTTAGATGGCTTTAGTTGGCCCGGATTTGGTATTGGATGCCATGAAGAAGGTAAAGGTGGTCCGGGAAAGATTGAAAGCGGCTCAAAGTCATCAAAAGTCCTATTCGGATAGTAAGAGAAGGGACCTTGAATTTCATGTCGGGGATTGGGTTTATGTGAAAGTTTCTCCTATGAAGGGTGTAATGTGTTTCAATAAGAAGCGCAAGCTAAGCCCCCGGTATGTTGGTCCTTACGAAATCATGGAGCGGATTGGAGATGTATCTTATAAGTTGGAGTTACCTCCGGATTTGGGTTCCATTCATCCGGTCTTCCATGTATCTATGTTGAGGAAAGTAATTGGTGATCCTAGCACTATTGTGCCCTAGGAAGGAATTGAGATCGAGGAAAACTTGTCTTATGAGGAAGTGCCGGTGGAAATCTTGGATAGGAAAGTAAAGCAGCTTCATAACAAGGATGTGACTTCGGTGAAGGTACTTTGGAGAAATCAGCAAGTAGAGAGTGCTACTTGGGAGGCGGAGCTGGACATGATGAAACGATACCCCCATCTTTTCCAATCTACTCAAGCCTAAGGTACTAGGAATATTCCTTATCTCATTGTGCCATTTCTTTCCTTCTTGAGCATCATGACATGACATGCATATGTGTGCACTAAAAGGATCTTTTTCTTTTCACAAGTGACTTGGATGCAAACTTCATATGAGCTTTAGTCTTGAACTATAATTTAAATTTTTTGCATAAAGCTTTTGGTACGAGCCTTTTTATTTTGAGTTGAGTTGTGCATTGTGTCTTGTGTCGGATGTATCTTGCCTTAACTCTAACCTTTCATGCCTTGTTCCTGCACATTGGGGGACGGATGTTCCCAAGGGGGAGATGATGTAAGGCCCTGGATTTTTCCCCACTGACGTCCCTTTGAGGTCTAAAAACTCTCCCAGGAAACTGTCAGGCATCACCTCACGGAAGGGCCTACACGGCCCGTCTGGAGTCACATGGTCCGTATGGCTTCTCGTGAAGTGACGCCTAGGAATGTGGGGGCTAAACGGGCCTTCACACGGTCCATGTGACTTTGGATGGTTCGTGTGTCCTTCCGTATGGTGTACTGTGTAGAGCCATCCTTACACGGACCAAGTCACGGCCCGTGTGACTTTAGATGGTCCGTGTGGTCTTTCGTTTGGTTCGGTGTGGAGAGTCACCTCTACACGGATGGTGTCATGGTCCGTGTGCCTCCAGATGGTCCATGTACTTGTCCGTGTGGTGCTACTTAGTCCGAAAATTTTTGCCTCCGAGAAGTTTAAGTCCAGGACTACGGCACAGTACATGGTCCGTGTGACACTACACGGACCGTGTACCATACCGTGTGACCAAGACGGGCCAATTTCAGGTCTGTTTCATTAATGACATATTTGAAATATTAGATGTTTTAAACGTAAATTTTGGTCATTTCCACCCCTCCCAGGTCCTTAAACCAACTGAACACCCTCATTTCTCAGCCATTTTACCTTCATTCTCCCTCTCTCTAAAATTCACTCCTTCAAGACTCTCCAACCTCTCTCTAGGAAATTCAAGTCAAGACTCTCAATTGAAGTCCATTTCTCCTAAAAGTTGTCTTCAAGTCAGGTATGTGGGGTTTGATTCTTGGTCTCTTTCAACCAAGAAGACCCAAAGTTCCTTTCAAACTACTTTATGAAATTGTCTACTTAAAATGTGAATTTTTACTACTTGATCTTGGTAACTTTGAACAATGCATGTGTTATACATTATTTCGGATTTCGAGTTGTGTTAAGCTCTAGTATGATGAATCACTTTGGGTTGTGAAATCTTGAACATGCATGTCCTTTAAAGATATTGTTATGCATGGGTGATATCTACTATAATTTTCATGTTAATTTATTTATGCATTTCCTAGTTTTTACATTATATTGCTATGTTGTAGATATACTCTACATTGCCCATGCCATCCCTACATTATGCATTGCATCATACTCATGGCATTGATACATGAAAATTTTGGAAATGTAGGATTAAGCCCAATTTCGTTTTAAAATGGGAATATGATATGATTTTTGGTAAGACATGGGATATGACAAGAAGGTGATCATCGGTATGTCTACGATTATGGCTCTTGGAGCATCTTGGATGCTTGCACCATCTTGTATATGTAGATGAGCTATTCCTTGCATGAACCATGTGATCTTGATCTTGTGATTTGGCATTGAGCCTACATGTGCATTTAACGTTTTGAAATGGATATTTGACTCTCTTGAAAGCATATGTGTATATATATAAGTATTCTTGTGGGATGTGTTTTACTTAGCACCAATGGATTGGGGGCCCTCTCCTTTTTCTTGAACTATGTGCCAACATAGGGACGGATGTTATTCATCTATTTGTTTATGTTATGACATGTCTTACTTTGATTCTGTAAAGCCTTCCGAAATGGGGAGCCCCGTAAGGAAGGTGACCACCCTGAAATGATGTGTTCCGTAAGGTGTGATGTAGATTAACCTTGGCAAGTAATCTTTTCCCTACCAGTGGGAGGTCCCAATCGGTCCAATTCATATAATAGCTCGCATGGATTTGGTTTGTCGGTTATAGTCCATCCCCATTATATAGGAGCATTATCGCATTGCACGCATCATAAGTTCTATGGGTTCTTGTATACTAAATTCCTTTGCTTATATGATCTTTGTATATTATGTGTCCTTGTCATCTAACATTGATATGCAGGTCCGGTAAATCATATGCATTGCATGCCTGCATACTTAGTACATTCAAATGTACTAACGCATACTCTAATGCCTACATGATTTTACTATGTAGGGACCGAGCAGTTTGAGTACCAGCCGCTGGACAAATAGTCCTTCCTTGAAGATACTTTGTGGTGAGCCCCATCTTCCGAGGGCGAGCTTTTATTTCTTGTGTTCATTGTGTATATTCTTTTGTTGAGGGTGAGTCCGGAACTTGTCCTGGCCCCCGTACCTTAATTAGAGGCATACGTTGGGCACTATGTAGAACTCTCTCGTTTTGTTCATTTAAATGAATGGTCTTCTCTTTGGACTTTGACTACAGTTTCAATTTAATCATATGCGCTTACCTGCTCTTGCGCCAAGTATGTGGATTCCAAAATTTGAGGCTTGTTTGGGGACTCTCGGGTCCCCATTTCTGTGTCACATCTAGACCCCGACCCTGGGTCCTGACAATAATAGGGAAATCTGTATGGAAGATAAGACAAACTGTTTACTTTTGTTTCATTTTTTTTTGTAAATGAATCCCTTTAAGAGTAGTAAGGGATATCCTTTTAGTTCCTTGTAAGTACTTTTTACAGCACCTTCTTCTTGCTATATAATTAATACACTTACATTTTTTTTCAAAAAAAGATGTGTAAAAAAATAAAGGGGCAAGCTGGATGCACTTAAGTTCCTGCTATGTGCAGGGTCCGGGGAAGGGCCCAACCACAAGATCATTGAAAATGTTTCTCTATCTGACTTATTTTTCGGTGATAAAATAGTTTCACTGATGGAATCAAGAAGATACAAAAAGGAAATATTAGCTTCATTACATAAGAAATACTATCATAAGCTGAGGGAGCTAACAGAATGTAGAAAATGATCAAAGGTCATTTACATAGCACAAACTACTCTAGCAAATCAGAGGGTGATTTGGACTTGAGATTCTATCACCAAACCTGCAGTTAACATTTGCTAGATTTTTTTCTTGATTTTCCAACTTCCATGAATTCCAGCTCACAAATGCATCTATAATAGTCTACAGCATGGCCCTGTTTTATGACAAATATTGAGTTAAACATGCACCATAGGTCTGTTGCAACCGTATGATGTACAAATAGGTGTGTGATACTTTCTGAACTTTGTTGGCGCATATAGCCTCTGTTTCCAAGTTGGAAGCCCCTCTTGATGAGGTTGTCTTGAGTCAAACATGTGTCATTTAGCAGAAGCAAATAATTTTGGTTCGTATCTTTTTCTTTCATATTGCACCTAACGTTGTGGACTATTGTTCAATGAAGTAGGTAGAGAACTATGAGCTCTCTGGTTCAATTTCCAGCTTAGGCAAAAGCACTAGATGATTTCTTTTCAATTGTCCAAGCCTTGGTGAGTAGAGTTACGAAATATGAGGTACCTTTATTGTTAGAAGTAACAGGTACCTGTAAAATTTATCAAAGTGCATGCAAGCTGCCCGACGCCATTGTTATAAAAAAAAAAAGGAAGCTGTGTTTCATATCAGTTTCCAGGGCCATGGCCCATGGCCATGAGTCAATCAAATCATTTGACAAGAAAAAACATGTATAACTTGATTTGGTTTGATAGTTATACAAACCATCTTTTTCTATTTTCCAAATAACACTATCTATGTCTTGTTCATCCGTTTTGCTTCTTTCTAGTTTAGCAAGTAGGCCTAGGAAGTCATCTGGTTCCCAATCTTAAACATTTACTCTGAGGTAAATTTTTCAAGTGTTGCAATCCCTGTTGTCTACAATGGTTGATTCTACATTACTAGTAATACGAAGACGTCTTGGATAATCACCTTTGAGGGTGTTGATATCCATAAATATATCATTCCAAAAACTAATATGTGTTCCATTTCCTATCTTGAAAGTGTTATTGAAGAAATCAGCCCGTAACTTTCTCATATTTAACCATAAACCACATCTTGTGAGGATCTTAGGAGTTTAGTATACCGGTGTTGTTTTTATCGATGATTATTTTCTTCCACTATCACATATAATACATATGTTAAAATGAATATCTTAAACTCCATGCCCACTAAAACACTGCCAGATATATTTAAATGGAGGGAGTAAATGCCAATTCGAATGTTAGTCTTCTTGAGCCTAGCATGCCATATAGTTTTTCAGGGGCTTGACACTTGCCAAGCCTGGTGTTGAAGTTTTTGATTTAATTTTTTCATATGAGCTAAACTGATGGATAGTTAGTAGGGAGGACCCTACCCCTCCAAGCATAATGTTGGCAGTTTGAGTCATCAAGGGATCAGAAGTAGAAAATGGTCATTGTGAGGCCTTACAACACCCAACAAAAGAAAGAACTGAAATACTTGCATACATCTAAAGAAGAGTTAGAGTGTCTCGAGCCAAATCCTACCCCTTTGCTTTCTGCAGCATAGAATTTGTGAAATAGAGGGAATCAAAATATGAAGATATGTCCTGGACACTTGACTTGATTTGTTTATAGGATCCAATTTGATTGATCTCTAGTAATGCTCCATACACTCCCAAAATAGAAATATAGGTGGTGTCTAGCAATATAAACCTAACGTCCAAGGTCGTTGTTGAATCCCACAAGGAATGGTTGATAAGAAATTCACCATATAAAGTGTCTAATTTCACTAGAATTTTGTATGTTGTTCAAATTATGCAGAAAAGTAAATTTGGGGGGGAGGGGACGGGAGGGGTGGTTGAGTAACTATTTGATCACAAAAATTAAACACTCACTTTATTTTTAATAAATTCTTTATTTCAAGGCATTAAGCAAGAAAAATTTCTCTAAGTAATTAAGAAAGCTTAGGAGTGTGCATGCATTAATGGCAATTATACAAATTTGGGTTTTATTAGTTGCTAACACTAGTTGAAAATCTATGTGTAAGCTGAATTTACTATAGTGATAACTATTTACCAATCAATCATCCCATATCTAGTGGGTTCGCAAAAACCTCAACTTGTACAACAATAAAATCAACTCAAAACTTTAATTCAGCCAAATGATTTTTTGCTTCAGCCGACAAACAGTATATCAACTATCGTTTTCACTTCTATTAATCTTTCATAGCCAACACTAGAGGTCTAAATATAAATCAGAGTTTGCACCTCAAACTATGAATTACTCCCTCTATCTCATATTAATTGAATTTGTAAAGTAATGTACACATATTAAGAAAAACATTCAAAGACAAAATTTACATCATACTTTCCACTACTATCCTTTGTGAAATCATAAATATATAGTGTAAATTATTTCCTATAAAATATAAAACTTCAATAAATGAAAGGTTAAATATGGAAAATGTTTCAAACATTCTTTTGAACTTTGAACAGTTCAACTATTTTGAACATTGAAAAAAGTTTCAAAAATTCAACTAATTTTAGACGGAAGGAGTAAAATACAAAGAAACAACTGAACTCACATTAAATCAACATTATATTCACTACTCAAATAATACCCAAACAGAAATCAGGCATGCATTAGATTGCACACCCCTCAAAATGGGGGTTTAGTTGTTCATACTTAAAAGTAAAAGAGTTTTACCAAGGCTTTCACTCATTTCCAGCTAATTGGTTAAAAACAATTTTTAGAACATGAATGCAGTATTCTTTGTTTCCCAAAATCCCAAGTACAAGGAACTCTTTCCCAAAAACAAAGGTTTTGCAGTACAATAAAAAAAGGTGAAGAAGAGCCTTTCTCTCGGGCCATTTAATTAAGGGTGACAAACAAGTTTCAAAATTAAAAAAAAAGTGACACAAGTTTTAATTATTGAGTGTAGGTGAAAAAATTATAATTAAGAGTTAATGATGTTGGACTATTTTCAAAAAGGTCCCCAAGTTTATTTTTATACACTTTAACCCACCAAAAAAAATACCCTAATCCCCCCTCCCCAAAATCCCCAATGACCCCATCGTTAACCTCTCACGTTTCCCGCACTTTTTCCCCCATTTCATCGGTTCTTGGTTGCTTCTTCTTTTTGTTGTAGTTGTTGTTCTTCTTCTTCTTCTCCTTCTTGTTGTTGTTCTCCTTCTTCTTCTTCTTCTTCTTCTTGTTGTTGTTACTATTTTCCCAACACAAGATTTGAGCTTCAAATTTGGGTGAAAAGAAATCATTTTTTGGGTCATTTGTTCGGATAGCCTTCGAAATTACTTAAAAGGTAAGTTTTAATCATTATTATGACTGATAAAAGTGTATGTGGTGCTATTTATTTGGATTTTGTGTTTTTGTTGATGTTTCCGCAATTATTGCCATTTCTTCACTATTGAGCCATTTTGGGGAAGACGCAGCAGCTGCTGGACTGAGTGCAGTAGCTGCTGGACTAACAAACTGGTTCACCACTTTTTGCAGCAGTCTTGAATTAGTGTGTATTTGCTGCACATGATGTTTCATATGATAAAGTAGCTGCTAAATTGAATACAACAATTGTTGTATTTCTGTACACTTTTCTCATATTGTGCTTTTAACTGTTACTCATATAGGTACCTTGAAGATCGTCCATGGGAGACAAAATAGTATTAGGAGTTGATTGTCGTGGTAAATGGGTTGAGTCGAACAATCATTTTATTTGGCGTTGGAAAGGTAAAGAAATGGTCGAGACGATAGCGATGATTGTGAATCGAGATATCTCGTATGAGGATTTTGTAAATCAAATTATTTCTAGCTGTGAATTAAATTGTGAGTCGGAAGATATCGTCATCACTTACATGCATTCTTGTGGTGAAAAACAGAGAGTGGCTCCTTTTAGAATAAAAAATCAAGTGAGTTTACCGATTTATTTGAAAGATGAAGGAAGACCCATTCTATGGGTATACATGGTTGAAAGGGCAGTGGAGAACTAAAATTCACATCAAAATCTAGAAATTGTGAATGATAAATGTCCTGTGATGGCTATGGACATTCCAGATAGAGCAAGTGGAGGTGAGCTGACGCTGACCCCAAAAGTTGGGAGCAACACGCCAACGAATACACAATCGACACAGTCGAATCATGTTCAAGATGATGAAACAGGTTTTCATAATGGTATGACATTTAAGAATAAGGAAGATTTAGATATTGCATTGAAAATGGCTTGTTTGAAGAAAGAATTTAGATTAAAAAAAATGATAAACTCGTGTCATGTGTATTGCGTCAAGTGTGTACATCCCGAGTGCAAGTGGTGGCTGAGAGCGGTGAAACTCAAAAGTTCTGACAGATTTTACATTAGAAAGTATGAAAAGTTTCACACTTGTGGTTCTCAGCATCTGACGAGCCACAATCCGCATGCTACGGCCAAGGTAATTGGTGCATACTTCAAAGATAAGTTCCCCGAGGGTAAAGGGTCGTCCACTAGAGATATGAAAACCTCACTTCGTGTTGAATTGGGATGCAAGGTCAGTTATTGGAAACTTTGGAAGGAAAGTGAAATTGCAAAATCTTTAATAAGGGGAACACACGAGCATGGATATGCGGTGCATGACGCATATCGCTATATAATTAGCATTGTAAATTCAGGGACCAAAACGGCGTTGGAGCTCAATGAAAATGGTAAATTTAAGTATTTTTTGTGGCCATAGGAGCTTGGATTCTTGGTTTTAGGCATATGAGAAAAGTCATAGCTGTGGATGGAACATTTTTAAAAGGCAAGTATGATGGCGTTTTGTTGTCTGCTGTTGCACAGGATGCTGAGAAACATGTTTTTCTACTTGCATTCTGTGTTGTTGACTTCGAATGTGATGCCTCTTATCGGTATTTTTTTGAGCAAATGAGAAGTTTTATAGATGATACTCCGGAATTGTGCATAATTTTGGATAGGCATCCAAGCATTAAAAAAATGGTTTCAATTGTCTACCCTTCTGCTCATTATGGTTGTTGCATGTGGCACCTTGGTGAAAATATTCGAACCCATTTTCACAATGGAATAATCATTTATCCTTTTTACAAGGCCGCACAAGCATACAATGTAAGTGAGTTTAATGACCACTTCAATCAAATTAGAGATATTGTTCCACAGGCTGCCATACATCTTGAAGAAATTGGATTGCACAGATGGAGCAGGGCATTTTTTCCTGGAAATAGGTATGTGTAACTTACTGCTGCATTTGTTACATTTCTGCTGCTGATGAAGTTTGTGTCGCAGCCACTGCTGGAAAATCTTTATTATCTGTTGTAGAATTTTCTATTTTTAATAATAGTAGTTATTAAATTCTATAATATCTGCTGCAACATTTACAGGTTTGGTATTATGACATCAAACATAGCTGAGTCGATTAATTCACTTTTTGTTGTTGAAAGAGAATTTCCAATTCCTGCTCTATTTGATGAAATAATCACGAAGTTTGGGGAAAGATTTCACCAAAGAAGAATGGAGTTCATCAATTCATTAACCATCTCGGTCCCTTCGATAGAGGAGGTCATCTCCAAAAATATTAATATAGGGAACAAGCTATTGGTTCATCCAATTGCCAATTATAGATATGCTGTCTCCGGTCATGATGCAGTGGCAACTGTTGATCTTCATTGCAAATTTTGTACTTGCAGAGTGTTTGATCTTGATAAAATTCCTTGTCCGCATGCGATGGCCGCGCTCCGGTGTCAATATGGTGAATATTATGAAGGCATATTTATGAGTATTCTTCTCAATATTATAAGGTAGAGACATACATTCTTGCATACGTGGAGGAAATTAATCCCGTGTCGTCTGAAAAATTTTGGGAAGTTCCTAGGGAGATTTTAGAAAGAGAATACTTTCTCCACATGTTGCCCCGGGAAAGGTGGGAAGAAGGGCAAAAGAAGCGGCAAGTATGGGACAATCATTGCCAAGCAAGAAGAACAGATGTTCCATATGCAAAAGGGTTGGGCACAAGAGAACTACATGCTCGGAGTGAAATGTTTCATAAGAACACTCGCTTTTATTTGGTGTTTATGAACTTCTTTCATTCTGCATGTTAAGTATGGAACAATTAACATTTATTGTTATTTAATATTATTAGTGTTATTGTTAGTTGAATATATTTTTACTCAATTTATTATTGCTCAATAGATTGTATATTACTTGTGCAATTGGCACCTGCCTATTTCCAGCGGAGGAAATGTTTCGTCGTTTTCGTTCTCCCCTTGGAGTATTTTTGAGAGTTCTTTTTGGTGAACCAACATGTCTCAAATGTTTTGAAGGATGTGTAGGTGGTCGGTGAATTTTTCGGGACCCGTAGCGAAAAATTCCAAAATTGTTTGGCACGAAATAGTGGCCTTCCGCGACATGTCCGCGTTGCACACCTGCCTATTTCCAGCGGGGGAAATGTTTCGTCGTTTTCGTTCTCCCCTGGAAGTATTTTTGAGACTAGTTTTTGGTGAACCAACATGTCTCAATATTTTGAAGAATGTGTAGGTGGTCGGTGAATTTTTCGGGGCCCGTAGCGAAAAATTTCAAAATTTTGGGGCATGAAAACAGTGAGCCTCCGCGACATGTCCGCGTCGCGGAGGCATTGCGGACTTGCCTATTTCCAGCGGGGGAAATATTTCGGCGTTTTTCATTCGACCCGGGAGTATTTTTGAGAGTTTTTTATTGTGAAACAACATGTCTCAATGTTTTGAAGGATGTGTAGGTGGTCGGTGAACTTTTCGGGGCCCGTAGCAAAAAAATCCAAAATTTTGGGGCACGAAAACAGTGACCCTCTGCGACATGTCTGCGTCGCGGACCTGCCTATTTCCAGCGGGGGAAATGTTTCGTCATTTTTGGTTCGACCCGGGAGTATTTTTGAGAGTTTTTTCTTGGTGAACCAACATGTCTCAATGTTTTGAAGGATGTGTAGGTGGTCGGTGAATTTTTCGGGGCCCGTAGCGAAAAATCCCAAAAATATTTGGGCACGAAAACAATGACCCTCCGCGACATGTCCGCGTCGCGGAGGCGTCGCGCACCTGCCTATTTCCAGCGGGGGAAATGTTTCGGCGTTTTCGTTCTCTCCTGGGAGTTTTATTGAGAATTTTTTTTGGTGAACCAACATGTCTCAATGTTTTGAAGGATGTGTATATGCTCGGTGAATTTTTCAGGGCCCATAGCGAAAAATCCCAAAAATTTTGTCCAGCAATTGCTACGCATTTCCCAGAAGCTTCTGTATATTTCCTAGCAGCTGCTGAGAATAATCAAGCAACTTGCCAACTTGCTAGAACAAATTCAAACAAAATGTTTACTATCACCATATTGACGCAATATATTATAAAACATATAGATTGTATATTATAAAACATATTGACGCAACCAAGTAATACTCAATTTACTTAGTCACTAGCACTTAGATAAGCAATTGCTCAATAGATTGCTCAATATTCACCATCACTTACATGTACAATTAGTTACATAAGTTGATTGTATATTTTATTTGAAGTCGGAGTAACAAAACTCAACTTATCACTACATATGGCTGATACCATCATCTTATAGTCATCTTCCTAAAGGTACTAATGAAAAATCAAAGGTCGGGTCCAGCAACTGCTGGGAATAATACAGCAGCTGCTGGGATTTCCCAGCAACTGCTGAGAATAATCCAGCAACTTGCCAACTTGCTAGAACAAATTCAAATAAAACGTTTACCATCGCAATATTGACGCAATATATTATAAAACATATGGATTGTATATTACAAAACATATTGACTCAACCAAGTAATACTCAATTTACTTAGTCACTAGCACTTACATATGCAATTTCTCAATAGATTGCTCAATCGTCACCATCACTTACATGTACAGTTAGTTACATAAGTTGATTGTATATTTTATTTGAAGTCGTAGTAACAAAACTCAACTTATCACTATATATGGCTGGTACCATCACCTTATAGTCATCTTCCTATAGGTACTAACAGAAAATCAAAGGTCGGGTCCAACAACTGCTGGAAATTTCCCAGCAGCTGTTGTACATTTCCCAGCAGCTGCTGAGAATAATCCAGCAACTTGCCAAATTGCTACAACAAGTTCTAACAAAAAGTTTTCCATCGTGTTATTTCTAGTGTTGAATTGGACTAAATTCCTTATATTCATCTGTAACGATGAGCACATGGACTAATTAATGGAAAAAGCCACCGAAATAAGTGTGATTTAGATCTTCCATCGTATTGTTTGTGTAAGTACTATCTCAATGTATAAGATCACTACTGATTCCACCTCAATGCATAAGATAACTAGTAATGTATTACAAAACGTATCGACGCAACCAAGTAATAGTCACTTTACTTAGTCACCGTCACTTACACATGCAATTGCTCAATAGATTGTTTATTACTTGTGAGTAAGCGAACGCAATGTATAAGATCACTCATGAATTTAGCATTTTATTTGAAGTCAGAGTAACAAAACTCAACTTATCACTACATATGGTTGATAGCATCCCCTTATGGTCAACTTCCTATAGATACTAACGAAAAATCAAAGGTCGGTTCCAGCAGCTGTTGTACATTTCCCAGCAAATGCTGTACATTTCCTAGCGGCTGCTGTACATTTCCCAGCAGCTACTGAGAATAATCTAGCAACTTGCCAAATTGCTACAACAAGCTCTAACAAAATGTTTTCCATCGAGTTATTTCTAGTGTTGAATTGGACTAAATTCCTTATATTCATCTGTAACGATGAGCACATGGACTAATTAATGGAAAAAGCCACCGAAATAAGTGTGATTTAGATCTGCCATCGTATTGTTTGTGTAAGTACTATCTCAATGTATAAGATCACTACTGATTCCACCTCAATGCATAAGATAACTAGTAATGTATTACAAAACGTATCGACACAACCAAGTAATAGTCACTTTACTTAGTCACTATCACTTACATATGCAATTGCTCAATAGATTGTTTATTACTTGTGAGTAAGCGAAGTCAATGTATAAGATCACTCATGAATTTAGCATTTTATGTGATGTCGGAGTAACA
Source organism: Solanum rostratum (assembly GCA_029948455.1). Lineage (NCBI taxonomy): Eukaryota > Viridiplantae > Streptophyta > Magnoliopsida > Solanales > Solanaceae > Solanum > Solanum rostratum. The sequence continues at coordinate 27,899,357 of CM057047.1, forward strand.
AAACTCAACTTATCACTACATATGGATGATAGTATCCCCTTATAGTCATCTTCCTATAGATACTAACGAAAAATCAAAGGTCGGGTCCAGCAACTGCTGGGAATTTCCCAGCAGCTGTTGTACATTTCCCAGCAAGCGTTGTACATTTCCCGGCAGCTGCTGTACATTCCCCAGTAGAATAAGTGGTGTTGATGTTTTTAAGCTATTGGCATTGTTTGGTCATTTTTTGGGGGCGCGTAGCTTAAAATCCCAAAAATTTAGGCCTTGAAAACAGTGATCCTCCACGACATGTCCGCGTTGTGGACCAGGTAGCACCTGAGGCCCTAAAGGAAATTATTTATATAAGTCTGGTTTCGCGATGGCTCCGCGACGCGGACTTGTCGCGGACCCATGTAATTCGGGCCTTGATTTTCGCGAGGCCCCACCACTATATAAAGCCCCATTCATTTTTTTAGGGCTTTTTAAAAAAAAAACCACCCGATTTTCGCCCTCTACCTCTACAATCTCAATTTTTCCCTCTACTCTTCAAGTTTTCAAACTCCTACGCGACACACACTCATCTCACCAACAACTCAAGTAAGTATTTTCCCTCTACTCTTCAAATTTTCAATCATCTCACCATCCTTCTACTGCAAGTTTTCTTCTATGTGTTGTATTTGGGTTAGTCTACCATTATTCTTAGGAATTTGTTAAGTGTGAGTGGTTTGTTTGTTAGTCATTATGCTTGCACTTTGGCTTATGGGTTATTTCAACTTGGTGTTGTTTGATTTGTTGTTGTACTTTTCGAGTATGGGTGTTATTATTTTCGTAGTAATTTTGAGAAATATGTTCAATTTGTTGGTTGATTTTTATTGGATGTTATTGTTTATTTCTTTGTCCTTTTTTTTTATTTTCGGCTATAAGATGAATCAACCCTAGCATGAATCAACCCTAGCATGTTTATTCTTTATTCTTTATCCTTCCTTTCTTTCTTTCTTGTTGAAATTGGTTTTTTGGGTAGGGCTATATATACTTAAATGGTAAGACCACAACGAAAAAATCTTGGACCCCACAGTGCTCCTTCTAGACGTTATAGGAGGCTGATTATATCGGAAGACGAGCAAGACGATGATCAATCACAACAACAACTGGATCGTCTCATTGAAGTAGTCTGTGTTGAGGCTAGTGTTGGTGCCAGTCAAGCAGATATTGCAGACAGTTCAGTGGCCGCTGCACACAGCCCTGTAGCGATTGGTCAACTTCCTCAGATGCTGCACAGAGCCCAGCAGCTATTGCACACACTTTCTCAGATGTTGCACACAGTCTAGCAGCTTCTGCACACAGCCCCTCTAATGCTGCAACAAGTGACATAACTGGTGACGAGAGTACATCAGGTGCTGCAGAAACCCCTCAGCTGATGTCGGGATTCCATCAGCTGCTTCAGACGCTGCCACAGTTGTGGCTTTCAGGTATGATGAATGTGGATTTGACATGTCTGGGTTTCTGAATCGTCATGAGAGAGGGGATATAGGAATAAAATCTGAACTTGGGAAACCATTTTCGGATTTTAAAAGTATTTTAGTGAAGGAAGACTTGGAAGGCTACTTTAAGTCTACGGTATTTGGTAAGTTATACCTAGACATAGGTGAGGGAAACATCCCTCGATTTCAAATGAAGTTGATGTATCAGCTTATTCGTCGGCGGATTAGTAGCCAGAATGATTTTTGGGTTAATTTTTGTGGCATGCCAGTTTGTTTTGGCATGAGAGAGTTTGCCATTGTGACTGGCTTGAACTGTCACGTTCCACCTCCTCCTCCCTCCCAATCTAAAAAGACTAAAAAGACATATAAAAGAATTTGTGATGCAATGGGGAAGACGCATTGCAAATCAAAAGAGATGCTTGACCTGTTGCAGTCAAGTGAGGTGAAGTGGAGTGTGAAGAAGTCCCTCTGTTTAGTTTACTTTGTCCATGTGATTCTTATGGGTAGAGATGGAGGGACTAATGCGAAGGATTCTTGGTTCAAGCTAGCGGCCGACCGAGATGCATTTTGTGCCTATCCTTGGGGTCGAGATAGCTATGAACTGACAGTGCAATATTTGAAGAAGGCGACGACATCGACTACAAAGTCGTCCAATCTATATGGTTTTCCGTGGGCTTTTATGTAAGTTCTATTTGTTGTATTTTTGTTGTTGTTTTTTATATTTACTTATTATGTTAATTAATAATATTTCGTGGCATTGATTTATTTAGGCTTGGGCTTTTGAGGCCATTCCTTACATCCGGAAAACATTCAAAGAGTTTGACGAGGAAGTTTCTTATCCGAGACTTCTTCGATGGTTGGCAGCGCCAAATAATGCTAAAGTGGAGGCGCACGAACTCTTTGATCCACCCGAGGATGAGGTAAGTGTTACTATTATTGTAATTTTAAAAATTTTCTTTTCTTCTTGTATTTTAGTATTTTGTTGCTAATATAATTTTATTTAATTTGTAGGTTGTTTATCAGTGGCTAATCCCGACTGAAAGTGAGAAGGAGATGGACTTTTGGACGGGATTTATGCCACTCAAGCAAAAAGAAGAGGATCCGAAGATTCTGAGGTTGGTGAAAGATTTGGTCGGGGTAACGACCATCAAAAGGGATTCTCTTGTTGATGTTGGTGTTGGTGTTGGGGTTGGGGTTGTTGGTGTTGATGCTGCTGCTGGGTTAGGGGTAGGTGATGCTACCGGGCTAGGTGCAAATGCTGCCGGGAAAGAAGATATAGGTGGATTTTCTCCTCTTGGTGGTGGAGGTGATTTTGGAAGTCCATTCACCCTTGTTAGATCCCGTGACTTGGGTGTTGGGACTTCTAAGCCAGCAGCTTCTAGTACTTATGGTTGTGAAACTTGCAACGACAGAACGAATAGGATGATGGAAATAATAGTGTCGCATAATGAGAAGATGGATAAAATGATGGAAATGATGTTGTCATTTAAGGAAACGTTGAATACCATCCTATCCAAAAGAGGTGTCATCCCGTCATCAAGGTTGGTGTCACCTTATACTCCTATTCGAGAGCAAAGGAGGTGAAAGCAAGTTTCGAAAGCAATCATGAGTGCAAGAAAAAGGGCAAAAAGTGTTGTGATGAAGGACAAGCAGCCAGCAGCATCTGGGATGGAGGAGCAGCAATCAGCAGGTGCTGGCAAGGAACAAGAAGAAGCAGTATCTATGGAGGAGCAGTAATTGATGTTATGAACATATGTATTTTTTTATGTTTGTTATTTTCTACACTTTTTGGTGATGTTGATCAGGGATTATTGTTTTATAAACATATGTATTTTCTTATTTTTCAAATTTTTTTGGAATGTTGATGATGGATGTTTTCTGTAATCGAAATATCTCCGTTTATAAGAATTTCTCCGTTTATAGAATTATTTGATGTCAAATAACTCAACAAAGTGACCTAGTTGATGGGAAAGTCTTAAGATTTGCTGTGGATAGATGGTTATGGATGAATTTAGTGATTTTAGTCCAATTCAACACAACAAATAATTCGATGCTAAATGTTTTGTTTTAATTTGTTATAGCAAGTTGGCTACTTGCTGGACTAGTTGTCGCAATTGCTGTAAAATATCACAGCAACTTATTAAGCTGTTGGATTATTCACAGCAATTGCTAGGACAAATCCCAGCATTGGCTGTAAACGCATAGCAAATGCTGAACATGTACAGCTACGCATCCGTGACGCGGACATGTCGCGAAGGCTCACTGTTTTCGGGCCCCAAATTTTGGGAATTTTTTTCTACGGGCCCCGAAAAATTCACCGACCACCTACACATCCTTCAAAATATTGAGACATGTTGGTTCACCAAAAAAAACTCTCAAAAAACTCCCGGGTCGAACGAAAACGACGAAACATTTTCTCCATAGAAAACAGGCTGCTACGCGACGCCTCCATGACGCGGACATGTCACGGAGGCTCACTGTTTTCGGGCCCCAAATTTTGGGAATATTTCGCTACGGGCCCCAAAAAAATCACCGAGCACCTATACATCCTTTAAAACATTGAGACATGTTGGTTCACCAAAAAAAACTCTCAAACAAATTCTCGGGTCGAACGAAAATGACGAAACATTTCCCCCGCTGGAAATAGGCAGGTGCGCGACACGGACATGTCGCGGAGGGTCACTATTTTCGTGCACAAAATTTTTGAGATATTTCACTACGGGCCCCGAAAAATTCACCGACCACCTACATATCCTTCAAAACATTGAGACATGTTGGTTCACCAAAAAAACTCCCGCTTCGAACGAAAACGGCGAAACATCTTCTCCACTGGAAACATGGCCAACATTTCTCAATATTTATATAATATTGATACATGCTAATACATAGTTTTATACAATGTTGATATATTACATAACTATTTATACAATATTAATACAAGTTTATATACATTTATATAATACAAGTTTTAGGACTTTTCGTGACGCCTAATATTTATAGAATATTGATACATGCTAATACGCCTACTACTGTTCGCGACACCTACTATTGCAACGTAGTTAGTAGCTATAGCAATTGGTATCCATGATTAATAGCAATGAAATTAATAAAAGCAACGATTTATGTCTAAAAAATAAGATTTAATGTACAAGCAATGTCTGAAATTATACAAGCAATGTTTGAATTATACAACTAATTACTGAACTACTCATCAGGGCTAGGCAAGATTGGGTCCCCTCCTGTGGCAAATGGCAGCTCCTCCTCAATATCATCCTCATCACTGTCGGATCCCATCAATCTTGCTTCGGGGTCCGTGAGGATATCATCATCAACGAGCTCCATAAAGGTAGCCCGATGCCCAGCACGGCATTTGCCTGGGCGTTGAGAGGGTAGCGGGTGGCAACTTCTTCCAACTCCTGCTCCGTAGATGCGCGACCGCCCGTCCTATGCCTCAGCATCTCGAGCCTGTACATACGTGCCATAATGAGCTCATCCTGATGGTTGCGCTCAGCAGTGATGAGGATTGGCCCCGTAGCCTCCTCTGGCCCCTTAATGTTGGTGACATTATAGGGTGGGGCCTCGATCTGGGGCCAATAGTCCAGCTCTTCGGTGGGGACACCTGCACGAGTGCACAATTCAGTAATGAGGCCCCCGAAAGCGTACTTGCGACCACGATGGACTCTAGCCTTTCTCATGGCGGACTTGAGAATGGCCCCAAAGTTGAGCTCCATGCCCGTCATGAGGGCATATACCAAGCAAGTTCTGTCTCGGGTCACGGCAGTGAAGTGTTGCCCCGGAAAGAAGGAATGCATCACAATTTTGACCCACACCCGAGCTTCCCAATTCATGTGGGCAAACGGGAAGCTTTGGTGGTATCCTCGTCCAGCATGCCTTATATATCTTGCCGTGGAGTTTACTCCCGCGAGTGTGTGTCGAATGAGACGGTACGGGGCCTGCATTTGCAAATCATTGAAAAGCCCAGAAGGAAGATCTGGAGTGCCCAGAATGCCATTTATGGAAAGGGGGCCTATGTTTACTTCCACTCCTCGCACAATAACCACCTGTGAGCGAGGTTCCTTCTTCATGTTTGCATAGAATTCCCTAACCATGTTAAGGTTGCATGGTAGGGGATCGTTGAAGAGGAACATCAGGTGGTACTCTATGCATCTTTGATAGATGTGGGGGAACTCGCGTGCCAAGGAGTCCACATCAATAGGAACATCGGGGAAGTACTTGGTCTCGTTATGAGCCCGGTACTATCTCTGTCCCTCTCTATCAACTGCCCAGAGCCCAAAACGAGGCCGTTGGCCTCTATGCTCAGGGGCTCGGGGTACCACTGGGACATCCCTAGTACGCCGTCTGCTGCTCGAGGCGCTAGCTCCACTTGTTTGTCCTGTACGTCTTGCCCTAGAAGCCATTAGTACCTGTAGCAAAACAAGTTCAGCTAAATCGAAATCTTGTTCATTGCATCACAAATTCTTTTATATGTCAAGCATCACAAATTCTTTTATATGTCAAACATCACAAATTCTTTTATTATGTCAAGCATCACAAATTCTTGAAATAAACTAAATCAACCAAAAAATCTAAAATATTTCTCCAAATTACTACAAAAACAACAACACCCATACTTGAAATAATGCAATAACCAAATCCAAGCACAAAGAGTAACAAACAAAGCCCTCAAAAATTCTTTTATATGTCAAGCATCACAAATTCTTGAAATAATCTAAATCAACCAACAAATCTAACATATTTCTCCAAATTACTACAAAAACAAAAACACCCATACTTCAAATAATGCAATAAACAAATCCAAGCACAAAGAGTAACAAACAAATCACTCACAAATTCTTCTATATGTCAAGCATCACAAATTCTTGAAATAATCTAACTCAACCAACAAATCTAACATATTTCTCCAAGTTACTAACAAAAACAACAACACCCATACTTGAAATAATGCAATAACCAAATGAAAGAACAAAAAGTAACACAAATGCAACATGTAGAAGAAAATACTTACTCGACTTGATGGTTAGATGAGTGTGTGTCGCGTAGAGGATTGAAAACTTGAAGAGTAGAGGCAAAAAATTGAGAGAGTAGAGGGAAAGGGGCGAAAATTGGCTGATGGATATAAAAAAAACCCTAAAAATAATGAAGGGCCTTTATATAGTGCTGGGGTCATGCAAATATCGAGGCACAAATTACACAGGTGCACGACCAATGCGCGACGCGGACACATCGCATACCAACAACTTAAATAATTTATTTCCTGGGGCCTCAGGGAATTGCTTGTACGCGACACCCCCGCGACGCAGAGACGTCGCGGAGGGTCACTATTTCGGGCAAATTATTTTTAAAAACTTTAGCTACAGGCCTCAAAAAATTCCCCGAACAATGGACTACGCTTCAAAATAGCAATGTATGTTATTTCAACCAAACAAATGACAAAAACAAACCACGGATTTGAAAAAAAAATGATGATGCATTTTTGGACCCAGAACTGTTCATTAAGTGTTTCCGTGCGACGCGTCCGCAACGCGGACATGTCGCAGACGATCCGAAATGTCGCGGTTGGAATTTGTTTTTTAAAAAAAACTAATTTTTTTTTAAATTATAAATTTTTTGTCACAAATGGGTTCCAAAAGTTTTTAAAATATACACTTTAACCCTTCATTAACTTAATCCCACTTAATTTTTAATTAATGACAAGTTTGACCGGTCAAGGTCAAATTTGTCACCTTTTTTAATTTGATAACTTAAGTGATACCTCCAACTCAATTTTCACCTTTCTCTCTACTATTTATATTTTCCAGAAAACTTCACAAAAATCCCCCCAATTTGGCGGACTTAGTCGTGATGACCGACCAGTTCGGCGATGTGCCGAGTTACTTCTTCCATCACCAAATCAGATTGGTTTTGGCCTTCAGGTTTCTATAAAATTTGGCAAACTCGACCGAATGGCTTCAGTGATGTGTGGAATGCCCTTCCCATTGCCAATCTGGCTTGAGTCTTGGGGTCTCATTCTCCCATCTTTTTAGCAAGCTTAGAATCACTCGGCAATCTGCCCAAGTGATTTAGGCAACCTTCTGCTCCACCCAATTTCTCCTCTTTCCAAGTCTTTGGCTTCTTTTACTTTTTTTGTACTCACATTGTCCTTAAGCTCTCGTAGATGAAAGTGAAACATATTTTCATGAGAAAGGGACATATATTAGCATTGAGACTGAGTCAAAATCCCCGACTCCATCAATTTGCGATCTCAATTTAGACATTCATTTCTCAAACTCAAATTTATAAGATTAACTATATAAAAAAAAAGGTCACACATCTGTCAGTTTCTCTTTGTAACACTAACCTCTCTTATGGTTTACCCTTGTTGTGACTTTTTGTAACAATTATATTTTGTATCTGTTATTAGTATAAATATTACAATCTAACTGTTTTACCATTTCTAATATTAATATCTTGTAATTAATTAAGTTTTGTGTATATTAGAAGAGTGTTTCATCCGTTCCTCTAGAAAACCAAACTCCAAACACTACAACATTTTTGGCTTTTAAGCACCCTGACTAAGTGTGGCCTAAACTATGAAAAAGTGTTGTCTTTGATCAAAGCCAACACTTTTTGGCTTTAGGCAACACTTTTGCAGGGGTGGCCTAAAGAAGCGTTACCTTTGACTTTAGGCAACACTTTGTAGGTGTCGCCTAAACAGCTACACTTTAAAAGTGTTGCCCATGGGTTGCAAAAGCAACGCTTTGTAATAGCTATATAACAACACTTTTTCTACATGCTACTACATTTTTAAGTGTTGCCTCTTCAGACTTATTGGCAACACTTTCGAAGTGTAGCCATTTATAACATCTCTAAAACAACACTTTAAAGTGTATCCTTTGCTAATATCCATGCCATAATTGATGTTCAATTTTGGAGTTTTGCAATATTGACTAAAACAAATTTATATGCCAAAATCTTCTTATTGAATTTTATATATATATATATATATACTAATCACACTACGCATAATTTTGCTTATAAATAATTAAATGTATAGATATGCAATAAACTTCAAATAATAATGTCTTACAAATTCTTATAAGAGTCTTTTAAAGATTTGCATACTCGCAATGAATTCCACAAAATCAAATGTATTTACACTCTAAAAATAGTTCAAAAACTCTTCTTGTTCGTTTCAATAAATCAAATTGACTTGTGGCCGCCATTCAAATTTGATCTCTCGCATTTTCCTACACATTAAAAAAATAAAACAATTAGAGAGTTGAACAATTAGAGGGTAGAAATGTTTAGAGTTCATTGAAATAACCAAAGAAGCATTGCACTTTCAAAAACATTGAAAAAAAATGCAAACAGTACACAAAAGAGGGAGTGCACTCTTTTGTGAACTGAAATGTAAACAGTACACTGCATGATGCATCTCCTTATGAGAAACTATATGATAAGAAACCTATGATCACTCGTTTAAGAGTCATAGGGTGTTTAACATTTTCCAACAATCTATAGGAATCAGATAAGATACAATAAAGGTCAAGATGTCAGTGTTACTAGGCTATTCTGCCACTCAAAATGGCTATATCTTGTTTGACGTCAAAGAAAAGATGCTTGTCAGTAGAGATGTTGAGTTCAGGGAAGATGTTTTTCCATTCTCCCAAAAATCTCACAAAAATGAGGTCCTATAACCTTAACTGACTCTTCTATGATTCTTGAGTCAGGTACAGACAAGCTTTCGATCTATAATAGAATGGATTCTTCTACTATTAGTAAAGTTTAGTCTCAATTTACACAATACATATAATTGCCATTTACTAGCAGTATCTCACTAAAAAAGGAATCGTTATTTCACACTGCACAACAAAGATACTTTAATGCTTGTGTCTCTCTCTCTCATACATGACCCAACAAGTATTTCAACTGAATACAAGCACCTAGACAATAAACATTCAGCACTTCTAACCCATGAACATGCAATGTGTAACTTACCCATTGGAAGGTACCAGCAAAAAGCACTGAAGGGATCTAATTCATCAGGGGACATTACTTTGCTCAATGCACTCATTTCGACAAAGGATTAACAACTTGAAAGAATTTCGCTAGTTGAAAAAGAAAAGGGTAGTTGTGTTTTCGGATCATTGTCAGTCATATTTAAGGATGGAAGGTTTTGGTTAACCTAACAACTTGTCAAGACAGGAACCAGAAAGAAAGTTCTACTTCAGATTGAGATATCAATTCTAAGTATGCACACTTGCAACATATTGTCTAAAACTCCAAAACCTTCACATCGCAGGAACTTATCTGTCTTGGTGTTTCTTTTTAAGAATGCAGTAATTTTTTTTTTGGTCATTTTAGCAAAACTTAAGTTTTGAAAGTATACAGTTATCAAGAAGCCATTAAGGACCCCAGATGGATTGAAGCAATGCAATTTGAGATAGATGCCTTGATATTTTTGCTCAATAGTTCAACAAGAAGTCTGTAACAGTTACCTATGTGTTGCACAAGAAGAAAGTGCCATACTTTGTGTTGTTTCTAGACAACCTGTTAGTGTAGGCATAGATGGAAAAAGGCTTGATTTTCAGCTATATGCAGGGGTAACTCCTCATACACTGTTGTATCTTCTTTCAACAAATCCCAATATTAAGCTAGTAAAATTCTCTACTTTTTTCTTACTCTTATTTGCCTCAGCCTTCCGACTAAACCAAAAATACTCTTGTCCTCTCGACTTCCATGCATATAATAATGTAGGGGGAGTGACGTATGCAACAACCATTTAACATGAATATTTATTTAAGAAATGCACCAGTAACCTACCGAATCACCAAGATATATTTGGAACTATTCTTAACTTTTGTCTTATTTATTTTCTATCTCCGTCTTCATATTTCTTTTACTCTTGCGATCTACAGAACATACCAATTCTATGTTATATCACCATGAAGCCAGTTAACACTCCTGTTGAATTTAACTAAAAATTCACTAGCCTAGCTTTTGACCAACACACAGGAAACAATTTAGATCCAGTTCTGGAAGATATCACAACATATCAACAACTGATTGGATAGCTACTTTACTTAAATACAACAAGGCCATATATCAATTTTGGGATGCAAGTTTTAAGCCAATTAATGCAGCATCCAAAGATGTCTCATTGGAATAGAACAGGAGAACAAAAAGAGTGCTGCAAGTCAAACACCAAGTATAGTTTACTAATACCAAGCAATGCCTTTGAACATCTACATTATTATATTGAGACCCTATTTATAGACACCACATTAAACTCTCACATATTCTCAACCATGAAACATTGGGTAACAAGATTACAACACAGGAGCACTGATTAGCCAACCCTCACAGATTCTCAATCATATAAGATATAGTTTTTTAGGATAAAATACCTTTTGAGTTAACAATTGAAGCATGGGTTGATCCAGAAGAATGTAGAAGATTTTGACCTCTTTGAGCTTGTGCACTACTTGCATCAGCAGGTGAAGCAAGATTAGATCCGACGCACCCTGGTATATCTTGAACATTCAATCCTGGGTTGTTTTGCAACAATTGACTAAATAAATTTCGCATTTCCTCTCTCATTTCTTCCTTTAGAGAATTTAATTCATTGGCATGCTTTTGTTTAAGCTTGTTAATTTCCTCCTCCTTTTTAAGAGAACTTGTTGTCACTGATCTACCATAGCATCTGAATCGACCAGGTTGCTCCTTTCCAAACACAGCCCTAAATGCATCATCTGGTGTTTCTCCAGCATTTTGGCGATTTTGAAGTTCAGCCTATCAAAAGAAATTGACATGGCACAGTTAAATTTAACTTACTATTGCAACTTGGGTATCAGCCTCAAGTTCTTTTCACTATAAATAACTTACTATTGCAACTTGGGTATCAGCCTGAAGTTCTTTTCCTTTCTTTATACGAGTTGCAATAAACATTTCAGACTTTGATGGTTCCTCATTATTTTCTTTAGTTGCACGCTACAAATAACACGAATATGAAGCGTTACCTAAAACATCAACATGTTCTAGTAAAGTACCAAAATATAAAATTCAAATTTCACAAAGTGTATGCTGAGTATTACCAATGCCACACGCACTCTTGCAAAATTAATCGGTCCCATTCGATGCCTCCACTTTTGTTTTTTTCTGTTTTGGGAATTCATCTCAGAGATAGCCTAAATTTCAATAAAAAAAGATATATTAATTTATAAATTAAAAGAACAAAGAATAGAGATGACGCAAAATATATCGAAGAAAAGAATGCATTATTGTAGCCTGACTTGCACAGTTGGATGTTTCCAATACTCAATCAACTGACGAAAATGAACTTCAGGAATGTCATTAGGCCGTTTTGCTAACATATCCTCAATAGTACTATTTTTATCAAAAAATCTCTCTTTAATATTTCCCTTGTGTCGCCTCCAAGCTTCACGAAGACCTGTCATCACCCACTTCTCTCCTTTTGTTGGAATTAAGAATTTGGACTATGCAAAATAAATAAATATTTAGCTTCAACCAATAATAAGCATACAATGAAATATAAAATCTCAAAGTTTATTGTTCTTACATTGACATATTCCCACATGCGCTCTTTAGTAACTTCTGGCACTGCATGCCAACTAGTGTAAATCAAGCTGATGAATCTGGGATTCCTTGCAATTGTTCCTAGAAAGTTGGTTAGTTCAGACACGATCTTATCAGTTGGTCCCACTGCTTGTCCATTATCAAATGTCACCTCCTCTCTTTCTTCCAAATTTCTTGCATGAATTTTCTTACATGTTGTTTGTCCCCGAACATTTTTCTTCTCCGATATTCCTAGATTGATGTAACAACTTCCAAATAAGAAATGTCATTTATAATGAGTAATAAATTTTACAAAGTTTAAGACATACCTTTTGTACTACGATCGATGTCAATTTCCTCATCTATAGGACACCCATCCTCGCCAATTTCTTCTTGATCCACAATAGGAGCCTGCATACATTCAACATCATCTATTGTGCGGTTATGATATTTCATTTCATCACCTATGTGCGTTCTTTATTTTTTCAGAAACTGATCAAGATCAGTAGCCGGTAGGACTGACTTCCTCTTTAGCACTTTGAAGTTGGGTAGCTCATGAATATCATGTTGTTCATTTGTTCCCTGTTCTTTCAGAAATTGACCAACACTGGTGGGCAGTAAGACCGACTTCATCTTCACCTGTTTGATATTTTGCAGCTCCTGAATATCATGTTGTTCCTCTCCTTCACCTAGTGTTGTATCAATCACATGAGAAGTGTTAACAACTGCCTTTGAAGATGTTTGGAACCTAGAGTTGTGGCTAAATAGTTTACTCTTTTCTTCTTGTGGAATGGACCTCTCAAGAATCTGTCTTTTATGCGCTACTGGTGCATGCTCTTTCCTCAATTTATCATTGTGTTGTTTTTCAAGTCGTTCTCTCTTAATCTTAAACTTGTTGATCAATTCAGCACTTGATCGGTATTGCAAATCAGAATTCACATTCTTCAATGGACTCTGAGCTTTGTTCGGATTAAAGGCCTTTTTCTTTAGTATTCTTGCTTGATTCATTTTTGTCGTCTTCTTTTAATCTCACTACTTTATTTACCTACAAAATAAACAATGTGTTAAGGACTTGTCAAATAAAATCCAGTAATAGTAATAAAATCTCACTATTGTATATGTTGTCTATGCAACTTACAGAATGAGACTCGAGATCATATCTTTTCCTCTTGTATTTTTTGTAACAAACTAATGCAACAAGTAATGTAGTTTTGCTGAAGAAAAAACACACTCAGTACAACATAGAGATTCTACTTTCTTTGAACGTGTGTGGGAGAGGAAGTAGGTGTGTTAGGAGCTTGTTTAAGGGGCCATAAGTTGTCTTGTGGAGGTTTCAATGTAGATCTCCATTTGAAAAAAGAAATTGCAGATCACCAGCTATGGAGGAATTCTTTGACTTCATTAAAGATTGAATCTGTTGGAGTCAATTGGAAGAAGGGTGTTTTACTTGGGTCAAAGGAGACAATACCAGAATTGCACCTAAAATTGATAGAATCCTAATCGCTGAAGAGTGGGATGATAGGTTTAACAACCTAAAACACGCAGTGATGCAGAGATTGGTATGTCTGATCACAGTCCTGTCCTCATTACAGCATGGAATTTGGGAATTTAATAATCTTATTTCAAGTTTGATAATTGGTGGTTGAATACTGAGGGGTTTGTGGAAAGAGTTCGAGACTGCTGGAATTCTTTTGTCTTCACAGGCAAGCCTGATTATATCCTAATCACATGGTCGAATGCGTTGAAGAATGACATCATGGAAACAGTCAAGAACTTCCACTCTCATGGAGTCTTTGAGAAAAACTTTAATGCTACATGTATTACCTCAATTCTAGAAAATACAATAGCTAAGGAATTAAGAGACTTTAGACCGATTAGCATCATAGGCATTTTCTAGAAGTTTCTCTCAAGATCTTTAGAAATTTGCATTTAACCTTGTTATTAGAAAATCAACATAGGGTTTCAAGCCAGATCTTAAAGAAGCTTCTCTTCACTTATCAAAATTTGTAAGGAAAATAAATGATGATATCACTTAATTACTCACTCTATCTGGATCTTGCAAATCTTTAAAGGATTTGTTCAGCTTGATGAACGCTTGGTGAGCTTCAGGATGGGTGCACTTATCAGGATGCAACTTGGGTATAACTTCCAGTACCTAAAACATACAACAAAATTACAAAGAAATGAGATAGAAATTTCAACAAAAATCTAGGCCAGCAGAAATTTCAACAGAGTTGGGCCCAATATAACAAATGGGACATTACCCTGAATTAGGCGTCCAAACAGTTCCATTTCAATTGGTTATCGAAAATTCTTTGTTTCCATTTCATTTACAAGGAGAATGCAATACCTTGGAATATGGAGTTCATTAACTTAATTTAAAATGCTTTTACCCCCATGTTGTGTCAAAAACAGAGAGATCTCTTCATAAGTGCATGAAATAGGCTAATCTTATTTTGGGGTCTGAAAACTACAGCTGAATACCCCTCAGCCACTGTTCAGGTATATGCAGACTTGATAAGAGTTATTAATTGGCATGAGATTATGTTTCATAATGATACCAACACATACATTTATCAAACAAATCGAGCCATGTACAAATTTGCGACTGTACAGAGGGTATCCACCTCTTATGTCAGCAAATACTGGTATTGAAATATGAGCATAGAAATTAAAAGTAAGCTAGTAATTTCATAAAATCCATTGTCAAGCAGATGCACCTTTCAGGTATGTCAGCAAATGGGAGGGAAAAGTTTAGCTGGCACCTTTCAGGTATGTATGCTCCAAATAACATAGAGAAAAGAGAAAGATATGATGGGAGCTGGGAGCAGTCAGGGGTCTATTTAATAGCCCTTGGGTGATTGCCGGGGACTTCAATGTTGTGAGATTCCCTTCTGAGAAGAAGAAACGCAACCAAATCACCAAAGCTATGGAAGACTTTTCAGATCTCGTTGAGGATATGGAGTTGGAAGACGCACCACTCACAGGTGGCAGCTATACTTGAAAGAATGGAAGACATCTTTCAAGAAACTCAAACAGTCTATCATTCCTAGAGTTAGATCAGACCATAACCCCTTGCTATTAAAATGTGGAAACTGGGAGAGGTCACAATCTTATTTTAAATTCAAAATTTGGTGGCTACAAACTGAAAATTTCATAGAGCGAGTAGGGGTGGTGGACTCTGAAACTTTTGTAGGCAATCTTGGTTTAAAAAAAAAAAGCATCTTGAATCAGCTTTATGATTTAGATGTGAACCAGGAACAAAGGTGTTTGTCTGAAGATGAGTCATATCTGAGTGTTGTTCTGACAGTAGAGTTTGAGGATGTGGCAAAGAAAGAGGAAATAGCATGGGGGAAATATCTGAGTGTCCCTTCAACAAATTTGCAGAATCAACAGGTTGAATTCTTCCCATCCCTCTCCCTTTCACAACATCTTTATGACCAGTACTAACTATGAATAGCAGAGATAAAAACACTACCTGTCATGAACAATAGTGCACTTTTCAATCTCATAACCTGTCAGCAGTAAAAGATATCAAATTCTTCAAGCCAGGCCTACAGAAGATAGACAGATTCTGTGAAAGAACTTAAAACAAAAAATGAAAGACAAAAAATAAGAACAAACAGAACAGATTATAATAAATTTGTGTACCAGAAAAGTATTCAAATAACAAAACGACTGAATTATAAGTATAAATTCATCCAAAGTAACTAAAACTCATGGTGTGTCATCTTCGATCTCCTCTTCAGAATCATCTTCAGAATCATCTTCAAACTCATTTTCAGACTCATCTTCAGACTCGTGTTCAGACTGGTCTTCAAACTCCTCTTTGGACTCGACTTCTAGCACCTGTTGAGCAACAAATTCCTCAGGAGGCACATCAATAATTGTTGCTGGTAGATCAGTCCTTGTTAAGAGAACTTCACCAATATCTTTTGGTATAGATGGTCCCATCAATTGTTCAAAGGGCTCATTTTCATAACTTTGTTGGACATTAGATTCAACTTGATCGCCCATGTTAAACAAGTCTCTAGGAACCGTCTTCATAACATAATATCGATCTTGATCATATGGATCTTGCACATAGAAGCATTGGTGTACTTGAGATGCAAGCACAAAAGGCTCTTCCTGAGAGAACTTTTTGTTAAAGTAGACATAAGTAAGGCTATAAATATCACTTTCAACCTCATACCAATCACACTTAAATAAGACAACCTTAAAATGGCCATAATAGTCTAACTCAACTATATCAACTATTCTTCCATAGTAAGTCAAATCTGCATCAATCGGAATTTTATCCTTTGCGCTTGCAAAACTTTTAGTTGAGGCAACTAGTGTAACACCACTATTTTGTGTTTTGCGCCTTGCATCACGTTGCCTTGTGTGAAATCTATATCCATTAATAAGATACCCAGAATATCTTTTAGCAACTGAATTCGGTCCTCTGGATAATTGTTTTATCAGATCAGGCATATCCTCTTGTAGAGCACGAGTTTCAAACCATTGAGAGATGTTTTGACTATGATTCTTGGCCCTATTCCATTTGGATCTTCGCGACTGCTTATTAAGTTCCCTTTCATGCTCTCTACATAAAAGATATTTTTTATTAGAACGATAAATGAAATAAGTCAAAAACTAATTATGCTAAACAAAATACTATAATTCAATTAAAGTACGTACCTAATATATTCTTCAACCTCGTCACAATTGCCCAATAGATATGCATGTGCCTAACTTAGTGACTTGTTATCTAAAATAAATAGATCAGTTTTCTTAGCTCCTAAAGGACAACCTCTGTTAGGAAACAAACTAAAAGTAGTTGTATCACCTAGACCACATTCATCATTATTTCGAGCTCTTCTGTTAAATTTGGTATGTACACCCCCATGCATATATCTAGAGCATAAAGTTATAATCTCTTTCACATTATGTGTCTCTGCTATACATCCTTCTGCATGACGTCTATTGCGGACATATGATTTCAATGTACAATTTTCTCTTTTAGGAAAATACATCCATCGGTTCTGAACGGGACCTCCTAATCTCACTTCATTCGCTAAATGAATAGTCAAATGAATCATTATATCAAAAAAGGTAGGAGGAAAAATTCTCTCCAACTGATTTATTGTTTCTATAATCTCTACTTCTAAGTAATCAAGTTCCTCTAATGTGATAACTTTTTGACATAAGTAACGGAAGAAGGAACTTAGACGAATCAAAGGAATTGCAACATGTTCAGGAAGGATGCTTTTAATTGGTATTGGAAGCAAGTAATGCAACATGAAATGAGCATCATGGGTCATATAACCAGACAATTTTCTTTCATCCAACTGCACACACCTAGATATATTAGAGGCACTACCATCGGGTAGCTTTGCTGTCTTCAAAACTCCACAAAAAATTGATTTCTCTCCATTTGTCATTGAGAAGCATGCTCTTGCGAATTTTGTTTTCTTATGATCCGTTGTATCAGGATGAAGATTCTTTCTAATTCCCATCTCTTGCAAATCATAACGAGCTTTTACATGATCCTTTGTTTTATCAGGAATATCTAAAAGAGTTCCAAGTATACTATCAACTATGTTTTTCTCTATGTGCATTACATCAAGGTTGTGCCGTAATAAGTTGTGCTGCCAATAAGGTAATTCAAAAAAGATTGATTTTTTCTTCCATGGACCATCATTTGATCTCTTCCTCTTCTTCCCAAACATATTTTCAATTGGAGAGTTTAGGTCCATAAGTTCATTTTTAGTCTTTAAAGTTGAAAATTTTGAGTTTTCTAATTGTTTTGAGTTCTGAGGATCGGAATTCGATTCTGTCGAATCCATCAGCTCCAAAATATTGAATCTAGGCTAGGAGAGCTTGCAGAACTGAATTTGGCAATAAATTGGAGAGTTTAGGTGCATAAGTTCATTTTTAGTCTTTAAAGTTGAAAATTTTGAGTTTGTTTTGAGTTCTGAGCGTCGGAATTCTATTCCGTCAAATCCATCAGCTCCGAAATGTTGAATCTAGGCTAGGAGAACTTGCAGAACTAAATTTGGCAATAAATTGGAGAGTTTAGGTCCATAAGTTCATTTTTAGTCTTTAAAGTTGAAAATTTTGAGTTTTTTAGTCGTTTTGAGTTCTGAGCGTCGGAATTTGATTCCGTCGAATCCATCAGCTCCAAAATGCTGAATCTAGGCTAGGAGAACTTGCAGAACTGAATTTGGCAATAAATTGGAGAGTTTAGGTGCATAAGTTCATTTTTAGTCTTGAAAGTTGAAAATTTTGAGTTTTCTAGTCGTTTTGAGTTCTGAGCATCGGAATTCGATTCCGTCGAATCCATCAGCTCTGAAATGCTGAATCTAGGCTAGGAGAACTTGCAGAACTTAATATGGCATTAAATTGGAGAGTTTAGGTGCATAAGTTCATTTTTAGTTCTTTAAAGTTGGAAATTTTGAGTTTTCTAGTCGTTTTGAATTCTGAGCGTCGAAATTCGATTCCGTCGAATCCATCAGCTCCGAAATGCTGAATCTAGGCTAGGAGAACTTGCAGAACTGAATTTGGCAATAAACTGGAGAGTTTAGGTCCATAAGTTCATTTTTAGTCTTTAAAGTTGAAAATTTTGAGTTTTCTAGTCGTTTTGAGTTCTAAGCGTCGGAATTCGATTCCGTCAAATCCATCTGTTCCGAAAGGCTGAATCTAGGCTAGGAGAACTTGCAGAACTAAATTTGGCAATAAATTGGAGTGTTTAGGTCCATAAGTTCATTTTTAGTATTTAAAGTTGAAAATTTTGAGTTTTCTAGTCATTTTGAGTTCTGAGCGTTGGAATTCTATTCCGTCGAATCCATCAGCTCCAAAATGCTGAATCTAGGCTAGGAGAACTTGCAGAACTGAAATTGGCAATAAATTTGACAGTTTAGGTCCATAAGTTCATTTTTAGTCTTCAAAGTTGGAAATTTTGAGTTTTCTAGTCGTTTTGAGTTCTGAGCGTCAGAATTCGATTCCGTCGAATCCATCAGCTTCGAAATGCTGAATCTAGGCTAGGAGAACTTGCATAACTGAATTTGGCAATAAATTGGAAAATTTAGGTCCATAAGTTCATTTTTAGTCTTTAAAGTTGGAAATTTTGAGTTTTCTAATCGTTTCGAGTTCACAGCGTCGGAATTCGATTCCGTCAAATTCATCAGCTCTGAAATGCTGAATCTAGGCTAGGAGAACTTGCAGAACTGAATTTGGCAATAAATTGGAGAGTTTAGGTCCATAAGTTCATTTTTAGTCTTTAAAGTTGAAAATTTTGAGTTTTCTAGTCGTTTTGAGTTCTGAGCGTCGGAATTCGATTCCGTCGAGTCCATCAGCTCCGAAATGCTGAATCTAGGCTAGGAGAACTTGCATAACTGAATTTGGCAATAAATTGGAGAGTTTAGGTGCATAAGTTCATTTTTAGTCTTTAAAGTTGAAAATTTTGAGTTTTCTAGTCGTTTTGAGTTCTGAGCGTCGGAATTCGATGAAAATCCAATCCCAAACATTTGATCATACTCTCTATTGGTTTATCCTATTATTCTAACCAAAGAAACAAACTAAATTAATTTTTTTAAAAAAACATATCCAGTATCTTCTTCACAAGTTTAAGTTCAACAAAGACTTGAACTATAACAAAGTAAAGGAGCAGCAAGAGAAGTTCAATATGAGATCCAAAAAGAAATCTTCTTTCATCATGAATTCCAAATGTCATGAAGAACAAATTCTATACATCACTCATACTCTCTAATGAAATCCAAAAGAACCAACCAAATTAAGTAAAAAGACACATCCACTATCCTCTCCACAAGCTCAAACTCAACATAGCTAGACCCAAAGACCTTTATCTTTTGAAACTAAAGAGCTTTAGTTCAGATTTGAAATGGATCAAGAATCCGACAATAAGGGGAAAATTGCAAGATTTAGCCAAAGAAGAGCAGTTCAGATCAGATAAAGACAGCTTAAAAACGTCAGACGAAAAGCATTAGTGCTGATAATATTCAAGTTGATATGCGAGCTTTAGAGCAGCTTCTGATTAAGAAATTTGTAATTTATAGATATATATAATAGCTTTAGTGCTGCTTCTGGTTATCTCTATTTTTCCTATAAAATGAGTAACCTCATGACCTGATTTAGTTCCACCAACAATTTTGATTCTAAAGCATTTGAAATTTTGTGTGTCCCTTTCAGGGACATCTTAAAAGGTATTTTATTTCCACATCTTCTCAGATTCATTCATGGGACCAGAAAATCTAAAATTAAATGAAAAAATTGAATGATGTGTCGTGGAGATAAGTTGTTGACAATAGAGAAAGGAATAAATTATGTGTCATGGAGATAACTTGGTGACATCACTGACATAAACTATCACATACACTGTCTTATAGTATTCTCAACGAACAACATGATCATAGTATTGACAGAATCTCAAAGTCTCCATCCAGCCTTTAGAAAATAAAATTAGATAAATGAACTCCCTTATTAAAGGTGAACAATTTTTACCATCACATTTAGGTGACACCACAAAATCAGCTGCTGCAAGAGTTCCAGCTGAATACTTCTTACAGAACAGAAGTCCATCAATAATACTCATTGTGACATGCCAAAGGGCAATCCCTCCTCAAGTTTTATACAAGGTAAACAACAACAGTTATCTAGTCTTCTAATATAAGGTAAAACATAAGACAAGTCAGGTGAATCAAATATAATGATGTATCTTATAGTTGAACAATATAGTATAAGGTTCTGCAATGGAACAACAAACTCTAGTGGAGACTCAAGTGTTATAATAAGTCTCTAAACAAACACCATTGTACGTGAATAAGCATCTTGAAAACCATTAAATGTATCTGCCCTGCTAGTGCAAAAGTGTGAAGAGGGTTCCATTTTGCCTGGATTAGACACACATTCATAAGTATCAGGAATTAACTAGTATATCCATGGATTTCTTTTGAATAATGTGGTTTTTGGTCTCTAAAGTCCGTTGGTGGTATCTAATACAGTACGGATAGCAAGTTCCATCATTGCTTACTAATCTACTTATCAGATAAGAATGTAGGTATGAAAAAGGAAGTTGAATCTCCTCAGAACACTTACAATTGATATCTTATCCAGCTCTGGAGTTTGATTACGATACAAAATTTCCCTTTCCTCTGGGCTTAAAAGCTGTTCAACCTCTGGAAAACCAAAAGAGAAAATTCTAGTTTCAGATACTTGAGATTCAAAAGATATCATTCTACTGAATCAATGTGAGACTACTAGAACAGATGCTAGCGAAGTAGTCTAAAAGACACCACATACTGCAGCACCAGAAAAAGATTAAATAAACCAGGTTTTCAAAAGATAAGTTGAATTGAATGGACTAGAGTTCCAGCTGACCGAAGCTTGTTTAGACGAAATTATGCAACAAAACTTATTAGCATCATTCATTGGAACTGTCCATTCTTCAATTTCTACTCTAGTTCTCCAACCAGAATATCTCTAGGATTCAGTTTCCTCGATTTATAACAATAGAAAACAATTGGGGGAGGGGGGGCAGCTAAATGAACCTGCAGATTTGGGATTTCAATTTTATGGGTGTGAGTATGGAATTCTAACACAGCTTATCTAATTACTTGGTTCAGAATTAATCATCTGTACTTTTAGTGCATCTTTTAACACATATACAACATCTGAAGTTTGAACCAAAACTACTAGTATTGGATAAACCTATAACATAAAAACTTCAATTTACTTTTCATTAAATCACTAATTTGTGTGTTGATTAAAGAAATACCTGTAAATTGTAGTGACCCTTGAGATTTTAGATTTGGGGCAAAAGAATTCTGATGAAACTTGAAGCAACGATTTGGGGCAAGAACAGAGAACAAATATAGCAGAGAGTGTACAGATCAGAGAGGTCTTCTTAGCGTGATTCTTCGTTCTTCGTTCTTAACACAAAGAGCGTACAGATCAGAGAGGTCCTAGTAGAGAGACGTACAACGAAGAGCAGCGTGATTCTTCGTTCTTCGTTCTTAACACAGAGAACGTACAGATCAGAGAGGTCTTCTTAGAGAGAGAGAAGGGTTTTGTTTTGCGTATTTTGGTCCTTAATTATGTACGTTTTGGTCTTCTTAGAGAGAGAGCGCATTATGAATTTCTGGCTTGTTACAGTATTTTTAATAATATAATGGTGGGAAAGTTAAATATGTTGGAGGGAATATAATATTTTTGGAAAATTTACAAGGCAATACTTATAAAGTATTGTTTTTATAATTATGAAAATAATACACTTTAAAAGTGTTGTCACATGTATAAATATGTGTTGTCAATTATAGGATGATGTGCCAACGTATATAAGTGTTGCCTATACCATTAATGAGCACACTTTACAAGTGTTGCTAATATTATTGTTGCCAAAAGCTAAAAATTAAGGCAACGCTTTAAAAGTGACGCCAAAAATATTTTAGGCAACACTTTATAAGTGTTGTCCAGATTTAGTGTGGCCTTAGGACTAAAATGTTGTAGTGAAAGAAGCATATCTTGTTACCGAACTTGGAGATCTTCAAATCAGAAGCCGCTTTGGTAAATTACTAGTTTCTGGACACGTGTATTCCACATAAGTTTGTATAATCTCGTTCGAACGGCAACAATTCTATTAAAAAATATATATGTTTAATGGGTATTAAAATATAATAATTATAAATAAATTTTAATAAGATCAACAATAAACACTTGACATAGTTTGAAGAGAATGTAATTATTTTATGATGTACATCATAATTATTGATAGTTTATATCAGATTTAACCTCTTTTGTAATGATGTTTCTAGTGTGTGTTCAATAAATCAAATGTGGTGCTAACATAATTAAGAATTTAAATTTGATTATTTATTAGAAGAATATATTTATGGTAAAGGATTGAGCAACTTCGTGTTATGTGATATGAATAATTATGATCAATAGACAAAATTAAACTTACAAAATATAACAATTACTTTCTCCTTCAATTTTCAAAAGATACATTAGTATTCTTTCTACATAAAGTACCATTAACACACCAAAGTGTAAAGAGAATATTTTAAAACATTATACGCTAGGACAATAATAAAATACTTCTAAAATTTCACTAATAATGTGCATATATATTGTGAGCTTTGAAAATAAAAATTAATGTTACGTTGAATTTCTTACGCTCTTACATAAAAAGAATATAGTGAGTAAATTCTCACAACTATTTTCATAATATTCAACACATATACATACTCCCTTTCTACCAATTCTTTTCCTGCAAATAGGAAGAATAAAATGATAATGATATATTAATAAAATTCTGAAAAAGGCACATGATAAATAAATGCTAACAAAAATAGAACAAACAATTACCGTTATACATGAGATAAAACAGAAAAGTAACATCATATGTTGACAATTTTAAATAAGTATAATATTTTTAGTCAGAGTAAAAATCATAATCAAACAAAAAATATGGAGATTCTATCCGAAAAAACATAGCAAACAACTTCTTTTTAAAGGCTAAAAATGTTGAAATAAATGATTAGTTGATGAGTTGTACATTTTGCAGTTGAGACTTGTAACTAATTAGTGGTTCAATTAGTTAGTTATAACCGAATTAGTTAGGTTGTTAGGAGTTAGTTAATTGCACAATTAGTTGGTTAATTGTAGTTAGATACATGTATATATACATGTTCCATTGTACAGTTTTTCACTTTTGCATGTACAAGAAAATTTCCCCAAATTATCCTCTCTACTCTTCTTCTTCATCTCTGCAAATCCTTACAGAATTACTCCACATTCGTAGCTGTAGACTTCAATTTCTACATGGTATCAGAGCGTCAAGGTTAGGATCTAGTTTTGTAGCTGGAATCGATCCTGCAAACAAGAAATTAGAGGTGATTATCAGCCATGGTGAATCGTGGAAACAGATCGAACATGGAGAATGTTGCTACTGGAGTTAATGCTACTGCTGGAGTCGAGTATGTGACAGAAACACTCGATCAAGTGGAGAAAAAGAGGAATCATCCTCTGTACCTCCACAATTCAGATACTCCTGGAAGTATTCTCACAGCTGTGCAGCTTACTGGAGTTGAGAACTACTCTCTTTGGAGTCGATCAACGTTGATTAACCTTCGAGCAAAAGGAAAACTTGGTTTTGTGCTCGGGACATGCAAGAGAGATGATTACGAAGGAGAAATGGAGGAACAATGGGAGAAGTGCAATGCATTTGTCTTAGCTTGGATCATGAACACTGTGTCAAAAGAATTGTTGAGTAGCATCATTTATGCTACTGATGCAGCCATGGTTTGGTCAGATTTAAAGGAGAGATTTGACAAAGTCGATGGATCAAGAGGATATCAATTGCATAGGGAAATTTGCACAATCAGCCATGGTAACTTGAGTGTTTCTGTGTATTTCTCAAAATTGAGACTATTATGGGATGAGTTTGATGCTCTTGTGCCCCCTCCTTCATGTAATTGTGACAAATCAAGAACATATGTAGACCACTTAGCATGTCTAAAGTTGTTTGCATTCCTAATGGGATTGAATGAGGTATACAGTCATGCTCGTAGTCAAATTCTGATGATGAGTCCATTACCTAGTGTTGGAAAGGCTTATGCAATGATAATGGCTGATGAAGGACAAAGGATGACTGCCAATGCAGGAGTAAATATAATGGAACCAACTGCACTATATGCAGGAAGAAGCAATGTTCAACAAAGAAAGCCCCAATTTAGGAAGAAAAATTGGGATCTAATTTGTGATTTTTGTAAGATACAAGGCCATGCTAAGGAGGATTGTTACAAGCTGAATGGGTACCCTCCGGACTGGAAGTTCAAGAGGAAATATGGTACAACATCCTATCAGGCAAACCATGTGCAACACAATAAGCAGGAGCTGGTTAATAATGTCAATACTGGCAGAGATGAGATAAAATATACTGATGATTTTGGACCTCAAATGACTAAGGGAAAGGGTGTAGAGTCTGATGCATTACTGGCTGCACAACCTACCTTTACACCAAGGCAATACAGCAAGATCATCCAGATGCTAAGCAAGGCAGAAACTTCAAACTCAGAAAATGGATCAAATGAAATTGCTAATATGGAAGGTACATTCACTGCTCCTACAACCTTATCTGTAGCAAGTAGAATAACACCCAAAAATGAACGATGGATTGTAGATTCTGGAGCCACTTGTCATATGACATCTAAATTGGATAGATTAAGAAGAGTGTCTAACTGCAATGGAAGAAAAGTGCATTTACCTAATGGTGATGTTGCACCTGTTACTCATATTGGCCAGTATAGTACAAGTTGTGATGGTATATTAGACAATGTATTAGTTGTTCCAGCATTCAAATATGATCTGATTTCAGTATCTAAGTTAACCAGGCAACTACAGTGCTCAGTTAACTTCTTCCCTGAGTTCTTTGTACTTCAGGACCTCTTCAGTGGGAAGGTGAAGGGGATTGGTAAGGAGATTGATGGACTATACTATTTTCCATATGAACAAAAGAATGAAACAACATGCATGACAAGGTATTCAGATACAAACAAACTACTGTGGCATAATAGACTGGGACATCCATCATCAAAGGTGCTGCAGCAACTACAACAACTGATGCCAAGTAAAGAACACATTGATGTAAATGATTGTAATAAGTGTTCAATATGTCCACTTGCAAAGCAGACCAGGTTACCTTTTAAATCCAGTGTAACTAGAACAGATGTTATCTTTGATCTGATTCATATAGATGTATGGGGACCATATAGGATTGCTACTCATAATGGATGCAGATTTTTCCTAACAATTGTTGATGACAACTCTAGGATGACTTGGTTGTACATGCTTAAAATGAAGACTGATGTGCATGTAGTGTTAAAGTTGTTTATGGCCTTGGTTAAAAATCAATTCAACAAGCAGATAAAAAGGGTGAGGTCTGATAATGGTACTGAATTTTTTAACACTGAGTGTGGAAATTTGTTTAAGTCTCTTGGCATTATTCATGAAAGTAGTTGTCCTCACACTCCACAACAAAATGGAGTGGTAGAAAGAAAACATAGACATATACTTGAAGTGGCTAGAGCACTTAGGTTTCAAGGGAGTATACCTATCAGATTTTGGGGTGAATGTGTATTAGCTACTGTTTATTTGATAAATAGACTACCTACAGTTGCACTGAAAGGACAGACTCCTTATGAAAAATTCCATGGACAAAAGCCAAGCCTTGATCATCTAAGAACAATAGGATGTTTATGTTATGCAACCAATGTGATAAAACTTGACAAATTCTCACCAAGATCTGAAGCATGTGTATTGATGGGATACTCAGTGACTCAAAAGGGGTATCTATTATATAGCCTATCAAAAGGGAAATTCCTGGTCAACAGAGATGTAGTATTCAATGAAGATGTATTTCCATTTCAACATTCAGCTGGAATAAACAAGCAATTATTTCAAGATGAAAGTGATGGATATCAAGAAAGTGGTAATAGTATGCATGAAGAAATCAGACTTCCTGCAATCTCTAACAGAGAACAGACAAGGGACAGATGTGAGGGTGATACATCTACTGATAATGATGATCAAATACCATAATCCAGGAGACCTAATAGAGCATCTCATCCCCCCATTTGGATGAAAGATTATATTACTTCCAAAACTTATCCTCACTCACAGAGTAACTATGTTACTTATGATAATGTGACTCACAAATACAGGTCATATTTGACAAAATTCTCTGCAGATGTTGAGCCTAGAAACTATGAGGAAGCAGTAAAAGACAGAAGGTGGGTGCAAGCAATGCAAGAAGAAATCAAAGCATTAGAAGAAAATGACACATGGAAGATAGTACACTTACCAGAAGGGAAGAAAGCTATAGGATGCAAATGGGTATTCAAAATTAAGTATAAAGCTGATGGACAGATAGACAGGTTCAAGGCAAGGTTAGTAGCTGAGGGTTACAACCAAAAGGAAGGGATTGACTACCAAGAAACATTTTCACCTGTGGTGAAAATGGTCACAGTAAGGTCTGTGATAGCATTAGCTGCTGCAAAGGGGTGGAATATTTACCAAATGGATGTTTTTAATGCATTCTTACAAGGAGATTTATTTGAAGAAGTTTACATGGAACCACCCAAAGGGTTATGTAGTCCAGAAAAGAACAAGAACCTTGTTTGTAAACTCACTAAATCACTGTATGGGCTTAAACAAGCCTCAAGACAGTGGAATGTGAAGCTGACTGAAGCTCTATTGAAGTCTGGGTACACACAAAGTCATTTAGACTATTCCTTGTTCACAAAGAAGCAGACTTCAAACATAGTAGTGGTTCTGGTATATGTTGATGACCTGCTGATTACAGGAAATGACCCAAAGCTCATAGAGGACACCAAACAAGTTCTACACAGCCATTTCAAAATCAAAGATCTTGGAGAACTCAAATATTTTTTGGGAATTGAATTTCTAAGATCCAACAAGGGAATCATGATGAACCAAAGGAAATATGCACTGGAATTGATTGCTGAAGCAGGATTGGGAAATGCCAAGCCAAGTTTGACACCACTGGAATGTAATGTGAAGTTAACAAGCACTAAATTTGATAAAGGGATTGAAACTACTGATGTTTTGTATGAAGATGTTTCCAAATATCAGAGACTAATTGGTAAGCTGCTTTATCTAACCATTACAAGGCCAGATATTGCATTTGCAGTTCAGACATTGAGCCAATTCATGCAACAGCCCAAGATGTCCCACTAGAATGCAGCATTGAGAGTAATCAAATATATCAAAATGGAACCAGGGAAAGGATTATTAATGAGTCTTGATCATAAGCCTTGTCTAATAGGTTACTGGGATGCAGATTGGGATGCATGCCCAAACACTAGGAGATCCATTACTGGATTCCTGGTAAAATATGGAGATTCACTTGTCTCTTGGAAATCAAAGAAACAAAATACTGTCTCCAAGAGTTCAGCAGAAGCAGAATACAGAAGTTTGGCCTCTTTAACAGCTGAAATAGTATGGATCACAAACTTATTCAAAGAGTTGGGAGTAAAACTAATTGAACCAGCATTCATCCATTGTGACAACAAAGCAGCTATGCAAATTGCTGCGAATCCAGTGATTCATGAGCGCACTAAACACATTGAGATCGATTGTCATTTCATCAGGGAAAAGATTCAGAATGGTCTTATCAGGACTAGCTACATCAGTAGTAAAGATCAACAGGCAGACATCCTCACCAAAGCCCTCAACAGAAGTCAACATGAGTACTTAACAAGCAAACTTGGCATACTGAATGTCTTCAGTACAACCAGTTTGAGGGGGAGTGTTGAAATAAATGATTAGTTGATGAGTTGTACATTTTGCAGTTGAGACTTGTAACTAATTAGTGGTTCAATTAGTTAGTTATAACCGAATTAGTTAGGTTGTTAGGAGTTAGTTAATTGCACAATTAGTTGGTTAATTGTAGTTAGATACATGTATATATACATGTTCCATTGTACAGTTTTTCACTTTTGCATGTACAAGAAACTTTCCCCAAATTATCCTCTCTACTCTTCTTCTTCATCTCTGCAAATCCTTACAGAATTACTCCACATTCGTAGCTGTAGACTCCAATTTCTACAAAAAATAACTAAATTGTTTTCTTACAAAACTTAATAATTTGAATCTACTAATCTCGATCATAAAAAAAATAAAAATAAAAAAAAATGTCTAAATGCATAAGGATGGAGAGGAAGCGGTGTGAAGGAAAAAGAAATGTTTTACAGCCATTTTATAGTTTTATTCGCCCGATTAATAGTACGATTAATCTTATATTAATTATGCATTATAACTTTTAAAATTCTACGGTTATGTTATCAGGAAGAGGTTGACTATCATTAATTTAATTCATGTAAATATTTACGAAGAAATAATTTATTTATTTAATGATAATTAATGGAGTAGTAGAAAAACCATAGAGTAATGACCATTTAACTTCATCACAATTATATACATGAATTTTTTTTTACGTAACATTATATATTCTACAATATAAGAAACTAATCTAGTAATTACCACCATTAATGTTCAAATGCCTAAAATGAATATATGGATTAAACTTTAACATTTCAACTCCCAAGAGAAGTTAATGTAGCGGTTATAATCATTAATAGCAATATGAACGTGATATGGATTAGCATTTAGTATTATATGATGATTGGTATGAGCATAATAGTGAAATAATATGATGTAATTATTATTTATTCAATTAAATATTGTGTAATTATTTCATTTTGTATAAGGGTAAATGGTAATCCAACTTTGAAAATTGGAGCTTCCCACTTTAATAATATACTAATTTTGTCATACGTATTTTGCGCATGATCAAACCGTTTAGCTCATTTGATAACAAAAGAAAATTTAAATTTAATTATGAACTTATAAATTATAATTGTGAACGGGATGTGGGACACTACTGCTGGTTGCATTAGAAAGGTGGTTGCCGAGGTACTAGGGGTTTCGAGAGGGGCCTTTTGTGGATAGCAGCACGACTGGTGGTGGAATGAGGAAGTTCAGGGAAAAGTGAAAGATAAGAAGGTTTCTTACATGAAGTGGTTGGAATGTAGGGATGAAGAGGAAAAACGAATGCTTAAGGAGACATATAAGACAGCTAAATCAGATGCAAAGACAACGGTGACGTGTGCTAAGACAGCAGCTTTTGAGCGCCTATATGAGGAGCTAAGTGATGAAGGTGGGGATAAGAGATTGTATAGGCTCGCTAAAGAGAGAGAAAGGAAAACTCGCAACTTGGACCAAGTGAAGTGCATCAAGGATGAGGAGGGTGTGGTGTTGGTGGATGACACTTCTATTAAAGAAAGGTCATAAACTCTTAAATGAAAAAGGAGATAGAATCATTGAGCTAGGGGAGTTGGCCCACTCTGAAAGGTGTCGTAATTTCGGCTATTGTAGTCGGTTCAGAGTCGAGGAGGTTAGAAGGGCTTTTAGTAGGATGAAGAGAAGGAGGGCGGTCAGACCCGATGAGATTCCGGTAGATTTTTTGAAGTACATGGTCAAGGATGGTATAGAGTGGTTGACTAGACTGTTCAATGCTATTCTGAAGACTGCCAAGATGCCTGATGAATGGAGGAGGAGTACAATGGTTCCATTGTACAAGAACAAAGAAGATATTCAAAACTATAACAATTACAGGGGTATCAAGTTGTTAAGTCACACTATGAAGGTCTGGGAGAGAGTGGTAGAGATGAGGGTGAGAAAGGTAGTGCCTATTTCGAAGAATCAATTTGGATTCATGCCGGGGCGGTCGACTACGGAAGCTATTCACCTTGTTCGGAGATTAGTGGAGAAATATAGAGAAAGAAAGAAAGAAGGACCTTCATATGGTGTTCATTGATCTCGAGAAGGCCTATGACAAAGTGCCAAGGGATGTCCTATGGAGGTGCCTAGATGCAAAAGGTGTCCCAATGGTATATATTAGGGCAATTAAGGACATGTACGATGGAGCCAAAACTCAGGTGAGAAAGGTGGGAAGAGACTCAAGCTATTTTCCTGTTGAGATGGGACTCCATCAAGGATCTGTGTTGAGCCCTTTCCTGTTTGCCCTAGTGATGGATGAGCTGACGCGAGCTATTCAGGAGAAGGTTCCATGGTGTATGCTTTTTGCAGATGAAATAGTATTGATAGATGAGACCCGAACTAAAGTAAATGATAGGTTGGAGGTGTGGAGACACACCTTGTAGTCCAAAGGATTCAAACTGAGCAGGACCAAAACAAAATACTTGGAGTGCAAATTCAGTGTTGCGAGGGACGAAGCAGACATTGATGTGAGGTTTGCCAATCAACCTATCCCCAAGAGGAAAACCTTTAGGTATCTAGGGTCCATCATCTAGAGTAGTGGCGATAACGATGATGATGTCACACATCGTATTGGGGCAGCTTGGTCTAAATGAAGGCTTGCCTCTGGAGTATTGTGTCATAAAAAGATACCACCTAAACTCAAAGGTAAGTTTTACAGAATAGTGGTAAGACCATCTTTGTTGTATGGGGTGGAGTGTTAGCAATAAAAAATGCACATGTCCAAAAGATCCAGGTTGTAGAGATGAGGATGCTGAGATAGATGTGTGGGCACACAAGGAGGGATAAGATTAGGAATGAAACTATTCGGGAGAAGCTAGAGGTGGCCCCGTTGGCTGATAAAATGAGGGAAGCGAGACTGCGATGGTTTGGACATGTGCAGAGAAGAGGTACCAATGCTCCTGTAAGGAGATGCGAGAGGTTGGACTTAGGAGGCGCTAGGAGAAGTAGAGATAGACCGAAAAAATACTGGGGAAAGGTTATTAGATAGGACATGGCGAGACTTGATCTCACCGAGGACATGACCTTGGCAGGTGTGGAAGTCGTGTATTAGAGTAGAAGGCTAATAGGTTAGCAAGGTTAGATGATATGATGATTTATGGGGTGGAGTGATGATATGATGATTTATGGGAAAAATATAGTGGAAAAATGGGGTTAACAATCGAATGTTCCTCTTCTTTGCATCTAATACAACTCCAACAATAGAAGCAGCGAAAGTGGGAATGAAAATATCAGCATTGCGAAAGTATTCAAGCTTAGGAGCAATTTGAGTCACAAGTGTACATTATGCACTGCCATAGTTAATATCATAAGAGAGTGGAAAAAACACAACAGTTGATCTAATTCTGTATCTTCTGCTCATTTTTTTAATTTGTAGTACAAATCAATATGGATACACTGTAGTCAAAGACACATTTAAAGCATGTTTAAGCCTGAGGCGAGGCTCAAAACATATTGAGTGTTTCACCTTGTTTTATGTGTGATTCAATGTCATCACCAAGGTTCCAAGGTAATCTTTTTCATACCAATGAGCCTATTCTAAAGAAGTGACACTAAACAATTGATATTTCACTTTTATCATAATATTTTTTTCAATTTCGTTGGTCATATATTTGTCACTCATGTTCATAATTATTAGTCTTGATACATATGTGTGTGTGTGTATTCGTTTGTCCATTTGTGCCTTTTTTTCATCAAAGCCCACACTTGATTTGCACTTTTCGCTTAAAGCCCCAACAAATCTTGCATCATTTTTTGTCCTTTTTGCCTTTGATAACACTGTATTAGGAGCACAAGATTTAGGTTTTTCGTTCTTAATTGATTTGATAAGGAAGATATTTATAAAATTAATTAGTTAGAAAAGTATAATATTAGGAAGAGGGTAAATTTTGTTTTTACGACACATATATTACAATAATTCTTTCAAATAAATCTGAAAAAGGAGAGGCAAGCGTAACGTCATAAACCACCAGAGAGGTAAAAGTAATGAAACGACTACTAAAGGAACGTCTCTAAAACAATACCAAAATAAAATTACACATAAAATTTATGATCAGGAAATTGGTAAATATTTATTCAAGAAAAATCATGATAATAGAGAGATTCTTTTAAGTTTTTATACTTTTGTTTAAGGATGAGAAAATAGTCAAATAATTCCCTAACCTATTATCGAATTTCTAATTGTACACTTATACTTCGCGGAGTCCTATTACCCCCAGAACTATTTTAAAGTAAAATTATTTTCACCCTAAAATGCTATCACCAGTCACATATATTGTGGTGAGACACGCACTCTTGACACGTGTATTTCACCGGTTACCTTTTTTATTTCTTTTACTCCTTCTTCCTTTCTTTCCCAAGTTATTTTTTCAACCCTAAAACATCATTTTTTATCTCAAGATTTTCTTTATATGTCTAATAAGTCAAAATCAAACCTAATAGAGACCTCAAAACCTAAATATCAAAATTAAAACAAAAAATGACACTAATTTTACACTATTCTTATAGTTTTACAAAGCTTTGAATAAATCCAAAAATGGAAACAATCTTACACCTCCTGTCCTCACACCCTTTCATTCTTACACACATCTTTTAGTAGGTAAAAAAAAAACTTGTAACGTTAATTTGAAAAATCACCCTCTCTTTTCCATTCTTTCTCTCTCTCTAAATTGTTATGAATAGCTTATAATTTGAGTTTTTTTATTTTGATTCTCATTAGGTTGTAGGGAAAGAAATAGAGGATCCATCTTCACAAATGTATAAAAAGTTATTTTCATTTCAATTCATTCTAATAAGTTAAAAAATAGCAACCCAATCACTTCTTTTTTCTTGTTACTCTTTGATCAATGACTTGAAAAAAAAATCAATTAATGAGTATTTTGTATTAAAAACTAGGTTTAATTTATTATATGTCTTCTAAATAAGTTTATTGAAGAATTATTTGTTCATGAATTATACTAATTACTGAAAATTTTTATTCCAGACTTCTACTAATGAAGCTTTAATAATGATAATGATGGAGGCATATATTTAAATATATATATATATATAAATAAGAAATCAAGAGAAAGAAAAAGGAAAAAAAAAGAAGAAAACAAAATAAAAGAAAAAATAGGGAATTCACTTCTCAAAGAGAGTGAAATACACTCTCTATACCAACTCAGCACTTAAGGGGTAATTTATTTCACTTTAAAGTAGTTCAAGGGGGGTAATAGGTCTCCCATGAAGTATAGGGGTGTGGTTGAAAATCCGTGAAGTATAGGGGTGTGATAGCTTATCCCCCCTCACATAAGCCCGCTCGGTGCTAACTCATCATCTCATGAGAATGCATATATGTATACGTGCTTTCAAAGAGGCATAATCTGTTCAAATCATTTCCATGCACATTTAGGCTTAAAAGCCAAACATGCTTCATAATCATGCATACTTGCGCTAAAAATCAAATGATACTTCATGTCATACTTTCATGCAAAGGAATAGCTCATTCATACTTGTACATGTTTGTGTAAATACCCATAATTGCTCAAAGAGCCATATCATAGACAATATGTGATCATGTGTCATGTCATAACCATACTTGTCTTGAAATCATAGTCATCAACATAATTGGGTCTTAACCCACATCGTAAACTTCATGAAAATCAATGCTCATGCATGCACATGTCATGAATGATGAGAGAATAGTGTGTGCACTAAGAGTACATAGTTAAATCATCATAATATAGTGAAACCATGGTAAATTCATGAAGAAATCATCAATTAAAGCATATATGAAATCACTCATGCTTAGATTGAACATTTAAAGGGACATGCATATTCAAACCTTCATAATAAACATAATGGGGCTTGAGTTACTTTTAAACATCAATTAAATATAACTCATATCTCAATTTAGTCAAATCAACGCTAATTTAAAAGACCCATGTTCAAAGTAAGCTTAAATTTCATAAATTAAAAAGTAAGAAAGCTGTGGGGTCTTCATGATGGAAAGGGATCAAGAATCAGTCCCACATGCCTTAGATAACTAGGAGAATTAAAAAGAAATTTATTCAAGAAGAAGGCCCTCCTTGAATTTCCAAGTTGAATCTTCAATATCACACTTGAGAGGAGTTCTCAGAAGAGAGAAATTTCTAAAGTTCTAAGTGTAATGAATGAATTTGAATAAGGATGAAGGATTATAGGTCTCTTCAAGGGTTGAGGATAGGTTAGAAAGTCACAAACAACCTTTAGAAATCACCAAAATTATGAGAAAACCATTAATAAAACAGGCATTAAAAAGTAATAAGGGTCCCGTAGTAGAGCACCACGGCTCGTGCAAAGGACCACCGACCATACAAGGGTCCGTGGTAAGAGTCTTCAGACACTTAACCAAATTTTCTGCCTAAGGACATTTTCACTAAAGGTTTCATAGTTCATTCAAAGGTTCAGTAATAGTACAACAGTCTGTACAATTGACCTAAGTTTCAAAATGGTAATTTCATACTTAGAACTATATTTTAGGACAAGGACTTCATGAAACACCCCACTACAACTCGTGGTAGGTTGCACGAGACCCCACCATGGCTCGTGGTGTGTTGCACGACTCATATAGGGTCTCTTGGTGGTTGCCTTTGCCAATTTCTTGGCTTGAAGGCTAGGGCACCTACCAAGAGCCCCTTCCACGATCAGCAGTGAGGACCACGGTGTGTGGGATATGCCCTGGAGGACCACCAAGCCTAAAATCCCTTCTTAAGCCACACAAAGCCATACACAAGCACCTCATGGATCACAAACCTCCAGATTCTTGATTTTTAAGCATTGATAAGGTCTCATGAGATTCGGTTCCTTACATCATCTCCCCCTTGGGAACATTCGTCCTCGAATGAGAAACATACTAGCTTGAAAGGCTTGACTTGAACATGAAACATTTCAACATAAGAACACAATGTATAACTCATTTCCTGAAAATCATAAAATCATTTAAACTCATGTCAAAACATTCGTTAAATCATTTTCGTGCACATGTATGCATGTCATGTCATGAAACATAAGAGTGAAAGAATTAGAACCATTTAGAATAGGAAGAACCTAATACTTTAGGCTTTAGTAGATTGGAAAAAATTGGGATATCGCCTCATCATGTCCGTCTCCGGCTCCCATGTGGCACTTTTCATATGTTGATTCCTCCAAAACACTTTAACCAAAGTCGCATCCTTGTTACGAAGCTATTTAACTTGCCTATCCAAAATTTCAATCGAGAACCTCTTCATAGGACAAGTTCGCCTCAACCTTAACACCTTCCAAAGGCACAATCAAACTAGGATCACCAATCAACTTTCTCAACATTGATATATGGAAAACCAGGTGAATAGAACTAATCTCCAAAGGAAAATCCAATCTATAGGCCACTTTGCCAATCCTCTCAACTATCTTATAAGGGCCTACATATCGGGGATTTAGCTTCCCCTTTTTACCGAAACGCATTACACCCTTCATAGGAGAAACCTTCACATATACCCAATCACCGACATGGAACTCAAGATCTCTCTTCCTAACATCTGAATATGACTTTGATGACTTTGGGCCGTCTTCAACCTTTCCCTAATAAAGTTCACCTTTTCCATGGCCTCCAATACCAAATCTGGGCCAATCAGCCATCTCACCCAACTCAAACCATCCCATCGGGGATCTACACTTTCTACCATATAGAGCCTCAAATGGTGCCATACCAATGCTAGCATGAAAACTATTGTTGTAGGCAAACTCAATAAGTAGTAGATGATAATCTTAATTACCCTAGAATTCTAATACAGAAGCTCTCAACATGTCTTTCAAAGTTTGAATGTTTCGGCTTGTACATCAGTTTGAGGATGGAAAGTGGTACTTAACTTCACATTCATGCCAAGCGCTCTTTGAAATAATTTCCCAAGTGAGAAGTAAATTGGGTGCCATGATCCGATATGATAGACATAGGCACACCATGCAATCTAACCAATTCTTGAATATACAACCTTGTATAATCTTTGGCATTGAAAGTAGTCTTGACCGGTCGAAAATGAGCCAATCTAGTCATCCTATCAACGATAACTCAAATAGAATCAAATTGCTTCAGGGTACAGGGCAAACCAACCACAAAGTCTATATTCACATCTTCCCACTTCCAAGTAGGAATCTCAATATCTTGAGCCAAACCACCTGGCCTCTGATGTTTCTACCTTCAGTTGTTGATAGTTAGGACATTCAGATAAATACTTGGTTGTGTCTTCCTTCATACCATGCCACCAATACACTTCCTTCAAATCCTGATACATTTTGATGAATCCCAGATGTATAGAATAATGAGATCTATGGGCTTCACTCATGATCACCACTCTAAGACCATGAATATTTAGAACACACAACCGATCTTGATACCGAAGCACACCATTTAACCCTTAGGAGAAAGCCTCTATCTTCTTTTCCACAACTAACTTCTTCAACTAAATCAAGGATGGGTCTGAATCCTGTTTTTCCTTGACATCAACAACTACAGAAGACTCAGCCCTATTTTGAACATGAACACCACCATCATTAGAGTAAGCCAACCTAACACCTAATCTGGCCAAGAGATGAACATCTTTTACCAATGCTTTATTTCTTTTATCAACATGGTCCATACTACCCATGGATAGCCTAATAAGAGCATCAGTTGCAACATTTTCCTTGCCGGGATGATAACAGAAACTCATGTCATAATCTTTAAGAAGTTTCAACCACCTTCCTTGCCTCAAGTTAAGATCTTTTGGGGTGAACAAATATTGCAAACTCTTGTGATTGGTGAACACATCAACATGAACCCCATATAAATAGTGTCTCCAAATCTTCAAAGCAAACACCACAGCCGCCAACTCGAGATCATAAGTTAGATAATTTTGTTTATGCACCTTCAGTTGTCTCAATACATAAGATATCACCTTACCATGTTGCAGAGCACACAACCCAACCCGCTTCGAGAGGCATCACAATACACAACAAACCCATCTAAGTCATCTGGTAAAGTCAAAATGAGAGCCGATGTAACCCGATCCTTCAAAGTCTAAAAGCTCTTCTCAGACTCATCCGACCATATAAACTTTCCTTCTTTTGAGTTAACTTAGTTAATGGAGATGCAATGGATGAGAAACCTTCAAGAAACCTCCTACAATAACCAGCCAAACTAAGAAACTTCGAACATCGGAAGGTTTCAATGGTCTAGGCCAATTTTCACGGCCTCGGTCTTCTTTTGGTAAAGCTTAATACCATCACTGGATACCAGATGGACAAGAAAAGCTACTTTACCCATCCAAACCTCACATTTGCTGAACTTGGCAAACAATTGCTTCTCCCTCAAAGTTTAAAGAACCAACCTCAAGTGATTCATGTGCTCCTGCTCACTTCAAGAATAAATCAGAATATCGTCGATGAAGACCACGACAAAACTATCAAGAAATGGATTGAACACTCGATTCATAGGATCCATAAACATAGCTGGAGCATTAGTCAAACTAAACAACATCACCATAAATTCAAAATGCCCATATCTAGTTTGGAAAACAGTTTTGGGAATGTCACACTCCCTCACCATCAATTGATGATAACCGGAACTGATGTCAATCTTTGAAAAATGGGTAGCTCCTTAAAGTTGATCAAACAAGTCGTCGATCCTTGGTGGCGAATATTTATTATTGATAGTCATCTTATTTAATTGTCTATAGTCAATGCACATCCGAAGTAACCCATCTTTTTTTTCTCATGAATAACACAGGAGCACCCCAGGGCAATATTCTTTGTCTAATAAAGCCTTTTTTCTAATAAGTCTTTCAATTGATCCTTTTACTCCTTTAATTTAGTTGGTGCCATATGGTAAGGAGGAATAGAGATAAGTTGAATATCTGGAAGGAGATCTTGCCAAAGTCTACTTCTCTTTCGGGAGGAATGCTGGGCAAATCTTAAGAAAAAACATTCAGAAACTCATTAACCACAAACCAACTCAAGAGTAGGTGACTCGAACTCCATATCTCTAATTGGGAGGGTGAGAGTTGAAGAGTTCCTTTAAAAGTAATGTCATAATCTGGTGTGTTCGTGATCTTCTTTGGCTTGAGGGAAAATGGTTATGCCTTTAGTTAGTGATTAGCAGTTACATGGGCAATTGTGAGCAAAGCCATGTTTTGATTACTCCATAGTCATCTCTTGAGGGTTCAAAATCACATAAGTGGTTTGTGGAAGTTTGAGAGGGGATGAAAAAGGTGAAAATGTATGTATTGCTCCCTGTGGCCCTATTTGCAAGCTCTGAAATTAAATGGATTGATGTTTGATTTGCTTGAGGGCAAGCAAAGGCTTAAGTTAGGGGTATTGATGATTCCATATTTTGGACTCATTTTGGGGCTAGTTTGCAAAGAAATATTATCCTTGGTGTGCTATTATTTCAAATCTCTAATGAATATGCATGTGTTATGCCAGAAATGGAATTAAAAGTGCATAAATGGACAATACTTGACAAATCTTGGAAAGGGAGCAAAAGTATCAAAAGGAAGAGAAAAGTGGTATCACCTACATATTCATCGATCCGTCGAACACTCAGAGAGACCGCCTAGCATTGCAACAACCAAGGTTCAAGACCAAGTCAGGAAGGCAGTCAGAGTCAATATCGCCAAACATATTCGGCCTACCATTGAATGGAACAAGAGACCGCCTAAAGTTGCAGTACTCAAAGCCCCAAAATCATGACAAGAAGGCGATGAGATAAGAACTTTGGCGAATCACCGAACTGCGTTAGTGAAATAATGAACCACCGCCCAATATTGCAGAGGAACCAGCCTTAAGAGGATGTAGAGGGAAGTGGTCAAGTGCACATACGGAGCATCACCGGAGTGCTTGGTGATGGTTGGCCTTAACCGTTGAATGATAATTTGTAATATAGTTTCTCATACTTTTGCACAAACTATTTAAGAAAATTAGAAAATACATTGTACATAGCATTCTTCTTAGTTTTACATAAAGAGTACCAGTACACAGAATATTCCTTCTTTAGAGTACAAAGGGTTGATAGGGTTTTCAAACATTAGGGAAGAAAAAATTGAGGAGATGTGCTAGTGATAATCAACTATTCTCTATTCAATCTTGTTACTCATGACTTCAGCTGCGATTTTTTGTATAAATCTTTAATTTTTAGCATGTGTGACTAAAATCTCTATGTTGGGGGGGGGGGGGGGAGGTATTGATATGAGTTCTTGATTTATTTATTCGGTCTTTCTTATTTTGACTTGTTATTGATTTGAGTGAATGTACATCCATTTCTATGTTTGATCAATAATTTCAAGGTCTCAAACTTTGGGTTTAATTTAGATCCCTGATTTGAAATGATTAGAGTGTAGAATGGATGTAATGGCTGGAAACCTTCTGGGGTTTCAGTTGAAGTCCATAACTATGGATTCAATGGACAAGGTATTAGGGGTTTTGTTGAGACTTCTTAGGCCAAGCATGTCCTCGGCAGTTTGTGTATATATCGTAATTGAATCATATAAAACACTTGTTTGTCTTAATTGAACATGGGTTACACGAAACCTAGCCTATTCACTCATTATCAACTCAATTAGTCAAATATTTAGATCCAGTTGATAGATTGATTCCCATATTTTCACATCCCCAATATCTTCCCTAATTTGTTGATCAATTTTCTAATTAGATAGAGTAGTTGAATCCTGACTTTAACTATTGCAAACCCCCTAGATCCTACAATTGCTTAGTCCAATGAACCACTTCAAATTATGAACCACGATTCCCCTGTAGGATTCAACTCCAACCTCTAGGTTGGGTTATTATGCTGATGACGACCGCCACAACTTCCTTTGAGTAGCCGGATTGAGTGACATCAATAACCCATGTTGATGAAGGGAAGAGAGAGTTGGTAAAGGATGTGCACCATTTGGCTAGATTGGGTGTTAGATTGGCTGACTCTAATGATGGTGGCATTCATGTTCAAAATGAGGGTGAGTCTTCTATAGTTATTGATGTCAAGGAAAACCAAGACTTGGACCCATCATTGGTTGAGTTAAAGAATTTGGTTGCGGAAAAGAAGATAGAGGTTTTTTTCCAAGGGGGAGATGGTGTGCTTGGTACCAAGATCAGTATGTGTGTCGGATGTTGATGGTCCTCGAGAGGTCATTTTGTGAGAGGCTCATAACTCTCAATATTCTATACATCCAAGATCCACCAAGATGTAATGGGATTTGAGAAAAGTGTGTTGGTGGATGGTATGAAGAGGGACATAGCCAAGTTTGTATCCGAGTGTCCAAATTGCAAACAAGTGAAGGTGGAACACCAAAAGCCTAGTGGTTTGGCTCAAGGCATTGAAATTCCTACTTAGATAGGAGGATGTGAATATGGACTTTGTTATTGGGTTGCCCCGTACCTATAGCAATTTGACTACATTTGGGTAATTATTGATAGAATGACCAAATCGGCTCACTTCTTACTGCTGAAGACTAATTTCAATGCCGAGGACTATAGCAAGATATATATCTGGGAATTAGTTAGATTTCATGGTATGCCTTTGTCTATTATATCATATCGTGGTACCTAATTAACTTCTCACTTTTGGATATTATTTCAAAAAGGGCCTTGCACTAAGGTGAATTTGAGTATCTCTTTCCATCCTCAAATCAATGGGCAAGTCGAGAAAACAATTTAAACCTTGGAGAAATGTTGAGGGCTTGTGCGCTGGAATTCGAGGGAACTGGGATGATCATTTACCACTTATTGAGTTTGCTTACAACAATAGTTATCATACTAGTATTAGAATGTCACCATTTGAAGGTTTGTATAGGAGAAGGATTAGACCCCCGGTGGGGTGGTTTGAGATAGGTGAAATGACATTGATGGGCCCAGACTAGATGTTGG
Source organism: Solanum rostratum (assembly GCA_029948455.1). NCBI lineage: Eukaryota > Viridiplantae > Streptophyta > Magnoliopsida > Solanales > Solanaceae > Solanum > Solanum rostratum. The sequence goes on from CM057047.1 coordinate 27,940,645, forward strand.
AGGCTATGGAGAAGGTAAAGTTGATTCGAGAAGGGTTGAAGATGGCTCAAAGTTGTCAAAATACTATTTGGATGTTAGGAAGAAGGACCTTGAGTTCCTTGTCGGTGATTGGATATATGTGAAGGTTTCACCAATGAAGGGTGTAAAGCTCTTTGGTAAAAAAGGGCAAGTTAAGTCCTTGGTATATAGGCCCTTATGAGTCCCAAATATGTAGGCCCTAATGCTTTTGGCCCAAACCAGTTGGAGTATTACATCGGCAACTACATCATAGAAACAAGTCAATCCGCCCCTAGAGCAATACTAACACTAAGGCCCTGTGGCAATATCGCTCGACCCGCGTATTACAATCCTGAAGAACCACCATACCAAATCCCTCACTAATAAAAAGGGACCTTCGACTACCTCCATACTTGATGTGGGATAAAAGAAACTCAGAACTTGTACTCAAGTAGGCGATAAGCAAACAATGTATCTAACACTATAAAAACCATAACCCAGATACCAGGAAACCTAACAAAATAACCAACACTCACACTGGCAAGCATAGCCAGGAATTCAGATAACACATTCTCAGCTAGCAAACAATTGCAACAAGTCCCCAGGCTAGAGTGGCTGGCAGATCAGCTGATAATGCAATAATATCCCATACGCATGCATAGAATTTATCTCATAATCCAGTCACCCAAGAATCGGGAGAACCACATATCAATAGAATTATAACCATAGAGTCACAAGGTGTAGCTAGGGGTTCAATTGATAGTCGGCCTCTCAAATGCGGTGTACACTAGTATCAGACTACCCACTCCTGTAGTCAAGTATTGAAAAGGTCATATGTATAAATCATAGGATTTTGGCTTATATTCAGCCTCTAATAGGGTATAATCATAACATAGGTGATAATACTCAGAATCCCATCAGGTATAGCAAACCCATTCACATTAGGAAACCCAATAGGTCAAACCAATAGTTAAATAATTGAATATTGATATACAAAGAGCACCAATGCTTAGAACTACCTTAGATGAAACTTATCTCACCTTTGAAATCTCTATTAAGAGTGCTTACAACCCAAATAACATTTAACCAGCAGTTGACATACAGATACATGCATCACAAAATTTTGGCACCAATAATATCTCCCATAGTAAGATACACAGCTATCATCAGCCAAGTAACAAATCACGAAACCTATCTCTAAGGCTCTCTATCCAGTTGTCAAAACTCAAGGGCATCCCACCTCTGCTCAACGGGCTCTAGGGGCCGCTCCCTATCTAGGACTGACGACACAGCACTTCCCCTGCTCAGAGTTTGACCTTTACGTGGCATCCATGTGAAGGAACGAACGGAGCCAAATTCTTTAAAGCAAAGAACCATTAACAAGACGCACAACAAAAATCAACAATAAAGGAAAGTTTCTAAACATCTCATAGACTCAAGGAGATAATCCATAGACATCTTCGCACTCATCTACAGGACTCCACTAGATGGTAGCTCTGTACAGCTAAAACCAGTGAAACTTAAGCTCTAATACTAACTTGTCATGATCCAATCTTGGTCATAGTGGTGCCTGTCAAATCCCACCCATAGGCAAGCAAATTACCCAACCTCCGGATACTTGTCCTAGCTTTGAACTCAGGCCAAACAAATATAAAAAATAACATAATGCGCTGAAACTTACCCAGAACCAGGAAGTTAACTGTACAAAGCTACAATAGACGCATGGACATATCATATACATATATCAATGACCATAATAATATATAAAACCAGGAGTAGACCTACAAATCATAACTCTACTATACAAGGCCAATGTTGGAAAGCAAAAGACAACTATCACAAGGAAGAAGATTGTGACGAAACCAGAGCTGTCGATGCTTACCCGAAAAAAGTCTCATATGTGCTCCTAAATCCCCAACTCAGCAGTCACGACCCATACCTAGTCCTGCACCATAGGAAGATGCTGAAATGTAGGGGGTGAGTACCTGAAAAAGGCTCCAAGTAGGCATTATTGGCTGACTGAATGAAATACAGTAAACCTAGAAGAGTTAAATATAAAGAAATATAACAAGTCTAGCTAAATCGGAACTCAAATAAGGAAACAACATTTTTGGAACCCTCAAACTATAATTGAGCCAACTAAGGAAATGAATAATGATAACTGCACCAACCCAAGTGATGAGCAATGATAACCAAAATAACGCCAAGTGATGAACATCAATAACAACTAACAAAAAATATGTAGGCTCATACCATAACTACCCCCAACTGACGCATAGTGTTGTACGTGGGTGCAAGGCCTTAATATCTATGCATATACACTCTCGGGCCCCCATAACCCGAAAGGTACACCTATGCACAATCCAACTAACAAAACATCATTAAACCTAGTATAATCATCACAGACCCAGTTCTCCATATCACCAGAACAAGGGTCAGTTGTGTATCGGTGTAAGGCCCTAGTATCTATGCCTGACACCTCTTGAGCCCTCTTAAGCCCAAAGGGTACAACCACGCACACTCAAGGTGTGAATAGGTATGTAGATCTATAGGTAATCAATCACAAGGCCTCGCCCCAACAATCATATCTCAATCAGGTCCTTGACACTGTGTCAATACGTGGCACCCAATCTAAAACATACATGCGTAAAAGTGGGACATATCCCCCACAAGAAAAAGAATCCCCCTCATATAAAAAACTGTGTCTCATCTCAGAATGTCAATCATGGTGCCTCGCCCCTAAATGAAAGCAGAGATCCTCAACCTAAAATGTAACCAATGGGGATTATAACCCATAATCAATCGGGTCTCAAACCCAAAATAATCAGTGTCATATCCCTCTCTAAACAAATGGTAAGGTATCAAACCCAAAGTGTAGCCAATGGGGGCCCCTTATCTAACAATCAAAAGGCGCTCAATCTTCAAAATCTGCATCCAAAGCCTGGTGCTCAGGCACGACCACTAGAATTTGAAACCTCAGGGCTTGTAACTCGGCGTCTCGGACACTCAAACGTGCCCACCGGTGCTCAAACAACAATTTGGAGCATCATCTAGAACTTGAGGTATCGAATAGTCTTTCACTCAACTAATCTATCCAAATTTGGAACTCCAAAGTCACATCGTACCCAGAGTGAACGTAGGAGATGACGCTTATATTGTGCCGAGAGTGAATGTAGGTGACGACACTCTTAACCTAAGTATCCCATAGTCTTGATCCAACCCACACCACCGTAAGCACTACCTCTCTTAGATACAACATATACCCAGTATCATATTATCAGCAATATATCGGAGTGTGTATGTGTGTATATATATGTCACAAACCACTATAAAATCATGCCCAACAAATGCCAAGTACCACATCAATCACAAGTGCCAGAGTAGACATAGACAATCATGGTATATCATAAGTATTTGGGACAACCAAACCTAGCAAAGTCATACTATACCAGAATCAGGCCACAGTACGGCATATAATCAGTAGTCTCTCCTAGTCAATGTATCTCAATAGTAATGAGCTATACACACTCATAAAAGTACGAGTCAAGTCAAAACACATGCTTGTTCCAGAGAACTAGCCCATATCGGCCCTTACCAGGCCCTTTCTTTATGTAAAACAATTCATAAGGCAACATCATTGTAAACTAAGCTAAGGCCCAAGAGGCTGAAAATAAAAAGGATGGCACCCACTAAAATCATATCGTAGCCCAGCATCCACAAAAGATATCTCCTAGGGCAACCATGCGCCGGCCCACTAATAATGTGCCCTTCTTCAAATCAGGTATCAGCCCTTAGGATTAACCCACATAGCTAGTGTATCATCAAAGATAGCCAGAAAGCTCGTAGGACATAACATACACCTCGCTAACGAGGTCACACTCCTCTCCCTAACGTGCCAATGGCTCAGTAGCAACATATCTTGCATCACAGGTCACAAGGCTCCTTTAGGAGCACAACGATAATTGTTCCCAGAAAAAGGTGTGTTTCTCAGTTATTAACTAGTAGCACTCTTACAAAACAGATAACAATGGTATAATGGATCATGTAAGTCACATGGCATCACAGAATCATATTTAATTTGGCAAATTTACCATAATCTAGGTAGCCACAAGTACTCTGAACAGATATACATGTTAGCATCAGCGCACAAAGTAGCATGTAAGCACTTTTCAGCCTCACAAGCGAGTATATTTTAGTAATATTACGCCATACCCACATACAAGCAAGAGTTTGTCTCAATGTACGTACCCGTCACATGTTCTTAGCCCTTCCTACCTCTTTTCAAGCCTTTCTCGTAGCCAAATAGTATAAGAACTCAGATAGTATAGCAGTTACAACCAACACAACCCTTAATACAATGACTATTGTCCCATGAAATCATATAAATACAACACACATATCATATATAACCATATATAACGTATACTCCACAACTCGATTCATAAACAAAATATTTTGACACATTCAAGCTCAAATATGCATGTGTTTCGACTCAGTCTAAGGTTTAAAGGAAGCCTAGCCTACCCGGCAGATGACATATCACGTCCTGAACCAATCAGGCTAAGGTTTTCTCCTCTGAATCACTTCCAATATTGCTCAGCTGTCAAAACATAAGTCACAAGATCATTATGGCTTATTTGGTTGTAAAATCTCAAGAAATGGGTGAAATTTACATCAATTACGACTAAAATGGGGGAAAATAGGACCCATGCCCAAAATTCCAAACCAACTTCCATAAAATGATCCCTACATCACTTCGAGTCCATAGCCAAAAATTCAGCCCAAAACAGATCCCAAAAAACAAAGAAGCAGTTCAAAAACGAATTTACATTTCTTATCATAAAACATTCCTTAAATAACTTCTTGGTCAAGTTTCATAAAATACAATCAAACTAACAAGATCCAAGCATACCACAATGTTTCTCTTGAAAAATAACAATTTAGACATAAATTTCACTTAATTCTGTTGAGAAATGATCGAGATATCGCAATGTAAAGTCTTCACTCATTTCCAATATATCATCAACAAAAAAACATTAATTTTACCTTGCAATACGTGCCAAAATTAGAATTCAATACTTCTACAGCATTTCTCGAGAAACTTTGAGTCACAGAGCCTTTTGAATCACTCAAATCGGATGAAAAATGAGCTCAAAATCGTGGTGTGAAGTTGGAGATAATATATACATATATTTATATATAAATTTCCCTTGGAATGGCTATATATACTTGCTTTCAAATCCTTGCCACCTATCTTTCACGTGGCATCCCTAGGTTGTGCTACGTAGAAGCACTAGATAGTGCACGACATTGTAACATCCGATAAAATTACCAAAGTACCCCTAAAGAAGATGTGCACGAATAACGTGCCTTCCCATGCTCCGATGGAAAATTCGGCAGGATGAAAAATTGAGTGGAAAAGTGGCCTTGGTTGATTTTTAGATCAACCGAATCAAAAGATAATTTTCTATGCAAAAAAGCTAACCAGTGAGGGTGTGGGATGGGTGTGCGACGTGCACCTACCACGAACCAACACTTGGTTTTATTCCAAAATTTTTCAGCAGGATAGGAAAGTTCGTTCAGTGAATTTTTGATGAAAACACCAAAATTTGACACTGTCCGCGTCGCGGACCCCATTACACTGAGACAGACTTTTACAAATTTTGTGAGGAGCATTCTAGACCTTTCCAAACCCTTCCTAGCCCCAAATCATGATCAAAATGGGTCATTTTAAGTGTAAAAGGGGTTTTAAAATCCATTCTAAGTCCTTTCTACGTAATTGAAAAAGACTAGGGCTTGAGAGAAGAGAAGAGGAACGTGAGATTGGAGAGTTCAAGGGAGAATTCTTGAAGGTTGATTGCTAAAGCTTTACACCAGGGATGTAAGAGTAAACAAAAGTATGAGATTATTCTCTCATGTGCCCCATATATGGTCATAGAAGAGTTGAGATTCTAACGAGTCTATATACATAATTCTTGATCGTTTTCTTGAAATTTTGAATATATACAATATGTATTTTCATAAGTTGATGATCATCATAAACTTGTTTTCTTGAATCAAGTACTTTTCGTGAGATATTGTATAAACCTTATATGTAAATTTGTGAAAGCATGCATGAATGAACCTAGGTATGGAGTCTAGAGTCTTGACTTGAGTGTGCTGATGATAATCTTGATATAAGTATGAGGTTGAGATGCTTTAGCTTGATTATTCAATGAGTCTTCATGATTGAGTTCTTGAAATCTGTTTAAGTGACTTTTTCTAAATGATGATATGAGTCCTTGAGTTCTTAAATGGGAATTGAGTTAATTGAGATGAGTTAAAGTCCCTAAATACAAGAGAGAACTTTAGAGTTCAAGTTAATGAGTTGATGAAAGTCTCCATGAGGCTAATTGAGTTGATGAGAGTCTCTATGAGGCTAACTGAGATGAGGAGTCTTATGAGCATTGAGTCTTGGGAGGAGTATCGAGCACCAAAATGGGTAAGAGTGAGTCTCGCTCGCACTCATTAACTTTATCGCCAAGCGTAGGATGAGGATGGAACCACTACATCACATGGTCTCCTCTTGTGGAGATAAGGTCCCTGAAACAATAGAGGACTTGTGGAGGTTAGATTCCTTATGTATCATACTACGTTCCTTACCTGGCAAGTACATAATGGTTGTGGCAACATCAGCGTGACTTTTTTACAATCACTGGCTCATAAGTGATTATTGTTGAATAAGAGAAACTCCCAGAAAGTTCCCACATAGAGTACTCTGAGTCGAGCTGAGTTGAGTTGAGTTTCATTAAGTTGAGTCTGAGTTGATTGATGAGGATTGATTTGGCTGATGGATCACTTGTCTACTCTTTATTCTTGCTTTAGATAGACATTTGTCATTTTGTTGAGTATTATTTTGAGTTGAGGTTGTTTCTATATTATTCTACTTGTTTCTATTTCATTCAGCCATTTTACATACTGTACATTCCATGTACTGATGCCACTCGGCTACATTATTTCATGATGCAGATACAGGTGTTAGAGATTGTCAATAGGCGCATCGTTGAGGATCTGAGACGTTCAGTAGATTGGTGAGCCTTCCTTACTTCGGAGGATCCTAGCATTTATTTCATTTTGCAATTAGAGTTAGGCTTGATTAGCTTTACTTTATTTTGATGTAGACATGCTTTCTTTGGCATCATATGATTGTGATAGAGGTTTCATAGACTAGAGTCGAATGTTGATGTTGAGACTTGTTGAGCTAGTTTCTTTCTACTAGCCTTTTTACTTATAACCTTACTTTAAGATTGGATGAGATGTGCCCGTTACTTCCTTTTTGTCTTCTGCTGAGTGATAGAGTTTATTGAATGAATGTGATGATGTCAAGTGGTTCCCTTAGCGACTAGCAATAATCTCTGGGTACCCTCCCGAGGCATGACAAACTTAGTATCAGAGCACAAAGTCCAAGAGACCTAGGGAGTCTATGAAGCCGTGTCTAGTAGAGTCCTTATTATAGGTGTGAAGATCTCCACATCCGTAATATGGAGGCTATAGGACATTAGGAAATATTTCACTTCTTTCATGTCCTAAATCATGCGATAGAGTTATACTCTATGAAAGGTTCTATTCTAATGCTTTGCACATTGCAGAGTTGTGATCATGCCTCCAAGAAGATCCGTTAGAGGTAGAGAACGTCCCTCTAGGCAAAATGTCAACCCACTCGAGCCTTAAGGACATGAGGAGCCCATGGACCCAACTGTCCCTATTGAGCAGCCCCCACAAGAAGAGGTTTCCAATGTTGAACTTCATGAGAATATTCAAACTCTGGCCCAGGCTGTCACAACACTTTTTGTGAGATAAGAAGCAGGCAGACAGGATGCACAAGACACATCTAGCATTCAGGAATTTTTGTGGATGAATCTGCCTGAGTTCACAGGGTCTGCATCTACTGATGATCCTGAAGACTATGAGGAGGGCTTTAGAAAGTGTTCCAAGTGATGCATGTGTCTGATGTGGATAGAGTTGAACTAGCTACTTACCAGCTCAAGGATGAGGCCAGGCTATGGTTCAACCAATGTAAGAAGGGTGGAGGAAAGGATGCCCCATTGCTGACTTGGGCAATGTTCGTGGAAGCTTTCTCGGGGCGCTTCTTCCCAAAGGGATGAAGGGAGGCCAAGGTGAGAGAGTTCTTGAATCTAAGAGTATAGGCTTAAGTTCACTCAACTATTGCAATATGCTTCAAACATGGTTGCTGATATGAGGGGAAGAATGGGGATGTATGTAGATGGGCTGAATAGAGGGACAAAGAGAGATGGGAGGGAAGTGATACTTATGAGTGATATGGACTTTGGGAGATTGATGATATTTGTGCAATAAGCTGATGAGGAGAGACAGCATGACAGAGAGGTGTTTAGAAGTAAAAAGGTTAAAACATCCAGCCATGAGGTTAGAAAGAAGGGAAATGGCAAAAGATTCCAGTCATGGCTAGCACCATCATCTGCCAGTGTACCTGCGCCCAGGATCAAGACTGATCAGGGGTCCCAGAATATTGGAGCCCATGGATCTCAGTCATAAGCTAGTGTGGCTCAAGGTTCACGGGGTAAGCCACTATGTGATAAATATGGAAAATTACACTTGGGTAATGTCGTCGGGGAGTGATGCATGTTCCTAGTGTGGCCAAGTAGGTCACTACCAAAGAGAGTGTCCCAAGCGACTAACCGGGCTAAATCTTCTGCACCAGCCCCGCCAGCTAGAGGAGCCCAGAGAGATACTACATCAAGCGCAAGCAGAGCTACCAACCATTTGAATGCCATGGGTAGTCGCCAAGACCAGGAAAACTCCCCAGATGTTGTGACATGTATGATTCAAGTCTTTTATCTTGATTCTTATGTTTTGATGGATCATGGTGCCACATTATCATTTGTAACACCTTATGTGACCAGTTGATTTCATAGAACCCCTGAGAGTCGCCTTGAACCCTTTTATGTTTCTACTCTAGTGGGTGAGTCTATTCGAGCTGAGAGGGTCTATAGATCTTGGTAGTGTCCATCCATCATAGGGATACTATCATTGATTTGGTTGAGTTAGAGATTACTAATTTTGATATGATCCTTGGCATTGATTAGCTTCACGCCTATTATGCCTTTATTGGTTGTAAAGCCCAAACTGTTAAGTTCCAATTCCCGAATGAACCAGTTCTAGAGTGGAAGGGTGATTCTATTGCACCTAAAGGAACGTTTATCTCCTACCTTAGATGCCCAAAAGATTGAAGCGGTTAAGAACTGACCCAAACTGACCTTTTTGACTGACATAAAAAAGTTTCTTGGGGTTGGCAAGCTACTACTGCAGATTTCTTGAAGGATTTTCTTCCTTATCCATACCATTGACTAAATCAACTCAGAAAAGGTTATGTTTCAGTGGTCCGAAGAGTGTGAGAAAAGTTTCCAAGAGTTGAAAACAAGACTGACTATTGTACCGGTTTTAACCTTGCCCGATGGGACAGAGGACTTTATGATCTATTGCGATGTTTCGAGAGTCCAATTAGGATGTGTGCTGATGCAGAGAGGGAAAGTGATAGCCTATGCTTCCAAACAACTTATCGTTCATGAGAAGAACTACCTGACATATGACCTTGAGTTGGCAGCGGTGGTATTTGCACTTAAAATCTAGCGCCACTACTTGTATGTAAGTGCATCTGGATATGTTCACTGACCACAAGAGCTTGCAGTATGTCTTCAGCCAGAAGGAGCTCAACCTGTGACAGAGGAGATGGTTGGAGTTGCTCAAGGATTATGACATGCATTCTATACCATCTAGGTAAAGCAAACATAGTTGTTGATGCTCTTAGCAGGTTGTCAATGGGTAGCATAACCCATGCTGAGGAAAGAAAGAAATAATTAGCTAAATAAGTGCATCAATTGACTAAATTGGGAGCTAAACTTGAGGAGAATGATTAGGGAAGAGTTAGTGTTTAGAACAGGTTTGCATCATCCTTAGTGGCAGAGGTGAAGAAAAAGAAAGACCGCGATCTTGTCATACTTCAATTGGAGGAGGTTGTCCACAAACAGAAAGTGATGGTCTTCTCCAAAGTGGGAGATGGAGTGTTGAGATACCAGAGTAGATTGTGCGTCGCAGATGTTGATGGGGTTGGAGATAAGATTATGGTGGAAGACCATACTTCTAGATATTTCATCCATCCTGGTTGTACCAAGATGTACCATGACTTGAGAGAAGTCTATTGGTGGAGTGGAAATAAGAGTGATATTGTTGAGTTCATTTCAAAATGTTTGAATTGCCAATAAGTTAAGGTTGAGAAACAAAGACCATGTGGATTGGCCCAGAATTTTGAGATCCCTGAGTGGAAGTGGGAGATAAGCAACACGTACTTCATTATAGGTCTACCAAGGTCTTGAAAGAAACACAATTCGATATGGGTGATTATGGATAGGATGACCAAATCGGCCCACTTCTTAGTAGTTAAGATAACTAACACTACGAAAGAGTATGCCAAGTTGTATATCCAGGAGATTGTGACGTTGTATGAAGTTCCCTTGTCCATCATCTTGGACAGAGGAGCTCAATTCTGCTCCCAATTTTGGAGATCCTTCCAAAAAGGATTGGTATTAAGGTGAATTTGATTACAACCTTTCATCCCCAAATAGATGGCCAGGCAAAGCGTACAATTTAAACGTTAGAAAATATGTTGAGAGCCTATGTTCTTGATTTCAAAGAAATTAGGATGATCACCTACCATCGATTGAATTTGCATATAAAAATAGTTATCATGCGATTATCCAAATGGCTCCTGATGAAGCTTTGTATGGAAGGAGATGTAGATCACCAATTGGGTGGTTTGAGGTTGGAGAAGTAGAGTTGATGGGACCTGATCTAGTCCACCAATCAATGGAGAAGGTTAAAGTCATAAAGATAGGTTGAAGACTGGACAGATTCACCAGAAATCTTATACCGATATGAGGAGAAGAGACTTAGAGTTCGGGGTAAATGATTGGGTGTACTTGGAAGTGTCACCAAATGAAGGGTGTCTTGAGATTCGGGAACAAGGGGAAATTTAGCCCTTGCTATTGTAACACCCCACATCTTAAATGTACTAGTCTTACGCATATGAAACATGATATGGTGGGGTCCAATCAGCACACATTTTTATAGGTGCTTGAATTTCAAATTAGAGGGTTTTATGTATGTCTAACGCTCAAGATGACCGAGTGTAGATAAGTATTAAGTCAAATTGAGGAGATCGCAACCTCAAATGAAGTGAACGAAGTGAGGTTCTTGTAGGACTTGGGAAGCTAGCAGATGAGTCACCTATGTGCTTAGCTTAACTAGGCTAGGTAGACGGAGACGAGGCCCAACACCGAATTTGTTCAAGTCCGATAAAGAATAAACCCCGAGTTAAGGGTGTAACTTGGGCTCATGGTTTAGCATTATAAAGGGACTATACAGGCAGTCCAAGATGAATAAGAAAAGGGTCAAATTACATTCACAACCCACTTCACAAATAGGGCCAAAACTAAGTGAAACTAAAAAGGGAAATTAGTTGCAAAGCCCATCCAATTGAAACCCAATAAGGCCCAAGTGAAAGGGCAAAGTAGGTGCATCAACACCTTTAAAAAATGTGGTTGAAAACACAAGAGAAAGTCGGTTTAAAGTGTCCCTTTAAAAAGGGATTAAAAACTAGCTCTTTAAGTCATTTTAGACTTGGAAAAATTTCATCTTTCACAAGTTCATTTGCTGCTCTCTCTTTCCATTACAAAGCAGCCACAACAAGACTTTAGGGTTCTTGGAGAATCCCTACTCCTTGGAGGTTAAGGTAAGTAAGAATACCTATGTATTTAGTGTAATTTTTCCATGAAAAACATGAAGAGTATGGTGGTTATGCTTGTGTAGGAATTTTGGACAGTATGTGTTCCAAAGATTATTGTGCACTTTTCTTGTTTATTATGAGGCTTTTCTCTTCTTGGTTGGCTGGATTATGAAATAATATTTATGTTTTTAAAAAGGTTTGGTTCTGTAGTGATGTAAGAAGGGTGCTACACCATTTATATCTTCTGTAAAAAATGAGTTCTTGTATAATATCTTAATGGTGCTCTTGGTAGAAACTTGTGAGCGGATAATTGGAGATTGTTGTCTCACATTTTCTCTCTACTTTCGGACTGTTTTTGGAATTTTTAAAGACTGTTCTTATATGTAAATATGTTGAGCACAGTTTGGTTGAGGTTGAAACAGATTTGGAATTTTTGACGTCGAAATGTAGCGAGAGGACGTAATGTTACGTTGCCTACTTGCGTGTTGTGTAGAGTTGTTGTATGTTGTACTTTATGAGCTCTTGTAACACTATTATGGGACTAAAACAAGATGGATATGACATGTATATGAGAATGTGTATCAGAAAATATAATTAGGAGTGGAAAAGTTGAAAGAGTACTCTTTGGTTGATAATTACGAGCTTGCTGCCCGGATATTATTTTTTGGGTGGAATTGGACTACCAAGATGTGTTTATTAGCTGATAACACTAGTTTTATCACCTACGATATCGTAGATAAGCATTAGGAGGAAAAGGATACTACTTCGAGATAATAATGACGTAGTACAATGAGGTATGTAAGGCTACTCATTTTCGTATTATTTGGCATGAATCTAGGTTATTCCTTAGCACATAAAGGCATTTACAAACTCTGAAATAACTAATTACCGTGTCTCCACTCTTTAACATGTTCATATGCTCCCATACATAGCCATTGTTAATTCTGCATGCATACTTAGATACCAAATATACATAAGTTCCTTTTTACTAAGTAAAGTCCATGTGTTATTTAATCTCTTATCCATTTCATTAGTTGTGTAAATCTCTTTTCATTGTGGTATTCTCTTGCATGGTTGTTTATATGTCACATGTCATGTCTATATTCCTACAGCTCTAAATGTTATGACCACCAAGAGTATCATCCAAAAATAAATAAAAGATTAATTGAAGTTGCTTATTGATGGGTGGTATCCTAGGGGTGGAAGAATCGCCTAGCATGGGTCGATCCCATATTACGGCGGGTATCCCAGGGGTGAAAGGAAAGCCTAGCATGGGTAGATCCCGATATTGATTTACCACTGATCAGCTAGTCATTTACATGATATATATTGTGCACAGGTTATATAGTAAAGAAAGGTAAAGCAATAAAAAGGACATTAAGTACATGATTCCATAGTATGACTAAAGGTGGTCTTTTATCTTTACACACTAGTGTGTGATTTCATTTGAGTTCTTTTTTCATATATGGTACTTCTTGCCTTACATATTCAATACATTATCTCGTACTGACATCCTTTACGGGGGACCTACATGTCATGTTACAGATACAGGAGCTACTAGATCTCCCCAGTAGGAGTACAGGACTTCCAGATGTTGTTACTGAGCTCCAGGTTGCTTCGGGGCTTTGTGTATGTACAACTTATATTTTTTATTGTATAGTTGGTCATGAGGTAGGGCATGTCCCAACCCATATAGATTTTATTCCTTACCTAGAGGCTTTGTAGACTATGTAAAAGAAAGTGCGGTCAAGTGTCGTACTTTAGACATCGTGGCTCCAAGGGCCTAGTCATATGCATTTGCTTTTGGCTTGTTAATATTTTCTATTTATTTTGTGAAAGCATGGTTAATATGGAAACCTCTTATAATGTTCATAGTAGGTGCATAGTTATATGTTGATTCTCCCGAGCCTTATCAGCAATGGGTGTCAGTCCGCCTTAATGGGACTTCGGGCGTGACAAAAGTGGTATCAGAGCAGGTCGTCTTAGAGAGTCTACAAAGTCGTATCTATGTAGAGTCTTGTTTATAGATGTGTTGTGCACCACCTTTATAAACATGAGGCTAAAGGACATTTAGAAGTTGTAACCTTCTTTTAATTTTTTAACATCGTGCCGTAGAGCTAAGTATTGTAGGTGGATTGTATCTAACCTCTAAATCATTTTATACAGCGAGTATGCTAGAAATAAGGAAAAGTAAAGGCAAAGGGAAGGAAGTAGAAGTGGTAGTTGGTGTACCCAGTCGGGTGAGACAACGAAATAAGGCCCAAGATGAGTCTCTGTCACAAACATCTCCAACTCTTCTAGCTCCTGATGAACCAGGAAGTAGTGAAACTCCCCCAGAACCATCTAACGACACTACCGTGCAGGATCTGAGAAATGCGGTCCAACTATTGACTCGTATAGTTGCTGGAAAAAGTCAAAGACAAGAAGGTCCAGTTACAGGCGCAGGTGGTGCAAATAGGGCAGCTAGCACGAGGATATGTGACTTCCTTAATTTGGACCCTCCATTTTTTACCAGGTCAGATCCTAATGGGGATCCACAAGACTTCATCGATCAGATCCAACGCACTTTGGATGTTATGCATGTAAGTGGTACAGAAGCTGTGGAGCTAGAAACATATAGATTGAAGGGTGTGGCTATATTGTGGTATGAAGCTTGAAAGCAATCTAAGGGTATAGATGCGCCTCCGACTACCTGGAAGGAGTTCAAAGGGGTATTTCTTGACCATTACTTGCCATTAGAGATACGAGAGGCCCGGGCAGATCTGTTTTCGAATCTCCACCAAGGGAATATGAGCGTGAGGGCCTGGCCAAGTATGCTCCTAATGTAGTTACTTCGATGGCAGATAGAGTTCATCGATATATGGATAGGTTGGATTCGTATCTAGTTAAAGATTGTACCATTGCTTCTTTGAATAAAGATATGGATATAACGAGGATGCAAGAATTTGCACAAAAACTAGAGGATCAGAGGCAAAGAAGAAGGACACAAGAGTTAGAAAGGGGGCAGTCCAAGAGGGCAAAATCTACAGGGCAGTTTATACCGTCCCAAGGTGAGTTTAGGCCTCGGTTTTCTAATAAGTCGCCTAGGCCATCATCCTCCTACCCTGCAGTTAGTGCTCTACCACAGCTTCAAGGGTCTAAAGGTAATCAGTTTAGTCAAAGAAGTGAGGGCCAAGGTGCACGGACAACAGCATATTCGGCAAGCCAGCAAATTCCTCCTAGGCAGCCTTGCAAACAACCTGGGAGGATTCATTTAGGTATATGTCATGTTGGGACAGATGCTTGTTATTGGTGTGTTGTACCAGGGCATATGATGAGAGATTACCCAAGGAGACGTATGGGTGATATAGCACAACCTACTGGGTCAGTCGTTGCATCATCATCGTCAGTTTCTCCATAAGGTAGGGGTCAGCAAACACCTGCAGGTCATGGTAGAGGTGGTAGAGGGGCAGCTAGCTCTAGCGGAGCCCAGAATCGTACTTACGCTCTGGGAGTCGGCAAAATTTGGAAGCTTCACCCGATGTGGTCACAGGTACATTGTCCATCTTTTCACATAATGTGTATGCATTAATTGACCCTGGTTCTATATTATCATATATCACTCCACTAGTTGCTGGGAAGCTTAAGAGAACACCTAAATTATTGAACAAGCCATTTGAAGTGTCTACACCAACCGATAAATTTATTATAGCTAGAAGGGTCTATTATAACTGTGTAGTAACTATTTGTGACCGTGCCACATTGGCTGACCTTATTGAGCTGGAAATGATGGAATTCGGTGTTATAATGAGTATGGATTGGTTAGCTTCTTGCTATGCCACTGTGGATTGCCGAACTAAGAGAGTGTATTTCAACTTTCCGAATGAGGCGGTCCTTGAATGGGAAGGCAATGTTGAGGCACCAAAAGGTAAGTTTGTTTCCTATTTTAAGGCAAGGAAGATGACGTCAAAGGAATATATATGTCATCTAGTTATAGTGAGGGACATAGAGGTAGAATTACCAACTCTTCAATCTGTTCCAATAGTGAATGAATTTGTTGATGTTTTTCCTGAAGAGCTTCCAGGTTTACCTCCAGAACGAGAAGTAGATTTTGGTATTGACTTACTTCCAGGCACTCAACCTATTTCTATCCCTCCATATAGAATGGCCCCGACAGAATCACATGAATTAAAGGAGCAACTAAAAGACTTGCTAGAGAAGGGTTTTATAAGACCTAGTGTGTCCCCTTGGGATGCACCAGTGTTATTTGTACGTAAAAAGAATGGCACCTGAGAATGTGTATTGACTACCGGCAATTGAATAGGATGAAAATTGAGAAAAACTACCCCCTCCCCAGGATTGATGATTTATTTGATCAGTTACAGGGTGCCAAATGCTTTTCGAAAATTGATTTGAGATCAGGTTATCACCAAGTGAGCGTGAGGGAGAAAGATACACCCAAGACAGCCTTTAGGACACGCTCTGGTCACTTTGAATTTCTTGTTAAGTCATTTGGGATGACAAATGCACCAGCAGTTTTTTATGGATTTAATGAATAGGGTATTCAAGCCATTCTTGGATGTATTTGTGATAGTATTTATAGATGATATTTTGGTAAATTCAAGATCAAAAGAGGACCATGCAAATCACTTATGACAAGTATTATAAATTCTTCGTGATCGACAATTGTACGCCAAGTTTTCCAAATGTGAATTTTGGTTAAAATCAGTGGCATTCTTGGGTCATATTGTATCCAATGAAGGAATAAGGGTTGATTCATAAAAGATAATGGCGGTGAAAGATTGGCCAAGGCCAACAACACCTACAGAAGTTTGAAGCTTCCTCGGGTTAGCAGGTTATTACAGAAGGTTTGTTGAGGGTTTTTCTTCTATTTCTGCACCCTAATAAAGTTGACACATAAGGCGACCAAATTTCAATGGAATGATGCATGTGAAAGGAGCTTCCAAGAGTTGAAAAGCAGGCTAACTTTTGCACCTGTGCTAGTGCTTCCAGAAGGCACAGAAGGGTATTCGGTGTATTGTGATGCTTCAGGGGTTGGCTTAGGGTGTGTACTGACACAACATGATAGGGTAATTGCTTATGCCTCAAGACAACTGTGATTGCATGAGAGAAACTACCCAACACATGACCTTAAGCTAGTAACTGTTGTGTTTGCCTTGAAAATATGGCGCCACTATTTGTACGGGGTTCACGTTGACATATATACCGATCATAAGAGCCAAAAGTACATCTTTAAACAGAAATACCTAAATGTAAGACAAGGGAGATTGCTGGAGCTAATAAAGGATTATGATGTTGATATACTATACCATCCGGGGAAAGCAAATGTGGTAGCCGATGCTCTGAGTCGTAAGGCAATTGTGAATACAGGTGATCAGACCGTGATAAGTCAAGGAGTCACTAAGGATCTACGTCAACTAGCCAACCTGGGAGTTTGCCACATTGAAACTCCAAAGAAAGGGGTTGTTGTGCATAATGCTGCAGAGTTTTCATTGGTAATGGAGGTAAGAGAAAAGCAATACAAGGATCCTGTTCTACGGCGACTTAAGAAGAAAGTGGGTCAAGGCACGATGAAAGGCTTAGAACTTTCCCAAAATGGAGTACTTTATTGCCAAAATAGATTATATGTTCCTAATATTTATGGACTAAGAAGGAGGATAATGGAAGAAGCCCATCATTCAAGATATTCCATCCATCCAAGATCAACTAAGATGTGTCATGCCTGAAGGGAATGTTTTGATGGGGAGGCATGAAAAAGGACCTTGCAGAATTTGTGGCTCAATGTCCGAATTACCAACAAGTTAAGGTAGAGCACCAAAAGCTGGGAGGTTATATGCAATGTATAGAGCTTCCAATGTGGAAGTGGGATATGATTAATATGGTTTTTGTTACTGGCTTGCCTCTCTCATTTCAGAAGTTTGACTCCATATGGGTGATAGTTGATAGACTCACAAAGTCAGCACACTTCTTTCCAGTTAAGAGTGATTATACAATTGAAAAGTATGCAAAGTTATACCTCAAAGAGATAGTTAGGCTACATGGCGTCCCAATCTCCATTATATCTGATTGGGGAGCTCATTTCACTGCAATGTTTTGGAAATCCTTCAAAAGGAGCTTAGGGACACAAGTGAATTTAAGTACATCTTTCCACCCTCAAACAGATGGTCAAGTAGAACGCACCATTCAAACACTCGAAGATATGTTGGTGGCTTGTGCATTGCACTTCAAAGGTAGTTGGGTGGACCATTTTCCACTTATTGAATTTGCCTATAATAATAGCTACCATTCAAGTATCAAGATGGCACCTTATGAAGCTTTGTATGGAAGGAAATGTAGATAACCAATAGGATGGTTTGAAGTGTGTGAGACCACCTTGCTTGGTTCAGATCTAGTCCAACAAGCCATGGAAAAGGTCAAGGTAATACTACAACAGTTAGAAAAAGTCGAAGATTGGGTATTCTTAAAGGTGTCCCCAATGAAAGGTGTTACGAGATTTGGTAAGAAAGGAAAACTAAGCCCACGTTACATAGGGCTATATAAGATTATTAAAAGGTTTGGATAGGTTGCGTATGAATTAGAGCTACCCCAGGAGCTTTCAATGGTTCATCCAGTTTTTCAAGTCTCAATGCTTCGAAAATGCATAGGTGACCTATCTCATATCACCGCTATTGAAGATATGCAGGTTACAGAAGATCTCACCTATGAAGAGGTACCTATTGCTATCCTAGATCGTCAAGTTAGAAATCTAAGGAATAAGGAAATACCTTCTAGAAAGGTACTTTGGAGGAACCAACAAGCAGAAGAGATGACATGGGAGGCTGAGGAAGAAATGAGATCTAAGTGCGCTTATTTATTTGAAGCTAAAGAGGAAGTTCAAGATGCAGAGTTGGGGCATTAAGAGATATGTAAGTTTGAATTCTTATTATGTTGTCAAAAGTTTGTTTACATGAAAGTTTAAACTTATATGACCTATCCTATTTATGCTAACATTCGGGGATGAATGTTCCTAAGGGGGGAGGATGTAACACCCCACATCTTACATGTACTAGTCCTACACATATAAAACAAGATATGGGGGGGGTCCAATCAGCACACATTTTTAAAAGTGCTTGAATATCAGATTAGAGGGCTATATGTACGTCTAACGCTCAAGATGACCGAGTGTAGATAGGTTTTAAGTCAAATTGAGGAGATCGCGACCTCAAATGAAGTGAAAGAAGTGAGGTTTTTGTGGGACTTAGAAAGCTAGCAGGTGAGTCACCTATGTGCTTAGCTTAACTAGGCTAGGTAGACGGAGACGAGGCCCAACACCGAATTTGTTCAAGTCCGGTAAAGAATAAACCCCGAGTTAAGGGTGTAATTTAGTTCCATGGTTTAGCATTATAAAGGGATAATATAGGCAGCCCAAGATGAATAAGAAAATAGCCAAATTACATTCACAACCCACTTCACAAATAGGGCCCAAACTAAGTGAAAGTAAAAAAGGAAAACTGGCTGCAAAGCCCATCCAATTAAAACCCAATAAGTCCCAAGTGGAAGGGCCAAGTAGGTGCATCACCACCTTGACAAAATGTGGCTGAAAACACAAGAGAAAGTCGGGTTAAAGTGTCCCTTTAAAAGGGATTAAAAACCAGCTCTTTAAGTCATTTTAGACTTAAAAACATTTCAGCTTTCACAAGTTTATTTGTTGCTCTCTCTTTCCAATTACAAAGCAGCCACAATAAGACTTTAGGGTTCTTGGAGAAGCTCTACTCCTTGGAGGTTGAGGTAAGTAAGAATACCTATGTATTTAGTGTAATTTTTCCATGAAAAAATGAAGAGTATGCTAGTTATGCTAGTGCAGGAATTTTGGATAGTATGTGTTCTAAAGATTGTTGTACACTTTTCTTATTTATTATGAGGCTTTTCTCTTTTCGGTTGGCTGGATTATTAAGTAATATTTATGTTTTTAACAAGGTTTGGTTCTGTAGTGATGTGAAAAGGCTGCTGCACTATTTTTATCTTTCGTAAAAAGTGAGTTCTTGTATAATATCTTAATGGTGCTCTTGGTAGAAACTTGTGAGCGGATAATTGGAGATTATTGTCTCACATTTTCCCTCTACTTTGGGACTGTTTTGGGAATGTTTTACGACTGTTTTATATTTAAATATGTTGAGGACAGTTTGGTTGAGGTTGAAACAGATTTGGAATTTTCGACGTCCAAATGTAGCGAGAGGACGTAATGTTACGTTGCCTCCTTTCGTGTTGTGTAGAGTTGTTGCATGTTGTGCTTTATGAGCTCTTGTAACACTAATATGGGACCAAAACAAGCTAGATATGGCATGTGTATGAGCATGTGTATTTGAAAATATAATTAGGAGTGAAAAGGTTGAAAGAATACTCTTTGGTTGATAATTAGGAGCTTGCTGCCCGGATATTATTTTTTGGGTGGAATTGGACTCCCAAGATGTATTTATTAGCTGATAACACTAGTTTTATCACCTACTATATTGTATATAAGCATTTGGAGGAAAAGGATACTACTCCGAGGTAATAACGACGTAGTACAACGAGGTATGTAATGCTACTCATTTTCGTATTATTTGGCATGAATCTAGGTTATTCCTTGGCACATAAAGGCACTTACAAACTCCGACATAACTAATTACCGTGCCTCCACTCTTTAACATGTTCATATGCTCCCATACATAGCCATTGTTAATTCTGCATACATACTTAGATACCAAATATACATGAGTTCCTTTTTACTAAGTAAAGTCCATGTGTTGTTTAATCTCCTATCCATTTCATTAGTTGTGTATATCTCTTTTCATTGTGGTATTATCTTACATGGTTGTTTATATGTCACATGTCATGTCTATATTCCTACAGCTCTAAATGTTATGACCACCAAGAGTATCATCCAAAAGTAAATAAAATATTAATTGAAGTTGCTTATTGATGGGTGGTTCCTAGAGGTGGAAGACTCACCTAGCATGGGTCGATCCCATATTACAGGGGGTATCTCAGGGGTGAAAGGAAAGCCTAGCATGGGTCGATCCCGATATTAATTTACCACTGATCAACTGGTCATTTACATGATATATATTGTGCACAGATTATATAGTAAAGAAAGGTAAAGTAATAAAAAGGACATAAAGTACATGATTCCATAGTATGACTAAAGGTGGTCTTTTATCTTTACACACTAGTGTGTGATTTCATTTGAGTTCTTTTTTCAAATGCAGTACTTCATGCCTTACATATTCAGTACATTATCTCATATTGACATCCCTTACGGGGGACCTGCATTTCATGTTGCAGGTACAAGAGCTACTAGATCTCCCCAGTAGGAGTACAGGACCAGCTGTTGTTATTGAGCTCCAGGTTGCTTAGGGGCTTTGTGTGTCTAGAGCTTATATTTTGTATTGTATAGTTGGTCATGAGGTGGGGCTTATCCCGACCCATATAGATATTGTTCCTTACCTTGAGGCTTTGTAGACTATGTAAAGTAAAGTGTGGTCAAGTGTCGTACTTTAGACATCGTGGCTCCAACAGCCTAGTAATATGCATTTCCTTTTGGCTTATTAATATTGTCTATTTTTTTTTGTGAAGGCATGTTGAATATGGAAACCTCTTATCATGTTCATAGTAGATGCATAGTTATATGTTGGTTCTCCCAAGCCTTGTCGGTAATGGGTGCCAGTCCGCCATAATGGGACTTTGGGTGTGACAGTTATATCGGTCCTTACCAGATTGTGAAGAGGATTGGGAAGGTTGTTTATGAGTTAGAGTTGCCTTCCTAGTGAGACACAATTCATCTTGTGTTCCATGTCTTGCTGTTGAAGAAGTGCTTGGGATATCCTGCCTTGGTGATCCCTTTTGAGAATATTGGAGTGAAGGATATCTTGTCCTACAAAGAGATTCCGGTCCTAGTACTTAATCGTCAGGTTCGCAAGTTGAGAACCAAAGAGATCGCCTCAGTCAAAGTCCTGTGGAGAAATCAATTCATTGAGAAAGCCACATGGAAAGCTGAGGAAGAGATGAGAGACAAATATCCGCACCTATTCGTGCCCAATGATGAGGACGTTTAAGGTTATTTCCTTACCCTTGACTAAAATTAATTGATCAATTCTTGAGTCGATATGTCTATTCTTAAGTCTGAGTAGAGTTGATTGAGATTGATGAGGAGTCGAGAGTTTGATGATTGAGTGAGTGTTGAGATAAGTCTTGAGTCTATTCATGCCTTGACGTCTACATCATTCTAACTCTGCGCAAAGTTTCCACCCGTGATATGAGTTAATACCCCCGGATCACTTACACTACCCCCAATATCTGGCTGCATTTTCCAACGGAAATGAAATATTACTACCGAAATAGGTTCTTGTTCCGGCGGTTGATCTTTAAGCATCTTTAGTTGTTGGTGTAAGCGTGTTAGCGAGGCTAGACAGATTAGAGTTAAGCCCATTAATCATACTTGAGTTGCCAACCCTTTTTTCAAGGAACTCTCTAACACCTCAGCTCACTGTATTTTACATAGCCTTCGAGGATAAATGATCCTAAGGGGGGAGATGATGTAACTCCTGATAAAATTACAAAAATATCCCTAGAGGAGAGGTGCACATAACATGTCTTCCCATGCTTTCATGGCAAATCTGTGAATGGATTTGTGATCAACATGGTTGATTTTTACTGCAACCAAATCAAAAAATAATTTTTTGATGCTAAAACACGAACCAGTGAGGGTGTGCGACAGGTGTGCGGTGCGCACCTACAACGGACCAACACTTGGTTTTATTCCAAAAAGTTTCTACGGGATTGAAAATCTTGTTCGAAGAATTTTTATTAAAAAACATCAAAATTTGACACTGTTCACGTCGCGGACTCCATGTTCCGAGATGGACTTTTTTGAATTTTGTGAGGGGCATTCCAGACCTTTCCAAACCCTTCCTAGGCCCAAATCATGATCAAAATAAGTCGTTTTAAGCATAAAAAGGTTTTTAAACCCTATTCCAAGTTCTTTTAAGTCATTGAAGAAGACTAGGGCTTGAGACAAGAGAAGAGGAACGTGAAATTGGAGAGTTCAAGGAAGAATTCTTGAAGTTTGATTGTTAAAGCTTCACACCAGGTATGCAAGGCTAAACAAAAGCATGAGATTATTCTCTCATATGCCCCATAGATGGTCATAGAAAAGTCGAGAGTCTAATGATTCTACATGTATAGTTCTTGATGGTTTTCTTGAAATTTTGCATATATACTACATGTATTTTCATGTGTTAATGATCATTATAAACTTGTTTTCTTAAATCAAACCCTATATGTTAATTTGTGAAAGCATGCATGAATGAACCTAGGGATGGAGTCTAGATCCTTGACTTAAGTGTGTTGATGATAATCTTGATGTGAGTATGAGGTTGAGATACTTGAGCTTGATGATCCTATGAGTCTTCATAATTGAATTCTTGAGTTCTGTCTAAATGACTTCTTCTAAATGATGATCTGAGTCATTGAGTTCTTAAAAGGGAAAATTGAGTTAATTGAGATAAGTTAAAGTCCCTGAATACAATAGATGACTTTAGAGTTTGAGTTAATGAGTTCATGAGAGTCTCCATGAGGCTAATTGAGTTGATGAGAGTCTCTATGAGACTAATTGAGATGAGAAGGAGTCTTATAAGCATTGAGTCTTGGGAGGAGTATTAAGCACCAAAATGGGTAAGAGTAAGTCTTGCTCACACTCATTAACTATGTCGCGAAGCGTAGGATGAGGATGGAACCATTACATCACATGGTCCCTTCTTGTAGAGGTAAGGTTTCTGAAACAATAGAGGATTTGTGGAGGCTAGATTCCTTATGGATTATACTGCGTTCCTTACCTTGCAAATATGGAATGGTTGTGGCAACATCAGTATGAGTGTTTCACAATCATTGGCTCATAAGTAACTATTGTTGGATAAGAGAAACTCCCAGAAAGTTCCCATATTGAGTACTCTAAGTCGGGTTGTGTTCCATTATGCCCCGTTTACTAGGACTTTACCCTAAAATTCATTTCATAAGTACAACTTTCTAGATAACACAAAAATTCACATAATTCCCAGATAATCCAACCAATAGCCATTCCCACAGTCCCAATAAATCACCAATAACCCGAGGTCATTATACACATGCTCAACTCAATATAATAATTGCAACCCATAAAAATGACTTGGAGGGTCATTACAACCTAAGGGGTCCTTATATAAAGCCTCCTTCTCATAACTATGTGCCAAACATAGGTTCATGTTTATGCTCCTTTATGGATTATTATGTTCATGTAAATCCTCTCTTAAATGGGAGGTATCCTGTAAGGTGAGGTTGCTTCTCCAAAATGGGAGGTATTTCATAAGGAGGAGTATGGTCTACCTTTGGCAACTCCAGTATAGAGAGAACATCGGAATTCCATGTAATAGCTCACATGGTCTTATATGTCCGCCGAGGTCCTATCCTCGTTATGTTTAAGTATTATAGAATTCATGCATCATGGATTTAAATCATATTATTATGATATTCTTTCTTATATACTTCTTTCTATATATATATATATGTGTGTGCCCTTGTCATCTAATATTGATTTGCAGGTTATCATGCTCATAAGCATTGCATGCCCCCATATTTAGTACATTCAAACGTACTAATGCGTATTTTTTTCTTACATGATCTGACCATGTAGGGACCGGATACTATCCTTATCTACCTCTTCATGGCTAGATTGGATTTGTGAGATTCGCTAGTGGTGAGTCCTTTATTCCAAGGGGAAGACCCACCTTCTATCTACCTACTTATGTTATGGCTTTCTTATGTCTTTTATTTTAAGGGTGAGCTCGGGACATGTCTTGGCCCCGTCCTATCTTATAACTTAGAAGCATTATTAGACGTCATGTAAACTCTATATATGAGCTTATTATATGTGATACTTGTTGCTCATGGAGATAATGCTTATGTCTTATGTTATGACAAGATAATGAAAGTTGAAAGTCCTAAGTCCCCACTGCCATAGCGTGAGTCATATGATCCCGCCCCTTATAAATTGTTTGTTGAATCTGTGATGGCAAGTCCCATGCTCCCTATCCCTATAGATTGAGTCCCGAATTTCTGTCCCTCAGACTTACGTATTGAATAGTATGATAATGTGTCCCATATCCCTTATCCCATAGCTTAAGTCATATACCCTTATCCTTAGTATCACTTATTAATGTTCGAAATGTGCATCCGAACCGATGATGTGTAAATGGATACTATAAGGCTTGTTTGGGGACTTTCAAATTCTCATTCGCCATATCACTCCTAGGTCATATGCTCAGGTCGTAACATACATAGTTAGGTACATGATTAATTATGATGTTATGTTACCTCAAAGCATATTTTAAATGATGCATTGGTTACTCATCATCTTGAGCTTATATCCTTATTATGATTATGCATATCACCTATTATAATATTATGATTCAATTTTTTGCATTGCATCCCATACAATAGTTCACTCAAAGTACTAATGCATATTGTACCGACATGATATCACCATGTAGGGGCCGACGTTCCTCCTCCTTCGACACGTGGCTAGATTTCAGACGTTTGAGGACTAGTG
This sequence comes from Solanum rostratum, assembly GCA_029948455.1. Taxonomy (NCBI): domain Eukaryota; kingdom Viridiplantae; phylum Streptophyta; class Magnoliopsida; order Solanales; family Solanaceae; genus Solanum; species Solanum rostratum. The sequence continues at coordinate 27,966,042 of CM057047.1, forward strand.
GATTGGCAAAACCTCTAGTTCAAGTACTACACCTTTTCCCTTCATGCTTGATATATTAAGACGTTTGATTCTCTTAAGTTGTGTTTTTTTGCTGCTTATACTTGAGGGTGAGCTTTGAACATATCTTAGCCCCCGCCACATCTTTACTTAGATGGATTGTTGGATAAAATATATGAAAATTTATGTTGGTTTCGTTTCATGGACTTTATGTTGAGATTTTCCTTAGTTCTGCTTCCCCATTTTTAATTCCTCTTTTATTTATGATCAATAACTATGAATATTTAATGAATGCTAAGAGGCTTAGATAAGGTGCCTTCGAATTCCTTATTCGCCATGTTACAACTAGACCCTAGGCTTGGGTCGAGACAATATCATTAGATCCTTGGCTAATGTTATTAAGTTCCTTGCAAGTGAAATAAATTTGAACCTTAAGGTTATCCATAACTTTCCTCTAACTCATTCCATAAATCAGTTGTTGTTTGAGAGTAAATAACACTTTTTGAGATATCTTTACTGAGGGAGTTCAATAACCAAGCAATGATCATGTCATTACATCTTATCCATTGTCTATACAAAGGTGAGTTCTCATATGGAATTTACGGATTTACCATTTATAAAACTTAACTTGTTTTCGGTTGAAAGGGATATTAAAATCCCTTGTTTACGATTTTCATAGCTTGTTCCATAAAAAATAATATTAGTTAGATTCATACCAAGTGAATTGAAGTTGTTAAATGATATAGATGATTAGTATTAATAATTTGATTTTCTGTTATCAAACTTGTAGCTATCGGAAGAATTGGAGCATTCTATGTTGCCTTTTTTATAATGAGCTTTTAAGGATGAAAAAGAGCTTTTGGAAAAAAAATAAGAAAAGAATAACGAAAAATATAGTCTCTAGCTTGAGTGCTCTAACACCATGAAAAAGTTCTCGAAAAGAACACGCTAGATGGATTTTTTTAAACAATTTTTTTTCTTGTATTTCTTCACTGTCATATCTCAAATGTACACTCTACATTTATACACTACCAAGAGTATTCTTTTAAGAAGTACTTGAAATCGTAGAAGTTTCATAGTACAAGAATATTCTCTTAGTTCAGGAATATTCTTATAGCACGAGGCTTGCAACTAGTAAATGGACCCAAAATCAAAAGATAATGCTTAGTGGAAAATATTAGCCCAATGATCCAGTATCCGGGTCCAATAAGTACTTCATCCGACGAGATTCTTGGTCCTTGTAAAGAGAACATATGTATCCTAAAATCTCTATATTCATTCCTTGATACTCCAATTTTTGAATAGTAACAGACAAGAGCTAAAATGGCAAGCGACGAGTAAAATGAAAAGAGAAAGAAGAATATTACGAAGAAGAAGAAGAAGACACAAAATAATCATTTTTTTCTCAAAAGCGGAAAAATAGTATTTTCTTAGGCTTCCTTTTTTTTTTTTTTTTGTTCATCTAGAATTTTATAAGTATGAACAAAATATCAACTTAAACACTTAAGAACATCACCACATATAATTCAATGTCTCTCGATCCTTAATTACATCATTGTCGCTTGCACTCAATTAAAATAACTTGAATCACAACAATTTAATTTTCAAAAAAAATTCATCTTTATTTAGTCTCATCTAAGTCTTAAGTCTTAAAATTAAAAAATGTGACAACTTTGACCTTTGAAGGTCAAAGTGGTTACTAATTAAAAGTTAAGTAAGATTAAGTTAATTAGGGACTAAAGAGAACATTTTAAAAACTTTAAAAACAACTTTTTAAAATTGAAAAATTGCTACAACTTTTTAAAAACGCTTTTTGAAAAAGATATATCTTCCCAATACAACTCTTCTCCTTCCCCCTTCACTTTGTTCCTGTGCGAATGTGACCAACCCACCGCGCCAAAAAAGGTCTTTTCTTTATTTTTCTTCACTGCATCATGTCCTCGTTGCCATCTTCGCTGCATCCTTGTCATCGGGAACTTCAGTGCTTCCTCTGGGTAAGTGCATTTTTAAAATCTAATATTATTTTTAATTTTTTCTCATTTATGTGTTTTTTTTGTAAAAGTGGAATTGGCCGCGATGGCTTTGTTAAAAAGTAGTTTTTAGGATGTTTTTTATTTTTCTTGTAAAAGTGATTAATTTAGGCTTTGTGTGATCTACTTGGGTAGGGTTGTTCTTGTTGGTGTTCTTTGATTTGTTGTACTATTTGAAGATGATTTTCGAGTATGGATGTTGTTGTTGTTGTTTAATTATTGTTGTTATACTTTTTGTGAGAAAGATATTTGGTTGGTTGATTGATTTCGAGTAATGGTTGGTTACTCGATTTTAAAGTATTGGCAATAATTGTTGAGGTACTTACAACAGCTGTTATGGTTGTTGTTTTTGTTTCATTTTTGTTATGCGTTATGTGAGAAAAACGTATTGCATGCCCAATTTCTAATTGGGTAGAGTTATTCTTGTTGGTGTTCTTTTATTTGTACACTCTTTGAAGATAGATTATGGGGTATGTGTGTGTTGTTGTTTCATTTTTGTTGTTGTACTCTTTGTGAGAAAATGTTTGGTTGGTTAGGAGATTTTCTTTAAGCGCCATTGTTTTCCTGCATGGCATCATTGGTTTGGTTTACCATCTACAATTGTTGTTATTCGTGTCTTTATTATATTGTGCATTAACCCTTTTAATGCAGGTGATAGGTTTCTTTGTTATTACATACTAGTTCGATTTCTCTCACCCAGTCGGTTGAGCCTACTGGGTACATTTCAGTGTACTCACCCCTACTTTGTTTCCTCCCTACAGATCGTGCATAGGGTTCAGGACAGAGTAGTTGATCATTCCATCTGAGTATTATTGATACCATCCAGATCTCAACAACGAGGCTTAGACTTTGAGTCGATGTGGATTTTTGGGTCCTCGTTTTATTTTCTAATCTCTCAAACTATGTATCAAATATTGTGAGACAGTATTGTATTTGTTTTTGAGAAGTTGTATTTACCCTTCAGTACTGTTTTAGATGCTCTTGTACTCATGACTCCAGGTTTTGGGAGATTTCTTATGTCTTTTGAGTTTATTTCTGTTTTATTTATCCTTCTTTAGTTGCGAACTATTTTGGGTCGTGATAAGTTTGGTATCAGAGCTCTAGGTTCGTTGGGCTCATGAGTCAAGAGTAGGATGTCTAGTAGTCTCACGGATCAGCTTGTAAACGTCCACACCTATCTTCGAGAAGCTACAGATGCTTTTTAGGAAAAGTTTTCACATCTTGCTTCCATTCATGTTTTCCTTTGTATTACCTATTTTGAAAGTGTCTAATCTGCTCCTGCACAGATGCCAACTACTAGATCTCATCGATCAGTGGGAGAGCTAGAAGCAACTGATATAGCTCCTACTTGAGGTCGAGGTAGAGTTTAGGGTAGGACCAGGGGCAGAGGACATGTTAGAGGGGAAGCTCCAACTCGAGGGCAGACTAGATCGGCTTCTCTAGAGTATGTTCGTGAGATAGAGGGGCCTATGGATCGTATTTCATCACCTTCAGCCACAAAGACTACACCCTCGGTTCAAGAGTTACTTTTGAGGGTATTAGCAAGATTGGAGGAAGCTTCTCCAGCCCCATCTACTGTTGAGATATTGATTTTTCCCACAATGGTTGGTCCTTCTAGTGCTCAACCAGAGCCGGCTATAATTCATGCGGGTCCTTTTTCATCTCCAGTAGACCCTCCTGCGACTGTTATTACTCTACTTCAAGCATCTAAACCAAGTTTGGGTACTCAGTTTCAAAGTTTAGTTGTTGCTCCATCTATTGCACCTCCCTTGTTTGTGGTGTCACTATATTCTACTAGCCCATCCATGTCTACAGCGGAGTAGAAGAGCTTTGAGAGGTTTGTGCAGTTGGCTCCATTGTGATTTGATGACACTCCTGGCAATAGAGCTTATGATTTTCTATTAGAGTGCCAGGATTGGTTATGTAACCTGGCTATTCTTGAATCACATGGGGGTTTTCTACTCTTCATATAAGTTCACTGACCTTGCCAAGGAGTAGTAGAGGTCAGCGGTAGCTCGTCGACCTATTGAATCTCTAGCTATGACCTGGGGATAGTTCACCGAGATATATTTGGAGAGATTCATGCCCTACAACCACTGAGATGAGTTTGATAGGATACAGTAGGGATCTATGTTTGTTTCTGACTATGAGGCAAGATTTCATGCCTTATCCAGATATTCCTTGTGTAGCATCCTACTAAGTTCGAGAGGATTCGATGTTTTGCCTAGGGCTTGGCAGGGTATTTTCAAAAGGCTACGACTTCCTTGGTGTTGGCTGGAGGTACTTTCCAAAGTGTTGTGGATCACGCTTATATGATAGAGTGTATCAAGAAGGATAGATAGGATGGCGGGAAGAAGTTTCATCGACATGGATAGTTGTGGACACCCGCCACGGGACCAAGAGATTCAGAGGCAGGTCTATCAGGGCCGAGAAGTTCAGGCAGCTCTTCCAGCATCTGATAGTGTTAATAGATTAAGATCTACTCAGGTGGGTAGTGCACCCAAGCGTGGTGGCTTTTTAGGGCAGCCATCTCAGAGGTAAGAGACTAAGGCTTGCTATCATTGTGATGAGATTGGGCACTTGGCTCATCGTTGTCCTCATTGTATACCTCCTGCTCAAACTTCAGGTTCTCAGCCAGCTTGTCCAGCTCCATCACCGGTACCTAAGGACATACTTTAGGTTATGACAGGTGGTTCCTAAGGAGGTTGTGGTATATTGAGATGTGGTACTCGTGGTGGTCCACAAGCTAGTGGTGGGCGTGGAGTTTGCTATGTTGTACAAGATAGAGCTGAGACAGAGGCCTTTGATGCAGTTATCACAGGTATGGTTCCAGTATGCCACCGTGCAGCTTCAGTTTCATTTGATCCAGGCTCTACTTATTCTTATGTGTCAGCCTATTTTGCTTACGATATTGATATTATGTGTGAGCCGCTTGCTAAGTCTATTTGTGTTTCCACCCCGGTAGGTGAATCCTTAGTGGCGAATCAGGTTTATCGAGGTTGTGCTGTGACTTTTATGGGGAGAGATACTATTATTGATCTGATATTATTGGATATGGTTGATTTCAATGTGATTTTAGGTATGGATTGGTTGTCGCCTTATCATGCTATTCTTAATTGTCATGCGAAGACAGAGACCTTATTTTTCCCAGACTTACCTCAGTTGAGGTCCAGTTATCATCAGTTAAGAGTTCGGGAGCCGGACATCCCAAAGATAGCTTTCTGGACCCGTTATGGGCATTATGAGTTTGTGGTTATGTTATTCGGATTGACTAATGCCCCTGCTGATTTTATGGAGTTGATGAATTGAGTGTTCAAGACCTATTTAGACATCTTTGTGATTGTGTTCATAGATAATATCTTGTTTTATTCTAAAAGCAAGGCAAATCATGTTCAACATTTGAAGATTGTACTCCATAGACAAAGGAAGAAAGGTTGTATGCTAAGTTCTCAAAGTGCGAGTTTTGGCTTGAGTCTGTTGCATTTCTTGGCCATGTGGTGTCAAAAGAGGGTATTATAGTCGTTCCGGACAAGGTAGCAGCTGTTCTTGAGTGGGCTAGGCCTACTTTCGTGACTGATTTGGAGTTTCCTTGGTTTAACGGGGTATTATCAGTATTTTGTTCCGGGTTTCTCATCTATAGCAACTTCATTGACCAGATTGTCTCGAAAGGTTATAGCATTCTAGTGTTCGGATGATTATGAATTGAGCTTCCAAAAGCTCAATGATTTGTTGACTTCAGCACATATTCTTACCTTACCCGAGGAGGGAGTTCCATTTGTGGTACTTCGTGATGCCTATGGTGCGGGTTTGGGTGGTTATTGATGCAAAGGGGAAAGGTGATAGCCTATGTTTCTAGACAGCTGAAGGTGCATGAGAGGAACTACCCTACCCATGACTTGTAGTTGGCTACGGTTGTGTTTGTGTTGAAGTTGTGGCGACATTATCTTTTTTGGGTGCATAGTGAGATCTTTACCAATTACCGGAGTCTTAAATATATTTTTTCTCAGCCAAATTTGAACATTAGATAGCGTATGTGGTTGGAGTTATTTCTAGACTATGATATCTCTATTCTATATCACCCTAAGAAGGACAATATGATGGCAGATGCTTTGAGCTGAAAGCTACTAATATGGGCAGTCTGGCATTCCTGAGGACTAAGAAGAGGCCCTTAGCCTTAGAGGTTTAGTCGTTTGCTGGACAAATAGTTCATTTGGATATTTCTCCTCGTCATAGTATTTTGGTCTTTGTAGAGGCTAGATCTTCCTTGCCAAATCAGATATGTGCTCACCAGTTTGAGAACCCCAGATTATGCATGATTCTGACAAAGTGTTGAAAGGTGAAGCCAAGGTGGCTATTATTGATTCTGATCGTGTTTTGAGGTTAATGGTAGAGTTTATGTGCCTAAAGATGGGATCGGGTGAGATTGATAGCAGAGGAGGCCCATTGTACTAGATATTCCATTCATCCGGGTGTGACTAAGATGTACCATGATCTTAAATAACATTATTGGTGGTTTGGCATGAGAAGAGACATAGTTGAGCTTGTGGCCAAGTGTTTGAATTGCCAGCTATTGAAGTATGAGCATCAAAAGCCTAGTGAATCAATGCAAAGGATGCCCATTCTCGAGTGGAAGTAGGAGAGAGTGACTATGGACTTTATTACATGATTTCCCATGGCCTTGGGCAAGTGTGATTTAGTTTGGATGGTTGTTGATCGATTGACAAAGCCAGCACACTTCATGCCGATGAAGGCTAGCTATAGTGCGGAGCAGTTGGCTAGGTTATATATTCGGGACATTATCAGATTGCATAGTGTGCCAGTGTCTGTAGTATCAGGCAGAGGGTTTGTGTTTACTTCTCAGTTCAGGCGGGCTCTACAGCGTGGCTTGGGTTCTAGAATGGATTTGAGTTCAACTTTTCACCCTCAGACTGATGGTCAGTCAGAGCACACTATTCAAGTGTTGGAGGACATGCCTAAGGCTTGTGTTATTGATTTTGGGGTCCGATGGGAACAACACTTACTGTCGCACCCTATTTTTTCTCGTGAAAAGACGGGAACCTGGACGACGCCGTGGCAACGACTCTTTTGGGATTTTATTAAATTTGAAGAGTTGCCACCTAATGAATTAAGGTGCATTAGGACACTATTAAGGGTCTAAGTCACCAGAGAACGGGTAAGGGTTCAAGTTACCTCGAAGGGAAGGTGTTAAACACTCTTCGAGGTCCGTAAATGCGGGTCCCGACCGTACCTCGTATTTATGTGGGGGTTTAACAAGTAAGGGTCTCTATTTATTATTTTATTAATTCTACATGATAAAACATAGCGAGATAATTAAATAAATAAGAATAAATGAAATAATTAATTAATCTACCCCAACAAAATAAAATAAAAAGAGGAAATTAAACTTAAGCAAATTATTTATTTACTAGGATCAGTTACTCGGCTTTTAATTTCGGATTTAGCTTCACTTGGCTTATTTAAGCCTAAGGACAAAATCAAGGTTTGTCCTATTAAGCTGGAGTTTTACCATCATGTCCGAGGGTCCTATTTACCCCTACCCGTCCTAAGTTGGTTTATTAATTAATCTAAGAGCGCACTAAAAGAAATAAGAAATTCTAACGTGTCCTAAAGTGCCTAACGTCCCTTCCTATGGTGCAAAGGCATTGGACTTGCTATTTTGGTAAGGTTCTAGACTGAAATAGAATATAGGTTTCCTATAGGACCGCGTGTCAATACAAAACAAGTGATAGCACATAAAGTCTCATATAAGCCTCAAACTAACCAATATACATCATACAAACAAGAGGTGAAAGAAATCCAAACTTATTAAGTGCATGTAAAATAAATCCCACAGGAGAGATTTCTAAATGAGACAAATCAAAAGGACATGATCTTTTAAATGCAAAAATATAGATCCTTCTAAATAAAAACAAATAAATCCCAAAAACATGATTTCTAAATGTGACCAAAATAAATCCAGAATATGATTTCTAAATGCAACAAAAGTAAATCCTAGCACGTGATTTCTAAGTGTGACAAAAATAAATTCTAAACATGGTTTCTAAATGTGACAAAAATAAATCCTAAACATGACTTCTAAATGCAATAAAAGTAAATCCTAATACATGATTTCTAACTGTGACAAATATAAATCCTAAGACATGGTTTCTAAAAGAAACAAAAAAAATGAATTCTAATATATGATTTCTAATTCCATTATTGTGAAAAACTCTTTTAAGACTAAACATCATTTTAATAACTTTTGAGAAAGAGAAAAAAAAGTCTAAACTTAAATCACAAAATATTTCAAGAGAATTTATTTTTTAAAAAAAAACATAATAGCAAGACTTCTTAAAAATTCATAATTTTAAAATAAGATTCCTAACATGATATCCTCTATTTTTTAACACATTTGCAACAAATAATTCAAATCTATAGGTGTGCTATCTAAAACAAGATTAAAATCCTAAAACATATCGTAAGCAAGACCAAATATTGTGAAAAGAAAGAAAAAGAACTAAGCATGGTATCTATATTTTCGTCTATATGCAATTTTATTTTATTTGAAGGAAAATAATGGAAACGTTACTAAACATGCTATTCACATAACCTCTTTTTTGGATCCTAGTTTGAAATTGCCTACGTGAACTCCGTGAATAAGTAAAACGACATGTAACACGGAATCCCCTCCCCCCCTTTAGCTAAGTCCCCAATTTCACTAATATTTTTATTACAAAGCTTTTGTGAATATTAAAATATAAAAAAAACATAAATAAAGAAAAACTTCACGACCCGTCCTCCTCTCCTCAAGGCGACTCTTCACACCCTCGCTCAAGTCCCTGCTAAACAAAATAAGGACATAATATCTGTCGAAAAAAATAATAATAATAAAATAAGCACTAACCACTTAAATGGATAGCAGAAAATTCAACCACAAAACAGTAACCAACTTTTCTTTCTTAAACTTTTCAAGTCTGAAACCAGTAGAATATAGAGCGCTTGGAGTATTATGTTTATAATTTCTGTGTGAAAAAAAATAATTTTTAGAATGAGAAGAGAAGTTGCTATATAGGAGGGGCAATCAATCAAGCAAAAGGTAAGAAAATCAATTTAAGATTACCATAAATAAAGAAATAATTAATAAATCAATTTGAGCAGCAAAAGAGTTAATTTTCCCTAAATAAGGAGAATGAACTAATCAAACAAGCATTATATCAAAACTTGCCAAAAATAATCCAAAAGAATCAGTTGAGATATTGCATCCAAGACTATCACACAAAGTTAATTAAGGAAGAAATATCGTTCAAGAATAAAAGCTAAGTCAGAGACTAATATTATACACCTTTTACAGATCAGTCCCAAATCAAATCAAGGCTAGAAAATTAGCACCAAAATTTTACCAAAAATAAAAGGTTCTTTACAGTTTGTCAATTAACAAAGTCACCCACTGGACAAAGCATAACTTTGACCAAAAGAGGAAATTAAATAAAAAAAAATTGACATAATCAATGGCAGTGGCCTCGCGTGATATACTACACTCATTCGATATTCCCATCCGCACATTTTTTACATGTCCAACATGCATACAAAATAACAATTTCGACTAAAAATCGACATTATTTCAAACATGCATAAGAAAATCGTAGGTAATCCAACGTTTTGACAGTGAGATAGTTAATTAAACCGAAGCGTACCTAAACGGATCTGAACAGATCCGTCTTTACAAAAACGGAATCCCCATCGTTGTTAGGAATCTGGTGGAGTAGTGGTGGTCTTGGGCCGGCGACTGGGATTTTCCCGACGGGACAGAGGAGGAAGGGAAGGGAAACGTTCATTTAGGTGAGTGTCGGCGCAGGGGAGAAGAGGGAGCAGCACATGGGGTTGCTTGGTGGTTAGAGTGATGGTAAAAGGGGGAGAAAAGGGTGGTGCCGGCAAGGGTAGATGATGGAGGGAGAGGAGAGGGAGGAGGCGGCGTGGGGGGCTGTAGCACCGGTGACAATGACAGGGGGAGGGGGCACGGCGGCGAGGTGGAGGAAATGGAGGAGAGATGGAGAAAAAAAGGGGACCGTCGACGCCGCACAGTGGAGGCGGCAGCGGCGCGCCGGCAGTGAGGGGTTGGAGAGGGAGGAGAAAAAATGGGGTAGAGGAGGCGGATGGGAAAGTGAGAAAGGGGATTAGGGTTTGGGGCGTTATGATAGTGGAAAGAAAGAAATAAAAATGGGGGTTATTTTTTTACCATTAGATAAGCTTTGAGTGGACGGACAAGATCAGATTCCATATGAGTGGGTCGGGTCCAGTCTGAAAATGGGTTATCCGGATGGAATTAAATTGAAAATTGAATTTGGGGATTTTAAATTTGGCCATAGATTTAAAATTGAACCGCAAATTGACTCAATTTATGAAAGAAATACTAAGAAATTAGCTAGAACTGAAATAAATTTCAAAGAAATCGACTAAAATTGAAATGAATTTGACCAAATTGGGATAAAACTTGAATTAATTGCCATCTAATTAATGCTTTTTATACAACATTTTGAAAAAGAGTAATTGTTACGTAAGAAAAAATGTGTAAACATATGCGAAAATGATTATGTAAAAATGTTCGAATATTCTAAAATATTGTTATATATATATATATATATATATATATATATATATATATATATATAGTGCGCTTTAAAATATGATATTTATAAATTAATAGCAGGGAAAATAAAATAAAATAAGTAATAAATAAAAAAATGACAATCATAATAATAATAGCAATAAGTATTACTACCACTAGAAAAAAAATGAATAATATAAAATAAGATTAACTAATAAAATAGTAATGATAATAGTAATTAATTGTAATCATAATAATGATAATGATAATAAAGGTAGTTTTAAAAATTTATAAAATAATTAACAAATATATATTATTTTATTTTTTTTGAAAACTCAAGAATCTAAAAAAAATGCAATCATTTCGATAAAATTTTGAAAATAAACTTATTTATTACAAAAATTTTAAAAATACCTATTTAATCAAATGACAATGTAAAATAAGCCCCTTCTTTACTCGGGAATGAAGGATGAATTGTCGAGCAAAGAAAGTTGACAGAGTAGCTGATTTTATCCGACCGATGAACTGTTGTCGGAGGGGGCCAAATAGAACAAAAGGGTTGTGAAGTCCTTACGGCCGGGACTTCGGTTTTCAAGTCGCCTACACATCTTTAGTTATACGAGAATCAGGTTGTGTGTAGTTCTGAATTTAGGAACGACTGAAATTCCTAAAAATGAAAATAACAATACGAACCATGAAGCTTGAATTGGAATCGTCGTGGTATAGAAAATGATTTGGATATCGACAGAAACCAGGAGGTATAATGTACTCGATAGCGAAACAGTGACATAATTTGAAGCAGAAGACGTAATATTCAGACATTCGCAGGTTCTGCAATTTGCGACTAAAAGAAACACTACATAAAAATGGTTAGAGCACATATATTAAATAGTGAAATAATCGTAAACATGATGCAAGTGCCCTTTTAGACCGTGCAATTTTGCCATGAGACGATAAGGATGACGGCTTAGGCTATAGCGTCTAGGGCTATGCTAGTCATAAATTATATCCTCAGGTCATGAAATGATGTCTGTAGGCCATGAAAGATGACTCCTTTGGACGATGATACCTTCGGATCAAGATAAATATAATTAAACCCCTAGGCCATGATATGATGTCCTTAGGCCAGGAAAATGATGCCTTTGGACCATGATGCCTTAAGGGTATGATATATAGAGATTAAATTCCTAGGCCATAAAATGATGTCCGTAGGCCATGAAAATGACGCCTCTGGACTATGACGACGTAGGAGTGTAATATGTTATGCTATTCTCATGCCAAAGCGGAGATAGATTCGAGCACAATGTGATGCATATAGGAACTCTCAGGCCAATATCGTGCGAGAAAAAAATGAAATTTTTCGAGTACAATGCAATGCAAATTTTATGATACATGCGATTTCTCGGGCCAATGTCCTGCAAAGATATGATTTTCGGGCACATGCAATTTCTCGGGCCAGATTATGCGAGATATGATTTTCGGGCACAATGCAAAGCAAATTTTAGGGTTATGCAATTTCTCGGGCTAATATTATGCAAAAATGTGATTTTCGGGCACATGCAATTTCTCGTGCCAAATTATGCAAGATATGATTTTCGCTGCAATGCAAAATTTAAAGCTCATGCAATGCAAACATCGGGTATTTATAATGTAAGTATAGGGCATATGCAAATGAAATTTTGGTCCAATGCAATGTAGAGCACCGAGTAACATTTCTTACTAGATTGTCGCTTGCTCTGGCAGTGCCAAAATGCGTGCCTATCTTCTCTGCGTTAAAAAAATAGCCAGTTTATAAGAGGAGGTAGATCTGTCCTTCGCCGTGGCCTAGTGTGCTTTATCGATTGCTGATATCCAGAACTTTGTCGGGCATTTGCCTTGAGGCAGGATGGCATAGCATTTGAACTTTTGAAAGTGGTATATATATGTATAATGTACACATGTGTATATAATTTTTGTTATGTGTGTGTGTGTGTATATATATATATATATATATATATATATATATATATATATATACATATATATATATGAAACATTTGAAAAACAAAACTGTTGATAATTTATTAATAACATTGAATCCTTGATAGTGGTCCATTTTGAGATAAACCCAACGTTCATCTGAGGTAGGATCTTCGGGCTACTCGGTGTAGAATTATGACTTTCTTGTGCTATCTGTTACGAATTTTTGAGCTCGTCTCAAAAATTCTGCCCCAGTTATCTTTTCTATTGAAGGCTATGCTCTCTTTCAAAAGAAGTTTTGAGATCCTCTCAAAATTTCTGCCCTAGTCCGTGGTCGAAAAAGGGGAAATAAGATTTTTATTATGGTAAGACCGAACTCCATAGGAGCGCCTACATATCCCTCTTAAACAAGAATCAGGTCTGACGTAGTTCCAAATACAAAGAGCAAAGATAGAGTCTAAATGTAATATCTTTTTCACAGCATCTGCATTGATGGGTCTGGGCTAGATTTCGCCATCCATTTCTGCAAGTATAAGTGCTCCTCCAGTCAGGACGCGGTGAACCATGTATGGACCTTGCCAATTTGGTACGATTTGCCTTTGGCTTCATCTTGATTTGGAAAGATTCACTTCAAGACTAATTGCCCGCGTGAGAAGTATCTCGATCTGACCTTTTTGTTGAATGCTCGGTCCATCCTATTCTGGTAAAGTTTCCCGTGACATATGGCATTGATCCTTCTTCCGTCGATCAATTCTAATTGCTCAAACTTGCTTTGTACCCATTCGACATCACTCAACTCTGCTTCTTGAATGATTCTTAGAGATGGTATCTCAACTTCCTCAGGAATTACAGCTTCATTCGTGTAGACCAAAAAGTAAGGTGTTGCTCCAGTAAAGGTCCGAATGATGGTGCGATATCCTAATAACGCAAATGGTAGTTTCTCATGCCATTGCCTGTAATTATCGATCAATTTTCACAATATCCTTTTGATGTTCTTGTTCGCGACCTCTACCACTCTATTCATCTGTGGCCTGTATGCAGTGGAGTTTTGATGGTTGATCTTGGATCGATCACAAGTTTCCACCATCAGATTGCTATTGAAGTTGGCACTATTATCAGTGAAGATTGTCTCGGGTACCCCACATCGACAAATGATGTTGTTCTTGACAAAATCATCAACAACCTTCTTGGTGATAGACTTGTGAGATGTGGCTTCGACCCATTTGGTGAAGTAGTCAATTTCTACAAGAATAAATATGTGTCCATTTGATGCTGCTGGCTCGATAAGACCAATAACATCCATGCCTCAAGCTACGAAAGGCCAGGGTGAGTTAGTGACATGGAGTTCGTTGGGAGAAACTCGGATCATGTCTGCGTGAATTTGGCACTGGTAACATTTCTGAACATAGATGATGCAATTTGTTTCCATTGTTAACCAAAAATGGCCCGACCTGAGGATCTTCTTTGCAAGGGTGAAGCCGTTCATCTGCAGACCACATGTCCTGCGTGAATCTCCTCTACAAGTTTGGATGCCTCCTTAGTTCTGAGGCGCCTTACCAAACCCAAATTAGGAGTCCTCCTATATAGGATTTCTCCATTTAAGAAGAATTGATTTGCTAGCCTCCTAATTGTGCGTTTTGGGGCTTTTGTTGCATCTTCCGGATAATTGCCACTCTTAGAGTATCCCTGAATATCATCATACCATAGCTTCCGGTCCGGTTCTTCCTCCACATGAAAGAAATATGCAGGCTGCTCATGTATATGAATACGAATGGGATCAATGTAATTTTGACGGGGGTGCTGAATCATGGAAGATAATGTGGCCAAAGTGTCCGCAAACTCATTCTGGATTCATGGAATGTGTTTGAATTTCACCTTAGTGAATCTTTTGCAAAGCTTTTGCACGCAGTCCGAATATGGTAGAAATTTTTTATTCCTTACGGCCCACTCACCTTGTGTCTGGCGAATCAATAAATCTGAATCCCCTGTTCCCAAAATCTCTTGGACATCCAACTCGATTGCTAATCGGAGATCCAAGATGCAAGCCATATTTTCAACCACGTTGTTGGAGCAATGAAACCTGAGTTTTGCTGATGCCGGGTAGTGTTGGCCTGTTGGTGAGACCAAAACAGCCCCAATGCCTGATCCGTTAAGGTTTATAGCTCTATCGAAGAACATCCTCCAGTCACTATATTCTTCGAAGATATCCTCTCCTACGAAGGTTACTTCTTCATCATGAAAATAAGTCTTCAGAGGCATGTACTCTTCATCTACTGGGTTTTCTGCCAGGTGATCGGCCAGTGCTTGTGCCTTTACCGCTTTTTGCATGACATAGACTATGTCAAATTCACTCAACAATATCTATCATTTGGCCAACTTACCCGTGGGCATGGGTTTCTGAAAGATGTACTTCAAAGGATCCATCCTTGAAATCAAATATGTCACGTACGCTGAGAGATAATGTCGCAACATTTTGGCTACCCACGTCAAAGCACAGCAAATGCACTCAAGAAAGGAATATCGGGCTTTATATGATGTAAACTTCTTACTCATGTAGTAGATTGCCTGCTCCTTGATATTCTGGAGTCCATTTGATTGTGGCGTCCTTCTTTAGTAATTTGAGGATTGGTTCACAAATGATGGTGGACCGGGCTATGAAACGACTGATGTAGTTGAGTCTGCCCAAGAAGCTTATCATATCTTTCTTGCTCTTTGGGGGAGGGAGATCATGAATAACCTTAATCTTTGTAGGATCCAGCTCTATACCTCGGCGATTGACAATAAAACCTAATAGTTTCCCGACAAGGACCCTAAAAGCACACTTTGCAGGATTTAACTTCAAGTTGTACTTTCGTAGCCTGTCAAAGAATTTCTGAAGATCAACCAAATGGTCACACCCTTTCCTCGACTTAATGATGACATCATTCACATAGACCTCAATTTCTTTATGGATCATGTTTTGGAACAAAGTGGTCATGGCTCTCATGTAAGCAACCCCAGCATTCTTCAGTCCGAATGGCATTACCTTGTAGTTGTAAACACCCCAGGGTGTGATGAAAGCCGTTTTCTTAGCATTATCCTCATGCATCTTGATTTGATAATATCCGGCAAAGCAATCCACAAATGATTGTGTTTCATGCTTCGCATAGTTGTCTATCAGAATGTGTATGTTTGGGAGTGGAAAGTCATCTTTAGGGTTGGCCTTGTTGAGGTCTCGGTAATCCACGCAGACCCTAACCCTACCATCTGTCTTAGGTACGGGCACAATGTTGGCGAGCCAGGTCGGATACTTGGTTACTTGTAGAATTCCGGCTGCCAACTACTTTGATACTTCTTCCTTGATTTTCAAACTCAAATCAGGCTTGTATTTTCTAAGCTTCTGCTTCACTAGTGGTCAAGATGGATTGGTAGGCAATCGATGGGCTACTATCGAGGTGCTCAACCCTGTCATATCTGCAAAGGACCAAGCAAAGATGTCCTTGCTCTTTTTCAAAAATTGGATGTATTCTTTTTTCTCTTCCTCGGACATGTGAATGTTGATTCGTGTCTCTTGAACCATTTCAGAATCACCCAAATTCACCACTTCTGTTTCTTCCAGATTCGCCTTAGGTTTTTCCTCAAACTCTTTAATCTTTCTAGTAACTTCTTCGCAAGTTTCGTCTGTTGCCTCTAACTCAGTTATGCTATGTTGGGCGATCTCATTATGTGCCACAGTCTCAGATTCAACATTATTAAAAGTAATTTTTCTGAAAGAAAACAACAAAGTAAACATAAAACAACATCATTGTTAAGTAAATGAAAATTTTATTATTACGAAGGGCCATAGCCAAACTTTGAATTTGTTGTAATACTAGAATAAGTGAAATATAAAAATCTAAATTGAAATATCTTTATTTTGAAAGCATAAAAAGGATGACAATTTCCATCTCTACCCAAGTGCCCGACGTAGGCTGGATAGGGTAGTGGTCTAGCTGCTGATGACGGTCTTTATGGCCTCCTTCTGCATTGGGGCTTCCTCCTCCTCCTCGTTGATTATGACACTGCAGCTTGCTTCTTTGACCTCTAACAGGGACAAACCTTGCAACCCATTCAGCAAGCCTTTAATATCATCATTCAGGAACCCGGCAGATCGAAAAGTCTGATTCAAGGGTGGCAAGGGACTTGGTAGAGGATAATAGCTCCCAGCTGAAAGTGGTTCCCAGTCAAGATATTCTTCTATAGTGTAAGCATAACCCAGGCCAAAAGTGGTTGAATGTCGTAAAGGCTTTATAGGCTCGGTGATACCTTGCAATCTAGCTCCTAGACCCTTTCTTGGCTCATAACCTGAGTTCAGCATTACACTCATCATGTCCATTACCCCCCGTTTCTTCTTATATACCTGCTTCTGTTTCTTCCTCTATCGGGTCTCCTCTTGCCCTAGAGGGAAAATCTTCTGTAATGAATAAATTTCTCACACTTTCTAGCAGTTCTTCTTCTTCTTTCTCTAGATCACTCTTGAGAAACCCAGCAGATTGGAAGGTTTGATATAACGATGAGGATGTTGGAACTCGAAATCCAGCTCCCCTCTTCTTATGGGCATTTCTCCTTCATAACCCGAACCCATGGTATCATTTTTGAAAGGATGAGAAATTGGTTCAGGCATACCTTGGAGTCTAGCCCCCAACCCTTTGCCTGGTTCATAGCCTAACCATAATAGCATGCTCAAGACCTTCTGACTGTACCACGACTTTGGCTCGATGTCTCCTACCAACTTCACAGTATGGAACATCCCTCCGTCCATACGACCCTGTCCTTATATAACATAGATGGGATGCCCCTTCTCTCCATGCGCTACTACCTCTTCATGTTCCCTTTCGAATTTTAGGCATTGGTGGAGGGTGGAAAGCACCGCCAGCCATATGAATCCACGAGCGCCCAAGCAATAAATTGTAGGAAGCTGGGATGTCCATCACCTAGAACGCAATTGCAAAGGTTGTTGGACCGATAGTCATGTCCAGGGTTGGGATCCATCGAAAGCCTTCACATTCATCTTATAATTCTGAATCTTTGTCAAATCCACATCTAGCCTTATGATAGTGCCAAGTGGACAAATATTTAATCCGAAACCCGGGTCAACTAGAGCCTTGGTAATCATTCTATCCTGGTATCTGGTGGTGATATAAAGAGCTCGGTTATGAGTAGTCCCTTCAGGCGGGAGTTCGTCCACATGGAAGGATATCTTGTATGGTTCAAATACTTGCCCTACCATGTGGATCATTTCTCCTTCAGTGATGTTGATTGGAACATAGGCCTCGCTCAACACTCTCATAAAGGCCTTCTGATGAAGTTCTGAAGTCTACAGGAGGGACAAGACGGAGACTTGAGCAAGTACCTTACTCAATTGATCCGCGATGGGGTGCCCTTTGGCTTGTATTTTCTTCCACACCCCACCTTCTTCTACTTCTATGACAGGAGGCTTGGTTTCGCTCGAACTACCTTGGGTCGTACATTTTGAAGTTTCTATCTTTTCGGAGTGGGTTACCCCCCGGGCAACATCATTATCTTCCACTATTGCCTTTCCCTTGTCATAGCTCCAAGGAACGGCATGAGTGTCAAAGCCTTTTTGAGGGGCCATTGTGACTACAAAAGGATGCTTGGGCGCGACAACTTCTACCTCAAATGGTTTGCGCCCTTGTTCCAAAAAAGGTGCTTGAGCTATCACCGCAACTAACTCATCTTGCTTTTCCAATCATATGGGCCCCCTCTACACCTGTTGTTTCTTCTACTTCCAGCATGTGCACCTAGTGATTAGGAAATGGGTTATTGGACACATTGGGCGCGGATTCTTTAAGCTGTATGGTTTTGGTATCTATGAGTTTTTGGATTTTGTCTCGCAGGGATCGGCAAGCCTCCGTGGTATGTCCTTTCATTCCAGAATGATAGACGCAAACCTTGTTGGGGTCATACCATTTGGCTTGGGTATCAACAGGTAAAGCAGGTATTGGTGTTATGTAACCGACTTCTTTTAGTCTTTCATAGAGTTGGGCAATTGGTTCGGCCAAAGGAGTATAGGATTTTGTAGGCCTCCTATCAAAGTTGGGACGGTTCTGTAATTTGGCTGTTGAGGAGATAGTGGTGGTGGTGAAGGGGTTTGGTAGTAAGCTAGCTAGGTGTTATAAACGGGATATGCAGGTTGTTGGTATTGTGGAGAGGGGCCTTGGTAAGGAGTATATGTTGGATAAGGAGAGTAAGGCATAGGGTAAGGAGATGTTGGATAATGAAGGAGAGGTGGGATTGGAATTTGTGGTTTAATGGGGCTTTTGTGCGCTCGCATGACTGCACCCACTTCCTTCTTTTTGCAGTTTTCAGGCAAGCTTCTGACTGCAGTGCTTTCTTGGTAGCTTGTAGAGTTTCCAAGTTGATGATGGTACCATTCTTGATACCCTCCTCGATTCTCTCACCTAATCTGATGATGTCTGCAAAACTTTTCTTCGCTACCAGCATCATCTTGTCCTAATATTGAGGCTCTTGTGCACGAATGAAATAGTCTTTCATCTGGGACTCATCCATGGGAGGCCTAGCCTTGGCAGCCTCATACCTCCATGTTACAACATAATTCTTGAAGGTCTTATCAGGCTTTTTCTTCAGATTCTAGATGTAGAACCAATCGGGTGCGTTCTCTGTGTTGAACCCGAATCGGTCCATGAAGTCGGAGGCCATGTCTACCCAACTTGACCATTTGCGGGCATCTTGGTAAAATATAACAGGTGAGGGCTTCCCCCATGAGACTCCTCATAAATAGCTTCATTCTAATCCTTTCATCTCTTCCAACCCCAGCAAGCTTGTCGCAATACATGCACAGATGGGCTTTAGGATCTCCAATGCCATTGAATAACTCGAATTTGGGAGGCTTGTATCCTTCAGGCAAATCCACATCGGGGTGTATACATAAGTCCTCGTAATTCAATCCAACTGCCCGCTTACTTGATTTGACTTGCTGCAGGCGATTGGTAAAGTTGTCCAATTTTTTGGCCATGGACTTGATTAGCATATCCTTTTGGGAAGATTCTGATTCGTGGTATTCGTGGGTATAAGGAGCAGTGTCTGCGAATATCGGATTTTGGTTATAGTTTCCGGGAGCATGGGCATATGAGGTGTTGACAGCAGGCTTGGGAGGTATGATTGGGACGTGGCTAGCATTTAAAGGGTATAGTGTTGGCTCAGAAGGGCCTGCATGATGCAGATTTTGTAAGTGATGGTCATGAGGTTGAGCATTTGTGGGTGGCAAACTAGTGGGGTTACGTTGTATTTGGGGAGTAGGTTGTGTAATTAGGAGTGTGGTTTGAGTAGCGTTGACTTGTTCCTCCATGTTATCCCCGAAATGGATGCCGAGAGAAATGGACAGCCTGGTCAAATTTCGCATGTAGCCATTTCTTCTTCGAGTTCTAAAATTTTCTGTTCTAATCTTAGCACCAGCTCGGTGGAGTGAGCCCCTCTGTCGGAGTTCTCATTGCTACTGTTATCGTCGACCATATTACTCTTCCTTTTGTTGTTCAGATTTTGGAGTGGCGGTGGAGGAGGAAGAGCCCCTTTTGATCTGGTGTAATAGGCCAGAATGTGCGAATAGATCAACCTTGGGAAGGGGAAAAACAAAACAACAAAACCAACAAAAACCTTGTTAGAGATTAGGGTAATAGCAAAGATAAACACGTAATTCAACAATACAACCATCCTAAAATGCAAGGGACCTCATTGAGACAGAGGTAGGCCTAATACGACAAGCAAGTGGCACGTGATAGTTAATCCAAGACTTAAATTGTTGATTGAAATTTAGAGTTAAAGACAAAAGAAAGTAAATAATTGTTTTATTAAAAAAACCATTACATCATAGAAATTAAATTTCTAAAACACAACCTAAGGGTGGAAGGGATAACAAGGGAAAAAATAACTAGAATAAAATCTTCCAATGTGAAGGCTTCCATATGTTGGGACGATCTGCTCGCTCATCTCCGGAGTGATATTGTAATCCTTGTTCAGCAATTTCTGAGCCCAGACTCTTTCTTCCACATCCTCGTACCTGGGTTGTCCTCCTTAGTCCAGGTCTACTCTCTCAGCGTCTTCCAGAATCCACACATAGTACTCGGGGGTGCAATAAGGGCAATCCTCTTGGAAGACAATAGCCATTGCTCTTTCCCACCTTCTACATATGTTATGCACTTATGGGATCTCCTCTCCAAATTCATACTCAGCTAGGCTCATGTTGGATCGCAATGGAATCAATTGAATCAAGCCGAACTGTAGGACCCGCAAAGGGGCGTAGGGTTGGACTCCCTTCAAGCCGATGAGCTCATTATAGTAAAGCTCATCTCCCCTAGTTATCGCCTGTGAAGGATTCAACCAAGGATATTTCCACTGGATGTTGTAGCCTGATAGCCCTGTCATGAATCTGAACCATTCTTCAGCACCTACCAGCGTGACAAATCTATGCATTCTCGATGGATGAGAGTGAATTCTGTTTCCCACTCCATCGAGAACATCTATCAAACTTCCCCGTTGGAAGAAATGCTCGATCGCCCATAATTGTGACAGAAGGTTGCATCCTTCAAAGAACCTCCTTCCCTGGACACACTTGGACAGTGCCCTCACCATTTCTGCTACTATCATGGGCACGATGGTATTCCCTCCGACATCTCTTCCTTTGGCTAAAGTGCGCACAATGTAGATTAGGCGAGTATCTATGTTTCTGTATTCTCTGGGGAAGACTAGGGTACCCAACAGTGCAACCGCAAAGGCATTCACACAATGCTGTCACGACCCAAGCCTAGGGCCTAAACGTGACATGGCGAATGAGGAACCCGAAGGAACCCCAAACAAGCCTCTCGAACTTGTCATCACACTTCATCGATCGCGGAAGTACAATCAACATTAAATAAAGGGAATTAGGGACTAAGGGCAACCCATTTCAAAATAATATCATAGATTAAGAGTCAAGCTCATTTGCAAAATACTTGTCCAACGTACACCTCTACATATATCGATATAACGGGGGCCATGACATACTACCGGCTCCCCTCATAGTCAAATACAAATACAAGCTAAGATCTCAAAACATAGGAGTAGGAAACATAACATAGCCCTTGAATCATTGAGGACTCACCAACAATCCCGGATAAGCACCGCACTAGCCACGTGGATGGAGAGAAGGATCAAGAGTAGCTTCGGTCCCCACATGGTAACATCATGTAGGCAAAATATGCGTTAGTACTTTGGAATGTACTAAGTATGTGGGGTGCAATACAAGAATAGATAAGATACATAATCGAAATGCAAGAGATGGGTCATAGACATAGTATATAATCAAGATACATTTGCATGATCAATGTATAGTCAAATATGTGTAAGTAAATCCATCTTCATAATATGTACCATATCTGAAGCTGAGCCAAGCAAATTGATGACACATAAACCCCCTCATCTGGGTGAAATAAGTATTATCCCTTATTTCTGGATAGTGGCAATCCCACCTTGCCACACTAGGTGGATATGAGTACTTATCCCTCACATCATGGATAGTGACAATCTCACCTTGCTACCCTAGGTGAATATGAGTACTTATTCCCCATATCATGGATAGTGACAATCCCACCTTGCCACCCTAGGTGAATATGAGTACTTATCCCCCATATCATGGATAGTGACAATCCCACCTTGCCACCCTAGGTGAATATGAGTACTTATCCCCCATGGATATCCGGCACTTTTTCCCCAGACCGGGCATGGTTGTGCAACATTTTATGTAGGAATTTACAATAGGCTCTAATGCAATTCTCATGTAGAAATGAATATATACACGAGTTTAGTTTATCATCAGAATGTCATTGTAACCTCATTCATATCTTATCTCAAGCTTTAAAACATCAATTCCTTATAATTCCTTGGGGGCATATGCAGTGGAGATCAAAGAATGTGTAAAATGGAGTCGGACTCATGCAGTAAATCAGTGAACCAACCATCAATGGACACTTTGACATACTCCCAAGACAACATGTAAAGCCCCACATCAATTTGCAAGTTTAGATTCAAGTTCTAGAGTGACAATATGTTCAAGACATTCACTTTCCCATGCTAGAATTTCACTGTGCAGAAAATTTATACAATGAACAAAACCAATGTGTAAATCTTCACTTAAAATCATGAAATAATGAGTAAGTTAGAGTTTAAGCACTATGGGTGGAAGGACCCATGAGTTCAATACCACATACCTTGAGTTCTTATGAAGGCCTTTGAAGTGTCTTCAAAGGAGGCTTGAAACTTGGAGCAAGGATCTCTTCAATCTTGATGAAGGTTTTAGAGGGTTTTGGCTTGAGTTCTTGAGAGAAATATTTCTAAGTGTGGGAAATGTCTTTTAGGAAATGTTTTAAGGAATGGGAACTGATTTAGTGCTATATAAGAAATAAAATTCGTCTTTGGAAAAACGGTTCCAACACTTAGAAAAAATAATGGGGCGGGTGAACAGTAAATTTGCTCACTGGAATTTGCATTCTCTGCCCGGGTGGAGATTACGAAAATGGGCATAATTTCTTCGTCCGAACTCCAAACGAGGTGAAACGAAGTGCGTTGGATAGCTAACTCACAGGGCTTTCCATGGATATATTATGGGCCACCCAATTCTTTGTGTGCTAAAAGATATGACCCTCCAAAAAGGCTTCACTTGGAAATTTTGAATTTTGATACGGTTGCTCTAAAATTCGGGTTAGACCGATTTCCCACTCCATTTGACCCCCTAAACAAGAATATGAAGTCGTTTTTTCAAAATAGCAAACGGATTTTTAGATATAGCTGAAACAAGTTTCCGGTGACTTCCGAAACACTTTTGGGTCGTTTCAGATGCACCTCCCATTTGGCTGCTGAACAATAAAAGTCGTTGTTGAAGTTCACGTAGCTATCTTGGTGACCGAAGAGAGCATACAAATAATCCAAAGAGATCCATTCGAAATCAAGGCAAGCTAGCTTAGGTCTATAAATTAGGCCCAGACTTTTCATGAATTTCTTTGCGGTTTGTTTATGGGGGACGATCATGCTCCTGTCCCAGTAGGGAAAGTCAATGAACCCACCTATTTCCTCAATTGTGGGGGTCAGCTCAAAGTCACAGGATTTGAAGACGATCCTAGCAGGGTCCCAGAATTACAGTAGTGCCTTAATCAGGTAGCGGTCTGGGATGACATATATCAATACCCTCCCCCCCCCCAAAGCTAAGCAACCTCTATGGCGCGGGCCCTTTTAATATTCTCCCACCATCTCTTTAGCCTATGATCCACACCCACGACCATATGAATATTGACAAAGTTTGGGGAAGCCATTAGGTTTTCTGCACACACACAAAAAATGTTCTAAATTCAATTTTAACAATATTTAGGCTTGGATTAAACTATTGTGACCACATAGACACATAATATGTAATATTTCGTCTTGGAGGGTGATTGGATCCTCTAGACTTAACAAGGTGGCTACTATTATGTAGACTAACCCTCATGGGGTCAAACTACCTAGGGTTTATGCATGCATGATCTTAACTTTGGGGTGGATAGCTCTATCCTAGGATTCTAACGAGTGGGTTTAGACACGAACTGGGTTTTCCTATGCGAGAAGCACGTGGTCCAACGGTAGTAAGACTATCCGCCATTCACTAGGCATGTGCTTACTCTCTAACATTTGGGTTTGAAAAGAAGGCGGGAGAAGTGCAAAGGCACGACATCACCTTAAAAGAAAAAGAAGAGAGGGTCCCAAGTGGGGGAATATATGAACGGAATGCCAGTTATTTTTTAAGCGGTAACACTTAGCAATTAGGGCAATATTAATAGATAATTTAAAGCAGTAAATAAATAAAGGGGGAAGGGAAGGGAGTTAGAGGGAAAATGGAAGGGAGTTAGAGGGACAAGGGAAGGGAATTAGAGAGATAAGGGAGGGGAGTTAGAGAGATAAGGGAGGGGGAATTAGGGAAAGGAAAAAGGAAATAAATAGTAGGGAATAACAATAAGAAAATTAAAGCAGTTTAAGGAAACAAATAAAGGGACAAAGGGAAAGGATTAACAAAAATAGAACCCACATAAAACAAGACACGTAATGGTTAGAACCTAAAGTCCCCAGTAGAGTCGCCATTCTGTCGCGCCCCTTTTTTTCTCGCGAAAAGACAGGAACCTGGACGACGTCGTGGCAACGACTCTTTTGGGATTTTATTAAATTTGAAGAGTCGCCACCTAATGAATTAAGGTGCATTAGGACACCATTAAGGGTCTGAGTCACTAGAGAACGGGTAAGCGTTCAAATTGCATCGAAGGGAAGGTGTTAAGCACCCTTCGAGGTCCGCAAATGCGGATCCCGATCGTATCTCGTATTTATGTGGGGGTTTAACAAGTAAGGGTCTCTATTTATTATTCTATTAATTCTACGTGATAAAACATAGCGAGATAATTAAATAAATAAGAATAAATGAAATAATTAGTTAATCTACCCCAACAAAATAAAATAAAAAGAGAAAATTAGACTTAAGCAAATTATTTATTTACTCGGATCAGTTACTCGGCTTTTAATTCCGGATTTAGCTTCACTTTGCTTATTTAAGCCTAAGGACAAAATCAAGGTTTGTCCTATTAAGCTCGAGTTTTATCATCATGTCCGAGGGTCCTATTTACCCCTACCCCTTCTAAGTTGGTTTAGTAATTAACCTAAGAGCGTACTGAAGGAAATAAGAAATTCTAACGCGTCCTAAAATATCTAACGTCCTATCCTATGGTCCAAGAGGCATTGAACTTGCTATTTTGGTAAGGTTCTAGACTGAAATAGAATATAGGTTTCCTACAGGACCGCACGTCAATACAAAACAAGTAATACGAGCAGTTAGTACATAAAGTCTCATATAAGCCTCAAACTAACCAATATACATCATACCAACAAGAGGTGAAAGAAATCCAAACTTATTATATGCATGTAAAATAAATCCTACAGGCGAGATTTCTAAATGAAACAAATCAAAAGGACATAATCTTTAAAATGCAAAAATATAGATCCTAAAAAACATGATTTCTAAATAAAAAAAATAAATACGAAAAACATGATTTCTAAATGTGACAAAAATAAATCCTAAACATGATTTCTAAATGCAACAAAGTAAATTCTAACACATGATTTCTAAGTGTGACAAAAATAAATCCTAAACATGATTTCTAAATGCAACAAAAGTAAATCCTAGCACATGATTTCTAAGTGTGACTAAAATAAATCCTAAACATGATTTCTAAATGTGACAAAAATAAATCCTAAACATGATTTCTAAATGCAACAAAAGTAAATCCTAACATATGATTTCTAAGTGTGACAAAAATAAATCCTAAAACATGGCTTCTAAATGCAACAAAAAAAAGAGTTCTAACATATGATTTTCAACTCCATTATTGTGAAAAACTCTTTTAAGGCTAAATATCATTTTAGTAACTTTTGAGAAAGAGAAAAAAAATGCCTAAACCTAAATCATAGAATATTTACAAAGAAGTTATTTTTTAAAAATAATATAACAGCAAGACTTCTTAAAAATCCATAATGTTAAAATAAGATTCCTAACATGATATCCTCTATTTTTTAACACGTTTGCAACAAATAAGTCAAATCTATAGGTGTACTGCCTAAAACAAGATTAAAATCCTAAAACATATCGTAAGCAAGACCAAATATTGTGAAAAGAAAAAAAAAACTAAGCGTGGTATCTATAATTTCGTCTTTCGGCAATGTTATTTTATTTGAAGGAAAATAACGAAAATGTTACTAAACATGCTATTCACATAACCTCTTTTTCGGATCTTAATTTGAAATTGCCTACGTGAACTCCGTGAATAAGTAAAACGACATGTAGCATGTAATCCCCTCCCCCCTTTAGCTAAATCCCCAATTTCACTATTCTTTTATTACAAAGTTTTTTGGGAATATTAAAATATAAAAAAAAACATAAATAAAGAAAACTTCACGGCCCGTCCTCCTCCCCTCAAGGCGACTCTTCACACCCTCGCTCAAGTCCCTGCTAAACAAAATAAGGATGTAATATCTGTCGAAAAAAATAATAATAATAAAATAGCACTAACCACTTAAATGGATAGGAGAAAATTCAACCACAAAACAGTAACCAGCTTTTCTTTCTTAAACTTTTCAAGTCTAAAACCAGTAGAATATAGAACGCTTGGAGTATTATGTTTATAATTTCTATGTGAAAAAATAATTTTTAGAATGAGAAGAGAAGTTGCTTATATAGGAGGGGCAACCAATCGAGCAAAAGGTAAGAAAATCAATTTAAGTTTATCATAAATAAAGAAATAATTAATAAATCAATTTGAGTAGAAAAAGAGTTAATTCTCCCTAAATAAGGAGAATGAACTAATCAAACAAGCATTATATCAAAACTTGCCGAAAATACTTCAAAAGAATCAGTTGAGATATTGCATCCAAGACAATCACACAAAGTTAATTAGGGAAGAAATATCGTTCAAGAATAAAGGTTAAGTTAGAGACTAATATTTTACAGCTTTTACAGATCAGTCTAAATCAAATTAAGGCTAGAAAATTAGCACCAAAATTTTACCAAAAATAAAAGGTTCTTTACAGTTTGTCAATTAACCAAGTCATCCATTGGACAAAGCATAACTTTGACCAAAAGTGGAAATTAAATAAAAAGAAATTGGTAGAATCCCTGGCAGTGGACTCGCGTGATATACTACACTCATTTGATGTTCCAATCCGCATATTTTTTACATGGCGTCCAACATGCATACAAAATTACGATTTCGACTAAAAATCGACATTATTTCAAACATGCATAAGCAAATCGTAGGTAATCCAACATTTTGGCAGTGAGATGGTTAATTAAATCAAAGTGTTCCTGGACGGATCTGAACAGATCCGTCTTTACGAAAATGGAATCCCCATCGTAGTTGGGAATCTAGTGGAGCAGTGGTGGTCTTGGGCCGGCGACTGGGTTTTCCTGATGGGACAGAAGAGGAAGGGAAGAGAAAGGGTCGTTTGGGTGACTGTCGGCGTGGGGGAGAAAAGGGAGCGACGCCGGAAAAAAAATGGAACAACGAGGTGGCGCATGGGGTTGCTTGGTGGTTTGAGTGACGGTAAAAGGGGGAGAAAAGGGTGGCGCCGGTAGGGGTCGATGATGGAGGGAGAGAAGAGGGAGGAGGCGACGTGGGGGGCTGTCGCACCAGCGATAGCGATAGGAAAAGGGGGGCGCGACGGCGAGGTGGAGGAAATGGAGGAGAGATGGAGAAGAAAAGGGGGCCGCCGGCGCCGCATGGTGGAGGCGGCAGCGGCGCGGCGGCAGTGAGGGGTTGGAGAGGGAGGAGAAAAAATAGGGTAGAGGAGGCGGATGGGAAAGTGAGAAAGGAGATTAGGGTTTGTGGTGTTATGAAAATGGAAAGAAAGAAAATGGGGGTTATTTTTTTATTATTAGATGAGCATTGAGTGGATGGACAAGATCAGATTCCACATGAGTGGGTCGGGTCCGGACTGAAAATGGATTATCCAAATGGTATTAAACTGAAATTTTAATTTGGGGATTTCAAATTTGGCCACAGATTTAAAATTGAGTCACAAATTGACTCAATTTAGGTTAGAAATGGTAAGAAATTAGCTAGAATTGAAATACATTTGACCAAATTGGGTTAAAAATTGAATTTATTGTCATCTAATTAATGCTTAAATATACAACATTTTGAAAAAGAGTAATTGTTACGTAAGAAAAAAGCGTAAATATATGCAAAAATTATTATGTAAAAATGTTGGAACATTCTAAAATATTGTTATATATATATATATATATGTATATATATATATATATATATATATATATATAAGTATATTGCGCGCTTTAAAATACGATATTGATAAATTAATAGTAGGGAAAATAAAACAAAATAAAATAAGTAATAAATAAAAAAATGACAATAATAATAATAATAATAATAATAATAGCAATAAGTATTACTACCACTAGAAAAAAAATAATATAAAATAAGATTAACTAATAAAATACTAATAATAATAGTAATTAATAGTAATCATAATAATGATAATGATAATAAAGGCAGTTTTAAAAATTGATAAAATAATTAACAAATATATATATGTATTTTTTAAAACTCAAGAATCTAAAAAACATGCAATCATTTCGATAAAATTTTGAAAATAAACTTATTTATTACAAAAATTTTAAAAATAACTATTTAATCAAATGAGAATGTAAAATATGTAATAGGTCGGTCAGAATTGGGTCCCATGTGATAGCTTATGACTCTATTAAGTTGGGTCCAGATTTGTCCTTTGAAGAGGAACCTATAGCTATATTAAACAAGCAGGTCCGGAGATTAAAATCCAAAGGTATACCTTCTGTGAAGGTTTAGTGGAGGCACTATTATATTGATGAGGCCACCTGGGAGTTGGAGTCTGACATGCGGGCCAGATAGTCTCCGGTCCCTACATGGTTAGATCATGTAGGCGAATAGTATGCGTTAGTACGTTTGAATGTACTAAGTATGCGGGCATGCAATACATATGAACTCATTAAATATGCATTTCAATGTTAGATGAGAAGGGCACATATATATGAAAGAGAGTATATAAGAAAGAATAATATATCAATATGCCATGAAATCCATGATGCATGAATGTCATAAT
This sequence comes from Solanum rostratum, assembly GCA_029948455.1. Classification (NCBI taxonomy): domain Eukaryota; kingdom Viridiplantae; phylum Streptophyta; class Magnoliopsida; order Solanales; family Solanaceae; genus Solanum; species Solanum rostratum. The sequence continues at coordinate 27,995,331 of CM057047.1, forward strand.
ACTTCAACATACGGGGATGAGACCTCAACCGACATCTAGACCATGCGAGTTATTACATGGATTTCTGTTGCTTCCCCATACTGAATAAGAGGTGATCTACTTGCCAAAGTAGACCATACTTCTCCTTACAGGCCTCCCATTTCGGAGAAGTAACCTTGCCTTACGGGCACTCCCATTTCAATAAGGATTTTTCATTCATAACATAATCATCTACAAAGGGGCATAAACATGAACTTATGCTGGCACATAGTTATGACATACTTTCATGCATAGGAATAGCTCATTCATACTTGTACATGGTGTAAACACCCATAATTGCTCAAAGAGCCATATCATAGACATAATGTGATCACATATCATGTCATAACCATACTTTCCTTAAAATCATATTCATCAACATAATTGGATCTTAACCCACATCATAAACTTCATGAAAAACAATATTCATGCATGCATATGCCATGAATAAATGAGAGAATAACATGGGCACTAAGAGTACATAGTTAAATCATCATAATATAGTGAAATCATAGTAAATTCATGAAGAAATCATTAATTAAAGCATACTTGAGATTACCCATGCCTAAATTCAACATTTAAAGGGACATGCATATTCAAACCTTTATAATATCAATGCAATTCAACATATTAGTGCTTAAATCACTTTTAAAACATCAATTAAATACAACCATATCTCAATTTAATCAAATCAACACTAATTTAAAAGGCTCGTATTCAAAGCAAGCTTGAAATTCATGAATTAAGAAGTAAAAAGTGTTTGGGGTTTTCATGGTTGAAAGGGACCATGAATTAGTACCACACACCTTAGATAATTTAGAAGAATCAAGAAGAAATTGATTCGAGAAGAAGACACTTCCTTGAGCTCCAAGTTAAATCTCCAATGACACACTAAGGAGTTCTTTGAAGAGAGAATATGGATATTCTAAGTGTAATGAATGAAGTTAAATAAGAATGAAGGAGTATAGGTCTTTTCAGGGGTTTAGGATAGGTTAGAAAGTCACAAACGACCCTTAGAAATCATCAAAATTACAAGAAAAACATTAATGAAACGAGCACTAAAAAGTGCCCACGGCGCTCGTCAAAGAGCACCACGGCTTGTACAACACACCACGAACTGTACAAGGGTCCATGGTAGGGTCTTCAGACACTTAGCCAATTTTTCAAACTAAGGACATTTCCATTGATGGCCCACAGTTCATTCAAAGATGCACTGATCGTACAATAGTCCGTACAAATGAGCCAAGTTCTAAGACGGTAATTTTATATACAGAATCACATTTTAGGATCAGAGCTTCACGAAACACCTCACCACGGCTCGTGGTGAGGACCATGAGACCCCACCATGACTCGTGTAAGAGCCCTTGTTGGCTGCCTTAGCCAAATTCATGGCTTGAAGGCTGGGACTCCTACCAAGGGCCCCTTCCACGGCTAGGTGGTGAGGACCACGACTCGTGGAAGGTTCCTGGAGGGCCACCAAGCCTCAATCCTTTCTTAAGCCATACAAAGCCATACACAAGCATTCTCCATGGGTCACACACCTCTAAAAATTTGATTTAAGCATTAATAAAGTCTCACGAGATCCGGGTTCTTACACGATATATCTATAATTGACAATTTGTGATAAACCAGTAGCTTGTTTCCTAAATTAATATTTCTCGCAATGACCTTCTATATCGAAGAGACCAAGATGGTTGATGCATTGATTACTGCCATTCGTCTTTGGTGAAAATTTCACCAAACGTCTTGTTTATTTCATCAAGCGGAGAAGGGATGAAAAATTCTCTTTCAACAACAAACAGTGCATTAATTGACTCGGTGATATTTGATGTCATAATACTAAACCTGTAAATATTGCGGCAAATATTATAGATATAGAAATTAATAACTAATATTTTTAAAAATAGAAGTTACTGCAACAAATATTATAGATGTTGTAGCAGATGCATCAATAACTACAACAAAAGCATCAACTTTAGCAACAACTAATGAAACAAATGCAATAGAAATATAACATCAGCAATAATGACATATACCTAGTTCCCCAAAAAATTTCCCTGCTCCATCTGTGAAAATTAATTTGTTCAAGATGTGTGGTAGACCATGAAACCATATCTCTAATTTGATTGAAGTGATCATTAAACTCACTTATGTTGTATGCTTATGGGGCCTTGTAAAAGTGATAGATAATTCTTCCATTGTGAAAATTGATTTGAGTATTTTCACTGAGGTGCCATATGCAACAACCATTATGAGCAGAAGGGTAGACAATTGAAACCATTTTTTATGATTAGATATTGATATGAAATTATGCACAAGTTTCGGAGTATCAATTAAAAAACTACTCATTTGCTCAAGAAAATATCGATAAGAGGCATCACACTTGGAGTCGACAATACAATGCAACCAAAAAAAATATGTTTCGTAATATCCGATACAACAACAGACAACAACACTCCACCATACTTGCCTTTTAAAAATGTTCCATCGACGACTATAACTTTTTTTATATGCCTAAAACTAAGAAATCCAAGCTCCCATGGCCATAAGAAAATATTTAAAATTACCATTCATCAAGCTCTAATGTTATTTTGGTTCCCGAATTTACAATGCTAAACATATGATGATACGTGTCAAGCACTGCATATTCATGCTCATGTGTTCACCTTATAAAAAATTTGGCAATCTCATGTTCCTTCCAAAGTTTCCAATAACTGACCTTGCATACCAGTGCAATACGAAGTAAGGTTCTCATATCTCTTGTAGATGGCCCTTTATCCTCGGAAAACTTATCTTTGAGTATGCACCGATTATTTTGGCTACAACATATGGATTATCGCTTGTCAGATGTTGAGAACCACGTGTATGAAATATTTCATACTTTCTAATGTAAAATTTGTCACAACTTTTAAGCTTCACAACTCTCCCACCACTTGCACTCAACATACACACTTGACATAATATACAAGACACAAATTTATCACCTTTTTTACTCTAAAGTCTCTCTTCAAACAAGCTATTTTCAACGCAATATCTAAATCTTGCTTATTCTTAAATTTCATACCATTATAAAAACCTGTTTCATCATCTTGAATATGATTTAACTGTGTTAGTTATGTATTTGCTGGTGTGTTGCTAGCAACTTCTGGAGTAGGCGTTTGCTTACCTCTACTTGTCTATCTGGAATGTTCATATCCATCACATCACATTCATCATTCAACATTTGTTGATTTTGAGATGTATTTTTTGATTCTCTGCCAACCTTTCAACCATGTATACCCTAAGAATGGATCTACATTCATATGCCAAATAAAGCCGTAAACTGACTTGATTTTTTTTATTATAAATGGAGCCATTCTATATTTTTCACCATAATTGTGCATGTAAGTGATGACGATATCTTTCGACTTACAATTTAATTCTTAGTTGGCAGTGATTTGATTCACAAAATCCTCATATGCGACATCTCGATTCACAATATTCGCTATCGTCTTGATAATTTCTTTGCCTTTCCACCGCCAAATGAAACGATTGTTGGACTCAACCTATTCACCATAATAATCAACTCCTAATATTATTTTGTTTTCCATTGATGATGTTGAAGGTACCTAAATAAATTATAATTTAAAGCACAACATGAGAAAACTGTACAAAAATATAAAAACTGCTATATTTTATTCAACAACGACTTCATCAGTTGAAATATCCGATGCAACAAGTACTATAGTACATTCTACTGAAAACTGCTGCAGGAAGTGGTGATGTAGGTGTACCAATTGCTAAAACATAATCATCAATAATTATATTTGGTTCAACGGTTGTTAGAATTGATGAATCAGTTGCTAAAAAAATATTTCGACTATTATTGTATATTTTTCAGCAATTACTCCATCTATTTCAACATCTACTGCAACATTGTTGAAAATGGCTCAACAATGAAGAATTGCAGCAATGGCGGAAACAACAATAAAAACACAAAACTCAAATGAACAATATCACGTTCACTTTTATCAGTCATAATAATAATTAAAAGTTACCTTTTAAGTTATTTTCAAAGCTAGACGAACAAATACCCCAAAAATTGATTTTTTTTCCTCCCAAATTTGAAGCTTCAATGTTGGAAAAACACAACAAGAAGAAAATTGAGAAGAAGAAGCCGATGAAGATGCTAAACAAAGCAAGAAGAAGAAGAATCATCGTGGGAAAGGAGGAGGAGCCATTGAGAAATTTCCCAAATTAAAAGAATTAGGGTACTTTATTTTAGAAAGTTGAAGTATACAAAGAAAAACTTAATGACTTATTTGAAAATGATCAAATATTATTATCTCTTAATTATAAACTTGTTACCTACGTCTAATTCTTAAAACTTTAGTCACCTTTTTTTTTTTTAAATTTTAAAACTTTTTTATCACCCTTAATTTATTTAATCTCCTATCTAAGTCACTCATAAATTACCTAGCCGAGAATTAAAGGGAAGAATAGGGATGAGTCGGAACCAAGATAGAGGAATTTTGTGAAATGAAAATAAAGCTGAAGAATTGAGGAGGGGGAAAGAAAGCAAGGCTGACACAGCTGCATAACCTAAGAGATAAATTGACTACAATGTTGAAAGATAGAAAGAAGAGCAATTTTTTTCGTAAAGGCAATAAATAATTTACATTTGCTTTAGCGGGAGAATCCAAAGTGGGTAAAGAGTATGAGATACAATTTTCAGGAGTCTCAGGATGGTGGCCGTCAATGGGAAGATGTCGAATGGCTACCATTACAACACCACCCTGTCTTTTCTACTTTCCCGGGTAAGGATAGGGATGGGGATAGGGACAGGGATTCCTCCACCTTCACAATGCCTAAAAATCTTGTAGCTTGGGACGGAGCTTCTCGTCTCTACTTTTGGGACTCTTACAAAACGTGTCTGCATAGACTCTCTGTTCGATTGGGCGAACCGGATTCTACTTCCCTCCTTGCAGCTTCTCCCTCTAAGGTAAACAATTATTAACCAACTCTCTATTCCCTCTCCATTCCATGTTTATTTTTTAGTTTTAATCTTCACTTCTGAAGAAACTGAACGCGAGTGGGGGGAGTTATAGCATTTTGAACAATCTACTTGTAGCATGTACGGCTTACTTGATTAAAATGTGACAAGATTTCAAAATTACCTAATAATTAAAAAGATACAGCTGCTAAGCTATACTGGTTTGGCTCATTTCCAATTTCTATTGCAGCTTCAAGCTGCATAGCCCTACACACCCATTCCTCTATGATTAATATTCAATTACTTCCAACTTGAGCCCCAATGTTGAATTCACTTCTTTCATACTTTCTCTTTCCTCCCTTATTTTGAAAAACAGAAAATTGAGGAAAGAAGGATTCATAACCAATATTTGATTGTATCTCTAGTTTTCTTCATTCCTTTCCATGACAATAAGTAGAATGAAAAAAGGGGAATGTCAATGCATCCAGGATAAAATGATTAATCTCTATTACCCGCTAAACCCCTAACCATAGCAAATATAGTACTGGTGCCACAGAGCCATATGTTTTTAGATCTCACAATTGTTGGAATAGATGATACATGTATGATCAAATGCATATGTAGTTAAGGGCTGCTTGGAATTGGACATAAAACTCGTAATGCAAATTGAATTGTACAATGGTTTTGGAGATTAGATTCTCCTTTTGTTAAAACAGATAAAAGAATACATTCCCTTCTTTCTTACCAAGAATTTCCGGAAAATACTAACTTTTATGACGGGTTTTGTATATATATTTTGTATGTAAGTATCATCTAATTGCATATAAGTGTAACAGTTTGAAGTAAATGCGGAATATAACATTGAAACTGTTTGATCCTTATGGACCTTAGAATATGTGTGATGCATCTATGCAGTTTGTTCCTTTTTCACTGTTTAGTTCTTGTGCTAAGTCGTAGGATTATTTCTCCAAATATTAAGCATCTGGATGGATCATTCTTTGAGTTCCTTAGAGTTTTCTGTTGAAATGTGGACTTTCCTTCTCCAAAAGTAAGAGAAAGGAAGCTGAATAATTTGCATTATCAGTTGGCATAAATTTCAGTACACCATAAAATTGTTATATCTTGTCTTCTGGTTCAGCCTAGTTGACACAACACATTAAGTTCTGCTACATTCTTGCTTGAAGCTCTTGGCATTTTATCTGAAAAAGGAAAAATGTGCCAACTTAAACTTGACTTGAGGATTTATTTTATTTAAATAGATCATCTTTTTTTCTTTGAAATAGCTATGATATCAGATTCATTCTGTTAGGCAATAGATTGATCTGATAGTGATGTTCACTTCGGTAGCTGAACCGTCATTTATTGACCACATGCTAGAGTCTTTATTCTTCTGGATTTCTACAAAACATACTTTCCTTCTTTCAACTTTTTCAGCATCTTTTTCTTGCTGTGCAATGTTAAGTATGAAATACATAGAACAAGAATCAAAGTCTTACACTCCTATGCCGTGTCATTGGATCACTAGTCCATTGATGGAAGATTGAACGTATCTTTTTGATGTCTTGGCTTTTTTGAAGTGCATTGGTACTACTACTACCTGATATCGAACTACTTATTGTTGAAGCTACATATTTGATGGTGCTGGTTGTTGCTTAGGTACTGCAAGCTGATGTGCAATTGAATTTTGAGGTTCAGCGAATTTCCATTAACAGAAATGGATCAGCACTTTTCCTAGTTGGCTTGGATGGTTTATATGTCATGTATCTCTATGGGAGGACTTCGACGAAGGAAAATACAATTATTTGCCGGTATGACTTCCTTATTTTGGTTTTCTATGGTTATGTTTTCTTTGACTTCAGTGTGCAATAGTGTTATTGTCATTGTCCTACTGTCATTTGTAATTTGTCATTTGAAAAGTAAATTCTCCTTTTATCTTTGGATGTATCGTGTATGTATTTAACCAGTCCTATGCAATTTTATTCCTGGTTGCCTAGAGGAAATCATGACCTTTCTGGTATAGCTATCTGAAGCCACCTTAAACCCTAATTCAATTTTGGGTTTAGCATTTGTTTTTGAATACTGTTCTTGATCTTGCACATGTAGTTTTCCTCTTTGAATGGCTCCGTAAGCTACTTATTCCAGGATACCCAATTTGTTTATTGCTGTTTATGATTATTGGCTTTCAATGAGAATTTTATTTTTTTCCTTTTGTTCATTTATGTTTTTGGGATTTCTCATTCATCGAGAGGCCTGTAAATCTGTAATTACTTTCTGATATCTTGGCTAATTCAAGGGCAAGAAGCGGGTCAGATTTATATGTGACTGCAACGAGTAATGCCATCTGTTAGGTTATCTCCTTGTTCTGGCTACTTCTCATCAATGATAATATTGATATGGGATTCAAAACAAAATGTCTCCTGAATCTTTGTAAATAATGGTCTTGGGATTCTTGGGAAGAAGTATTATTTAAGAAGCACTTTAGGTGTGTTAGAAGCTCAAAAATGGCAAGTATGGCAAAATTTGGCTGTTTGGGTTTTCTGGAGAACAATAGGTTTATTCTCCTTGATTTGAAATAGAAGTGTTTGAATATACAAAGTGATGGTATAGTTATCCTGATATGCCATAAATTAGTAGTAATGGGATCTGTGCTAATGAGCCAACCGCTTTTCAATTAAATGGTCTGATGCATTGTGCTTAAGCCTTCCCTACTCTTTATGAATGAAAATCTCGAGTAGCATATTCAATTACAATAATGGTGATACCAATTTTTCTTACTACTCCCAGTCTCTCATTTGTCACCCTTCTAAGATCCTTCTCCTTATGCCTTTGATTTGCTTTGAATATTCAAGACAACACACGGTTCTCTGTGATTTTTAGGTTCTATGTGATTTTTTAGGTTCTCTTTGTTCTTTTACCTTGAAAAAGCTACATTTTTCAAGAACTTGAAAAAAAAAGGAAGGAGTCACTAGATGTTAGCTAGGCAGATGGAGGAGAGAGAAAAGAACAACTTTGACAAGCCTTTTGTTCATCGCCTGCATCTCTAAACTCAAAACATTAGGGTGAGCATGACCAAATTACTCAAGAAGTCAAGATTTTGCTAGAGAGACATGTGCCAAGAAGGTGAAATTGTTCGACAAGTCAACTTTGCACATTCGCGAGGGATATTCCAACGATATCCAACAACACAATTAGTGAGTCACCTTGGCTATCCTTTTCTCTTTGTTCACACTTTCTAGCTGTGCTTTTCTTGATTTTTTCATGTTCCTTGATCAAAAGAAGGAAGGCAAGAGAAAGACTCATACTTCTGTCTAGAAGTTCATATATTTAAGTTACAAATTTAAAAGGAAGCCTTGACTTCGCCAATACTTTAGTATAGGAGAAGTTTCCGAAGATTGGAGGCTGGTGAAGAACCTAGCTAGTATGCAAATTTGCTTGGGTTGGAGGTTTAATGAAATGGGTTGATTGTTAGTCAATAACTTAATATATGACAAATTTGAGAAAAAACAACAATGGATTTTATATACTTTCTTTGCATGCAATTCTTGTATTTCCTTGAGCTCCTTTGGTCAATGTGGTAGGTGGGCATATGCTAATAATATTGAAGTTGGTAACTCACCAGTGTCTTTGGTAGAATTATTTTTAGGGTGGGCTGGGAGAATGTGATTGCTTCCATTCTTTGAATAAAATTACATTTTTAAGGTGGTTGGGGGTGGGAAAGAATGTGACTGCTTCCATTCTTTGAGTTAAACTATCAATAAAGTCTATGCACTTTACGGAATCTTTGTTCTCTAGCAAGTGAAAAAATTTGATAAACCTCATTCACACATGCCATTTAGATGTTCTTCTCCATCCATATTATTAACCATCTTATAGATTTATCTAAAAAGAAATTAAAATGTAATCGCGCGAGCTAACATTATGAAGGCCTTTTCAAATGAAGGACTAAGAAAGACCTTTGAATTCTCCACCTAACTAGAGTTGGATTAGGTTAGGCCAAGTTGTTTTAACGGTTTTGCCAACTACATACTTGGAGGTGTGATTGTTAGGAGACTTCAGAGTAGTCATCATTTCTTATGCTAATTTAGAGGACGCCATGAGAGTTTAGTACAAAGGTGATACATCAGGGGAAGGAACTACATTTTTTTGAACTTGAATAATGAATGAGTTGATAGGGTGTGCAATGCCCCTAGTGTTTAGTATAGTTCAAACCGAACAAAACATATGATTGACACTTCATCAAAGGGAACATTACTAATGGCACTGTGAGTTTGCTTCGGGTACTACCAAAAAAAGGAACTAGTGGATGTGCTTATCGAAAGCAACAAAATGAATTTTCATACTTTGTTTTGCTAGTTGGGCATGAGTGACATTTTTGTTGAACTTGAAGGGGAGTATTGATAAGGGAAAAGTTGAGTAGTTTGGGAGTGAAGGGGAGTATTGATAAGGGAAAAGTTGAGTAGTTTGGGAGTTTGTAGTAGTAGTGGTGATGTGAACATGTGGGACACTATTGCTGGTTGCATTAGAAAAATTAGCTACCGAGGTATTAGGGGTATCGAGAGGGTCCTTCAATGGACGTCAAGGAGACTAGTGGTAGAATGGAGAAATCAAGGTAAAGTGAAAGCTAAGAAAGTTTCCTATACGAAGTGGTTGGATAGTATGTATGAGGATGAAAAACGAAGGCTTAAGGATATCTATAAGACGGTGAGGACAAAAGTGAAGGAAGCAGTCACTAGTGCTAAGACAACAACATTTGAACGTTTATATGTTGAGCTAGGAGAAAAAGGCGGGGACAAGAGAGTGTAATAGGCTTGCGAAAGAGAGAGAGAAGAAAGCTCGTGACTTGGATCAAGTGAAGTGCATCAACGATGAGGATGATGAGGTGTTGGTGGATGAGACTTCCATTAATCAAAGGTGACAAGCTTACTTTCACAAACTCTTAAATGAAAAAGGGGACAGAGATATTGAGAAGGGTGATTTGGTGCACTTTGATAGTTATCGAGATTTTGGCTATTGCAAGTGTTTTAGGGTTGAGGAGGTTAGACGCGCTATTAGAAGGATGAGTAGAGGAAGAGCGATTAGACCCGATGCGATTCCAATGGATTTTTGGAAAAGCATGAGTAAGGATGGTATGGAGTGGTTGACTAGGTGGTTTAATGTTATTCCGAGGACTGCTAAGATGCCCGATGAACAAGAGTGATATTCAAGAACAAGAGTGATATTCAAAACTGTAACAATTACAGGGGTACAAGTTGCTAAGCCACACTATGAAGGTATTAGAGAGAGTGGTGCAGATAAAGCGTGAGAAGAGGAATGTCTATTTCAGAGAATCAGTTTGGATCGGGGCGATCGACTACGATAGCAATTTATCTTGTTCGGAGACTAGTGGAGAAATATAAGGAAAGAAGGACCTTCATATGATATTCATTCATCTTGAGAAGGCCTATGACAAAATTTTGAGGGATGTCCTATGGAGGTGTTAAGGTGCGAAAAATGTTCCAATGGTATATATTAGAGTGATAAAGGACATGTATGACGGAGCCAAAACTTGGGTAAGGACGGAGGAGGAAACTCGAAGTAGTTTTCTGTCGAGATGGGAATTCATCAACGATCTTTGCTGAGCCTTTTTCTTTTTGCCTTAGTGAGGATGAGCCGACATAGTCTATTCAGGAGGAGGTTCCATGGTGTGTGCTATTTGCGGATGACATAGTATTGACTGATGAGACTAGGGATAAAGTTAATGATAGGTTGGAGGTCTGGAGACATACTTTGGAATGCAAAGGGTTCAAATTGAGCAGAACCAAGACAGAATACCTGGAGTGCAAATTTAGTGCTATGAGGGATGAAGTGGACATTGAAGTGAGGCTTGCCACTCTATCTATTCCTAAAAGAGAAAACTTTAAATATCTTGGGTCCATCATCCAAAGTAGTGATATCGATGATGATGTCATACATCGTATTGGGGAAGCATAGATGAAATGGAGGCTTGCCCTCTGGAGTATTGTGTGATAAGAAGAACCACTTAAACTTAAAGGAAAGGTGTAAAGAATGGTGATTAGACTGCCTTTGCTATATGGGGTGGAGTGTTGGCTAGTAATAAACTCACATGTTCAGAAGATGCATGTTGCGGAGATGGAGATGTTGAGATGGATGTGTGGACATACGAGGGCTGACAAGATTAGGAATGAGACCATTAGGGAGAACTTAGGAGTGACCTCTGTGGCAGACAAGATGAGAGAAGCGAGACTACGATGGTTTGGGCATGTGCAGAGAAGTAGTGCTAACACTCCTATTAGGAGGTGCGAGAGGTTGGAGTTGGGGATTATGGGGAGGATAAAGGTAGACCGAAAAAGTATGGAGGGAGGTGATTGGACAGGATATAGCGTAGCTTCATATCACCGCGGACATGACCTTAGATAGAAAGGAATGAAAGTTACGTGTTAGAGTAGAAGGCTAGTAGGCTAGTAGCGGGAGGTTGATGTTTTGCCTTGTGATATAATAGGTTTGTAGGATTAGTCGTGTTATTATATTTTGTGTTGTTATTGACCGTTATTTATTTTGCTATTTGTATTGTATTTATGAGTTTCTGATTGCTTTCCACTATAGTCATTTTGTATCTAGCATTTTCTGCTTTTGGGCTTGATATATTTGAGTTGAGGGTCTTTTGGAAACAACCTCTCTATCTCTATGAGGTAACGGTAAGGTCTGCGTACATTTTACCCTCCCCAGACCCCACTTATGGGATTTTAATGGGTATGTTGTTGTTGTTGAAGGGGAGTATTGATTGTGTTAAATATTGAGGAAGGGGAGCAAGAAGGGTAAAGACAAAGGACAAAAGGGAGAGCTCTTCTGACTCCCCTTCAGTGAGTGCACCTAAACAAAATATATCCTATTTTGGCTATTATTTTCTCCATTTCTATGTTCTCATATGTAATACTATTCTGCTAGCTAGTTTCCTTAACAAATTCTATTTGTTTTTGACACTTTGGTTTTTGGGGCTTACTTTCTTATTCTCAAGGTATAATAAACCCGCTACAAGAATAAGGTTGTAATTTGGAAGGACTAAGATAATCAATCTTCGAGAAGAACAATTAAGGAGGTCCACAACCCAAGACACATGCTTCATAGTAGGGTAGGTCAGTAGGCAACTTGTAAAATTGGGCAATGAAGTCGGGCTTGACAGGGCGAATAATTTTTCAAGAAAGGAATCAATAGGAACATAGATGAAAATGGCCAACCTTTAGCCATCAATTGAAGGGTGGAGGAGAATAACAGTGTGGGTGTGGAAACGATTCCTCAACTTTGGGGAGTTTTAGGGGTTCCTTTTAAAAGAAAGGAGTATATTTATGTACTTGCATATTGATATTTCAACAAGCAAGAAGACTTAGCGGAGATGTAAAGGGGATGGGATACTAGGTCGGCCAAACCACGAGGAGGAAGAGGTAAAATTACAGTGTACGAAAGGAGATATGGGTGTTTATTAGGAGAATGATGGAAATGGAAAGGGGACATAGTTGTAAGGATATATGAGCTATGGATATATAAAGATATTTTCTGTAAGGGGTTGGATGACACAAACAAAAACAACCATCATCCAAATAGATGTTAGAAAATCGGAGGTGAATCTACTACACTTTCAAGAAACTACAATAATGGAGCTCATGGAAGATGCAATAATGAGAAGTGTGCGTGTGATGGGATGATGGTTAAGTACAACACATTAATGTCTAATAATATTGAGTGAGGGAAGTGTTTTATTATTATGGGATAAGAGCAAATTGAGAGCTGGAGTGCTTAACGTAAGTGTCCTTGTTATTTGATATACTGTTCAATTTAGTGATGGAAGTTTGAAATAAGATGATTGACGGAAATGTGGTAGGGGGTTATTTGAAGATTTTACTATTTAACATACCAGTGCATATGTGATGAAGATATTTTGTAGTTGTTTTCTTTGAATTAAACCTTCATATAATTCAAAGTAGTGTCAAAGCTCAAGATCAATACGAAAGTTTAAGATCATTTCACTGGACAAGGTGGACTGCCTCATACAAGTGTTTTAGGTGGACAAGTTTGTGAGGCTTAGGATAAGGGCTCCGTTATTTTCTCGTTGTGAAAGTTGATGAAAATCTTTAAGTAAGATGATAGATGAATTGCGACGGGAGGTTAGAGATTCTCAGCCTTGATTAGTGAACATAGTTGCGTGATGGTCACACACCTATTATTTGCTGATGACATACCAGTGTGTATCTAATGGGGATATTATGTTGAGATATTTTCTAGTTGAGTTCCTTGAAATTGACTTTCCTATAATTCCAAGTAATGTCAAAGCTCATGATCAACACTTAAGCTGAGATCATTTTCATGGATGAGGTGGACAATGTTGAACACCTAGCACAAGTGCAACTTTACGAATAAAACTTTCCTTACCATTTACCTAGGATTGCCATTGGGTGTTTCATTCAAGGGCAAGTTGTGTGAGATTCAGTAACTAAAAGATTTGAAAGGTGATTAGCAGGGTGACAAAAGAAATATTCATCAAAAGGAGTAAAGGAAGCACTAGTCAAAAGTTCAATATCAAGCATACCAACATATTACATATTTCTTTGCAGGCTCCATTTAATATAGTGAAGTTGTAATGGCTTCAAAAGGATGTCTAATGGGACTCAACAGAAGGTACTCATCCTATTACCTAGTTAGATGGGAGATCATAACCTCTTTGAGAGAGTAAGGAGGTCCTGCAGTGAGTAACTTTAGAGTTTCCAACAACACACGGTCTGATAAATGGCTAGGGTTATTTTTGAGGACCAGATATTATAGGAGTAGGTAATCACAAGGAAATATGCTATTGTGGAAGGGGATGGATGACTGGAAACATTATATTGTCGTATGGATGCTATCCTTGGCAGAAGAACATAAAGGAATGAGAAGACTTCAATGATGTTACATATAGGGTAAAGGGTGGTAGTGAAGTTAACATTTAAGGTCACTAGGGTGGTGGTTGGAGAGAACATGTTAAGGAGCCTCCCCAATTCATGAAATTTTGAGCCAAAATGAGATGACAACACAATACACTCGAATAGCATAAGATAGAATAGTTCATTGGAACTTGAGATCTAAGAGGAAGTTATAAGAACAAGAGGTTGATTGGACTTCAATCATTAGGGGGAAATACTCTAAAAATAGAGCATTCATTTTTTGTTCACTAGCTATCATGGAGGTAAATGATAAGAACTAGGAAGTGATGGTGCGTTCTTTGTTAAGTCATGCCACCACAAGCTTTGGTTGAAGGATGATTCAGGATTCCTATGGTGCCTAGAATGTGTGCTTTTAGTTTGGTTAGCAGCAATGGAGTGATTTTGTCAACTGAGAACACGTGTTACATGAGAAAGAGAATTATTACATGTGTAAGACAGTGTTTTTATTTGTGGTTTTGCAGGCGACGATGTGGATCAACTAATGCTTGCATTAAGTTTGTTGTCCATCACACCCCTTGTTGGGTGCTTTATTGTCGCGGCCCTACCTCTCAGACTATGATGGCACCTACTATAACCTACCAGTAGGTAAGCCTAACCCTCAACTTGAAACCATAGATAATGAGTTATCATGCGAACGAGAATAATAAGAAGTGAAAAACTAATAATGAAGGGAAGGAAAAGATCAACCAAGTAATACACAAGAATCCACCTCAAGACCTGGCATCAGTCAATAATGCAACATCTAATATAAACAAGAGTACACGGCTTTTACAAATATAGTATCCGTACAGGCTTTCTTTGAATACAACATAAAGCCTAGTCTAGCCAAAAATCGATGGAAATCGGCGCCTCCGGATGCCAGAAGCCCACCCCAATCTTCGAGATCCAAAAACAGCCTTACATGAAAAACAATCAGCGGCAAAAACTCGTACTATGATCGACAAGGTCTAGAAATGTTGTATGTGTACCAAGCAAATGCTCCTCAGTAGACATAGGCCAATTGAGCTCCATAGATAATGCAAGTATAAATAACATGTAAATAAGGTAGGTGCAACACATGTAACTACATATTAGATTAAATTACTATAGTATAGATAATGATAATGAAGTAACAAGATCCACAGGGCGAAGAAATCGAGTCAAGAAGCGTATCTGGAAGAGCAAGCCTAAAAACTTGCTAGCAAGAATAATAAACTACAGAAGTCCACTCAGCAAGGAACAACCGGTGCAACCACCAAGTATATATAACCTAACAGCCTAAGAACTAATCTAACTCAACCTGTTAGGAGTATCATATAAAATCTAGAAATGTCACATGAGTAATTAGCTAAAAATATAATATCAAATAAGAACAATTATAATCAAATAATAACCCTCCGGATGCCCATTTCCTCCGAAGGTACAACCAACAAACAAACCCAAATCGGCCTCCCATATCCAGGGATGTCAACCAACAACCAATATACTGGTGACAGGCGGTGCACGTGAATGCAAAATATGCAGTAGCACCATTTGAAGCATCGGTAACACGTATCGACAATAAACAAGTGCATACACCTGCCCCAGCCTAGCTAGCAAGGTAGGAACCATGTGATATCCTGATCAGGTGCAATGGCACTCACAGTCGTGGGGGGGGGGTCTATGGGGGAGGCGAGTAGCCTGTATACATTGCTTGGGCCCGAATCAGGTCTTATAATAATCATCTCCGTAGGTGGTAATGAAGGAATAAGTGACCATATCAATGTAGAAAAAGGGCGATAACGCGTCGGTAGACAAGTAAAATCCAAGGTCATCACTGGTGCACCTAGGAGGATCCTTTTGTATAAAAGATTGTCATTTTTTTAGAGAATTATACTCTTGTGTAGGTTTTTGTCCTTTTGATGCATTGCTTAAACATAGGAGTTAACTTACTTTGAGGATGTTACGTACCTTACCAAAAAAAGATTAAATAAATATTTTGCAAATTATCTCTGGTTTTCTTTGATTTGTTTGCATTTTGATATCAAATAGAGCTTGTTTATAATCATTGAATGAAAGGTTGTTTGTTTGCACCTCCTAACTTACGTTCTATTTTGTGAAGGGCAATATCAGAATAATGTCAAATGAGGAATATTTATTATTGTAATCCTTGAGCAAACAGTTAGATCATCCTCTCATTCATGATTAGGGGTGTCAAGATGAACCCAAAATATAGGTATATAGGTAACCCACCCAATTCATCCAATATTTTATTCATTGGGCTTAAGATAATCTGAATTGAGTTCATTCTCAACCTATTCAAGCCTCCCTCTCTAAAAGAATATTCAATTGAGCCCAATTTAATCTACAATTTCAATTTGTTTTAAGGCTCTTTATTTGCATTGGTGTAATGTATGTTCTCATATTAAAGGTATGAATTACTATCTATGTTGTGCCTTCTAGGATTTATCTACTTGTTTGATACTTTTTGTTTTTATTTTCTTGAGTTGGAACTTAAATTGTGGTTATTAACAACAACTACCCAGTGAATTCCACATAGTAGGATTTGGGGAGGATAGAGCGTACACATATCTTACCACTACCTCTTGGAGATAGAGAGACTATCCTCGAAAGACCCACGACTCAAATTCATCCGCCCCTAGTTAAAGAAAAAACAATATATATAGAGTAATGGCTAAATGAAGAGCCATGCCAGTTCTACTAGAAAAAATAATAGTAGCAGAATAATTGAATAGTAACACAACCATAATAGCAAGACTAATCCTATGACAAACTTTAAAAAACGTCTTAAGGCAAGACAATACTCTACCCTTCTTGAACTGCTACCCTGATACACGACTTTCATTTCTTTTTATGTAAGGTCATGTCTTCGGTGATATGAAGCAGCGTCATGTCCTGTCTAATCACCTCTTCTCAATATTTTTTTTGTCTACTCCTACCCCTCCGTGTAACCCTTAGATTCAATCTTTTGCACCTCCTAATTGGGGCGTCGACATAACATTGCACATGCCCAAACTATCTCAGCTCGCTTCTCTGATCTTGTCTTCCATAGAGGTCACTCTCACCTTATCTGGAATAACCTCTTTTGTAATCTTGTCACTCTTAGTATGTCCACACATCCATTTCAACATTCTCATTTTCGTAACATGTATTTTTTGAACATGTGGGTTTTTGACTAGCAAGCACTCCACTCTATATAACAAATATGGTATAACCACCATTCTATAGAACTTACCTTTAAGTTTAGGTGGTAGTTTCTTATCACACAATACTCTTGAGGCAAGCCTCCATTCCATCCATGTTGCCCAATACGATGCATGACATCCTTGTTGATGTTCCTACTACTCTGGATGACGAACCCAAGATATTTAAAACTCCCTCTTAGGAATAGGTTGAGTGGCAAGCCTCACTTCCAGAAGCACATCATCCATCACAATATTGAATTTGCACTTCAAATATTTTGTTTTGGTCATGCTCAATTTGAACCCTTTAGATCCTAGAGTTTGTCTCCAAACCTCCAACCTATTATTTACTTTGTTTGGTGTCTCATTAATTAGTACTATATCATCCTCAACTAGCATATACCATGGAACCTCCTCCTGGATAGATCGTGTCAGTTCATCCATCACCGAGGCAAAAAGAAAAGGGATCAACATACATCCTTGATGTAGTCCCATCTCAACAGGAGAATGCTCCAAGTCTCCTCTCACTGTTCTAACCCAAGTCTTGGCTCCATCATACATATCCTTTATCGTCATAATATACACCATCAGGACACCTGTAGCCTTAAATTGTGGTTATAAAAGATAAATGATAATATGTTAAAATTATTGAGATTATAACAACACCATACCTAGTGGAATCCCACAAGTGGGGTCTGGGGAGGGTAAAATATAAACACACCTTACCATTACCTCACAGAGGTAGAGAAACTGTTTCCTAGGAATCCTCGTCTTAAAAATCCATAAGTAGAATAAACTAGATATGGAAAAAAGGGAAAAGAAAAACAAAAAAAAAGGGAAGAATGACTAATAAAGAAAAGCACATGATAATATGTAATACGATAAAATTAACATATATAAGGCGGGTAATGACAACACAGGATATAAAGACATGGCTAATCCTAATCCCCTACTATACCCCAAGGTTAGACATCAACCCAACCCTATTAGCTTGCTACTCTAATTCGCGACCTCAACTCCTTTCCATCTACGGTCATGTCCTCGGTGAGATCAAGTTTCACCATGTCTTGTTCGATCACCTCCCCCCAATACATCTTTGGTCTACCTCTACTCCTTCGTGTAACCCCTAAATCCAACCTCTCGCACCTCCTAACAGGAGCATCAGTACTTCTTCTCTGCATATGTCCAAACCATCGCAGTCTCGCTTCCCTCATCTTGTCAGCCACATGGGCCACCTCTAACTTCTCTCGAATGGTCTCATTCCTAATCTTATCACTCCTGGTATGTCCACACATCCATCTCATCATCCTCATCTTCGCGACCTGCATCTTCTGAACATGTGAGTTTTTGATTGGCCAGCACTCCACCCCATACAACAAGACGGTCTAACCACCGTTCTGTAAAACTTCCTTTAAGTTTAGGCGGTATTTTCTTATCACACAGGATTCCATAGGCTAGCCTTCATTTCATCCATACTGCCCCAATACGATGTGTGACATCATCATCGATATTGCTACTGTTCTGGATGATGGACCCAAGATATTTAAAGTTTCTCACTTGGGAATAGGTAGAGTGGAAAGCCTCACATCAATGTTTGCTTCATCCGTCGTAACACTGAATTTGCACTCCAAGTATTCAGTTTAGGTCCTACTCAATTTGAACCCTTTGGATTCCAAAGCATGTCTTCAAACCTCCAATCTATCATTAACTTTAGCTCGAGTCTCATCAATCAGTACTATATCATACGCAAATAGCATACACCATGTAACCTTTTCCTAAATAAACCGTGCCAGCTCATCCATCACCAAAGCAAACAGAATAGGGCTCAACACAGATCTTTGATGAAGTCCTATCTCAACAGGAAAATACTCCGAGTCTCCTCCCATTGTTCTTACCCGAGTTTTGGCTCTGTCGTACATGTCCTTTATCACCCTAATATACACCATCGGAATACCTTTCACCTTTAGAAACTTCCATAGGACATCCCTTAGAACTTTGTCGTGGGCCTTCTCGAGATCAATGAACACCATATGAAGGTCCTTCTTTCTTTCCTTATATTTCTCCACTAATCTTTGAACAAGATGAATTGCTTCAATAGTCGATTGCCCCGGCATTCTCTGAAACAGACACTCCTTTTCTCACTCTCATCTCCACCGCTTTCTCCCAGACCTTCATAGTGTGGTTTAACAACTTGATACTCTTGTAATTGTTACAGTTTTGAATATCACCCTTGTTCTTGTACAATGGAGCCATTGTACTCCTCCTCCATTCATCGGGCATCTTGGCAGTCTTCATAATATCATTGAACAGTCTAGTCAATCACTCTATACCATCCTTGACCATGTTTTTCCAAAAATCTATCCGAATCTCATCGAGTCCGATCGCCCTCCCTCTCTTCATCCTACTAATAGCACGTCTAACCTCCTCAACTTTGAACCTCCTGCAATAACCAAAATCTCGATGACTATCGGAGTGTGCCATGTGCCAACTCACCCAGCTCAATATCTCTTTCTCCTTTTTGTTTAAGAGTTATATGAAAGTAAGCTTGCCACCTTAGCTTAATGGAGATTATTGAGATTAAGTGGGTCAAATTGGGCAGGTCATGACCCAACCCATTTTTTATTTTAATCCATTTTAATTTTCCCAATTTCAAGCCCATTTGACATCCCTAGACATGATAGCTACTACTTCAGTACCAATATTTGAGGGTAGTTATGTTGTTTTATGATATCACTGGGCATGTTGTCTTATGATAATCAGCTGTGGTGCGTTTGAAGTCACATTAAATGTATTCATTTCCTGTTGCTGGTTACAGGACAGTTTTAGTTGGTTCAGAGATCTACTTTGACAGGAACAATGCAATACGCACGCTGAAGGTTTGTTGGCACCCTAACAGTGACACTCATCTCGGAATTCTCTCTTCTGATTCGGTTTTCAGGTACTTATTTCTTCATTGACAATTTAATATAGGACTATTTGATGATACAGCTCTCCAGCGGTGTATGTTAAAAACCTGAAAAGAGTTGCTCAATCTATGTTTTTCAGACACTTTAATAACACTAGTTTCTCGACACGTGTGTTGCATGTAGTTTCGGAGTCATCTAGTCAAGTTGATAGCATATTACTTTATATTGGAGTTTACGTTTTTTGTTAAATTATATAAGTCCTATCAAGTTAAAAAGATAGACAAACCAATAAAGTAAGCAACTCAGTCTTTGGAATGAACAATGTTATCGCTGGATGGTGTCCTGTTTGCCGATGTCCAGATAATTGCATATTTTCTGAACCTATAAAGATACAAAGTTCGGTCAGAACATGTAAACTTGTAGGAGTAGATAGAATCCTAAACTTAATGAAGATTTGCTTGTTTAAATTGTTGGATACTCTGAGAAATATAAACAACAGCAACAACAACATACCCAGTGGAATCCCACAAGTGGGGTCTGAGGAGGGTAGAATGTACGCAAACCTTACCACTACCTCATAGAGGTAGAGGGGCTATTTCCTGGGAACCCTCGTCACAAAAACCAATCAGCAGAATAAGCTAGATATGATAACAGGCAAAAAGAGAAAGAGAAAGTGCACAGGAAGAGCAATTAATAACGAAAGCACATGATAGTAAGTAAATATGGGACAATTAACATATAAAAGGCAGATAAATAACATATAAAAGACAGACAATTAACAACTCCTTCTTATTGATTGTGTATTTACCAGTGTTTTGAAAGGCGAGCGCCTCTCGCCAAAGGCGATGAGGCGAGGCGAGGCAGTGTCGCCTTTTCATGCCAAGGCGAGGCGCTCCTTGCAAAGGCGAGGAAAGGCGCCAAAAAGGCGAGAGGCGACGGGGCGAGGCGAGGCGAGGCGAGGCGCCTATGTCGTCGCCTTTTCTGTTTTAATTAAAAAATATGCTTATTTTAAAAATAAAAAAAGATCTGCTAGGGTTTATTTGGAAAAAAACTTGCCCGCGTACTATTTCTCTTCTTCAGAGTCCAGACTCCAGACGTCTTCCACCTACCACGCGACTTCCACTTGCGCGACATCTCCAGGTATGTTTCTTTCTGAGTTTCTTCCTTTCTTTTTTCTTCTTCTTTCTTCTTCTTCTTCTCCTCTTCTTCACTTCTTCTCCAGTCTTGCGTTGCGCGAGAGGCGAGACCGTAGTTTCTTTATTTTTTTCTTCCTTCTTCAGTTCTTCTTCTGTTTTTCAGTAGTTCTCTTGGAGTGCTCTGTTTTGTTTGCATGTTTTTCTTGGCACTCTGTTTCAGTCTTTTAGAGACAGACAGACTCATTCACTACACTTGGCAGTTGGCAGTGAGTTTACCTAATTTTTTTTAAAAAAGATTTATAATCCTTTATTAATATAATATGTTGTAAAATGTAATATGTTGAAATAGATCTTGCTATCTATTATTAGTTTTTGCCTTTTTGAATTGAAATATTTGCTAATATATGTTATTGCTATTGAGATTTTGGATATTTATATATGCACTTAAATATTTTAAGATTTTGGTATAAATTGGCGCCTCAATTCGAAAAGGCGAGCGCCTCGCCTCTCGCTTCGCCGCGAGGCGAGGCAGAGCCTTGTCGCCTTTTGTCGCCTTTCGCCGTCCAAAACACTGGTATTTACATTATTACACAAAGAACCTTATTTCTAGACACCATTATATAATCCTTTACCAAGTAGGATACTATATACTATTTATATTCATATTCCCATTCTAGGCAGGATATGTATACCTATTCCTATTCTAACACTTCTCCTCAAGCTGGTGCATGCAAATCATATTTACCTAGCTTGTTGCAAATACAATTAATATGAGGACTGGTGAAGATAGATAGTTGCAAGTTGATCACTTGACTTCACAAATTTGATAACAGTATTTCCTCATAGTATATTTTCTCTGACAAAGTGAGAATCAATCTCAATGTGCTTAGTCTTCTCATGATATACTAGATTTGATGCAATATGAAGGGCTGCTTGATTATCACACACAAGTTCCATGTGACCAATTTCTCCAAAGTTAAGTTCTCTCAACAATTGTTTGATCCAAACTAGCTCACTAGTTGCTACAACCGTTGCTCGATATTCAGCTTCTGCACTAGATAGAGCAACCACACTCTGTTTCTTGCTTTTCCAACAACATATCCATTGAAATCCACAAAGTGGGGTCTGGGGAGGGTGATGTCGTACATGTTTGGTCTCGCTTTCTTCAAAACACCCTTCAAGATTAGGATTCGGCGATTTTGTCTTCGGAATTTGAACATCTCTACGGTCAAAACTCTAGATCTGATTCACTACTGGAGCATGAAAAACTCATTGGTGTCGAATCCCCATCTGGATTTTGCTCAGAATCGAATTTCCGTATTTGGGTTTTCCTCGAAATTCAAAATATTCTACAGTTCCAGGCATCAAATTTTACATTTTTTGATGAGAAGTTTGGAAGAAGCCATTAATTTGGATGAGGTTTTTCCGGTGAAGCTGCTTCAATAAGTCTCCGGCAACGGCTATACATTTCAGCAACATTCAGTACATATTGGCCAAAATTTTTCACATTAACAAGGTGATATATTCCATGGCTAAAGGAATTCATCATATTCTGTCTGAATAATATGAGCAAATATTGGATGGTCGATCAAGCGAAGCAACCAAGGCTACTTGTGGAGACAATAGGATCATTACTAGGTGGTGGACTGTGCAAAGTATATCATTATATATCTTTCGAGCTATAGGATCATAACTAGGTGGTGGACCGTGCAAAATATATCATGTCATAAGTGTGTTTAAGGCTTTAAGCTTATGGTGACCACACTTGGATCGAGGTTTCCCAAAATGACCTCCACATCGATTCTTCGTAGACTGATATGTTCGTTTTACTATGGTTTGAGATGCAAGAACAGAGGAGTTAATGGTGGATGATGAAACTTGTAACTAGGAGGCACAACAAGATGAAGCAATCGAGAGAATAACTAATCTATTGTACGAAACGTAAGACTAGCTAAAATCTGATCATGCTCTGAATCATGGTTAGTAGGCAGTCTAACAAGTATAAGAACTAGAAGCAACATTTGTTTGTGCTCTTGTTTTTTTTTCCACATTCGCAGTGATGGGCATCAATGTTTCAAACTTCTCCATGACTGTTTGTACTTGTCTAAGTAAGTAGACATATTTGATTCATTTTTTTTAAGTTGGTCATTCGAGATATCACATCATAGAACGAAATGTGTCATTAGTGTATAAAGCACAAGCCCTTTTTCAGATTGAATAACATGTTTGGAGTGGTGAAAACAGGGCATCAACTTGGAATCAATTAAGCACCACAAGGGACTACGTAATTAAGCATCAACCTTCTCCCATTGTGCTTTAGTTGTTGCAGCTTCCGTACTAGACTTTGCCCTTTCATCTATCACACATGCTTTGTTTGTTAAGTGATCTTAGACACCTTGACCTTTGCACTATAGCTCAATCGAGGAAGCCCAAGCTAAATAATTTGAACTTTCAATTAATGGTTTGGAAGTGGTCATTTTTTTCAATTTGGTGACTTTGTATTGTATCAAAAAGTACATAGGCTGTACTCAAACCTTATATACAAATGTACTCCAAAATCCACAGCTCTATATCTATGTTGAGTCTAAAACATCAAGTATAGAGACTGTCATTTGAGTATAGTTGATTACACCAAAAACATAACAACAAGGTGTAGTTTAGTTTAACTCCCTGCACACTATTTTCTATGCCTTCAAAACATCTAGAATTTTTCTCTTTCCAGATTGCCCACCAAATTGAAGCAGGGATAATTCTCCATCTATTTCTGTCTTTTGCAAGGACACTTGCCTCCTCCCAACTGTATAAGGCCTCAGTGACCCGACTAGGCATAGTCCAGGATATGCCTTTGAGACTCAAGAAGATCCTCTAGAGCCGCTGAGTGTATTTGTGGTGTAGAAATAGATGATTTACTGTTTCAAGGGTTTCCCCACAAAGGAAACATCTAGAGCACTAGGTTATCCCCCCTTTTTTTTACATTATTCTGGGTCAGGACAGCTTCCTTGGCTAGCAGCCAGATAAAGCATGAAATTTTGTGTGGGATTTTACACTTCCATATTTGTTTCCAAGGCCAAGTGTATTGCTGTTGGCTTGATTGATCCATCATCCTGTAAGCTGAATGCACATTGAACTCTCCTTTTTTGTTGCCTTTCCACCAAAGCCTATCCTCATTTATTTGAGTTCTAGTAAAATGTCCAACAATGTTGAGAAATTCTGCCATCCTCATTACTTCCCAGTCATTTAGTTGTCTCCTGAAATTGAAATTCCATCCCGGAGGTGTCCATAGCTCTGCAATAGTCTTTGAAACAAGGATAGATTGTACATATCAGGAAAAAGTGTTTCCAAGTTGCCTTTCTCATGCCATTCATCCTTCCAGAATTTGATCTTGATCCCATTTCCCCCTTTCATCTTGGGTTTGAGTTTAACTTCCTCTCAAAGAGCTCGTATTGATCTCAATAAGCTGGTCCCATAAGGTGTGGTCACAGCCTTAGTCATCCAACAGTCTTCATCCTCATATTTGGCCCCTATCACTCTTTCCCAAAGTGTCTGGTTTCCATTTGCATATTTCCACAACCACTTCATTCTAAGTGCTTTGCTATGAGTCTTCACATTCTTTATACCTAGGCCACCATTCTTCTTTCCAGTTGTCACTGATATTCATTTTACTAGATGAAACCCTCTATTCTCTTTATTTCCTTGCCATAAGAACTTCCTTCTTATGCTGTCTAGTCTTCTAGTGATCCCTGCTGGGATAGGAAACAGAGATTACATGTATGTTGAAAGAGCATCAAGGACAGAATTGATGGCGGTCGGTTCATATTATTAGCTTCATTGATAGGATATATAAAACTTTTCCTCCAATTTATATGTAGCCCAGACACCCCTTCAAACAAAACCAAAATTACCCTTAAGAATTTCAATTGGTCTTCCTCAGCTCCACAAAAAATCAGTGTATCATCTGCATACTGAAGATGTGTCACTTCCAAGTTTCCTGTTTCCTCTCTAGCCACCTAAAAGCCTTTTAGCCAACCTCTCATGTTAACTATTTTGATCATGTGATTGAGCCCCTCCATAGCTATTAAGAACAGAAAAGGAGATAGTGGATCACCTTGCCTGAGTCCTCTTTGAGATATGAAGAAACCTGCAGGGGACCCATTAATCAGAATAGAGAAACTAACAGTAGATATGCAGAACTTGATCTAATTCAACCACTTTTGTTCAAATCCCATCATCTCTAAAACCTTCAGCAGATACTTCCAATTCACATGTTCGTATGCTTTTTCTATGTCCAGCTTAGAAAGAATACCTGGTTTCTTCTGCTTAATTCTAGAGTCTACAGCTTCATTGGCAATCAACACAGCGTCCATGATTTGTCTACCTTTTATAAAAGCCATTTGCTGTGGGTTGACCAATTTATCTATAACCTTTTTCAGCCTTTCTATGAGTACTTTGGAGATTATTTTATAAATGCTGCCTATGAGACTGATAGGTCTGTAGTCCTTTAATTCCTTGACTCCTTCCTTCTTTGGAATGAGAGCAATGAAAGTGGCATTGAAACTCTTCTCAAAGACTTCTTGATCATAGAAATTTTGAAAGGTGTCCATGATGTCTTTCTTCACTACATCCCAACACTTGATGAAGAAGCCCACTGTGTACCCATCTGGTCCAGGAGCCTTATCAGTTGCACATTGCTTTAGACAATTTAATACTTCCTTCTCCTCAAGCTTGCCTTGCAGGGTCATGTACTCCTCTTCAGTCAACCTTGGGCATTGAGTACCATGATAAGAAGGCCTCCATTGATGTGTTTCTTTGTATAGGTTCTTATAATAAGCTACTATCTCCCTTTCAATTGTATTTTGATCTTGTGTGACCTCTCTTTGTATGCCGAGCTCATCTATATTATTGTATATCCTATGAGCATTTGCTATTTGGTGGAAGAATTTGGTGTTTTTGTCTCTCTCCTTCGACAATAGCACTCTTGACTTCTGTCTCCATGAAACCTCCTCTTTTTTGGCCAGCTCCTCTAACTCAAGAAGTATTGCTGCTTTTTCTGTTGTTTCCTCAGTGAGAGTTCTGCTCTCCCTTCTTGAGTCCAGTGCTGCTAACTTCTCTAGGAGTCTCCTCCTTTGATTGCTCAGATTTCCACCTTCCTCTTACTTCCAATCCTTTAGTTTAAGTTTCAGTGCTTTAAGTTTGCAAGCCAACACATAAATCAGGTCTTTGTGTAACTGAAGGAAGCCCACCACTCTCTGACTCTATGTACATATCCTTCTGACTACCAAAGAACTCCCTCATGCCCCTAGTTCTTTTGTTGCAGTTCTTCTCAGAGATGTACCTCGATACATTGAAATCCCCACACACTGCCCAAGGTCCCTTCATAAGTCCCCTTACTGAGCTCAATTCTTCCCATACCATTCTCCTTTCCGTGTAACGGGTTGGAGCGTACACTCCAGATATATGGCAGCTAAAATTTTGTGCTTGTGATTCAAATTTACATGTAATAGAGAGTAAGTACCAATTTCCAAAATCTTCCCCTTCCATGCCCTCTCATCCCACGTTAGTTGAATCCATCCTCTTGTCCCACTTGCTTCTAAATAGGCGTGTCTGACCCATCTAACCCCCCCCCCCCCCCCCCCCCCCCCACACACACACACACACACACACACACACACCCACACCCACAAACAATCAAAATCTACTTTACCATCTCTGTGATGTTCCCTTCTAATTTAGTTTCTTGGAGACAGACTATATCTGCCCTCCATTCAACCAGCAAACTATGCACTACCCTTCTCTTCTAACTATTGTTTAATCCCCTAGCATTCCATGATACTAGCTTAAACTTCATCATGTGTTGGAAATTGTGTTCCTCCCCTTATTCCTGCTTCCTGAGCTTTTAAATTTTACATCAAAAGCTACAAGACTTTTAAGCTCTTCTGCACCCTTAATCCTGATCTTCTTGACGGCTGTGTCCTGCTCTATTCTCCGCACTTGTCTACAACTATCTATCTGTAGTAGTAATTTTGTTGCCTCTTTTTCATGTCCTTGGAAATCAATCCCAAAGATTTTCCCCAACCTAATCAAATTCTGCTGCACCGAGGTGGAATGCATATTTACTTCATCTTGAGACCTTCGCTGTTGTTGTATCATTATTGGAACAGGTTCCTCTACACCCCACTGTGCTAGATCTGTATTTGCGGTCTGTATTGCTAGCCCAATCTCCCCTGATTCTGCAATCTTCCACCTTCCCCCATATCTATGGAGTTAGGTTGTTTCTCTCCGGTTAACATCAAGGTTCCCCTGTTTTCTTCCTCCGACGGCTCCGTCACCATTTTCATATCTCGATTCTGCTTCTCTGTGACTGAATTGGCCTCATGCAAGGCTGTTATGTGGTTGATCATTACATGGTCCTTATGGGCTTCTGTCCAGCCGAGCTTAGTTTCTTGTAAGTCATTGAAGATGACTTGTGTAGCAAAATCTTGGCCGCTAGCGCAATTAGCATTCTTTTTCTTCTTGGGCTTTTGTGATGGGCCCAATTCCTCTTTCTCATTTAAAATTCCCACGTGCCTTTCACATGCTTCATTCCCACTTGTCTTTCCAGCTAATGAAGTACAGCCCACGTGGCAAGATGTACCAAAATCCCTAGAGAAGTGGGATTTTGGTACTGTATCGCTGATACTTACACCTTTGGACGTCTGGGTAAAGCTATTCCTTGGACAAAGGACTTCGTCTTTTCCGGCGACTATGTCTCCAGATCCCGACATCGTTTCAAATCTGGGCTTGCTTTCTCCAAATTGGGAAATAGTATGTTATTCCATCACAAGCGATAGATACCTCCCTCGGCATGCTTCTTCCATGGTTTTTCACCAAAATCCTAGCCCACTTTATATGATTTTTGAGTTCAGTTTCTTCTTCTGTCTCAATCCATCCTCCACACAATTCTCCGATTTCTTGGAAGACCTTCTTGGACCACAGATGCAATGGAATTCCCAATACTCGGATCTAAGTTTCTCGTATTATTGCAGAAATAGGATTGCACCCAGTTGTTGGTGTGAGGAATATTGGGGGAGAATATTATTGGAATTGTTGCCTACATTATTACATTGAGACCCTATTTATAGATACTATATTAGACTCCTTTTCCAACTAGGATACTATAATACAATCCTTTTCCAAATAGGATTCTATATACTATTATAATTCCTATTTCTATTCTAAGTAGGATTGTATTTACCTATTCCTATTCTAACAGTTGGACTCCACCAGTCAAGACGAAATCTGCTATTCTTCCACCTCCATTGGCCTTGGATGATCAACTCCGCCATGTATCTGTTGGGAAATTCGAAAAGGAACATTTCATTGTTCAATTCATAGATGTTAACTCCAAAGGCCTTTTTCCAATTTGGTGAGGACCACTTCCTAACATCCGCCAGAGTTGGTTTCTCCTTTCTTCCGTCGGTGCAATATCCTATGAGGCATCTCTTGAGAAGATCTTCCTCCTGGACATTCACTGGCTTGATGATATGAATGCTTCTTTCTCTGTTATTTATCTCAGCCTTCTTTAGCTTTCTGGTTTCCCATTTACTCTGTTGTACAGCCTCAGCATAAGTGTAATTCTCCTCCGTTTCCCTTGCGAGGTAATATTCCTTCTCTTTTTGCTGACATTTAATGAATCTTTCGATCTTTAAAGCAATATCCAACCACCCTGCATTCAAAACAAGTTCAGGAATACTTATGCCTGACCACCCGCCACTGTTCAGAGTTATTAAGCTTATGAATTTCCCGTGTTCATTATGCTTCTTAGTATAAAAGTGCATTGTCTCTCTTTCTGCTAGCTTCCATCTTCTCGTCTTCATCTTTTGTCCTTTGAAGCCTCTCTCAGACAGAGATATATCCATTCCACAGCTTTCTTGCTCATAACTGACCTCCTCATCATCTTTCTACTTCTTTCAACCCACTCATACCATTCAGACTTGCTCGATTTCCATCTGGTGATATCAAATGATTTGAACCCAGCATTCAAATAAATTCTGTTCTCCTACATCCCAGATTACATTAGTAGCAATTATCATAGTGGGTAATAATTGTTGGCTTAGAAAAAAAGGCTTAGTTTCTGGTGAGTGCTGCTGGAAAAGCAGTATTCTACTGCCCTAGCATGTAAAACAGAGAAAGTGCAGTGGGGATCGTCCGTTGGTTTGGAAGTGGTCATAGCACTCAAACTTCCAATTCTCATGTGTTTTATCCAAAAGTTTCAACCCAAAAGACATCTTGTGAAATTAGAATTTTTCCCCCAAAATAAATTGGAAATAAGGTGCCACAATCTGGAAAATAAATGTTGTCGGAAATACAATTTGCTTGTCCGAAACTGGTCGGAATTAAAAAATCAACTGTACGGTCTTGGAATGGAGAGGCGACCTCACTGGGAAAAGATGTCGAAAAAACTGGCTGGAAAAGCTCCCATGTGCTGGTGCGTGAGGTGCATGGTCACCTGATCTAAAGCTACTAGTGGTGCATGATGGTGCATGAAGGACCAAAACTCAGAGGAGCTCGTTGGGGTTTACTCGCCTCGCCCGAGCATTTCGCACCCTGTGGTGGTGTTGGTTTTTGCACAACACTTGAAAATAAAAAAAGACGTAAATAAGTCATTGACAGTCATTGAAATGTCTGCACACTGACCTTTGATTTCTTTTTTCACAATTGCTCTGATACTATGTAAGAGATGTGAGAAAAAATATTACTGATTGTTGTAAAGATACGACACCAGGCCTAACTCAACCCTCAAAGCTAGCGCTTGAGGGGAGGATTACTTAAGTCCATATGTTAGAGCACCGGTTTATTTCCCAACCGATGTGGGACTTTTACTCACTCTAACAATTGGGTATCTATGTTATTACACAAAGAACCTTGTTTATAGACACTATAATACAATTTTTTACCAAGTAGGATACTATATACTATTCCTATTCCTATTCTAAGTGGGATTGTGTGTACCTATTCCTGTTCTAACAGATACTGGACTAAAAAAAATCCATGCCTTTTTTTTTTAGAAAATACTATGTGCATTTTTTAAATCTTATTTGGGAGGCAATAAATACAAAAGAAAGTGCATCTTGCAGTACACATGAAAAATATTTATAAGCAATAACGGAAAAGAGAGATGGTGTTGTATATCGCTGGGACATGGTGTTCTAGTGGAAGGTTTTTTTTGGTGCATAGTTCTATATGGTTGTCGAGCTGTCAATATATATGCTACTTCCACATGGGGAAATAATTGTGGCGTGGACATCTTCATGGAAAATATTTTATTCATTCGGCTTATTTAAACTAGATTAATTGTCCATGATCTGCTTCTTTTGGTGAATATGAAAACGTGCACCCAAAATGGGAAGGACAGAACAAACTGAAACCTCTTTCTGTTAGTTCAAACACTCAATGACAATGATATATCTCTAAAATAAAACAGTTCCCTAAGTTGTACAGGTAGATTTTCTAAAACAAAAGACTTATGGAGAACAGCGTGCTGCTTTGGGTCTGCTACATGAGTCTCTTTCTGGCGATCTGAAAGCTCTCTAAAATTTCTAAGTGAGATGCAATGCTTCATTAGCATATTTCTTTCAATAAGCTGATCAATCCTTTTGGACATGATGAGCCGAAAGATATTAGGAGTATTAACAAATACCAAAGAGGCGAGAACCTTACATTTGGAAGTGAGCTGTCAGTAATTTCACATATCTTGTTGCTCATTAGGACAAATTGACGATGCTCTTTTCATTTGCAGTAATGCATGTTGATAGAGATTAGAACTCGGATGACTTGGGGCCATTTACAGGTGGATCCCAAATGTTGGGTTCAGTAGAACCATGTAATTGCTTAAAATGACACTATCTACACAGTAGCTCCCTTTCCCCTCCCCTTTTCTCTGGGTGTGCATGTCCAAATGATTAATATTTTTGAGGCTTCTAGTTGTCAGAGCTTGTTGAATAGCTGTGTAGCATTTAGTTTGTTTTCCACTGGTGAGACAGTTCTTCCCATTTTAATCTCTACGACTTTCCTAATATATCAGTTGCATGTTAAATCACTTGCTGATTGGAGAATTATGGGTTATTTCTGCTTATTGACAAATTACATTGTGTTATACTTATTGATGTATTACTTCGTGTTCAGGGTTTTTGATTTGTCTTCGGCCCTTGGCCAGCCAGAGCAGGAGTATTATCTACAGCCCGTGGAGCCTGGCAGTTCGCACAATGCTACAGCAATCTGCCCTGTCGATTTTTCTTTTGGTGGTGATCATATGTGGGACAGGTTCAGTGTAAGTTCAATTCTTTTTTTTTTTTTTTGGAAACTGGTGACAGTATATGCATATATAAATCATGGTCAGAACAGTACATGGTTTGTACTAAAATCATATGTACTAGAGAGCTCAAAAATTCTACTGTCCTATGATTAAATTGAATCTAAAACTTCAATCATAGAAGCAGTTCCATTTGAGGATATCTGATTACTCCAAAACCACAGAATCAAGAGAAAATTCAGCTTGATCTTCTGCTTGCTATTCTCCACATTCTCAAAACATCTAAAGTGTCTATCCTTCCAGATTGTCCGCCAAATGCAAGCAGGGAGAATTCTCCATCTACTTCTGTCTTTTGCTTGCACACCCACATCCTGCCAGCTCTTGAATGTCTCTGAAAAGTGAAAACTTATCAGGCATAGTCCAAGATATGCCTTAAGGTCTAAAAATATTCTCCAAATCTGTCATGTAACCTTGCAATGTTGAAATAGATGATCAACTATCTCTGCCTTTTCCCCACAGAACTGGAGCATAAAGGAATCCCTCTTCTCATCAAATTGTCCTGTGTAAGGACTGTTTCCTCGCCAAAACCCACACAAAAACAAACTACTTTGTAGATTTTAGTTTTCCAATTGAGCTTCCAAGGCCAGTAGTTGATATGTTGATTGGAGTGGTTCATCATTTTGTAAGTACCAAGTTTGAAAAAAAATGTTCGTCACTCTGTAAGCTGCACTAACTTTGAAGGAACCATTGTTACTGCCCAGCCACCATAAAACATCTTCTCCTTTCTGAAGCCCACTAATTCTTCAATTGTGCAAAAAATTTGAGCCATTCCTTGTTCAATTGTTTATCACCTTTCCGTTATTAAGACATAGCGCTTATAAGCTCCGGTATATTTAAGACATAGTGCTTATAAGCTCAGGTATACTGCAGTGATTCCCTGTTGACAAACTTTGGGGACTTCATAGAGTATGCTTCATCAGTGAACCGTGATCTTTTCAGTATGTGAATATGTTGGATGATAAGAATTAAAAGAAATGGCATGGTAATAGTTTTTGAATTGTAGCTGCATCAATATGTTTGTTGATAACAATATACGGAACTAGTGTATCACTATACAGAGTAAGCAGATTTAATGTTTCTTTTCTAAAATCCATCTCCTGGCAGTGGTGGTTATTGATCAAGTGGTTTTACATTCATTAACTTTGTATGTGAAAGTTGGAGTAATTATATTATTTTATGCAGGTTTTCGTCTTGTTTAGTGATGGCTCAGTTTACATCCTATGTCCTGTTGTTCCATTTGGAAGGTAATTTGCCAGAGATCATATGCTGCTAATCTTGAGGTTTTGTTTGGAGATGCTTGTGAGCAGAAATTTAAATATGATGGTTGTGAAGTGATATGAATTTTTCTTTAAAGGTCTTTACTTCTATTAGCTGACAAAAAGACTTTATCTTTTTCCACTATGCTTCTTACATTTCTTATCTTTGCTAGTTAAGGTAGGATGTTGTCTTTCCTTGTGACGGTTTAAGGTATGTCATAGAATTAGTCGTACCATTGTAGTTGTGCTGTTGTTGCTCTTCGATTAGTTCGCTATTTTTATGACTTTTTTCTTGTAGAAATGACATTGCTCTTCGTTTTAAGCCGCTCTTCTATATCTATTGTTTTTTCTTCTTTTCTGGGGCTGATACATTTGAGCCGAGAGTCTTTCGGAAACAACCTCTATATCTCCATGGGGGTAGTGGTAAGGTCTGCGTACGCTTTATCCTCCCCAGACTCCACTTGTGAGATTTCATTGGGTATGTTGTCGTTTGATACTCATGTGTGTCTCTAAAAGAGATCTAATAGCCTGTTGCCTTTCCCTAAGAGCAATTATTTCCCTTCCCATGTGTCTCATTTTCATATTCTCCTCAAGAATTCTAATTTGCATATGTTTATCCTTATGCCCTGTGGTGCTGTTTTTGGCCCGTACAAGTGGCAGGTCGTAATACTTCACCTAATCTCACCAAAGTAGCTGCTTTCTATTGGAACAGTGTGTACAAATGGGAATCTGTACTGGAGTTATATAGTGATGCTCACATGTTTGGTCTGAAATCAGCAAACTCAAAAGCTGTGAAAAACTCAAATTTGGCTATCTCTTGGTTGGGAGCAACATTTCCTGAACTAACTCGGAAAGAAGCTCATGCAGAAAATGCTGCTGTTCTTAGAGCTCAGCCTTATGCTTTATTTGATGCTTCAATCTCATTACAGGTACTCTTTTTACTTAGGGTACTTGTTTTCTTGAGTATAGCCAGCTGGTCCATATCCCGCAGGCGGCAGTATGCATTTTGATTTACTTAGATGGATGAGAACTATCTTAGACAATGGGAAATTAATCTCTTCTGCAATTACATCTTGATTTTGTTTTTCGTTTCTTCTTTCTCTTGCTAGTAGTGCTGCATGTGAATATTCATGAAGACGAACTGTCAGATTGTTGAAATGCTGTGCAGCACACTATTTTTTATTACAAGGGGAACACACTGTTTGATTTTAACTTTATGTTCATGAATCAAACTCTATTTGTAGAATTTGAGAAAGAAGGGAAGGATTCAATGTCTTCCGATATATTTTTATGTTCTATGAGAAAGGATATTTATACTAGTGAATCCTGACTTAATTAAGAAAACACAATCAATGACAACAATAGAAATTTTTTTTGATCTTTTAATACACTGGCAAAAGGAAAAATAAAGTTTCCTTAAATCATGCTAATTAATTAACCCAATCAAATCTCCTATGATGGAGCAAAGATGTCGCACATGTCGAACTTGCAAACTAAATTATGACAAGTCCTTTTTTTTTAAACTGGTAACTTCTATATTCCTCAGCATTAAGGGCTATGCTGGCCACCTCCAAAAAGTTGTTACAAAAGAAAAGAGAAGACTTGAATACTTGCAAAGAGCCTATAAAATTCACTAGCTGGATCTCCCCTTCTATATCCTGTTCTTGCACCAATAAAGAAGTGACTGCTTTCCACTTAATCTTTTGTATAGAATTTTCTTTTCCTTTAAAAATTCTTGGATTTCTTTCTTTCCATATATTCCACCGGATACATGCTTAAACTGTTCTCCGCCACCTCTTCTGACTCCTGCTACTGCCCTTTCTAATCCAACAGCTTAATAAATCTGCTGTGTGTGTGGGCATAGTTCAGTAGTCCAGTTACACTGGCTATGCTGGTAAATAAAGATCCACACCTGTGCTATTATCTTGCAGTGGAGAAACAGGTGCTTGGTTTTCTCTAGAGCCTCTTTGCACAGAAAAAACCTAGAGGCTATGTTGATACCCCACTTCTATAATGCAGTGGAGAAACAGATGCTTGTTGGTCTCCAGAGCCTCTTTGTACAGAAAACACCTAAAGACTCACTCCCCCTCCTCCCCAGATTTCTTTCTACAATTAGAACTAGAATCGTCTCTTCCTCCTTATTGTTCTCCCCTTGAGGAGTTAATGGTGTAATATCAAAATAGGCCTCAAAAGGAGGCTGATAGGATTTGTATTCTTTCTATGTAGGAGAATATCCGAGCTCTAGGACTAGGATTGAGTTTTCCAGAATTCCTCAAGTAAACAAAGAAGATACACTCAAACATTCCGGAGGAATGATGTATTCATTCTCACCCTTTAAAGCCTTTAGAAGACTCTAAAATTGAGGGTATTAAGTTGCATTCTGTTGATAAGATAGGCAACAATGAGAATGACATCCCCTAGTAGGTTTTTGGTAAAGTCATGGTAAACATAGAGATCTTGTCACTTCTAACACATGCCTAATTTTCCTCGCAGCCACATTTTGTGCAATAGCCTAGGGACAAAGTTTGATGGATTATCCCATTAAACTCTAAATAAGCACCAAATCTTTTTCCATGTATGTCATTGTCAGTTTGCAAGATTTTTATCTTAGTTTCAAATGAGTACAAATCATCATTATCATATCATCATCATATTTTAGTAGAAGTGGGAACAAAAAAAAGTTAAAAGCCGAAGTACCAAAATAACCCTATAAAGTTGAGTTACTACAATAATACCATTATAAGATATTACATTTTTAAATTAATTAGTTGTAATTTCTTTTTCCTTTTTTTTAATTACTTACCCCTTAATCCCTATCTTTCTACTAGCACAAGTTGAATATATTTACATTTAATAATCAGTTGAATTCCTATTTTAGTGATCCTCATTCACTATAGGTGATTAAATAAGAAGTTTAACGGATAATAACAATGCCTAATAATTAGTAGATGTTATAGCAATGCTAATAATGCTCCACATTTTTGCCTTTATGATGAAATATGCTAATAAGTACTACCTTATTGATGGGCAGTAATACATGTTCCCTTCTTTATGTGGTGGTAAATGCTAATAATACCTTTTGCTACTTATTCAATTTCTAAAAAAAAATCACATTTTGTTGCCTTATTTATAGTTAAGCAAAATGTTAATAGTTTCTTTTACAACCTCTTCACAATTTGTAGATGCACTCA
This sequence comes from Solanum rostratum, assembly GCA_029948455.1. Classification (NCBI taxonomy): domain Eukaryota; kingdom Viridiplantae; phylum Streptophyta; class Magnoliopsida; order Solanales; family Solanaceae; genus Solanum; species Solanum rostratum. The sequence continues at coordinate 28,031,291 of CM057047.1, forward strand.
TAATATTTTTTGTTGCCTTAATTAATTCTATACCTAATGCTAATAATATCATTTTATTTCTATTATATTTGATACACAAGTAGAATTTTTTTTCTAAAAATATGTATACATATCTCTAAAAAATAAAAATAATTTAGGAGCGGAGGGTAAGAAGGGTGTGATAGAATTTTATTTATTTACATAAATAAAAATAATATTAATTTTTTTAAGAAGGAGTGGAGGAGGGGGTGAAGTCTGATTTTTTTCAAAAAAATATTTTATAAAAGTAAAACGGCGGGGAATTTCGGTGGAGGGGGTACCTGGGCAGGGGGGGGGGCTGAGGGTGGAGTAGGTGAAAACTATTTTAATTTTTTTTGGGAGAATATTAATACTTTAATCTTTAATTTTTAACTCATATTAATAGTTTATTTAATTTTTGTCAAGGTGGAATATTTTATCCATATGCCAAGTTTTTCCCCAATAAAAGAGAGTGTAATATACGGACCACTGACGTGCGTTTCTCAAACTAATAAGTGTTAGTTTAGGTATGAAACTCACATTTCCAATAGTTTAGGTATGATTTTTTTAAAAAAAAAGGATAGTTTAGGTGTGTTTTTGACACTTATCTCTTTCTTTTTAATAAATAATAAAGTTCTAATATGCTTATTTTTTCTTTATACATTGTTGATTCGATAAGATTTTGTTACTTTGAATTTTGAAATGAAAATTTACTTGATAATATAACCAAGCAACAACAACAACAACAACATACCTAGTGGAATCTCACAAGTGGGATCTGGGGAGGGTAGAATGTACGCAGACCTTGCCATTACCTCATAGAGGAAGAGAGGCTGTTTCCTTGGGACCCTCGTCACAAAACCCATAAGCAGAAAAAGCTAGATATGTAAAATAGGGGAGAGAGAGAGAAAGTAAACAAACAAATGATTAATAACGAAAAGCACGATAACAATTAAATACGGAACAATTTACAGATAGAGACGACACCAGACAACTCCTACCTATCTAACCTATTATCCTACTACTCTAATACGTGAGCTCCACTCCTTCCTATCTAGGGTCATTGTCCTCGGTGAGATCAAGTTTCACCATGTCTTGTCTTATCACCTCCCCCCAATACTTCTTCGGTCTACCTCTACCCCTCCGTGTAACTCCTAAATCTAGCCTTTCGCATCTCCTAATAGGAGCATCGGTACTCCTTCTCTGCACATGTCCAAACTATCGCAGTCTCGCTTCCCTGATCTTGTCAGCCACAGGAGCCACCTCTAGCTTCTCCTGAATGGTCTCATTCCTTATCACTCCTGGTGTGACCACACATCCATCTCAACATCCTCATCTCTGCGACCTGCATCTTCTGAACATGTGCATTCTTTATCGGCCAACACTCCACCCCATACAACAAAGATGGTCTAACAACCATTCTGTAAAACTTACCTTTGAGTTTTGGTGGTATCTTCTTATCACACAATACTCCCGATGCAAGCCTCCATTTTGTCCATGCTGCCCCTATACGGTGTGTGACTTCATCGTCGATATCCCCATTACTCTGGATAATGTACCCCAGATACTTAAAGCTTTCCCTCTTGGGGATAGGGTGAGTGGCAAGCCTCACATCAATGTTTGCTTCTTCCCTTGCAACACTGAATTTGCACTCCAAGTATTCTGTTTTGGTCCTGCTTAGTTTGAATCCTTTGGACTCCAAGGCGTGTCTCCAAACCTCCAACCTATAATTCACTTTGGTCCGGGTCTCATCAATTAGTACTATGTCACCTGCAAACAACATACACCGTGGAACCTTCTCCTGGATAGATCTCGTCAGCTCATCCATCACCAAAGCAAATAAAAAAGGGCTCAACACAGATCCTTGATGAAGTCCCATCTCAATAGGATAATATTCCGAGTCTCCTCCCACCGTTCTCACCCGAGTTTCAGCTCCGTCGTACATGTCCTTTATCACCCTAATATACGCCATTAGGACACTTTTCACCTCTAAACACCTCCATAGGACATCCCTCGGTACTTTATCGTAGGCCTTCTCGAGATCGATGAACACCATATGAAGGTCCTTTCTTTCCCTATATTTCTCCACTAATCTTCGAATAAGGTGAATTGCTTCAGTAGTCGACCGCCCTGGCATGAATCCAAACTGATTCTCTGAGATAGACATTACTTTTCTCACCCTCATCTCCACTCTCCCATACCTTCATAGTGTGACTTAACAATTTGATACCCCTGTAATTATTACAGTTTTGAATATCACCCTTGTTCTTGTACAGTGGAACCATTGTACTCCTCCATTCTTCCGGCATCTTAGCAGTGTTCATAATAGCATTAACAGCCTAGTCAGCCACTCTATGCCATCCTTGACCGTGTTCTTCCAAAAATCTACCGGAATCTCATCAGGTCCGATCGCCCTCCCTCTCTTCATCCTACTAGTAGCCCTTCTAACCTCCTCAACTTTGAACCGCCTACAGTAACCAAAATCTCGATGACTTTCGGAGTTTGCCAACTTACCCAACTCAATATCTCTATCTCCTTTTTCGTTTAATAGTTTATGAAAGTAAGCTTGCCACCTTAGTTTAATGGAAGTCTCTTCCACCAACACGTCACCCTCATCCTTGATGCACTTCACTTGGTCCAAGTCGCAAGCTTTCCCCTCTCTCTCTTTAGCTAGCCTATACATCCTCTTGTGCTTTATCACTTAGCTCCTCATATAGGCACTCAAACGTTGCTGTCTTAGTACTCGTCACCGCCATTTTTGCTTCTGTCTTAGCCGTCTTATAGATCTCCTTAAGCATTTGCTTTTCATTCTCATCCCTACACTCTAAAGTCTAACCACTTCGTATAGGCCACCTTCTTAGCTTTCACTTTGCCTTTAACTTCATCATTCCACCACCAATCGCCCTGACGTCCACTGAAGGTCCCTCTCGAAACCCCTAGAACCTTTCTAATGCAACCAGCAGTAGTGTCCCACATATTATTCACATTTCCACCACTATTCCAAGCTCTAAGTTTCTCAACTTTTCTTCCATCTCACGAGACAGGGCAGGGGTCAAGCCTCCCCATCTAATCCTCGGTTGGGCGTAGACACCCTTCCTCTTCTTTTCTCTCTTAATCTCTAAATCCATCACTAGAAGCTTATGTTGAGTGGAAATATTTTCACTCGGAATAACTTTGCAATTCTTACAAAGGCTTCTATCACCCTTCTGAAGAAGTAGGTAATCAATTTGAGTTTTAGCTACCGCACTCTGAAAGGTTATTAAGTGACTTTCCCTCTTCTGGAAACATGAGTTAGCAATAACTAACTCAAAGGCTGTGGCAAAATCCAAGAGAGACGTCCCTCCCCCATTTCTTTCCCCGAAGCCAAAACCTCCATGGACATCTTCAAACCCGCTAGTGGTAGCGCCAATATGCCCATTAAAGTCTCCCCCAATGAAAAGTTTTTTCGTCACTAGTATGCCTCTCACCACTTCATCCATATCTTCCCAAAAGAGCCTCTTGACTTCCTCGTCTAGGCCCACTTGAGGCACATATACACTAACTACAGTCAGTACGTGCTTACCCACCACAAGTTTAATAGACATCATCCTATCATTAAACCTCCTAACCTCCACCACATATTCCCTAAGGTCCTCGTCTACTAGTATACCTGCACCATCTCTATCCCTAGAGCAACCCCAGTACCATAACTTGAACCCGTCTACGTCTCGAGCTTTGGTTCCTACCCATCTAGTCTCCTGAAGACACACTATATTAATTTGTCTCCTCTTAAGACACTTTACTAGCTCTATGGATTTCCCTGTAAGTGATCCTATATTCCACGATCCTATCCTTAATTTAGATAAGCTTGTTCCCTTCTTACCACCCCTACCTCTTACCCCCGACCCCAGCCGACAACATGACCCTATTCCACCATCAGACCCGGACGCCACCAACTAATAACTCACTAAGTGCTCGCAAATAATCAACCGAACACTACAATAATATCGAAGCAGTCAAAAAATCGCTAGGGCCCAATTCAATTCAGTCACAACCCAGTAATATACTAATAAACAGACAAAATCCAACAAATAAAATCCACAGACAGTTAGCCGCCAAAACAAGAAAGAGCTATATGTGATAAGCAATAACTACAACAAGAAATAAACTATCTTTAACAAACGCGTAACAACAAGCAAGTGACCGCAATACCAACAAGAAGTAATTGCCAAAAAATGGTTGAACAGGGCAGAAAGGAGAAAATGGAGGATATCACCTGAGTAATAATAGTAGTTAGAACAATAAAACCTGGATTATAACTGGTCGCCGAATTTTTGACTTTGTTTCTGACCGATATTTGACCTGTAATTCTGGTCCCTTGAAACTGTGCTGGACTACTGCCGTCGCCAGGAGTTGGTGGACGTCGCCGAAAGTTGGTGGAAATATGCGTGTACCTGTTGCTTGCTTTTTTGCCGGAGCCGCAGGGTCCCGTCGGTTTCGCCGGAGACGCAGCAGTTAAATATGAGGAATAGTCCTCAGATCTGTTTCGCTGGACAAGACCTCTGGAGAAAAACCAAGAAGAAGAAGAGAAGAAGGAACTTCCGGACAAGAACGCCGGAGAAAGTCAAAGAAGAATAAGAAAAAAGAAGAAAGAAGAAAGGAAAAAAGAGAAACGACGGAACTTCCGGTCAAGAAACGCCGGAAAATCAGAATTCCGGGTCGGCTCCGGGTCGTATCCGAACTCTGGGAGTTGTTTCGTGCCACCGGGAGTTGTTCACAGAGAGAGAGAGAAATTCGGAAAGCCAGATAATATAACCAAGCAATTTTCTAAATTTAATATTAGAGTAAATAAGACATTGACTAACCAAAAGGTAGCGGTTGCGGGTTTCTTTGTCATCCAAAAAAATAAAATAAAATAAAATTATCTATTGCTTTGTATCCCCCCACGGAAGAAGAAAAAACAAAGAAATTCGTTGGATGGATCAGTCCTGTCTGAAAACCAGCTTTGCTTTGATGGATCAGAAAAATCTAAAATTTGGTGGGTAGGCTTGTAATTAACAAGTTCTTTACGGAACCCTAATGCTACGAGGGAGAAGAACTCACCTCAAAAGGTAGCAACGACTCTAATACCATGTTGAATTTGAGTAAGAAGAAAAAGCTTCTTTGTATTTCAGTCTTATTATATTAGGAATAGGAATATATAATCCTATTTAGAATTGGAATAGGAATAGTATGTCGTTTCTTACTTGGTGAAGGATTATATTGTTGTGTTTATAAGTAGGGTCTCTATGTAATAATATAGACACACAATTCAATAATATTTTTCACATGGTATCAGAGCATTGGTGAGAAACTTTCAACAAGTTACTGTGCATCAATTTCCGGTGGCTGTCAAGGCTGATTTGTGTTGGCATCTTTTTCCATCAGTGTTGTGTGAAAATCAACACCACCACGGGGTCCCTCACTCTCCGGTGACAAAAGCCTAGTCAGAACCACCAGAAAATACCACCTCACTTGCCTACACACGATGATCAGAGGTGCAACTTTTCTGGCGAGATCTGACCATGCGCTGGTGCATGAGCTCGGCTCCAACCACTTTTCGACTACCATTTTTTTCCGGTAGGATCGCCTCAATTCCGAGGCTACCCATACAATTATTTCTTGATTCCAACCTTTGGAATTAGGGTTTCGACAATTTCCGAGCAGATTCCAGTGTGTGCGGTAGTTTTTGGCCAATTTTTTCAAATTTTTTTCCAATTATTATGACTAATATCCTTCCCAGGAAACAACCTCTCTTCCTCTATGAGGTAGTGCTAAGGTCTGCGTACATTCTAACCTTCCCAGACCCTACTTGTGGGATTCCACTGGGTATGTTGTTGTATTTTGACTTGTCTCCAATGGACAGATCTGATCTCCCGGTGACAACATTATTTTTCTCTCTTTTTTTTGGGATTCCTGCAATTTGTTTCCCAGTTTTTAGATTACAAAAGTTTGATTTTAGAAGATTTTTTTTTGGGCTCGATATGTTTGGCTCCAGAAGTACAGGAATAGGAAGTTCAAACCCTATAATCACTTTAGAACCATTAATGGGCAGCTCCAGCTATTTAGCATGGGCTTTCTTGATTGAATTATGGTGCAAAGGCCAAGGTGTCCACAACCACTTAACAAAATGCTTGTGAGGTAGATTAAAAGGGCAAGGCTAGTGAGGAATCTGTAAAAGCCAAAGCACAATGAGAGAAGGTTGATGCTCAATTGTGTAGTATGCTATAATGATCTATTGATTCTGTGAGATGTATTAGAGAAGAATATTATTGAATTGTTTATTTACATTGTTACATAAAGACCCTATTTATACATACTATAACCTAATCCAAATCCAACTAGGAAACAACATAGTATTCCTATCCCTATTCTAAATCCTATTCCTATTCTAACACTCCCCCTCAAGCTGGTGCATACAAATCATAAGCACCTAGCTTGTTACAGATATAATTAATACGAGGACTAGTGAGGGACTTGGTGAAGAAATCTGCAAGCAGATCACTTGACTTCATAAACTTTGTAACAATATCTTTTGAGAGTATTTTTTCTCTGACAAAGTGACAATCAATCTCAATGTGCTTGGTCCTTTCATGAAACACTGGATTTGATACAATATGAAGGGCCGCTTGATTATCACACACAAGTTCCATTTGATCAACCTCACCAAATTTTAGCTCCCTCAATAACTGTTTGACCCAGATAAGCTCGCCAGTTGCTGTAGCCATTGCTCGATATTCTGCCTTTTCACTCGACCGAGCAACCACATTCTGTTTCTTGCTCTTTCACGACACCAAATTACCTCCTAGTAATACACAATATTCGGATGTAGACCGTCTATCAGAGGGTGATCTTGCCCAATCAACATCTGTATATCCCGTGATATGTTCATATCCTCGATCTTCGAAGAGTAGTCCTTTTCCAGGCGCTGACTTTATGTATCGCAGAATACGAACAACCCATCCCAATGACTATCACAAAGGAAAGTCATAAATTGACTTATAACCCTCACAGGGAACGAAATGTCAGGTCTAGTCATTGTGAGATAATATAACTTTACCACTAGTCGTCTATACCTTTCAGGATTACTGAGTGGCTCCCCTTGTCCTGGAAGCAGTTTAACATTCGGATCCATAGGAGGGTCAATGGGTCTACATCCCATCATCCCTGTCTCCTCAAGAATGTCTAAGGCATACTTGCGTTGACAAATAACAATACCTGATCCAGACTGAGCAACCTCAAAATTGTTGAGGCTGAGATTCAAAGAATGTGACATCAGTGGACATATGATATCGATTAAGGTCTGAGGAATAACAACGATACCCTTTTTGAACGCGAGAGAACCAAGAAAGACACATTTGAGAGCACGAGGGGCTAATTTATCTTTTCCTGGAGCTAAGTTATGAACAGGCTCGGACAAGCGAATGTACAGGCTTGCTAAAGAGAGAGAAAGGAAAGCTCGCGACTTGGATCAAGTGAAGTGCATCAAGGTGAGGTGCTAGTGGATGTGACTGCTATTAAACAAAGGTGGCAAGCTTACTTTCATAAACTTTTAAACGAAAAAGGAGATAGTGATATTGAACTGGGTAAGTTGGCACATTCCAAAAGTCACCGAGATTTTGGTTATTGCAGGTGGTTCAGAGTTAAGGAGGTTAGAAGGGCTATTAGTAGGATGAAGAGGGGGAGGGCGCTCGGACCGGATGAGATTCCGATAGATTTTTGGAAGAACATGGTCAAGGATGGCATATAGTGGCTGACTAGACTGTTCAATACTATCATGAAGACGGCCAAGATGCCGGATGAATGGAGGAGGAGTACAATGGTTCCACTGTATAAGAACAAGGGTGATATTCAAAACTGTAATAATTACAAGGGTATCAAGTTGTTGAGTCATACTATGAAAGCATGGGAGAGAGTGGTGGAGATGAGGGTGAGAAAAGTAGTTTCTATTTCAGAAAAGCAGTTTGGATTCATGCCAGGATGGTCGACTACTGAAGCGATCCACCTTGTTCGGAGATTAGTGGAGAAATACAGGGAAAGTAAGAAGGACCTTCATATGGTGTTCATTGATCTTGAGAAGGCATATGATAAAGTTCCGAGGGATGTCCTATGGAGGTGTTTGGAGATGAAAGGCGTCCCAATGGCATATATTAGAGTGATAAAGGATATGTACGACAGGGCCAAAACTCGGGTAAGAACGGTGGGAGGAGACTCTGAATATTTTTCTGTTCAGATGGGACTTCACAAAGGATCTGTGCTGAGCCCTTTTTTATTTGCCTTGGTGATGGACGAGCTGACGCGATCTATCCAGGAGGAAGTCCCATGACGTATGATGTTTGCAGATGACATAGTACTGATTGATGAGACCCGGACCAAAGTTAATGAAAGGTTGGAGGTTTGGAGACACGCTTTGGAGATCAAAGGATTCAAACTGAGCAGGACCAAAATAGAATACTTGGAGTGCAAATTCAGTGTCGCGAGGGATGAAGCAGACATTGATGTGAGACTTGCGGCTGACCCTATCCCCAAGATTGAAAGCTTTAAGTATCTGGGGTCCATCGTCCAGAGTAGTGGGGATATCGACGATGATCTCACACATCGTATTGGGGCGGCTTGGACAAAATGGAGGTTGGCCTCTGGAGTATTGTGTGATAAGAAGATACCACCTAAACTCAAAGGTAACTTCTACAGAATGGTGGTTAGACCATCTTTGTTGTATGGGGTGGAGTGTTAGCCAATAAAGAATGTACATATTCAGAAGACGCAGGTCGCAGAAATGAGGATGTTAAGATGGATGTGTGGTCACACCAGGAGTGATAAGATTAGGAACGAGGTCATTCGGGAGAAGCTAGAGGTGGCCCCTGTAGCTGACAAGATGAGAGAAGCGAGATTGCGATGGTTCGGACATGTGCATAGAAGAAGTACCGATGCTCCTGTTAGGAGGTGTGAGAGGCTAGATTTGGGAGCTACACGGAGGGGTAGAGGTAGACCAAGGAAGTATTGTGGGGAGGTGATTAGACATGATATGGTGAAACTCGATCTCACCAAGGACATGACTTTAGATAGGAAGGAGTGGAGGTCGAGAATTAGAGTAGCAGGCTAATAGGGTAGATAGGAAGGAATGGTTAATTGTCTGCCTTTTATATGTTATTTATTTGCCTTTATATGTTAACTTTCCTGTATCTACGTATTATCATGTGTTTTTCTCTTTCTTGCTTGTTCATCATATCTAGCTTATTCTGCTAATGGGTTTTAGCGACGAGGGTTCCCAGGAAATAGCCTCTCTACCTCAGTGGTAGTGGTAAGGTCTGCGTACATCTTACCCTCCCCTGACCCCACTTGTGGGATTTTACTGGGTATGTTGTTGTTGTTGTAAGTTATGAACAAATCATGTGCTCCCAAAGACACGAGGAGGTATAGGAATGGAGAGGCGACCCTGCTGGAAAAAGAATCGAAAAAAATTCTTGCCGGAAACAGCCACATGCGCCGGCGCGTGTGGCGCATGGAGATGCAGATCTGGAGCTTATGGCGGCGCGTGAGGGCGCATGGACAAGTGAAACTCAGAGGAGCTTGCTGGGGTTTGCTCGCCTGAGTATTCCGCACCTCATGGTGGTGTTGGTTTTGCACAACACTCAAAATACAAAGAAAACACGCACACCAGCTGACTGATGGTTATCGGAACTGACTGGTTTTCTTCTCACCCATGCTCTGATACCATGTGAGAAATATTAGAGAAGAATATTATTGAATTGTTTATTTACATTGTTACATAAAGACCCTATTTATACATACTACAACCTAATCCAAATCCAACTAAGAAACAACATACTATTATAGCAATCATTAGATGGATTTCATCGGGCACCATTGACCTTGAACTTCTTTAGAAACCAACAATAATTCGAGTATGAAGGAAAGGAAAGGCTTTTATGTGTCTACCGCCTTTTTTAAATTGAGATAAACGATGATAGCAACATGGCAGTATTACTTGTTGCAGGTTGTAATATTGTTAAAAAAATAAAAGATTATTGATGCATGTAGGACAAACAACAACAACATACCCAATAGAATCCCAAGTGGGGTCTAGGGAGGGTAAAATGTACACAGACCTTACCACTACCTCATAGAGGTAGAGAGGCTGTTTCCTGGGAACCCTCGTCTTAAAAATCCATAAGTAGAATAAACTAGATATGAAAGACAGAGAAGAAAAGAAAAGTAAACAGAATGAGCGACTTATAACTAAAAATACATGATGGTGTGCAGATACAATAAAATTAACATATATAAGACGGATCATGACATTACAAGATATAAATGCACGACTAAACCTACTACCCTACTATACCTCACAACCATACATTAACCTAGCCCTACTAACCTATTAACCTATTACTCTAATTCGCGACCTCTACTCCGTCCTATCTAAGGTCATGTCCTCGGTGAGAACAAGTTATTGATGCATGTAGGAGAAGAGGATAAATAGTTATCTACCCTTCAATTGAACATAGATTGTAGAAAAGTATATTGGCATTGCTTTCCGACTGGATCTTGCTAGGAAGAAGCTAGATACAGTAGAAAGTCTTTCACGCCTGTCCTTATTATCTAGTCCATTGAATTTTTTGGCTAACACCTTGTCTTGTTTGATGAGATACTCTTTCTCTGTCTTAGTTACTTGTGTATTGGCGAAGGAGTCCAGACGTTGACAAGTTTTAGAAACTTTAGACTAAACGTTGTGGTGGAAAACATGGTGAAACCAATTGAGACTTATCTAAACAGAAATAGCTCGTCTCCTTCCATGCATCTCCTCAGAAAGAAATCCACTGAACTTTTCGTTTAGAGGGGCCTATTCCAGTTCTCTTTCTTATCCTTTTTATGCTGAATCAAATACCACTTTAAGCTTGAATAGATGAACACTGCATGCTCCTTTTTTCTATTTCTTAAAGTGGCGAAAGTGTAAGTGGAATTGCAATTTTACATGGGAACATCTAAGTTTGGCCGCTATTCTTGTTTCTCTTTATGAAGGAAGCGAGGCTATTTTCGGTAATTACAAAACACCTTTATTTGCTGGTTTATGTTTTGGTTATACTGTGGAACTGTTTTTGGGAAAAGTTAACTCGCTTGTTTCTTTTTCCAACTATATAACGCCTTTTGTTGCACCACTGGCTTCACTTGCAGGGACCCTTACGTAAAGTAAGTCACGGCGTTGAAGACGACTCAGTTCATCCTCCAGTCTGTGAAGGGCATGCTGTTAGTTTTCTTTATGATTTAGTTAGCAAAGATTCTATCCTAGTAACTGCTTGGAGTAGGGGGCAGCTGCAGATAGATGCTTTAGCTGATGAAGTACAGCCTATCTGGAAAGTTGGTAGTCCTCCTCGGGTATGTCTGGATTCAACTGATAGTATAGTTGGCCTTGCAATGATTTGCGAGTCATTGTCAATTGACGCCTCCATTTTGAAGCTTGATCTGCCACCAGATCATACTTTATGGTTGGGACATCCACCTCCTCTTTTGAGATTGGCTATTGTGGATTTAGCTCTACCCAGAAGAAGCGGTTCTGTTTTATCAATGTTTGTTGATCCCGTTATTTCAGAAAGAATATATTGCCTTCATGATGGAGGAATTGATTCAGTAGTGTTGCACTTTTTGCCTTTCACTAATCAGACTCATGGGAAAGAAGACATGATGAGAAGTCCCTCTGTGCATCCCGTTCTTAGCACTTTCCAAGGAGAAGCATCCTCAGCCACCCCACTTTCTGGTTTCTTGGCTCTATCAGATTCTTTTGGAGATTCATGGATTGTGGGTCTTACCCCTTCTAATGAGTGTATAGTGGTTGAGATGGAGACTTGGAATACACTTCTTTCGCCAATTATTGATAAGGTTGACAAACTCATAGGTGCAGAAGTGCCAAAAGATGCAGATATTTCTACTATCATAAGTAAAGAGCTCCTTACTGGGCCCAGGGTAGTCCTTTTGCCCCCTTCATCACCTCATTTGCGCTCAGTTGCTGCGGATTCAATTGAAGGCCGATCAACGCTTCATCAGTATTTCAAGCTTTTCCATGAAAACTATGTGGAATATGCCCACAAGGTAACATTCTGCTGTTCGTATGCTATAATTCGGATTTCAGATGTGACTTTTCCCTGTTGGGCACTCTCTTTTTGAGTTAGATGTTGTCTTACCATCTCAAGTCTTCATATTCCCCTTTAAAATTGCTTAACCATATACCCTCCTTTAACATGTCTGGTCCACAATTTCTCTAAAATTATCCCTTTCCTTTCAGACAGTGGAGTGGCTTTTTGTAGTTGAAGTGCTATCTGTATCATGTATTTCGTAGTTCTAGAATGTTCATCATGCTATATTTTTTGAAGTTACGGGAAGAGTCTAGAGAAAGAAACTTCTATCTATATTTCTTGCAATACACCATCTCCAACCCGATTTAGTCCGAAAAACGTCTTTAAATCCACCTCTTCACGCCAATCCACATCTTTTCACATCCTTCTTTTTTAGCAACTTTTGGCAACTGAATTCAATTGTAGTAACATAAACTTGGTAGGTGAGGCTGTGACTGGAATAGTACTCTTAGGGGTCGTTTAGTTTGAATATAAGTTATGTTGGGTTTAGTTATGCTGGGATTAATTATCCTAGCATTAGTTCTTTTTGACTGTTTGGTTTGTTGCACTAAAAATAGTATCCATAGCATACTTCCTAAACATAAATTGTTTTTTCACAAAAATACCGTTTTATTGAGCTTTTTTTTTGTATCCATTGCTAGAGCTTTACTTACTCATTCTTGAAAAACAAAACATTACCTTATTTAGCTTAATTATTTTATATATGAATTCTCATGAATTTTCTTTGTGTTCAACTATTTGCCAATTTTGGAGGTTTCAATACTCTACTCTAAAAAAGCACGTGCGAGAATTTTGTATTACCACAGCAAGCACATAACTATTGATGAAGCTAAATCGTTCTTTCTCGTTTTCATTTGGCATATCCATACTAGCTCATCTTGTCATGCACTACAAAGAAGGGCTCAAATTGCAGTGGTTAAATTTGCAAATTGTGGAGGTTTTTAACCCCCACTATTTAATGTCGAGGCGATTCTTAAAAATCCTGCAAATACGTCCGTCGCAAATGGTTTTTTTTGGGGGGGGGGGTGTGTTTAGTCAACCGCCATAATGTCAAATTGCAGGGGTTTTAATCCCCACAATTCACAAAATCAACCTCTGCAATCTTTTCGGCAGATTTTTTTTGGTTAGATCTTTAGTGAGAGTTATAACCTCCACTAGTTTCTTGGCGTAATATTTTTTCCCTGCAAGCATTGTAGCTTACTAGCCTCCACAATTATTTATTTTTTCTTATATAACTTGTGGTCACTAGGTTACAACTTATAATTAATACAACAAGCATTATAATGAAGCCACCAAAATATTTATGTAATAAGAAACGTCAATTGAATAATAAAAATGTTAGAGCAACACAACAAATTGTCGTATTCTTTATACACCTTTAAGCCAAGATAAACAATGAAAAGAATTTAATACATCTCCATACACAAATATATTTCAAATTAGGACTCCCACATGTTTGGGAAACACTTTGCATCATCAAATTACTCCTTCAGAATAACATCTCTCTTAGCAGCACGCCATCTCGATACGTCCAGAATTTGTTAAGGTATATCTTCCATGCTCGAGAGGTTCACAGTAAGTTGGGAGTAGGTGAGCTAGCTTAGTTCCAACCCTGTTATGATTGTTAGTACATTATTATCTACGAGAGTAAGAGAATCAACTTATCTGCAAGAAGAAACCCCGGAATTAGTCGGGGTTCAAAGAGATTCGGACACCTGGTGTAAATCAATTTCTTTTTACCTTGCACTCATAGTCATAGAGAAGATTAACATGTACAGGTACTTGCCACAAAATAAAAGATTAAAGTTTACAACAATAACGACATACCCAGTGGAATCCCACAAGTGGGGTCTGGGGAGGATAAAATATACGCAAACCTTACCACTACCTCATAGAGATAGAAAGGTTGTTTTCGGAAAATCCCTATCAAAAAAATCAAGCCACATAAGCAGAAGATACTAGATACCGAAAAAAGGAAAAAGAAAAGAACAACAACAACATACCCAGTGGAATCCCACAAGTGGGGTCTAGGGAGGGTAGAAATTATGTAGACCTTACCACCACCTCATAGAGGTAGAGAGGCTGTTTCCTGGGAACCCTCGTCTCAAAAACCCATAGGCAGAATAAACTAGATATGAGAAAAGGAAAGGAAAAGAAAGGGAATAGAAAGAGCGACAAATAAGGAAAAACACATGATAGTATGCAAATACGATAAAATTATCATATCAAGACGGAAAATGACAACACAAGATATAAAAACAATGTAAATACGCTAAAAGTAAACAAATATAAGATGAATAATGACAACACAGGATATAAAGACACGACTACTCCTATGAATCTACTATATTATAAGGCCATACATCAACCTACCCCTACTAACCTATTAGCCCTCTACTCTAATACGCAACCTTCACTCTTTTCTATCTAAAGTCATGTCTTCGGTGAGATGAAGTTTTGCCATATCTTGTCTGATCACCCCCCCCCCCCCCCCCAAATACTTCTTCGGTCTATCTCCACCCCTCTGTGTAACCCATAAATCCAACTTTTCGCACCTCCTAACATGAGCCTCGGTACTTCTTCTATGCCAGTGTTTTGGACGGCGAAAGGCGACAAGGCTCTGCCTCGCGGCGAGGCGCTCGCCTTTTTTAATTGAGGCACCAATTTATACCAAAATCTGGAATTTTTAAGTGCATATATAAATATCCAAAATCTCAATAGCAATAACATATATTAGCAAATATTTCAATTACAAAAAGGCAAAAACTAATAATAGATAGCAAGATCTATTTCAATCCAAAAAGGCAAAAACGAATAATAGATTAATATCAACAATCAAGGCAAACAAAAGTCTAGATTGACAAACAATACTAGAAGTCTATTCTTCTTCAAGATTATCAAGATCTTCAAGATCAACATTAATTTCATTTTAGTTATATTGTTCATCATCTTTTTGCTATAGTTTTTTCTTCCTCCATTTTGTTGTTATTTCGGCTATATGATTAATTTTTGGGTGAATCTTTAATTGTTTAATTTGTTTTTGTTAAAATCTTGATTTCTTCCTATAGTTGAAATAGGAGAGGTATTATAATTGTAACATATGTTAAAATTAGTTATCTTGTTTAAAAAAGCTTCACTCAGCATTTAGTTACTTCTGTTTATCATTATTGTTCTTGATATTTTTGTTTACTGGTATTGTTTTACATTATTAATAGTATTTTATACATTACTGCTTTACATTACATTAATAATTTCTTTTGGTAGTATTTCTATTGGAGTTTGCTTATCTGACTTATTGGGAGTGGTTTGTGAGAGTAATTCGTAGGTGGCATCCGGATCTGATGGTGGAGTAAGGTCATGTCGTTGGTTTGGGTCGGGGGTAAGAGGTAGGGGTGGTAGGAAGGGCACGGGCTATTCTAAATTAAGGGTAGGATCGTGGAATATAGGTACCCTTACAGGGAAATCCATAGAGCTAGTAAAGTGTCTTAAGAGGAGACAAATTAATATAGCGTGTGTTCAGGAGACTAGATGGGTAGGGACCAAAGCTCGGGATGTAGACGGGTTCAAGTTATGGTACTCGGGGGGTTCTAGGGACAGAAATGGTGTAGGTATACTAGTAGATGAGGACCTTAGGGATTATGTGGTGGAGGTTAGGAGGTTTAACGATAGGATGATGTCTATTAAACTGGTGGTGGGTAAGCATGTAGTGACTGTAGTTAGTGCCTATGCGCCCCAAGCAGGTCTAGAGGAGGAAGTCAAGAGGCTGTTTTGGGAAGAATTGGATGAGGTGGTGAGGGGCATACCAATGACGGAAAAGCTTTTCATTGGGGGAGATTTTAATGGACATATTGGGGCTACCAGTAGTGGGTTTGAAGATGTCCATGGAGGCTTTGGTTTTGGGGAAAGGAATGGAGGGGGGACGTCTCTCTTGGATTTTGGCAAAGCCTTTGAGTTAGTTATTGCTAACTCATGTTTCCAGAAGAGGGAAAGTCACTTGATAACCTTTCAGAGTGCGGTAGCTAAAACTCAAATTGATTACCTACTTCTACGAAAAGGTGATAGAAGCCTTTGTAAGAATTGCAAAGTTATTCCGAGTGAGAGTATTTCCACTCAACATAGGCTTCTAGTGATGGACATAGAGATTAAGAGAGAAAAGAAGAGGAAGATTGTCTATGCCCAACCGAGGATTAGATGGGGGGGTCTAACTCCTGCCCTCTCGCTTGAGATGGAAGGAAAGTTGAGAGATTTAGAGGCCTGGAGTAGTAGTGGAGATGTGAATAATATGTGGGACAATACTGCTGGTTACATTCGAAAGGTAGCCTCTGAGGTACTAGGGGTTTCGAGAGGAACCTTTGGGGGACGTCGAGGTGATTGGTGGTGGAATGGAGAAGTTCAAGACAAAGTAAAAGCTAAGAAAGTGGCCTATACAAAGTGGTTGGAGTGTAGGGAGGAGGATGAAAAACAAAGGCTTAAGGAGATTTATAAGACGGCTAAGTCAGAAGCAAAGATGGCGGTGACGAGTGCTAAGACAGCAGCGTTTGAGCGCCTATATGAGGAGCTAAGTGATAAAGGCGCGGACAAGCGAATGTATAGGCTTGCTAAAGCGAGAGAAAGGAAAGCTCGCGACTTGGTTCAAGTGAAGTGCATCAAGGATGAGGAGGGGGAAGTGTTAGTGGATGTGACTTCGATTAAACAAAGGTGGCAAGCTTACTTTCATAAACTTTTAAATGAAAAAGGAGATAGTGATATTGAGCTGGGCGAGTTAGCATATTCCGAAAGTCATTGAGACTTTGGTTATTGCAGGCGGTTCAGAGTTGAGGAGGTTAGAAGGGCTATTAGTAGGATGAAGAGAGGGAGGGCGCTCGGACCGGATGAGATTCCGATAGATTTTTGGAAGAGCATGGTCAAGGATGGCATAGAGTGGCTGACTAGACTGTTCAATACTATCATGAAGACGGCTAAGATGCCGGAGGAATGGAGGAGGAGTACAATGGTCCCACTGTACAAGAACAAAGGTGATATTCAAAGTTGTAATAATTACAGGGGTATCAAGTTGTTGAGTCATACTATGAAGGCATGGGAGAGAGTGGTGGAGATGAGGGTGAGAAAAGTAGTTTCCATCTCAGAAAACCAGTTTGGATTCATGCCAGGACGGTCGACTACTGAAGCGATCCACCTTGTTCGGAGATTAGTGGAGAAATACAGGGAAAGTAAGAAGGACCTTCATATGGTGTTCATTGATCTTGAGAAGGCCTATGACAAAGTCCCGAGGGATGTCCTATGGAGGTGTTTGGAGATGAAAGGCGTCCCAATGGCATATATTAGAGTGATAAAGGACATGTATGACGGGGCCATAACTCGGGTAAGAACGGTGGGAGGAGATTCTGAATATTTTCCTGTTCAGATGGGACTTCACCAAGGATCTGTGCTAAGCCCTTTTTTATTTTCCTTGGTGTTGGATGAGCTGACGCGATCTATCCAGGAGGGAGTCCCATGGTGTATGTTGTTTGCAGATGACATAGTACTGATTGATGAGACCCGGACCAAAGTTAATGATAGGTTGGAGGTTTGGAGACACGCTTTGGAGACTAAAGGATTTAAACTGAGCAGGACCAAAACAGAATACTTGGAGTGCAAATTCAGTGTAGCGAGGGAGGAAGCAGACATTGATGTGAGACTTGCAGCTCACCTTATCCCCAAGAAGGAAAGCTTTAAGTATCTGGGGTCTATCATCCAGAGTAGTGGGGATATCGACGATGATGTCACACATCGTATTGGGGCGGCTTGGACAAAATGGAGGTTGGCCTCTGGAGTATTGTGTGATAAGAAGATACCATCTAAACTCAAAGGTAAGTTCTACAGAATGGTGGTTAGACCTGCTTTGTTGTATGGGGTGGAGTGTTGGCCAATAAAGAATGTACATGTTCAGAAAATGCAGGTCGCAGAAATGAGGATGTTACGATGGATGTGTGGTCACACCAGGAGCGACAAGATTAGGAACGAGGTCATTCGGGAGAAGCTAGAGGTGGCCCCTGTAGCTGACAAGATGAGGGAAGCGAGACTGCGATGGTTTGGACATGTACAGAGAAGGAGTACTGATGCCCCTGTTAGAAGGTGTGAGAGATTAGATTTGGGAGCTATACGTAGGGGTAGAGGTAGACCAAAAAAGTATTGGGGGGAGGTGATTAGAAACGATATGGTGAAACTTGATCTCACCAAGGACATGACCTTAGATAGGAAGGAGTGGAGGTCGAGAATTAGAGTAGCAGGCTAATAGGGAGGATAGGAAGGAGTGGTAATTGTCTGTCTTTTATATGTTATTTATCTGCATTTATATGTTTACTATCTTGTATCTAGGTATTATTATGTGCTCTTCTCTTTTTGCCTGTGTATCGTATCTAGCGTATTCTGCTGATGGGTTTTTGTGACGAGGGTTTCCAGGAAACAGCCTCTCTACCTATGTGGTAGTGGTAAGGTCTGCGTACATCTTACCCTCCCCAGACCCCACTTGTGGGATTTCACTGGGTATGTTGTTGTTGTTGTTGTTGTTGTTCATCATCTTCTTCCTCCTCGGATTCTTCATCTATTAGTGTCCGTGTCCTACTTGAACTTGAAACTGTAGTTTGTACTCCTTTGCCCTTATCAAGTGCCTTTAATCTTGAAGGAGCTTCCCTAAGACCATAGTTTCTCTCGTCAGCTCCAATAGCCGAAGCAACTGTACCCCAAGTAAGATCACCTTCCTCACATACTAGTTCATCTTCTTGATCTTCAGGGCCTCCAACCAACCATTCATTTGAATCATCAATATAATCCAAGGCAATTGCATCTATGGTGTCACAAGCATCATAACGACGTTTCAATGTTCTATTATACTTAATGTACACTAGATCATTGAGACGCGATAGTGCAAAGCTTATTTCTCCTTTTAGAATGAATCTGCACATAAGTTTTAGATATTAACTAACTAGTATAATAATATAATATGGATATTAGGATATAAAATATTCTTCTTACATGTTCAAATACACTCCAATTTCGCTCACACCCGAATGAACTACAAGTTAGACTTAACACTTTCATGGAAAACTTTTGCAAGTTTGGAGTTTGACTACCAAATAGTGACCACCATTCAACTATAAAAAAAAAAGTTTAAAGGTTAATACTTAATAATAAGTAAAAATAAGTCAAATAACTTAAGTGAAGCTATATTATAAAACTCACTTACCGGGTGACCTTGTGTCTTTGGCTCTTTGAGCCTGACCACAACCAAATAGTCCCTCAGCATTTTTGTACCTAGGAAGCTCAACAACTAGTAAATCTTGAGTTGCTATATCAGGGTTCATCTTCTCAACACATGCATGATATCCAGGCCACACATTTTGATGTATGGTGTCATTGTTATAAGCTTTATAAAACACTCCTGGGTTCAAAATAAAGCCTGCAACATGCAAAGGCCGATGGAGTTGGTCAGTCCACCTTGCATCAATAATTTCAAATACTTTTTCATATTGCTTCTCAACTCCATTAAAGGCCTGTGCAATAGCTTCCTTAGCTCTATCCGTTGCTTCATAAATATAGCCCATTGGGGGTTTTCTCTCCCCATCCACCAAACGAAACACTGTTGTTAAAGGACCACAAACTTTCAGGGCCCTAACAACATCATTCCAAAAGTTGGCTGAAATAAGAAGATTGACAACTTCTTTTCCCAAAGTTTCTTTTGCAAATCTACTTGAATCCATTCGTTTGAGAGGATTAGCATTCTCAAATTTTTCTTCTGATTGTACATAGCTCTCATAGTCAAGTAGGCCGTTGCGAATCTTGTCTTCGCCGGTTTCACCAAATTTCTTTCATTGGTGAATTTTCTCATTAAATTCAACAACAATGGCCTTTGACTAATATAGGAACGGATCTTGATGACCTTCTTAAAAACTGTTAAAACAATATTATGGTAATTAGTAGCTAATAAGTATTAAATATTAACTATAAAGACAGTTAGTGGATAGGAGAGTGATATTACCCGAAGCATATGGATTGATCTTGAAGATATCACCAAACATCAAATTAATACAGTGAGCGGCACATGGAGTCCAATAAATGTGTCCATACACACTCATCATCATGCTTCCCGCCTTAACATTCTCGCTAGCATTATCGGTGACAACTTGTACAACATTTTCCGGCCCGATTCTTTTAATAGTGCTCTCAAATAAGTTGAACATTTTGGTAGAATCGGTAGATTCATTGCTAGCATCAACTAAATTTAAGAATACACTACCAATGGGAGAATTCACCAAAATATTAATGATCATTTTGCCATTTTGTGCCGTCCATTTGTCCATCATAATGGAACACCCAAACTTTGTCCATTGCACTTTGTGATCATCAATAAGTTTGTCTACTTTCTTCACCTCCTTTTTAAGGTGAGTAACTCTTACTTCATGGAAAGTAGGAGGCTTCATCCCGGGGCCATGTTGTCCTACCGCCTCAATAAATTTGTCAAATGATTTGTGATTAACACAATTAAAAGGGAGCCCCGCATCATACATCCACAATGCAAAAGCACTTACCGCACGCTCCCTTAGAATTTTCTTGGTTTCATCAAAACCCGCTCCCCTTTCAAAACCTCCTTTTTGTGATTTTTGAGAAAAATAGAGATTAAGAGGGCCTTTCGTCACATTCCGCCCCGTGGATGATACACTTCCACTAGAAGACATCTTTTGAGTTTTTGAGGGAGGCATCATTTCATCAAATTCATCCATATCATCATCAAAATCAATATTAATGACGGGTTCTTCTTGCTGCCTCATTTGATATTTTGGATTATTCGCCTTTTTATTTTCCATATACACCCTTATTTCTTCTCTAACTTCGGGTGGACAACTTGGACATTGTTTCACATTCTTATTTCCACCGATCAAGTGTTGCCTGTGTCGACTAATTCCACCATTAGATGTATTTTTACAGAACATACAAATAACGGAATCTCTTGTCGGTCCTTGTATGCCATAATTCCATCCAATATCCTTCCTTTTGCTATGATCAGCCGCCATTGAAATCGCACTATTCATGGACAAATTAATATTATATAAATTAGTTTACATTTTACAACATATTATATTAATAAAGGATTATAAATCTTTTTTAAAAAAGATTAGGCAAACTCACTGCCAAGTGTAGTGAAGTCTGCTGTCTGTCTGTCTTTAAAAGACTGAAACAGAGTGCCAAGAAAAACATGCAAAAAAAAAAAAACAGAGCACTCCAAGAGATGGAACTACTGAAGAACAGAAGAAGAACTGAAGAAGGAAGAAAAAAAATAAAGAAACTGCGGTACTGTCCCGCCTCTCGCGCAGCGGAAGACTGGAGAAGAAGTGAAGAAGAGGAGAAGAAGATGAAGAAGAAAGAAGAAAAAAGAAACGAAGAAGAAAGATACCTGGAGATGTCGGGAAGTGGAAGTCGCCGAAGTAGGTGGAAGACGTCTGGGACTCTGAAGAAGAGAAATAGTTCGCGGGCAAGTTTTTTTCCAAATAAACCCTAGCAGATCTTTTTTATTTTTAAAAGAAGCATATTTTTTAATTAAAAACAGAAAAGGCGACGCCATAGCGCCTCGCCTCGCCCGGTCGCCTCTCGCCTTTTTGGCGCCTTTCCTCGCCTTTGCAAGCAGCGCCTCGCCTTGGCATGAAAAGGCGACATAGCCTCGCCTCGCCTCGCCTCTTCGCCTTTGGCGAGAGGCGCTCGCCTTTCAAAACACTGTTCTATGCACATGTCCAAACCATCACAATTTTGCTTCTCTCATCTTGTTAGCTATAGGAGCCACCTCTAACTTCTCCCGGATGGTCTCATTCCTAATCTTACCACTCCTGGTATATCCACACCTCCATCTCAACATCCTCATCTCCGCGATCTGCATCTTCTGAAGATATGAACTTTTAATTGGCCAACACTCCACCCAATATAGCAGAGACGGTCTAACCACTATTCTGTAAAACTTGCCTTTAAGCTTAGGAAGTGGTATTTTTTTATCACACAATACTCCTGAGGCAAGCCTCCATTTCGTCCATGCTGTCCCAATATGATGTGTGACATCATCGTCGATATTGCCACTACTATGGATGATGGAACTAAGATACTTAAAGTTTTCTCTCTTCGGAATAGGTTGAGTGGCAAGCGTCACTTCAATGTCTGCTTCATCTCTTGCAACGCCGAATTTACACTCCAAGTATTCTGTTTTGTTCCTGCTCAGTTTGAACTCTTTGGATTTCAAAGTATATCTCTAAATCTCCAATCCATCATTAACTTTAGCCCGAGTCTCATCAAATTTATCAAAGGAACAAGACCCTATATTCTCTTGCCTTTGAAATTTCTTGCTGATTCTAATATACACAAGGCAACTGAGCTACATGAAGTCTGATATGTTGCAGAGTCATCAGACTATAGCAACAAATTAAACTAAAGACGTTCATGATATATACCTAGTTAATGAGAATAAAGAACTCAAAATTTTTCATACCAGTCTGAGTTTCTTCTGGTCTAGGACTGAATTTTCTTTTCCATTAATCCTGTGTAGAGAGGAGTCAGTTGCTCAACCAGTGGAAAAACTTGTTTCACAATTGAGGGGCTAAGGGTCTGTATTTGCTCCATAGTCATTTCTGCCTCCAGATATAAAACACGAGTGGATTAAAGATGGAAACCTTTTATTCAGTGTCATGAGAAGTTTATGAAAATGTGACCAACAAGACTACAAGAGGGACATAATGTTTGAACCTAGAAAGCATTTAACACCTACGAACCACTACAATATCCCACAAGAAGTGCAGGACAACCAAAGGCACAAAAGAGTGAGCAAAACTTTCAAGTGAACTCAGTTCAGCGAAACAAAATACTACACAAAAAATGTATGGGGTGGCGTTAGAGTTCAAAGAGGAGGATACAAAAGGGTAAGGTAATTTGTTTCACCACTTCCTCATCATTTTCAATCCATAAGAGCATACAAAAGTTAGTACCTGAAATTAGTGGGAATAACATTGCAGTACCCTTGATAACCAACCAAACTAGCTCATCTTGTTGATCAAGAAATAATGGACCTGAAATTGCAGACACTTGCATATCCATACTACCCTTGATAACCAACCAAAATTACAACTAAAAATGATGACTAAAGTGGGAATAACATTTTAGTAAATATTCACCAGACATCTGCCAAAACTGGAATAAAAGCTCACTAAAACTGCATCAATGCAACAGAAAAAACTAAATCAAAAACTAGTCTAACAAAGTAGGAAAATATAAAGACCAAAACTGTATCGAAACAACATAACAACTACACAAAAACTGATAACCAACAACAAACTTACGATAAACTAAAATTATACATGAGAGTTAATCTATTCAATAGATTATAGATATGTAAAAGATTTAGCATCTTTGTGACTTACATTAGCCATAGACAAAAGAGTGAACATAATCAGAGGATCAGAAAATAGCACTGGAGTCGAACATTGAAATTGTTAGTTGAGCAAAAACTATCACATGAGTGCCACCACTTATATACACAAGTTTGTCACACTTCAAAGTTGATTGTTGATGACTATCTACATCATTGTCTGGCGCTCAAGCTTGCCCATATGTAAAAAGATTTCCATATTTTTGATATCTGCATAGATAACCCTTTTAGCTTTGATACGTTGCTCTATGGTATACAAATCGAATGTGGGAGATTCAATGATGGAATAAATTTGAGCACGCATATCAGAGTGATCACGATTTCCAATCTTGTCAATCAAGGAACCAATTCTTTTATCTTGACTTTCAGTAAAGTTTTTCATAACCTCCACCATAGTCTTGAGAAATGTTTCATTAACATCCTCCACAACCTTTTTCTTTTTTTGCTTCTCTCTTTTTCATTGGCACTAGAAGTTCTTTTGGCAATTTTGTGATTCTTCTCCAGATGTTTCAGTATGTTCATGAGGAGATCCTTTAGCATATTCATTTTCAAACGCTTCGGTAAAATTAAGTCCCGTATAAGTATTTTCAGCTTCTTCAATAGGTGCATTGGGTCCACGACTAGCTTCATTTTCACATTCATCTTTGTCAGTATCGATAAGAAATCCTAAACTTATAATAGTAGAAACTCCTGATGTTTGACTTTTTAAGATATCCTCAACAACACCAATGGCCCTTCTGCATACTCTCTAGTTGCCCTATCTTTACCAAAAATTTCCTCCCAATCAGCTAACATTGGTCATTTTCTAGTATTCTGTAAAAGGCAAGTTTTACAGAATGGTGGTTAGACCATCTTTGCTATATTGGGTGGAGTGTTGACCTATTAAAAATTCACATGTTCAGAAGATGCAAGATGCGGAGATGAAGATGTTAAGATGCATGTGTGGACATACCAGGAGTGATAGGATTAGGAATGAGATCATCCTGGAGAAGCTAGAGGTAGCTCCTGTGGCTAACAAGATGAGGGAAGCGAGACTGCGTTGGTTTGGACATGTGCAAAGAAGAATATGGATGCTCCTGTTAGGAGGTGCGAGAGGTTAGATTTAAGGGATACACGGAGGGGTAGAGGTAGGCCGAAGAAGTATTGGGTAGAGGTGATCAGACAAGATATGGCGAAACTTCATCTCACCGAGGACATGGCCTTAGACAGAAAAGAGTGGAAGTTGTGTATTTGAGTAGATGGCTAATAGGTTAGTAGGGGTAGGTCGATATATGACTTGGTGATAGTAGGATAGTAGGAGTAGTGATGTCTTTATATCATATGTTGCCATTATATTTGTAGCGTATTTACATTGCTTTTATGTCTTGCGTTGTCATTTTCCGTTTTGTTATGTTAAATTTATCGTATTTGCATACTATCATGTGCTTTTTCTGTCCTTCCCTTTTTCTATATCTAGTTTATTCTGCTTTTGGGTTTTTGAGACGAGGGTTCCCAGGAAACAGCCTCTCTACCTCTATGAGGTAGTGGTAAGGTATGCGTACATTCTACCCTCCCTAGACTTCACTTGTTTGATTCCACTGGGTATATTGTTGTTGTTGTTGTTGATATTTCTTGCACTAGGATAATCTAGGACAAACAATGAAAGAAAGACGGTTGTGTTATATACATATACAACAACAACATACCAGTGGAATCCCACAAGTGGGGTCTGGGGAGGGTATAATGTACGCAGACCTCACCACTACCTCATAGAGGTAGAAAGATTGTTTCCTAGGAACCCTCGTCACAAAAACCCATATGCAGAATAAGCTAGATATGGAAAACAAAAAGGAAAAGAAGGGGAATGTGAACCGAAAGACGCTATTAATAACAAAAAATACATGATATCAAGTAAATACGAGACAATTACCATACTTAAGGTAGACTAAGACAACACCGGACAACTATTACTACCCTACTATACCCGATGGCCAAACAACAACCTACCAATCTATTAGCCCGCTACTCTAATTCGTGACCTCCACTCCTTCCTATCTAGGGTCATGTCCTCGGAGACCAAGTTTCATCATATCTTGTCTGATCACCTCCCCCCAATACTTCTTCGGTCTACCTCTACCCCTCCGTATACCTCCCAGATCCAGCCTCTCGCACTTCCTAACAGGAGCATCGGTATTCCTTCTCTGCGCATGTCCAAACCATCGCAGTCTCGCTTCCCTCATCTTGTGAGCTACAGGTGCCACCTCTAGCTTCTCCTGTATGGTCTCATTCCTAATCTTGTCCCTCCTGGTGTGACCACATCCATCTCAACATCCTCATCTCTGCGACCTGCATCTTCTAGACATGTGCATCTTGATTGGCCAACAGTTCACCCCATACAACAAAGATGGTCGAATCACCATTCTGTAAAACTTACCTTAGGTGGTATCTTCTTATCACACAATACTCTGAGGCAAGCCTCCACTTTGTCCATGCTGCCCCAATACGCTGTGTGACATCATCGTCGATATCGCCATTACTCTGGATGATGGACCCTAGATACTTAAAGCATTCCCTCTTGGAGATAGGGTGAGTGGCTAGCTTCACATCAATGTCTGTTTCATCCCCCGCAACACTGAATTTACACTCCAAGTATTCTATTTTGGTCCCGCTCAGCTTGAATCCTTTCTCCAAGGCATGTCTCCAAACCTCCAACCTAGCATTGACTTTAGTTCGGGTCTCATCAATCAGTACTATGTCATCTGCAAACAACATACACCATGGAACCTCCTCCTGGATAGATCGCGTTAGCTCATCCATCACCAAAGCAAACAGAAAAGGGCTCAACACACATCCCTGATGAAGTCCCATCTCAACAGGAAAATATCCTGAGTCTTCTCCCACCGTTCTTACTCGAGTTCTGGCTCCGTCGTACATGTCCTTTATCACCCTAATATACGCCATTGGGACGCCTTTTACCTCTAACACCTCTATAGGACATCCCTCGGGACTTTGTCGTAGGCCTTCTCGAGATCAATGAACACCATATGAAGGTCCTTCTTTCTTTCTCTATATTTCTCCACTAATCTCCGAACAAGATGAATTGCTTTAGTCGTCGACCTCCCTGGCATGAATCCAAAATGATTTTTTGAAATAGACACTACTTTTCTCACCCTCATCTTCACCACTCTCTCCCAAGCCTTCATAGTGGGACTTAACAACTTGATTACCCTGTAATTATTACAGTTTTGAATATCACCCTTGTTCTTGTACAGTGGAACCATTGTACTCTTCCTCCCAGTGTTTTGGACGGCGAAAGGCGACAAGGCTCTGCCTCGCCTCGCGGCGAGGCGAGAGGCGAGGCGCTCGCCTTTTTGAATTGAGGCGCCAATTTATACCAAAATCTTAAAATATTTAAGTGCATATATAAATATCCAAAATCTCAATAGCAATAACATATATTAGCAAATATTTCAATTCAAAAAGGCAAAAACTAATGATAGATAGCAAGATCTATTTCAACATATTACATTTTACAACATATTATATTAATAAAGGATTATAAATATTTTTTAAAAAAAATTAGGTAAACTCACTGCCAACTGCCAAGTGTAGTGAATGAGTCTGTCTGTCTCTAAAAGATTGAAACAGAGTGCCAAGAAAAACATGCAAACAAAACAGAGCACTCCAAGAGAACTACTGAAGAACAGAAGAAGGAAGAAAAAAATAAAGAAACTGCGGTCTCGCCTCTCGCGCAACGCAAGACTGGAGAAGAAGTGAAGAAGAGGAGAAGAAGAAGAAGAAGAAAGAAGAAAAAAGAAACGAAGAAACTCAGAAAGAAACATACCTGGAGATGTCGCGCAAGTGGAAGTCGCGTGGTAGGTGGAAGACGTCTGGAGTGTGGACTCTGAAGAAGAGAAATAGTACGCGGGCAAGTTTTTTTCCAAATAAACCCTAGCAGATCTTTTTTATTTTTAAAATAAGCATATTTTTTAATTAAAACAGAAAAGGCGACGCCATAGGCGACGCCATAGGCGCCTCGCCTCGCCCCGTCGCCTCTCGCCTTTTTGGTGCCTTTCCTCGCCTTTGCAAGGAGCGCCTCGCCTTGGCATGAAAAGGCGACACTGCCTCGCCTCGCCTCGCCTCATCGCCTTTGGCGAGAGGCGCTCGCGTTTCAAAACACTGCTTCCTCTACTCATCCGACATCTTGGCAGTCTTCGTAATAACATTGAACAGTCTAGTCAGCCACTCTATGCCATCCTTGACCATGTTCTTCCAAAACTCTATCGGAATCTCAGCGGGGCCGATCGCCCTCCCTCTCTTCATCCTACTAATATATATATATATATATATATATATATATATATATGTTAAAAACTATAAATTAGGGAGATTTAAGATAAAACTGTATGAAGTAATAATATTCTAATAACTAAAGCAAATTATCTATTACCTTTACCAATTTTTTCCATTCCTTTGGGTCATTAACTAGTATGGTTCTGTCACTATATTGAAATCCCAAACCAGTTCGGCTCTTTATTAAACTTATGCTTGCATAACTTTTCTTCCACGCTTTTAATTTCGAATTGATATGTGGTTCACCTTTTAAGCCACTGTCAGGATGACGTTCATGCAAATATTGCTCCAACTCCATTAGGTATCCTGGCCTAAAGGTTCCATTATGGGTTCTCCAACCATTAACACATAACTCTTTCAAGCCGTTTATAAGCTATGTTGCGCGGATTCATCATTTTTGCCACCGAACCTGTCTCGATGCGGTGCGGGCGCGGGCGCGGGCGCGGGCTGCATCTCGGATTCTGTCAATCCCGGCCGGATACTTTGACCAGACTCAAGAACAAATTTGGGGAAGAAGAGAGCAGTTTTATTCATAAAGTTGATGATATTTCTCTGGCGAACCTAATAAACAATAACTAACAGTACTTGCAGCCAACTGATAAGGACTTCGCCGGCTACAAGGACTTCACCAACGACAGAAACTTCGCCAGCGACGTTTGCAGATCGGAACTGGCAGATAACTAGATCCACTTTGCCAAGAAATATTGTCTTGGAAAAGAGGAGCTTTAGTGACGCGAGGAGTTTTCAATTTTTAGCGAAGAAGTCGCAAAGAATGGGGAAAGTGTAGACACGTGAGGCTATGGTGTTGGAAGGTGGAACTTGAAAATGTCTTTTTTTTGTGGTCAATTGATATAGGTTGGGCTTTATCAGGCCCGACACGATTAGTAAAATTATTTTATTTCATTATAGTCATAAATAGAATTAATTTGAAATCACTGAAAAAAACTAGTTTTAAATTTATTAATTAGTGGTGAAAAACAGACGGTACAAATTTTATCTTATGATTTTCCTAATTTCAAGTAAATATTCTATCAATTTCAAAATATTTTGTTTTGCTTTTTGACAGTTATTTTGGCTAATTTTAAAAATTAAATTAGATAAATTTAATATTTTAAAAGTAGAAATTTAAATATTTATAAGTTATAATGTAAGTAGAATACATGTTGTTTGAATAATCATATTATTTAACTCTAAAAAAATTGTGATAAATACTTAAAAAAATAGTAATAACATGTACTTTTATAACTATATTATTATAATATTATAGTTTTTAGCCGAATTTAGAATATTTTATGATTATATTTTTATATTATTGAATTTTTTAGCCGAATCCCCGCACACGTATCCATACTCGGATTCGTACCCCCGAATTTTAAAATTTAGATTTTGCCGGATTCGACTCTTGGATTCGCATCCGCCTCGGACACCCGCACCCGAGTTTGAGCAACATAGTTTATAAGAGAGCTCTCTTCAAAAGGAGTCCATTCTTCGAGCTGAAGGTGTTGATCGTCTTAATCTTTTTGGTGGATTCATTTAAGATTTTTGACTATCCATTTTGTCTGTATAATCTAATCATCATTAGTATTAATTATTACCGTAAAAAGAAAAAGTATCTCCAAACCATTAGTTAACAAACAAACATTAACAACATACCCAGTGAAATCCCACAAGTGGGGTCTGACAAACCATTAGTTAGCATCATGAAAATAATACTCATACACTCTACAAATAAAAATTTAAATCAAGAACTACTAACAGATCACAAAAAAGAATTAAATTAAACACACAGTAGCTTTAACAAATTAATGTAAGTAATTGTTTCTTATATCACAAAAAATAAAAAGTTGATACACCTTACAATAATAACAAAAGCTAAAGAGAAACACACTCCAAATGCAACATAAATTATATTCCCATTACAAAATAATAAAAAAAGATCAACTGATTAGGTTTGCATTCCACATTGATTGAGCTAACTCATCCCTCCATGTGGTCCACTCCTTGGATGATTCAACAACATAAATGTTATCTTGTGGATATTTTACTTGTTCTTCCATATTGATGTCTAAAGGGTCCATTTCCATCTCTTTTCGAACAAAGTTGTGTATAAACAACAAGCAATTACGATCCTGTTATGAATCTTAACTGAGTAACATGAAGGGCTTCTAAGAATTCCCCAACGTCCTTTCAAGAGACCAAATGTCCTTTCAATAACATTACGAGCTCTAACATGCTTCATATTGAAAAGCTCTTCTGGACATTGGGGTGTTGGATTGTCACCTTGCCAATCCCTTAACCAATATCTATCTCCTCTATATGGTGAAAGAAAACCATTTCCATTTGTATATTCTCCACCGGACAAATAGTACTTACCTATAATTAGATAAAAACTAGTTATTTTTATATAATATTATTTTTGTTACAATTTTAATGTGAGCTTATGTATGGCATTACCCTCGGGAATTTTCAAACCATTTGTTCTTGCTATAGCATTTTGTAGTACACGACCATTAGCCACTGATCCTTCCCAACCAGGTAATACATAAGTAAAATTGAGATTTCTATTACAATCTCCCAGTACATTAGTTGCTATTTCTCCCTTTATTGTCCTGTATCTTGGTTTGTCCCTAGATGGAACTCTAATTTGAATGTAAGTACCATCCAATGCACCTAGGGATCTCTATAAAAAATTTATAACATTATCTCAAACTATTAAAATTATTTGATAAGATTATATTTGTTTTACTTTTGAATGAATTAACAGATACTCAATTGAAAGTGTATATACCTTAAACCATCTCCATCGATCGTCAAGCTCATCTTCAAGCACCGGTTTGGGATTAACAAGTAATAATGGAGCTAGTTTGGAATAGCTCTTAAGCATTCATTGAAAGCTTGACTTACACTCCAACGCGATCTAACATAATCAACCTTAATGGATTTATTCTTCTCATGATGAGCCAAAATATTTAAAAATATTGCTAACTTTTCATTACTTGACATATATTTGCTATCAGTCAAGCCTCCATCTTCTTTAGTTAAGAGAACTAAAGTGTGAAGAATTTCTATCCATCCTAAACTTATCAACACAACTTGTGTCACTGTCTTGTATGATATAATTTAAATGAAATATAGTTTTAGGAACTCGACTACTCATGAGGTACCTAACCACATGCCTATTTCTTCTTATAGATAGACCATGAATAACCATAAAAAGAAAAATACACATGACAAGAAATTATTGTCACAATATCTCAAGGATGATATAAAATTCAATATAGGACTATAGTTGATGATCCACATGTAAACCAAATTTTTTTCATAAAAAATTGAAAAGAGTTGATACACGAAAAAAAAAAAAAATTCAATTAGAAGGAACAAAATGAGGACAACTTCACAATTTCAAGCACATAAAGAGAACAAAATTTTCAAAAACAACTTTTGGGAAGAGGCTAAAACTAAAATCTTTCACATAAATCCGATACTATTTCACAAATTTCAAGCAATACATATGGAGCTTGAATCACTGCCGTATTCCCCAATTATATGCTAAACAGAATTTACAATAACCATAATATTAAGAAAAGAGTTTTGTCTGCTATTATTATGTAGAAAAGATGAGTGTATCCAAATTATACAATAGATCAAAGAATTATAAATAATAACAGAAAAATAGAGAATAGATTTTGATTAGAAAAAAATAACCTTGCTAGAAGATCGAAACTTGAAGGCTTATGATAAAGATATTCTTCAATCACCCATATGTAGCTTCAATCAACATTGAAACGCGGAAGTGTATCCAAATGAAGTGAGTTTTTCTTACTGCAATGAGAAGAGGAACCTCTAGATAATCTAAGCGGTGTTTTGTTCCAAATATACAAGTGAAAAGTGATAAAAGGATTTGAAGGATAACTTTGTTATTTTATAAGTTTATCCCATGACAAATTGTGATGGAATTATTATACCATCCATGGGGAGGGATAACTTATCCCGGTACTATGTATTAGTCCCGGAATAAGTTATTCCGGATTTGCTAACCAAACGATAATTTAAGTGCGACTATATTTTTATCCCTGGATTATTTTTACTTTATCCTTCATACCAAACGGCCCATTAAGGTAATAATGCAAAGGAAAGCTTCCTCTGTTGCTGGATGAAGACTTTCCTAACAATAGACCATGGAAAAGCTGTCATGGTTCAAATTCACTTGAGTGGCAAAGATAATTTATGAGTAGGATGATGATTGATAGACAAAATTTAGAGTGGATCTGCAATGTCGTAAAACTAGCTTTTGAAGACGTTGGTTGAGAGGATTATGATCGGAGAGTGATTCATAGAGACAGGAAAAGGCTTTCTCTCAAACAGTGGTCTCCAACTACCGCATACAGTTGGAACAGAGCTGCATCAAAACATGGATCAGATTGGTGGCCTTTTGTGCGTCACTTTAGGATAAAAATGCTTTCTACATTCTGGAAAAAAAAAACAAGGATTTCTTAGTTTGGATAGTGCAGCGACAGCCTTCCAGATAGGCGAGCAATGCAGAAAGAAAATCAAGAAAGGGAATCGGCTGACCATTAACATAGAGGTAGGAAATTAGAGCTTCGAAATTTAAATTTGCGATGAACTCACAATGGGAGTGGGAAGAAGTCCTTATACCAAAAAAGATAGAGAGCGAGAAAAAGTATGGTCTAAAATAGACGATGGCCTAACTCTGTTCTCTGGAGGTCGTCCTATGGCTTCGGAGAAGTTGGAATTTTCAAATAAATATAGTTGTTGGAAATAACAAAATGCTGCACGAGGTTATTGCTTGCTAAACCATTGGAAGCAGGGATGAACCAGCTCCTTTTTGTTCTTTACGTAATGATGGAAATAGTGCTGATGAGCTGGAAAGATGAGTAATGGACCAGATCAGAATAGAGCCACTTATTTACCTCTCATCTTCTGCAGATTTTCAATTTCTTCATCTTCTGGGAATTGATTAAAATGGAATTCAGTTGCGCAATTTGATTGAATGAAAACATTATTCTGCAAATAGTCTTCTGTTCCTAAATGACACAAGCAGACCATCTTGTGGCCAGGATGGAGTTCTCTACATAGATGATCAGATGCATCTGTTGGATGCTACTTCGTTTCTGTGGACCATATTGCATAGATATTTATGTGCCTTGTAAATGGTGCTTTTACCCCTTCATTTCATAATAAGCAATTTACTTACTAAAGAAAAATTGAGTGGAAGACATCTTTATTTAAATTGTTAGCAGTTCTCTTGTTGTGATGATGTTGTTCGTTCCCCTATTATTTGAGGATGTATTTCAAATTTCAACCATGCATTGCGTTGGAAGAGGAATTTAATCCTTTGGTTCCATGTCCTCTTCCTCCTCATTTCTTGCTTGGGTCAGAATCAAAAGAAAATCTTTATTTTTCTTTCATTTATTTCAGTTCTTTTGACAGTAGAGTGGTCTCTTCATGTGATGACAAACGGTACTTATTTTGTTCTGTTATCAGGTGTACTTTGAGCTTCAACATCATGCACCTCATGTAAAAAAGATCATCGGTGATCAGCATTCTCGATTATGCAAAGCACAGCAGAAGATTTTGGAAGTTGAAAGGAAACAGGAAAAGATAGAGGATCGCGTTGAGCATGCAGTTCGGTTTCACAGTAAGCTAGAAGAGCGCTTGCAAAGTCTGAGACACATATCAGCAGCACATAAGAGATCTCTATCTAAAGCTGAACGAGAGTTTAAGTCGAAACTTGGTAATATGCTCATCGAATGCTAATGCTTAATGTAGTTTTAGTTTCATTTATTGTGAACGCTAGCTTATCATGGTGTAGAAACTGATATAATGCACGTAAATATGTCTAAGTCTTCTGCATTTGGTCAACAGATTGTTTTTACCACCCGTCGGATGCTCTAGAGGCTGGTGTTTTCCTTTTTCCTCATGGGTGGGTTCTGAAAGGAAGGGAATGTTCTTATATTGAAACAAATGGAGTGGGCGGTCTGTAAATGGTGGTAAAATATTGTATCACTGTATGAGTTGCCTGTAATACTCATTCTGACATAAAGTGGTCTTACTAGGGTCTTAGCTACATAATTATATTTATTATGTCAGCAAACAGAATCCTATTCTTTTAGGGTGTAAACAGGAACTAGGTTTAAGCTGGGTTGGAGAAGTATGTATTGAGTATATTAACCTTCTTCTGGTTTTAACCTTCCATATGGAACTGAACATTATGTGTTCATGTAACGCAGACAGATTTAGGGGAGTGGAGTTGGATGCTCTACGCTCTTCTATTGAAGCAGTAAATGCGAGGTTGAAAAGATACACACGTTCTCCACAGGCCAACCGATCAAATGAACAGCAACAACTATCAGTGAGGAGAAAAAGCCATGTCCAAGAAAATGAAATGTCACTGCTTAAAGCAACACTTGAAAAGCTCTCGGTCGTGAACAGTGAAAATGCAAAGAAGGTTAAAGTAGTTGAATCAGTGCTGAAATGCCGCGAGATAGGCACTTGATGATATTACACCTGTCATTGCCCTTAATTACAAATTTGGGATTGCATGTTGATTTTTGCTTCTGATGCGCAAGTCAAAAGTTGTTGGTTACTGTGTTGATACCAGCTTGATTACCTTACCCACTGTCTGCCTAGTTAAGGTTTTAGATACTCATTCTGGCCGAAGTTAGGTTCTGAAAACATCATTCTATATCCGAGTCAAAGTTACTGGTGCAAAAGCACTTTGTGAAAATTGTATATGCAGAAACGAGCATTGAAAGATCCCCAACCAAAGTAGTTTTGGGCCTTCTTATTCAGGTACGCACTAGCCCATTGATTCCTCCACATTATATTGGCGATATCGTTTTCTATTGTGGACAATTTGAAAGCTAAGCATACCGGTTTAGGTTTGAATATGGATTGTTAGGCTTCTCGATGATTTTATCTTTATGGGCTCTCATATATTCTTATGTATTTGTTATGCAAATCTCACTTTGAAAACAAGAACAAAATGTGAAACTAAAGATAGATAGATAGACACAAAAAAGAGGAATTAGAAAGCAACCAAAATGTATATTAAACATTAAGATTTCAATGATAACATTTACCTCTTATGATGACCTTGAGGAAATTAGATTCATTTTGCAATCAACGTTTCTGAACAAAGATTAACCAAAGCTTTTACCAAGCTTTCAAACTCGTACGAGGAGTATTGTCATCAATATTCAAAGTAGTCTATTGGTCTTAGGTAGCAACTATTTATAGTCTTTGGTCACTTAATTACAAAGGTGAAAATGCAAATTGATGAGTTAAGTTGACAACACTGAATTCAATTGGTGAGTCGTCGATGTCTTCCCTCCTTGTTGATTGCTCTCATCCTCGGAGCCTGACCTTTTTGGTAAATTTGGCGAGCTTTCGATCATTGTTGAGTGCATTTGGTGCATTGCCAAAACTCCTTTTTTGGCTGACTGAACTTGTTCTTGTAGGTTGAGTTCCTAGCAAATCGGGTGAGCTCGGAGAGCTTGAGTGTATCTGGCGATATCGATTGGAGCCTTGACTCGTCGATCTTTTTAGCTTTCATCCCTTGCCTCTCTTTCACCTTTCCAGTCTATTTTAAAGCCATGAAAACCCTTCTTTGCTGCCAAAAGAGGGTCAAGGATTTCTAGCTTTATGACCAATCCTTGCAATTCTGGAGGGTTCCTAGCATGGGTTATGTGAAAGGCGTTGAGGCAATCTAAATTGCATTATTCTTTCCTTCATGAAAATGATTTGTCCTCGAATCCAAACCTAGCAAGATCGTAGGGAAAACAAGCAACAACAATATCCTCATGACATGAGGGTTAGCATTAGTAACAACAATTTTATCACCATGCAAATGTTGCACACACTTATACATAACCAAGTATCATGTTGTACTAGCATGGATTTGTAACGCCACAAAGTAAGAGACACTTGGCTACTATAGACATTTGGGCAAAGGGGCAAATCATAAGAACTAATATTGGCACTACATTTAGATAAGCACAATTCCTCTTTTAAGTCAAGCAAAACAGACAATCCCTTGTTGCACATCTTCTTTAAAGAACACCCTTTGTCATTGGAAATCCCCTCCATACACAATTTTGGTCCATCAAGTAGATCATAAGTCCTCAAGAAAAACCTTTTGTCATAGGAATAAAGACCAACAACCTTAGCCAAATTTTGCTTGTCATCTTGACCAAGCATCAAGTAGTATAAATCATGATCACCTCTTTCCAAATGTTCACCAGGGTCAAACAGATATAGTGACAAAAAACAAGAATCAGGATCTTACCCACTTTTCCCTAGGGTGCCATTATCATCATAGGCCACATTCCCAAGTAATCACATGCATTATAAAAAAGAAATAGAGAATAGAGAAAAGTGTCACGAAAATTAACTTCATCTAAGGTGTTATCATGTACATACTATTGTCATGAGTACTCTCAAGAATTGGGACACACACAAAGAAGAAGTGGCAATTTCTAAACAAATACCACCTCCCTTTTCAAGAGAAGAGTCCACAATTTGACAAGAACCACCACCAATGTTAAACATGTTATACCTCAAATCATCACACGAATTAAGTAATTCACCCTTATCTTCATCAAACATAGGTGGGGTGTCATACAAATTATCACAAACATTATCACAAGAACAATCATTAAGCGGATTTCTTAAATAGCCAAGCAGATCAACATTACATTTACCCAAAATATCATCCCTTTTGATAATTAAAAGATCACTATCATCAATCAGAAAGTTAGCGAAATCTTCACTCAATCCTATGTTCTTAATGGATTCAAGAAATCGATTAGCATGTGAATTTTAACCTTACTATCCTTCTTTTAAAGCACATCAAATGAAAAGGACTTTTAGTCAACCTATAAGTGCCAACACTAGGTGGACTCAAATCGGTCCTACTAGAAGAGTCAATCCGATCATCTATAGGATTAACTAGTGTTTACGAACTCATAATAAAGACATGATCATTATGCAACAATGTATCATCAAAAGTATGACAAAAGAAGGACTCATTACACTTAAATACAGACAAACCATCACTCACACTTAATTGATCATTAGGCACATGATGTTTTTTAAAACTTATAGAAGTGTACTGATTAACATTGTTACCTTGATGTGCACACGAGTTATCAACATGGGAGCAATTTTGATCCATTGGAAAGTACTCAACACATTAGATTTTGTTGACCTACCTTTCTTGACTCAATTCTTTATCATTCTTCTCGAGGTTGGAGTCCTAAGTAAGAACTTCATTAGGTCCTCAAGCATATGATCATAAGAAACTCTCTTTGGGTCCTCCCTTTAGAGTATTTTCTCATGAGCCACATGAATTGGCATAGTGTACTCTCTTTCTTGAGGCCAAGCGTTTTTAACTGAGACTTTCCTCATCAAGCCATTAAGAATGGTAATACATTTTTCATAATATGGGTCTTGCTCACCATGATCAGCACCTTGAAACTCATCATCTTCGTGGGCTTCCTCTTCACAACCTTTTTCTTGATCCGCTCCTTTACCAAGATATAGTCTCCCCCTTGGACTATGACATTCAATTGATTATGACATTCACGCATCACGTGACCCCATCCTCTACATTTGTGACATTGAATGCCTTTAGGAAACTTGGTTGTGTCTTTATTACCTCCTTCTTTTGGTATTAACATGCAGTGTTCCTTTGCATTAGGCTTTTTGAAATCTTTATTGTCATTCCAATCCGACGAGTTTAAGCTCTCTGCTTGTTCTTCTCTCAAGAATTTAAAGATGAAATACTCTTGTATTTGGGTACTTCCTCCTTGAGTTCTCACTATACTTCTTTAGCTGCTGCAAATATGTCATTCATGTTAGCAAACTTGTGAATAGTCATCCTTGAAGATATTTCTTTGTTCATTCCAACCTTGAAATGAATAATAACATGCTCTTCATTTTTATTATACTTAAGCTTCAAAATCAAGCTTGCCTATGTCTCTTAGGTATATAAAACTCGCATAAGAGCTTTCAAGCCAGGCAATGATGGAGGTTGTTCTTCATGGAGCACTAGATGATACCTCTTCATATATTCTCACCATTTATTGCATACCCTTTAAATTGATCAATGGCATAGAAAATCTTCTTGACTTTGATCAAATTATTGACTTGAAGATCCTCTCACTAAGTGACTCCCATTCTAGATAAGTATCGGGATCATATTCCCCTTTAAAAGTTGGGAGACCAGTCGTGATAGAAATGATGCCCACAATTCGACTTCCATTTTCACCTTGGTCTCCTTGGTAATGTCCTTGGGTCTCACCTCCATGGTTTTTGTGATTGTAACCTTCTTGGATTTCCCCTTGATATTGGTTACCATGCTCTTTTCCTACTCCTAGATGATACTCTAGAATAACATACATTTCCCTTAGTTCTCCACCCTAAGGTTAATTCATATAAGGTTTTCTTCCATATGGATTCAAACCAAATCTATCTCCCGTCCTATAGTTCCCATTTGACCTCTAGAACTATTCCTTGGAGCATCATTCTTTGGTGCCTATTCACATTCACCTTCAAACCTGTCTTGGCCTTTTCTTCACTCACCTCCGTGATTTGAATTTGATTGATGTCAAGTTTGGGGTGCTTGGTAGGGTGAATTTTGGTTTAGTGGTACTTGGTAAGGTCGATATGGGTTTGTTGGAGTGTCATGACCAAAACCTAGGTCCCAGTTGTAACATGGTGAATGAGATCCTCAAAGGAACCTCAAACTAATCCTTAGTATTCAATAAAGAATTCAAGGTAAATTAATGATAAATATATAAGCGGACGCATATACATAACATAACTCATAACCATAAGGAAGATCGTAACATAAGGAAATACAAGTCTGAAATTGAAACAATACGTAGGTTCAACAAATGCCTCTAATTGATGACATAAGATGGGGGCTCAGATAGACCATGGCTCACCCTGAACATAAAAAAAGTTGTCTCTAGTACATAACAAACATGAAAGGTAAGATAGTAGGCTTTGTCCTCGAAGCATAAAGACTCACCCAATCTTGATCGTCAAGGTCTTTGGATCTAGCCATGGGGATGGATGATAGGATCATTTGTAT
Organism: Solanum rostratum; assembly: GCA_029948455.1. NCBI lineage: Eukaryota > Viridiplantae > Streptophyta > Magnoliopsida > Solanales > Solanaceae > Solanum > Solanum rostratum. Next base: position 28,070,328 of record CM057047.1, read on the forward strand.
CTGCATTGTGATATAATGCAAGCATAGGGTATGCTTTAGTACGTTTGAATGTACCAGGTATGTGAGCGTGCAATAAGAGATAAACATGTTGTAAAATGCATTTGAAATATTACATGACAAGGCATATAATAAAGAAGTGAATTACAAAAGAGAAAACCATGAAATCATTATGATGCATGAATTCCATGATGTATAATCATATGAAAAGACACATCCATAATCAACATTTGAGATCATACAAACCATCATGTAGAACCGTGGTGCAACCTCTTCCTTATGGGCCTTGCCCATTTTGCAAAGTTCATTAGTATACTTTATGAGTGAGTCACCTTACGGGCCTTGCCCATTTCAGAGACTTACAAGCGAATTACCTTACAGGCCTTGCTCATTTCTGAGACTTACACTTGAATCACCTTGTAGGCCTTTTCCATTTAAGAGACTTGCACTTGAATCACCTTACGAGCCTTGCCCATTTCGAAATTTGCACTTGAATCACTTTACGGGCCTTGCCCATTTTAGAGACTTACACTTGAATCACCTTACGGGCTTTGTCCATTTCAGAGACTCACATTTCAAAGGATAATCATAAGCCATCATCAACTCATCATCATGCATATAGGAACTTAGAAACTAAGATTCATAATTCAATCATGTTCACATGCATAGGAATAACTTATTCATAACTTGCACATGGTAGTGTATCACAGTCATACTTGAAGTCATATCACAATCACATTCATGTAATTTCATGTTCATGTAGAAGTCATACTCATACCACCATCAAATCATGCCATAATTGTATTCAACACCTATCATACTCATATTCATAGGTTCATACTCAATTTATGTTTATATCTATCAATTCAAAACTAATTGAAGGTCATAATTATAAACCCATACTATGTTCATGCTCAAGTTAAAAATGCATTCATGTTCATAATCAAATCCCCATATAGAAGCCTAGTTCATGTATGATCATAATATGAGAAGTGACAGTAAAGCATGGAGACAAGCATAATCCATGAAGAAATAAACAATTGAACCATATAATTGAGGTTATCCATGCATGAATTCATATTTTAATGGGACATGCAAGTTTATAATTCATGGAAACTATGTGAATTAATATAATAAGGCTTGAATCATGCTTAAATCATCATTTAATAATGACCCATATCATAATTCCAACAATTCAAGACCAAATCATGAAAATCATATTTATATCATGTTTAAAGTTCATGAAAAGATGAAAGAGATTTTGGGCTTCAAGATTGGAATCCACACATACTTTTCTAAGATTGACAAGTTTGAGATGAATTTAGCTTGAACTTGAAACCCAGTTGAATCCTTAGCTTGACTCCTTGAGTTGTAGACTTGGAGAATGTTTTTAAGAGCTTTATTATGGAGACCAAGTGTTAAGCTTGAAATGAAGTGTTAGGAGTAGTATAGGGGCTGATTTGGGACTTTAACGAAGGCATACAAGCCCCAAAAGTCTAGGGGTTAGACTAAATTACCGAAAAGCCCTTGATGAAAATGAGCTTGAAAATTTAACCGGGCACCTTCAAGGAAGGTTTCACGGACTGTGAACCTTTTCATTTGCCATGAAACCTCTTGTGAAAGTGAAACAAGTTATAAACATAGGGCTAGAAAAAGGTATGGTTCCCTTTCATGGACGACATCACGATCAGTGGTGAGGTCCACAAGCCGTGGTGTGTGCCCATGTTGGCATACTTCACTTGGCAGTCGGGTCCAAGCCCAAGGCCCCTTCCATGAGTTGTGAAGTTTTCCGTGGAGGCATATCGGGCTTGAAAGTATAGAAACAGTCCCTGACAACCTTCGCATAGGCCAAGGCAACCTTCACAACCACCTTCACGGCGAATGAAGAGGTTCACGAGCCGTTAAGGGGGTCCCTTGCATGGAAATCATTTTTCTTGCCTTGTTTAGGCCTTACAAAGTACGGGACCTTACATCATCTCCCCCTTGGGAACCTTCATCCTTGAATGAGCTAGAACATAGCTTGAATAACTTAAATTGAACATGAAATAACCCAACATGAATGCATATTGCAAATTAACATTTAAAACCATGAAATCATCAAATTCATGCTAAAAACATCATTCAAATTAGTTTCGTGCACATGTATTCATGTCATGACACAAAGACATAGAAATGAAAGTATTTATACCATTTAAGAATAAAAACCTAGTATCTTATGCTTGAGTAGATTGGAATAGATAAGGGTCTCGCTTCATCATATTCGATTCTGCTTCCTATGTAGCACTCTCAACACCAAAGGCCTTTAATCGAAGTAATGTCCTTGTTATGAAGCCTTGTCACTTGCCTATCCAAAAATCTCAATGGACACCTCTTCATAGGTCAAGTTTTCCTCAACATCAACACCTTCCAAAGGCACAATCGTGCTTGGATCACCATCCAACTTCCTCAACATAGACACATGGAGCATTAAATGAATGAAATTCATATTCAAAGTCAAATTCAATCTATAAGACACATTGCCAATCTGTTCAACAATCTTATAAGGACCTACATACCGGGGACTCAACTTGCCTTTTTTACCAAAATGCATCACACCATTCATGGGTGAAACCTTCACATACAACCACCAACAAGATCCCTTCTTCTAACATCCGAATAGGCCTTTTGATGACTTTGAGCCATCTTCCACCTTTCCCAAATCAACTTCACCTTCTCCGTATCCTCCAAAACCAAATTTGGGCCAATCAATGCCATCACTCCTATTTCAAACCATCCACCGGGATCTACATCTCCTTTTTTACAAAGCTTCAAATGGTACCATCCCGATACTAGCATGATAACTGTTGTTGTAAGCAAATTCAATAAGTGGTAGATGATCATCCTAATTGCCCTTGAAGTCCAACACACAAGCCCTCAACATGTCTTTCAAAGTTTGATTATCCTCTTAGCTTATCTATTGGTTTGAGCATATAAATTCGTACTTAACTTTACGTTAGTACCAAGCCCTTTTTGGAAAGATCTCTAGAACTGAGAAGTGAATTGGTTACCATGATTAAATATATTAGAAAAAGGCACACCTTACAATCTAACTAACTCAAGATATATTACCTAGCATAATCCTCATCATTGAAGGTAGTCTTAATCGGTAGAAAATGAGCCAACTTGGTCATCCTATCCACAATAACCGAAATAGAGTCATATTGCTTTCGAGTACGAGGCAAACCCATCACAAAGTCCATATTCACACCCTCTCACTTCTAAGTAGGAATCTCAATATCTTGGGTCAAACCACTGGGCCTTCAGTGTTCTACCTTCACTTGCTGGCAATTAGGACATTCGAAAACAAACTTAGCAATGTCTTTCTTCATGCTATTCCGCCAATACACCTCTTTAAAGTCCTAATACATCTTGGGACCTCCCTGATGTATAAAATAGGGAGAGTTATAGGCTTCCCTCAAAATCACCTCTCTAAGACCATTAATGTCAGAAACTCAAAACCGATCTTAATATCGAAGTACACCATCTCCCTTCTTGAGTGAAAACCTCTATCTTCTTTTGGGAAACCAACTTCTTTAATTCAACCAATGATGTGTAGATATTGTTTTTGCTTTGATATCAACAACTACAAAAGATTCAGCCCCATTTTGAACATGGATACCACCATATTTGGAATCAGCCAACCTAACACCAATCTAGCTAAATAGTGCACATCTTTTACCAACTCTATCTTTGCTTCATCAAAATGAACGACACTACCTATGCATAGCCTACTGAGGGCATCAACTACAATATTTGCCTTTCCCAAATTATATTGCACACTCATGTCACAGTCTCTGAGAAGCTCCAACCATCTCCTTTGCCTCAAATTTAGATCTCTTTGGGTGAATACATATTGCAAGCTCCTGTGATCAGTGAACACATTAACATGAACCACGTAAAGATAATGTTGCATATCTTCAAAGAAAATACCATGGCTGCGAATTCCAAATCACATGAATAATTTTGTTCATGCACCTTCAACTCTGTAGATGCATAAGCTATCACCTTGCCATGTTGCATAAGCATACAACCCGACCCAATCGGAGAAGTATCACAATACATCATAAGCCTATCTAAGTAGTGTAAAAATAAGAGCTACTGTAAGCCGATCCTTCAAAGTCTGAAAGCTTTTTTCACACTCATTTGTCCATAGGAATTTATCCTTCTTTTGAGTCAACTTAGTCAATAGTGAAGAAATGGACAAAAAACCCTCAACAAACCTTCAATAATAACTAGGCATCCTAAGAAAACTTTGAATATCTGAAGGAGTTGATTGTCTAGGCCAATTTTTCACCACCTCAGACTTCTTTGGATCAACCTTGATACCATCACCAGATACCACGTGACTAAGGAAGGCCACCTTATGCAACCAAAACTTATATTTACGAGACTTAGCAAATAACTATTTGTCCCTCAAAGTCTAAAACCAATCTCAAATGATTCATATGCTCCTGTTTACCCCGAGAATAAATTAGAATGTGATCAATGAAGATAACCATAAAAGTATTAAGGAATGGATTAAATACCTAATTTATGAGATCCATAAACACCACCAGAGCATTAGTCAACCCAAAGGACATCACTAGGAACTCAAAGTGCCCATATCTAGTCTGAAAAACTATGTTTGGAATATCACATTCCCTTACCCTCAATTGATGATTATCGAAATGAAGATCAACCTTGGATAAGTGAGTAGCACATTCTAACTGATCAAATATCAATCCTTGGCAATGGATACTTATTTTTTATAGTCACCTTGTTCAATTTTTGATAATCGATACATATCCAAAGTGACCTATCCTTCTTCCTCACAAATAATACAGGAGCACCCCATGATCATATACTTGGTCTAATAAAGCCCTTCTCCAACAAATCCTTCAACTAATCCTTTAACTCCTTCAACTTGGCCGGTGTCATACTATAAGGAGGAACAAAAATAGGTTGAGTATCAGGAAGAAGATCTATGCCAAAGTTTACTTCTCTTTCGGGAGGAATACATGGCAAATCCTCGGGAAAGACATCCAGAAACTCATTAACCATCAGAACTAACTTGAGTGAAGGAGGCTCAGACTCAACATCTCTAACCCTTACTATATGATAGATGCACCCCTTAGAAATCATTTTCTGAGCTTTGAAATATGAGATGACCCGACCTTTAAAAGTGGAGTCATTACCTACCCACTCAAGAATAAGCTTGTTCAAAAATTGAACTTGACCATTCGAGTCCTACAATCTATGGAGGCATAAGAAGCATGTAACCAATTCATCCTAAGAGTGACATAAAAATCAACCATTTCAAGTTGAACAAGATTATAAGGAAGAACTTTATGCAAAACTAAAATTGGACAACCCCGATAAACTCTACAGGTTATAATAGACTTACCCATGAAAGTATAAATTAAGATTGACTCCCTTAAGATTTTAGGACTCATACCAAACTTTACAACCAAGAAAGGAGTGACAGAAGATAAATTTAAACCTAGATCAAGCAAATCATATACATCAAAATCAAAGACTTTCAACATATCAGTTACCACATCTAGAGTCTCCTCCACCTCTTGCCTACCATGCAAAGCATATAACCTATTGTTGCAAGGAGCATCACCTTGTTGGGCCCTTGTTTTTCCTGGAACCATTTGTCCCTGAGGATGGCCTTCTTGTCCCTTCCTTTGAGCATCAGGACAATCAGCAAGTCTGTGGCCCATCTTGCCACAACCGAAACAAGCACCCGAGTCTCTCAAGGATCTACCCATGCAATTCTTCCCACACTTATTACACTTGAGATTAGTTCTCCTATGATTGGCACCCCTTTTATTTGAACCTTGACCTTGTTGAAAGTGTCCATTTATACCATTACTCTTGAGTTGGAGAACCCAACATCAAAATGGGCTCTCTAGGAATCCCTCATCTTCTCTTTGAGTTTCTCCCCTTCAATCTGTTTGACGTATGTCATGAGTTTAGAAATTTCCATCTCCCTAATAAGCATAGCTATACGGTACTCTTTGACAACCAATTTAGAAATCCTCAAGATAAACTTAAGCATTCTAGCATAGGGGTCACCCACTATTGCAGGAGCATACTTGGAAAGTTTAGTGAACTTGACGGCATATTCCTCACACTCATTCCACCTTGTTTGAGGTTAATAAACTCTGTCAATTTATCTTCCCTAAGCTCAAGAGGTATGAAAACAATCTAGAAAAGTAAATTTAAACTCCTCCAAACCAACTCTTCATTACCCACTCTCTCAGTAAACTATTGAGTGTACCACACTTGGGTCACTCCCTTCAATTGATAGGCAACCAACTCAGCCTTCTCTTCTAAAGGAACCCCCATAATAGCCAACACTTTGTAGATCTCATTAATGAACTCGTGGGCATCTTTATCAACTTTGGAACCATAGAATACTCGAGTGTTCATCCGGGCAAAGTCCCTAACCCTAGCAGCTGGGGTGGGTACATGAGGAAGAGGAACAATTGGTCCCACTTGGGTAGTGATAGCTCGGGCCATCGTAGAAATCACAACCCTAAATTCAGCATTAGTAACTGTCTCTACCGTTGGCTCTTGAAGAGCTTGATCCTCATTAATAAGAGCCTGTCTAGGTTGAGGTGCTCTCCTGTGAGGCATCATTTATACAGTCATCAAAGAACATTAGTTAAATTTAGAAAACCTTAGGACACGTTCTATGGCACAACATGATTCATGAAGAAAGATATTTCTTAAAACACCTTGTAGCCACCTACTCAAAGATGTAGTGCACTTCACACCCATAAATAAGGCTCTACTTGATGCGACAAGTTGTACTCCGAGGACCATTTCAAAACCTTAGTGTTCTGTTACAAAGTTTATCATGACCCAAGCCTAGGACCTAGCTGTAACATGGTGAATGAGATCCCTGAAGGAACCTCAAACTAACCCTTAGCATTCAATCAAGCATTCAAGGTAAATTAATAAGAAATACATAAGCGAAATCATACACATGACATAACTTATAATCATAAGGAAGATCGTAACATGAGGAAATACAAGTCTAAAATTGAAATAATAAATGGGTCCAACAAATGCCTCTAACTCATGACATAAATGGGGGCTCAGATTGACCCTGGTTCACCTTGTACGTAAAGGAAGCTGTCTCTAACACATAAAAAATATGAAAGGTAAGATATTAGGCTTTGCCCTCGAAGTAAGAGGACTCACCCAATTCGAAATATCAAGATATCTGGATCTAGCCACGGGGATGGATGATAGGATCAACTGTCCCTGCATTATGATATAATGTAGGCATAAAGTATGTATTAGAATATTTAAATGTACTAAGTATGTGGGCATGCAATATGAGATAAATATGTTGAAACCTGCATTTGAAATATTACATGACAAGGCATATTATAGAGAAGTGAATTATAGAGGAGACAACCATGAAATTATTATGATGCATGAATACCATGATGTATAATCATATGAAAAGATACATCCATAATCAACACTTGCGATCATGCAAATCATCATGTAGAACTTTAGTGCAACCTTTTCTTACATACAACAACAACAACAACATACCCAGTGAAATCCCACAAGTGGGGTCTGGGGAGGGTAAGATGTACGCAGACCTTACCACTACCACATAGGTAGAGAGGCTGTTTCCTGGAAACCCTCGTCCAACCTTTTCTTACATGCCTTGACTATTTTAGAGAGTTCATTAGTATACCTTACGGGCCTTTCCCATTTCATATACTTGCATGTGAGTCACCTTACAGGCCTTGCCTATTTCAGAGACTTACACTTGGATAACCTTATAGGCCTTGCCCATTTTGGAGACTTGCACTTGAATCACCTTACGGGCCTTGCCCATTTCGAAGACTCACATTTCAAAGGATTATCGTAAGCCATCATCAACTCATTATTTGTATATCAGAACTTAGAAACCAAGATTCATAATTCAGTCATGCTTACATGCATATGAATAGCTTATTCATAACTTGAACATGGTAGTGTATCACACTCATACTTGAAGACATATCACGATCATATTCATGTAATTTCGTGTTCATGTAGAAGTCATACTCATACCACCATAAAATCATGACACAACCTCTTCACATTGCAGAGAGGGTTTATGTTGATAAATAACTGACCAAATACATTCCTAGGTCAAAACAAGAGAAAATTGAAAGTTGCATAAAAATGAACTCTGTGGGAATGCCTCCATGTCGCACCCTTGCTCGACCGTAGTATTATTTTTTTTGAAAATTTTAGATTTAAGTAAGGACAATTGGGACATGTCCGAAAAACATTATAGATGGGAATTCATGAAAGATTCACCATTTTAAGCCTCTTTTCAATTATAAAAACTCCCAAATTCCTCCCAAAACCTCCAGAAATTTCCTCTTTCAAAGTTTACTCAAATTCTAGGGTTCACGTTTCTTTCATTAAAGTTCAGTCTACAAGGTGATTCAAAAAATATTTTCAAGTCTTATTCATCAAACTCAATACCCTTAAGGCATGTGCATTTCTTCATCTATGTGTTTTTCCACCCATAGGGCCCCAAAACCCTTTACACTCAACTCTTTAAAATTCTAGGTTGATTTTTTATAAGTACTTTTTTGTCACGACCCAATCCTAGGGCCTAGACATGACACAGTGAATGGGAATCCCGAATGAAATCCAGACAAGCCTCTTAGCATTTTATTTGCACGTCCTTGGTTGCAGAAGCATAATTTAACAACAAGCAAGCAAAAAATAATTCTAAGAGTGCAGGACTTTGGACTCATGCTATGGGGATGTTATAGGGAAGAGGATTTGCATGAATTACATAGAAAATAAGGTCTAAGGAGAGAGTAAGTATGACTTACGCACTGGGGGCAATAGGGGACTTGGGACTTTTATCACATCATCAACCAATATCAACATATAGAAGGGGATAAAGACTAAGGGAAGTCTTTCATAATGACGTAAACATAATTGGAGTCAACCTCACAATACATTTATATATCCAAAAACACCTCTAATGCGAATAGAACAGGAGCTGAGACATCTCCCCGGCTCACCCTTAAAAATTATATATCCAAAAATGAACTAGTCTCGACAAAAGCGTGAAAGTAAAGTGGATATCGTCCCTGGAGTGGAGGAATCACCAATAGCAATCTTCAAACGATTCAACAAGCCACGTGGAGGAAGAGGATAGATAAGAGCTTTGGTCCCTACATTGTTAGATCACGTAGGAAAAAGAAGTATGCATTAGTACTAGGAATATACAAACTATGCGGGGTGTAATGCAACAGAAGACACAATCCATAATTAAAAAATATGCATAATCATAGCCAACAGATATAAGCTCAATATGAAATGAATGCTCAATGCCTTAGTCAAAACAGACACGAGGATTGCTAAATCACAAAACATATCATACATAGGTGGGAAAGTAAGATAATCGACAAACAAGACTAAGTGAGCTACTACTTGGAATCTCGGTGTTTACTCCACATTAAATAAATGAGTGGTCTACTTTTCCAAGGTAGACCATCTACTCACCTTATGATATAACCTTTTCGAAGAGTGTTATCCCTACCTTCGACATGGCCTTTTTGGTAGGAGTTATGAATTATTCTACCTTACGACATAACCTTTTTGGTAGGTATTATAAGATGTCCTTACCGTACGATTCAATATTTTCGGTAGGAGTTAAGAGATGTCCTTAACTTATGATTCAATCTTTTTGGTAGGAGTTAAGAGATGCCCTTACCTTATGATTCAATCTTTTTGGTATGAGTTAAGAGATATCCTTACCTTACGATTCAATCTTTTCAATAGAAGTTAAGAGATGTCCTTACCTTATGATTCAATCTTTTCGGTAGGATTTGACAAAATGTCCTGTGGTTGCACATAGTTAAGGGACAATGGATACCAACCAAGGTCCTCTCGGTGCTAGGTCAACAATCCCAAGGAATACTTAGTACATAACAATATTATACAAAGCTTCATAATTCATGGTAGTATCATAAGAGTAGCTCATCAAATCATTAAATATAATATCAAAGAAAAAAGCTCCATATTATTTATAGCATCCAAAACATTCTCATGAGCTCATAGCATCCATGATAGGCCTTCAACTTATGCAATATTTATAATTCACATGTCTTACAATAAGACTCTCATCAACATAAGGTCTTTTCAAATACTCTAGCCAAAACGTGGTGGGTAATATATATACATAAGCTTGAAATCATGCAATTCAAGAGTATAGATCATGAGAGGAGTGAAATCAATTCATTTTAAAGTCATTCAAATCGATCCACCAACATCATAGTAAAACCCTCAGTATGGGTGTCATCAAATCTAGCTAAAATCCACAAGTTCTTTAATAGCTTTTCATAGCATCATAGAGTACATAACTTTAATATCATAAAATCCATCACAATATCAAACCCCAATGGTATTTAAACATAATAAAATCATTACTTAAAGAACTCAAACTTAAATCATGTGTATAATGCATAATAGGTATTACCTATAAAGTATTCAACCTTAAAATCATCAAATTTGATAAAGAGAGAAGGATTTTCTTCATAGGTGGAAGAATTCCCATGAATGAAGCCCACATACCTTAAACTTGGAATTTCTTGTAGAAAAACTTGAGGAAGACTTGCTTCAATTGAGTTCTTGAAATCTAAAGCAAGTTCTTGAGATATCTTGAATTTAGATGAGGGAATTGTGAGGAATTAGGAGGACTTTTGAGTCTTCTAGGGCTTGAAAATGGCCGAAGAGTAAGGTATTCTCGTATATATAGGCATTAGGTTATTACCCAATTTCCCTTAAGTGAAAACTGAAAATTAAGGAACCTGTTGAACTAGTCTGCGATACATCCGCGATGTGGACTTGCAACAAACTAGTACATTTTTGCTCAAAATTCATTTTTCCCCTGTTTTGTCCCAGGAATGGGTTAAGGCCATTTTTGCACTAGTGTGTGACAAGTATGCGATGCGGACTAGTCACATACCCTTTCTGGTTCAGCCCCATAGTGAAAAATTATTTTTTACTACAGGTCATCTAAGAATTGAAGATCACACTTTCCCACACAATTGAGCTCCTTGAAAAAGAATATGAAGTTGGATTTATAAAATCGTGCATGAATTTTTAGATATTCAAAAAATACAATGTAAAGCATTTTCCGAGGCGCGTGAGTGGTGCTAATTCTTATTACACTTATTTTGCATGATTTATGTTTGAAATTTTTATCTATTGAATGAGAATGCATGACCTCCTTTCAAGATTTTATTATAATAAACTGTTTTATGATATTCAAGTTATGTAAGTTATGATGCCATGAAGTGCTATGAAGTTGATAATTGTATAAGACAAATTTCATGTTCCCATATCTAAGTTTTGAAAGACGATAAGAATGTTTGTGGTGGTTTGTTTTGAGAATGATTTGAATTGATGAGTTTCACTACTTTTATGCATAATCTTCTAGATTTGCGTGATTTAAGTTTACATGCATTAAAACCCATCCAATATTTATATTAAGTTCTCTAATGAAGTATGATTCTGAATGATGAGGGTTTTAACTAAATGTTATTAAAGCTTATGAAAGTTATGAAGTGTTGATGAATCCCTCTTTGAATGTATAAGTTGGTGATACGGACAATTCTCACCAAAAGAATGGATTCTCTTGTGATATGGACAATTCTCACTTGAGTGGATCAGAAGTTTTATGAGCTACTCTTAACATGATGATGCTATGCTTAAAGCTTATAAATGTACACGATTATTCTTATGTTTCCTAATATATTTTGTGGGAATGAATTCTCGAATGAGGCATGAAGGTGTGGTTCGGTAAAGTAAATCCTAGTGGCAACCTCATGTTTCATTAACCATGTGCCACCATAGAAGCCCTTGTAAGTTATGCTAGTGGATTAACGTAGGCCATTCTATTGATGAAAGATTCATGCTTAAGTTGACTGAGTTCCACCCGACAAGTAGTCTTTCCATGCTAACATAGAGGTTATGTTGGATTCCGTGTAGTAGATATCATGGGAATATGTTAGTTACGCTGTCCTCCTACATATGTATGCTATACCATGAAAGTATATTTTACCTTCCATGTATGTTTTCATTAAGGCATTATGTATTCATGTCATATGGAGATTATTGCCTTTATATATGATTATGCATCTTGTCTATTTTGGCTTATAATCTTTTGTTGTATTGCATCCCACACACTAGTATATTCAAAGTACTAACGTATTGTAAGGAATCAGACATCATAAGGTCTTAGCATTTCTTAAAATTTGGTTTCAAATGGATGTTGGCCGTGAATGCTCTCCAAGGAGGTCTCCACGGCTTGTGGTGTACTCCACAGACTATGAAGGCACCGTTGAGGGGACCTTAGTCCTTTATGGCACGGTTTTGGTTGATTTGAGGGGTGGTGTAAGGATCGGAACCTTGTAAGGCCTTAACAATGCGTGGAAATTTTGTTCTCGAAAGTGTTTGACCAAGGTGTTACCACACGAGCCATGGAGAAGTCCACGAGCTGTGGGAGCGTGCCTTGAGGTGGCCATTGACCTTGTGTATGGTATGTTTGGACTTATGCTAGAGTTCAAGACTAAGTGACCCTCCACTGAGCCCTTCACGGCTCGTAGGGCTCACCACTGGTCGGAAGTGGCTCATGGTAAGAGCCTTGGGCTTGTAAGCTACTTTTTAGCTAAGGCACCTTACACACGAACTCTTATACGGGTCGTGTAGCACCACACAAATCCTGTGGGATCCCAAAAGGATATTGGTCTCAAAATATTTTCTATGTACGGAATAATTATCTCAAAACTTTGTAGCATCATACAGACGCTTGTACGACCTATGAAGCTTCACATGGTTTGTGAGGCCTTCAGTGGAAGCTACCATGGCCTGAAGAAATTTTTCTGAGTGACGTCTGAAATTTTCTAAGTGTTGTCTCACAGGCACCCATACGGTCCATGTGGCTTCACACGACCCGTGTGCCTCCTTGATGGGACCCTTGTCAATTCTTTGGAACACATTTCATTAATGACTTTCTCATAATTTTGGTGATTCCTAAGGGTCGTATGACTTTCAAACTTGTCCTAAACCCCTGAAATGACCTATAGTCTATTGTTATTCAAATTCATTCCCTACACTTAGAATATTCAAATTCTCTCATCTGGAAAATTCCTCTCAATTGTGCTAATGGAGATTTAGCTTAAAGGTCAAGGAAGGGTCTTCTTTTTAAATCAATTTCTTCTTGATTCTTCTTATTATCTAAGGTATGTGGGATCGGTTCATGGTCCCTTTCAACCATGAAGACCCCAAACACCTTTTGCTCTTTGATTTATTAATGTCAAGCTTACTTTGAATATATGTCTTTTAAATTATTGTTGATTAATTCAATTGAGATGTGGGATGTATTTATTTGATGTTTTTAAAGTGATTTAAACCCTAATATGTTGAATTGCGTTGATATTATGAAGGTTTGGATATTCATATCCCTTTTAAATGTTGATTTTGGCATGGGTAATCTAAAGAATGATTTAAATACGAATTTCAATGATTTAAATACGAATTTCTTTATGGATGTACTTGGAGTTCATATTATATTGTTGCTTTAAGTATGAATCTCTATTGCCCATGTTATTCTCTCATCATTTATGGAATATGCATGCATGAACATTGTTTTTCATGAAGTTTATGATGTGGGCTAAGTCCCGTTTATGATGTGTGCTAAGTCCCAATTACGATGATGTCTATGTTTTCAAGGAAAGTATGAGTATGAAAAGATGTGATCACATAATGTCTATGATATGGATCTTTGAGCAATGATGGGTGTTTTATACTAAATGTATAAGTATGAAGGAGCTATTCCTATGCATTAAATTATGAAATGAAGTATGATTTAACTTTTTAGCCCAAGTATGCATGATTATGAAGTATGTTTGGCTTTTAAGCATTAGTATGCATTGTTATGATTTGACAAGACTTATGCCTCTTTTACAAGCAGTTATATATATATATATATATATATATATATATATATATATATATATATATATATATATATATATGTATGTATGTATATGTATGTATGTATGTATTCTCGTGGGGTGATGACTTAGCATCGAGTAGGCTTGTGTGAGGAGGGATATCCCCAAGGTCCCTAATATAAATCCTCAAGTCCCTTAACTATGTGCCAGACCTAGTTTCTTGTTTATGTCCCTTTTAAGGGATGATTAATGTTAAGGTTCTACCTTTGGCAAAGAGGTCACCTTATTATACATTGTGGGGAAGACGATGGAGTTCCAAGTTATGGCTCACTTGGTCTTATGTTGATTAAGGTCATACCCTGTTATGTACAATGTATTTTGAAATTCATGCATTATAGATTTCATGGCATATCAATATATTATTTTTTCTTATATACTTCTTTCTATGTGTACCCTTGTCATGTAACATTGAATGCAAATTTAATGAGATCATATGCATTGCCTACCCGTATATTTTATACATTCAAATGTACTAATGCATACACTTTTCCTACATGATCTAACCATGTAGGGTTCGAAGACTATCCTTATCCACCTCTTGACGGTTAGGTTGGATTTTGAAGGATTGCTTGTGGTTAATCCTATCATTCAAGGACAATCCACCAACTATGCTACTTTCCCTAATGTCTTTACTTTGATGGTGAGGTCGAGACATGTGTCCTAAGTTTCTTCGATCGCCATAGCGTGATTCAGACTTACCCGTCCTTTAGTTCTTATATGCTACGTGCTATGTAAATACATTCAAACCCCTATACCTATGATATCCCCATAGCTTGATTCATACTTTTTCATCCCTTAGAACTGCCTACTTAAATGTCTTATTGAACGCTTCTGACAATGATGTGTATGTCGATGCTATGAGGCTTGTCTGAGGACTCTTGGGTTTCCATTCACCATGTTACTCCTAGGCCCTTGGCTCAGATCATGAAAAACTTGGTATCAGAGCACTAGGATTATAAATGATCCTTAGAGTCTAACATGCCGCGTAAATTAGAGTACTAGTCATGGGTGTGAAGTGCACTATACCTATGAATGGGATGCTATGATGGTATTGTAGGAATTGTCAAACTTTTGCATGTCTTATGTCATGCTTTGAACTGGGTCTTAAGACTTCTTAACTTTCACGATGTCCTTGATGCGTTACAACAGATGCCTCCAAGAAGTGCCCCTCTACCTTAGCAGGCCTTGATTAATGAGGACTAAGTCCCTCAAGAGCCTGTGGGAGGGTCGATTACTCAAGATAAATTTTAGACTGCCTTTGTCATGCTTACCCAAGAGGTGACCAACCAGGATAGGCAGGTTAATCCTCCTCCTCATTCTTCCACTCCAGTTGCTAGAGTGAGAGATTTACTCGAATGAATCCTTCGGAGTTTTATGGGTTGAAAGCTGATGAGGATGCTCAAGACTTCATTGATGAGCGCTCTAAAGTGTTGATTATCATGGGGGTGACTTCAGAAGAGAAAGCTGAGCTAGCTGTTTGTCAGTTGAAGATATGACTCAAGTGTGGTACATTCAATAGTTGATGGAGAGGATTAATGATGATGGGCTTAGTTAGGAAGAGTTCATGTTTGCCTTTCTAGACCATTTCATTCCTGTTGAACTTAGGGAGGCCAAAATGATAGAATTTATCTACCTCAAGAAGGGTGGTATGAGCGTGAGGGAATATGTCGCAAGTTCACAAAGTTGTCAAAGTATGCTCCTATGCTAGAGGCTGACCCCGTGCAAGAATGCACAAGTACATTTCTGGGATCTCTGACTTGGTTATAATGTCATACAGCTATGCTTATTCATGACACGGACATATCCAGGCTGATGACATATGTTAAACAGATCGAATGGGAAAAACACAAGAAGAAGAGGGTGAATGATTCTAGGAGAGCTTGTTATGATAGTGGGTTCTCCAACTCTAGGAGTGGTGGTGGATATGGTTGCTTTCAACAAGGCTAGGGTTTAAATGCTAGGGCTGCCAACAAGGATGCCTCCTCTTAAGGCACCTATTGGAGGTGGACCTGTTCATCCCAAATGTGACAGGTATGGGAAGAGTCACCAGGAAGGTGCTTGTGGGGTTCCGGTGCTTGCTTCAGGTGTGGTGAAATAGGCCACAAATAGATTGATTGCCCAAAGGAAACCAAGAAATTCCAAGTGGCTCCTGTTAATCAAGGTCAACAAAGGGACCAACAGGATGGTGCACCTAGAGACAACAGGTTCTATGTTTTGCATGCCCAACAAAAAGTAGAGAAGACTCCGGATATAGTGACTAGTATGTAAAAAGTCTTTGATTTTGATGCTTATGCTTTGCTTGATCCGGGTGAAAATTTATCTTTTGTGATTCCACTTTTGGCCGTTAAGTTTCGATTGAGCCCGGAAATCCTGATGGATCTTTTTTTAGTTTATACTCCCGTGGGTGAGTCTATTATTGCCCAAAGAGTCTATCGAGGTTGTCCTATCTCTGTCTTGCATAAAGTCCTTCCGTGTGTTCTTGTGGAACTTGAGATATTTGATTTTGGTATTATTCTTGGGATGGATTGGTTGCATGCTTCATATGCCTCTATAGATTGTAGAACCTGGAAAGTCAAATTCCAATTTCTGGATGGGCCTGTTCCTGAGTGGAAGGGTAGTAATTCTGCTATTAAGGGTCGATTTATCTCTTATCTCAAACCCAGAAGATGATTTCTAAGGGGTGTATCTATCACATTTTGAGGGTTAGGGATGTGGAGTCTGAGCCACCTACTCTTGAATTGGTTCCGATGTTTAATGAGTTTTCGGATGTTTTCCTCGAAGATTTGCCCAATATTCCTCCTAAAAGGGAAGTAGACTTTGGCATAGATCTCCTCTTGGATACTCAACCTATTTCTATTCTTATCATATGACTTCGACTAAGTTAAAAGTGTTGAAGGATCAATTGAAGGACTTGTTAGAGAAAGGCTTTATTAGACCTAGTATATTGACATGGAGTGCTCTAGTGTTATTTGTAATAAAGAAAGATGGGTCTCTTCAGATGTGCATTTATTATAAGCAAATGAATAAGGTAACCATAAGAATAAATATTCGTTTCCAAGGATTGGCGACTTGTTTGATCAACCTCAAAGAGCTACCCACTTTTCAAAGATTGATCTCCATTTCGATTATCATCAACTAAGGGTCAGAGAGTATGATATTCCCAAAATGGCTTTCCAAACTAGATATGGGCATTTAGAATTTGTGGTGATTTAGTTTGGGTTAACTAATGCTCCAGTCATGTTCATGGATCTTATGAATTAGGTTTTCAAGCCATTTCTTGATATTTTTGTGGTTGCCTTCATCGATGATATCCTGATTTATTCCTGAAGTGAATGACAACATATGGATCATTTGAGGTTAGTTCTTCAGTCTTAGAGGGAGAAGCAATTGTATGCTAAGTTCAGTAAATGTGTGAAGTAGTTTTTCTTGGTCATGTGGTATTTGGTGATGGCATTAAGGTTGACCTAAAGAAGTCCGAGGCCGTAAAGAATTCGCCTAGACCATTGACTTGTTCAGATATTCAAAGTTTTCTTGGGTTGGCTAGTTATTACAGGAGATTTGTTGAAGGTTTCTCGCCTATCACATCCCTATTGACTAAGTTGACTCAAGAGAAGGCCAAGTTTATATGATCAGATGTGTGCGAGAAGAGTTTTCAAACTTTGAATGACTGACTTACTTCGGCTCCTATTTTGACTGTACCGGATGACTTAGATGGGTTTAAGGTATATTGTGATGCTTCTTAGATAGGGCTGGGTTGTGTGCTCATGCAACATGGTAAGGTGATAACTTACGCATCAAGTCAACTGAAGCTGCATGAACAAAATTACCCCACTCATGATCTTAAGTTAGCAACTATGTTGTTTGCTTTGAAGATTTGGAGACATTATTTGTATGGGGTTCATGTTGATGTCTTCTCCGATCAAAAGATTTTACAATACGTGTTCACTCAAAGGGATCTTAACTTGAGGCAAAGAAGGTGGTTGGAAAGGACTATGACATGAGTGTGCAATATCATCCCGACAAGGCAAATATGGTAATCGATGCTCTCAGTAGGCTATTTATGGGGAGTATGGCTCATGTTGGTGAAGGGTAGAAGGAATTGGTAAAAGATGTTCACCATTTGACTAGGTTGGGTGTTAGATTAGCTAACTTTAAGGATGGTGGTGTTCATGTTCACAATGGGGTTGACTCTTCTGTGGTTGTTAATGTTAAGGCAAAACAAGATTTGGACCCGTCTTTGGTTGACTTAAAGAAGTTGGTTGCCAAAAAGAAGGTAGAGGTTTTCTCCCAAGGGGGGAGATAGTGTGCTTCAGTATGAAGATCGATTGTGTGTTTTGGATGTTGATGACCTTATCATGAGTGAATCCCACGTAGCTTATAGGTTGGATTTGCCTCTGAATTGAGTTTTATTCACCTGGTTTTTGATATGTCCATGTTGAGAAAATTGGTTGGTGATCTAGTTCAATTGTGCCTTTGGAGGGTGTTGAAGTTGAAGAGAACTTGTCCTATGAGGAAGTTCCGGTTGAGATCTTGGACAGGTAAGTAAAGCGGCTTCGTAACAGGGACGTGGCTTCAAATAAAATGCTTTGGAGAAATCAACATGTGGATAGTGATACATGGGAGGCAGAGTCGGACATGATGAAGAGATACTAGTATCTTTTCCAATCAACTCAAGCCTAAGGTATTAGGTACTTCCTATTCATTATGGTCCTAGTTCTTTCACTCTTGTGTTTCATGACATGACATGTATATATGTGCATAAAAGTGATTTAAGAGATGTTTTAATTTAAGTTTTAATGAATTTATGATTTTCAAGAAATGAATTATGCATTGTCTTCATGTTGGAATGTTTCATGTTCAAGTCAAGCTTTTCAAGCCATGTTCTAGCACATTTGAGGACGAATGTTCCCAAGGGGGAGATGATGTAAGGACCTGAACCTTGTAAGGCCTTAACAATGCATGGAAATTTGGTTCCCGAAAGTTTTTGACCAAGGTGTCACTACACGAGCACCTCCACGAGCCGTGGAGCAATCCATGGGAGGGTGCCTTGAGATGGACCTTGGCCTTATGTGTGGTGCGTTTGGGCTTACGGTGGAGTTCAAGACTAAGTGACCCTCCATTGAGCCCTTCACGGCTCATGGCGCTCCCCACTGGCCGTGAAGTGACTCATGGTAGGAGCCTTGGGCTTGTAAGCCACTCTTTGGCTAAGGCACCTCACAGACGAACCCCTATATGGGTCGTGTAGCACCACACAGCTCGTGTGGGGTCCCATAAGAGTGTTGGTCTGAAAGATTTTTCCAAAGTATAGAATCACCATCTCGGAACTTGGTATCTTCATATGGTCGTTTGTACGACCTGTGAAGCTTCACACGGTCTGTGAGGCCTTCAGTGGAAGTACCCTTGGCATGAAGAAATTTTGCTTGAGTGACATCTGAAATGTACTAAGTTTTATCTCACGGGCACCCATATGGTCTATGTGGCTTCACACGACCTATGTGCCTCCTTGACAGGGCCCTTGACAACTCTTTGAAACTCGTTTCATTAATGGCTTTCTCATAATTTTGGTGATTCCTAAGTATTGTTTATGACTTTCTAACCTACCCTAAATCCCTCAAAAGATCTATACTCCTATATTCTTATTCAAATTTATTCCCTACATTTAGAATATTTAAATTCCCTCATCTAAAGAACTCCTTTCAAGTGTGCCATTTGAGATTTAGCTTGGAGCTCAAGGAAGGACCTTCTTCTCCAATCGATTTCTTCTTGATTCCTCTTAATTATCTAAGGTATGTGGGATTGATTCATGGTCCCTTTCAACCATTAAGACCCCAAACACTTTTTACTCTTTGATTTATGAATTTCAAGCTTACTTTGAATATGGATCTTTTAAATTATTGTTGATTTAATTCAATTGAGATGTGGGCTGTATTTAATTGATGTTTTTAAAGTGATTTAATCCCTAATATGTTGAATTTCATTGATATTATGAAGGTTTGGATATGGATGTCCCTTTTAAATGTTTATTTAGGCATGGGTAATCTCAAGCATGATTTAAATGTGAATTTCTTCATGGATTTACTTGGATTTCATATGATGTTGTGATTTAAGTATGAATCTCTATTTCCCGTACTATTCTCTCATCATTCATGGCATATGCATACATGAACATTGATTTTTTATGGAGTTCATGATGTGGGCTAAGTCCCAATTATGATGATGTCTATGTTTTCAAGGATACTATGGGTATGGCAAGAATGTGATCATATAATGTCTATGATATGGCTCTTTGATCAATGATGGATGTTTTACACCAAATGTATAAGTATGAAGGAGCTATTCCTATGTATGAAAGTATGACATGAAGTATGATTTGGATTTGTAGCCCAAGTATACATGATTATGAGTTATATTTTGCTTTTAAGCCTAAGTATGCATTGTTATGATTTGACAAGTGTTGTGCCTTTTTACAAGCGCGTATATGTATATATATTCTTGTGGGATGATGACTTAGCACCGAGCGGACTTGTGCAATGGGGGATATCCCCAAGGTCCCTTGTATAAATCATCGAGTCTCATAACTATGTGCCAAACATAGATTCATGTTTATGCCCCTTTCAAGGAATGAACAATGTTAAGGATTTGCCTTTGGCAAGTAGGTCACCTCTTTATTCTGTTGTGGGGAAGACGACAGAGTTCCAAGTTATAGCTCACTTGGTCTTATGTCGGTTGAGGTCACATCCTAGATATGTACAATGTATTTTGACATTCTATGCATCATGGATTTCATAGCATATCAATATATTATTCTTTCTTATATACATCTTTCTATATATTCTCTTATCATCCAACATGGAATGCAGGTTTAATGAGATCGTATGCATTGCATGCCCGTATACTTAGTACATTCAAACGTACTAACGCATTGTTGTATACTCTTTGCCTACATGATCTAATCATATAGGGATCAAAGACTATCTTTATCCACCTCTTGACAATAAGCCTGGATTATGAAGGATAGCTTGTGGTGATTCCTATCATTCACAGACAAACCACCTATTATCTACCTACTATGCGACTTTCCCTTATGTCTTTACTTTGAGGGTGAGCTTGGGACATGTCTTAGCCACCGCCCTATCCTATGACTTAGAGGCTTGTTGGACAACATGTAGACTCTATATACGGATTTGGTGTTATGTTATGCTATTTTCTTATGAGGATTATGGCTATAGTTATTCCTTGATGTTTGATCATATGATGATATGTTTATGATGAGATGGAAATGTGGAAAGTCCTAAGTCCCTTCTATCCCCATAGCATAAGTCATACTTACCTGCCCCTTAGTTCTTATGTGATGTGAATCCATGCAAATCCCTACCCAATGACATCCCTATAGCGTGAGTCATACTTTCGCGTCCCTTAGAACTACATGCTTAAATGTCTTATTGTACGTTCAGAACAAATAATGTGTATATAGATGTTATGAGGCTTTTTTGGGACTCTCGTGTTCCCATTCACCATATCACTCATAGGCCCTTGGCTCGAGTCGTGATAGGAGGCCATAGAGGTGTTCTCACCATGAAGCACACCACGGCCCATGGTGCAAACCACGAGCCTTGGTTTGTGATGTAGCCCAACTCCTTTTTGATGCTAAAGTAGTCATTGTCAAGATATATTACTTAACCAAGGTTAGGGTCGAATCCCGAAGGGAATACGGTAGACTTAGAAGAATTCAACGTAATTCAGGTTGATTAACTACTTTATCTCCCTAAAAGGGGAGGAGGTTTTGTAACAACTAAGAAACGTAATTTTAAACTAAGAGAATTGTTGAATCAGTATGACAAGTAACTAGGGCATTGTGTTTCCCATGATTCCCTAACTCCGTATTTCTAGATAATGGAATTCTTTTCCAGTGTGTAGCATGCAGAACTGTAAGTTAAGTTCACCAAACCCTTTGGCCCAGGCAAGAGGCGAATTTCACTACGTGATTTGGTTCATCTCTGCAATGTGACATTACTAAACCTTACCTATTGTTCTAGTACAACCTCCTGATCTGCTGTCAAAATACAACATTTTTTTATGCTTACACCTTGGAATTTTGTGTGTACTCAATGCAATGTTAGTAGTTTTGATGTGTTTTTATGTTTGTTTTGCAGGATTTCTGGGTTGGCACAATGTTCGGGAAAAATATGTAGAAGTTGCTGAAGTTGAGGATCCACAAGACCCTTTACGAGTCATATAGTATTCTACAAGCCATAAAGGAGATTTCGTGTATAATTCCAGTGAAGGGTGTATTTGTGAAGTTGAGTTTATGAACATGCAGACGAGCCGTAGAAGACTTTACGAGCCATAGACCTACTATCATACCTTAAGGATCAGAAGATGAGGACTTTTCGAAGTTCCATAAGACAAAACCCCCTACGAGCCATAGAACCATTTATGGCCGTAGAGGGGTGTCATGGAAGACAAGTCTAGAATTGAAGCAACAACCACAAAAGCCCGACTACGAGCCATAAACTGTTGTAGGCCCGTAGAGCACCTCATAGAGCCTGCCGACACACTTGTCCTAATTTATTTTGGCTTTTTATTTTGGACACTAGTAATTGGTTTTTAGGTTATTTTTTAGAGAGGACGAAGGGAGAACAGAAAAGAAACAATAGGGATTTTGAGATACACTTGTAAACTTAAATTTTCATCTTCTAATTTCAATCTTATGATTCTCATTGAAGAGTTGGATTTTCTTATGCTTGATTCTATTGTGTAAGTGCTCAATTATGTTATTCAAATTCATAAGTCTTGCATTTACACTGATCATGAGTAGCTAAATCCACAACTAGGGTTGTGGGAACCATGAAGAACTAATAAGGTAAAATCAGATAATTCATAGTTCTAGAAAAGTGCGCATGCATGTATTAATTAATTCTCTCCATATTGAATGCTTTCTAATGGTGGCCAACATTAGAACCCGCCTAGTGTTACTGACCGATAAAGATAATAATGAATAGGAAAAAATATTAATTAACAAGATTCGATTGATGTTTCTTGTCTAATCAACCGAACTGGGCCAAGGCGAGGTTTTACTAGGACAACAGGCAAGGGTTATTAATGTCACACTGCGGAAATGGACCAAATCATATAGTGAAATTTTCCTTTCTCCTTGGCCAAAGGGTTTGGTGAACTTAGCTTATCTTTTTGCATGCTACACACTAGAAAAGAATTTGATTATCTGGTAATACTGAGTTAGGGGATCATGGGAACACAATACCCTAGTTTTTCTTCATATTAGATTAACATCTGTCTTAGCTTAGAAATACTTTTGCTAGTTATTACAACCCCCCCCCCCCCCCCCCCCCCCGGGGAGATAAGTTGGTTAATAAACCCAAATTGCAATTAGATTCTTCTAAGTCTACCATATTTCATGTGGGATTCGACTATAACCTTGGTTAAGTTATATATCTTGACAACGACTGCTTTAGCCTAATAAAAGGAGGTGTATCTTAGGTGACATCATGATTTTTCCACGAGTCGTAATTGCCGCTCGTATGAAATTGCAAAAACATGAAGTTTCTGATATTCCATTAGATGAGACCTTTTACGAGTCGTAGATTATTTTACAGCTCGTAGACAGGTCTTGTGGATCCAGGCCTGTAAAAGTTCAGACACTAGAATCATCTATGACTCAGTCTACGACTCGTAGATCCTTCTACAAGTCGTACCTAGTCTCGTAGATGCCATTCCAGTAAACAAAAATTATGGACACTATTTCTCTAAGAGCATTCTATGACTCATAGTTTTCACTATGGCTCGTAGAGGTGCTTTCGTAGAACACTTTGTAATCATGCCTGATAAATTTTTGCTTTTCGTTTCTTGATCTATGAGGCTAACCATGTTGTGTAAATGTGTATGTTTCAAGTACGATGGCCCCAAAGCCAAGGCGTGAGGACATTTGAGCCATGTAGATGAGGCTCAGATATGAGACATCAAAGGAAGAGGAGACCCCCACGATTAGTGGATCGATCGAGGAGCTCAACATCTGACCTTACCCAGATGCTAATTGACCGCTAACACGGGCTGCCTCCAGCATAGGCAGACCCAGACCTAGGATATCATTGTTTGTACTCCCTAGTCTGACAAGGGAGGCAACAAAAATAGCAGATCTATCCAGATGACTCTGTCCAGAGAGGAGTCAAACTCAGAGTCATGATCCGGTGACAAATCAAAGACAGAGTCCTATGCCACACCACCGCAAACATCACCATCACCTCCAGATGCTCTCATCGGTAGATGGTATGTTGCAGGCATACAGGACATCTATATAGAGGGTGTGCATATTAATAAGCTAGGAAACCTTCCCGCTTCATTTATGAGGAGCCCCGAGTCATCTCCATCGGATTAGACAATGTCCCCGGCTTCTAGGACACGATCAGCAGATAAGGGCTCCTGTGGCTGACCAAACCACTAGGGAGGTACTCACTGAACATGGTACGGGAGTTCTACGCTTCATGTGTAGCACTCTTCCCAAGGGGAAGAAGCCCCTGGATCAATCTAGATTGACACAGACCATAGTGAGGGGCCGACAGGTGGACATCTCGGAGACCATCATTCGCCTACATGTTGTTCGGGCCCGAGTTCCCAGCCCCCAGATCCACAGTAGAGTATGACCATAGAGTGAGGCAGACTAGGGACTTCGGTCTGACGATAGACCAGAGTCGTTGAGCCATGCAATTCTAATTGCCAGTATCTTGGCTGGCCATGAGATAGATTGGGCCAACCTCATCGCAGAGCAGATCTAGAGGCGGCCTTAAAGAGGTCTACCTCCACCCCCTTCCCATGTTTGATCTACAGAGTCTACCTAAAGTTGGGGGTGAAGAGTCTACCTTAGCTAGACTCATTTATCAAGGTCCAACACACTTTGGATGCCAGCTTGATTAAGGTTGAGGAGAACCCGGTGGCACTCCGACAACACCGCATCAGCTAGCTCCTATGCCAGAGATGTTCGCTCTAGAGCCACCTCTTGAGGTTCTACCCACCATCCGCACTGCTGCCACTACAGAGGAGAGGCCCTCACAAACTGAGACAGATATGGAGAGGGGACCCGCTACTACTACTCCTGCATCATAGGCCACTCCGATGTAGACAACACCTGCGGGTATAGTTTACGTGTCTGCGGCTTCTATTCAGGACATGGCACAACGACTAGCCCACACTGAGTCGTAGTTGACGGTGTTGAGTTCAGCAGATCAGGCCCTAGGTCCTCCAAGTGATTATAGAATTTTAGGGATACATGCAGGCATACACGGTCGCTACTATTCAAGAACAACTTTCATCCATAGATGCTCGCAGTGATGCCCTCAAGTTGAGAGTCCAATAGAGTTTGAGCATAGCTAGGTCAGCAGATATGACGGCCCTACAGACGGAGATCTAGAATCTCTAGGCTGACATGACAGTAGCCCTGGCCGCATTGGTCCATGGAATCCCTACAAACTGTGCCCATGGTGCTAATAGTGGACTTATTTTCTACGGAGGAGCTTTCACAGCCTTCCCACGGGAAGAGGCCCTGCGCTGATGATGATCTAGATGTAGTGCATTTACATGTGGGGCTGACAGAGCAAGAAGAGCTAGATCTTGTCTTGAGGTAGTTGAGGCAAAAGGAGAAGAGACGACAGGCTCGTGAGCTCGAGAAGGTGAAGGGTGCTAGCCTCTTCGATCATGGTACTACTACTGAGGAGGCCACCACACAGGTTGAGGGTGGTCAGACTCAGCCACACACTGGCGCTTAGGCACCCAGGTATGTTCTTTTTAACCTTGGTAGTTTTTTTCCTACTTGTTGGTGTGCATTGAGGACAATGCACCTCTTTTTCAATGGAGTGTGGGTACTTATAGGCCTCAGTGAAGTCTGAGTAGCCATGGCTAATAACTACCGGAAATTTCAAATCCTAGGGGTTTTCTTGCTAGTGTTCTTTTTCCTATGGATATTTATCTTAGGTGTACTAGTCTTATGCATATCGAACATGATATGATTAGGTAGAAGGAGCACCAACTGTAAAAGTTCCCAACTTTTAGACTGGAGGGCTATATTTAAGACGAGTGAGTGTATATAAGTTCTAAGCCAAATTGAGGAGATCGCGGCCTTAAACGAAGTGGAAAAAAGTGAGGTACTTGTCGGACTTAGGAAGCTAGCAGGCGAAGTCACCTACGTGCTTAGCTTAAATTGGCTAGGTATAGGGGGAATATTAATTCATACATGAGTGAACTCACTTGAGGCCCATAAATTAAGAAAAAAGAAAAGGACGCGAAGACGAGGCCCAACAACGAACCTGTTCAAGTCCGATAATAAATAAAGCACCAGGTTAATGATGTAATTTTAGCCCATGGTTTGGAATTATAAAGGGACAATATAGGCAGCACAAGATGAATAGGAAAAGGGCCAAAGTACAATTACCACACACTTCACATATAGGGCCCAAACTAAGTGAAAGCAGAAGAGAACAATTGGCAGCAAAGCCCATCTAATTGAAACCAAATAAGGCCCAAGTGAAATGGCTAAGTAGGTGCATCATCACCTTGCTAAAATGTGGCTTAAATTGGAGGAGAAAGTCTGCCAAGAGTGTCCTTTTAAAAGGGATTAAAAACCGGTTGTTTAAATCATTTTAAACTTAGAAATAATTTCAGCTTTCACAAGTTCATTTGTTGCTCTCTCTTGACTTTGCAAATCAGCAAAAGCACACCTTTAGGGTTCTTGATGAGGACCTGATCCTTGAAGGCTAAGGTAAGTAGAAATACCTATGGTTTAGTATAATTTTTCCATTAAAAATATGAGGAGTATGCTGATTATACTTGTGCTGGAACTTTTGACAGCATGTGTTCCAAAGGTTGTTGTACACTTTTCTTGTTTATTAAGAGGATTTTCTCTTCTTGGTTTGTTGGATTATGAAGTAATACTTATATTTTTAACAAGGTTTAATTCTGTAGTGATGTAAGAAGGCTTCTGCACCATTTTTATCTTCTGCAAAAATGAGTTCTTGTATAATATCTTAATTAGGCTCTTAGTAGGAACTTGTGGACTGGTAATTGAGAATTATTGTTGCACGTCCTCCTTCTACTTGGGGATTGTTTTTGGACTGTTTTTATGTGTAAATATGTTGGAGACAGTTTGGTTGAAGTTGAAACAGGTTTGGGATTGTTGACTTCAAAATGTAGCAAGAAGATGTAATGTTATGCTGCCTACTTGTGTGTTGTGTAGAATTGTTATATGTTGTTCTTTGTCAGCTATTGTAACACTGTTATGGGACTAAAACAAGCTGGATATGAGATGTACATGAGAATGTATATTAGAAAATATGATTAGAGGTGCAGAGCTTGAAAGAATACTCTTGGATTAACAATCACAAGTTTGCTGCTTGAGCATTATTTTTTATGAGATTGGATTGCCAAGACGTGTTTATTAGGTGCTAATACTAGTTTTATCACCTACTCTATTGTAGATAAGTATTTGGAGACATAGTACAATGAGGTATGTAAGGTTACTCATTTTCGTATTATTTGGCATGAATCTAGGTTCTTCCTTGGTACATAAAGGCAATTACAAACTCTGACCTAATTAATAACCATGTCTCCACACTTTAACATGTTCATATGCTCCCACACACAGCCATTGTCAATTCTGCATACATAATTTGGATACAAAGATACATGAGTTCCTTTTCTTGCTAGTAAAGTCCACGTGTTGTTTCACCTCCTACGTAATTCATTAGTTGTATAACCTACTCTTTTCATTGTGGTACTGTCTTGCATGATTGTTACATGTCACATATTATGTCTACAGTCCTACAACTCTAAATGTAATGACCAACAAAAGAATCATCTCAAAAGTAAATAAAAGATAACTCGAAGTTGCTTATTAATGGGTGGTATCCTAGGGATGGAAGAATCACCTAGCATGGATTGATCCCATATTACGGGGGGTATCCCAGGGATGAAAGGAAAGCCTAGCATGGGTCGATCCCGATATTGATTTACCACTGATCACCTGGTTATTTATATGATATACTGCACACAGATTATACAGTAAAGAAAAATAAAGTAATAAAAAGGACATAAAGTACATGATTCCATAGTATGACTAAAGGTGGTCTCTTATCCTTACACACCAATGTATGATTTCATTTGAGTTCTTATTTCATATACAGTACTTCCTGCCTTACATATTCAGTACACTATCTCGTACTGACGTGCCTTACGGGGGACCTACATTTCATGCTGCAGGTGCAGGAGCTAGTAGATCTACCCAATAGGAGTATAGGATATCTAGCTGTTGTTAATGTGCTCTAGGTTGCTTCGGGGCTTTGTGTGTCTAGAGCTTATATTTTTGTATTGTATAGTTGGTCATGGGGGGGGGGGGGGGGGGCCTGTCCTGACCCTAAATAGATGTTGTTCCTTATCTAGAGGCTTTGTAGACTATGTAAAGTAAAATATGGTCATGTATCGTACTTTAAACATCATGGCTCCAACGGCCTAGTCATTTGCATTTCATTTTGGCTTGTTATTACTGTCTACTTTCTTGTGAGCATGTTGAATGTTGAAACCCCCTTTTAATGTTCATAGAAAGTACATGGTTATATGTTGGTTCTCCCGAGCTTTGTCAGCAATGGGTGCCAGTCCGCCTTAATAGGACTTTGGGTGTGACAATTTTCTTTCTATTGAAATGGCATGTTTAGGATATTTAGGTAGTATTGGTAGCATATAATACTGATATCTGTGACATATATGTGTTTTTGTGTTTTTTGTGAAAAATGATACCCACTAAATTTTTGATTAATTAGTCTAGATAGCAATTATGCATGTTAATTGTGTTGACAGTGCTTGTTCTGATAAGTGAGGATAAAATTGAGATGAAAAGCATGATCTAAGATCCTGTGTTGATAGTGTAATCAGTGCCATGTGAGCATGATCTTAATTTGCTAAATTCATGTATTGTGTTTCAATTGAGAACTTGCCTGGTTACTCTGATTTAGACTTTAGGTTAGTTGGTTAGGAAAGGATTTTAGGTCGTTGTTCATAACATTACTTTAGACTAAATGACCAACCAAATGTGTGAAAAATTCCTTGACTCTAATGTTTGAGCCTGACATGTAACTTTTATTTGTAAAAACCTAAGTGACCTAGCCTTATTAGATGTAAAATCTTGAAATTGGCCCTAGTCCTTCCTTGAACATTGTGCACCTTGACGAAAGCAAAAAGCTTAAGTTGAGGGTGGCTATCAAAAGTGGCGCTGGTTCCAAGGTTGGATAATGTGCACCTCAACTTAGGACAAAAGCATAAGTTGAGAGTGGTTGTTGTAAGGGTAAAATATAAAATGAGGGGGAAAGTTAGTGAAACATGAAAGGGAAGAAAGATTGTGTATTGGGTGCAAGAAAAATTAGTGATGCCTTAGCTATGAATTACAAAGAAAAATGAATTATAAATACAAGGAAAAAAGTTAAAAAATAAAAAGAAAGCACCCGGAAAAGCTTGAATAAGAAAAAAGGAGAAAGGAATGAAAAGTAATAGTGGTAGTAGGGCAAAAGTGTAGAAAAACACAGTGTCAAGGTGGGACTTTGGTCACTATGTTCCCAAAACATCATACCAAACCTGCTTGAGCCTACGTTACAAGCCTGTAAAGTCGTAAAATGATCCTAGTCCAAGTAGTCAAAGGTCTTAGTCATGAGTATAGGGGCAAGCATATGGCATTGAGCATGATATTTGAATGTCTTTTGTGAGAGTGAGTGGTTTTGCATGGTCCCAATGTTATATATTAAAACATCATTGCAAATGAGACGTGGGACTTCTTTATATGAGGGAACTTACATTGCATTGTTAACATTTGACTCATTAAGTGATTGTAGATTGTTGATGGTTACGTCGCTTGTCAAAGTTACACTGTCACATAGATTGGTCTCTATTGGTTTACTGGATAGCTATCTGATTGTGTTTGAAAATTGGTGTGGGTATCTGTGCTTAAGTTTGGTGAGATGTATGCTATTATATTTAGGTCGGTGTGTTACTATGCTGCTTATATGGACTGAGTCCATTGCTTCAGGACAAGCAACAATTTTAAGTTGAGGGTGTTGATGTGCTGTCAAAATACAACACTTTTGTCGCTTAAAACATGGAATTTTGTGTGTTGTCAATGCAGTGTTAGTAGGTTTGATGTGTTTTATGTTTGTTTTGCAAGATTTCAGGGTTGGCACAAGGTTTGGGCAAAATATGCTAAAGTTGCTGAAGTTGAGGATCCATGAGACCCTTTACGGGACGTAGAGTATTTTATGAGTCGTGGAAGAGGTTTCGTGTGCAATTCCAATAAAGGGTGTATTTCTGATGTTGAGTCTAGAAAACGCAGAAGAGCCGTAGACCTACTATTGTACCCTAAAGATCAAAGATGAGGACTTTCTAAAACTCCATCAGACGAAACCCCCTACGGGCCGTAGAGCCTTTTTTGGGCCATAAAGGGGTTTCGTAGAAGACAAGTCCAGAATTGAAGCGACATATCACAAAAGCCCGACTACGAGCCGTAAACAGTTATATGGCCCGTAGAGCACCTCATAGAGCTTGCTGATCTAGTTGTCTTAATTTGTTTTTCCTTTGTATTTTAAACACTATAATTAGGTTTTTAGGTTATTTTTTAGTGAGGATGAAGGGAGACTAGAAAAGAAATATTAGAGATTTTGAAAACCACTTGTAAACTTTCATTTTCATCTTCTAATTTCAATCTTGTGATTCTCATTGATGAGTTAGATTTTCTTGTGCTTAATTCTATTGTGCAAGTGCATAATCATGCTATTCAAATTTATAAGCCTTGCATTTAAACATATTATGAGTAGCTAATTCCACAACTAGGGTTGTGAAAACCATGAAGAACTAACAAGATAAAACCATATAACACATAATTCTTGAAAAGTGTGCATGCATATATTAATTAATTCTCTTTGCATTGAATACTTTCTAATAGTGGACAACATAGAACTAGTGTTACTCACTGGATCAAGATAGTAATGAATAGGAAAAGAGATTAATTAACAAGATTCGATTGATGTTTCTCGTCTAATAAATCAAACTAGGCCAAGGGGAGGTTGTACTGGGATAATAGGCAAGGGTTAGTAATGTCACATTACGGGGATGGACCAAATCACGTAGTGAAATTTTCCTCTCACCTGGGCCAAAGGGTTTGGTAAACTTATCTTATCGTTCTGCATGCTACACATTGGAAATGAATTCAATTATCTGGTAATACTGAGTTAAAGGATCACAGGGAACACAATACCCTAGTTTCTCTTCATTTTGGTTCAACACCTGTCTTAGCTTAGAATTACTTTTGCTAGTTATTATAAAACTCCCCCTTTGGGGAGATAAGTTGGTTAA
The DNA here is from genome assembly GCA_029948455.1 of Solanum rostratum. Taxonomy (NCBI): domain Eukaryota; kingdom Viridiplantae; phylum Streptophyta; class Magnoliopsida; order Solanales; family Solanaceae; genus Solanum; species Solanum rostratum. Next base: position 28,101,803 of record CM057047.1, read on the forward strand.
TAGACTCGAATTGCGATTGTATTCTTCTAAGTCTGCCATATTCCCTGTGAGATTCGACTGTGACCTTGGTTAGGTTATATATCTTGACAATGACCACTTTAGTCTCTAAAAGGAGGTGTATTTGGGCGGCATCACCTTCCTTTGGCACAGTTTTGTTGATTAGATGAGAAACATCAATCGAATCCTATTAATTAATCTTTTTTCTATTCATTACTACCTTGATCCATTCAGTAATACTAGGCGAGCTCTAACGTTGGTGACTATTAGAAAGCATTCAAACTGAAGAGAATTAATTAATACATGCATATACATTTTTCAAGAATTACAAATTATCCGATTTTACCTTGCTAGTTATTCATGGTTCCCACAATCCTAGTTGTGGATTTCTCATGATCAGTGTAGATGCAAGACTTATGAATTTGACTAATATAATTGAGCACTTACATAAGAGAAATAAGCACAAGAAATCCAAATACTTCACCAAGAATCACAAGATTGAAATCAAAAGATGAAATAAGGTTTTATAAGTGTTCTTTAGGATCTCCAATCATCTATCACGTTCCTCTCCTCTCTCTTATGAAAAATAACCTAAAAATCGTTTTATAGTCTTTAAAATACAAAACCAAAATGGATTAGGAAAATTGCATCGGCAGACTCTACCATAGCTTCTACTGGTTGTATAATATTTTACGATCCATAATCGTGCTTTCATGGATTGCTTCTTCAAATCTGGGGATGACTTCTATGACACCCTTCTACGACCCGTATAATGTTCTACGGCTCGTAGGGGCTTTCGTCTGATGACTTTTTAGCAACTCCCCACATTCTGCTCATCCGAGCATGACACTATGTCTACGACTCGTATAAACTTTTATGCTTCATCTGCATGTTCGTAGATTTAACTTCATAAAATCCCCTTTCACTTGAATTGTATATGAAACCAGCTTTGCAGCTCGTAGAATTATCTACTGCTCATAGAGGGTCTTAAGGAACCTCGGCAAAATCTGCACACTTTGCTAAAAAATTGTGCCAACCCTGTAATCCGGCAAAATAATCATAAAAACACATCAAATATACTAGCATCACATTGAGAACACGCAATATTTCATGTTTTAAGCATCAAAGTGCTCTTTTTGACAGCACATCAACACCCTCAACTTAAATTGTTGATTGTCCTCAAGTGACATACTCAATCTACATAAAGAACACAGTAACACACTGACCTCAATCTAATGGCATGCATAACATCAAGCACAAATACCCACACCACTTTTAAAAGTACCTTAGATAGCTATCCAGCGAACCAATACAAATCAACACATGTGGAAGTGCAACTATGACAAGCAAGGTAATTATCAACAAGCCACAATCGCTAAGTTAGTCGAATGTTAACAATGCAATGCAAGTGGCCTCACAGAAAGAAGTCCCATATCTCTCTCATAATGATATTTGCATGTATAATCTTGGGACTATGAAAAATCACTTACTCTCATAAAAGACATTCAAATACCATGCTCAATACCATATGCTTTCCTCTATACTCATGACTATAACTTTTGGCTACTTGAACTAGGATCACTTAAGGACTTTACTGGTTTGTAACGTAGGCTCAGGAGGCTTTGGTAAGATGTTTTGAGAACATAATGACTAAAAGCCCTCCTTGACATTGCATTATTCTACACTTTAGCCCTACCAACACTGTTATTTTTCACCCCATTCTCCCTTTCTCCTATTTCAAGCTTTTCTGGGCGCTTTTATTCTCATTTTCAGCCTTTTGCCTTGTATTTTTAGACCATTTTTCTTTTTAATTCATTGCTTAGGCATCACTTATTTTTCTTGCACCCAATACACATCTTTTCTCCTTTTCCATGTATCACTAATTTTCCCCCTCATTGTGTGTTTACCCTTACACCAGCCAACCTCAAATTAAGCTTTTGGCCTGAGTCGAGGTGTACAATATCCAACCTAGGAACTAGAGTCACTTTTGGTAGCCACTCTCAACTTAGGCTTTTTGCCTCAGTTAAGGTGCACAATGTTCAAGGAAGGACCAGGGCCAAATTCAGGATTTTACATCTAATAAGGCTAGGTAACTTAGTTTTTTACAATGAAAAGGTACATGTAAGGCTCAAACATTAGGATCAAGAGATATTTCACACATTTGGTTTGTCATTTAGGCTAAGTGGACTATTATGAACAACAACCTAAGATCCGTTTCTAACTAACTACCATTTAGTCTAAGTTAGAGTAATAGGGCAAGTTTTGAATTGAAACACAATACATAAATTTAGCAAAGTAAGCTCACACTGACATGGAACTTATTACGCTCTCAACACAGACTTTTAGATCATGCTTTTCATCTCAATTTTATCCTAACGTATTAGAACAAGCATTGTCATCAGTCAAACATGCAGGGTTGCTATCTAGACTAACTATCAAAATTTTGGTGGGTATCATTTTTCACACAAAAATACAAAAACACATATATACCATAGATATTAGTACTATATGCTACCAATACTACCTACACATCCTAAACATGCTGGTTCAACAGAAATTAAATATCCATGGGGAAAAGAACACATGCAAGAAAGCCCCTACGATTCAAAATTTTGGATGTTGTGGGCAAGTCTACTCAGACTTCACTGAAGCCTATAACTATCCAGACCTTATAAAAAAAGAGGTGCATTGTCCTCAATGCACCAAAAATGCAAAATAAAGCACAAGGGACAAAAAGAACATACCTGGGCGCGTAAGCACCGGTCTCTACCTTGGGCTGCCTTCCAAGCAGTGCATGATTTATATCGTGGCACGACATAGATAACTTGGGTACTCAAACTTCACCAAGTGCGAAACAATGATCATTGGCCGTCATGAAAGGATTAGCAGTACTTTTATCACCACGAGTAATAACCATCTTAAACTGCTCGTTATTCTTTGAGTTCTTTACTGTATTGCTGGGAAATGGGCTTTTTGCACTGGTTGAGTTGAGTTGATACTTGACCAAACTATGTGTTAGCCTTTCTCAAAAGTTGATCAAGCATCTTCTGAACCATGGAGCTACTTTCACCGATTTCACGATTATGTGGTGGCATATAATGACCATTCCTGTAGCCCTTGTGCGACCCCAATCAACATATTTGTCCTGTCCCCTACGCTTGTAGTTGTAACCTCTATGGTTGTGATGTCACCCCAGTTACACCTCTTTTTTAAAGGATAAAACAATCATTATCAAGAAATAGAACCTAACCAAGGTTAGGGTCCAACCCACATGGAATACGTAGACCCAAGATAAATTTAAGAACAAGCAATCCGAGCAGTGAATCAACTCAATTCCCTAAAAAGGGGTTTCAAAAAAATCAATGAGAAAAATAAACTAACTAACTATCACGAGAGACTGATCAATAAGGAGAGCAACTAGGGTATTCTATTCCCCATCCCCAACTCAGTATCACTAGATAACCTAATTCTTGTCTAGTGTATAGCATGCAGGACAGTAATTTAAGTTCACCAAGACCTTTGGTCAAAGGTGAGAGGCAAATTTCACCATGCGACTTGGGCCATCTCCATAGTGTGCATTAATAACCATTACCTATAAGTCCCTGTACAACCTCCCATTGGCCCAGTTTGGTTCATTAGACGAGAACACATCAGTCAAATGCTGTTAATTAATCTCTTTTTCTATTCATTACTACCTTTGTCCAGTTAGTAACGCGAGGCAGGTTCTAATGTTGTCCACCATCAGAAGACATGCAAAACGAAGAGAGTTAATTAATACATGCATATACACCTTTTAAGAATTATGAATTATCCGATTTTACTTTGTTAGTGCTTCGTAGTTCCTACAACCCCAGTTTTTGATTTAGCTACTCATGCTTTGTGTAGATGCAAGAATTATGGATTGAGAAAACATAATTGAACACTTACACAATAGACACAAGAACAAGCAAATCCAGCTTCGATAAGAATCACAAGCTTAAATATGAAATTTAAACATAAGTTTTCTCAAGGACTCTCCAATATAATCTCACAATTTTCTCTCTAATTACTGAGTTCTCTGAGTACCAGGTGAAAAACTTCTAAACTTCTCAAAATAACGTAAAAAATTATTTATATTAAGTAAAATACAATTCCTAAACAAAATAGGAGAAACGATTGGCACACCATATGAAAGGGGCTTATGATCTGTATTGCATTCCCAACTTGTGGGATTCCACTGGGTATGTTGTTGTTGTATTGCATTCCACGGCCTGTAATCTGGTATCCTACACTGCTGCTGGAATTTTGGACTCAACTCTACGACATCCCTCTACGAATCGTAAAGTGGTTTATGACCCATAAAGGGGTTTCGTCTGATGAACTTCAGAAAGTCCCCATCTCTGAATTTCACTATATGACTTGGCCCATTTCCATTGTGTGCATTACTAACCCTTACCTATTAATCACAGTACAACCTCCCCTTGGCCCAGTTTGATTGATTAGATGAGAACACATCAATTAAATCCTGTTAATTAATTTCTTTTCCTATTCTTTACTACCTTGGTCCCGTTAGTAACACTAAGTGAGTTCTAATGTTGGCCACTATCGGAAAACATGCAAAACGAAGAGAGTTAATTAATACATGCATATACACCTTCCAAGAATCGTGAATTATTTGTTTTACTTTGTTAGTGCTTCATGGTTCCCACAACCCTCGTTGTGAATTTAGCTACTCATGCTTTGTGTAGATGAAGAGATTATGAATTTAGAAGACACAATTAAACACTTATACAACTGAATTAAGAACAAGCAAATCCAATGTCAATGAAAATCACAAGCTTAAAAATTGAATTAAACCACAAGTGTTTTCAAAGACTCTCTCACAATTTTCTCTCTAAGAATATTGCGTTCTCTGAGCACTTACTTGAAACTAAGCTAAACCTACGTGAACTGGTGGTAACTTTTATGTGTCTTGAAAAATCACCTAATATACCTATTTATAATAATTAAAAACAAGTCCTAAACAAATTAGGAAAACTGATCGGCAAACTTCACGAAAGCACTTTACATCCCGTATTGTCTTCTACAGCTCGTAGTAGGGGTCTCGTAATTAGCTGCTAGAATTTTGGACTCCACTTCTATGGCACCCTATTATGACTCGTAAAATGGTTTATGACCCGTAAAGGGGGTTTCGTCTGATAACTTCCCTATAAGTCCACCTCTCTGATCCTCAAGGCACGAAAAGGTATTCTACGACTCATAAACTACTCCATGAATCGTCTACATGTTCGTAGACTTCAACTTCAGTAAATATCCCCTTACATGAATTCCTCACGAAACCAATCTATGACTTGTAGAATACTCTACGACCCGTTGATTGTCTTGTACAACAGCAAAAACCAGCAACTTCTGTAATTTTCCCCAAATTATGGCCAACCTGTAATCCTACAAATCTAAACACAAAACATATAAAACTAACAAATACCGCATTAAGAACACACAAAATCCTAAGTTTTAAGCATCAAAAGTATTGTATTTTTGTAGCACATCAAACTGTCTCTAGAATTAACTAGTTCCTGCATGTGCTTTATAAGCACCTCCGTCGCTGATATTCTGAGCAAGCGCTTGCATGATATCCTCATTTGTCCTTGCTCAGAATTTATGCTGACATCAAATGAGCTTTTGGTAGAGGACCTATTCCTTAGCCCCCAGGCGTGACTCATCTTCGCTGCCATATCCAACTGCTCAACGATCTCTACAAATGGTTGATCTAAGAATATGCCCCCTATGATGGTATCAACATATGCTTGACTATTTGCATCGAGCTCATGGTAGAAGATCTCTACCAAGGCATCATCCACAATTTTATGGACAAGGACACTCCTCAAGAACTTCGCGAATCGCTCCCATGTAGTACTGATCGAGTCACCAAGAAGTTGGCCAAAGTTGTTGATTTGAACTTTCAACTTGAGCTTCTTCAATATCGGGAAGTACCTCTCCAAAAAGGTCTTTTACAACTCAGCACAACTGGTGATCGAACTCTGTGGGATCGAATAGCCATAACTCTATATTTCCTGTCAGAGATAATAGGAAGACATGAAGTTCCACAACATCCATAGACAGATTCTGTGTTCCCGCCACACTCTTACAAACAAATGCAACATTATGTAGATGACTAGGCAGATCATCTAATGGAAGGCCTGCAAATAATCCATAGTTTTGCAGCATCTAAAGCAACCTACTCGAAACCACAAACTTTGTGTCAGTCGGTATTGGTGGTAAAACAATGGCTTTAGTAACCTCCATAGCCATAAGGTTCAACCAATATTCGTTCCACTGATAAGCTTCGGCATTAATGTCATGTGGTTGTGGATCAATTTCCTCAACAAGAGGTGGGTTATCATTATCCGTATTATCATTCTCATGTTGGTTTAGAGCTGCATTCGCCGTGTTGTTTGTGTTATCTTGGGACATCCTTCTTAGTATTCTCTGGATCTTTGGGTCAAATAGAGTCAACAAAATGCCTCGACTTCATTTATTAGGTGTATGCTACACCTATACCCTAAAATAAAACAAAAAAAAGTAAAATGAGGGAAATAAGAATTAATTTCCAAACTACTTGAATTAGATAGGTCTAGCCGTATTCCTCGGCAACAGTTCCACAATCTTGATGTCGCCTAAGCTACGCCTTCCTTTTGAGGCTAAAAGGGTCGGTTTCAAGATATATATAACCCAACCAAGGGTAGGGCCAAATCTCATAGAAAATATGGTAGACTTAGAAGATTTCAACGTAATTTAGGTTGATTAACCACTTTATCTCCCCAAGGGGGGATGGGGTTTGTAACAACTAAGAAAAGTAATCCTAAACAAAGACAAGTACTAAATTAGTATGAAGAGTAACTAGGGCCCAGTTTGGTTGATTAGACGAGAAACATCAATCGAATCCTGTTAATTAATATCTTTTCCTATTCATTACTACCTCGATCCAGTTAGTACCACTAAGTAAGTTATAACATTGGCCACCATTAGAAAGCATTCAAATCAAAGAGAATTAATTAATACATACATGCACACTTTTTAAGAATTACAAATTATCAAATTTTACCTTGTTAGTTCTTCATGGTTCCAACAATCCTAGTTGTGGATTTAGCTACTCATGATCAGTGTAGATACATAAAATATGAATTTTAATAACACAATTGAGCACTTACACAAGAGAATTAAGCACAAGGAATCCAAGCTCTTCACCAAGAATCACAAGATTGAAATCAAAAGATGAAATAAAGTTTTACAAGTGTTTCTCAGGCTCTCTAATGTTCTATTATGTTCCTCTCCTCTCCCTTATGAAAAATAACCTAAAAACCTATTTATAGTATTTAAAATATAAAACCAAAACGAATTAGGAAAACTGGATCGGTAGACTCTATGACAGCTTTTACGGGTCGTATAATGTTTTAGTGCCCGTAATCGGGCTTTCGTAGATTTCTTCATCGAATCTGGGGCTGACTACTAGGATACCCTTCTATGGCCCATAAGGTGTTTTTTCTGATAACTTTCTAGCAACTCCTCACTTTCTGAGCCTCAAGGCACAACACCAAGTCTACGGCTCATATAAACTTCTATAACTCATCTGCATATTCGTAGATTTAACTTCAAAAAATTACCTTTCACTAGAATTGTATATAAAAAAAGCTTTATGGCCCGTAGAATTCTCTACGGCTCATAAAGGTTCACATGGAACCTTTGACTCAACAAATTCTGCAGACTTTGCCAAAAAAATTTGACAACCCTGTAATCATGCAAAACAATAAAAAAACACATTAAATCTACTAACATTGCATTGAGAATACACAAAATTCAATGTTTTAAGCATCAAAAGTGTATTTTGATAGCACATTTGTTTTCCTTTTGGGAGGGTTCCATTCACGAGCAATATTTTTATTCATGTAGCACACCAAAGGCCCTGTACGAACCATGGTGCACACTACAGCCAACAAGGGGTTCCATATTGTGAACCCCTGGCCACTTTACGCTAATTTTAAGTGGTGTTGTCTTGGTAATTTGTCCCCACTCCTTGGTCTTTTAGGACCTTTATTCCCTCCTCAACAACTCTAAATCAATCCTTAGTCATTTACATTCACTTCATTTCAAGTCCAACACTTAGTTCCTACAATCTAAGTCTAAAAACACCATTCAAGCCTAGACTTTGAAGATTCAGGCTAGGAGATTGAGTGTCATTTCAAGTTCACGTCTATCTTATCTCAAGCTTTGTAATTCAAGCAAGGTATGTGCGGTTTCATTCATGATTTTCTTTCAATCATGACAACCAAATTCCACCCTTCAGTTTTCATGAACTTTAAGTGAGATTCAAGGTTGATTTTCATGATTTGGATTTAAATTGTTAAAATTAATGGTGAAACATGAATTACTTCTTAACATAATGATGTATATGATTCTCATGAGATTTGAGCTTGCATGTCCCTTTATACCAAAAGTTCATGCATGGGTAGTATCAATTAGATCCGAATGTTAATTTTTTTATGGATCATGCCTATCTCTATCTCATTATCATGTTTTATGTATGAATTTCATGTACCCATACCTTAATTTCAATTCCTCATACACGATCATGCATGCACAAGGCTTCTACTTGAGGTCTTGGTTTTGAAAATGGTTTCAATTATAGACATGAGCATGATTTCTATTCAAATATGATTTTCACTTGGTTATAAATCCTATAACGACAATGATATGACTTTAACCACTTATGAGTGTGTTTACACCATCATGTACAAGTATGAATGAATTATTCCGAGACATGTAGATTTGGCTTTTTGGCCCAAGTATACATGATGTAAACTATAAAATGATTTACTACCATCTTATCACAAATATGATACTATGCATGCATATAATATACATTCCATGGATGATCACTTGTACCAAATGGTTACTTGAGGACTTCCTATGGGAGGTTATGTGGTTACTTAAGGACGTCCTATGAGAGGTTATATCGTTACTTGAGGACTTCCTATGGGAGTTTATGTGGTAACTTGAGGATTCACTATGAGAGGATTTGTGGTTACTTGAGAACTCACTATGGGAGGTTATGTTAATTCTCTTGGACTCCCTATGGGAGGTTATGTTGGTTACTCTTGGATTCACTATGTGAGGTTATTTTTGCTACGCTTTGACCACTATGTGAGGTTATGTTACCCACTATGTGGGGTTATGTTTCATCTTATGTCAGATAGGTTTATCTCCACATATGTTCATGTATTATGGAATTCATGCATCATCATGGTATCTTATGACTATATTTTCTATATATATATATATATATATATATATATATATATATATATATATATATATATATATATATATATATATATATATATATATAAGATACCATGATGCAAAAAAGCAATAATACAGGTAACACGTAAAATGCAGGTTTTACTATGATTTCATTTCATTTCATGCCCGCATACTTAGTATATTCAAACGTACTAAGGCATACTCTATGCCTGCATTATATCATAATATAGGTGCAGGTGATACCGTTGTTCATCCTCGTGGCTAGATCTAGATATTTCCATGATCCTGATTGGGTGAATCCTCCAACTCCGAGTACAGAGCCTAGCTATCTTATCCTTCATGCTTTATTTTGTATTTGATGTAGTTTTTCTTTATTATTCAAGGTGAGCCAAGGTCTGTTTGTGCCCCCATCTTATGTTACGGTCTAGAGGCATGTTTAAGACATATGTTTGTAATTCAGTTTCAAACTTGTATTCTGCTTGCTATGATCTATCATATGCTATGACTCAATGTATATGCTTCATCTTTAGTATTTGTCTTGAATTACCTTTAATGGTTGTATTAGTGCTAAGGGTTAGTTTGAGGTTCCTTCAGGGATTTCATTCATTGTATTCAGGCTAGGCCGTAGTCTTGGGTCTTTATGCACACACTTTTGCCTACATGATCTAACCATGTATGGACCAGAGCAGTTCCCCATCCACCTACTTGTGGTTAGTTCGACGTGATAAGATTTTTCTTATGGTGAATTTTCTAGTTTGAGGGTAACATTAATTTTCTAATTTCCATACTTATGTCTAGACAATGTTATTTTACTTCTTACATTTTGGGTGAGCCAGGGGCATGTCTTGTCCCCGGTCCCATTCATGACTAGAGGTATTGTTGGGTACTCATACTATGTACGTACTATGTGATGTCTACACTTCTATAGAGACTTTTCTCTTAGTCACTAACCTATTGATATGCTATCAAAATCTAACACTTTTGATGCTTAAAACTTGAAATTTTGTTTGTTCTCAATACGATGTTAGTCGGTTTAATGTGTTTTTATACTTGTTTGGTAGGATTTCAGGGTTGACATCATTTTTGGGCAAAACATGCAGAAGTTGTTGAATTTGAAGATCCATGAGACCCTTTACGGGCCATAGAGCATTCTACGAGCTGTGAAGGGGGTTTTGTGTTAAATTCCAATGAAGGGTGGATTTCTGAAGTTGGGTCAACGAACATGTAGATGAGCCGTAGAATACTTCATGAACCATAGACCTAGTCTTGTACCCTGAGGATTGATACGCCCAAATTATACTCCAAATAGAAGAGTAAAGCGGTCGTTGGTCAAATATAGAACCCAACCAGAGTTGAGGTCGATCCCACAGGGAACACGTAAGAATTACTCTATTAGTACCAGCTTTCAGTCGTAAATGCTATTCCCAAGATAAACGTACATAAAATAAATGGGGGTTGCGTTATTTAGTTTAACTAATTTCGTAAAGTAATTAATAAGGACGTTCCGATTCTTAGACAGATAGAGAGAGGCTAGGGTTGTGTTCCTCATGACATACAATTACGACAACTAAACTGGATCTGTGAATTTGTTCCTAATGATGCATGCAAAATCTACAACTTAATTAATACCTAGGTCACCTTTCGGTCCCTTTTCTAGGTATATCTCACTCCTCTCCTCTCGGTCTCCGAGTGTATGCAATGCTAACCGTTGTTTCTGATCTCAGAGTACCTTCACCTTTCGGTCTCAGGCACTTAGACTAGGTTCATGACCCTGAATCTCTGTTGTTAGACTCTTTTCCCAATCACTACATCCCTTTCGGGCATGTAACGAATACAGGCTTACCCTAATGCGTCGACTCATTAAGGAGAAGTTAAAACGAAGAATTTAACAATACATGCGCTGTTTATGTGAATGAATTACCCCCAGTTTGCGTTATCTTAATTGGGTCGTCATGGTTCCCACAACCCTAGTTGTGGGTTTAGCCTAGCATCCTATTGATAATTTGCCCACAACGAGTAGAAGAAAACATAAAGATGGACTTACGATTTAAGAACAAGAATCCGTGTTACAAGCTTTGAACAATAATCACAAACGTGATTCTCACGAATTACAAAAGCCAAACTAATGTTTTTCTCCTTGTTCTCTCTAGTTTTTGTCGTCAAAACGAAGGTATCTAATAAAATAAAATAACATCCTATTTATACAAAGTAAAACTAAGTCGATATAATTTAGGAAAATAATTTCGGCACAGGGCACGGTCCGTTACACGGACCGTCTGAGGTGAGATGGTCCGTGTGAACGGACCGTCTGGCGGTTGACTGTGCCCACACGGTCCGTGACACGGCCCGTGTGGCGTGAGACGGGCCGTGTGGCTCTTCCGTGTCGATCCACTTGCACGAATTCTGATATTTTCGACGAAGGCCCTTCGAGCTACGTCAGTTACACGGCCCGTTACACGATCCGTGTGGAGTAAGACGGGCCGTGTGGTTCCTCCGTGTGAATCTCCTTGCACGATTTCTTTAATTTTCGACGGGTTGTCTTCCGAGCTACGTCGAGTACACGGTCCGTCACACGGTCCGTCTGGCGTCAGACGGGCCGTGTGGCCTGACCGTGTGACTCGTGTCGTGCCACTGTCGGTCACACGGACCGTCTGGCGTGAGACGGCCCGTGTGGGCCTTCCGTGGTCCGACACTTGGCTTTGTTTTTCACCCGTTCCTTGTACTTTCCGCCATTTCCCATGCCTTAGTCATTTTCCTGCACAATATCAAAACACACCTATTAAACCAATAACACCGCTCGAGAACACCCATTAGTTCTATGTTTTAAGCGTCGTAAAAGTCGTATTTTCATGACTCATCAACACCCTCAACTTAGAACCATTGCTTGTCCTCAAGCGATGACTAGAAACACCTTACGACACACAAAAGACAAGTAATTAAAAAGAAATAAATAGCAACCCCTTTGTTCATTAAACTCATGCTCAACACGTATACTTGTAATGCATGCGTATTCCAACAGACTCTGATTAGATCGACCTAAACACGATACTATATCTCGTTGGCTCCTATTAAGCTCTCGAATAAAGATAAGCCAGTTACGTATAGCACCCAAATAGTGCGGTGATAGTGCCCCTTACTACAAAGAAGTCTCACACCATGAAATAATGTAGCACCCAGAGACTGGAATGTAAATACTCACGCTCAGAAAGAATTTTCAACCGACACACGAGTATAGACCATATGCTTGCCTTTATTTTCACCACCTTAACTCTTGAATGACCTTTTCAGGATCACTTTAGGACTTTCTAAGGCTTGTAACGTAGGCTCGGGCTTGGGTGAGATATATTTAGGATCAAAGTGACTAGCGTTTTGGTCCAAGACCCTGCTTTGACTCAGCCACTACTTTCGGCTTCCCAAAATCTTTGTTTTTCCTATTTTTCCACTTTGCTCTACAGAGGGGCGTGTACTTTTTTTTTTTTTATAATTTTATTCACGCCCCCAAAAATTCTTTCTTTTGTTTTTCAACTTTTCTTCTCACCACTTGGATCTTTTCCATCCCTATTCTTCTGCTTCTCTTACAATAGCCACCCTCAACTTAAGCTTTTAGCCCAAGTTGAGGTGCACAATGCCTTTTCAAGGACCAGGGCCAATATAAGCCACCCTCAACTTAGGCCTTTGGCCTAGATTGAGGTTCACAATGTCCTTAAAGCGACCAGGGCCTGAGTATGGTCTACAGATAGATTGGAAACATGGATTGGGTAATAAGAAAGAAAAGGTCTATTAAGGCTCAATTATTTGGTTCAAAGGGATAAACTTCATTTGGTTAATTCATTTTAGGCTTAGTGACTTCTTAACAACAATGGCCTAAGATCCTTTCCTAATCCACTCATTCAATCGTTTTAGGGGGACCAACCAGGCAAGTTCTAGTTTACAAGTGTGTCAGTTAAATTCAAGCAAATACACTCCCACACACATGGCACATATCCCCCACTATTCAGCACTACACAACACAGTCAGACTTCAATCGTTAATATGCCAACTAAACAATGTACATTGTGTTTTCAGAGGATCACAGAATCAGTCCATATGGGATACACACCTACAAGTTCCGTGGATTTTCATTTTTTTCAAATTGGTGAGGTTACTATAAACTCTTATAACCACCTGTCTTTACCACACAAAACAAACATAATAAACCTAAACATGCCAGTTCTACTAGATAATCCACCTTCAGAGAAAAGAAACATGGCAAGAAAAACTCTTCAGGGTAAAGATAAGATGCCCCACCCCCAACAAAAAGCAGTGCAATGTCCTCATAGCACCAGAATAACCAACAAAGCAAAAATGGGAGCACGACATACCTGGGACGCCTTAGGCGTCAGGGGGGTCATCATGGCCCGAACCAACTGGCGGGTCCGGGCAGGCAACATCATCAGCTGGCGCCCTAGTACTACCGGATGCTCCTGTCCGGGCAGCCTCGTATGCGAGGCGCGCCTGCTCTTCCCGTGCAGCAGCCTCACGCCTCTGAGCCCTCAAGGCTTTCCGCAGCCTCCGTGCCTCCTCACGCTGTGGGTCCTCAGGTGGGCTAGTGCGCTGACTACGGCGCTTACCTTTGTCCGTATGTCCTGACGCCGCAGGAGGGGGTGCCTGGGCAGCAGGAGGTATGATCGGTATCCCCCAGCCTTCAGTCAGGCTCGGCTCCACCGGGGCACTAAACAATGATGCAAACGAATCGGGTGGTGGAGCCGGAGCTGGCCCGGTGCTGTTGGACCGTGCATACAAATCGTCAATTTTGTCCTTCATGACCTGCATCTTCTGCATCATCTGAGTCACTTCATCACCGGTCATGCTGCCAAACATGCGGCGAAGGTAGGCCCCCCACTGGTTAAACTGCTCCTGCAAACTCTGGATCTAGCCAAGTAGTTCAGCGCGAAGCCGATCCTCAGCCAACTGCACGTGAGTCTGCACCACCTGAGGCACCCGGACCACCATCTGGTCAACAATCGCCCGCGTCTGCCTCTGCTCTGTAACCATGCGGGCGAGGAGGTCGTAGGGGACATAAGTGTAGCCTGGATGCGTCTGAGGTGCCGCGCCACTGCCCCCGGGCTGCTCAGTATCTGTACCCGTCTGGGGGGCTGTGGGGGGCTCCTCAAAAGCCAAAGGCTGCTGAGGGGGAGCCCGGGGGAGCTGTGTCGGAATCCCATGCCGCCGGGATCGACTGTGGTACAATGGGTTGTCGATATCCTTAATCATAGCAATGTTGACGACACCCTTCGGAGCTATCTTCCGGTCCAAGAAGTGCGTGGTGGGAACACGGGCCTGCCTGCAAAGTGCCCGAATCAGGCATGGAAATGACATACCTGCGCTTTCGGAAAGGGCACGATCCTTTATTTCCATAGCAATTACGCGACCCACGTTAATACCAAGGCGGGCCACCAAACTCGCGACCAACACAACATGGGAGAGTTGGAGCGTGTTGTCGTTTACTGTGGGTCGAAGTCGGGCACGCACCACCGACCACCAAAACTTGGCGACAAATGTGAGGGAGGCTTTTGTAATAGGAATCTTGGGGTTAGTCACCCAAGGTGCCTCCACTCCCTGAAGTGCAATATGCTCCGCCATCCACTGTAACTCCCTAGTCCGGGTAGACGGGTCCGAGATCCTAACCTCATCAGTGACAGACACATAGTGAGAAATGAAGATCCCATCCGGTGGGGCACGGTAGTCTGGACCAAATAAAAAGCGGTTGATCGTCTCTGCCGAGATGTCAACCTGTGCCCCCCGGATGGTGACATAATCCCGATGAGATAATTTGGCAGCAAGCCGCTTCTTCGCACGTCTGGGCAGGTTGCCTTCTATGGATGCAAGCAGGCTGGCGGCATAGCTGGAGTAAAATTCTGCGATCATATCTGGGCCATAGTATCCAGGAGGGCTGGCCATCCATCCAAACTGATATGCTTCAAATGTATTTCGTATTTCCGGAATGGAGTCCAACTTGTCCACTAGGACCCGCATTTCTGGGGTAATTGGCCTCCCCTGATAGCCGCTAGTACCTTTGGTGATGCCATTGACGTATACCTCCTTAGCCCCGGGGACTGACCATCTCCTCCGTAAAAAGATCAGGAGCCACTTGGCGGTTTCCGGGTCAGAAGTCCGGGCAACCGCCTGCTGGGTGGCCTCATCATCATTGTCGCGGAGGAGCAAAATATCCTCCTCTCCCCCAACATCGTGCTCGGCAGTGACTGGAGTGCCAGCCTCATCCTCCTGCTCTGGGACCGCAGCTTCCCCTGCCACCCCCGCTTCGGGAGCTTCCTCCTCAGAATCTAAAGCGATGTAGCGCCTCACTGAACGGGAACAGGCAGTGCGAGGGGGTGGGGAAGGCACAGCTGACCCGCCTACGGAGTCATTGCCGGAGTCACTCCCCGGAGTGTGACTAGAGGATTCGGTGATCGAATCCCGGAGACGTGACTCCTGCTCGTCTTGTCGTGGGCGAGGTCGTAGACGTGGGGCCATAATAGTCCTGCAAACAACACAAAGAATAAAGAGAATATTAGTAATGCCAGGGTGTTTGGGACGACACATTACCGGGTACTCAGACTTCCCCTGTGGAAGTGAAGTGACAAAAACCCTTAAGAGTGGCGTCACCCGGTCTATCATAGGGAATTTCGCACTAAAGCGGCCGATGAGACTTGAGGAAAGTAAATACAATGACGTCTAAAAAAAATAAGGGGGCGTAGGACGGGGGCCCTGCACGGGCCGTGTAAAGGGGCACGGGCCGTGTAGAGGCCCGTGTGAAGGCCTAAGGGGCGCAGGCGTCCAAGGGACACGGGACGGGCCGCCACACGGACCGTGAAAGGTCAGACGGTCCGTGTAACGGACCGTGTGGCGTGCCTTGGCATACAGCGGGATTTGTGACACAGACGGTCCGTGACACGGCCCGTGTGATGTCACACGGTCCGTGTAACGGACCGTGACACGGTCATCGTCCCCAGTCAGCCCCAAAATGGATTTTGAAGTTCACACACGCCATAAGTCATAAAAAAAACGCCGGATCGGGTACTCAAACTAAGCAAGACTACGTTCTACAACACAAACCCAATTTTTAACCACCCAAGAATCACAAATACCCTATGTTTCAAGAGTTCAAAAAAGCAACAATGGTGGCTACGACTACCCATTAACAAAACTTCAAGGAATCATGCCCCTAGAGAGTTATAGACGTCATAATCACAAGGTGTATGCAAAAACTCATTCACTAGAACAAAACTAAAAACAAAATGTCAAGAAACAAACTAAAGAACAACCAATCTAGGCTTAAAAGCAAACTACATCAAAGAAACTTACTTGAATGAGGAAAGTAGACTTGAGACTTGAAAAATTTGCCTAAGGATGGTGTGACGGATCGTGAGTAGAGTGCACAATCCGTGTGAGAAGAGTGAGGCGTGTGGGGTGTTTGTTTAGAGAGAAAGTGATTGTGAGGTGAAGGCAAAATATGAAAAGAGGGTATAAATACCCAAATTTTCGTGCCCTAAGACGGGTGGGAAAACGGGTCGTGCCACGTGGCACGATCCGTATGGCGTTCCGTGGGTGGCGGACGCATGGTCCCAAGGTGGACGCCCAAACGGTCCGTGAGACGGACCGTTTCAAGTGGGACGGCCCGTGTTGTGGGCCGTGTGGCGACACGCGTGGCGTCTGACGCCGCATGCTCCCACACGGTCCGTGAGACGGATCGTGTAAGCTCACACGGACCGTGTGATTTGGCCGTGTGAGGTGCCTTGGGGAATTTCACTTACCTGGAGGGGGACGCCCCAACGGGCCGTTACACGGTCCTTCTGGGGTCAGACGATCCGTGTAAACGGGCCGTGCGATACCCCTTTGGGGAATTTTTGTCCTTCCTTTGCCCGTACGCCTAATTGGCTTTCCCTGTCACCAGGTGCATCCTTCCCTGAGACAAAATATAGGCCAAGAAAAACAGAAGTCAGTGTACTTTACGTTACTTCATTTTTTTTATTTTTTTTTTTTGATTGATGGGTTGCCTCCCATTTAGCGCTTGGTTTAACGTCACGGCTCGACGTGAAGCTCTTGACTACTCAGACTTCGTCGAGATAGAGAACCTCTATCACTGAGGATTCCTCTGCAGCGCTCAAGTACTTTTTCACGCGCTGCCCATTAACCTTGAAGCGGTGCCCCTCATCCGTCTCTAACTCAACTGCTCCATTAGTCAGCACTAGTGTGATCTTGTACGGGCCAGACCATCTTGATTTTAGCTTCCCTGGAAATAGCCTCAATCTGGAGTTGTAGAGTAGCACTCTATCACCAACATCAAAGCTTCGTGGGGCAATGAGCTTATCATGGTAAGCCTTCATCTTATTTTTGTACAGAGCAGCACTCTCGTAAGCCTGTAGACGAAACTCATCCAGCTCATTCATCTGGTCCAACCTCATGTTGGTTGCCTCCTTCCAATTCATGTTCAGGGCCTTGAGGGCCCACAGTGCCTTGTGCTCCAACTCAATTGGTAGATGACAGGCTTTACCGAACACTAGCTGATATGGAGACATACCAATGGGCGTCTTATAAGCTGTCCTATAGGCCCACAATGCATCATCTAACTTCCTAGCCCAGTCCGTTCTTGTGGCGTTGACAGACTTGGTCAGGATCTCCTTAATTTCCCTGTTGGATACTTCGACCTGTCCACTTGTCTGCGGATGATAGGGCGTGGCCACCTTGTGTTGGCGTACCCCATATTTCGCCAGTACAGCCCGAAAGGACGTGTTGCAGAAGTGGGAGCCCCCATCACTAATGATAGTTCGGGGTGTCCCAAATCTAGCAAAGATGTTCCGCCTCAGGAACTGTACCACACTCTTACTTTCGTTGTTAGGCAGCGCTATTGCCTCCACCCATTTGGAGACATAGTCCACAGCCACCAAGATATACTTCATCCCATACGAGCTCACGAACGGGCCCATGAAGTCGATGCCCCACACATCAAACAGTTCCACCTCCAAAATGGGGGTCATGGGCAACTCTTGACGCCTTGAAATGTTCCCTTGGCGCTGATACTGGTCGCACCCCTGCACGAAGTCATGGGCATCTTTATAGATGGTGGGCCAGTAGTACCCACACTGCAGGATCTTCTTGGCAGTTCTGGCACCACCATGATGCCCCCCCACTGGAGAGGAGTGGCAGGCTTCCAGGATGCTCAACATTTCTGCCTCAGGGACACATCGTCGGATGACCCCATCTGCGCATGTTCTGAATAGATATGGATCATCCCAAAAGTACCTGCGCAGATCATGAAAAAACTTTTTTCTCTGGTGAGGGTTAAGGCCTTCCGGCATAATATCGCTCACCAGGAAGTTAGCAAAATCAGCATACCAAGGGACTAGGTCCGCAGAAGCGGCTAATACCTGCTCATCGGGAAACGAGTCATTGATGTCGACCCACTCATTGGCCCGGGCTGCGTCCTCTAACCTGGAGAGATGGTCCGCCACTTGATTCTCCGTGCCTTTACGATCCTGGACTTCGAAGTCGAACTCCTGTAGCAAGAGCACCCATCTGATTAAGTGAGGCTTAGCGTCCTTCTTGGCCATGAGGTACCGGAGTGCGGCATGGTCGGTGTGGACGATCACCCTCGTGCCCAGTAGATATGCTCGAAACTTGTCAAAGGCATACACCACGACTAGCAACTCCTGCTCTGTGACAGTGTAATTCCTTTGAGCCTCATTCAGCGTCTTACTGGCGTAGTAGATAGGATGGAAAATTTTGTTCCGCTTCTGCCCCAGCACAACACCCACAGCAACTCCGCTTGCGTCACACATAACCTCAAACGGAGCGTCCCAGTCAGGAGCAACCACGACAGGCGCTGAAATGAGCTTCAGTTTTAAGGTCTCAAACGCTTGTCGACACGCATCGTCAAAGTGGAACTTGACATCCTTCTCCAACAGTTTGCACAATGGATGTGCAATCTTAGAGAAGTCTTTAATAAACCGGCGATAGAATCCAGCATGCCCAAGGAAACTCCGGACCCCTTTGACCGAGATAGGAGGCGGCAATTTCTCAATGACCTCAATCTTTGCCTTGTCCACCTCTATCCCCTTTTCTGACACCTTATGACCAAGGACTATGCCCTCCTTGACAATGAAATGACACTTCTCCCAATTTAGAACCAACTGGGCCGCTTCACAGCGCTGCAGTGCCTTGCTTAGGTTCTGCAAACAATCATCAAAAGAATCACCCACTACTGAAAAATCGTCCATAAATACCTCAAGGGTGTCTTCGACCATGTCTGAAAAGATGGACATCATGTGCTGAAAAGTGGCTGGGGCATTGCAGAGCCCAAACGGCATCCTCCTAAAAGCAAACGTCCCATACGGACACGTGAAGGTGGTCTTCTCCTGATCTTCCGGGGCTATTGAGATCTGGTTGTACCCCGAGTATCCGTCGAGGAAGCAATACCATCCTCGCCCTGCTAGCCTGTCTAGCATCTGATCCATGAACGGCATGGGGAAGTGGTCCTTTAGAGTCCATTTGTTCAACTTCCTATAGTCCATGCACACCCGCCATCCAGTGACAGGTCTCAGTGGGACAAGCTCGTTCTTGTCATTAACGACCACCGTCATGCACCCTTTTTTGGGGACGCACTGTACTGGGCTCACCCACTTGCTGTCCGAGATTGGATACACCACCCCAGCATCCAGCCACTTAATGATCTCCTTCTTCACCACCTCCTGCATGGGTAGGTTAAGCCTTCGCTGATGCTCAATGCTAGGCACACAGTCATCCTCGAGCTTGATTTTATGAGTGCAGATGCCTGGAGGGATGCCAATTATGTCAGCAATGGTCCATCCAATGGCGCGCTTGAACTTCTGTAGGACCCCCAACAATGCCTCCACCTGATGTTCCTGAAGATCTGCAGCCACAATCACAGGAAGAGTGTTGTTAGTACCTAAAAATCTATACCTGAGGTGTTGCGGCAACTCCTTGAGCTCCAGAACGGGCGGTTCCTCGATAGAGGGTTTCGCCGGAGGTGTTGGCCTATTTTGCAAATCCAAGTCCAACTTTCTTGGCACGAACGGTCTGGTCCCCATGCCCTGCAAGGCACAGATGGTGTCGTTGTACCCCTCAACACCATCTTTTGGGAAGTTCATCAGCACTGCTGCCAATGTGTCAACAGTCATCTTTTCCTCCAACGAGGCTTCAGAAACATTTTCGTCATCAATATCCAGGATGGACATCACAGCTAACTCCTTAGGCCTTTTCATGGCAGCACACACACTGAATTTCGCCTCTTCGGTGTTTAACCGGAATGTGAGTTCACCTCGCTCGACGTCCACCAGTGCCCTGCCAGTTGCCAAAAATGGCCTTCCAAGGATGATTGGTACCTCAAAGTCCACTTTACAGTCAAGGATGACAAAGTCGGCAGGGAAGATGAACGCCCCCGGATCTCCCTTCTTTTCTACCAAAGATCTCGTAGCGATGGCGCTACAGTGGTGTAAATTATCGACTGGCTCGATCGTGGCTGTCCTCTTCTTAGTGATTAAGTCCTTCATGAACTTAGCATAGCCAGGCATTTGTTCAAGTGCTTCCACCAGAGGTATGTTCACAGACAGCTCCTTCAACATGGATAGGAACTTCTGGAATTTGCCATCCTCTGCCTTCTTTTGTAGCCTTTGGGGAAATGGCGGCCTTGGTTTTGGGATGGCTGGCAGACTTGGGCCACTGGGGGAGTCTGTCACTACTGCCTTCTTGGTCACCTCGGGCTCCGCCACCACCGCCTTAGGATCATTACTCTCAATGTCAACCTGACCCTCCATAGGGCCAGGCCTGTTGTCATCGACTTTCACCTGACCTGCATTAGGAACAGCAACTGGGTTAGCAAGTACCTGACCACTTCTCGTGGTGATCGCCATACAGTGGCCATCGTTCTTCGGGTTTTGCACTGTGTCACTCGGAAGTGACCCAGCTTTCCTCTGATTAAACGCCGCCGAAAGCTGCCCCATTTGCTGCTCTAACTGCTTGATTGAGGTGGAGTGCGAATCTACCAGCTGCCTGACATTGGAAATTTCGCTCTTGACATCTCGCACCCCTGCCTCAGTGGCCTCCACTTTGCTTAGGACTTTTGTCATCATATCCTCTAGCTTGGAGTTGCTGCCACCCTCGTTCTGGCGATCACGAGTTCTGTAGCCATCCCTGTTCTGCCAGTTCCCTTGGTAATTCTCCCTATTGAAGTTCCGACCTTGGTTACCGGAGTTGAAACCTCTGTAACCCCCCTGACTACCAAGAAACTGTGCTTCCTCATCATATTCGCTGCCTTGATCGTCATACCTGGGTAGTGCTTCCATTGCTTTGACTTTCTCAGTGCCCCCACCAAGGAACTTCTTCGACAGCAAATCAATTTGTGTCCGCATATGGGCCATGTCCTGGTCCCGTTCTTCCTCCTTCTTGCGCTGCGCCTCACTCATCTCAAATACCATCCCTGAGCAGTCTGCCTCTCTAGTATACCATGCCCTGTTGTTCTTTGCCACTTGGTCTAAGATGACCACTATGTCCGGGAACGTCCTGGACATATATGACCCTCCACAAGCTGCATCAATGATAGGCTTGGTAACGAAGTTGCAGGACCTGTAGAAGACTGCCTTCAAGTGTTCATCAGTGAGATGGTGATTTGGGCACTGTTTGAGCTTTTGCCTAAATCTCTCCCAAGACTGATACAGCGCTTCATTCGGCATTTGTTTATGGGATCCGATCTCATCTTTGAGTTTCAGTTGCCGTGAAGCAGGGAAGAATCGTTCCAGAAAGGCCTCCTTTAGTTCCCCCCATGTGCGGATGGAATCGTGGGGGAGCTCGTTTAGCCACCTTATTGCCTCACCAGACAGAGACAATGGAAATAACCTCAGCCTCAACGCTTGCTGGCTAACTCCTGGAATTTCGGAGGACTGACAGGTAGCTAAGAAGTTAATCAAGTGTTGATTTGCATCCTCTGTGGACGCTCCAGTAAACATCCCCTTCAACTGCAACATCTGCAGCATGGTGCTGGTGATCGTGAATTTGATCCCGGCAGGCAGTGGTGGGAGCACTATCGCCCCAGTTGACCCGGCATCATCATCATCATCTTGCACAGCTGGCGGGTACTGAGGGCCTTGAGGTCTCACCGGGGGTTGGTGTTGCTGAGGTGGTACAAGTGGTACCTGGCGAAGTGGCGCTGCTGGTGGTACCACATTACCAGCAAGATCATCCATACCCAACCCATCCTGACCTCCAGCTGCAGGATTCACTGCCAACTCCCTCTGCCTTGCTGCTTCACGATCTTGGGCGTTCATTCTGCGAATTGACTTGGTAAGCTCCGGATCGTAGGGAATAAGTGTTGCACCCTTGCTTCGGGTACTTGGCATACAATGCTGAACCCCTACGAGGACAAAAACAAGAAACAAAGTAAAATCAGGGACTAGACTTACAAGTTGAAAGTAGCAACTAATAGACTAGTTCCTTGCCGCGTTCCCCGGCAACGGCGCCAAAATTTGATACGCCCAAATTACACTCCAAATAGAAGAGTAAAGCGGTCGTTGGTCAAATATAGAACCCAACCAGAGTTGAGGTCGATCCCACAGGGAACACGTAAGAATTACTCTATTAGTACCAGCTTTCAGTCGTAAATGCTATTCCCAAGATAAACGTACATAAAATAAATGGGGGTTGCGTTATTTAGTTTAACTAATTTCGTAAAGTAATTAATAAGGACGTTCCGATTCTTAGACAGATAGAGAGAGGCTAGGGTTGTGTTCCTCATGACATACAATTACGACAACTAAACTGGATCTGTGAATTTGTTCCTAATGATGCATGCAAAATCTACAACTTAATTAATACCTAGGTCACCTTTCGGTCCCTTTTCTAGGTATATCTCACTCCTCTCCTCTCGGTCTCCGAGTGTATGCAATGCTAACCGTTGTTTCTGATCTCAGAGTACCTTCACCTTTCGGTCTCAGGCACTTAGACTAGGTTCATGACCCTGAATCTCTGTTGTTAGACTCTTTTCCCAATCACTACATCCCTTTCGGGCATGTAACGAATACAGGCTTACCCTAATGCGTCGACTCATTAAGGAGAATTTAAAACGAAGAATTTAACAATACATGCGCTGTTTATGTGAACGAATTACCCCCAGTTTGCATTATCTTAATTGGGTCGTCATGGTTCCCACAACCCTAGTTGTGGGTTTAGCCTAGCATCCTATTGATAATTTGCCCACAACGAGTAGAAGAAAACATAATAATGGACTTACGATTTAAGAACAAGAATCCGTGTTACAAGCTTTGAACAATAATCACAAACGTGATTCTCACGAATTACAAAAGCCAAACTAATGTTTTTCTCCTTGTTCTCTCTAGTTTTTGTCGTCAAAACGAAGGTATCTAATAAAATAAAATAACATCCTATTTATACAACGTAAAACTAAGTCGATATAATTTAGGAAAATAATTTCGGCACAGGGCACGGTCCGTTACACGGACCATCTGAGGTGAGATGGTCCGTGTGAACGGACCGTCTGGCGGTTGACTGTGCCCACACGGTCCGTGATACGGCCCGTGTGGCGTGAGACGGGCCGTGTGGCTCTTCCGTGTCGATCCACTTGCACGAATTCTGATATTTTCGACGAAGGCCCTTCGAGCTACGTCAGTTACACGGCCCGTTACACGATCCGTGTGGAGTAAGACGGGCCGTGTGGTTCCGCCGTGTGAATCTCCTTGCACGATTTCTTTAATTTTCGACGGGTTGTCTTCCGAGCTACGTCGAGTACACGGTCCGTCACACGGTCCGTCTGGCGTCAGACGGGCCGCGTGGCCTGACCGTGTGACTCGTGTCGTGCCACTGTCGGTCACACGGACCGTCTGGCGTGAGACGGCCCGTGTGGGCCTTCCGTGGTCCGACACTTGGCTTTGTTTTTCACCCGTTCCTTGTACTTTCCGCCATTTCCCATGCCTTAGTCATTTTCCTGCACAATATCAAAACACACCTATTAAACCAATAACACCGCTCGAGAACACCCATTAGTTCTATGTTTTAAGCGTCGTAAAAGTCGTATTTTCATGACTCATCAAGGATCAGAGAAGGAGGCCTTTTTGAAATCTCATAAGACGATATGGGCCATAATACCTTTTATGGGTTTCGGAGGGGTGTCCTAGAAGCCAAGTCCAGAATTGAAGCAACGGATTATGAAAGCTTGACTACTATCCGTAAAAAATATAGAGCCTATAGAGGACCTCGTAGAGCTTGCTGACCCAGTTGTCCTATTTTATTTCGAAAAGGATGAATCAAACCCAACCAAAAGGCAAGACAGATTAGGATTTCTTTGACTTTTAGGAAAAATTTGTATTTTAAACACTATAAATAAGTTTTTGGATTATTTTTCATGAGGAGTTAGTAGAAAGATAGTAGAGAATGAAGGAAAGATATTGGAGAGTTTGAGAAACACTTGTAAACTTTAGTTTCATCTTCTAATTACAATATTGTAATTCTCATTGAAGAGTTGCATATCTTGTTCTTAATTCAATTATGTGAGTGCTCAATTATGTTATTTAAATTCATAAGTCTAGAATTTACACTGATCATGTGTAGCTAAATCCACAACTAGGGTTGTGGGAACCACGAACAACTAACAAGGTAAAATCGGATAATTCACTATTATTGAAAAGTATACATGTATGTATTATTTAATTCTCTTTATTTTAAATGCTTTCTAATGGTGGCTGATGTCACCCAAGTTACACCTTGTTTTTTAGGATAAAGAGGTCGTTGCTAAGAAAAGAAACCTAACCAAGGTTAGGGTCAAACCCAAAGGAATACGTAGACTTAAGAGAATTCAATTAACGCAATTGGAGTAGTTAACCAACTTACTTGAGGATAAAGAGGTCGTTGCTAAGAAAAGAAACCTAACCAAGGTTAGGGTCAAACCCAAAGGAATACGTAGACTTAAGAGAATTCAATTAACGCAATTGGAGTAGTTAACCAACTTACTTCCCCATAGGGTAGGTTTGCAATAATCAGTAGAAAAGTAAACCTAACTAGCACAGGAGTTGAATCAATATGGAGGGAGACTAGGGTATTGTGTTTCCCATAAGTCCCTAACTTAGTATCACCAGATAACCTAATTCTTGTTTAGTGTGTAGCATACCGGACGGCAAGTTAAATTCACCAAACCCATTGATCTAGGTGAAGGGCGAGTTTCACTACGTGACTTAGCCCATCTCCATAGTGTGCATTACTAACCCTTACGTATTAGTCCCAGTACAACCTCCCCTTGGCCCAGCTCGGTTGATTAGACAAGAACACATCAATCGAATCCTGTTACTCAATCTCTTTTCCTATTCATTACTACCTTGGTCCAGTCAGTAACACTAGGCGGGTTTAATGTTTGCCACCATCAGAAAATATTCAAAACGAAGAGAATTAATTAATTCATGGATACACTCTTTCTAAGAAATATAAATTATCCAGTATTAATTTGTTAATTCTTCATGGTTCCCACAACCCTAATTCTAGATTTAGCTACTCATGATTTGTGTAGATGTAAGACCTATGAATTGGAATAAGCTAATATAGCACTTACATAATTGAATTAAGAACAAGAAAGTCCAAACTTCAAAGAGAATCATAAGATTAAAGATCAAACCAAAGTACAAGTGTTTAGAAAATTCTCCAATGTTACCTCTACTCAGTCTCCCTATTTTTTACCTCTAACTATCGAGCTTTCCATGTACTATGTGTCTCCTCTATGAAAAATAACCTAAAAACTAATTTATAATATTTAAAATGCAAGTTCTAAACACAATAGGATAGATGGGTTGGCATGCCTCACGAATTGGTTTATGAGCCGTATTGAATTCCATAGTGCATAGTGGAGGTCTCATACAGTGCTACTGGAAAACTGGACTCAAGCCTGTGATACTTCTCTATGACCCGTAAAATGGTTTACGGGCCAAAGTGGGGTTTCATCTCATGAATCTTCAGAAAGTTCCTTATCTCTGATCCTCAGGGCACGAACCAGGTTCTACAACTCATAAGTCAATCCACGACACATCTGCATGTTTGTAGAATCAACTTCAGAAAATCAGCCCCTCACTGGAATCGTCCAAGAAACCTACTTCACGGCCCGTAGATTGACCTACGACCCCTAAATGGTCTCGTATTGCATCGAATCAGCAACTTCTATACTTTTTTCCTAAAATCAAGGTCAACGCTGGCATCCTGCAAATATAATACAAAAACACATAAAACCAACTAACATCGCTTTGAGAACACAAAAATTTCCAAGTTTTAAGCATCAAAGTGCAGCATTTTGACAACACATCAACACCTTCAACTTAAAATTGTTGCTTGTCCTCAAGCGATGGACTTAATCTATATAAGTAATAGAGTAACACACAGACCTCCACCCAATAGCATACATCACATCAATCTTAAACTCAGGTACCCACGTTATTTTTTTTTCAAACCAGAATAAGATAGCTATCTGGGAAACCAATACAGATTAGTGCAAGTGACAACACAACTATGACAAGCGAGGCACTATCAGCAATCTACAATCACTGAATAAGTCTAACGCTAACAATGCAATGCATGTGCCCTCTCAGAAAGAAGTCCTATATCTACCTCTAAATGATGTTTTCGTGTATAACCTTGAAAACATGCCCAATACCATAGGGTTGCCCCTATACTTATGACCTAGACCTTCAACTACTTGGACTAGGATTGCTTTAGGACTCCCTAGGCTCATAACGTAGGCTTGGGGGCTTTGGTATGGTATTTTGGGAACATAGTAGTTAAAGACCCTCCTTGACACTGTATCTTCCCATACTTTTGCGCTACCAACTCTGTTATTTTCCATCTCATCTTCCCTTTTTCCTCTTTCATGTTTTTTCGGGTGCTTTCTTTTCCTATTTTAGCTTTTTGCCTTGCCTTTACAATTCATTTTTCATTTTAAATCATAACTAAGGCATCACTTATTTTTCTTTCACCCAGTACATTATTGTTCTCCCTTTTCTCTGTATTACTAACTTTCCCTTATTTTTTGTGTATCACCCTTACACCAACCACCCTTAATTTAGGCTTTTGGCCTGAGTTGAGGTGCACAATATCCATCCTCAAAACTAGGGCCACTTTTGGTAGCCACCCTCAACTTAGGCTTTTACCTAAGTCAAGGTACACCATGTTCAAGGAAGGACCAAGGCCAATTTTAGAATTTTACAACTAACAAGGCTAGGTTAATTAGGTGTTTGCAAAGAATAGGTATATGTTAGGCTCAAACATTAGGATCAAGGGATATTCCAAAAATTTGGTTGGTCATTTAGGCAAAGTGTACTTTTTAAGAAAAATGGCCTAGGATCCTTTCCTAATCCAGTTAATCTACAATCTAACTTAGAGTAAAAAGGCAAGTTCTGAATTAGCACACAACACATGAATTTTACAAATTTTAGCTCATACTCACATGGCACAGGTTACATTATCAAGAAATGACTCTCAGATCATGCTTTTCATCTCAAATTAACCTCACTTATAAGGACAAGCATTTCCAACACATCTAAACATGCATGGTTGCTATCTAAACTAACTAATAAAAGTTTTGGTGGGTCATTTTTCAAACAGAACATAGAACATGTTGTATGTTATAGGTATTAGTACTGTATGCTAAAATACTACCTAAAAATCCTAAACATGTCAGTTCAACAAAAAGTAAATATCTATGGTGAAAAAGAACAAAGATAAGAAAACCCCAGGATAAATAATTGAGGTAGTTATGGTCCAAAGCTACTCAGACTTCACTCAGGCCTATAACTACCCACACCCCATTGAAAAAAGGTGCATTATCCCCAATACACAAAATCAAATCAAAACTAGATTATAATGGGTAAAAAGATCATACTTGGGCGCCTAAGCGCTACTGTCCACCTTGGGTTGCCTCCAAAGCAGCGCCTGATTTATTGTCGTGGCATGACATAGATGGCTTGAGTACTCAGGCTTCCTCAAGATTCCATTCTTCCATGTTTCTAAGGTATGGCTTGACTCTTTGGCCATTTACCTTGAAAGTTTCTCTGTTTCTTTTCTCCAACTCAATAGCCCCTTAGTCAAAGTCACATCCTACTTGAAAGGGTTCCAACCATCTGGATTTGAGCTTCATAGGAAACAACTTTAATCTTGAATTGTAGAGTAGCACCAAGTTTCTTGGTGCAAACTGACGATTCTCTATCCGACGATCATGGTGCAGCTTCATTCTTTGTTTGTACAAGCCTGAGCTCTCATACGCCTTCAAGCGAAACTCAGCAAGCTCATTGAGTTGGCTCAGCCTAGAGTTTTCTGCATCATTCCAATATAGATTTAACTTCCTTAGTGCCCACATTGCTTTATGCTCAAGTTCTACTAGCAAATGACATGCCTTCCAAAAGAGAAGTTGGTAGGGTGACATTCCTATAAGGGTCTTGAATGCTGTTTGGTATGCCCATAATGTTTCATCCAGCTTTCATGACCAATCTGTCCAATTTGCATTCATAGTCTTGGATAGAATCTATTTAATTTTCCTATTAGACCTTCCCACCTGCCTGCTTGTCTGAGGATGGTAAGGAGTTGCCACCCGATATATCACCCCATACTTTTCAAGAAGAGCCTTGAAGAGCCTATTTTCTCCTGCTTGTTAGTGAGTCATGGGACTTCTTTATGTGAGGGCACTTGCATTACACTGATAACATTTGACTAATTCAGTGATTGCGGATTGTTGATGGTTACGTTTCTTGTCAAAGTTTTATTATCACATAGATTGATTTGTGTTGGTTTACTGGATAGCTATCTGATTGTGTTTGAAAAGTGGTATGGGTCTCTGTGCTTAAGTATGATGAGATATGTGCCATTGGATTCAGTTTGGTGTGTTACTATGCTGCTTATATAGATTGAGTACGTCGCTTGAGGACAAGCAAAAATTTTAAGTTGAGGGTGTTGATGTACTATCAAAATACAACACTTTTGATGCTTAAAACTTAGAATTTTTTGTGTTCTCAATGTAGTGTTAGTAGGTTTGATGTGTTTTTTTGTTTGTTTTTTAAGATTTCAGGGTTGGCACAATGTTTGGGCAAAATATGAAGAAGTTGCTGAAGTTAAGGATCCACGAGACCCTTTATGGGAGTGTATTCTACGAGCTATAAAAGAGGTTTCGTGTGCAATTCTAGTGAAGGGTGTATTTTCTGAAGTTGAGTCTACGAACATGCAGACGAGTCATAAAAGACTTCACGAGATGTAGATCTACAATTGTACCCAAAGGATCAACAGATGAGAACTTTATGAAACTTCATTAGACGAAACCCCCTATGGGCCGTAAAACCTTTTTTGGGCCATAGAGGAGTGTCATAGAAGACAAGTCTAGAATTGAAGCAATAGTTCACAAAAGCCTGACTACGAGTCGTACATTGTTATATTATCCGTAGAGCTTCTCGTAGAGCCTGCCGACCCAGTTGTCCTAATTTGTTTTGCTTTGTATTTTAAACACTATAAATATGTTTTTAGGTTATTTTCAGATAGGATGAAGGGAGACCAAAATTGAAACATTAGAGAGTTTGAGAAACACTTGTAAACTTTTATTTTCATTTCCTAATTTTAATCTTGTGATTCTCATTGAAAAGTTAGATTTTCTTGTGCTTAATTCTATTATGTAAGTGCTCAGTTATGTTATTCGAATTGATAAGTCTTGCATTTACCATGATTATGAGTAGCTCAATCCACAACTAGGGTTATACGAACCATGAAGAACTAACAAGGAAAAAATAGATAATGCGTAATTCTTAAAAAGTGTGCATGCATGTATTAATTAATTCTCTACGTATTGAATGCTTTCTAATAGTGGCCAACATTATAACCCACCTAGTGTTATTGACTAGATCAAGGTAGTAATGTATAGGAAAAGAGATAATTAACAGGATTCGATTGATGTTTCTCGTCTAATCAATCAAACTGGGCCAAGTGGAGGTTGTACTGGGACAATAGGTAAGGGTTAGTAATGTCATATACGGCCATGGACCAAGTCACATAGTGAAATTCGCCTCTCGCCTAGGCCAAAGGGTTTGGTGAACTTAACTTATCATTTTGCATGCTACACACTGGAAAAAAAATTCAATTATCTAGTAATACTAAGTTAGGGGATCATGGGGAACACAATACCCTAGTTTCTCTTCATATTGGCTTAACACCTATCTTAGCTTAGAATTACTTTTGCTAGTCACTATAAAATCCTCCCTTTGGAGAGATAAGTTGGCTAATAAACCCGAACTGCAATTGGATTCTTTTGAGTCTATGATATTTCATGTGGGATTTGACCCTAACCTTGGTTAGATTATATATCTTGACAACGACCTCTTTAGCCTAAAAAAGGAGGTATAACTTGGGCGACATCATCCCCCTATGGCCTAGTTCGGTTGATTAGACGAGAAACATGAATAAAATCTTGTTGATTTATCTCATTTCCTATTCATTACTACCTTGATCCAGTGAGTAACACTAGGAGAGTTCTAATGTTGGCCACCATTAGAAAGTATTCAAATCGAAGAGAATTAATTATTACATGCATACACACTTTTCAAGGATTACGAATTATCCGGTTTTACCTTGTTAGTTCTTCTTGGTTCCCACAACCCTAGTTGTAGATTTAACTACTAATGATCAATGTAGATCCAAGACTTATGAATTTGAATAATATAATTGAGTACTTACATAAGAGAATTAAGCACAAGGAATCCAAACTTTTCACCAAGAATCGCAAGATCGAAATCAAAAGATGAAATACAGTTTTACAAGTGTTTCTCAGGATCTCTAATGTTCTATCACATTTCTCTCCTCTCCCTTATGAAAAATAACCTAAAATACCTATTTATAGACATTAAAATACAAAAGCAAAATGGATTAGGAAAATTGGGTTGACAGACTCTTTTGCAGTTTCGCGAAAGAGGAGTATCCTATAGTTATAGTAGATTAATACACGATCTGTACAAGAGACAGTGGGTCGTATAGTGTTTTATGGCCTGTAATCAGGCTTTCATGGATTGCTTCTTCAAATCTGGGGATGACTTCTATGACACCCTTCTATGACCCAGAAGGGGTCTTGTATGATGACTTTTCAGCAACTCCCCACTTTATGATCCTCCAAGCACGGCACCAAGTCTATGGCTCGTATAAACTTCTACAGCTCATCTGCATATTTGTAGACTTAACTTCAAAATATCGCCCATCACTGGAATTGTACATGAAATTGTCTTTATGGCCCATAGAATTCTCTACAGCTCGTAAAGGGTCTCATGGAACCTTTGATTCAGCAAATTCTGCACAGGTTGCCCAAAAAATGTGCCAACCCCGTAATCCTGCACAACAATCATAAAAACACATCAAATCTACTAACATCACTTTGAGAATACACAAACTTCCAAGTTTTAAGCATTAAAATTGTGGTATTTTGATAGCATATCTATTTGTATTTTGGAGGGTGCCATTCACCATCACTATTTTGGCTCAAGTAGCACACTACAGGCCCTGTACGAACTGTGGTGCACACCCCAACCAATAGGAGGTTCCATATTGTGCAACCCTGGCCTCTTTAGGATCATTTTAAGTGGTGTTTTATTGGTAATTTAGCCCCACTCCTTGGTCTTTTAAGAACTTTATGCACTCTTTAACACCATTAAATCAGTCCTTAGCCATTTGCATTCACTTCATTTCAAGTCCAACACTTAGTTCTTATAATCTAAGTCCCAAAACACCATTCAAGCCTAGACTTTGAAGATTCAAGCTAGGAGATAAAGTGGGACTTCAAGTTCACGTTTATCTCATCTCGAGCTCTGTAATTCAAGCAAGGAATTTGTGGTTTCATTCATAATTTTCTTTCAATCGTGACTCCCAAATTCTACCCTTCAGTTTTCATGAACTTTAAGTGAGATTCAATGTTAATTTTCATGATTTGGTTTTAAATTGTTAAAAAATTATGTTATGGTGAAGCATGAATTACTTCGTAATTTAATGATGTATATGATTCTCATGGGATTTGAGCTTGCATGTCCCTCTACACTAAAAGTTCATGCATGGGTAGTATCAATTATGATCCGAACATTAATTTCTTCATGGATCATGTCTATTTCTATCTCTTTATAATGTTTTATTTATGAATTTCATGCACATATCCTTTACTTTGGATTCCTCATAGAAGATCATGCATGCAAAAGGCTTCTACTTGAGGTCTTGGTTTTGAAAATGGTTTCAATTATGGACATGAACATGATTTCTATACAAATATGATTTTGACTTGATCATAAATCCTGTGACGACTATGATATGACTTTATGCAATTATGGGTGTGTTTACACCATCATGTACAAGTATAAATGAACTATTCCTAGGCACGTAAGCACGTTTTGAATTACGATTTGGCTTTTTGGCCCAAGTATACATGATGTTAACTATGAAATGATTTACTACCATCTTATCACAAGTATGATCCTATGCATGCATATAATATGTATTCCGTGGATGATCACTTGTACCAAATGGTTACTTGAGGAATACCTATATTAGGTTATGTGGTTACTTAAGGCTTCCTATGAGAGGTTATATCGTTACTTGCGGACTCCCTATGGGAGGTTATATGGTTACTTGAAGACTCAGTATGAGAGTTTTTGTAGTTACCTGAGGACTCACTATGGGAGGTTGTGTGGTTTCTCTTGGACTCCCTATGCGAGGTTATGTTGGTTACTCTTGGACTTATTATGTGATGTTTTCTATGCTTGAACTACTATATGAGGTTATGTTACCCACTATGTGGGGTTATGTTTCATCTTATGTCGGACATGTTTATCTCCATATATGTTCATGTATTATGGCATTCATGCATCACACTATCTTATGAATATCTTTTCTATATACTTTATATATACATATACATATACATATACATATATATACATATATATATACATATACATATATATACATATATGTATATACATACATACATACATACATACATATATATATATATGTATATATATATGTGTGTGTGTGTGTGTTTATATTTATATATATGTACACATATATATATGCCCTTGTTCGTGTAACATGTAAAATGCAGGTTTTACTATGACTTTATCTGATTTCATGCCCGTATACTTAGTATATTCAAAAGTACTAAGGCATACTCTATGCCTACATTATATAATAATACAGGTGCAGGTAATACCATTGTTCATTCTCGTGGCTAAATCTAGATAAATTCATCATCCTCATTTAGTGAGTCCTCCAACTTCGAGTATAGAGCCTACTTATCTTATCCTTCATGCTTTATTTTGTATTTGATACAGTTTTTCTTTATTATTCAAGGTTAGCCAAGTTCTGTCTGAGCTCCCATCTAATGTTATGGTCTAGAGTCATGTTTGACACAGATGTTTGTAACTCAGTTCCAGACTTGTTTTCCACTTGCTATAATCTATCGTATGCTATGACTCAATGTATATGCTTCCGCTTTAGTATTTCTCTTGAATTAGCTTTGATGCTTGTATTAATGCTAAGGGTTAGTTTGAGGTTGCTTCAAGGATTTCATTCATTGTATTAAGGTAAGGCCCTAGTCTTGGGTCATGATACATACACTTTTTCCTACATGATCTAACCATGTATGGACCAGAGCACTTCCGCATCTACCTTCTCGTGGTTAGTTCGACGTGAGAAAATTTTGCTTGTGGTGAGTCTTCTAGTTCAAGGGTAACATTAATTTTCTATCTTTAATACTTATGTTAGGACAATGTTATTTTGCTTCTTACTTTTAGGGTGAGCCGAGGACATGTCTTGCACCCCATCTCGTTCATGACTAGAGGTATTATTGGGTACTCATACTATGTGCGTAGTATGTGATATTTACACTTCTATGGAGACTTTCCCCTTAGTCCCTAACCCATTGATGTGCTATCAAAATACAACACTTTTGATGCTTAAAACATGGAATTTCATGTGTTCTCAATGTGATGTTAGTAGGTTTAGTGTGTTTTTGTATTTGTTTTGCAGGATTTCAGGGTTGGCATCATTTTTATGCAAAATATGCTGAATTTGAAGATCCACGAGATCTTTTATGGGCCATATAGTATTGTATGAGCCATGAAGGGGGTTTCATGTGAAATTCCAGTGAAGGGTGGAATTCTGAAGTTAGGTCTATGAATATGTAGATGAGCTGTAGAATACTTCACGCCCTTAGACCTAGTCTTATACTAGGAGGATCAGAGAATGAGGAAATTTTGAAATCTCATCAAACGATATGGGTCGTAGAACCTTTTACGAGTCATAAAGAGATGTCATAGAAGCCATGTCCAGAATTGAAGGAACAAACTACGAAAGCCAAACTACGAGCCATAAATCACTATATAGCTCATAGAGCACCTCATAGAGCCTGCTGACCCAGTTATCCTATTTTATTTTGGATTTGTATTTTAAACACTATGAATAGGTTTTTAGGTTAAGTTTCATGAGGAGTCAGTAGGGAGACAATAGAGAATGAAGGGAAAACATTGGAGAGTTTGAGAAACACTTGTAAACTTTAATTTCATCTTCTAATTACAATCTTGTGATTCTCATTGAAGAGTTGCAAATTTTGTGCTTAATTCAATTATGTGAGTGCTCAATTATATTATTCAAATTCATAATCTTGAATTTACACTCATCGCGTGGAGCTAAATCCACACTAGGGTTGTGGGAACCACAAAGAACTAACAAGGTAAAATCGAATAATTCAGAATTATTGAAAAGTGTGCATGTATGTATTGATCAATTCTCTTTATTTTGAATGCTTTCTAATGGTGGCTGATTAGCCCAAGTTACACCTTGTTTTTGAGGATAAAGAGTTCGTTGCCAAGAAGTAAAACCTAACCAAGGATAGGGTCAAACCCAAAGGAATACGTAGACTTAAGAGAATCAATTAACGCAATTGGAGTAGTTAACCAACTTACTTCCCCAAAGGGCAGGTTTGCAATAATCAGTAGAAAAATAAACCTAACTAGGAGTTAAATCAATATGGAGGGAGACTAGGGTATTTGTTCCCCATAGTCCCTAACTTATTATCACCGGATAACCTAATTCTTTTCTAGTGTGTAGCATGGAGGACAATAAGTTAAGTTCACAAAATTCATTGATCTAGGCGAGAGGCGAGTTTCACTATGTAACTTGGACCATATGCATAGTGTGCATCACTAACCTTTACTTATTAGTCACAGTGCAACCTCCCATTGGCCCACTCCAGTTGATTAGATGAGAACACATCAATCAAATCCACTTAATTAATCTCTTTTTCTATTCATTACTACCTTGGTCAAGTCAGTAACACTAGACGGGTTCTAATGCTGGCCACCATAAGAAACATGCGAAACGAAGATAATTAATTAATACAGGCATACACTCTTTCTAACAATTATGAATTATCAAGTTTTACCTTGTTTGTTCTTCATGGTTCCCACAACCATGGATGTGGATTTAGCAACTCATGACTTTTGTACATTGGAATAATGAGCACTTACATAATTGAATTAAGAACAAGAAAATCCAAACTTCAAAGAGAATCACAAAATTAAAGATCAAATAAAAGAGCAAATGTTCTCAAAACTCTCCAATGTTACTCTACTCAATCTCACTATTTTCCCTCTCTAACTCTTGAGCTCTCCATGTACTATGCGTCTCCTCTATGAAAAATAACCTAAAAACTATTTATAATATTTAAAATATAAGTCCTAAACACAATAGGATAGCATGGTCGGCAAACCTCACGGACTGGTTTACGGACCATATTGAATTCCACAACGCGTAGTCAGGGTCTCGTACAATACTGCTTGAAAACTGGACTCAAGTCTAGGATACCCCTCAATGACCCATAAAATGATTTACGGCCCATAGTGAGGTTTCATTTGATGAATCTTTAGAAAGTCCCTTATCGCTGATCCTCAGGGCATGAACCATGTTCTACTACCCGTAAATCAATCCATGACCCATCTACATATTCGTAGAATCAACTTCAGAGAATCAACCCCTCACTAGAATCGTCCAAGAAACCCACTTTATGGCCCATAGAGTGACCTACGGCCCGTAAAGGGTCTCGTACTTCATCAAAATCAACAACTTCTGTACTTTCTTCCCAAAATCAAGGCCGACCCTGGAATCCTTCAAATATAACATAAAAACATATAATACAAACTAACATCACATTGAGAACACATAAAATTCTAAGTTTTAAGCATCAAAGTGTTGTATTTTGACAGCACATCAACACCCTCAAAATAAAATTGTTGCTTGTCCTCAAGTGACAGACTCAATATATATAAGTAATACAGTAACATATAGACCTCAACCTAATGACATACATCACATCAATCTCAAACTCAGATACCCACACCACTTTTTTCTTTCAAACAAGAATCAGATAACTATCTACAAACCAATATAGACTAGTGCATGTGAGAACACAACTATGACAAGTGAGGTATTATCAGCAATCCACAATCACTAAATAAGTCTAATGCTAATAATGCAATGCAAGTGCCCTCTCAGACTGAAGTCCCATATCTGTCTCTCAATGAATTTTATATGTATAACATTAGGACTATGTAAAATCACTCACTCTCACAAAAGATATTCATGCATCATGCCCAATACCATAGGCTTTTTCCTATACTTTTGACTAAATCCTTCAACTACTTGGACTAGGATCGCTTTAGGACTTTCGAGGCTCGTAATGTAGCCTCAAGGGGCTTTGGTATGGTATTTTGGAAACATAGTGATTAAAGGATCTCCTTGACACTGTATTTTCCTACACTTTGGCCCTGCCATCTCTGTTATTTTCCATCTCATCTTCCCTTTTTCCTCTTTCAAGCTTTTTAGGTTGCTTTTCTTTCATTTTTTAGCTTTTTACCTTGCACTTATAATTCATTATTCTTTATAACTCATAACTATGGCATCACTTTTTTTCTTATACCCAGTGCATGATTGTTCTCCCTTTTCTCTGTATCACTAACTTCTTTTTTATTTTTGTGTTTTGCCTTTACACCAGCCACTATCAAATTAGGCTTTTGGCCTGAGTTAAGGTGCACAATATCCATCTTCAGAACCAGGCCAATTTTCTTAGCCACCCTTAACTTAGGCTTTTTGGCTAAGTCAAGGTGCATTATGTTTAAGAAGGACCAGGGCTAATTTCAGGTTTCACAACTAACAAGGCTAGGTTGATTAGATGTTTGCAAAGAATAGGTACATGTTAGGCTCAAACATTAGGATCAAGGAATATTCTACAAATTTGGTTGGTCATTTAGGTTAAGTGGACTTTTTAAGAACAATGACCTAAGACACTTTATTAATCCATTTAATCTAAACTCTTACTTAGAGTAACAAGGCAATTTCTGAATCAGCACACAACATATGAATTTAGCAAATTTAAGCTCACACTCACATGGCACTGATTACATTATCAATAAAAGGCTCTCAATTCATGCTTTTTATCTCACATTAACCTCACTTATTAGAACAAGAATTGTCAACACACCTAAACAAAGACAAGAAAACCCCAGGATAAAAAATTGGGGTAGTTATGGACCCAAGATACTCATACTTCATTGAGGTCCATAACTACCCAAACCCCATCGAAAAAAGGTGCATTGTCCCTTATGCACACAATCAAAGAAAAACTAGAATATAAGGGGTAAAAAATCATACCTAGGCGCCTAAGCGCCATCATCCACCTTGGGTTGCCTCCCAAACAGCGCCTGATTTATTCTTGCAGCATTACATAAATGGCTTGAGTACTAAGGCATCCTCAAGATTCCATTCTTCCATGTTTCAAAGGTATGACTTGACTCTTTGACCATTTACCTTGAAAGTTCCTCCATTTCTTCTCATCAACTCAATAGCCCCTTGATCTAAGACATGTGCCATATGAATGGATCCTAACTATTTATATTTGAGCTTCCCAAGGAACAACTTTAATCTTAAATTGTAGAGGAGCACTAATTTTCCATGTGCGAACTGACGATTCTATATTTGAAGATCATATTGCAGCTTCATTCTTTGTTTGTACAAGGCTGAGCTCTCATATGCCTTCAAGCGAAACTTATCAAGCTCATTGAGTTGGCTCAGCTTAGAGTTTGTTGCATCATTCCAGTCTAGACTTAACTTCTTTAGCGCCCACATTGCTTTATTCTCAAGTTCTACCGGTAAATGACATGCCTACCCAAAGATAAGTTGGTAGGGAGACATTCCTATAGGGGTCTTGAATGTTGTCTGGTATGACCATAATGTGTTATCTAGCTTCTGTGACTAATTTGTCCGGTTCGCATTCACAGTCTTGGATAGAATCTGTTTAATTTTCCTATTAGACACCTCCACCTTCCTACTTGTCTGAGGATGGTAAGAACTTGCCACCCGATATTTCACCCCATACTTTTAAAAAAGAGCCTTAAAAATCCTATTGTAGAAGTGAGAACCTCCATCACTAATGTCTGCCTAGGGCGTGCCAAACCTTGAGAAAATGTTCCTTTTCAGAAATATTGTGACACTTTTTCCCTCATTGTTGGGTAGATCCACGGTTCTGACCTACTTTGATACATAATCCACAGTGACTAACATATACTTGTTTCCACGTGAGCTAACAAATGGGCCCATAAAGTCTATCGCCTATACATCAAATATCTCAATAGGGTTTAGAGGGAGCTCATGTTTACGAGAATCACCACCTTCTCTTTGGCACCTATCACAAGCATTGGCGTAGTCGTTAGCATCCTAGTGGATGGTGGGCCAGTAATACCCACATTGTAAGATCTTGTGTGTTGTCCGAACTCCACTATGGTGCCCATCCACTAATAACGAGTGACATGCCTCAAGGATGCTCACCATCTCAATCTCAGGAAGGATAATACGGTCGTTATAAAGAATTAAATCTAACAAAGGTTAGGGTCAAATCCAAGGGAATACGCAGACTCAAGAAAATTCAATAAACACAATTTGAGTAGTTAACCAACTTCCTTCCCCAAAAGGGGGGGGTTGCAATAATCAGTGAAAGTAAACCTAACTAACACAAGAGTTAAATCAATATGGAGAGAAACTAGGGTATTGTGTTCCCCATGAGTCCGAGAGTTAGTATCACTGGATAACCTAATTCTTTTCTGTTATGTAGCATGTAGGATGATAAGTTAAGTTTACCAAACTCTTTGGTCCAAGTGAGAGGCAAATTTCACTACGTGACTTGGCCTATCTCTGTAATGCGCATTACTAATCCTTACCTATTAGATCGAGTACAATCTCCCCTTGGCCTAGTTCGGTTGATTAGACAAGAACACATCATTCGAATCTTGTTTGTGAATCTCTTCTCCTATTCATTACTAACTTGGTCCAGTTAGTAACACTAGGCGGGTTCTAATATTCGCCACCATCAGAAAACATGCAAAGTGAAGAGGACTAATTAATACATGTATACACTCTTTCTAAGAATTATGAATTTTCAGGTTTTACCTTGTTAGTTCTTGATGGTTCCCATAATCATAGTTGTAGATTTAGCTACACATGATTTGTGTAGATGCAAGACTTATGAATTGGAATAACAAAATAGATCACTTACACATTTGAATTAAGAGCAAGAAAATATGAATGTCTTAACCAACACAGATCAGTGTCTGTGACAATGCAACTATGATAAGTGAGGTAACCATAAACAAACCACAATCCCTAAATAAGTCTAACGTCAACAATGCAATGCAAGTGCCCTCATAGAAAGAAGTCTCATATCTCGCTCTCAAAAATGTTTTAATATATAACCTTGGGACTATGCAAAATCACTAATTCTTACAAAAGACATTCATATATAACCTTATAGGTGAACTTAGGTTATATATTAATGTCTTTTGTGAGAATTAAGAGCAAGAAAATCCAAACTTCAAAGGAAGTTCCTTATCTCTGATCCTCAGGACACGAACCATGTTCTACGACTTGTAAATCAATCCATGACCCATCTGCATGTTCGTAAAATCAAATTCTTAAAATCAACCCCTCACCAAAATCGTCTACGAAACCCACTTCACAGCCCGTACAGTGAGCTATGACTGGTAAAAGGTCTCGTACTTCATCAAAATTAGCAACTTCTATACTTTCTTCCCAAAATCAAGGCTAACCTGGGAATCCTAAAAATATAACACAAAAACATATAAAACCAACTAACATCGCATTGAGAACACACAAAATTTCATGTTTTAAGCATCAAAAGTGTTGTATTTTAATAGCTCATCAGTGGCCAACATTAGTACCTGCCTACTGTTATTGGTTGGATCGAGGTAGTAATGAAAAGGAAAAGAGATTAATTAATAGGATTTGATCGATGTTTCTTGTCTAATCAATAATTCACAATTCTTGAAAAGTGTGCATGGATGTATTAATTAATTCTCTTTATTTTGAATGTTTTCTAATGTTAGCTAACATTAGAACCCCCTTAGTGTTACTAAATGGATCAAGGTAGTAATAAATAGGAAAACAGATTAATTAATGAGAATCGACTGGTGATTCTCATCTAATCAACGGAATTGAGCCAAGGGGAGGTTGAACTGGGACAATAGGTAACGGTTAGTAATGTCACACTATGGAGATGGACCAAATCACATAGTGAAATTCCCCTCTTGCATGGGTCAAAGGAAATATGTTGGTCTAGCAGAAACAATTCGAGGATTTCAATTGCTCCTTTCCGGAGAATTAGATGGATTTGTTGAACTTAACTTATTGTTCTGCATACTACACACTAGGAAAAAATTTGGTTATCTGGTGATACTAAGTTAGGAATCCTGGGGAACACAATATTTTATTTTCTCTTCATATTGGTTTAACACTTATGTTAGCTTACCAGTACTTTCACTAGTTGTTATAATCCCCCCCCCCCTTGGGGAGATAAGTTGATTAATAAACTCAAATTACAATTAAATTTTTCTAAGTCTACCATATTCCCTTGGGTTCGACCCTAACCTTGGTTAGGTTCTATATCTTGACAAGGACTGCTTTAGCCTAAAAAATGAGGTATCACTTTTGCAACATCACCTATGTATGTTGATGTTTGTGATATTGATAAGGAGATAGTGAATTTCTTTAAGTCCCCATTCCACATAGAGTGCATCCCTTGTTCCATTTCCCTTAGCATTGCTTGATGAGATTACGTGATGGAAATTCCTTACGCTCTTTCCCACATATTGCGTCTCAGTCCCAAATCCCCTTAATTTTATTGAAGCTTGAATAACATTCCACTACCAAGGATGTGCTTACAAATGTTGTGTCTGGGGTACCCTTGGGTTCTCCATTTTTCGTGTTACTGCTAGTCCCTAGGCTCGAGTTATGACAAGCTTTGTATCAAAGCACAATGTTTGTAAAGGTCCTCGAAAATCCGACGTAGCATGTCAAGTAGAGTCTTATTTATGGTTGTGAAGTGTGCCACAACTATGAATAGTAGGCTATGAGGCATTTAGGAAATGACTCAATTCATCATGATTTGTGTCATGCCAGTTGAATTGTCTAAGGTTATTCCCCTAACTAACAATGCCGTTTTTTCCATTTCTAATAATGCCGCTAAGGAGAGCACCTTTTCCAAGGGATGTACCCGAAGACCAAGCCCCTCATATGCAACAAGAGGAGGGAGTCACCTATGTGGAGGTTAGAGCTGCCTTCACTATGTTGGCCTAAGGCTTGGTCAACCAAGAAAATAGGGATGTTGCACTTCCTCTCCTAGAACCTTCATCGGTAATAAAGGTCCGGGATTTTATGATAATGAACCCACCAGAATACTATGGATCTAAAGTTGATGAAGAATAGATAGAGTTC
Source organism: Solanum rostratum (assembly GCA_029948455.1). Taxonomy (NCBI): domain Eukaryota; kingdom Viridiplantae; phylum Streptophyta; class Magnoliopsida; order Solanales; family Solanaceae; genus Solanum; species Solanum rostratum. The sequence goes on from CM057047.1 coordinate 28,143,983, forward strand.
CTTGATGAGGCCTATAGAATTGTAGCCATCATGGAGGTGCCATCGGGGGAGAAGCTAAGCTTGTTGCCTATGAATTGAAAGAGGTAACTAACCTTTGGATGACTAAGGGTCGAGGAAGTGAGTATAGAAGAGAGTTGAGTTGATTGTGAGGAGTTCAAGGGGGAATTTTTGGATAGATTCTTTCCGTTGGAGTTAAGGGAAGCAAACGTGCAAGAGGTCATAAATTTGAAGCAAGGGAATATGAGGGTTAGGGAATACTCCCTCAAATTTACAAAGCTTTGCAGATAACTACCATTTATGGTGGCGGATCCAAGGGCTAGGATGAGTAAATTCATATCTGGTGTATCAGAAATAGTATCTAAAAAATGCAAAATGGCTATGCTTGTTAAGGAAATGGGCATCTCCCACCTAATAACCTATGCAAAAAATTTGAGAAAGAGAAGTTGAGAGAGAGATCAAGGGAGCCCAAGAGGGCTTGGATGGATGATGGTGGATTATCCAACAAAAGGGTATGTTGTCATGGTAAATTTCAAAGTGGACAAAGTTAAGTGCACCAAGGGTCATCTAACCCTCCTCCTCCCAAGTTCAACAAAGATAAGGGGTCCAACCCAAAATCCCAAAGAGGTTTTGGTGTACAAGCTTCCCCAAATTGTGCAAAATGTGGAAGGCCCCATAAGAGTAAGTGTCTAGACGGCTCAAATGTGTGCTTCAAATGTGGCAAGCTCGACCACCATGCAAAGGTTTGTAGAAGTGGAGTTGTACGACCCAAGTCCAAGGTGGCCCTAATGTGGTTATCGTTATGTTAAAAGTTTATGATTTTGATACATATGCATTATTAGATTCGAGGGAAAATTTGTCTTGTCATACTATTTATTGCTAATAGATTTCATACATTTCCATAAATTCTAGTTGAGCCCTTTAAAGTTAGAACGCCCCTCCCCTCGATGATTCCATTGTTGCACAAAGAGTCTATAGAAGTTGTCCCATGTCTATCATGTATAAAATTATTCCTTGTGATTTGGTAGAACTTTCCATGGTTAATTTTGATGGTTTACTCGAGATGTTTTGGTAGCATGGTTCTTATGCCTCTATAGATTTTTAGAGTCTTAGTGTCAAGTTTCAATTTAAGAATGAGTCAACTCTTGAGCAGAAGGGTAGAAGTTCTTCATGTAGAGGTCATTTTGTCTCTTATCTCAAAGCTTGCAAAATGATTTCCAAGGAGTGGATCTATCATTTAGTGAGAGTTAGGGATGTCACATTCAAAAGTTCATCTATTGAGTCAATTCCAATAGTGAATGAGTTTCCCGATGTGTTCCCCAAAGAGTTGCCCAGTGTCCCTCCCGAAAGGGAGATAGACTTTGGCATAGATCCTTTAACCGACACTCAACCTATTTCAACCCCTCCTTATAAAATGGCCCTAACAAAGTTCAAAGGAACTAAAGGAACCATTGAAGGACTTCTTAGAGAAAGGTTTTATTAGACCTAGTATGTCCTCATGGGGTACCCTGTGTTATTTGTAAGGAAGAATGTTGGGTCGCTTTGGATGTCTACAGACTACCGCTAACTCAACAAATTTACCAACAAGAACAATTATTTACTTCCAAGGTGATGACTTATTTGGCCAATTGCACAGGGCCAAATAGTTTTCTAAGATTGACTTGTGATCCGGGTATCATCAATTAAGAGTGAGGGAATATGACATCCCTAAGATGGCATTCTAGAGAAGGTATGGGCATTTCAAATTTGTGGTTATATCCTTTGGTTTGACTAATGCACAACTAATCTTTGTGGACCTCATGGATAGGGTGTTCAAGCCCCACCTTGATATGTTTGTTGTGGTATTCATTAATGATATCTTGATCCACTCTTGGGATGAAGAAAATCACAAGTAGCTTTTAAGACCATTGATGATATCTTGATCTACTCTTGGGATGAAGAAGATCACAAGGAGCATTTAAGGACGGTCTTACAAACCTAGAAGGATGAGAGGTTTTTTGCCAAGTTCAACAAATCTGAGTTTTGGTTGAAGGGGGTTGCAATTTTAGGGCATGTTGTGTCGGGTGATGGGAAAAAGGTTGATCCCAAGAAGATGGAAGCGGCGAGATTTGGCTTAGACCATTGACACATATGGATATTAGGAGTTTCTTGGGTCTAGCCGGGTACTATAGAAGATTTGTTGAATGGTTCTCCTCCATCTCACCATCATTGGCTATGTTGACTCAAAAGAAGGTGAAGTTTGTATGGACAAATAAGTATGAGAAGAGCTTCCAAATATTGAAGGATCGATTGACTTTGGCTTCGTTCTTGACCTTGCCGAAGGGTACCAATAGGTTTATTGTTTATTGTGATGCCTCAAGAATTGGTTAGGGTTGTGTGTTAATGCGACATGGTAATGTGATTTCCTATGCTACAAGGTAATTAAATGTCTATGAGAAGAATTACCCAACACATGATCTTGAATTAGCGGCCATGGTATTTGTATTGAAAATTTGGCGTCACTATCTATATAGGGTCCATTTCGATGTATCACTGATTACAAGAGAATTTAACATATGTTAACAGAAAAGGTACCTCAACTTAAGGCAAATGAGATGGTTGGAAATCCTCAAAGATTATGACATGAGTGTAAAATATCTCTTCAGTAAGGCTAATGTGGTAGCTGATGATCTTAGTAGGGTGCGTATGGGTAGTGTGTCATATCTTGAGGATTATGGAAAAAGTGAGCTGGCAAAGGAACTCCATCAGTTCGCTAGATTAGGGGTGGAGTTGAGTGATGCCTGCAATAGTAGTGTGATTGTATTAAATGGCTCTGCATCATCTTTGAAAGAGGATGTGAAGTCTAAGCAAGAGCTTGACCCCACCTTCATTAAATTGGAGGCCTTGGTGAAGGAAGGAAAGATAGAGGTCTTCTCACAAGGGAGAGATGGGGTACTTTGTTATCAAGGAAGATTATGTGTACCGGATTTGGCGGATTGAGAAACTTGATATTGCAAGAAGCTTAGAATTCCACCTATTCCATTCACGCTGGTTCCACTAAGATGTATAAAGACTTGAAAAAGTGTATTAGTGGAACGAAATGAAGAAGGATATTGTCAAATTTGTGGCCGAGTACTCTAATTATTGACAAGTTAAGGTTGAACACCAAAGGTCGGGTAGCTTAGCTCATGATATTAAGATCCCAAGTTAGAAGTGGGAAGAAATCAATATGGGCTTCACAATTGGACTGCCTAAGACAAAGAGTCATTTTGACTCTATATGAGTGACAGGCGACTAGATGACGAAGTTGGCTCATTTCTTACTGGTCAAGTGTCGAAGACTATGCCAAGTTATATATTCAGGAGTTGGTGAGGTTTATGGGGTTCCATTGTCCATTGTATTAGATCGTGGGACTCAATTCACCTTTCAATTTTGGAGGTCATTCCAATGAGTCCTTGGTACCAAACTGAAGTTAAGAACTACCTTCCACCCTCAAACTGATAGAAAAGTTGAAAGAATGATTCAAACATTAGTAGACATGTTGAGGGCTTGTATATTTGAATTTAAAGGACGTTGGGATGACCATTTGCCTCAAATTGAGTTTTCCTACAACAATAGTTTTCATTCAAGTATTGAGATGGCGTCATTTAAGGCTCTACATGGTGGGCGATATAGGTCCCACGTTGGATGGTTTGAAGTTGGTGAGATGGTCTTGATAGGAGCATATTTGGTTATTGATGCCATGAAAAAATGAGACTCATAAGAGAAAGATTGAAGTTGTCTCAAAGTTGACAAAAGTCTTACTCTGGTGAGAGGAGGAGGGACCTTTATTTTAGTGTTGATGATTGGGTCTACTTGAAGGTGTCACCCATGAAGGGTGTTGTCCGATTTGGCAAGAAAGGGAAGCAGAGCCCTAGGTATATAGGGCCTTACAAAATTGTGAGAAGGGTTTGCAAGGTATCATATGAGTTGGAATTTCCATTGGAAATGAATGTGATTGATTCAGTGTTCCACGTGTCAATGTTGACGAAATTCATGGGTGATCCAAACTCTGTAGTTACCTTCGAGGATGTGAGTGTCTAGGAGAATTCAACTTCTGAGGACTTTCTAGTTAAAATCCTAGATTTACAAGTGAAAAATTTGAGAAACAAAGAAGTTGTGTCCGTTAAGGTACTTTAGAGGAACCAACAAGTCAAAAGTGCAACTCGGGAAGTGGAAGAAGAAATGATGAAGTGATACCTTTACCTTTTCCTCTCGACTCAAGCCTACGGTAACAAAATAATCATATCTACAATGTCAAGTCGTGTATTTTAGCCCTTTTTTTTGTAATGTTGCATACATGTATACTCGTGGTAATATGTTTTGATTATATTTGATTCATAAGTGTGAAGTTTTCATGAAAATCATGTTTAAATTGTCTTGAGGCATTCATGTTGGCTGAAAATTGTTTAGTTACTCCTCTTAAGCAAGTTTTCATCACATTTGAGATGAACGTTACCAAGGGTGATATATTGTAACACCTCCCAAAATGATTCAGAATACCTTATAATAGATTCCTTCCATAATTATATTTTGTATGTAATATGGCAAATCCAAGTTTGTATTCTTGTTCAGGAGACCAAATTATGTGGGAAAATGGTCCCTTTTGATTTTTAAGTCAACTGTATCAAAAAATAATTTTCTTCATGTTTTTGCACATTCCAGATAGTATAAAAGTGACCTAAAATCATTCCTAGGTCAATATAAGGAAGAATTGAAATTCGTGTGAAAATGAACTGTGTAGGAACACTGCATCGTGCCCTTGCTCCATTGTAGTACAAATTTGTTAAAAAAATTCCAGCTTTATGTAAGGGAAATTGGGACCAAAATCCTTATAGATGGGAATTCAAGAAAGATTCACCATTTTAGCCTCTTTTCACTCACAAACACTCCTAAATTCCTCTCAAAGTTTCCTCTTTCAAAGTTCACCAAAATTTCTAGGGTTCAAGCTTCTTCCATTAAAGATCAAGATGCAAGGTGATTCCCAAAGTTTCTTCAAGTATTCTTCATCAAACTCAAGACCCTTAAGGTATATGGGTTTCTTCATCCACGGGTTCTTCCACCCATGGAGGTCCAAAACCCTTTTTATCCAATCCTTTAAAATTCAAAGTTGATTTCTTTTGAGTACTTCTTATTACTCTTATTTTGCATGATTTAAGTTGAAAATATTCATCTATTGAATGAGAATGCATGAGCTTCTTTGAAGGGTTTATTATTATAAAGTATTTTATGATATTCAAGTTATGTTTTTCATAACACCATGAAGTGCTATGAAGTTGATGATTTTACTAGATGAATTTCATGTTCCTATATCTTTGTTTTGCAAAATGATATGAATGATTGTGGTGGGCTGTTTTGAGAATTATTTTAGTTGATGAGTTTCACAAACTTTATGCATAGTCCTTTAGAGTTGCATGATTTAATGTTTACATGCATTAAATTCACCCAATTTTCATATTAAGCTCTCTAATGAAGTATGATACAAAATGTTGAGGGTTTCAACTATATTTTATGAATGTTTATGAAAAGTTATGAAGTGTTGATGAATCCCTCTGTGAAAGTATAAGTTGATAATAAGGACAATTCTCACCAAAAGAATGGATTCTCTTGTGATAAGGACAATTCTCACTTGATGGATCATAAGTTTTATGAGCTACTCTTAACATGATGACGCTATGTTTTAATGCTTATGAATGTATATGATTGTGCTTATGTTAGAAACCTCATGTTTCACTAACTATGTGCCACCATAGGAGCCCTTGTAGGCTAGGATAGTGGATCCATGTAGGCCATTCTATTGATGAAAAATGTATGCTTAAGTTTGCTCAGTTCCACCTGACAAGTGGTCTCCCTATGCCAACATAGAGGATTATGTTGGATTTCACTTAGTAGCTTGCATGGTCTTATATGTTAGTTATGGTCTCTTCCCACATATGTACGCTATACCATGAAATTATGTTTTACCTTCCATGCATGTCTTCATTAAGGCATTGTCCATTCATGTCATATTGAGATTATTACATGTCATGACTCAGACCTAGGGCCTAGTTGTGAAATGGAGAATGTGACACCCAAAGGCATCCCGTCTTAGATTTGTCTTCATATCATAAGTAATTAAAAGATAAAATAAGCATACATAAGAGAATAATCAAGCAAAAGTTTGCTAAAGTAAATGTTGTAGTTCCCATAAGGGAATATACATCAATCCATTAAGTCCAAATCATGTCTCTACATCACAGACCTTGGTGGGGACTAGCATTAGCTTACTAGCTCATCTCAAGACACACATAAAAAGAATGGAAATGGTAAATTCTCAACATAAAGGAAAAACGTCATAAGGCTTGTTCCAGAATCATGTGAACTCCTCAACGAATCTTCAAGCTCAAAATCTGGATCAAGCCACGAAATGAAATAGTCGCCTCGTCGTCCATCCTTACCTGGTTAGATCATGTAGGAAAAGAAGTATGCGTTATCACATGGAATGCACTAAGTATATAGGTATGCCATCAATCAAAGGGTATCATAATAATGTCAATATGCATAATCATAATCACTAGGATAAAAAAGACACAATATGTATGAGCATGGAAGTTTAAAATCATGAGAACAAACATCGTTAAATCCATTAATAACCTTAACATTACATATGCAAGAAAAAGACTATAACCAACATTCATAAGACCATGAGGACTATTACATGGAATACCGATGTTCAATGTACATCGAGCTAAGAGGAGTCTACTTTGCAAAAGAAGACTCGAGCCTCACCCTATAGACTCTATCCTAGCATGGTGAGAACCATTGTTTGACCCCACCTTTTAGTCTTTATCCTAGCACTGCAAGTGTCCATCATTTGAGCTAATTGGATCCAACATCACACCTTGAATGCATAAAACATGAACATCATTCCTATGGTGGCACATAGTTACGGGACTTGAGGATTTATGTAAGAACCCTTGGAGATACTCCCCCTCACACAAGTCCATTCGGTTCTATATCATATCCCATGGAATACATATGCATATACATAGTTTCAACATAGTTTATACTACATTAAATCATGTTTTCACAATTCATAAATAGGCATCTACTTCATGAAAATATCATGACCTACTTTGCTTTCATCATAGTGTGGGTAGACATTTCCACCCTAACATCATTATAAACATTAGGGTTTTCATCACCCTCTTTAACAAGCATCATCATTATCATTATCATAACATCATCATAGTATCACCCTTGTGACTATCTTGTCATTAAGACATGCTTTTACTTACTTAAGATCATAGCCATAAAAATACATAGCTTTATCATAAGAGACTAGAGTTAAGTATGGGTTCATGAGTAATAGAATCAAAACCATGCAATTGAGTAGGATTCATAGAAAAAGCATGTAATTAAATCCAACTTGGATCATTGATAAAGGAACCAACATCAAGTCATTAAGCCATATCATATCTACTTTGAAATCACATACTTTTGCTCAAAAATCATATATATCTTGTAATTAATTATAATTCATGCATAATTAGTGATAATTATCATATAGGAACCGTAATCCATGCATTAGGAATCATAGCTTAAAAGACCATAGGAAATCACCATGGAAGTTTAATAAAAAAAATAATGTTTTTGATTGGGCTTCCTGGATGAATATAATCCATGAATGAAGCCCTACATGCCTCAAATAGAATCCTTGATATTTGAGGAGAAAATTAGGAAATTCTTAGTCAAACCTTCAAGCTTTAGCTACAATGGAACCCTTGACTTAGAGATATAAATATTAGGAATCCTTGAGAGAAATTTGAGAATTAAAGGCTTTGAATGAATTAGGAATAAGATTTATAAAGTCTAGGTTGGTTAAGTCAGTTAGGATAGCCAAAACAACGTAGTTTAGGACTTAGAAAAATTGAAATGTCAAAAACTCCCCTTAGCAAGAACTACTGGAGCTACCCACGGAACCCCTCATATGCTCTGCGGATGCACGTATGGTCCATACCTTGGCTCATGAAACTGGGTGTCAAAATTCTACTAGAATTGCCGCTTCTAGGCCATGAACATGCAACACAACTTGTCCTTCCACTTACAAGTCATAATTCCTTCCGTAGAGTGATTGTAGACTTAGACAAATTTTTGGTCCTTCATGACTACTTTCTACGTGCTTGTTGATGGGTCATACTTCCATATATGGTCCATCTGGCATCATGTAAGCCAACTCCTAGAAATTTCTCAATTTTCCATTTTCACTGGATGTTTTCCACGAATACACCTACAACCTGTAGTTCCTTCTACTGGCAGTAGAGTGGCTCGAAGGATCAGACATTCAGTGAAATTCTAGACTTACAATTTTTCTAGCCTATGATCATGAGGAATATTACAATATCTCCCCCTTGGAATCATTTTTCCTTGAGTGAGACAGAGTTAAACTTGAATAGAGTAGTAACACAACCATCATCATAGCATATATGCAAAAATCTAACTTAATCTTCATTTTCATTAAATCATCAAACTTATGCATCAAATATCATTGAAAAAGGTATCATAGTTATGAATGCATTCAACTTAACAAGAGATACACATTTGCTAGAATTTCGAAGAAATATATCACATGAAGTACCTTAGGTTGACTAGAAGGAAAAAGGTAAGGGTACTTTTACTTCATATCCATCTCAGCTTCCCAAGCTACTTTAAACTTGTTGATTCTTCTATAACACTTTGATGGATGCAACCTCTTTATTTCTCAACTTCTTCACTTGCCAGTCCAAAATCTCAACCGGTACTTCTTCATAATTATAGACACATCTTTCAATGGAACAATAAAATTAGGATCACCCAAGTATTTTCTTAGCATAGAAACATAAAACACCAGATAAACCATAGCTAATTCCATAGACAAATTTAATTCATAGGCTACTTTCCCAATTCTCTTAACTTTATCATAAGGTCCTACATTTCTAGGACTTAATTTGGTTTTCTTACCAAAATGCATCGCTCTTTTCACTGGGTAAACCTTCAAATACACCTAATTATCTTCATATAACTCTAGTTCTCTCCTCCAAACATCAACATATGACTTTTTACGACTTTGGGAAACCTTCAACCTTTCCTTTTGACTTTTGCCTTCTCCATAACATCAAATGCCAAATCAGGCCTAATCAATGACATTTCTCTAACTTCAAACAATCCTATCGGTGATCTACACTGTCTACCATACAATGCTTCAAGTAGAGTCATGCCAATACTTGAATGAAAACTATTATTATAAACAAATTCAATAAGAGGTAGGTGATCATCTCAACTTCCTTTGAACTCAAGAACATAATAGCTCAACATATCCTCCAACGTTTGTATTATCTTTTCGGCTTGTCCATCTCTTTGAGGATGAAATGCGGTACTTAGCTTCACCTTCGTGCCAAGGCTATTTCAGAATAACTTCCAAAAATGAGAAGTAAATTAAGCATCTCTGTCAAGTATGATGGACAATGGTAACACATGCAACTTTACAAATTCTTGGATATAACCCTAGCATAATCTTCGGATCATAAGAAGTCTTCACCGACAAAAAGTGGGCCTTTTTTGTCATTCTATCCACAAGAACCCATATTAAGCCATATTGCTTTCTAGTCTTTGGCGAACTTGTGATGAAATCCATATTCACTATCTCCCATTTCCAAGTTGGTATCTTAATATTTTGAGTCAAACCACCGGGTCTTTGATGTTCTACTTTTACTTATTAATAATTTATACATTCCATCACACACCATGCTATGTCCTTCTTCGTGCCATTCCCAAATACACCTCTCAGATCCCAATACATCATGGTGGATCCCGAATGAATAGAGTACTTAGAATTATGAGCTTTATCAAGTATCTTCTCCCTTAGTCCATCTACACAAGGAACACATAATTGTCATTGGTAGCGCAACACTCTATCTCCCCCTTGTGAAAAGACCTCTACCTTTTTATCAACCACCAATTTCTTCAACTTGGAAAAAATAGGATCCATGTCTTGCTTTGCTTTAGTTTCTTCCATAAAAGATCATTCACCCCATTCGATATCAACTGTCATGCCCCAAACCTGGGGCCTAGACATGACACGGTGAATGGGAACTCGAAGGGATCCCAAACAAGGCTCATAAGCATGCATATCACATCCTTGATTTCACGGAAGCATAAAAGAGAAATAAATGTGTAACACATAATTTCTAATGGAAGAGGGATCTTGGATTCACGCTATGGGGACGTTCTAAGGAAGAGGATAATCATGGATCATATAGAAAATAAGTCTAAGGGGCAGGTAAGTATGACTCAGCTATGGGGGCATTAGGGACTTGAGACTTCCATCTTGTCAACATAACAAACATTCACCACAAAAGGGAATAAGGGACTAAGGGAAAACTCCATCAATACACAGACATAATAAGAATCAAGCTCATAACATACAACCCATGTACCCAACAATTCCTCTAACTACGAAAGGAGTGGGGGCCAAGACATCTCTAGGGCTCACCCTCAAAGATAGTACCCCAAAAAAGAATACTCTGAATAAAAGCATGAAAGTAAATGGATGTTGTCCCCAAATATATAGGACTCATCAATAGAAAACCTTCATCGAACTGAGTAATTGCGTGGAGGAGGAGGATGGAAAAAAACTTTGGTTCCTACATGGTTAGATCAGGCAGGCAAAAATATGTGTTAGTACGTTTGAATGTACTAAGTATACGGTGTGCACATGCAACAAGTAACATAATTCATAATTAAGCAACATGCATAACCATAATCAATAATGTAAGCTCAATAAGAGATGAATGCATAATGCCTTGGTCAAAACATGCATGCGGATCGCCATATCATAAAACATATCATATATAGATGGGAAAAGACCATAACTGACAAGTAGGACCAAGCGAGCTACTACTTGGAATCTCGGTACCAAATAAAGGGGTGGTCTACCTTGCCGGGGTAAACCAAACACTCTCTTTAGGGGAACATCACCCATTTTGGATAGTAACTCATAGTTACCTTATAGGGACATGTCCCATTTCAGCAACCTTGATTTATCAAGCATAAGGAAACATCTCCCATTTCGGTATACATATTTTATTAACCTTATGGGAACATCTTCCATTTCGGTATATGTATTTTATTAACCCTACGAGAAAATCTCCCATTTTGGTATATGTATATTATTCACCTTATGGGAACATTTTCCATTTCGGTATACATATTTTATTAACCTCATGGTAACATCTCCCATTTCGGTATATGTATTTATTCACCTTACGGGAACATCTCCCATTTTGGTATACATATTTTATTAAACTTATGGGAACATCTCCCATTTTGATATATATATGTTATTAACCTTATGGGAATATCTCCCTTTTCAGTATATGTATTTTATTAATCGTACGAGAACATCTCCCATTTCGGTATATCATGCAACTTAAGCTATATGGATCCATAGCTAGTTTACAATCCTATGGTGGCAACATAGTTATGGGACAATGGTCACTTCACAAGGTCCACTTGATGCTAGGTTACAATCCCAAGGAATACTCAAATTATCCTTATTATCGTAACATGCAAAGCATTTTGGTATCTTCATAGTTCATGGAGTAGACCATTAAAATCAAGGCTTCATCATATCAAAGATAGGGCTTCATAACTTTTCATAGCCTTCACAACATTTCATAATTCATAGCATACATAATAGCCCTTCACAATTTATATCATTCATAAATCACATATCTTGTCATAAAGCCTTTGTCAATATAAGAAACTTGATTCTATGATTTAGTGAAACATAGTGGGTATTCATTTATGCTCAAAACCATGCAAGAACATCATCTTTAGACATGAGGAGAGTAGCAAAACCCCTTTTTAAAAGCATGCAAAATAACCAACTTTATCATACCAAAACATAGTTAGGGCATTATTAAATCCTCATATTAAATCACATATTTCCATGACTTGTTATCTCATAATGTTATACAAAGATAAAATAATATAATACTCATTATAATATCATCACAGTTTTTATCATAGTCATGTCATGCAAATAGTTCATGAAATCTTCATGAAAATCCTTGTCAAGTAAATTTAGTCAAACATGATGGGTATATGTACATGTAGTTAAAATCATGAATTCCAAGAGTCTAATACAAGAGAGGAGAAAAACCAACTCATTAATTTTAAAGTCATTCAAATCAATCAACCAATATTATAGTGAAACCCTCATTATTTAGAAATCATAATTCAAGATAGATAGTGATAAATAGTTAGTTTTGACCATTTTAAGTCAACCCATTGCAACAATGTACATCATCATCCAAAATATGGACATGAGAACATGAAATTCATCTTATCAAGTAAAACCTAATTAAGACTTCCTCAATAGTCATATAAATTTGATAAATTTCACATGATATTTTACTTCATGATAATGCACAAAAATAAACCTTAATGGAATGCATAATAGTATTGTCATCTGCAAGAGCTCATAAAATACCCCTAAAGATTCATAAACTTCATGTAATAGGAGGAGAAAAATAATTGGACTTGTGGGAAAGAAGGTTTCCCACAATCAAACCCACTTACCTTAGCCAAAGTTTTATGGAAGAAATCACTAATTTGTTGAAGAAACCAAAAACCCTAGCTTTTTCCTTCAATGAAGAACCTTGGGTGACTTGAGAGGAAACTTGGAAATTAGGTTTGGAAGAATGATTTAAGAATATGGTCACTCGGGGGAGTTTTAGACTTATATAGGGTGTGTGGGATATCAAAACGATATGGGATCAGACTTAGGGTGTGAGGAAAGGTCAAAAATACCCTTTTTAAAAGCTGACCGGATAGTTTCACGAAACCTCATTTACGGGCCATAAATCATTCCACGGCCCATAGAGTGGGTCGTAAAAGCTGGCAGCCTAAAAATGCTTCAGTAAAATTGGCATTACCTTTTGGTCGGGACTCTAAATGAGGGGAAACCAGTTGCATTGGAAAGATAATTCAAAGAGAGTTCATTTGGTAAAATGTAAAGAACCTAATTCGAAGTGTGATAAGATAAATGATCATTTAAAGTAAATACATATACGAACTCATGTTAGAAGTTAGGTGATTGCAATTATTCACACTCGACTTGATGAGAGACGGGCTTGGCATTGCATTAGGGGTCAGGGAAGGACTAGAGGAGGTTGTTAAGAGAATAGAAAAAGGTTGGAACTTTACTATATAAAAATACACTGGATAGGACCACGAGACCCCGTTTAAGAGTCGTGGTCCATTTTACGGGCCATAGATAAAGTTTTTCTAATAGAGTTTCAGAAACCCCTTCTCTGATTCTCATTCTGTGATATGGTCTACGACTTAAAAAACCTATTCATAAAAAAATCCTTGAAAGTTCCCAGTTTCACCAAGGTTAACCTTTAATCCACGATCATAATTTATGACTCATAATATTCTTTACAACTTGTAGGACCCCTCATACATAGATGGCCTCCCAAACTTGAGTCGCTAGAATAAACACTTTAGACCCACGAACCAATGTACGACTCGTACATCAACATACGGCCCGCAATGCCTCTCGTAAGGACTACTGATACTTTTAAAATTTCCCAGGATCTATTTTCCTTTTGAATCATCATATGTTTCGACATGTGAGGCCTTACAATATCTCCCCCTTGGGAACATTCATCTCCAAATGTGCTAAAGGTAAGCTCTAAAGAGCAGATTCATGCACCATATGCCAAATGAACCATATACAAAGAGGCAACACATGCACCATTTAAAATGTTTTAACCATGTTGCAAAAAGCATTTACAATGCAACATCAAATCACATAGCTATGCATAAATAACATGAGAAAGTCATGCAAGGAGAAGATGTTCTAAAATGGGAAGGATCGTAGTAACACATGCTTGATTTGTATGGAAGAGATAGGATCATCGATTTTTCATATCTGCTTCAGCTTTCCTAGTAACACCATTGGCCTGGTGTTCCCTCTAAAGAATCTTGATAGATGTTACACCTCTAGTCTTCAACCTCTTTACTTACCAATTTAATATTTCCATGAAACTTCATATGTCGAGTTTCCTTCCACAACACCTACAACTTCCAAAGGCACTATGGAGCTTGGGAACCTCTGCACTTCTTCCACGTAAACACCTGGAATACAGGACGAACCAACCCCATATCGTTAGGCAACTTAAGTCTATAAGTTACAATACCAACCCTTTCCAAAACATCCTATAAGGACCTACGACCCTTGGGCTCAATTTACTCTTCTTGCCAAGACGATCAATGCCATTCATGGATTAGACTTTCGATTACACCCAACCAATATAACTCCTTCAAACCTCTATACATTCATTTTTTTTTAATTAGGATGGATATGATAGGATGAGTTATGTGCCTCTCTTAAAGCCAAACCCTTTAAGCCATTAATATTTGGCACAACATCTCCCTCTTGGGAGAAAACCTCTACCTTGCCATCCCTCGCCATTTGTTTCAACTATAACAGAGCGAGGTCAAGGTTCCACTTAAATTTGACCTATTTAGTAAAAAGGGTTAGAACAATCTAGAACTATCATCTCTCCATTTTTTTGCCTCATCTAACCTAATCCCAACTAAGCCAAACAATGAACTTTCCTTTTTCTTGGGATTCATGTTGACTCCATCACCTTATACCACATTCCTAATGAATGCAACTTCTTCTAATCATAAGCCACATTTATTAAACTTAGCAATTTTTCCTTCCTTAAAGGTTTGCAACACTACCCTCAAAAGCCTCACATGCTCTTCTTGCTTTAGGTGTAAACCAAAATATCATCAATGAATTCCACAACAAACACATCAAGGTAGAGCTTAAAGACCCTATTCATGAGATCCATCCCAAGAATGTTATAAAAATCTACTATGTCAAGCTCAACAAAAATCCTAAGGCAAGACTCTGTGTAGTATAGGCACGGGATAACCCCTACAGACTCTTCTAAAGATAGTGGACTCACCAACGAGGGTAGACAACTCAAAGGGTTCACACAATAATTTGGGATACATATGAAATCTATTAAGAACAAATGGAGTAATGAATGACAAAGTGGAATCCAGATCCAATAAATAGTAGACATCATAATCATAAAAATTTTAATGTAACAGGTGAAGCACCACACCAAATTTAGGGACCCTTGGAGGGGTGTGTTTGAGATCGCCAACGGTCATCCTTACAATTCATAGGAACCAATGGGCAGTGTCTCAAGTTATGATCCTTTGATCCACACCCAAAACCTGCACTTGAACTAGCCAAACAATCTCCCAAATGGTACATTCCGCACTTGCGCCATGTAAGAGAGGCTTGAACACCAACACCCTCGCCTTGACAATGGGCAATAGTAGCACCACCACCCTTGGCACCACCTTGTGCCTTGTGAGTTCCGTGAGCGCTATTCCCTAGAGGATGATTGTCTTTACCTTCCCTTTGAGCATATGGATAATCAACAATCTTGTGGCCCATTTTTCCATACCACAAACATGCACCTATGTTTCTCAGACACGTGCCAGCATGATTGTTTTCACAATTTAGGCACCTAGGAGGATTTGGTGCACCATTACCATCGAACTTAGCATATGGGGCTCTACCTTCAAGTTGATCCCTTTTCTCCCTTTTCCGAAAGACATAGAACAGTCTCTCATCTTATGCCCACCACACTTGAAACAACCCTCAGTCCAAGCCAAACACTTTTCTTGATGTTTCTTGCCATACCCTTGACAAATGAAAAAAGGGAGCCTTTCCTTTTCGTACTTGGGCGTCGATAGACTAGTACCTCTTATCATTTGAAATCTGAAGGGCACCTATCTGTTAGTTGTGTTGAGCAGGTATAACTTTATCTAATAGCCATAGAGCATTGTGAATCTCCACATTTGATATGTCATTGTTCGGAAGTTGATCCTCAAGTGAGGGATAGTTACCATCTTGTCCACCATTCAGAATAAGTTGAGACATATTTTGGAACGTAATGGATATGAATCAAAAATAAGCCTTAAAGGATTTAACTCTACCGCATGACATAGATCATATAGAAGTGATGCATTTTCTAAAACACCTCATAGCCTCCTATTCATAGTTGCGGCACGCTTCATATCCATAAACAAGACTCTACTTGACTCGGTGTGTTGGATTTCTACGGACCATTTATCTAACTGCTCTGATACCAATAGGGCCTAGACGTGACACGATGAATGGGAACCCGAAAGGATCTCAAACAAGCCTCCTAAGCATGAGTAGAACATCATTGGTTTTGTGGAAGCATAAAAGAGCAATAAACATGTAACACATAATTTCTAAGGGAAGGAATGTTTGTAGGGAGGAGGATAAACATGAATCATATAGCAAATGAGTCTAAGGGTCGGGTAAGTATGACTCACGCTATAGGGGCGTTAGGGATTCAGGACTTCCATCTTATCAACATGATAAACATTCACCACAAAAGGATATAAAGAACTAAGGGAAACCTCTATCAATACACAGACATAATAAGAGTCAAGCTCATAACGTACGACCCATGTATCCAACAACACCTCTAACTACGAATTGAGCGGGGGCAAGACATCTCCCGGGCTCACCCTCAAAGATAATATCCAAAAATAGTATAGTCTAAATAAAAGCATGAAAGTAAACAAATGTTGTCCGCAAATGTGGAGGACTCACCAGTAGCAAGCCTTCACCGAATGAATTAACTACATCGAGGATGACGATGGAAAGAAACCCTGATTCCTATATGGTTCGATCATGTAGGCAAAAAGTATGCATTAGTACGTTTGAATGTACTAAGTATGGGGGGTGCTAATGCAACATGGAACATAAGTTGTAATTAAGCAATATCCATAATCATAGTCAATGGATGTAAGCTCAATATGAGATAGATGCTCAATGCCTTAGTCAAAATATGCATGCGGATTGCCATACAAGAAAATATATCATATATAGATGAGGAAAGACCGTAATCAACAAATAAGACCAAGTGAGCTACTACTTGGAATCCTGGTGTTCACCCCACACCGAATAAAGGAATGGTCTACGTTGTCGGGGTAAACCAAACACTCACCTACGGAAACATCACCCATTTCAAAAAGTGCCTCATAGTTACCTTACGGGAACATCTCCCATTTCGGCACCCATGGTTTATCAACCTTACAGGAACATCTCCCATTTCGATATACATATTTTATTAATCTTATGGGAACATCTCTCATTTTGGTATATGTATTTATTAACCTTTGGGAACATCTCTCATTTCGGTATATGTATTTTAATAACCTTAATGGAATATCTCCCATTTTGGTATACGCATTGTATTAACCTTACGGGAACATCTCCCGTTTCAGTATATGTATTTTATTAACCTTATGGTAACATCTCCAATTTCGCTATACATATTTTAATAACCTTATGGGAAAATCTCCCATTTTTGTATACATATTTTATTAACCTTACAGGAACATCTCTCATTTTGGTATATGTATTTTATTAACCTTACTATATCATGAAGCCTAAGCTATATGGATCCATTAGCTAGTTTAAAATCCTATGGTGGAAACATAGTTATGGGACAATGTTCATTTACCAAGGTCTGCTCGGTGCTAGGTCACAATCCCAAGGAATACTTAAATTATCCTTATTATCATAATATGCGAAGAATTTTAGTATCTTCATTGTTCATGGAGTAGCTCATAAAAACCAAGGCTTCATCACATAAAATATAGAGATTCATAACTTTTCATAGCTTTGACAATATTTCATAATTCATAGCATACATAATAGCCCTTCACAATTCATAACATTCGTAAATCACATATCTTGCCACAAAGCCTTTGTCAACATAAAAAGCTTGATTAATGATTTAGTAAAACATGGTGGGTATACATTTATGCTCAAAAACATGAAAGAACATCATCTTTAGACATGACGAAAGTAGCAAAACCCCTTTTTAAAATCATAATAACCCACTTTATCATAGCAAAGCATAGTAAGGGAGTCATTTCTCATATTAAATCACATATTTCCATGACTTGTTATCTCATAATGTTATACAAAGATAAAATAATATAATACTCATCATAATATCATCACAGATTTCTTTATAGTCATGTCCTGCACATTCTTGTCAAGTAAATTTAGTCAAACACGGTGGATATATGTACATGAAGTTAAAATCATGTATTTCAAGAGACTAAGACAAGAGAGGAGTAAAACTAACTCATTTTAAAGTCATTAAAACCAACCCACCAATATTATAGTAAAACACTCATTGTTTAGAAATCATACTTCAAGACACATATTGATAAATAGTTAGTTTGGACCATTCTTAGTCAATACATTGCAATAATATACATCATCTTCAAAAATATGGACATGGGAAGATGAGATTCATCTTATCAAGTAAAACCTAGTTAAGAATTATTCAACACTCATATAAATTCATGAAGTTTCACATGATATTTTACATCATGATAATGCACAAAAATAAACTATCATGAAATGCATAATAGTAATCTCATATGGAAAGGTTCATAAAATACCCCTAAAGATTCATAAACTTCATGTAGTAGGAGAAGAGAAATTGTTGGACTTGTGGGAAGGAATGTTCCCCACAATCAAACCCACATAGCTTAGCCAAAGCTTTATGAAAAAAGTAACTAATTTGTTGAAGAAAACCAAAACCCTTGCTTTTTCCTTCATTGAAGAACCTTAGGAGACTTTAGAGGAAACGTGGAAATTAGTTTTTGAAGAATCATTTAAGAATAGGATCATTTGGGGAATTTTAGATTGATATAGAGTGTGTGGGATGTCAAAACAACGTGGGATTGGGCTTAGGGTATGAGGAAAGGTCAAAAACATCCGTTTTAAATGCTCTCCAGATAGTTCCACAAAACCCCATTTACGGGCCATAAGTCATTTCACGGCCTGTAGAGTAGGTCGTAGAAGTTGGCAGCATAATAGGGCTTCCATAAAATGGGCATAACGTTTTGGTCCTAACTCTAAATTAGGTGAAACAAGTTGCGTTGGAAAGATAATTTAAAGCACTTCCATTTGGTAGGTTGTAAAAAACCTAATTCAAAGTGTGCTAATAGAAAAGATCATTTAAAGTGGACACATATATGAACTCATGTTAGAAGATAGGCGATTTGAATCGTTTGCACTCGATTGATGAGAGAGGGGCTTGGCCTTGCATGAGGGGTCATGGAAAGAGTAGATAAGGCTGTTAAGAGAATAGAAAATGGTTGAAACTTCACTTTATAAAAACCTATTGGACAGGACCACGAGACCATATTTATGGGTCGTGGTCCATTCTACAGGTCGTAGATGGGGTTCGTCTAATAGAGGTTTAGAAACCCTTTCTCTGATTCTCACACTACAATATGTTCTATGTATCATAAAACCTATTACACGTCATCTGATGAGTCATAATAACATCGCTGAAAGTTTCCAATTTCGGCAAGTTTAA
Organism: Solanum rostratum; assembly: GCA_029948455.1. Taxonomy (NCBI): domain Eukaryota; kingdom Viridiplantae; phylum Streptophyta; class Magnoliopsida; order Solanales; family Solanaceae; genus Solanum; species Solanum rostratum. Next base: position 28,163,497 of record CM057047.1, read on the forward strand.
CCTTTAATCTATGAGCATAACTTACGACTCGTGAAACTCTTTACAACTCGTAGGACCCTTCGTACATAGATGGCTTCCCAAACGTGAGCCACTAAAATACACACTTAGGACCCACGAACTAATGTTTGGCTCATACATCAATATACGGCCTATAAGGCCTCTCATAAAGGACCATTGGTACTTCAAAAATTTCCTAGGATCCATTTTCTTTTTGCAGTGTCATACGTTTCGACATGTGGGACCTTACATCAACACACCACTATTACGTAAGATATTTAGCTACACACCCATACAAGCCAAATGATGCAATTCTTTGACCTACTCTTTGTTTCCATTCTCAACATGTGCCATGCTACCCATAGATACTCTACTCAGTGCATCGACCACAATATTAGCCTTATGGGGTGGTACATCACACTCATGTCATAATTCTTTAAAAGTTCCAACCATCTTCTTTTCCTTAGATCTCTTTTGCTAAACACATATTGTAAACTCTTGTGGTCAATGAATATGTCAATATGTACCCTATAGAGGTTATGTCGCCATATTTTCTATACAAATACAACATTCAACAACTCAAGATCATGCGTCAGATAGTTCAATTTATACAACCTTAATTGCCTTGAAGCATAGGCAATGACTTTTCCTTGTTGCATCAACACACAACCCAAACCTATATGTAAGACATCACAATACACAACAAAACCATCTGGACCTTGGGGCAATGTCAAAATAGGAGCTGAAGTAAGACGATCCTTTAGCAATGGGAAACACTTCTCACATTCATTGGACCATTGAAATTTTACCTTCTTTTGTGTCAACCTTGTCAAAGGAGAAGTAATGGAGGATAATCCTTCAACAAAACCTTCTATAATATTTGGCCAAACCCAAAAAGCTTCTAAAATCTGATGGAGACAATGGTCTAGGCCAATTTTTTACCACTTCCATTTTATTTGGATCAACTATAATACCATTACTCGAAATAATATGATCCAGAAAAGTCACCTCTCTTAACTAGAATTCACACTTTCTGAAATTGTCAAAAGAGTTGTCTATCTCTCAATATTTGCTACACAATCCTCAAATGGCCTTCATGGTCCTTAACATCCCATGAGTACACTAATATATCATCTATGAATACCACCACAAACATGTCCAAGTATAGTTTGAAGATCCCGTTCATCAAGTATACAAAAGTGGTTGGAAAATTTGTTAGTCCAAATGACATAACAAAAAATTTAAAATGACCATACCAAATTCTAAATGTCGTCTTTGTGATATCATCTTCCTTCACCTTCAATTGGTGATATTCGGACCAAAGATAAATTTTAGAAAAATAGATTGCACCTTTTAATTGATCAAATAGGTCATCGATCCTTGGAAGTGGGTACTTGTTTTTTATGGTTACTTTACTTAATTGTCGATAATCCACACACATCCAAAGTGAACCATCCGTCTTTCTTACGAACAACATGGGAGCACCCCACACACTAGGCCTTATGAACGCTTTGTCAAGCAGATACTTTAATTGTTCCTTCAATTCTGTCAATTCCGCTAGGGGATTTGATATAGAGGTATAAAAATAGGTTGGGTATCGGGAAATAGATCAATACCAAAGTCAATTTCCCTTGTAGGAGAAATACCAGGTGAGTTACTAGGGAAGACATTGGGGAACTCATTTACTATGGGGACTGAAGCAAAAGTAGGGACATCATACTCAACATCCATAACTCAGACAATATGATATAGACAACCTTTAGAAATCATTTTCATAGTTTTTTATATAAGAGACAAACTTCCCTTTACACACATAATTGGTTTCTTTAAATTCTAAGATAGACTCATTAGGGACTTGGAATATACCTTACAGGTCCAACAATCAATAGAAGCATAAGATGCATGCAACCATCCATACCTAGAATAACATCAAAATCGATCATATCGAGCTCAACTAGATCATATGAGAAGACTTGATTTAAGACCGACACAGAACAATTTCTATAGACTTTATTTGCTAGAATTGACTCACCAATAGAAGAATAGAGTGAATAAGTTTTTAACAAAACTTTCAGAGATACATTGAACTTTATGGCAACCTAAGGAGTAACAAAAGACATATTGGCACTACGGTAAAGAAAATCATACATATCATGGTCAAAGACTTTTAAAATAACGGTAACCACATTGCAAGCCTCATCACTTCTTGATAAGTATGTAGAGCATACAATCAATTACCATATGGACCACCACCTTAAGCTTGGTCACCTTATGGCACTTGCTTTTGGAATATTTAACTTTGGGGACACTCTTCTATACCTTTGTTAACAACATTAGGACATTCAACAATTTTATATCCCACCTTCCCACAACCAAAACATGCATCAAAGCCTCTCAAGCATTTACCAACATGGTTCTTCCAACACTTGGGACATCTAGGAGGAATAGCATCAGCTTTCGCAACCTCGCCTTGAGCCTTAGGATTCGCCCTTTCTCTTTGTCAAACCTTTGAGGAGCACCTTTAAAAGACCCTTGGCCTTGTTGGAATCAGCCACCACCGGACATACTATAAGAGAACCAACCATCGTAATGAGCCCTCTTAGACCCCTTTGTTCTCATCTTTTGCAACTTTTCACTCTCCACTTATTCGGCATATGTCATAAGTCTTGAAATATCTATTTCCTTAATGAGTATGAAGGCTTTGCATTCTAATTGTACCAAGTTGGATACACCCAAAGTGAATTTTTTCATGGGGGCCTTCGAGTTGGCCACCAAAGAAGGAGAAAGTTTGGACAATTTGGTAAACTTGAGGGCATACTCCCTCAAACTCATGCCACCTTGTTTCAAGTTCATGAATTCCATCACCTTAGCTTCTCTTAGCTCAAGTGGGAAGAAACAATCAAGAAAAGTGGCCTTAAACATCTCCCAATCAATGAAACCTTCATCAACTCCCTCAGACTTCCATTGCATGAACCAAAGTTGAGTCGCTCCTTTCAGTTGATAAGCTGCTAATTTGGCCTTCTCTTCGATAGATACCCCATAATATCCACCACTTTATTAACCTCATCAATGAACTCTTGTGGATCCTTGTCCACCTTTGAACCATGAAACTCTAATTGATTCATTCTAGCAAAATCCCTTATTCTCAAAGTCGGAGTAGGAGTCTTTGGAGAAGCAACGCCTTGAGCCAACATGGTGATTATGACTCTAAACTTATCATTAGAAACTTGGTCCTCTTGAGGGAATTGAGGATCTTGGGGAGCCGGAGGAGCTTGGTTCACACTAGAATCAATTCCCCTTGGTAATAGAGCACGTCGTGGAGCCATTTCTAAAAGTACCAAAGAACAAGCATTAGGATATGAAAGCTTTGAAGGCACGACATAGAATACAAATGAGGTGAAGTTCCTAAACTGTCTCATAGCCTCCTATTTATGGATGTGGCGTGCTTTACATAAATGAACAAGACTATTCTAGACGTGGCATGTTAGACTCCCTAGGATGCTTTCAAACCTTTGCTCTGATATAAATTTTGTCTTGACCCAGACCTAAGGCCTAGCCATGACATGAAGAATGTGACACCTGAACGCAATCCATCACAGACACATGTTTATGTCATAAGCATTTATAAGTTAAAATAAGCATGCATAAGAGAACAAACAAGCGGAAGTTTGCCAAAGTAAAAGTCATAGTTCCCATAAGGGAATACACATCAATCTACTAAGTCTAAATCATGCCTCTATATCATAGATCTTGGTGGGGACTAGCACATAGATCATTAGCTCACCCTTAAGACACACATCAAAAGAATGAAAGTGATAAAGTCTCAATATAAAGGAAAAACATCATAAGGCTTGTTTAGGAAGCATGGAAATTCACCAATAAATCTTCAAGCTTAAAATCAAGATTTAGCCATGAAATGGAATAGTGGCCTCTTCATTTGTCCCTACATGGTTAGATTACATAAGCACAAAAGCATGTGTTAGCACATGGAATGTACTAAGTATGTAGCTATGCCACGAATCAAAGGACATTAAAATAATATCATTATGCATAATTATAATCAATAGGATAAGGACACAATATATATGAGCTTGCAAGTTTTAAATTATGAGAAGAAACATCATCAAATCCATTCATAACCTTAACATTACATATGTGACAATAAGACCATCATCGATATTCATAAGACCATGTAGACTATTACATGGAATTTTGATATTCACTCTACATCGAGCTAAGAGGAGTCAACTTTGCCAAGGCAGACTCGATTCTCACCCTATATGCTTTATTCTAGAACGTTGAAAACCATCATTTGACCCAATCCTTTAGGCTCTATCCTAGCATGATGAGTGTCCGTCAATTAGAGCTAATTGAATCCAATAGCACACCTTTAAGGCATAAACCATGAACATCATTTCTATGGTGGAACATAGTTATGGGGCTTGAGGATTTATATAAGGACCCTTGGAGATAGTCCCCCTCACATAAGTTCACTCGATGCTAAGTCATATGCCATAGAATACATAAATCATGCATATACATAAGTTTCAACATAATTCATACTTTATTAAAATCATGCTTTCATAATTCATAAATAGTCATTATAGCTTGCATGAAAACATCATGTTATAAGAATAGTCCATCTACTTTATTTTCATCATAGTATGGGTAGACATTCTCACCTTAACATCATCATAAACATTAGGATTATCATCACCTCTTTAACATAGCATAATCATTATCATTATCATAACTTCATCATAGTGTCAACATTGTCACCATCTTTTCATTAAGACATGCTTTTACATTCTTAAGATCATAGTCATAAAAATCCACATCTTTATCTTAAGAGACTAGGGATAAGGGTGGGTTCATGAGTAATTGAATCAAAACCATGCAATCGAGTAGTATTTATTACAAAAGCATGTAACTAAATTCAAATTGGATCATTGATAAAGGAACACACGTCAAGTCATTAAACCAAATCACGTATACTTTGAAATCACATACTGTCGCTTGAAAATGATATAGCTCATGTAATTCATCATAATTCATTCATAAGTCATAATCATCATATAGGAATCATAATCCATGAATTATAAATCATAGCTTAAAATCCCATGGGAAATCATATTGGAATTATAATAAAGAGGAAGGTTTTGGATTAGGCTTCATGGGTGATTTTTTTCCATGAATGAAGTGTTGCATACCTCATGTAGACTTCCTAAAATTTGAAGAGAAAATATGGAAATCCTTAGTCAAACCTTCAAACTTTAGCTTCAATGGAACCCTTGACTTAGAGAGATATATCTAGAACCCTTGAGAGAAATTTGAGAATTAAAGGCTAAGAATGAGTTAGAAATGAGACTTATAAAGGCTAGGTTAGTTAAATTAGTTACGGTAACCAAAACGATGTACTTTAGGACTTAGGTTAATTGGAATTGTCCAAAATACCCTTCATTAAAAACTGTCAGAGCAACCCAGGAAACCTCTCCTACGGGCCTTGGATGCACCTACAGTCCGTACCTTTGCTCATGGAATTAGGTGTCACAAAATTTAAGCTACTTGAATTGTGGCTTCTAGGCCATGAACATGTAGCAGGACCCATCATTCCTCTTACGGGCCATAATTTCTTCTCTTGAGTTATTCCAGACTTAGACAAATTATATGTCCTTCAAGACTACTTTCTATGAACTTTTTAATGGGCCATGGTTCCTTATACAGTTCATCTGGTATCACATAAGACAAGTCCCAAAAATTCCTTAATTCTCCATTTTCACTGGGCACTTTTCACAACTGCACCTACAACCCATGATTCCTTCTTTAGGCCGTGGAGTGGCTCGTAGGATCAGACCTTCAGCAAAATCCTAGACTTCTAGTTTTCCAAGCCAATAATTATGAGGGTTGTTACATTACCTTTGTATATGATTATGCATCTTGTCTGTTATGGATTATAATCTCTTGTTGAATTGCACCCCATATACTAGTATATTCAAAGTACTAACACATACTTTTTCCTACATGATTTAACCATAAAGGAACATAAGAACTTTCCCCTCCATCTCTTGTGGCTAGTTCAACGTGACAAGATCTTTTCTTGTTGTGAGTCCTCTAGTTCGAGGGCAACATCCCATTTCTATCTTCCGTGCTTATGTTAAAACAATGTTTTTTTACTACTTATTTTGAGGGTGAGCTCAGGACATGTCTAGGCCCCAGTATCATTCATGACTAGAAATATTGTTGGATACTATACTATGTACATATATATGTGATGTTTACACTTTTATGGAGACTTTTCCCTAATCCGTGTATGTTGATGTTCATGATATTGATAAGGGGATAGTGAATTTACCTAAGTCACTATTTCCCATAGAGTGTGTCCTATGTTCCCTTTCCCTTAGCATTTCTTGATGAGATTATGTGATGGAAATTCCTTACCCTCTTTCCCATAGATTGCGTGGTAAGTCCCAAATCCCCTTAGTTTGATTGGATGATGCTTGAATTGCACTCTACAACTAAGGATGTGCTTACGAAAGATATGAGGCTTGTTTGTACCCTTGGGTTCTCCATTCCCCGTATCTCTCCTAAGCCCTGGACTCAGGTCATGAAATCATATCCATTCCATACTCATAAACATGCAACAATAGTATTTAAGCTCAAATCATGTTCACATTCATAATCATATTCATATTAATAGTCAAGTTCTCATATAAGAGTCTTGTGCATGCATGATCATGTAAGGAGAGATAAGAGTAAAATATGAGTAAAGTTTGAATCACGATAATAGGGTAGAAACATACATAATCCTTGAATATATAGCCATTTGAATCATAATGGAAGCTACCAATGCATAATTTCATAGCCAGTCATAGTAGTAGAAATCTAATGAATGTGATGTAAACTAACAAAATTGAATTTGATTCATGCTTATTTCATAGTTTGAACATAACCCATAACATAATATTAACATTTGAACATCAAATCATTAAAACCCTACTTAGATCATGCTTTAAAATAGATGTAAAATGGATTGGGCTCCATGATTGAAAGGAGATCATGGATGAATCCCACATAGCTAAGCTTGAATTGATGAGTTTGAGGTAAAATTATTTTGAGATTAAAGCCTTCATAAATCCTTTACTTGATCAGAATAGGTTAGAGACTGTTCCAGGAGGGTATAAGGGTTCGTAAACAACTAACATGAGGAACTTAGGAAAAATAGAAAAGACCATTGTACCCTAATGTAACTTGCCATGACTTCCCAGGAAATGCACCATCATGGCGCACACACACCGGATTATGGTGTGCACCACGACCCCTAGTCGGGTCAATAGTGTGCAACCTTAGCATGAACGGGTGGCTAAGTAGAGGGTAACCACAATGGTCTTTGGTGTGCACCATGAGTTCTGGTTTGCTCCTTGGTGTTTCACTTCACCGAGGCATCCACCAACTTGCCAAGGGCGTCCTCCATATGATCGCTTCATGGATAGTGGTATGCACCACTTTCCGTGAAGGTCTCTTTGAAAGGTACCTGTCACATCTAAGTATCTACCTAAAACCTCAAATTCAATAGTATAGAGCTACAATAAACATAAGTACATGTCACTATATATCTATGCATAACCATAATAATATACAAAACAAGTAGTGCTTCTAAAAATAAATGCCTCTATTGTACAAGGCCAATCTAGAAACAAAAGACGACCATAAAAACAAAGGAGACTACAAATTATCAAAAGTTGTCGATGCTCACTAATAATACTAATAATCTCTTGAGCGCTCCTAAAACCCCCAAAAGTCAATGCCCATGGCTAGAACATGTACCTGCACCATGGGATGATGCAACAACTAGGGGTTGAATACTAGAAAGAGGCACCCAGTAGGCATCATCGTCCGATTGGGTGAAATAGTAAACATATAAAAAACTTAAGCATATAGAGAACTGCAGAAAAAATAGCAAATCAGACTCAAATCAAGACATAAACTTGTTTGGAAATGCTCAAACCACACTTGAACCAACCTAGGTGGTGAACCATGTTAACAGAACCAACCCAAGTGAAGAACAATGATACCAATCGATGAAGACTTATAGGCCCATACACACAACCGTCCCTAACGGAGATGTAGTGCTATATGTGGGTGCAGAACGCTAATATCTATGCCTATATGCCAACTGGGCCTCCAAAAGCCCAGAAGGTATACCTACACACTATCTGATCAATTAATCATAATAAAACCTAACTCTATCTATCACACGATCATAGATCAATTGTATGTAGGTGTAAGGCTCTTCTCAGTCTTCTTTGGTTAGTAGCATTTGGATTGGTTAAGTTAGCATGGTTCATCGCCTTAGTTGGTGAAGTTGTGGTTTTAGGGTTTCTAGATATGTTTATGTCTCGATTTTAGTTCAATTTTCTACATTTGCTACAGTTTTCTATATGCTTGAGCTTTTTATATGTTCACTATTTCACTCTGTCGGCCGATGATGCCTGTTGGGTGCCAATTTCCGTTATTCGCCCCCATTTTATGTATCTTCCCATAGTTCAGGTCCATGTTCTAGCCATGGGCATGACTTTTAGGGGTTTTAGGAACACTCAAGAGACTATTGGTGAGCACTGGCAGCTTCTGATACTTCACAGTCTCCTTCTTTTTTGATGAATGTCTTTTGTTTCTAGACAGTAGCTTTCTATAGTAGCGGCATGTATTTGTAGGAGCACTCCTAATTTTTTATATTATTATGGTTATTGATAGATAATTGTGAATATGTACTTGTGTCGGTTGTACCTCTGTACAATTCACTTCTACGTTTTGGGTAGGTTGCGGTTATAGCATTATCATATTGGTTATGATTGTGACTAGGGAGCTAGGACAGGTACCCTAGAGTTAGGTGTTTGGCTTGCCTATAGGTGGGATATAATAGGCGCCATCATGACCGGGAGCGGGTTCTAACAGTACCTTGGGCAAAAACTTTCAAAAATGTATTTTACAACCTTGATTAAATCTTATGAAGGTTAGGTCCTTACATCATTTCTCCTTTGGGATCGTTCATCCTTGAATGAGATAAGAATTAGCTTGAACACATCAAAGGAACATGAAGCAACCTAACATGAGTGCATAAATACAATTCTAATATTTAAAACCATCAAAATCTCCAAATCCTTGTCAAAAGCATCATTTAAATTAGCTTTGTAAGCATGCATGCATATTATGACATGAGAACGTATAATTGAGAGAATTCAGACCATTTTACATGAGGAATCTATTACTTTAGGCTTGAGTAGATTAAAATAAATAAGGGTATCATCACATCATATCTGATTCCGCTTCCTATGTGGTACTCTCAATATGTTGGTTCGTCCAAAGAACGTTAACTGATGCAACATCCTTGATATAAATCCTCTTCACTTACCAATCCAAAATATCAACCAGAACCTCTTTATAGGTCAAGTTTTCCTTAACTCCAACACCTTCCAAAACGCACAATGGTACTTAGATCACCAACTATTTTCCTCAACATGGATACATGAAACATCGGATGAATTGAACTCATATCCGAGGATAAATCTAACTTGTAGGATACTTTACTAATCTACTCCACAATCTCATATGATCCCACGTATCGGGACTCAACTTGCCCTTTTTGCCAAATCACATCACCCTTCATGGTTGAAACCTTCACATATACCCAATCTTTAACATGGATCTCAAGGTCTCTCCTCCTAACATTCGAATATGACTTTTGACGACTTTAAGCCATTTTTAACTTCTTTTGTATCAACTTCGCCTTCTCCATAAAATCTAACACCAAATCAGGACCAACCAAAGCCATCTTGCCCATGCCAAACCAACCCACCGGGGATCTACATCTCCTCTTGTACAAAGCCTCAAAAAGTGTCATCTTAATGCTAGCATGGTAACTGTTATTTAAGAAAACTCAATAAGTGGTAGGTGGTCATTCCAATTACTCTTGAGCATCAAACTACACGCCAGTAACATGTCCTCCAAAGTTTGAATCATTCTTTCGGCTTGTCCATCGATTTGAGGATGAAATGCGGTACTTAACTTCACCTTAGTAGCAACCCTTTCTAAAATGATCTCCAATAGTGAGAAGTGTCCTGAGTACCTTGGTATGATATGATAGACAATGGCACACCATGTAATCTAACCAACTCTTGAATGTACAACTTGGCATAATCCTCGACATTGATAGTAGCCTTGACTGGTAGAAAATGAGATAATTTAGAAATTCTATCCATGATTCCCAAATGGAGTCATATTGTTTACAAGTATGGGGCAAACCTTTCACAAAGTCCATATTCACATCTTTCCTTTTCCTAGTAGGAATCTCTATGTCTTGGGCCAAGACGCTGGGCCTTTGATGTTCCACTTTCACTTGTTGACGAGTAGCATTCCTGCATGAACTTAGCTATATCCTTTGTCATGCCATTCCACCAATACACCTCCTTCAGATCTCAGTACATTTTGGTGGATATCGAATATATGGAATATAGTGAGTTGTGTGCTTCTCTCAAAATCACATTCCTTAGGTCATCAACGTCGGGACACACAGTCAGTTTTTAAATTACCATATTCTACTTGGGAGAATACCTCTATCTTCTTTTTGAAAACCAATTTATTCAACTCAATCAATGATGGTCTAAGTCTTTTTTTCCTTAGCATCAACAACCATAGAAGATTCAGCCCCATTATGTATATAGATACCACCATGATTAGAATTACTCAATCTAACACTTAATCTTTCCATACTGTATACATCTTTCACTAACTCCTTCTTGGCCTTATCAACAAGAACAACACTGCCCACATATAGCCTACTAAGAGCATCAACTATAACATTTTCCTTGCCACGGGTTATAACACACACTCATATTGTAGGCCTTAAGAAGTTCCAACCATATTCTTTGCCTCAAGTTGAGATCTTGTTGTGTGATCACTTATTGTAAACTCTTGCGGTCAGTGAATACATTAACATGAACCCCAAAAAGATAATGATGTCATATCTTCAAAGCAAACACCACAACCGCTAACTCAAGATCATAGGTTGGATAATTTCAACAATGCACCTTTAACTGTCTAGATGCATATGCTATGACCTTATCATGTTACATTAGCACACAACCAAAACCAATACTAGAATCATCATAATACACCACAAATCCATCTATTCCTTTCGGCAACATCAAAATAGGAGCCAATGTAAATCGATCCTTTAAAGTCTAAAAACTCTTCTTGCACTCATCCGACCACTGAATATTTACCTTCTTTAGGTCAGCTTAGTGAAATGTGTATCAAAGGATGAAAAAGCATTAACAAACCTTCGGTAATAACTAGCCAAACCAAGAAAGGTTTGACTATGAGAAGGAGACAATGGTCCCACACCTCAATATTCTTTGGATCAATATTAATACAATCATCGGACATCACATGACCAAGGAAGGCTGCCTTATGAGACAAAAACTCATACTTACTTAACTACACAAATAACTGTTTCTCTCTCAAAGTTTGAAGTACCAACCTCAAATGATCTATATGCTCTTACTCACTTAGGGAATAAATCATAATATAATCTATGAAGACCACCACAAATGTGTCGACGTATAGCTTGAGCACCTGATTGATGAAGTTCATAAACACTGCGTGGGCATTAGTCCACCCAAATGACACGATAAAAAACTCAAAGTGCTCTTACCCTCAACGGATGATAATCAAAATGAAGATCAATTTATGAGGAGTGCATACCACTTTGCAACTGATGAACCAAATCATCTATCTTTGGTAATGGATACTTATTCTTTATAGTTACTATGTTTAATTGTAGATAGTGTGTACACATCTAAAGTTATCTATATTTCTTTCTCAAAAATAATGCAGGAGCACCCCTTGGTGATATGCTTGGCCTAATAAACCCCTTCTCCAACAAATCCTTTATATGATCCTTCAACTTCTTTAGTTCTACCAGGTCCATTCTGTAAGGAGGAATGGAGATAGGTAGGGTATCAGGAAGAAGATCTATGCCAAAGTTATTTTCCTTTTGGGAGGAACACCGAGAAAATCCTCAGTAAAAACATCTAGAAACTCACTCACCACAGGAAATACCTTAATATTAGGAGACTCAGAATCAATAGCGCTAACCCTTAGTATATGATAGATACACCCCTTGGAAATCATCTTTCAAGCTTTAATATTAGAGACAAACCGACCTTTGAAAGCTAAGTCACTACCTACCCATTCAAGAATAGGCTCATTCGAAAATTGAAATTTGATCTTCTAGTCCTACAATCATTGGAAGCATAGGAAGCACATAACCAATCCATCCCAAGAATGATATCAAAATCAATCATTTCAAGCTCAACAAGATCACAAGGAATGACTTTATATTGCACTTACATAAGATATTCTCGATAGTCTCTATGGGCTATAACTGACTCACCCACGAGAGTATAAATTGAGAAAGGTTCCCTTAATATTTTTGAACTCATAGGAATCTTAATTGCTACGGATAGAGTAATAAAGGATAAATTAGCTACTGAATCAAGAGACACATACACATCGAAATCAAAGACTTTTAATATATCAGTCACCATATCAAGAGTCTCTTCTACCTCTTGTCTAGCATGAAGAGCATAAACCCTATTGTTGCACTGAGACATAACATTGTGGAACCCTTCATTGTCCTTGACAACCTGGTACGATTTGTCATTTGCGCTGACCTTCTCTCTTTTTGTTTAGAGCAATAGGACAATCATCAAGCTTTTGGCCTATCTTGCCACACCCAAAACAAGCATCCGAACCAACCAAACACCTACTTGCATGATCCTTCCCACACAATTACACCTAGGATTAGTCATCCTAGCATTATCAACCCTCTTATTTTGAGTTTGATTTAAGCATTGAGCTTGAAATCTTTCGCCATGTTGAGGACAACCATTCCTACCACCACTCCTAACATTTGAGAATCAACCTTTATATAGGTCCCTTTTAGAATCCTTTATCTTCCTCTCCTTATGTCATGACCTAGGTCTAGGACCTAGTCATAACTCAATGAATGAGGGTTCCGAAGGCTCCTCACCCATGCCTCTTAGCATTCATAGGTAATTAGCAATATAATGTGGAATTCAAAGTGAGGAATGAGACTAAGGGACATTAATATTTTGGAAATTGAAAGATAACATCTCAAACTAAAGCAACATCATCTAAACATACCATCTACGTAATCATAGCGAGGATCAAAACATAATCACGATTCCCCTCAAATAAAAAAGACATGAAAATAAGATAGAAAGTAAAAGTCTCTAGTGAACGACTCTGAATACATAATAGTCTAAAAGATACAAGACATGAAGTAAAAGGTGAACTCCTTAAATTGAAGGATCACCAATCAATTACTAGTCCCAAACGTCGAAGTGAGCCATGAGCGGTGGAGGATGTGGAGTGTCGGTTCATACATGGTCATCATGTTGGAAAAATATGCATTAGTACATTAAAATATACTAAGGATGTGTGATTCAATGTGAACATGAAACTACAATGTCATTATGCATGAAAAATATGATGTAAAAATCGGTGTACCATGTGAACACACATGTGATGAAACAAAGACATCAAATCATAAACTTTATGTGAGAAGATCGTAACCAACATATAAGATTATGTGACCTATTACGTGGAATCCAACATAAACCTCTACTTTGGTATTGTAACACCCCGCGTGTTGAAAAATCCAAAAAATAGAAATGTTGTGAAATGTTTTTCAAATGCTAATGATACAAGCCAATCTAATTGTGGATGGGACCACTGGTCATATGAAGATCTCGTGGTTGATGTCTAGAACTTAATGAGAAAATCTTGATCTTTGAAATTCATTCCACGAGGAACAAGATGGGTTGTACTATTTTATACGGCCCATTGTTTGGGGCGTGGATGGGATCCTAAGAGAGGAAAATTTTTCTAAGTCTGAAAATGTTCTTCAGAAGGGTTTTATGGTCCATAAATGGAACTATGGATGATAAATGGTGTTACATGGTTTCAGAGTACAATTTTCAGTAGCTCAATTTTTGGAACCATACTTTGTACGATCCAAAGCACGACCCATGGAATGGATTATTTGCTGTGAATGGACTTTTATGGATGGGTCTAGCAGTTGATAAATAAAGGGATTTTTGATCATTTCCAATTCATGTAACTCCTAAACTACGTCATTTTAACCATTCTAACTAACTTAATTCACCCAATTTCTATAAAAACCTATTCGTAATTCCTTCTATCTCATTTACTCTTATAATCCTCTCAAAAGTTCTCAAATATTATCTCTCTAAGGATTCTCTCCATTGAAAGCTAGGCTTTGATGGTTTGGTTAAGAAACTTCCAAAAGTTTCTACCTCAAATTTAGGCATTCTTACTTGAGATATGTAGGGAATCATTCATAGACTAGATTCATCCATGAAGCCTAACTCAAGTCTCCCCTTTTCTCAAAGTTTGAGCATGAATTTCTATGAGTTTTTATGGTGACACTTCAAATAGTTGAATTATGATTACTATATAATTATTACACTGATTTATGCATGAATTGTGAATAATTACACAATTTCTGTAATTTCCAAGTGAAGTAAAGTGATTTCAAGTATATAACGAGATGGATGTATGAGCACACAAGGATGGAAAGAATTAGGAAGGAGCCCATTCTAGAAAAGCTAGAGATGGCCCAAGTGGCTGATAAGATGAGGGAAGTGAGACTGCGATGGTTTGGACATGTGCAAGAAGAGGTACTAATGCTTCATTAAGAAGGTGCGAGAGGTTGGATTTAGGAGTCACTAGGAGAAGTAGAGGTAGATCGGAGAAGTATTGGTGAGAGGTGATTAAACAGGATATGGTGAAACTTGATCTCATCAAGGACATGACCTTAGATAGAAAGAAGCGAGATCGCGAATTAAAGTAAAAGGTTAATAGGTTATCATGGTTAGGTCGATGTCTAGCCGTGTGATATTGTAGGGTAGTAAGTTTTGTGGAGTCTCTATACCATATGTTGTCCTTATCTGTATTATATGTGTTAAATTTATCGTATTTACATAATATCATATGTTTTTCATTAGTACTCGCTCTTCCATTTCCTTTCTTTTTTATCATATCTAGTTTGTTCTGCTTATGGCTTGTTGAGACGAGGGTTCCCAGAAAATAGCCTCTCTACTTCTATGAGGTAGTGGTAAGGTCTATGTACATTCTACCCTCCCCAGAGCCCACTTGTGGGATTCCACCGGGTATGTTTTTGTTGTTGTTGTGATGATTAGAGCTTGTTGAATTTATGTGGGTTTCTTTAGTAATGATTCAAATTGATTTTAATTACACGATCCCTGCAAGATTTACATCTAATTGCATGATTTTAACTCAATTGCTCATGAATCCACTCATGGCTGTAATTTCTCTATGTCAAAGTGAAGGACTCTAGGGCTCGAATGAGATTGTTCACCCTGGGTGTGTTTGACTTGATGAAGATAGAATCTAAGGCCGCAATTCTCATTAAGGATATGGATATTTCATAGATCATGACATATGCCGAACAAGTAGAGAGTGAGAAACTTCGATAGATGAGGAAGAAGGGGTCCAAAATAGCTTATTTTGATGGTGGATTTTCTCATGCTAAGTTTGGTGGTTGCCGTTTACACCAAGGGAAAGGGTGGGTAAGTGCTCCACAAAGTTTAATAAGGATAGGATGTCTGAATCTAAGGCTAAAGTTGATGGTCCTAAGGGTGGTGGTGCTATTCCTCCTGGTGCCCCAGGTGTGGGAGGAACCATGTTTGTGAATGCTTGAGAGGTTCCGATGCATGCTTTGGTTATAAAAAGATACACAAGATTTTCGGGTGTTCTCTTATTGCTAACAAAGGTAAGGGTGTACATCCTCAAGGTCAAATGGTTCAAAGAGGGCAAGTGCAACAAGGTGCCCAAGATCAAAGAGGTGCTCCATGTGGTAATCGATTCTATGCTTTGCATGCTAGGAAAGAGATTGAGGAGTCTCTCGATGTCCTTATAGGTATGTTAGGAGTCCTTGTTCATGATGTGTATGATTTGCTTCACCATGGTGCTAATATGTCTTTTTTACTCTTTACCTACCATAAATTTTGATGTGTCTCCTGATTCGAGCATTATTTGGTTTATACTCCAATTGGTGAGTGGATCCTAGCTAAGAAAGTCAATGGAAATTTTCCCGTGTCGGTCTTGAATAAAGTCTTTCCATGTGTTCTTGTTGAACTTGATATGACCGATTTTGATGTTATTTTTGGTTTGGATTGGTTGCACATATCTTATGATTCTATTGATTGTACAACCCATATGGTCATATTCTACGTTCCTAATGAGTCCATCCTTGAGGAAAGGAACAAATTTTGTGTTTAAGGGTAAGTTTGTCTCTTATGTGAAGGCTAAGAAAATGATTTCCAAGGGGTTTATATATCATGTTATCCCAGTTGTGGATGTTGAGTCCAAGGTTCTTATTCTTGATTCGATTCCCATAGTGTGAGTTTCCAAATGTCCTTCCCGATGACTTGCCAAATATTCCTCTAGAAAGGGAAATTGACTTTGGCATTAATCTTTTACCTGACACCAACCTGTTTATGTACCTATATATTGAATAATCCAAGTGGAGTTGAAAGAATTGAAGAAACACTTGAAGGATTTACTTATTAAGTTTCAAGATTTTTAAGACGCAAAGAACATCATTCTCATCAACATCATCATCAACACTCTCAACAATCAGATCACAATCACAACATCAAGCACATCATCATTGTCAAGGCTCTAGACTAATCCCCTAAGTTCATTCTTGTATTCCTTAGTAAATTAAACATAGAGTTTTATGAAATCATTCATGAAAACCATTTATGCAGTAAATCAAGTTTGTTATGATCATCAATTTAAGAAAGATACATGAAATAAGTAAAATCTCAGTAGAATACTCAAGGATTTTCACATATAGACCCATTATCTTCGATTATAGACTCAATTCAATCAAAAAGGGGACACATGGAAGAACAATTTCATGCTTTAGGTTAGCCTTACATACCTGGGAAGTTGATATTACAATCGAAATTCAATGAATACTAGCTTTCTTGGAGAAAATCCTCGATCTCGGTAGTTCTTTTAGAGTGGAAGAACTTGAAAAGACATTGTTTAAAGGGCTTCTCTTTGATTCTTGAATTCTTGACTTAGAAACTTTAGAGTTCTTGATGAAGAGCCCTAATTCTTGAAAAAGAAATTAAGGAATCCTTCTTGGAATTCTTGAATTTGTTTTCTTTAAACTCTAGGTTATGATTTAAGATTCATGAATATATGAAGAAATTTGGGTTGGGTAGCTTGAAATGTATGAAGAATAACTTACCTTGGGGATGAATCTTGAAAGTGGATCATAACTTGATGATTTTCTTGATGATTCTTGAACGTTTATGTTTAAGAGTGAATGAGAGAGTTTTAATTGTGAAAACTAACGTTTTATGTGTTATGGGACCTTAAATAGACCCCCAAAGGTTTTAGGATAAAATTACCCTCAAAATAAAATAAAAGGACGTCATTTAGCTTATCCAGAAAGGGTTCGCGTTAGGTCAGCGACATGAAGCTGTCGCGGATCTTCAGACAGCTCTGCAGGTCTTCAATAAAATGGTCATAACTTTCTACTCCGAACTCTGATTAAGGCGAAATAAGATGTGTTGGAAAGCTAATTTAAAGATCTTTAGTTTGATGTATTATGGGTCACCAAACTCATTATAATTTAGGAGATATGGTCATTTAAATTTGACCCATCTATCAACTCATACGAAAACTTAGTCGGTAGAAACTCTTTGGACTTGACTTGATGTAAATGATCCTTTATAACTCTAAATCACATCTAATATACTTTAAATACTTAGGAATTGATCCTAGCATGTATATACAACTTAAAAGTCACTGGTTGATCTAACTTTTATAAAATCTTACATTAGAACTGCGACCTTTTATCATCTCCAATTCTATTCCCACACTAAGAAATTAATTTTAACATCTATGCTCAATTAAGAATTATCAATTAAAATCGTATATCATATGAAGGATATCTCAATCTTAGTTAAAAAAAAAGTTGGGGTGTTACATATATATATATATATATATATATATATATATATATATATATATATATATGTGAATTAAATTAAAAATACTATAAATCATAAGAATTCACAACTTAAATTATTTATAAAAAGTTAAATTAACACTCCCAGAAGTGTCACATAAATAGGGATAAATAAATAACATATAAATGATGTAAACGTAATATAGAGCACAATAATAAAAAAAAATTAAAAGACACAAAAAAATTTTGACTTTCAAAATTTTAGTAGTGCCATATAATATGAGACAAGAGGAGTAACATATATTATTTAAAAATTACGTAAAAATAGTATTATAATTTACAATAATTAATAATTTAAAATATTCAAAAGTCATATTAAAATTTAATTGGCTTTCTAAATTCTATCTGTATCATATAAATTGAGACATAAAAATAACATATGTTGGGCCCGTGCTGGGACGGGCACTGATATCTAGTATTTTGTATTTTATTTTACCTTATATATAAGAGGAAGTTTTAGCTGCTCAAGCAGGCAGTAGGTGGACATGTTCGCTTGAGCAGCTTGAGATTATATTCACAATTTTTTTTTTATAATTTTCTTGCTTTAATTTGGTTGTTTTATTTTTAGGCGTTTTACACATTTAAAAACTGTGTAAAAAATACTATTAATCGTGATAATTAAAGACTTAAAATAGCTTTAAAAAACATGTTATGTAAGAGCATAAGAGATGTCATAAATTGTTATAATTGACAACTTAAAATATTTTAAAAATAAATAAAAAATTTAATTAATTATTGAAATTAATCTATCATCACATAAAATGTGACAAAAGAAGTAACATGTATTATTTAATCAGGAAACTACGTAAAGATGTTATAAATCCAGATATTTAACATTAGTAATATAGCTAAATATGAAAATTAAATAAACAGTGTTATAAAATCACGAGAATTAACAACTTAAAATATTTAAAAAACACATAAATAGTTTAATTAACACTCGAATCAGTATTGCATAAGTAGGGATAGATGAAGAACATATGTTGTTTAAACATGACGTAAACATAATATAAATTGCAGTAATTGAAAAATTAAAAAAATAAAAAGACATACAAAAACTTTTGATTTCGAAATTTTAGCGGTGCTACATAAATTGAAACAAGAGGAGAAACATATATTATTTAAAAATTATGTAAAATAGTGCTATAATTCATAATAATAATAATTTAAAATATTTAAAAATCATATTAAAATTGAATTAACTTTCTAAATTCTATCTTTATCACATATATAGAGACATAAAAATAATAGATTCTGGGCTTGTACTAGCACAAACACTTATCTTTATCATATAAGTGCAAGTTGGGGCAGCCAAACAGGCAACACTCCGTCGACGTGCCTGCTTGAGCTGTCTACTTCCTCCTATACATCATACGGAGTCCATAAAAATATTTCATGAATTTTTTTTATTTAATCTTTTTAAAGCAACTGCTTACTTCAACTATGATTTTACAAATATTACCCCTTATAAATAATTTTTCTAGTGGCTTCAACTATGATTTCGCTACATCACCTTGATCAATTATTTAAGTTAGTCAAATACCGAGACTAGCATAAAATAAATTTCTCTTTAAACTGGACAAATAAAATTAAATAACTATTTTAATATCTATATGTGATTATATTTCTGTCAAATATTACCCCTAATAAATAATTTTTCCAGTGGCTTCAACTATGATTTCGCTACATCACCTTGATCAATTATTTAAGTTAGTCAAATACTGAGACTAGGATAAAATAAATTTCTCTTTAAACTGGACAAATAACATTTTTCTTTAAACTGGACAAATAAAATTTAATAACTATTTTAATATCTTTCTGTGATTATATTTCTGTCAAATATACCCCTAATAAATAATTTTTTCAGTGGCTTCAACTATGATTTCGCTATATCACCTTGATCAATTATTCAAGTTAGTCAAATACTTGAGACTAGGATAAAATAAATTTCTCTTTAAACTGGACAAATAAAATTAAATAAATATTTAAATATTTTTCTGTGATAATATTTCTGTCAAAAAAATAATTACTACAAATATACATATAAAAATTTAAAATCACGTAATCATTGAACTATCTCATTATATAAGTGCAAGTTGGGGCAGCCAAGCAGGCAGCTATCCGTCGATGTGCCTGGTTGAGCTGCCTGCTTCCTCTTATACATTATGCGGCATCCATAAAACTATTTCGTGGATTTTTTATTTAATCTTATTAAAGCAGTTGCTTTCTTCAATTATAATTTTACAATATCACCCTTAATAAATAATTTTCTAGTGGCTTCAACTATGATTCACTATATCATCTTGATCAATTATTTTAAATCATGTAAATCTGAAATTAGGATAAAATAAATTTCTCATTAAACTAGACAAATAAAATTAAATAACTATTTTAATATATTTCTGTGATTATATTTGTATCAGAAAAGAAATACTACAAATATACATATAAAAATTTAAAATTATTTAATTATTAAATTTAAAATTTAATCACTATTAATAATATTTATTGATATTAGTTTTACACTTAGGAAGAAAATTTAATAAATTTTTTTATCAATAGCTATTTAGCCCATATATTGCACTAACTAACTTATTATTATACGAGGAAGAGTTTATATTAAAAAGCGGCGCGCCGAAGAGAGAAACAAGAAAAGCGAGTTTTTGCAAAGTTGCAGCAGCAGCAGCCATGGGAGCTCTAGCTCCAGTTTCTCATTGGATTCCTGAAGATGACCTTCTGCTTAAAAACGCCATTGAGGTACTAAACCATTGTGTCCGCAACTCCATGAATTTATAAGTCGATATCGTTTTTCTTGCGCTCCCTTAAACCTTAACACGTTTGCTATTTATTTTTTTCGAAGAATATAAGGTGTCCAGTAGAATTCAATGGATACATATGATTCTCCATCTATTTTAGGATTGAGGCTCGTAATAGAACTTGGTTTAACATTTATTTCTCTGTTTCTGGAGTTTATTCTTGAAAAGTTGTTCTGGGGTTTGCTTACTCACCGACCCTTATGTTTTTCTGTTCATGACTCTTTATGAGTTTTAAGGAAAATAAAGGTGCTTTACAACCACCCAACACACATGAGCGAAACCATGAGTTCTTATGTTCAAATCCACTAGAGAGGAATGTTAGTTAATTTCTTCACATCTGTCCTCGTTTTGGTGGATAGAGTTTACCTGGTAGTTGTTGTTGGTGAGAGGTTGTAGGTATTATGTGGAATTAATCAAGGTACGAGATATCATGGTTATCCAAAAAAGTAATGGTGCTTTACGATATAATATTAGTTGGTATCGTGTAGAACTTAGTTTTGGATCTTCAAAGAGAGCACATTTTTGTATTCTCTTGGTAATTTTATTGTCTTGATTTTGCTTTGTAGTTCCAAAAATCTGGAGCTTTTTGTTTTCCTTAAAGTACTTGTACTTCATGATTCTGTGTTTTCTTTGGGCTCAAGAGTGAGATGGTGACATTTGTGGTGGGATAAAGCCTGAAAAATTATTGCATTTTGGGTCTGAAGAAATTAACTTAGAGTAATCAACAGAACTGGTACTTGGCATGGCCCTTTACTTGCAGTAAATACTATAGGATGTAACTTACTAGTTCTTGCTTTTAGGACCATTTGGCAAATTGTTTAGCTTTTTTTGCCCCTTATAGTAACCATTTCATTTCCAAACACCAAGCCAGCATCAAAAGTATGTAAAAGTTGTTAATAGTACTCAGCCGAGTCATCCATAGTCCATCTGTCAAGTTTGTCAGCTGTCTATACAGTATTCTCTCACCATTTCAAAAGCAATAAAAGATCCTTCTTATCCATTTTTTGGATAAGGTAATCAATTACATTGAAGGCGTCAAGGAGATGCAAAATTTACAGAGCAACACAAAAAGAAAAGACGATGTTAGCTCTATCACAAAAGGCCGAATCTAAATCTAAGGAGATAACAAAGTCCAAAAACATATCAGGGGAAGTTACAGGGGATAGGTTGCTCCAGCGACAGAGACATGTTAAGAATCTGGCTTTAAGTTTGAAGCTTGGAGTAGAAGTGCCTTCAAAGTATTTAGCAGTCTTTTTCATCCAAATACACCTAGAAATACAAGCTAGGATTATCTTCCATACTTTTCTGATTGATCTTCCCACCTTCCACGAGCTCCAGCTAACCATAGCATCTTTTATACTTTCAGTCATTACTCATTTGAGATAAAAAATCGACAGGAACATGTTCCATAAATTTGCAGCAGTTGAGCAATGCAGGAGAAGATTCTGTTGGGTTTCATAGGGTACTGACACATAAGGCATCTGTTAACAATGTAGGACTTTCTCTTACTACTGTTGTCCTGAGTGAGGTGCTTCATAGAGGGCTATTTAGCAGGGTAACATGCCTTAGGGAAGGGGACAGAAACATCAAATTCTTCCACAAAGCCGAAAATCGCACAGGAGAGAAAATACAATAGATAGACTAAAAGTGGGGGAGATGATGGAGGAGGATCCAGAAGAGATCAAAAAGGATATAGTGGATTTTTATGAGAACTTGTGTGCAAAAACAGAGAGGTGGAGACCCCAATGAGAAATGGTGACTTGCCCCAGAATCAATGCAGAGAATAGGTCCATGGTGGAGGCTCCTTTTGAACCACAAGAATCTTTGAAAGCACTAAGCATGTGCTGGGGATAAAGCCCCTGGCCTAGATAGTTATTTAATGAAATTCTTCAGGCAATGTTGGCATGCCATCAACTCAGACTTGCTTGGAGCTATTCAAAATTTTCATGGGAGTTGTTTCTTGAAAAGAGTTTGAATGCAACCTTTGTACCCTTGATCCCAATGAAGGTGGCTGCTGAGAAACTAAAAGACTTTAGACCCATTAGTCTTATTGAGGGGTGTACAAGATCATTGCAATGCTTCTAGCAGAAAGACTCAAGAACGTGATATGGTCTAGTGGATAGACAACAACTGGCTTTTATCAAGGGCAGACAAATTATAGATGTTGTTTTGATAGCCAATTGTCATGATCTGCCACTTGATCATTTAGAAGGAGGAAGAATCTAGAGTCTTAGAATGGTTTATGGAAGACTCTAGAATCTTGTAGATAAAATGTGAAAGTCCTTAGAAATATCTGGACATGTGGAGTTTTCTACATTAGGGACTAAAGTGTGAATAGCGAGGGACTTGTATATAAATATTATTTACACTTTGACCCCAAGTAGGTAGTATAAATAGAGGGGGTCGTTCACTTTGCCAACCATCCAGAAATTGTAAGTAATCTTTCATAAGCAATACAAGTCTTCTTTCCTAAAAAGCTCTTTTGTCTTCTCATATCTAGCCTTAGTGATCAATACAAATAGGAGTACTTGTACTTGTAAGATCGTGAAAGATACGTGAGCAAGTTGACAAGTGCCGCACGAGAGTCTTAGTTGAGTTCTAACGCCGTGACAACGTGGTATCAGAGCAGGTTCTACTAAAGGGATCATGGCAAGTGAGTGGGACTTTGACGCCACCAATGCCGCCAACATTATGCGGGATGTTGGCAAGAAACAACGCAAGGGAAAGAAGGGCTCTAAGAGGAACAAGGAGTTGCTGGTTGAGCCAACACCAAGCGAAGCCATAATATCCCACTCACTCTCAGCCACTGAAGTGAGTGACGATGAACGAGGTGTGGACCCCGTAAACGTCACGCCCGGCATGGAGTGGATCGCGAGAGTGGATGCTGCCAGACAAGCGGTGGAGATCTTAGGCAAGTGCTTGAACCAGTTGGATGGCAAATTCAATACCTTGGAGGAGTTCACCTTTGAAGAGAATGACAACATCCGGAAGAAATTGGACGGGCGTAAGGCTGCGGAGTATGAGGTGAAAGAAGCTATCACTTACTTGGAGTGTCGACTCATTGATGCGCTGAGCAGATGCTAGTATGGACGCCATGAGTGCCAGGGTGAAGGCACTTGAGGAAGGCATGGGGAAGGGAGATGTGCTGTTACTGGAGACCGAGAGGCCAGAATCGAGGCCCCCAAGCCACCTGCGTTTAAGGGCGCCCGTGATGTGCAAGAGGTGGAGAACTTTCTATGGCACTTGGAGAACTACTTCAAGTGCAACATGGTGAAGAGTGATGACACTAAGATCAACACCGCCGTGCTATACCTGACGGAGATGGCTATGCACCATCAACGTGTGGGAGTAGTTCCGAATGAGTTTAAGAAGGCCTTCTTCCCAAACAACGTCATTTACGAGGCGAAGCGCAAGTTCAGGGAGCTGAAGCAGACAGGTAGCATAAGGGCGTATGTGAAGGAATTCACTACCCTCACACTCTAGATTCCCAACCTCACTAGTGAAGACATGATGTTCCACTTCATGGACGACCTGTAAAATTGGGCTAGGACAGAGTTTGAGCAGACAGGTGACCACCATTGATGAGGCCATCACCCAAGCAGAAGCCTTGACCGACTTCAAGCATGACAAGAGCAACGTGAAGGAAGCAAAGAGTAGTCATCCAAAGGTGGGGAGATCGCGGAAAAAGCAAGGAGCAATACCCACTCAAAAGCCAAGATAGAGCTACGACAAAAAGTTTAGGCGTCAGGGCTATGCAGAGAAGAAGGGGCAGTCGTTGAAGGAAAGCGACTGCTACATATGCGGAGGCCCACACGGATATGCCAGGTGCCCGCAAATGAAGAACCTTAGTGCAATATCGCAAGAGTAAAAGGAGAAAGAGACGCAAGACCAAGGACAAGGCTCGAGCACCACCTAGGCAGGCATGATTGGGTTATGGGGTGCAATCGCCAAGCAACCAGGGAAGCGGGAGAACTATCGAACACAGTATGTGGACATAGTCATAAACGACAAGCAATCCCCCGCCATGGTAGACACTGGAGCAAAGGCAAACATCATGACTAAGTTAATGGCAGCCAAGTTGGGGCTAAACTACAGTCTGAGTGACAAACCCATTAAGACGGTTAATGCCCCACCAACTTTTGTGTGTGGAGTAGCACATGGCATAGACATCACATTGGGCAAATGGCAAGGTAAGACTAATTTTATCGTTGCCCCCTTGGACATATTCAATATCATTCTTAGACAGGAATTCGTCCAAAGGTGCCACACAATGATCTACCTCTACCTCCAACAACTACTAGTTATAGAGCAAGATGGTGCCACTAGTCAAGGTACCGAAATCGGAAGACCTTGTCTACTTATTGGCCATGCAAATTGTGAAGGGCCTAAAGAAAGGGGAGCCAAAAGATACCTTGCCACCGTGCATAGAGAAGGTGCTAGAAGAAAATAAGGATGTGATGCTGTAAGAGCTGCATAGACACCTGCCTCCCAAGCGGGAGGTAGATAACAAGATAAAGCTGGAGTTGGGAGCCAGATCACCATACCACCATACCACATGGCACCACCTGAATTAGAGGACTAATGAAGCAGCTGAAATCACTCCTCGAGGCTGGCCATATTCGTCCATCCAAGGCACCCTATGGAGCTCCAGTGCTATTTTAGGAGGATGGATCATTGCGCCTATGCATAGACTATCGGGCGCTCAACAAGGTGATCATGAAGAATAATTTCTCCATCCCGCTTATCACCAACTTATTCGACAGGTTGGGAAGGAGGTAACTCTTTGGCCTCATCATCTAGTTCCTCCTTGTTGTCAGGATTATCTCTAGCTTGGTTTTCTGCCAGCTTTAACAGCCTTTGTGCCTCACGTTCTTGCGGGTTCATCTTTCGTATTGTCCTTTACAGCTCAGGATTGTAGGGATTAAGTGATTCACCCTCCTTCGAAAGTAAAATCCGGAAATAGAATTACTAACTGAAACAATAACTAATAGAACTCTTTCAAAGCCCTATTCTCCAGCAACGATGCCATTTTTGATAATGTTCAAGTGTATTTCTTAACAGAAATATAGACGATCTTTAGCAATATATTTGTCCAATTAAGAGTCAGGATCGATCCTACAGGGAATAGACTGAAACAATTATATTAGCAATCACATTTCAGTTGTAGTTTCTACTTCCCGAAAATAAAGATGCGTTAAATAAAATTGGGGTTGGTTTCGATTAGTAACAATTACAAGCACTATAATAATAGCATAAACAAGATTTAGGAAGTAAACAATATAAGACTTAGGCTAGGATTGTGTTCCCCATGACCTTTAACTCTGTAAACAAATCATATTCACAATATTGTTTCAATGTATTGCATGCAAAATCTAGCGAGTTAGGTAACATCTAATTCACCTTCCTGTCCTTTGTAGACGTATTTCATTCATCACCTCCTGGTCTTAGAATGTATGCCTTACTAACCCTTGCTCGGGATCTCAGAGCACTATTCCTTCTCGAGCTCAAGTTACTTAGACGAAGTTTTGTTCCTCTGAATTTCTTTTGTGGTGATAATTTTTCTCTGGTCACTACCTCCCTCTCACGTAAGCAATGAATACAGGCAGGGTCACAATACATGTAAAACATGTAACTGAAATGACTCCTACGGTTGCCTACTTCGTTATGTTGTCATGGTTCCCACAACCCTAATTGTGGGTTTAGCTACGCATAATCATGAGACTAAAATTAATAATAGAGGAAGAAATCATGAAACAATCACTTATGAAGATGCAAATTTCAAATCACGAACTTTGTAAACGATCAATCACATCTTGATTTAATCTCCAAAAGTAGCCAAAAAAACATAAGTAGTTGTGTGTTTCTTTTTGCTCCTGTCCCAGTGTGTCAAAAATAATGTTCAAGAAGTGCAATGAGGTGTAGGAAAATAATAGTAAAGTCCAACCCTAAAATGAAACAAAGGTGTGTATTTATAGGACTTGAAACCTAATCCTAAACTAAGTAGGAAAACTTAACCACTGGGCTTGTATAAGACCTTGGATGGCTGCCTTCATTACCCGTTCGGAGCACCACGACCCTTGAGAGGTCCTGTGCTGGTTGGCCTTGGCCAAGGAAACTTGGTTGTCCCTGGATGGCGCCTACCACGGCCAGTGGTGAGAAGCCTTGGTCTCCACTGCCTTTGAGCTCTTGGACGGTTGCCCACACGGGGAGTTTAGCACCACGACGCTTGAAGGGGCTCGTGACGTGCTAATTGGTGTCGAATCTGCCCGGATGTGTGCTACCTCGCGCCATGCTCTTCACCCCAAGCCACCTTAGTTCCAAGCATTAGCAAACTTCGACAAAATCATACTCATGGCCATTAACTCATGCATACATTTGTTTTCCTGCAAACTAAACAAAAACACACATCAATCTAACAAAACGCGCTCGAGAATTTACCATAGCTCTATGTTTTGAGCGTCGAGAATTTCGTCTTTTGAGACACATTAGTTTGCCTTTTGGGTCGAGCTCGTCGCATCGGGCTTGCCTAGTGCGGGTTACCTCTCTTGTGTGGTTTGCAAGCTATTGCATAAGAACGGGTGTTTGTAGGCAGCCGTTTAGATTAAGTCTAATTTTTCTCTGTAAGTTGTAACACTTTTGAAGGAGAACTACACTTTTGTTGTTGTATATACCTATGGATATATAGACTAAATTACCAGTCTCCAGGAAAAAAAAAGAAGAAAAAATTAACTTTGGATCGTATCTAAGTTTTCGAAATTAATTTCCAGGGTCAATTAACAATCATATCATTTTGAGAAAAGAGAGAGTAGTAGCCTGCCTTTACTGAATATCTCCCATCTTCTTTATCACCCAGGTTAGCTGATCAGACACCTGGTAATTAATTGGGAATGACTCTAGCCTCTCCAGTAGACTGAGAAGATCTTGTAGCACCCCCTCTTGTATGTTCCTTCTGAATTGAGGATTCCATGCATTGTCACCTCTATTTTGTGAAATGGTTGAGTGCTTACTTCTAGATATTGAATAGAGATTAGGAAAATCAGCTTCTAGAGTCGAATCTCCATCCATCTCTCTTTCCAGAACTCAACATTTACTCCATTGCCAACCTTGAACTTGCATTTGTTTTGGATTTCCTCCCCTAATCTTATCCATTATTAAACTGATAGGGAAATTTTACCTATCTGGGTGTTACTGCAATGCTAGATACGTTGCCTTCTCAGGGGACATCCCCCTCCTTTTGGTATACAGGCCCCTTGTAAAGCGCCAGCACTAACTTAGTTCTCAGTCATCTTAACGAATAAGATCCTCACTTATCAAGAACCCAAAAAAAAAAAAAAAAATAAAGGCAGAAAAGGAAAGAGAAGAGAAGAAGATATGCTACTTGCTAATTAGCTTAGCTTAATGAATTATTGGAAACGTTCCTAACAGCAAGATAAACTGTTGCTCTGCTGACAGTTAAATCCAACGTACTTCGGTAATTTGTGGACCTCTGGTTCTTTCTCAATCAAGGATAGTATAAGGGAAGAACTGGTGTTTCCAGGGAACTGTCTATGGAGGTGCTTATAATAGAGGAATGAAGTAATTGACTTGCTCATTCTTTTTGTGAGTTGGAAAATAGATGGACACTATGTTAGTGGACAAAGCAGAGTAAATCATCTGGTGGAAAAACCTCTGATTGCTTCTCAATTTGTGTAAAATAAAAGATAAAGTAGACGGTTCTATTTAAATTGCATTATGAAGCCCATTAATAGAAGTGATTAGAAAGATAAAGGGAGCTTGCATCCTTGATTGGTTGATTAATAATTGCGTAATGTAACAAAAGCACACTTGGAGTTTCCTGACATGTTAGCTGAAAAAATCCTTTTCAAATATTACCTTTGATAATTATGGAAGTGGAACTGAGAATCCGTGAGATATAAGCTTAATTAAAATAACCACCCAATTTTTCTTAGTTATAAATGTGCCATCAATTTTTCTTTTCTTTTTTTGTTCTCTATTACTAATTTTTTTCCTTGAAACACAGAATAAGTTTTAAGTTGGTGGATCTACTTCCATCCGAGCACTATAATGATTTAAAAAAAAAGAGATAGCTATCTATGCTGTTTTATTTTTAATTCACCTTGACATCATAATATCATTTTCCCATCCTTCTCCAGGCTGGTGCTTCTTTGGAATCACTTGCAAAAGGTGCAGTTCAATTTTCCCAAAGATTTACCATTCAAGAATTGCAAGATCGATGGCATGCTCTCCTTTATGATACGGTTGTTTCTGCTGAAGCATCAGCACTCATGATTGAGTTGGACCGCTCTGCATCAACACCGAAATGCAATAGGTTTGAAAATGCAAAGGAAATTAAAAGTTCTGTTCTGTCAAAGAGAAAAACTGAGAGCATCCGTTCATGTTACTATGCTATGCTTAAGAGAATCCGTAATAACCCATTTCACTCTATGGGTATGAACTTTCTTGGCAGAGCTGGTGACAGTGATGAGCCTCAGTCAGTGGATTGTGTATTTATGGATTCGATAAGAGATACCTTTGGTAATCAACAATCAAATTTCAGCGTAATACGAAATTGCATTTCTGAACATGGGCGTGATGATTCCATTAGTGCTAATGATTGTGTAACTGCGTCTCCTGGTTTCCCGATTGGACTCCTCAATCACAAAGGAGATGTTCCACTAAGCAGCTTTAATGTTACCGAGAACTTTCCTGATGCTGTTGAAGAAAGTGTTGCCTTTGCTGAGAGACAAACCACTGTTGGGGAATTGGGTGAATTGCCAGTTCGTGGATTATTTGAAGCTGAGGATTTAGAACCTAATTTGTCTATGAGAGATCTATGTGATGACAATGTGAGAAACTCTTCTGGATTTGAAAGTCAGGTCTTGAACTCACCAGTTCCAGATTGTGACTTGGCATTTCACGATCTTGGTTATTCACCTACTGCACCTGAATTGCCAGATTGGAGTACAATTGGAGATATTTCTGTTCCAGCTCTGCCTGATTTCGAGGAAGAGCAGCAGAATATACAAAATACTTTTGTAGTTCCTATTGATGGCAATTCCAATAAATTAGTTGCATCAGAATACAGCATTGTAAGTTCAAACTCAAACTTGAGAAACCATACGTCATGTGATGAACTGAGAAATTCTGTACCTAGTACTGATGACTACTTCGCTGAGTTGTCAGAATCCTTGTTCCACTTTACGGATGAGGAAGAATTGCTATTCACTGACCCTGATGGAAATGAAACAATTGATAAGTCTTATCTTGATGGCTTGAGTTCACTTCTCTTGGAATGTCCTGATGGTGTGGGTGACATGCCTGACAAAGGTGTACCAGAGGCTTCAAATGATCCAGACAAAGGGTTTACTATTCTTGATGGTTCTCCCAAAGAATCCGGTGACAAGTGTGTGAACAATTATGGTGATAAGCCTCTAGTTTCTAGTTCAGACTTTCAAATGCTATCCTCTGCACTAGCTGTCAATCCAGCTTTCCCTGAAATGCGCGGTGGAGTGATTTGTTGCACACTAAGCACTGAGGACCCAGATGTTCCTAGCAACGATGATGTTTTCCTTCCTGTTCTAAGGCCATCAACATCATTTCCGTCAATGACACATTGGAAATATGATGAGACTTACCATCCATTATCCTCGTCTGCCAAAGATTTGTCAAATAATCAAAAGGGCAATGATGGACGAGCTGTCTTGAAGAAAAAGGAACAAAATTGTCATTCAGAATACAGTAATTCTTATCAGATGAATGAACCACCATTACATGCAGAAACATTCAATAGTGATCACAAAGTTAAGCATGAGTTGTCCAACGACAATAACCAACATGTGGTGCTGAGGAATCTGCAGATTTCTGATTGTCCAAGGCCAGTCATTTTAGGAAACCTAAGTGCAGTAAATGTCTGTCGAGGAGATTTTAAAGAAAATATCCCAAAGGATGGACAGGGTAAAAATCTAAGTCGGATTTATGCTGCTGATGCATCCAAGTGCTTGGAGAAAAATGCAATTTGCACAAAGGAACATGACACTACCACCATCCTTCAAAAGAATGAACCTGTACTTGCTGAAACTGTCCTCATGAAAACAACAATCCCTGAAGCAAGTGCGAACAATACTTCATCAGATTCTGAAGAGTTTCTTAATGAGAGCGATGAGGACATACCCTACTTTTCTGATGTTGAATCTGTGGTGAGATATTATTTTTTGGTATATGAACTTGTACACCAATCATAGGTATTTTGTTGACCTTTACTGGTTCCTTTCATCATCCTACAGATCCTTGATATGGATTTGAGCCCTAATGGACAGGATATGTATTCCAGTAATAGAGGTGGGTTCCCAATTTCGTTATATTTGTTGAATGATTTATTTTTCTACTTTTATGAATTTCGATGAACAACTGATCTAGTCTTTTAATTATTTTATTTCTACTGTACCACTTAGTGTATTATGTTTGTAGTTGCCTTTATACTCTTTTACTACCTGCGCTGTTCTTTGGCAGCTTTCTTTTAATGCTCTTTTTGGTTGTCTTTAGGAATAATTTTCAAACATCTGTTGGTGCATTCTTACTATATGTCATCCTTTTTCTTTTCTTTGGTCTGTCTATTTTATTTTCAGTCAAAGAGTATCACCGTGAAGATTTTATTAGAACGATCATCAGGCTAGAGCAGGCTGATCATGCTTGTAAACAGAGAAAGATTGCTGCGCATAAAGCTTTTGCTGTTTTAATTGGCTGCCACTCAAAGCATTTTATCAGAAAACCTGAGGTATGATAGACTTAACTCATCTAACTCAATTATAGAATACTTTATTAGACTATTAGAAAATGCTTGACTATTGATCCTACTTAGGGGTGGCAATTGGGCTGGTTGGGTCAAATTTGAGCTGGTTATAATGGGTCAAGACATCAAACAGGTCAAGACCCAATCCAACCCAAATTTGCTTGGGTCAAAACGGGTTGAGTAACGGGTTATAGAGTGGGTCAAGACCCAACCCGACCCAATTTTTACTAAGTTTTACTTATTTTATTTGTTCTTTTTCAAAATTTTAGTACTTAATTAAATTATATTTTTTATGGGTATATAAAACATATCAAATTGAAAAAAAGTGTTTTGAAAATATTTTAACAAGATCTCTCTCGAGTTAATTCGGGTTGCATATTAACCCAATTTTAAATGGGTTGGAATGGGTTGGGCTGAGATGGGTTGAACTAATAATTCGACGCGTTATTAACCCACCCAAACTTCAACAGGTTGGGCGGGTTGGGCTTAATTTTGCCACCCCTAATTCTACTTGTCTGATTATCTAAGGTGCACTATCAAATATATGTAAATGGATGTATTCTAATAGGCGGGAGAGCGAGTCGAGTCATTTTTTATTAACACGGGGGAGGTAGAGGCCCCAAGAGGTGGACACAAGTCCCATGAATTTTTATATTTTTATAAATTGATAATATACCAGACCCCACTTGTGGTATTTCACTGGGTATGTTGTTGTTGTTATAAATTGATGATGTATTACATATAAAAAAATAATTGAAACAAATAAAAGCTGTCTCAATAAAGATCCCCAAACATTAATCACTGAGTCACCACCGCGAGAAGTATTGAAGAAGAATATTATAGAATTGTTGTCTCTATATTATTACATTGAGACCCTATTTATAAATACTATATTAGACTCCTTTTCCAACTAGGATATTATAATACAATCCTTTTTCAAGTAGGAATTCTATATACTAGTCCTATTTTAAGTAAGATTGTAGATATTATTTTTGTTCCTGTTCTTTTCGAACACTCCCCCTCAAGTTGGTGCATACAAGTCATATGTACCTAGCTTGTTACAAATGTAATTAATACGATGACTGATGAAGAACTTGGTTAGATATCTGCAAGTTAATCACTTGACTTCACAAAATTGACAATTAATCTCAATGTGTTTGGTCTTCTCATGAAATACTGAATTTGATGCATAATGCTAGTCAATTTCAATGTGCTTGGTCTTCTAATTAAATATTGAATTTGATGCATAATGTCGATAAAACATAGAGTGGTAAATTCCTGAAGTATAGTGCTGAACTTTCCAAGCCAAGCTTGAGGAGACTGTTTCAGATCATAGAGGGACCTACACAATTGATATATAAGGCCACCAAACTCCCCATGAGAAACAAAATCAGGTAGTTGCTTCATATAGATTTCTTCCCCGAGATCATCACAGAGAAAAACATTCTTTATATTCAACTGATTAAAAGGTCAATGGTGAATGGCGATATGGATCATCTCAAAATTGCTCCAAGAAAGTCACTTTAAAGCTGGTCGGAACTTGCTTATGCGCCGAATTATTAGATTTGATAGTTGAAAGTGGTCAAAGTAAGAGAAATAGAATTATATGGGTAGGGACGGCATGATGGCAGGACCCTACAAAGAAAGAATTATATGGGTTGGGTCGGAATGATGACACGACCCTACTGGAAAATAGAAATTATATAGGTAGGATCATATTGACGGCACGACCCTACTGGAAAAGAGAAATTGTATGGGTAGGGTCGGAATAATGACACGACCCTGCAAAGAAGAATTATATGGGTAAGATCGGAATGATGAAACGACCCTACGCAAATCAGATTTGAGAAAATAGTCACCGCAAAGATGGTACGGTGCTACATAAAGTAAATATGTAAAAGTAGTCACCGGAAGGATGACACGGTGCTACATGATTGAATATGAGAAAGTAGTCACTGAGAAAATGCATGGTGCTACGCATATAAGATACAAGAAAATAGTCACAAAAAAGATACATGGTGACCCAACTTTTGCTAATACAATCATCGGCCAGACGGGCCGCATATATGTGTCATAGCCGCTCGTCGGCAAGAAAAGCTTTTTGATTCTCTACCAGGGCCGTATAAGCTCTGATACCATGTAAGAAGTATTGAAGAAGAATATTATTGAATTGTTGTCTCTATTATTACTTTGCGACCCTATTGATCAATACTATATTAGACTCCTTTTCCAACTAGGATACTATATAATACAATCCTTTTTCAAGTAGGAATTCTATATACTATTCCTGTTCCTATTCTAAGTAGGATTGTAGATATTATTCTTGTTCCTATTTCTATTCTAACAACCACAAACAACATCAATTATACTTCTTACTGCTGACATGAAAATTGTCACGATAAACGATCTGCATTACTCACCGAGTCACTGCAAACAACATTGATTATACTTTATATTATTGGCGGCTTGATATTCCAAGAAAATGCCTTTTTGCTATTTCATTTTATTATTCCAACAAGTTCCTGCACAACATTTTAGCTGTTGAACAAAGCAAACTAATTGATAACGTTCAAACATACGTTTTTTTTTACAGAAAATGGACAATCGTTAGCAATATATTTACCTAACTAAGAGTCGGGGTCGATCCCACAGGGAATAGGTTGAAACAACTCTACTAGTTATCCTACTTCGGTCTTAGGTTCTATTTTCAGAAAACAAATAATGCGGAAAAGTAAAAATGGGGGGTTTTGAACTAAGAGCCTAACTACGAGTGCATATGCGAATAAAATAAACTAAGGCTTAGACAGTTTGATGAATGACTAGGGTTGTGGTTCCCATGGCGCCCAATGCGATAGCCAATTTTGTCTAGTAAACCCGTTCATGATTGTGATCTTACAAGATCAAACAAATTATGTAACATCTAATTCACCTTCCGGTCCTAATTCACCTTCCGGTCCTTCTTAGATGCATTTCATTCATCACCTTCCGGTCTCAGAACGTGTACTCTTTAACCCTTGTTATGGACCCTAGAATACTCTCACTTTCTGGTTTCAAGTACTTAAACTAGGTTAATAATCCCGAATTTCTGTTGTAGAGTTCTTTTCCTAATCACTACATCCCTCCGGGCATATAACGAATACATGCTTACCCTAATGCGTCGACTCATTAGGGAAGAAGTTAAGGTGAAGAACACTACAATGTATACGATAATCAATTCCGATATTTACCCCAAATTTGTCTATCTCATTGAGTTGTCATGGTTCCCACAACCCTAGTTGTGGGTTTAGATTATCGAACTTGCAAGATCTTGAACAAGAATCATGTTAAAATTCATGGTTAAATCACTTACAAGGGAGATAAAATCAGTTGTTGAAGTCACACAAAGAATCCGGAGACGAAAACTTAATTCAAAACTTCAAACGATAATGAAACACACAACTAGAGTTCCATTTTTTCACCTCATTTTCCAACGTGTTTTTTTAGAGAAAATCTGGAAATTTTGATGTGTCTTTCATGTCTCAGCAGCCTCAAAACGTGGGGTGCAAAGTTCTCTCAAACAAATAATTAGAAGTCCTATTTATACTAAATAAAACCTGGCCTAAAACATTAAGGAAAACAAATCCTAGTTGGACTAGGAAAACTAAAATAAACCTGGATGTATGCTTTCTTCTCGGGACCGACCATGGATTGTGGTCAATTTCACGTCCCTTGAACCTGTTTAGTGGTGTCTACTTGGCCTGGAAGACTGTCCACGATCCCAAAATCTTTTCCTCTTCATGACTGGACCTGGAAATTGTCCACGATTCACCATCTTTTCGGGTGTGTACTTGGCCTGGAAGACTGTCCACGATCGCAAAATCTTATCCTCTTCACGACTGGACCTGGAAATTGTCCACGATTCACCATCTTTTCCTCTTCACAAATTGATTTGGAAACTTTAGTTTTCTGGACGGTTGGACACTTTCACGACTCCTTTCACTGCACGTGAACTGCACCACGGACCTTGAAAGGTCTCGTGGTGCTTTTCCTTGTGTTGTTGCCTCTCCTGGTTGCTGGACGATCACCCATACGAACAGTACAACACACCACGGGTCGTGAAAGACCCTGTGGTGGTTGCCTTCACGTTTGGACTGGCCACTGCCTGGACACTTCACGAGCTCCCTCATGCCTCGTGGTGTG
This sequence comes from Solanum rostratum, assembly GCA_029948455.1. Taxonomy (NCBI): domain Eukaryota; kingdom Viridiplantae; phylum Streptophyta; class Magnoliopsida; order Solanales; family Solanaceae; genus Solanum; species Solanum rostratum. Next base: position 28,199,453 of record CM057047.1, read on the forward strand.
CACCACAGACCATGGAGGGCTCGTAGTGTGTCACTTAATGGCAAAACATGGCTGCCTTGGTCCTGGTCCCTTCACGAAGTGCTCTTCATGGATGGTGACTTCTGTCCACAGAACCATGAGTCGTTAATGGTCTCGTGGTGTGCAACATTTTTCCCAGCAACCTTGTTTCACTTTTTAATGTCCAGTGCACTCTGCTTGTGTGCATGATCAGCCTTCCAGTGTGTTGATTTCAGTTCCCTCAACTTTTGATCACACAACTATATAGCTTACACGTGCTTCATCCATTTGGCCTTCACAAGCTCGTCTAATCTTCAATTGCCTTTAATTTCCAGTTTGTTCTCACCCAAATTCAACCCATCGTTCTAGCTCTTAATTTCCAGTACATACTGCTCCCAGGTAGTCCTCAAATCTGCTCACTTGTCATTTTAATGGCTATGACCATATGTGCCTTCAGTTTGCCATAGCCTCACACACTTTGTCCACAACAAGCTACTTTCAAGATCAAGCCAACCTTCAACTCAAATGATCCCAATGTCCATTTTCCTCATGAACACTCCTGGAAACTCCCAGCACTGCCTCACCAACATTTGCACCATCAAATCAGTCCTCTAACGGACCATAATCAGCGAGCAGCTCCTACAAATGGCACCTTCAATTTAACCTCTCCCAAGTTTGCTTAGTTGCCGCCGGGATGGATTAATACTTGTATGTTGTAGCTTTGTTGCTATTTTGCTTTGCTTTCCAGCCATTCACATGCATCAAATGGTTGTATGGTGTGGCCAGATCACCCACCAGCGACTCCTTTTATGCTTAAGCAAATTCCAGCTTCAAATCACCTCAAATCAGTCCAACGCCCAAAGATTCATGAAATTCCCATTTTTCCTACAAAACAAACATGAAATGCGTATTAAACTAACAAATACGCTTAAGAACTCGCAATAATCCTATGTATTAAGCGTCATAAAAGTCGTATTTTCACGAGTCATCACTAATTCAGTTTTGCCTACTTCCCCATGTACTATGTGATGTTCCACCCATTTTCCATAACTGAGCATAAGCAGTATAATCTCAGTTTTCTCTTTCTTCATCTGTACTATTTGAGATCACAATCAGAATGATCTTTTTCCAATTCATAACGAACCATCAAAGCTTGCTGTCTCAGATGAAGTCGCAACATTGCTGTACTTAATTAAAGATATCTTTCTTTAACTTTTATCGCTGATTCTTGATGCAACAAAGTAAATGAATAAAGGGAAGTTTCAATTGGGAGAAAAGATGTTTGGATTTATGGAAAAAATGAATAGGAATAGTGCAAACATTATTATTTCAAAAAAAAAAATTTGTTGCAAAGCTTTGGGGTGTCCCTTTTGCCGATGAGGTTCAAGCATGCATGTGGCATACTCGCGAGATTGGAACGCATACCTTTATAAGACACGCACTTACCGCAATTGCCTCAATTTCTTCTTACTCGCCCCCAAAGAGTTTCTATGTGTTCGATTGATGTCCACCTTTATAGATCTATTACTTCTATTTTTCCCTGCCCTTCGCTAAGTTGACATGGATTCCAAGAGATTGTAGCTCTTTGGGAACAACTTCCTTTGATGTGGTTTGGGGGGGGGGGTGTTTGGATTGGTTTATTAAAAAGTGGCTTATAAGTTAAAAGTCAAAAGCCAAAAGTAAGGAAGGAGTTTACCGCAAGTGCACCACGGTGAATTCAGGTTTTATCTAGTCCGATGGCCCTCAGAAATTATTTGCACCCAGTGCGTTTCGAACTTGAGACCTTGAAAGGGAGCAAATGCTTTTACGCACTTTTTGTTGTTCCCAAACACTTCCTGGGTTTATTGCATCTCTTCCTTGTATAACAACTTCACTCATGGTTTCACAATTAACCACCTAACAATCAAACAACAACAACAACATACCCAGTGGAATCCCACAAGTGGGGTCTAGGGAGGGTAGAGTGTACGCAGACCTTACCACTACATCATAGAGGTAGAGAGGTTGTTTCCTGAGAACCCTCGTCTCAAAAACTCATAAACAAAATAAACTAGATATGGAAAAAGGAAAGGAAAAAAAAGGGGACAAAAAGAGCAACTAATAAGGAAAAGCACATGATAGTATGCAAATACATTAAAATTAACACATCAAGACAAAAAATGACAACACAAGATATACAGACAATGTAAATACGCTAAAAGTAAACAAATATAGGACTAATACGATGTGAAGACATCACTACTCCTACTAATCTAGTATATCTCAAATAAATCATGCCCTAAATTCTGCTCCTAAACAATATAACTATAAATTGTAAGCGGCACAAGCAACAAAAGTACAATGTCCCATAATCTAAACAACAACAATATACCCAGTGGAATCCCATATCCACCTAACTCTACCATCCAATTAGCCTGCTACTCTAATTCGCAACCTCCACTCCTTTCTATCTAAGGTCATGTCCTCGGTGAGATCCAAATTTGCCACATCTTGTCTGATCACCTCCCCCTAATATTTCTTCGGTCTACCTCTACCCCTCCGTGTAACTCCCAAAACCAACCTCTCGCACCTCCTAACAGGAGCATCGGTACTTCGTCCCTGCACATGTCCAAACCATCGCAGTCTCGCTTCCCTCATCTTATCAGCCATCGGGGCCACCTCTAGCTTCTCCTGAATGGTCTTATTCCTAATCTTATCCCTCCTTGTGTGACCACACATCCATCTCAACATCCTCATCTCTGCGACATGCATGTTCTGAACATGTGCATTTTTTATTGGCCAACACTCCATATCTTTGAAACTTTTAGAATATGCATGTATATAGTGGCCCACATTGAAAGGGATTATTATATACTATATAGAATATAAAATGGGGCTCAGTGTAATAATTTATACATGCATCTTAATAATGTTTTGGTGTTTTCATTTGACAATGATAACTTAAAGGGGGTATAATGGTATTATGAGTTGATCATATACCTTTCCTAAGTGAATAAGCATATAAGGCTAGTAGACTCCTCTAGAGCAACAAAATCAAGTGGTTGCTCCATATAAACTTCATCCTCAAGGTCACCATGGAGAACACCATTGTCAATGTCCAACTGATAAAGAGACTAATGGTGAACAATAACCACGGGTAGAACAAGAAGGGGAAAAAATGCTATTTAGTCACGAGAGAGAAATTAGCACTATAATCAAGCTATGTTTCTTGGACTCTTCAAACCGACAACATGATCCTAATCCACCATCAGACTCCAACACCACTAAACTACACTAAGATCTACTAATACAACGAACTATAAACGATAAAGAGTAAACAATCTCACGAAACAATAATCCAACAATACAGAACAGGTAAAACTAAACTATAATTTATAATAATCCTATAAAATACAAAAGAATCACGACGAAAAACAATAATTCTATAAATTCTAGCAACAACCCACAACACCAAGATGCAAAGAGTATGAGAAACAATCAAGATATGTAACAAGCAAGAAAAAAAATATATTTCAAAATAATGTAACAAGCAAGAAGTATGTAACAGGTAACAAATATTGCAAAAAATATGTACTAGACAAGAAATATTAAAGCAAGAAACATTGCAAAGCAAAAATCAAGAAATAGCAAGCAAATGGCAGACCCACAAACAAGAAATAAATGCCAAATAAACAAGAAATTGAATAAGAAGGAAAAGGAGATATTCTGGCCAGAAATGAAATATAAACCAAGCGAAAATGGAGGAAATCACCTGAATAATATTAGTAGCTTGAATATGGTTGGACGTCGCCGGAAACACTAGAAGTTGCCTGAAAAGATTGGAGGATGCCAGAAAATACTGGACGTAGTCGGAAATAGCCCAGCATTACCGAAATCAGTAAAAAAGAGGGAGAAGAATAATCTTGCCGGTGAAGAAAGGTCGTATGAGTTAATGGCTCCAGCGAGTTCTGTTCTCCATTGACAACAGTCGAAAAACTCAGAGCCGTCCGTGAAGGCACTATCTCAACGGTAGTCGGAAAACTCAGAGTCAGAAAATTCAGAGTCGTCTATGGTAATGGCTAGATCCAAAGAAATGGAAATCATTGGCGCCGATCCTCCGATTCCGTTCTCAGTTTTCTCTTCTTCGCGCTTTTTTCTCTTACTGAAAGTTGTTAAGGGCAAGAAGAAAGTTTAGAGAGAGTATAAAAATTTCACCAGAGAATATCGATACGTAATTGATGATCACTACATCCTTGATGAATGAGAGTCTCGGTTTGTTGCATGCTCTAGTGTCGTCTCTCCATTTGAGGCACATTGTCGATTGGGACATCCTTCTCTACCTGCGTTAAAGAAGCTTTGTCCTTGATTCCATGATATTTCTTCATTGGAATTTCTATCTTGTCGATTTGCAAAACATCTTCACAGTCTATGAAGTCCAAGGGTAGCGGGCCAAGTTGGCTTTTGAGTTAGTTCATTCTGATGTTCTGGGACCATGTCCTATCGTTTCCATAACTGGGCATAAATATTGTCACTTTTGTGGATGACTTCTCACGAATGACTTGGATTTATTTCATGAAGAGTCGTTCTGAAGTGTTCACTCACTTTTGTGCCTTCAGTGCTGAAGTTAAGACTCAGCTCAATGCTTCAATACATATTTTAAGGAGTGATAATGCTAGAGAATATATGTTAGAACTATTTCAGACATACATGAGACATCATGGTATTCAATCTTCATGTGTTGATACACCCCAAAATGGAGTTGCTGAGAGGAAGAATAGGCATCGACTTGAGACAGCTCAGGCACTTTTGTTCCAAATGAAGATTCCTAAACTGTTATGTGCGGATGCGGTCTCCACAACTTGTTTTTTGATTAATCGCATGCCTTCTATTGTGCTTGTTGGTAATATGCCTTATAAAGTTCTTTTCTCAAACAAGTTACTATTTCTAGTAGAATCGAAGGTATTTGGAAGCACATGTTATGTTAAAGATATTTGACCATTTGTCATCAAGTTAGATCCCAAGGCATTGAAGTGTGCTTTTCTGGGCTATTCACGTCTTCAAAAAAGGTATCAGTGTTATTCCACTGAACTTGGAAAATATCTTGTGTCAAATGATGTGTTATTTTCATAGACTACACTATTCTTTTATGCACCTCCTATTCTACAAGCCAAGGAGAGGAAGATGAGTGGTTAGTCTATCAAGTCACTCATGTTTTGACAGAACAATCCAATTTTGTTTCTCCAACTCTCAGTTCTTCCATTGATCATCACTTGACCGTGGTACCTTCAGTCCCTACCTCATCTGCACTAGCAAGACCACCAATCGTTCAAGTTTACTCTAGGAGGCGAGAGACCAATGAGTCTTCTCTTACACCAATTTTGTCATCATTTGATCCTCCTCTGTCTGATCCTCCAAGAAATCTTGATCTTCCTATGGCTCTTCGCAAAGGTACATGAACCTGCAATCCACATATTCCATTGCTAATTTTGTTTGGTATGATCCCTTATCCTCTACGTCTAGATCTTTAAGTACTTCTCTAGACTCTGAATCTATACCCAAAACAGTGAAAGAGGCTTTGAATCATCCTGGATGGTCTAATGCAGTGCTTGACATAATACATGTCTTAAAGGAGAGCCGCATGTGGGATTTGGTGGATTTACCCAAGGGAAAGAAACTAGTGGGATGTAAGTGGGTCTTCACAATTAAAGTTAACCCAGATGGTTCTGTAGCAAGACTTAAAGCTAGGCTTGTGGCTAAAGGGTATGCTCGGACATATGGGGTAGATTATTCTTAGACATTCTCCCCTGTTGCCAAACTTACTTCTGTTCCCTCGTTCATTTCTTTAGCTGCTTCTGAGAATTGGCCTTTGCATCAGTTGGATATCAAGAATGCAGTTATACATGATGATCTTCAAGAGGAAGTGTATATAGAGCAATCACCTGGTTTTGTTGCATAGGGGGAATATGAGAAAGTTTGTTATTTAAAGAAGTCTTTGTATGACTTGAAGCAAAGTCCTCGGGCTTGGTTTGGCAAGTTCAATGAGGTAGTTCAGGATTTTGGGTTTAAAATGAGCAAATGTGATCACTCCGTCTTCAACCGACAATTGACAACGGGTAATCTTCTTCTTGTCGTATATGTAGATGACATTGTCATCACAAGAAGTGATTATGTGGGATCTCTTCTCTCAAGTCTTTCCTGCATACTAGGTTTCAAACAAAGGATTTAGGCCAGTTGAAATATTTTTTGGGAGTAGAAGTAACCAGAAGCAAAAAGAGAATTTTCTCTTTTAGAGAAAGTATATTCTTGACCTACTTGCAAACACGGGAAAATTGGCAGCCAAACCTTGCAATACTCCAATGGTTCCCAATGTGAATCTTATGAAAGATGATGGTGATCCTTTTGATGATCCAGAGAAATACAGAAGGTTAGTTGGAAAGTTAAACTATCTTACTGTGACTCGTTTGGATATTGCTTTTGCGGTAAGTGTTGTTAGCCAATTTATTTCTGTGCCTACGATCAAACATTGGGAAGCTTGGAACAAATTCGATGTTACTTAAAAGGAGCTCCTGGACTTGGCATATTGTACAACCACCATAGTCATACTAGTATTGAGTGTTTTGCTGATGCTGACTATGCTGGATCCAAGATTGATAGAAGATCGACAACAGGCTATTGTGTCTTTGTTGGAGGGAACCTAGTTTATGAAGGAGTAAGAAGCAATGTGTTGTATCTCGATCCAGTGCAGAATTTGAGTACAGAATTATGTCACAGTCTATGTGTGAGATTATGTGGATACATCATCTTTTAATAGAAAATTGGTCTAGAGCACCATCCACTGGCAAAACTTTGGTGTGATAATCAAGCTGCTCTTTATATTGCCTCAAATCATGTGTATCATGAAATAACTAAACATATTGAGGTTGATAGTCATTTTATTCATGAGAAGCTTGAGGAAAAGCTGATCACAGGCTATGTGAAGACAGGAGAGCAACTAGCTGAGTTGTTCACAGTGTTAACTGGAACTCGAGTTGAGTATCTTTGTAACAAGCTGGGCATGATCAATGTCTATTCTCCAGCTTGAGGGTGAGTGTTACAGGATCATTATAGATATGTATATGATTGTGTATATGATAGCATAGCTGATCTATAGGGATTTATAGCTGATTTGTAGGGATTTGACTATCTAGTTACCATAGTTAGCTTTAGTTTCATTATGTATTTATACCATTCTATTCTTTGAGTAATAAGATAAGTTATTCAAGCTATTTTTTCCTACCTAATCAGTTACACATCTAAGCAAAGCCCCATGTGTCAAACGAAGAGAGTCAAGACAAGCTCAAGTCATGCAGAATAAAAGGTCTGCTGGTGGGTTGGAGAAGAATCACTAGGAGAAAGGCTGGGGCCTTAATTAAGTACTAAAGTTGCTGAAGTGACTAACTTTGTGGACTTCCCATGAAGGAATCATAATATATTATATTTATGTATGTATGTGCTTGTGTATATGTATAGATATACATGTGTATACAAGTGCATGTCCCGGAGAGAGATTTAAACTAGGCTTGAGTGATGCTTACTCCTATCCATATCGGAATATAATGGTATAGGGATCCATATGTTATTTATTTGGAACACTTGAAGATAACAGGATATAGACTATGGAAAAAATTTAAATCTCTATTTTAGGTTGTAGACTAGGATAGAGAACTTCTTTGGATAATTCTCATTTTGTGAATCCTAGTAGTGTTGTCAAATTCTTGCTTGAGTTTTGAGTTGAGGCTTAAGCTGGCCAGGCACTTCCCAGGCCAGGTGCATGTCTTGACAAAAAAATGAAGCACCATCTGTTACTTAGATTTGGTCAATTTATGAGACTTGTGAGCTCTATCATGAATCTAGTCTAATCCGCCTATGGGTTGTTCAGACAAGGGTTCCCAGGAAACAGCCTCTTTACTTTCACGAGGTAGTGGTAAGGTCTGCGTACATTCTGCCCTCCCCAGACCCCACTTGTGGGATTCAACTGGGTATGTTGTTGTTGTTGTTGTTGTTGTTGTTGTGAGCTCTATCATGAAAAGGACGATATATTAATTAATAAATGTAACTCACTTTAATATATCTTCAAATCAAAGCTTCAAGCTTAAGTTCAAGGAAAGAAGAAGGCCCAATCCAGATTCCATTACAAGTACTCAAATTTAAAGAACTTATATAGAAGATGTTGATTCTGGGAAGTCATAGGAAGAGGAGTTTTGGGCTATAATTCTAGAGATGCTCATAAAAGCAATCAAGCTATTTAGGAGAAGGGAGCGACTATGGATGTTAGTGTTTAGGAATAGGCATCAGGATAAAGTATAAGAAATCTAGTCACTTAGTTTACAAGAAAAAGAAATGATCTAGTCACTGAATTAAACTAGAAACCTAAACTGCATCTTTTGTAGTTGAATCGTGATTTTGAGTCTCCAAACTTGATTGATAGTCTTGCTATGCACACTTAACTTTAGTTGTTTTCAATTTCTCTGTTCATAATTGTTGTTTGTGTTGTATATTTATTGCTGAATAAAAATATAATAGGCAAATAGCTAAATTTAGCTAGATATGTATGTAGAGTGTTCACTTCACTTTGATGTTTTTCTTAAGTTCCATTTTATAAAGATGTTTGCACCTTTAGACCTTTTTAGGATTGGCTGGTAGATATACTTTTCCTCCCAAGTCCTTCCTCTGACCCATCAGCCCCCAAATTTAAGGGAAAACTAAACTTATACCCCTTTGAAGCAAACTATTTACATCCATATATCCCTTTACAATTTATGCCCCCTCTATTAAAATCCGCGTGCTGATGTCATGCTGATGTCAACGCCCACCTTGTATAATATACCATTAAGGTATACATATACTGAAAGGGTATCACAGAGGATTAAGCTCAGTCCTGTATGATACCAATATGGTATCAATATACCAACAGAGCATCACAAAAAATATATTTTCTACTAATTTAGAATTTAATAAATAAGTTTGTGTTTCTCTTAATTATTTTATTTATTAAAAAAGGAGCTAAAAATTATATAATACTGATAGGGTATCAATATAACGACGGACTATCACAAGAATATATTTTCTACTAATTTAGAGTTTAATAAATAATTTTGTGACTTTAGTAACTCTCTCTTAATCTTTCTATTTCTTAAAAAAAGAGCTCAAAACTATATGATGCCGATAGGGTATCAATGTACCATTGGAATATCATAGATAATTAAGCTCCAGTCCTATATCATATCGATATAATATTAATATACCGACGGAGTATCACAACAAATATATTTTCTACTTATTTAGAGTTTAATAATTTTTTTATTATATGAGGAGCTGAGTGATAAAGGCGGGGACAAGAGATTGTATAGGCTCGCTAAAGAGAGAGAAAGGAAAGCTCGCGACTTGGACCAGGTGAAGTGTATCAAGGATGAGGAGGGTGAGGTGTTGGTGGATGACACTTCCATTAAACTAAGGTGACAAACATACTTTCATAAACTCTTCAATGAAAAAGGAGATAGAAATATTGAGTTAGAGTTGGCACACTCCAAAAGTCATTGTGATTTTGGGTATTGCAGGCGGTTCAAAGTTGAGGAGGTTAAAAGGGCTATTAGTAGGATGAAGAGAGGGAGCGCGGTCGGACCCGATGAGATTCGATAGATTTTCGGAAGAACATGGTCCAGGATGGCATGGAGTGGTTGACTAGACTGTTCTATGCTATTATGAAGACTGCCAAGATGCCTGATGAATGGAGGAGGAGTACAATGGTTCCATTGTACAAGAACAAAGGGGATATTCAAAACTGTAACAATTAAAGGGGTATCAAGTTGTTAAGTCGCACTATGAAGGTCTGGGAGAGAATGGTAGAGATGAGGGTGAGAAAAGTATTGTCTTTTCAGAGAATTAGTTTATATTCATGCCGGGGCGGTTAATTACTGAAGCAATTCATCTTATTCGAAGAGTAGTGGAGAAATATAGGGAAAGAAAGAAGGACCTTCATATGGTGTTCATTGATCTCAAGAAGGCCTATGACAAAGTTCTAAGGGATGTCCTATGGAGGTGTCTAGAGGTGAAAGGTGTCCCAATGGCATATATCAGAGGGATTAAGGACATGTTCGATGGAGCCAAAACTCGGGTAAGAATGGTGGGAGGAGACTCAGAGTATTTTCTTGTTGAGATGGGACTCCACCAAGGATTTGTGTTGAGCCCTTTCTTGTTTGCCTTAGTGATGGATGAGCTAACGCGATCTATTCAGGAGGAGGTTCCATGGTGTATACTATTTGCAGATGACATAGTACTGATTGATGAGACTCGGACTAAGGTTAATGATAGTTTGGAGGCTTGGAGACACACTTTGGAGTCCAAAGGATTCAAATTGAGCGGGCCCAAAACATAATTCTTGGAGTGCAAATTCAATGTTGTGAGGGATAAAGCATACATTGATGTGAACCTTGCCACTCAACCTATCCCCAAGAGGGAAAACTTTAAGTATCTAGGGTCCATCATCCAGAGTAGTGGCGATATCAACGATGATGTCACACTTCGTATTGGCATAGCATGGACTAAATGGAGGCTTGCCTCTTGTCGATACCACCTAAACTCAAAGGTAAGTTTTACAGAGTGGTGGTTAGACCATCTTTACTGTATGGGGTGGAGTGTTGGCCAATAAAAAATGCACATGTTCAGAAGATGCATGTCGCAGAGATGAAGATGTTGAGAAGGATGTGTGGTCACACAAAGAGGGATAAGATTAGGAATGAGACCATTCGGGAGAAGCTAGAGGTGGCCCTGGTGGTCGATAAGATGAGGAAAGCGAGACTGTGATGGTTTGGACATGTGCGGAGACGGAGTAGCAATCCTCCTGTTAGGAGGTGCGAGAGGTTGGTTTTGGGAGTTACACAGAGGGGTAGAGGTAGACCGAAGAAGTATTGAGGGAAGGTGGTCTGACAAGATATGGCAAAACTGGAACTCACCGGGGACATGACCTTAGATAGCAAGGAGTGCAGGTCGCGAATTAGAGTAGCAGGCTAATTGGTTGGTAGGGTTAGGTGGATGTCTGGTCTTGAAGTATTATAAGGATTTTTTGTCGTATCTGTGTTACATATTGACATGTGTGCTTGTCGTTAATAGTCGCTCTTTCTGTTCTCTTTCCTTTCCTTTTTGTCATATCTAGCTTATTCTACTTATGGGATTTTGAGACGAGGGTTACCACGAAACCACCTCTCTATTTCTATGAGGTAGTGGTAAGGTCTGAGTACATACTACCCTCCCCAGACTCCACTTGTGGGATTCCACTGCTATGTTGTTGTTTTCTTGTTTATTTCTTAAAAAAATATAATCCTATATGATACCAATAGGGTATCAATATACCACCAGAGTATCACAAAACATTGAACTCATTCTATATGATACTAGAGTGGTATATATACACCGCCGGAGTATCACACAGGATTATTTCATATATTTATGTTGACATCATGCTAATGTCGTGCCAACGTTAGCATGATGTCATGGGCAAAAAAAAAGAAAGTGGGGTAAGAAGGGTAAATAATTTGGGCCATGGGTCCATTAACAGCTTGTTTGGATGGTGGTTTGCCATGGTTTCATAATGTATGGTATTGTATAGTGTGGTATGGTATCGTATAGTACCGTACCATACAATGTATGGATGGACTGTACGGGTGGCTATTGTTTAATTATAATTTGTTGTTTGATTTGATTGTTTGGTACTGTATCATAACTTATAAATTTACAAAAATATCCTTAATTATTATAAATATTAAATTTATCAATAGTTTTTTTAATAACTCTTAAAAAAAAAAGATACATAGAATCGAGTAGGGAAACATACAAGCTAATATATCTTCATTCTATATAAACAACATAAGAAAATAAAAAAAAAGTATAGAACTTTGAAATAAAGGAACCTCAAAAAATACACTAAAATGTGAAAGAAAAGACGGGAGGTGGAAAAGAAGTTTCAGAAAGTTGACGTGGAGGGAAATAAGTAATAAAAAAAATAATACATATATTAGGGTAAAGTTTAGGAAAGAATAAAGGATAAATTAGAATTATTTAAATTTAAATAAGGGTATAATTGGAAAAAAATAAGAGAACCATGGGATACCACCAAATTGGTGGTTTCAAAAAATGGGGGTTTTCATGGTTACATAACCATGAAACAAAAACCATACCATACCATATAATTAATGAAACAATCAAAAACAAACGTCGTTCTCTTAATAACCATACGATACCATACTACGGAAAACCACCATCCAAACAAGCTATAAGGGTAAATAGTTTGGGTTGAGTCTATTAAGATTAAATAATTTCATATTAGTCTATTTTGTGTAGTTTTTCCAATTAAAAAAAAATGGGAGAAAGAAGAGGTTGGGGCAAATGCCTGACTGAAATGGTGCAAGTATGGTGAGGAATTATCCTAATCATAAAAAAACTGAGTGTGCTACATTGTCGTGGCTTCTAAATGATTTTTCTAAGTGCAGGAATGTTCATTTTGCCAAGTGGACTTCATCTTCTCTTTGCTTGATAGTCATTCCTTGCTCATTTTCACTTGGAGCAGAGTTAAATATGGTTATCACATCTTGTCTTTGGACTATATGGATACTGAACCAATGAGAGGAAATACTGAGCTATATTTGCTGTTGCAAGATGTCCATACTCATAGTATGATCTACCCTTAATGTTACAATTTTTACTGCTAGGTAAAGAGTTGAAGGGGGAAAGCTGGAAATACTGAATTAGTGACTCTCAATGATTTAGAGTATTTATGAGGTTGCCAAAAGTGTTAAATCAGCTGTTACAGTCTAGTGTCCGATTAAAGTTCCAATTTCATTTTTGTTGTGTTCCTTTAAGATTCAAAGGTTTTACAGAAATTCAAACTTGGATTTATGGGTTCAGGTGCTGCTGGGAAGAGCATCTGAAGATGTTAAAGTTGACATCGACTTGGGCAGAGAAGGTCGCGATAATAAAATTTCTAGGCGACAGGTACGTTCTGCTTGGACTCCAGTTGTATTAGTTAATCAATGGTCCCTTCTACTTATTTGATTGATCCCATATTTTTGTGTTAGTTTCATTTGTTTTTTTTTCTCTAGCAGATAAAGAAATAGTTGGTTAAACAATTGACCATGATTGTGGTTATGTGATTAATATAATATATCATATAATATCATGTTGATGCATTTAGAGTGGTAATCACAAACCCTTATAATTCATACTCGTAAATAAATGAAGAAGACAGGGGTTCTTGGGGCTCCTTGGGTGGAAGGAACCCTATGGATGTAACCCACATACCTTAGATGAAGACCTATAGAAAAACTCGGACTTTGAAGGGGAAAGATTGAAACCCTAGCTTGCCTTTAATGGGGAACCTTGAGAGAACTTGGGGGGCTTGGAACTTAATGTTTTAGGAGGACTGAAATGGTAGGGTTTTGGGTAGTTTAAGACTGGTATGAGTAGTTTAGAGATCATAACGGCGTAGTATTGAACTTAGGATACAGGGAAAAGTCGAATTTTCCCTTAATTAAAACATGTCGGGCCCCATCTACGGGTCCTAGATCAGTCTACGGCTTGTAGATTAGAGGTTTCGTCTTGTGAGGCCCTGAGCCCCTGAAATCCATCTCTGAACCCCACTCCACGAATGACCTTCTACCGCCCGTCGTTACATCTACGGGTCATAAAGACCTCTTGTGGAACCTCCCCATACTTTAGAAATTTTTTCAACTTGGAACCCAAACTGCGGAACCCTGATCAGGACTCATCAAATGGACTACGGTCCGTAAACCCTTTAGTCTGGTGACACTTTTTCTAACTTCGGAAACTTGAACTGATCCCTTATCTATGAGCCAAGGTCTACGACTCAGTAGGCCCTCTTACGGATCGTAAAACCCCTCCGTACATCCAACGCTCAAACTTCAAAATTTCCTGAAGTCCTTGACCTTTCTACGAGGCCTGTCTACTTGTGATCCTAACTACGAGCCAAAGATGGGTTCGTACTACTTGCACCAGATCCAAGTCTTGCACTTTTTTCTGGATTCCAACCCTTTTAACATGCGGGGCCTTACATTTATCTTACTCTTACCTAGGTGGTCACAGATCTTTATCTTACTCTTACCTAGGAAGATTACTCTTTTCATTGCACAAATGTGCAAGTGATTCCTCTGGTCTGGTAATGCTGAAACAAAAAGCCCTCGTTGCGTGGAGCAGACTATGTCCAACCCACTTCTGCTGGAGGCCTCAATCTCATTGACATTGTGCTATGTAATAGAGCTGCTATATGCAAAATCGTATGGAATGTGCATGAAGAAGGATAAATAATGGGTTAAATGGATCCCTTTATGGGAAGGGCAGGGATGTATGGTAACTTGAACTCAAGCAAGCATCATGGATTGTCCAGAAAATATTCGAGGCCAAGAAACATTTTGAAGAGGCAGGGTATTCATGGGAGGAGTTCTGATCTCTTACACTATATACAAGAAGCTGCAGGCCAGTCTGAGAAAGTAAGCCGGAGGAGTGTCATATGCAGAAGCCAAGGATCTCCCAAATGGATATTCTGTTGAGATTAGTTCTACTAAGCACAAGACACGTGACAAATTAGCATTTTGGAGGATGGGTGGTAACCAGTAATGTCAACTATACATACCAGGGAGCTGGAAATTGTTCACCATTTGTTTTTCTGTTGATCTCATTCAGCTAGCATGTGGTCCAAACTCTTACAATGGCTTGCCATCAGCAGAGGGAGCATGGATTGGAGTGAGGAACTAATATGGGCAGAGACACAGTGCAAAGGCAGAAGCAGCAAGGCTAAAGTGTATAAGATTCTCTTGGCTGAAGCTTTATACTACATATGAAAAGAAAGGAATCTGAGGGTGTTTCGAGAAAAAAGAAAGGCAGCTGAAGGTGTTGTTAAGCAGATTATGCAGGAGGTTTACTTCAGGGCCAATTTGAGACATAGTAATAGGTCATTCTTCCACAATCTCAATTAATATCCTTGAGTAGTGACTGCAGGCAATATTGTCGTTTAGGTGATTTGGTTATTATAATGATTAGGTGATTTCCAGGGCTGTTGTATGTCCAACCCTGCAGTTTTCTTCTAGTTTCGAGCTTTAAATTTTCCACTTGGTAAACAACAATAACAACAATAACAATAACATACCCAGTGAGATCCCACAAATGCGGTCTGAGAAGGGTAAAATGTACGCGAATCTTACCACTTGGTAACAAATGACCATTTTTTATTACCAAACCCACTTGGTAACAAACGACCATTCTTTTAGTACCAAAAAATATTGCTTGGGGAAAAGGTGCTTACAACTTTCCTAAGGTGACCATGAAACAAAATAATGAATTATCTTATTAATTTAACAGTTATTGTTTTCCCTAACTTGTTTTGAAAATGAAATTACAAATAATGGAATATTACAAAAGAGATTTACTTAATCCATGTCACCATACAAATAAATAATTAAATTTTGTATTATCTAAAAAGGTCAATAATGAATACGTGGAAATAAAACTTGAAAATTTAAGTTACCAACTTCAAATTTTTTTTTTTTGAAAAGTTAGATAAAAATTTGAGAACTTGGAAAGGAGATTTACGTCATAGTTCATCCTAATAGAGCTGTCAATATGAGGTAGGCTCATTGGGCCGAACTAGTTCAACCCGTGATTTGATAGGGATGTACCATTATTTGTTTGGAGCCCATTTAAGGATGAGATTTTTTAGCTTGGCCCAAGTAAGCCCTTGGCCCCTGAGACTTGAACCTGATGGGCTAAGTTGGTACGTGGGTCAAATAAAAATTAATTAAAAAATAAAATAAAATAGAGTACAAAAAGTTACAACAGAAGTTCAAACTCAGGGTGTGTTTGGCATGAAGGAAAACATGTTTTACAAAATGTTTTCCAAGTTTCCTATGTTTGGAAAATATTTTCTCTGGGTAAAAGAACTCCTTAAAAATGAGAAAAGTGGCTTCCCTTACTAGGTAAACAAGTTGCGCACGTGATATTCCAAATTTATTGTCTTCTCCCCACCCACCAAACCCTTCCAACCCTCACCCCTTGACTATCCCACCCCCTACCACCCCCAACCCCCACTCCCTACCCCTATCCATCTCCATAACATTTTGCTAGATAGCATATAAATGCTACTAGGATGATATTTTCTTACTAACTTACTAAACAGTAGAAAATTAAGCAAGCGACCCTCTTACTTTTAAAATCATTATCTGTGGAAAACATTTCATTCCTACCAAGCACACCCTCAAAGTCTACTTAAACCCTCATATATTGATATTACAAAGTTTAAAAAATCCAAGTATTAAAATTTAAATACAAAATTATGTCTATAAAATATTTAAATACAAAAATAAAAAAATCCTAAATTCTCGAATTGTGTCATGTCAAAAGTTATTCAATTTTGTAGAAGGTTTATGTCTAACAAGATCATTTTCTTGTACGGTTGTACTTACGATAGAATTACATTGATTTTAGATTGAAATCTTACAACAAAATCTTTACTTGAAACCAAACTTAATAAGCATTATAAGAATTATTTCGTTTGTGAATGCGAGACTTGGTTAGCGAGTAGTAACATCATGTACTTTTAAGAGCCTTGACTTAATGACGACACGGAAGATCATAAGCAAGGTGAAGCACTCAATAGTTTTGCACTTCGCTTCAGGGCTTAAGTGTGCTTTAAGGGTCCTTTGATAACACTGCTTGTAAGTCCCCCAAATATCAACAAATTCTAATTTTTGTCCTTGGTAAGTTTTTGTTGTGCATTCAGCAGTCAGTTAATTGATTATTGCACTTCTGATTTCTCCATATATGAATCTTCAGAAATTTTAATGAAATTAAGTGTTAAAATCAATTCATTATCAATATTTATGCTAAATTTCATTGTTACTCCATATTTGAGGGTAATGTAGTTCTAGTAGTAGTGTAAATGCTGCATATTCCTTTGTAGAACGACTGCACATTTTAGTTAATTGGATGTTAAATATGCTTAGTCAAATATTACAAGGACTAAAATCAGAATTTACCAATAACTGTCGGACTGAAATGCAATTATCTGTATTTTTAGATCTTAGAAACAATTTTACATCCTTGTACGTCTGGACATGTGATGTACAGTTATAAGTTGAGGGACTGACACATTTGTGTGAATTGCTTGATTAGGCAACTATAAAGATGGACATGCATGGACTATTCCATTTGCGGAATGTTGGAAAATATCCAATTCATGTGAATGGTAAAGAAGTACTTCCGAAACAGAGTCTAACCCTTACTTCTGGTTCCTTCATTGAGGTATGCTTCTTATTTGACACAAGATTGACTAGTCAATCATCCTGGTTAAGGTCTACAAATTTTGGCTTGGTACTTCTAAAACTGCTGCTTCCTTTCCCCCTTCGGAGCCCTGAGATCTTGATGACAACTGAAAGTTCTAAATTATCTACTTCTTGCATCAATTTTCCAAGCAAATTGCGTGTTCTTTTCATCATTGAGTTACCTATCTTATTAGCTTGTTCTTTTAGCTACCACATGACTTAGTTGCTATTTTATCATTTTATGAGATCCATCCCCAGTTTGGGGCTAGAAGATTATGACTCAGTTACCTAAACTCAAGTCTAGGTAATTATTAGACCTACTAATCATTCTTTTTTGATAAAGTATATCAAGCCTAGGTAATGATCTGGTGGTTATTATTGAAACCGGGATGATTGCGTTAGAACCACTATCTCACTCTTATCATGTTCTTGTTTCAAAGAACTAGGGGTCAGGCCTCTATAATATTGAATTTATGGGTAGACATTTGGAGTTATTTTAGCTTTTGATATTTCAAGTGAAAGTTACTTCATCTGAAAGAGAATTTTACAATCGATGAATGTTTTATGTTGAATTTGTTGGCGTTTATGTTGCTCGGACTCTCCACAAAGTTTGATGAGTGTGTGTCGCATCCTCAAAAGTAGTACATTTTTAAAGGATCCGACATGACTGCGGCAGCTGTTTTGGAGAGTCTGCGCTACACAGATTGGTGTAGTTGAGGTTAAAATCATAGTTCTGCTTTTGAACAATCTGCTAAATCACCTGTCTTTTTTAGTCATAGGCAAGTAACTTGCAAGTTAACTTTGATAATTCTATTCAGTATAAAAGTAGTGGGTTGAGTTCACATCATAGTAGATTAATTATTAGCGTGAGTGGCAGACAAGAAGTATGAAAATTTAGCTTATCAGAATCTAATGTGTATAACCAACAACAACAACATACCCAGCGGAATCCCACAAGTGGAGTTTGAAGAGGGTAAAATGTACACGAACCATCGCAGTCTCGTTTTTCTCATCTTGTCAGTCCTAGGGGCCACCTCTAACTTCTCTCGAATGGTGTCATTCCTAATCTTATCACTCCTCGTATGTCCACACATCCATCTTAACATCCTCATCTCCACGACCAACATTTTCTAAAAATGTGAGTTTTTTATTGGCCAACACTCCACCCCATATAGTAAAGACAGTCTAACAATCATTCTGTGAAACTTACCGTTAAGTTTAAGTGGTATCTTCTTATCACACGATACTCCAGAGGTAAGCCTCTATTACTTTCATGCTGCCCCAATACGATGTGTGACATTATCGTCGATATCGCCACTACTCTAGATGAACAATCCAAGATATTTAAAATTCTCTCTTGGGAATAGATTGAGTGACAAGCCTCACTTCAATATCTACTTCATCCCTCACAACACTGAATTTGCACTCCATGTATTCTGTTTTGGTCCCGCTCAATTTGAACCCTTTGGATTCCAAAGTATGTCTCTAAACCTCCAATCTATCATTAACTTTAGCCTGAGTTTCATCAATCAGTACTATGTCATCGACAAATAACATACACCATGGAACCTCATCCTGAATAAATTTCATCCATTACTAAGGCAAAAAGAAAAGGACTCCACACAGAATCTTGATGAAGTCCCATCTCAACACTCTGAGTCTCCTTCCACCTTTATCACCTTAATGTACATCACTGAACGCTTTTCGCCTCTAGACACCTCCCTAGGAAATCCCTTGGAACTTTGTCATAGGCCTTCTCGAGATCAATGAACACCCTATGAAGGTCCTTCTTTCTTTCCCTATATTTCTCCACTAATTTCCAAACAAGATGAATTGCTTTAGTAGTCGACCATTCCGACATGAATCCGAACTGATTCTTCGAAATAGATACTCTTTTTCTTACCCTCATCTCCACCACTCTCGCCTAGGCCTTCATAATGTGGCTTAACAACTTGATACTCCTGTAATTGTTACAATTTTGAATATCACCCTTGTTCTTGTACAATAGAACCATTGTACTCCTCCATTTATCGGGCATCTTAGCAGTTTTCATTATAGCATTGAATAGCCTAGTGAACCACTCTGTACCATCCTTGACCATGTTCTTCCAAAAATCCACAAGAATCTCATTGGGTCCGATCGCCTTCCCTCATCCTACTATTAGCACATCTAGCCTCCTCAGCTCTGAAACGCCTGCAATAACCAAAATATCGATGACTATTAGAGTGTGCCAACTCACCCAACTCAATATCTCTATCCCTTTTCTCGTTTAAGAGTTTATGAAAGTAAGCTTCCACCTTAGCTTAATAGAAATCTCATCCACCAACACCTCACCCTCCTCATCCTTGATGTACTTCACTTAATATAAGGGATTCCCTTATATTAAACTACAAATCTTTTAAGTTTTTCTATTCTTTTTCTTCTTGAAACACCCAATTTAATACAACTTTTATATTTCATATTATATTATATTAAGGTAAAAGCAGACACATTTTTATATTGAAGGATTGTGACTTTTTTGAAGGGTTGTTACTATTTAAAACAATTGTGACTTTTTTTATGAGTTATGACCTTTCTGAAAGGTTGTGGCGTTTTGATAAGGCATAATGATCACATGTTTATGCTACTCTTTGCAGTTATAGAGCGTTGTCTCACATTTTTAAACTATAATTTCTTGGTTTTCTATTCTTCTTCTTCTTAAAATACTTAAGTTAATACATCTTTTATATTTCATATTATATTTTATTTATTTATATCTCTGTGTATGTGTGTGCATATATATAAAAAAGCAAATATCGATTTACATTGAAAGGTTGCGACTCTTTTTAAAGAGTTGTGACATTTTTTAATAAGTTGTGGCCTTTTCGAAAGGTTGTGGCTTTTCATACTATGCACAATAAGCAATTGTTCATACTATCTTTGTTGACTATAAATTAAAGGGTTTCTTTACATTTTTAAACTACAAATTTTCTATTTTTTAAAATTTATTCTCCTCGTAAAAAAACTTAAGTGTGATTATACCTCTTTAAACTTGAATGCTAAATAATTATAACACTCAACCAAAAACACCCAATTTAGTATATCTTCTATATTTTAAATCTATATTTGTTTAGTTATATTTATATTATATTAAAATTAGGAACTCCAACAATGACTAAAAATGAATTAAAGGAGAAGAATGTGAAAGTATATTTAGATGTAATTAAGAGATTTTAGGAGTGACTTTTCAATTTTTGAGCATCACAATTAATTTAAAAAGGAAAGAAAAGTTAAAAAAAAAAAGAGAAAAAGGATAAACATAATTGGAGGCCATAGAAAGGTGTCATATCACCTTTTAGCTATATCTAAGCATTATATTATAAATAGGTATAGATATTTTCAGATATTGATTTCACAACTTTAAGTATGCATACAATTAGTAATCATAATAAAGCTTACATCGACTATTCATAGGAACTTATATGTTATTATTCCATTTATAATCGTTAAACTTAAATTCTACATAGTTTGACATTCATGTGCAATAGATAGAGAGTGAGCATGATATATCTCTGGTTTATACAAAATGAATTTGTGGAATTCCAAGTTCATATATTTGGCTTGTACATTATTTGTTAACTTAAAAAGAGTGCAAAATATTCTTTATAACAAGATAATATTTTGAGTGAATAAGTAGATGCATATTGAGAGAAATGCAAAGGAGTTGCTTTGTTATTGTGATTATAAGAAGTGATGGTATTGTGTACTATACTGGAGAAGAAGAAGAATATATGACTCAACAAGGCCTGTGATGATTCAGGATAAAAACATGTTGTTTGGCAAGACTAGAGAGGAATAGCCTACCTTCCACCTCCAACCACCACATGGGGAAAAAGTTGACTTTTGTGCTTATTAACTAGAAGCTCTCCTGACATTATGATTTTTTGTATTTTTATAATGTTTTAACCTGAGTGAGGAAATTGCAGGTAAGGGAACTTACATTCACATTTGAGATTGATCAAAGTCAAGTAAAACGATATGTGGACATCCTCAAGGAAACCCAAAGTCAGGATATGACCACTTCTTAAGGAAGTGCTATTGCACTTTCTGGATGCTTTGTAATATGTGTATTCTCCCTATTATCTCTCATTTTATCTTTTCACTCCACTTTTATATGCAATTTTGAAGAGATCCCAGTTTTCGTTATTTTAGGTTTAAATACGTGACGAGAATTTCGAATATTGGGCATAAGCTTTATGGGTTTTTAATTTTAATATTTTATAAATCAACTTAATAGAAATAAATATTTTATAAGGTAATTGATTCGTCTTAAAATGTGATTTGAATGAACAAATAACTATAACTATATAAAATTGCGTCATCCAAACTTTGCAAACTAACTTGAAAGAGCGAAAAAACTCAAAAAAGAAAGAAAAGTGAAGGAAACACTATAGCCAACAAGTATTGAGCTAGAAACAAGTGATGGGGGATGATGTTATATTTTTGCTTTCTAGTTTCTAAATTGATTACCGCTTCTTTAATTTAGCTGATTCCCAATAGAGTTGAAAAATGTTTTTGAAGTCTTGAAACTTATTTTATAAATAAGTAGTCGTGTAAGTTGAAAATGAACAAGTGATATGCTTGGTAAAAGAGTGTTGATAAACTTGTTCTTTGTTGTTAAAATTATTAAAACATTCTTGATTTTTTTTAATAAAAAAATATAGATTCAAAGATTTCTTTGTAAAGGTAAAGTGGAAGTTCACGGTTTTATTTTGAGAAATAAAAGAAGTAGAATAATAAAATCTCGATCAAATTAAAATTAATTTCTACTTGAAAAATATAAGTTGTACGTGACTAACTCATGTCTTATAAACATTTGACTTACAAGCACTTTAGATAATTTCCAAACACGTAAATAATGACAAAATGCTTGCATGCAATTTGATCGGCTTATAAACCTAATCAAATGCTCTTAATTATTTTTTTACTCGGTAGAAGACAGAAAGAATACAATTGAAAGAGAAGAATAAAAAATATCAATTTTTAAGTTCTTCAACTTTTTCGAATTAAGAACGAGCTGACTTTTATGTTTTCTTTGTAGTGAATTTAGTTGTTTAACAATTCTAATGGAAAAATTATCTGAATGAGTATTTTTAAAAAACTAGTTTAATGTACGTATTTTGCACGTGTGTATCACATAAATAAATAAACTTTTATGCGTATAATTTATATTATTGAGCACATAGTTATAAATATGTCAAGATCTAAGTGTAGGATCTAGTCTTAACACGACAAATGAGATCCACATAAGAATTTCAAACAAGCCTCCCATAAGCATACAAGATGGACAAGAATAGAAAAACATGAGCGGACACAATACTTAGCATACATCAAAGTATAGGCGTCATACATGACATGAAAGTATGCAAGTTCGAAAATTTAAATGAAAACATAGGTCCAATAAATGCCTCAAGTCATGATCATAGATGGGGGCTTAGAGAGGTCTTGGATCACCCTCAACATAAAGAAAAGACTGTCTCAAATACATAGCATGACATAAAGATCAAAGGTAGAAGGCTTTGTCCCCGAAGCATGAGGACTTATCCAATTCATATCAACTAATAGACTGGATTTAGCCACTAGGATGAGGAAGGAGCTCACCTGCACCTACATTGTGATACAATGTAGGCATAGAGCGTGCGTTAGTATATTTGGATGTACTAAGTATGTAGCATGCAATGTAATATAGATATATAGTCATGCTTAATATAAATCATCAAACCTCTCACTCGTAGCCATCACCTTGAACCTGTTATGATCTCATAACCCCATTAGCTTTCATAAGACTATTCATTTTATAATCGATCCTAGGTCACCCTTTCGAAATTCTGGATCTCCCTTCCAGGTCAACATCAAGGCCCTAAGTCACCTAATCATAATCATGTTAGAGCCCTCGGTCACCTCTCTAGAATCATGAGTCTCCCTTCCAAGTCAATCTCAAGGCCCTAAATCCCCTCTTCATAGCATTCTAGAGTCTTAGGTCGCCTTTTCGGAATCCTGAATCTTCCCTAGAGAACCCCAGGTCAATTCTCAAGGTCCTAGATCCCCCAATCACATTCATATCTTACTCATCATCATGTCATAGTTATATTCATGCTCAAATTGTATTCATTTCAACATCATGTTCAAATCCATAACCGTATTCATGTTCATAGTCAAAATATCATGTAAAAGCCTTGCATATACATGATCATGTGATGAGAGATGAGAATAAAACATGGGTACATGAGTATCAAGTTTAATTCATGATAATTGAGTAGAAGCATGCATAATCCTTGAATATAAAAGCACTTAAATCATAATAGAGATTATCCATGCATAATTTCATAGATCATCAAGTCATAATGGTAGAATCTCATGAAAACCATGTAAACTAAGATAATTAAACCTAGGGATATGTTTGTTTTATAGTTTAAACATAACCTATATCATAATATTAACAATTGAAGATCAAATCATGAAAACTCCATTTAGATCACACTTGAAAATAGATAAAATTAGACGAAACAAGGTTGGGCTGCATGATTGAAAGGAGATCATGGATGGATCCCACATACCTAAACTTGAATTGATGAATTTGATATTAATCTAGCTTTAGACTCGTAGCCTTGATGAATCCTTGACTTAAACTTGAAAGGAGATATGGGAGAGTGTTTTAAGTTATTAACTTAGAGTCTAAGTGTTATAGAATGCATGAGAGTATTAGAATAGGTTAGGGATTAATTTAGGAGGGTAAAGAAGTCGATTAACATCAAATGGGGCCTTAGGATCACGAAAAGGATCGAGTTAACCTTACTTAAATGAACCTAGAAATCTGCTCAGTGCACCACCACAGCACACTTCACGAGCCGTGAAGTACACTATGACTCGTGGTGTGCACAATGGGATGCAAGGAACCCTTGATCAAGAGGGGGCTCACCACAAAACCCATTCACGAGGCGTGGTGTGCACCATGACCCCTGAAGGTCTTGTGGTGTGCACTCCAAGCTTGACAACCATTGTTTCCTCTAAGGAAGATCACCACTGACCCCTTTACGGCTATTGGTCCCCACCATGGTCCGTGAAGGGTTCACTGAAAGGTACTCCTGGCCAAAAAATCTCAAAAATATGATTTTATGCCTTGATTTAATCTTATGAAGGTCGAGTCCTTACATCATCCCCCTTGGGATTATTTGTCCTCGAATGAGATAAGACTTTCTTGAATAGATCAAAATGAACATGAAACAACCTAACATAAGTGCAACAATGAAAATCTAACATTTAAACCATGAAATCTTCAAATCCTTGCCAAAAACATCTTGAAATATTTTTTTGCAAGTTTTCGCACTTTCTAGAAAGGTTCTCGACCTCTCCGCATCACGGAGAAAGTTAATTTTAGTGTAAAAATGATCAAGACTCATCCAAGGTCCAAAACAATGGAAAATTAAACTTCACGGGAAGATGAACTATGTTGGAGCGAGTCCGCGTCATGCTCCCACTTCACCAAAGTGAAATTTCTTTCGAGCATTTCCAAATTTAAGTAAGGTGTTGTGCTGTCAAATTACAACACTTTCAATGCTTAAAACTTGGAATTTTATTTGTTCTCAATGAGATATTAGTTGGTTTTATGTGTTTTTGTATTATATTTGCACGATTTCAGGGTTGGCCTTGATTTTGGAAAAAAATACAGAAGTTGCTGATTTTTGTGCAGTACGAGACCTTTTACGGCACTAGAATACTCTACAGGTCCTGAAGTGGGTTTTATGGATGATTTCAGTGAAGGACTGATTTTTTGAAGCTGGTTCTACGAACATGCAGACGGTAGATTGATTTACGAGTCGTACGCCTTGGTTCGTGCCCTAAGATTCAGAGATTGAGATTTGCTGAAGATTCATTAGAGGAAACCCCCCTACGGGTCGTAAACCACTTTACGGGTCATAGAGGGGGTGTCGTAGAATTGACGCCCAGTTTTGTAGCAGCTCCATACGAGACCCCAGTTATGGGTCGTGGAATGCAATACGACTCATAAACTCTTTCGTGTGGTATGACGACCCAGTTGTCCTAATGTGTTTGGGACTTGTATTTTAAATATTATAAATAAGTTCTTAGGTTATTTTTCAGTAGTTTTCGCATAATACTTAGAAAACTCAGTAATTAGAGAGAGAAAGTGTGAGTTAACATTGGAGAGTTTTTTAGAACACTTGTAGCTTGGTAAAAGAGTGTTGATAAACTTGTTCTTTGTTGTTAAAATGAATAAAACATTCTTGAATTTTTTTAATAAAAAAATATAAATTCAAAGATTTCTTTGTAAAGGACTGACAAGGCCTACAAGGTGAAGTGGAAGTTCACGGTTTTATTTTGAGAAATAAAAGAAGTAAAATAATAAAATTTCGATCAAACTAAAATTAATTTTAACTTGAAAAATATAAGTTGTACGTGACTAACTCATGTCTTATAAACATTTGACTTACACGCACTTTAGATAATTCCCAAACACGTAAATAATGACAAAATGCTTGCATGCAATTTGATCGGCTTATAAACCTAATCAAATGCTATTAATTATTTTTTTACTCGGTAGAAGACACAAAGAATACATTTGAAAGAGAAGCATGCATAATCTTTGAATATAAAAACACTTAAATCATAATAGAGATTATCCATGCGATTTCATAGATCATCAAGTCATAATGGTAGAATCTCATGAAAACCATGTAAACTAAGATAATTAAACGTAGGCATATGCTTGTTTTATAGTTTAAACATAACCTATATCATAATATTAACAATTGAAGATCAAATCATGAAAACTCCATTTAGATCACACTTGAAAATAGATGAAATTAGACGAAACTGGGTTAGGCTGCATGATTGAAAGGAGATCATGGATGGATCCCACATACCTAAACTTGAATTGACGAATTTGAGATTAATCTAGCTTTAGACTCGTAGCCTTGATGAATCCTTGACTTAAACTTGAAAGGAGATATAGGAGAGTGTTTTAAGTGATTATCTTAGAGTCTAAGTGTTATGGAATGCATGAGAGTATTAGAATAGGTTAGGGACTAATTTAGGAGGGTAAAGGAGTCAATTAACATCAAATAGGGTCTTAGGATCACGAAAAGGATCGATTTAACCTTACTTAAATGAACCTAGAAATCTGCTCAGTGCACCACCACAACACACTTGACGAGCCGTGAAGTACACTATGACTCGTGATGTGCACAGTGGGATGCAAGGAACCCTTGATCAAGGGAGGGGGCTCACCGCAGAATCCATTCATGGGCGTAGTGTGCACCATGACCCGAGAAGGTCTCGTGGTGTGCACTCCAAGCTTGACAACCATTGTTTCCTCTAAGGAAGGCCACCATGGACCCCTTTACGGCTATTGGTCCCTACCACGGTCCGTGAAGGGTTCACTAAAAGGTACTCCTGGCCAAAAAATCTCAAAAATATGATATTATGCCTTGATTCAATCTCATGAAGGTCGAGTCCTTACATCATCCCCCTTGGGATCATCTTTCCTCGAATGAGATAAGAGTTAGCTTGAATAGATCAAAATAAACATGAAACAACCTAACATAAGTGCAACAATGAAAATCTAACATTTAAACCATGAAATCTTCAAATCCTTTCCAAAAACATCTTGAAATATTTTTTTACAAGTTTCCGCACTTTCCAGAAAGGTTCGCGACCTCTCTGCATAACGGAGAAAGTTAATTTTAATGTAAAAAATGATCAAGACTCATCCCACGTCCAAAATAATGGAAAATTAAACTTCACGCGAAGATGAACTACGTTGGAGCGACTCCGCGTCATGCTCCCATTTCACCAAAGTAAAAAAAAAATTGAGCATTTCCAAATTTAAGTAAGGTGATGTGCTGTCAAATTACAACATTTTCGATGCTTAAAACTTGGAATATTGTGTGTTCTCAATGAGATGCTAGTTGTTTTTATGTGTTTTTGTATTATATTTGCACGATTCCAGGGTTGGCCTTGATTTTGGAAAGAAATGCAGAAGTTGTTTATTTTTGTGCAGTACGAGACCCTTTACGGCCGTAGAATACTCTACAGGTCGTGAAGTGGGTTTTATGGATGATTTCAGTGAGGGACTGATTTTCTGAAGCTGGTTCTACGAACATGCAGACGGTAGATTAATCTACGAGTTGTACGCCTTGGTTCGTGCCCTAAGGATCAAAGATTGAGATTTGCTGAAGATTCATCAGAAGAAACCCCCCTACGGGTCATAAACCACTTTACGGGTCATAGAGGGGGTGTCGTAGAAATGACGCCCAGTTTTGTAGTAGCTCCATATGAGACCCCAGTTATGGGTCGTGGAATGCAATACAACTTGTAAACCCTTTCGTGAGGTGTTCCGGCCCAGTTGTCCTAATGTTTTTAGCACTTGTATTTTAAATATTATAAATAAATTTTCAGGTTATTTTTTAGTAGTTTTCGCAGAATACTTAGAAAACCCAGTAATTAGAGAGAGAAAAGTGTGAGATAACATTGGAGAGTTTTTTAGAACACTTGTAGTTTGATTTCATCTTTAATCTTGTGATTCTCTTGAAGTTAGATTTGCTTGTTCTTAATCAATTGTGTAAGTGCTCTACTATGTTATTTCAATGCATAAGTTTTGCATCTACATAAATCATGAGCAGCTAAATCCACAACTAGGGTTGTTGGAACTATAAAGAACTAATGAACTAAAATCGGATAATTCATAATTCTTGGAAAGTGTGCATGCATGTATTAATTAACTCTCTTTGCTTTTCATGTTTTCTAGTGGTGGCCAACATTAGAACTCGCTTAGTGTTGGATCAAGGTAGTAATGAATAGAAAAAAGTTAATTAATAGGATTCAAATGATGTGTTCTCGTCTAATCAACCGAACTAGGCCAAAGGGAGGTTGTACTGGGACTAATAGGTAAGAGTTAGTAATGCACACTACGGAGATGGGCCAAGTCGCACAGTGAAATTCACCTCTTGCCTTTGACCAAAGGGCTTGGTGAACTTAACTTACTATCCTGCATGTTACATACTAGAAGAAAATTACGTTATCCGGTGATACTGAGATAGGGAATTATGGGGAACACAATACCCTAGTTTCTCTCCATATCGATTTCACTCTTGTATTAGTTAGGTTTATTTTCTATTGATTATTGAAACCCCCCTCCCCCCACCCTCCCCCCGGGGAACTAAGTCCGTTAACTACTCAAATTGCAGCCATTGAATTCTCTTGACTCACGTATTCCCTTAGGTTCGACCCTAACCTTGGTTAGATTCTATTTCTTGACAATGACTTCTTTATCCTCTAAAAGGAGGTGTAACTTGGGCGATATCAAGATTTTGGCGCCGTTGTCGGAATATGGCTAGACTTAGTTAATTCATAAGTGATTTGTGTATTAATCCTTATTTCCCTCACATTTTTCTTTTTTCTTTTTCTCTTTTATATATGACACCCTCTATTGAAGAAATATAGAATGATTGAGGTATTGAGATGAGAGGGGTTGTAGATAAGTTTTTGAATCACAATGTATACTTCTTGAAAATATTAGAAAATTTTGACCTAGACAACTATGTGCTTTTGTCATATTTTCATCAGTTTGGCTTGGATGTCCACAATTTAAGTGTTGAGTTGAGTGTAAAGGTTGATACGTCTGACGCTCATCAAGCTAGTTATGAATTATGCGAAGAAGAAAAAATGCTTATAGGCCAACTTGAAGAGCTAAAATTGGAGGGTCAACTGCTTCACCAGACGATTATTGATGTTGTCGCTGTTGAGAAAAGTACACGAGAGTTATGTGAAGAAGTAGATAATATTATCTTTATAAACTCTAGGATGTGTGAACATGAGGATGTAAATAATAATATAATTCATGAATTAGGACGCATTGGACTTCATTTCAATCATTTTTCTACATTATGTTTAGATAAAGAGATATTTATCAAATCATCTGATCACACGGAAGAATGTAAGCAGGAGGGAAAAATGTTTATATTCTTGAATTTGTTGGGCTCAAAAGAAAAAAATTACATTCCTCATTTAACAGCCAAAAAGTATAATATGTGATCTCTATTATTTGTTCTTCTTATTTTTATACCACCTGTGAGCATAACAGAAAATTAGAAAAGAAATTAGGGGTACAATTCATAAGATCAAGGTGGAATAAAAAGTGGAAGCATGGACACTTGGTGAAGTCTGAGTAATCAAGTTGTCCAAGTCGTGTTGCGACAATAAATAAGGCGTTGCTTGGGAGACAACCCAAAGTGGAGACCGACGCTTAGGCGCCCAAGTATGATTTTTGACCCCTTATACTTTGTTTTTCTTTGATTGTGTACATTGGGGACAATTCACCTTTTCAATGGGGTGTGGGTAATTATGGGACTCAATAAAATCTGAGTAGCTTGGGTCCATAACTACCCCAATTTTTTATCCTGGGGATTTCTTGCCTGTGTTATTTTTCCCCATGGATATGTACTTTCTGTTGAACTGGCACATTTAGGATGTTTAGGTAAGATTTATAGCATATAACACTAATACTTTGGCATATAACATATTTTTGTGTATTGTGTTGAAAAATGATACCCACCAAATTTTTTTGATTAGTTAGTTAGTAACAACCATGCATGTTTAGGTGTGTTGACAATGTTGTTTTGATAAGTGAGGATGAATTGAGATAAAAAGCATCATCTGAGTGTCTTTTGTAGATAATGTAGTCAGTGCCATGTGAGTGTGAGCTTGAAATTGCTAAATTCAGGTGTTGGGTGCTAATTCAGAACTTTCCCTGTTACTCTAAGTTGTACTGTAGATTAATTGGATTAGGAAAGGATTTTAGGCTGTTGTTCTTAAAAGCCCACTTTAGCCTAAATGACCAACCAACATTGCAATGTATTCCTTGTTCCTAATGTTTGAGCCTAACATGTACCTATTCTTTGTCAAAATTTGATTAACCTAGTCTTGTTAGTTGTAAAATCCTGAATTTGGCCCTAGTCCTTCCTTGAAGATTGTGCACTTTGATTGAGGCAAAAACCCTAAGTTGAGGGTGCCTACCAAAAGTAGCCTTGGTTCGGAGGATGGATATTGTGCACCTCAACTCAGGCCAAAAGCCTAAGTTGAGGGTGGTTGGTGTAAGGTGAAACACAAAAATAAGAGGAAAGTTAGTGGTGCAGAGAAAAAAAGGAAAATCATGTACTGGTTGCGATAAAAATAAGTGATACCTTAGTTGTGTGCTAAAAAGAAAAATGAAGTGTAAAAGCAAGACAAAAAGCTGAAAAATGAAAAGAAAGCACCTAAAAAAACTTGAAATAGGATAAAGGGAGAATAAGTTGAAAATAACAGAGCTGGTAGGGCAAGTGTAGGAAAACGCAGTGTCAAGGAAGGCCGTTAGTCACTATGTTCCCAAAATACCACACCAAAGCCCCCCGAGCCTACGTTGCGAGCCTAGAAAGTCCTAAAGTGATCCTAGTCCAAGTACTTGAAAGTCTTAGTCATGAGTATAGGGGCAAGCCTATGGTGTTATGCATCATGCATGAATATCTTTTGTGAGAGTGAGTTATTTTGCATAGTCCTAAGGTTATACGTGAAAACATCATTGAGTGTTAGATATGTGATTTCGTTTCTATGAGGGCTCTTGAATTGCATTGTTAGCATTAGACTTATTTAGTGATTGTGGATTGTTGATAGTACCTCACTTGTCATAGTTGTGTTGTCACATGCACTAGTCTGTATTAGTTTGCTGGCTATTTGTTCCTGTTTTGGAAAAGTAGTGTGGGTGTTTGAGTTTGATACTAATGTAATATATGCCATTAGGTTGAGGTCTGTATGTTACTGTATTATCTATATAGATTGAGTCCATCGCTTGAGGACAAGAACCAATTTTAAGTTGAGGGTGTTGATATGCTGTCAAAATACAACACTTTTGATGCTTAAAACATGAAATTTTGTGTGTTCTCAATGTGATGTTAGTTGGTTTTACGTGTTTTTGTGTTATACTTGCAGGATTCTAGGGTTGGCCTTGATATTGGGAAGAAATGCAGAAGTTGCTGATTTTTGTGTAGTACAAGACCCTTTACGGGCCGTAGAGCACTCTACGGGTCGTGAAGTGGGTTTCATGGAAGATTCTAGTGAGGGACTGATTTTCTGAAGTTGGTTCTACAAATATACAGATGGGGCGTAGATTAATTTACGAGTCGTAGACCTTGGTTCGTGCCCTAAGGATCATAGATTGGGACTTTCTAAAGATTCATCTGAGAAAACCCCCTATGAGTCGTAAACCACTTAACGGGTCATAGAGGGGATATCGCGGACTTGAAGCCCAGTTTTGCAGCTGTACAAGACCCTGGTTACGGGTCGTGGAATGCAATACGACCCGTAAACCCTTTCATGAGGCGTGCCGACCCAGTTATCCTAATGTGTTTAGGACTTGTCTTTTAAATATTGTAAATAGGTTTTTATGTTATTTTTCAGTAGTTTTTATCATAATACTTAGAAAACTCAGTAATTAGAGAGAGAAAAGTGTGAGACAACATTGGAGAGTTGTTGAGAACACTTGTACTTTGATTTCATCTTTAACGTTGTGACTCTCTTTGAAGTTAGATTTGCTTGTTCTTAATTCAATTGTGTAAGTGCTTTATCATGTTATTCCAATTTATAAGTTTTGCATCTACACAAATCATGAGTAGCTAAATCCACAACTAGGGTTGTGGGAACCATGAAGAACTAATGAAATAAAATCGGATAATTCATAATTCTTGGAAAGTGCGCATGTATGTAGTAATTAAATCTCTTTGCTTTGCATGTTTTCTAGTGGTGGCCAACATTAGAATCCGCCCAGTGTTACTAACTGGACCAAGGTAGTAATGAATAGGAAAAGAGATTAATTAACAAGATCTGATTGATGTGTTCTTGTCTAGTTAACCGAACTGGGCCAAAGGGAGGTTGTACTGGGACTAATAGGTATGGGTTAGTAATGCACACTATGGAGATGGGCCAAGTCACATAGTGAAATTTGCCTCTCACCTTTGACCAAAGGGCTTGGTGAACTTAACTTACCGTCTTGCATGCTACACACTAGAAGAGAATTAGGTTATCTAGTGGTGCTGAGATGGGGAATCATCAGGAACATAATATCCTAGTTTCTACCCTGTAAGGACCCGGATTCTTGAACAACTTTATCGGACTTTATAATGTCTCCCCATGATTTGGCTATGATTTCGATTATAGGGACTTGAAAAGGGGTTTCAGGCTAAGGCACATCACACCGGAACCCCACACGGATTGTATGGTGCTTTACGGGCCGTGTGGTGAGCCATGTGATGACCTTGCACTTGGAAAACCAAGAAATAAGGCCAAGTGTGGTCATACGGCCACCCACACGGTCCATGTGGTGTGTCACAGGCCGTGTGGCCCACCGTATAGCTCACAACACAAAAATTGTTCTAAGTATGGAATCACTGTCTCCTAACTTTATGTGATAGAATTTTTCTAAGTATCATTTCACGGTCCTTGACATGACCTGTGTAGTGTCATATTGGACGTGTGACCATCCGTGTGAACTTCCTCCACATGGAAAATTTTAAGTATGGGATCTTCAAGCTCAAGCTAAGTTTCACTATCAAGCCTTCAATTCAAGCTTATTTATGTTGATTAAGGTCATCGTAGGTCTGTTACATCAAGTCAAGTTCAAAGGAGTTCCATTAGCTAAGTTTTACACAAGTACCGATAGAAGGGTTGACTTTAAATGGTCATATCTCTTAGTACAAAGGGAACTGGTTGTCCAACAACCTATCCAATTGAAGATATTTGAATTAGATTTCTAACGTATTTGGTCTCACCTCATTTTGAGTTCGGAGGAACACGTTATGCCCTTTTTCGTAGATTCTGTCTGGGCTAGACGGGAAGCCTTCACTGACCGTGAAGCCAACCATGTCTAGTTCAGTTTAAAATTTAAAGGGGTGTTCTATTGAGTTATTTTTAATATTTGATCCATCCCCAAGGCTTTTAAGACCTTTTTAACCCCCCTTTATATTCCTAAACGTCTCCTACACTTATTTGAAACGCTCATTCAAGACTAACACTTAGTTTCTAGAATTAAACTCTGAAATTCTCTCCAAGCCTCATCTTCAAGATTCAAGCTAGGAATCAATTGGGGTTTCAAATTCAAGCTAAATTCTTTTCAAATTTGTCTTCCTAATCAAGGTATGTGGGATTGATTCTTGGTCCCTTTCAACCAAGAAGACCCAAAACTCCTTTCAATTGATTTCAAGAATTTTAGTTTACTTTGAATATGAGTTTTTATTATTTGATTTTATTAAATCCAATTGGTGTATGGGCTGTATTTTACCTATGATTTCAATTCACTTTGATCAATATTATGATGATTTACATTGAGTTATGAAGTTATGAACATGCATGTCCCCTTTAAAGTTGATTTATGCATAGGTGATTTATATTATGATTTAGATATTGATTTAATTATGGATTTACTCAATTTCATATTATAATGTTGATTTTAACTTGAATCTATGTTACCCATGCTATTCTCACATCATGCATTGCACTTGCGTTCATGAACATTGATCTTTATGGAAATTATGAAGTGGGTTAAGCCCAATTATATTTTATGAAATGATTTTGATAAGATATTGGTTATGACAAGAATGTGATCACATACATGTCTTATGATTACGACTCTTTGAGCATCTCGGGTCCTTGCACCATCTTGTATATGTGAATGAGTTATTCCTTGCATGAGTATCATGATCATGACTTATGATTTGGCATTTGAGCCTAAATGTGCACTGGACGGTTTTGAAATGAATATTGTATCTTTTGAAAGCATGTATATGTATAAGTATTTATGTGAGATGTTTTTGACTTAGCACTGATGGATTGGGGGTGTTAGGGCTATCCCCAAGGGTCCTCTCCCTTTCCTCGAACTATGTGCCAATATAGGAACGATAGTTATTACCTAAATGATCGGGTCGTAAGGAATGGTTATTCATTTTAATTATGAGATGATATGATTTTGGAAAATTCTTCTGAAATGGTGTGTTCCACAAGGAAGGTGACCATCCACTGAAATGGTGTGTTCCGTTAGGTGTGATGTAGATTACCTTTGGCAAGTAATTTTCTCCTACCAATAGGAGGTCTTTATTGTCAAGACCCAGGACTAGGGCCTAGATGTGACACGGCGAATGGGAACCCAAGAGTCCCCAAACAAGCCTCAAGTATCTAAATCCACATCATCGGTTTTGGAAGGACATACAAATAGTAACACATAGTTTTAAGGGGCGGGAGAATAGGACTCACGCTATGGGGGAAACACGGGGCTAGGGACTATCCACATTTCCATACCAAAATATGCATATAGCTAAATATGAATTTCCCATAAATCAATCCAACGAATACATAATCCAGATACCACACATAACATGTGGATTTCAAAAGAGTCTACATATTGTCCAACGAATATCTCTAATAAAAGATGGAATGGGGGCCAGGACATGTTCTCGGCTCACCCTTAAGTAAAAGGAACTCGAAGATAGTAAAGGTAAAGGAAGATGGATGGCTTGTCCTTGGAAAATGGGACTCACCACAAATACTCTTCTGGATCGGACTACTCGTCAAATCGTTGATAGTCGAAGTGCTCAGCCCCTACATGGTAAAATCATGTAGGCATAGAGTATGCATTAGTACGTTTGAATGTACAAAGTATGCGGGCATGCAATGCATATGACTTACCAAACCTGCACTTCAATGTTAGATGGCAAGGGCTCATAATATAGAAAGAATCATATATCCAACGGAAATATATACAAGATGCCATGAAATTTATGATGCATGGAATGCTAAAATTCTCATATATATAGTGGGAATGGACTATAACCGATAAATTAAACCCATGTGATCTATTACATGAATTAGTCCGATAAAGACCTCCCATTGGTAAGAGAAGATTACTTGGCAAAGGTAATCTACATGACACCTTACGACCACGCTTTCTGGTGGATGGTCACCTTCCTTATGACCACGCTTTTCAGAAGGATTTTCCATAATCATATCATATCATAAACAAAATAAACGAATAACCACTCCTTACGACCCGGTCTTTTCGGTAATGGCTAATGTTCCTATGTTGGCACATAGTTCAAGGAAAGGGAGAGGGCCCTTGAAGACAGCCCTGACGCCCCCAATCCATCGGTGCTAAGTCAACAACATACCACATGAATACTTATACATATACGTGCTTTGAAGGCATACAATGCTTACTCTAAACCGTTTGATGCACATTTAGGCTCAAATGCCAAATCATGAATCATAATCATAATTCCCGTGCAAGGAATAGCTCATCTACATATACGGAATGGTGCAAGCACCCAAAATGCTCAAAGAGCCATAATCATTAACATGTATGAGATCACATTCTTGTCATAACCAATGCCTTATCAAAATCATATTATAGTCGTTTCATAAAACATAATTGGGCTTAACTCACTTCATAATCCATATACCAATGCTCATGAATGCAATGCATGATGTGAGGATAGCATGGGTAACATTGATTCAAGTTAAAATCAATATCATAATATGAAATTGAATAAATCTATAATCAAATCAACATCTAAATCATAGTATAAGTCCCCCGTGCATAAATCAATTTTGAAGGGGACATGCATGTTCATAACTTCATAACTCAACGTAAATCATCATAATAGTGTTCAAAGTAATTTGAAATCATAGGTAGAGTACAACTCATACATCAATTGCATTTAATAAAATCAAATAATGAAAACCCATATTGAAAGTAGACTAAAATTCATGAAATCAATTGAAAAGACTTTTGGGTCTTCTTGGTTGAAAGGGATGAAGATTCAATCCCACATACCTTGATTGAGGACCGGAATATGGGGAAGGACTTAACTTGAATTTGAACTTCAATTAACCCTAGCCTTGAATCTTGAGAGAGGAGAGTAGAGAGTATTTGGGAGGTGATCTTATGAGGGGTAGAAGGTTTTAGGAGAATGAATTATAAGGGGAGGGATATCAGCTGAATTAGGGGTTCAGGATAGGTAAAATGTCATAATTCATAATTAAAATAAGCCAAAATTGCATAAACCTCATTAATAAAACAGGCTAAAATTGGAACCGTCAGGTCCACACGATTCGTGGTCATCACATGGACCGTGAACAATGACCATGAACCATTACTTTGATAATTTCGCAATGCCAACACTGTGAATTTATTCAAGGCTTAGTGGTACCACATGGATGGCTACACGGCCCATAGACGCTACAGGGGTCATGGCATGGAACGTGTGATAATACTTAGGAAATTTCTGCACGACAAAGTTACAAGACAGTACCTCCATACTTAGAAAAAAATTCCACATAGCGAGCCACATAGAGGGCGACACGGCCCGTGAAACATCACATAGACCGTGTGAGTGGTCGTGTGCACTCACTTGGTCCGAAGTGTCCTTTCGTAAGCTGCACCAAGTGTCCCTCCATGGGAGGCCACACGGTCCGTGAGGGCCTTCTGTGGGGCGATGCATGAAAATTTTGCTCGGGAGGTTATCAAAAGGTCCAGTAAAGCTGCTCGAAAAATCTGGGTCCTTACATCATTTCCCCCTAGGGAACATTTGTCCTCGAATATGTAAGACGAGGCTTGAAAGGCTTGACTTAGAGCATGAAACACCCAAACATATGGTACAATGCATAGTTCATTATTTGAAAAAAGCCTTTAAACTCATATTAAAATCGTATTCAAGTCATTCAAACATCCCAAAATCATTTTCTTGCACATGTATGCATGTCATGTCATAAGACTCAAGAGGGAAAGAAATGAGACCACTAGAAAAGGGAGAACCTAGTACCTTAGGCTTGAGTAGATTTGAAAAGATGAGGGTACCGCTTCACCATGTCCAGCTCCGCCTCCCAAGTAGCACTCTCCACATGTTGGTTTCTCCAAAGCACCTTCACAGAAGCCACATCCTTGTTACGAAGCCGCTTTACTTGCTTATCCAAGTTTACCACTGGGATTTTCTCATAAAACAAGTTTCCTTCAACCTCAATCCCTTCCAAGGGCACAATGGTGCTAGGATCACCAATTAGCTTCCTCAACATAGACACATGAAATACTGGGTGAATGGAACTCAAGTTCGGAGGCAACTCCAACCTATAAGCCACACCTCTAACCCGCTCAATGATCTCATAAGGGCTAACATACTGGGGGCTTAGCTTGCCCTTCTTACCAAAACACATCATGCCCTTCATAGGCAAAACCTTCACATATACCCAATCACTAACACGAAACTCAAGATCCCTCCTAACATCCGAATAAGACTTTTGACGACTTTGGGGCATTTTCAACCTTTCTGTAATCACTTTCACCTTTTCCATGGCCTCCATCACTAGATCCGAGCCAACTAGTGTCATCTCTCCCAACTCAAACTACCCCACCGGTGACCTACACCTTCTCCCATATAAGGCCTCAAACTGCGCCATACCAATGCTAGCATGGAAGCTATTATTATAAGCAAACTCAATGAGTGGAAGGTGGTCATCTCAGTTGCCCTTAAACTCCAACACACAATCCCCCAACATATCCTCCAAGATTTGAATAGTCCTCTCAGCTTGCTTATCGGTTTGAGGATGAAAAGCAGTGCTCAACTTAATCTTAGTTCCAAGTCCCTTCTGAAATGATCTCCAAAAATGGGAAGTGAAATGGGTACCACGATCCGATATAATGGACCTAGGCACACCATGCAGCCTCACCAACTCTTGGATATACAACTTTGCGTAATCCTCGACGTTGAAGGTAGTCTTGATCGGTAGGAAATGAGCCGACTTCGTTATCTGATAAATGACAACCCAAATGGAATCAAATTGCCTTCGGGTCTGAGGTAAACCAACCACAAAATCCATGTTTACATCTTCCGATTTCCATGTGGGAGTCTCAATGTCTTGGGTAGAGCCACTGGGCCTTTAGCGCTCTACCTTCACTTGTTAACAACTCGGGCATTCGGATACGAACTTAGTGATGTCCTTCTTCATATCATGCCACCAATACACTTCTTTCAAATCTCGATACATTTTGGTAGACCCTGGGTGAATAGAATAATGAGAGTTGGGAGCCTTACTCATAATCACCCTCCTAAGATCATCCACATTCGGAATACAAAGCCAGTCTTGGTACCGGAGCACACCATCTCCCCCTAGGGAGAACACCTCGATCTCCTTTTCGGCAACCAACTTTTTAAATTCCAGTAACGATGGGTCTTAATCTTGCTTGGCTTTTACATCAATCACCATGGAAGATTCTACCCCGATCAGAACACTGATACCACCATCGCTCGAATTGGCCAACCTAACACCCAACATAGATAACCGGTGAACATCCCTTGCTAACTCCTTCTTTTCCTCCCCAACAAGCGCCACACTTCCCATAGATATCCTACTGAGAGCATCAGCCATAACATTGGCCTTGCCGAGATGATACAGAACACTCATGCCGTAATCCTTTAGGAGTTCCAACCACCTCCTTTGCCTTAAATTGAGATCCCTTTGAGTGAACACATATTGCAAACTCTTGTGATCGGTGAACACATCAACGTGAACCCTATACAAATAATGTCTCCAAAATTTTTAAGGCGAACACTACCGCCGCAAACTCAAGGTTGTGCGTTGCGTAATTACGTTCATGCACCTTCCAATGCCTTGATGCATACGTTATCACCTTACCATGTTGCATAAGCACACAACCAAACCCAATATGCGAGGCATTAAAATACACCACGAATCCCTCCAAGATATTTGGTAAGGTCAAGACGGGAGCCGATGTAAGTCGTTCCTTTAAAGTTTTCAAACTCCGCTCGCATTTGTCTGATCAGACAAACATAGCCTTCTTTTGGGTCAACTTAGTCAATGGAGATGCAATAGATGAGAATCCCTCAACAAACCTTCTATAACACCCAGAAAACCCAAGAAAACTTTGGATATCTGAAGGAGTCAACAGTGTGGGCCAATTCTTCATGGCCTCGGTCTTCTTCGGATCCACCTTGATACCATCACCGGACACCATATGACCAAGGAAGGCCACTTTACCCAACCTAAATTCACATTTTCTAAACTTAGCATATAACTTCTTCGCTCTCAAAGTTTGGAGGACCATCCTCAAGTGATCCCCGTGCTCCTGCTCACTTCAGGAGTAAATGAGGATGTCGTCAATGAAGACCACCACAAAACTGTCAAGGAATGGCTTAAACACCTAATTTATTAGATCCATGAGCACGACCTAAGCATTGGTTTGGACAAACGACATCACCACAAATTCAAAGTGCCCATACTTGTCTAAAATGCTGTTTTGGGAATGTCACACTCCCTAACCTTCAAATGATAATACCCAGAATGGAGATCAATCTTTCAGAAATGAGTAGCCCCTTGAAGCTGGTCGAACAAGTCATCAATCTTGGGCAACAGGTACTTATTCTTAACGGTCACCTTATTCAGTTGCCTAAAATCAATACACATCCGAATAGATCCGTCCTTCTTTCTTACAAACAACACTGGAGCACCCCACGGTGATATACTGGCCGAATGAAACCCTTCTCCAATAAATCCTTTAACTGCTCTTTTAATTCTTTCAACTCCGCCGGCGCCATATGATAAGGAGGAATAGAGATAGGCTGAGTATCCAGAAGAATATCTATGTCGAAGTTTACCTCTCTTTCAGGAGGAATGCCCGGCAAGTCTTCGGGGAACACGTCCAAAAACTCATTCACCACCGGGACCGACTCAAGAGTAGGCACTTCGGACTCCATATCCTTGACCCTCACAATATGATAAATGCACCCCTTAGAAATCATTCTTCGCACCTTAAGGTAGGAGATAAATCGACCCTTAACAGAGGAGTCACCATCCTTCCATTCAAAAAGGGCTCACCGGGAGGTTGGAACTTGACTTTCAGGTTCTACAATCTATAGAGGCATATAATGCATGCAACCAATCCATCCAAAGAATCACTTCAAAGTCGAACATCTCAAGTTCTAAAAGATCACACAGAAAAATTTTGTGCAACACGATAACAGCGCAACCATGATAGACTCTATATGCAACAACAGATTCACTCATGGGAGTATAAACTGAGAAAAGGTCCCTTAAAACCTTGGGACTCAAACCAAATTTAACAGCCAATAGAGGAGTCACAAAAGACAAATTTTCTGCTGGATCAAGCAAAACATAAGCATCAAAATCAAAGACTTTTAACATACCTGTCACGATATCCGAAGCTTCTTGACATCCTGGCGGGCATGGAGTGCATATAACGGATTGTTCTTTAGGGAAACACCTTGGGGAGCTCTTTATTAACCTTGCTCACCTTGGGCCACCTGACCTTGACCCCTACGGGTATTCTTAGGACAGTCAGCAACCTTGTGATTTTTATCATCACACCTATAGCAAACACCCAATTCCCTCCAACACACTCCCGTATGGGGCCTTCCGCACTTGTTACACAATGGATACCCTTGACCTCCACTAATCGGTGCCCTGCAAGGAGGTACCCGAGAATTAGCAACCCAAGTATCAGATGCTTGGCCCTATTGGAAGCGACCGAAACCACCACTTTGAGAACCAGAGAATCCACCATCAAAATTGGTCCTCTTGGGATCATAAACCCTTCTCTCCTCGAGTTTCTTCCCTTCTATCTGTTCTGCATACACCATGAGTCTGGAAATATCCATATCCC
Source organism: Solanum rostratum (assembly GCA_029948455.1). Taxonomy (NCBI): domain Eukaryota; kingdom Viridiplantae; phylum Streptophyta; class Magnoliopsida; order Solanales; family Solanaceae; genus Solanum; species Solanum rostratum. The sequence continues at coordinate 28,240,559 of CM057047.1, forward strand.
GTATGAGTATAACAATACGACATTCCTTTACAAGTAAATCAGAGATATCTGAAACAAACTTGTGCATCCTTGCATAGGGGTTAGCCACAAGTGATGGAGCATACTTGGAAAGCTTTGTAAATTTGAGGGCATAGTCCCTCACACTCATATCTCCTTTCTTGAGGTTGATAAACTTAGTCATCCTCGCTTCCATAAGCTCAAGGGGAAAGAAGCGATCAAGGAACGCAAATATAAACTCCTCTCAATTAATATCACCACCGCACCTCTCCATAGACCATTGAGTATACCACACTTGAGCCACATCTTTGAGTTGGAAGGCAGCCAATTTGGCCTTCTTTTCAGAAGTGACACCTATGATGTTCAGTATCTTGGTAAGCTCATCAATGAACTCCTAAGCATCCTCATAAGCCTTTGACCCATGGAACTCCAGAGGATTCATTCGGGTGAAATCCCTCAACCAAGAAGCAAGGATAGGCACCCGTGGTAGGTTAGCCTGCCTTATCTGAGAGGTCACCTCTGGGACAAGCATGGAAATGGTTGTACGGTACTCACCATTTGAGATGGGTTCATCCATAGGCTCTTGAGAAGCCTGTTCCTCATTAGCCGGAGCTGGCCTTGGTGGGAGGGGTCTTCTTCGAGGCATCTTCTGAAATGGAGCAATGACACCGTCAAGATAAGGGAACCAAGTATACTATCCATAGCACAACATAAGGCACGAAGAAATGAGGAAATTCCTAGGATGCCCTTCGTAGCCACCAACTCATAGGCATGGTGCACTTCACACCCATGAATAGGATTCTACTTGACGCGGCATGTTGGACTCCGAGGACCATTTATAACCTAGGGCTCTAATATCATCTTTTGTCATGACCCAAGACTAGGGCCTAGATGTGACACGATGAATGGGAACCCAAGAGTCCCCAAACAATCTTTAAGTATCTAAATCCACATCATCGGTTTAGGAAGGACATAAAAATAGTAACACATAGTTCTAAGGGGCAGGAGAATAGGACTCACGCTATAGGGGCAGTACGGGGCTAGGGACTATCCACATTTCCACACCAAAATATGCATATAGCCAAATACGAATTTCCCATAAATCAATCCAACAAATACATAAGCTAGATACCACACATAACATTTGGATTTCAAAAGAGAATACATATTGTCGAACAAATGCCTCTAATCAAGATGGAATAGGGGCCAGGACATGTTCCGGGCTCACCCTCAAATAAAAGGAACTCAAAGATAGTAAAGGTAAAGGAAGATGGCTTGTCCTTGGAGAATGGGACTCACCCCAAATACTCTTCTGGATCGGACTACTCGTCAAACGGTTGATACTCGAAGTACTCGGCCCCTATATGGTAAAATCATGTAGGCATAGAGTATGCGTTAGTACGTTTTAATGTACTAAGTATGCGGGCATGCAATGCATATGACTTACCAAACCTGCACTTCAATGCCTAATGGCAAGGGCACATAATATAGAAAGAATTATATATCCAATGGTAATATATACAAGATGCCATGAAATTTATGATGTATGAAATGCAACAATGCTCATATATAGTGGGGATGGACTATAATCGACAAATCAAACCCATGTGACCTATTACATGAATTAGTCCGATAAAAACCTCCCATCAGTAGGAAAAGATTACTTGGCAAAGGTAATCTACATGAAACCTTATGACCACGCTTTTCGGTAGATGGTCACCTTCCTTACAACCACTCTTTTCAGATGAATTTTTCATAATCATATCATATCATAAACAAAATAAATGAATAACCATTTATTATGACCCAATCTTTTCAGTAATGGCTAACATTCCTATGTTGGCACATAGTTCAAGGAAAGGGAGAGGGCCCTCGGGCATAGCCCTGACACCCCCAATCCATCGGTGCTAAGTCAATGACATCCCGCATGAATACTTATACATATATGTGCTTTTAAGAGAAACAAGGCTCACATCAAATCGCTCAATGCACATTTAGGCTCAAATGCCAAATCATGAATCATAATCATAATGCTCATGCAAGGAATTCCTCATCTACATATACAGAATGGTGCAAGCACCCAAAATACTCAAAGAGCTATAATTGTTGACATGTATGTGATCACATTCTTGTTATAATCAATGCCAAAATCATATCATAATCGTTTCATAAAACATAATTGGGCTTAACCCACTTCATAATCTATATACCAATGCTCATGAATACAATACAATGCATGATGTGAGGATAGTATAGAGTAACATATATTCAAGTTAAAATCAACATCATAATATGAAATTGAATAAATCCATAATTAAATAAAAATCTGAATCATAGTATATGTCCCCCATGCATAAATCAATTTTAAAGGGGACATCCATGTTCATAACTTCATAACTCAATGTAAATCATCATAATAGTGTTCAAAGTAATTTGAAATCATAGGTAGAGTAAAACCCATACATCAATTGCATTAATAAAATCAAATAATGAAAACCCATATTGAAAGTAGACTACAATTCATGAAATCAATTGAAAAGTTTTTTTGGGTCTTCTTGGTTGAAAGGGACCAAGAATCAATCCCACATAGCTTGATTGAGAAGCTGAATTTGGGGAAGGACTTAGCTTGAATTTGAACTTCAATTAACCCTATCCTTGAACCTTGTGAGGGGAGAGTAAAGAGTATTTGGGAGGAGATCTTATGAGGGGTAGAAGGTTTTAGGAGAATGAATTAAAAGGGGAGTAATATCAGCTGAATTAGGAATTTAGGATAGGTAAAAGGTCATGATTCATAATTAAAATAAGCTGAAATTACATATATGCCATTAATAAAATGAGCAAAAATTTGATCCGTCAGGTCCACACGGTCCTCTACACGGCCCGTGAGTCGCCATTCGGATAGTGAATAGTGACAGTGAAATGTCACTTACATAATTTTGCACTGCCAATGCTGGAAATTTATTCGAGGCTAAGGGGTACCACACAGACGGCTACACGGCTCGTGTGACGCTACATGGGTTGTGGTATGGACTATGTGATAATACTTAGGAAATTTCTGCACGATAAAGTTACGAGATGGTACCTCCATACTTAGAAACAAATTCCACATAGCGATCTAGAAGGAGGGACACACGACCTGTGAAACATCACACAGACTATGTGAGTGGCTATGTGTCCTCACTTGGTCTGAAGTGCCCCATCATAAGCTGGACCAAGTGTCCCTCCATAGGAGGCCACATGGTCTGTGTGGCTTCACACGGACCATGTGGGTCTTCCGTGGGGTGATGCCCGAAAATTTTGCTCGGGAGGGAACCAAAAGGTTTGGTAAAGCCGCTCGAAAAATTCGGGTCCTTATATTTATTGGTCTAATTTATGTAATAGCTCGCATGGGTTTGATTTGTTGGTTATAGTCCATCCCCACTATATATGAGCATTATTTCTTTTCATGCATCATGAATTTCATGGCATATTGTATACTACTCTTCCTTGGATATATGATTCTTTCTATATTATGTACCTTTGTCATCTAATATTGAAATGCAGGTTGATAAGTCATATGCATTGCATGCCCGCATACTTAGTACATTCAAACGTACTAACGCATACTCTATGCCTATATGATTTTACCGTATAGGGACCGTGTGTTATGATCATCCACCGCTTGATGGGTAGCTCAAAATTGAGAGTTGATATTATGGTGAGTCCTATCTTCCAAGGACAAACCACCTTCCTTCTACCTATGTTGTTTTCTATTTATCTTCTTAATTAAGGGTGAGCTCGGGACATGTCTTGGCCGCCGTCCCATCTTGTGAATAGAGGTATTGTTGGACATCTTGTAGACTCTCGTAGATTCCTTATGTTATATGTTGTATTTGAAGCTTATGATTTTGGTTATCTATTGGATATGGCTATCATGAATTGATTATGGGAATTATGATATGTATGTATGTTTGATATGGAAATATGGAAGATCCTAAGCCTTGTATTGCCCCTGTAATAGCCTGAGTCCTATTTTCCCATCCCCTAGAACTATGTGTTTATCATTTGAATACGCTTCCGAATCGATGATGTGAATTTGGATACTTTGAGGCTTGTTTAGGAACTCTCGAGTTTTCATTTGTCGTGATACTTCCAGGCCCTAGGTCCGGGTCGTGATATCTCCATATTGATTTTTCTCTTGTATTAGTTAGGTTTATTTTCCCTTGACCATTGCGAACCCCCCTCCCCCTTGGGGAAGTAAGTTGGTTAACTACTCAGATTGTAGGTATTGAATTCTCTTGATTCTACGCATTCTCTTAGGTTTGACCCTAACCTTGGTTATGTTCTATTTCTTGACAATGACTGCTTTATCCTCTATAAGAAGGTGTAACTTTGGAGACATCATAAGGACAATTGGGAAAAAGTACCTGAACTCTTATCTATAGAATACACGAAAAATCAACCATTTTTAGGCTTATTTCTTGCAAGGCCCCATCTGTGAGAAGTATGAAAAGTGCAAGAAATGTGTTTTGGAAATTTTCTGAGTCTAAGTTGTTACGAGGGGCTTACAGGCCGTAAGTGGTTCCATGGGCCATAGCTAATGCTCATTGGTTGAAGGTCAGACTTGGTGAAATTGATAATTTTAGAAGTTGGGTATATGATTTATCAGACGACACGTAGATTGACTTATGAGTTGTATTCATGTCATAGGTTGAGAATTATAGAAAGGTTCTTTAGGGTTCAAAGTGTTATCAGCCAAACCCCTTACCTATGGCCCTTAAGTTTAACTACGACTCCTAAATGAGGTCTAGTGGTCTGTCCGCTAGAATTTATAAGGGGCAGTTTTGTCATTTCCTAACATTTTATACTTATATTTTGTCGTTTTAACCCCCCCAAAACCCCTTTTCAAGCCGTATACACTCTTCACTCCTTCATTTCAATTAATTTCCCAAACACCCTAAGTCTAAAAGCTCTCCCAAACACTCCAGAGTCTCCCAAGGCTTCAAGAAGAAGAGTCCATAGCTAGGATTTAAGATTTCTCCCCATTTTCCCATAAGGTCTCCATTTCCAATCACATCAAGGTATGTGGGTTTTGATTGTGAAAACATTTCCTCCACAAGCTCAACTATTCCTCTTCTCCTTTGTGATTTCTCAAGTTATGGTAATACATGATGATTTTATGAACTCATTCATATGATGATAATATAAAGTATTTTATGATGGTTATCCTTGTACATTATCATGTCTTGCAATATCATGTGAAACCTATGATTTTTATGTGAGGGTTTGATGGTTCCCTAACCAAGTTTTCTCATATTGTTGGTGGGTTACTTTGAATAGTGTTTAAGGATTTTATTATACTCCTCTCTAGCATTTACTTATAAATTGCATGATTTCAAGTTTATGTACATGTACCCACCATGAATTAATTTAAAGATGCATGCTAAATTCTTAAGTCATGAATGCGTTGTGGTAAGATATGGATGTTAAGCATGTGGTGACTAACAAGAGGGTTAATAATTATGCTATGAGCTCATGAGCATTATATGAATGACAAGAATTATGTAAAGCCCTAACTTTGAAGCTATAAGCTATGTTTAATGAGCTACTCCAAGAATGATATCATGATAATTTGAGACCATGCATCCTATGAATTTGACTATATTTCAAGTATATCATGGGATTGTGACCTAGCACTGACAGGACCTTGGCAGTCTCGCATTGTCCCTAAACTATGTGCCACCATAGGTTTATGACATAGATTCCCCATGTAGGCTTGCACCTACCAAAAAGGCAATCCCATAAGGTAAGGATAATTGTTGAATCTACCAAAAGGGCTATGCCGTAAGGTAAGGATATCATGTGAAACCCACCAAAAAGTTTATGTCGTAAAGTGGTAACACTTTCTAAAAAGGCTATGTTGTAAGGATAGTGTTTAGTCTACCTTGGCAAAGTAGACCGTTCCTTGTCTGGCATGGAGTGAACATTAGGATTCCAAGTAGTAGCTCGCTTGGTCTTATATGTCTATTATGGTCCCTTCCCACTATGTATATGACATCATATTATTTGATGATTCTTTATGCATGTTCAACTAAGCATTTGTCATTCATGGCATATTGAGCCTATGTCCATTGTTTATGATTATGTATGTTGTTTAGTTATGGCTTATGTTCCTTGTTGCATTTGAACCTCGCATACTTAGTACATTCAAAGTATTAACATATACTTTTGCCTACATGATCTAACCATGTAGGATGCGAAGCTCCTTTCCATCCTCCTCCTTCACATGGCTAGATAGTTTGAGTGAAGATTTGTTATAGGTTAGTCATCCATTTCTGGGGACAATATCCATTTTCTTATATTCTTTTGTTTAGACTTATCCATTTTTGTATACCATCTTTTGAGGGTGAGCCCGCAAGATGTCTTGGCTCCCATTTTATTCATGCTTAGGGTGTTATAGATACGATTATGCTATGTACGTATGAGCTTGATACTTTATTTTTATGTAATTATGAAAGTATTCACTTAGTCCCATGCTCCTTTCTATGTGTTGTGATTTGTTGAAGAGGTGATGAAAGTCGTAAGTCCCTATATCCCCTATAGCGTGAGTCATACTTACCCGCCACTTAGACTTTATTTGCTATGTGATTCATGTTAATCCTCTTCCCCATAATATCCGCGTGAGCCCTAAGTTTTCTTCCCCTAGAATTTATTTGCTACGTGTTTATTACTTATTTTTGCTTCTGCAACTGAAGATGTGTGGTGCATGCTTAAGAAGGATTGTTTGGGGTCTCTTCAGGTTCCCCATTTGCCGTGTCATGCCTAAGCCCTAGGCTTGGGTCATGACAATCTTGACATCAGATCACTAGGTTGGTGAAATGGTCCTCGGAACTCCAACACACGACATCGAGAAGAGTCTTGTTCATGGTTTTGAAGCGCGCCACAACTATGAATGAGAGGCTATGAGGAATTTTAGGAAATGGTTCACTTCTTTATACTTTGTGTCATGCTTTGGATTTGGAATAAGGTTTCCTATCTCTAATGGGTGGTCTTTTGCTCCTTTAGATCACACCACCGAGACGAATGGCACAAAGAGCTCCTACCCTTGAGGGTGAATCGGCCTCCGGCCCCACAAGTTCTCCAAGAAGAAGAAGAAGGAGTCACCCATGCCAATTACTAGAATATGGTCACTCTTTTGGAAAGGGTCGTGACCATTCAAGGAGTTCAAGCTCCTCATGCTCCAACCCCAGCTTCAAGAATGAGGGATTTCACTAGGACGAATCCCCAAATTCTATGGTTCAAAGGTAGAAGATCCATCGATGAAGTGTTTAAAGTCTTGGAAAATTACGGAGGTGAGTTTGGAAGAGAAAGAGGAATTAGCAGCCTACCAACTCAGGGGCCTTGCTCAAACATGGTACAACCGATGGAAGATGGAGAGGGTGGATGATGAACCCATCCCCTAGGAAGAATTCAAAGTTTCTTTTCTTGATCACTTCTTCCCGATTGAATTGAGGAAAGCAGAGATGATAGAGTTTATGAACCTTAAGCAAGGTTCAACGAGTATTAGGGAGTATTCCCTTAAATTTAATGATCTCTCAAAGTATGGTCCTCACTTGGTAGTCAATGCTAGGGCAAGGATGCACAAGTTTGTTTTAGGTGTGTCAAACTTGATAAATGAGGAGTGTCATATAACCATGTTTATCAGGGATATGGATATCTCTCGGCTTATGACATATGTTGAACAACTTGGGGGGAGAAGCTTAGGAAGAGAAGGATGGGGGAGTCCAAGAGGGCTCGACTTGAGGGAGGCTTTCAAGGTACTAAGGGTGGTAGTTCCAACAAGGCCATAAATTCCAAGGCTAAGGGTCCTCCAATGCCTAAACCAAAGGTTTGCTAATGAAAGAGTGCCCAACCCGAGAGCTCAAGGTGGAACAGAGGGTTGACTCTTCTAAGATGCCAAAAGTGTGAAAAACAATCATGGCGGTGCATGGCTGAGGAATACGGGTGCTTGCTTTGGGTGTGGAAAAATGAGCCACAAGGTTTCGGATCATCCAAATAAGGGTAGAGATGGCCCACCTCAGGGACAAGGTACTCATGGTGACCAAAGAGCACAAGGTGGTCAATAAGGAGGTGCTCCGTGGCATAACCGATTTTATGCTCTTCAAGGGAGACAAGGTATGATGAGATGCCTGATGTTGTTGCAAATGTGTAAAAGATGTACAATTTTGATGTGTATGCTTTATTGGATTCGGGTGCCTCTTTCTTTCATTACTCACTTTGTTGCTGATAGGCCTCATGTTTGTCCCAAATTATTATGTGAACCCTTTGAGTGTCTACCCCCATTGGTGAATCCATTCTTGCTAAGAGAGTCTATAGGGGTTGTCCCGTGTCTATATTGCATAACTTTTTTCCTTGTGATTTTGTTGAACTAGACATGATAGATTTTGACATCATTCTTGGGATGGATTAGTTACATGTATACCATGCCATCGTTGATTGTAGAACTCGCAAGGTTAGATTTCAATTCCCAAATGAACCCATCCTTGAGTGAGAAGGTCATGATATGGTGGTCAAGGGTAAGTTCATCTCTTGTTTTAAGGCTCAAAAGTTGATTTCCAAAGGTTGCATTTACCATCTTGTTTAGGTTAGGGAGATCGAGTAAAAGGTCCCTTCCATTGAGTCGGTTCTAGTGGTTAATAAGTTCCTTTATGTCTTTCTAGATGAACTTCCTAGTAGTCCTCCCAAAAGGGAAATAGACATTGGTATAAACCTCCTTCCCGACACTCAACCCATTTTTCTTCCTCCCTACCGAATGACCCCGGCAGAGTTGAAAGAGTTAAAGGACCACTTGAAAGACTTATTGGAGAAGAGATTTATAAAGCCAAGTAAGTCACCCTAGGGTTCACCAGTTTTGTTTGTGAGGAAGAAGGATGGCTCACTTAGAATGTGCATCGACTACCAGCAACTCAATAAGGTCACCATGAAGAACAAGTATCCCTTACAAAGGATATATGACCTATTTGATCAACTACAATGGGCTAACCTCTTCTTGAAAATTGGCCTTAGGTCTGGGTACCATAACTCAAGAGGAAGGGAGTGCGATATTTCCAAAATGGCATTCCGGAAAATATATAAGCATTTTGAATTTGTGGTGATGTCCTTCAGCCTAATTAATACTTCAACCATATTTATGGATCTTATGAATAGGGTCTTTAAATCCTACCTTGACATGTTTGTGGTGGTGTTCATTGATCATATTTTGATTTATTCCCGGAGTAAAGAGGAGCATGCCAAGCATCTAAGGGTAGTGTTGAAAACATTGAGGGAAGAAAGGTTATTTGCCAAGTTAACAAGTGTAAGTTCTTGTTGAGGGAAGTCACCTTTCTAGGGAATGTAGTATCAGTGAAGGGATCAAAGTGGACCCAAACAATATCGAGTTGATAAAAAATTGGCCTAGACCCTTGACTCCGAGGGATATTAGGAGTTTCTTAGGTTTAGCAGGGTATTATCGGAGATTCGTGAATGGTTTCTCCTCAATTGCTTCTCCCTTGACAGAGTTGACACAAAAGAAGGCTAAATTTGTATGGACCGATGAATGTGATAAAGTTTCCAAACTTTGAAAGATAAGCTTACATCCGCTCCTATTTTGGCTCTACCAGAAGGGTTTATGGCGTATGGTGATGCTTCGAGAGTTGTCTTGGGTTGTGTATCGATGCAAAATGGCAAAGTCATTTCCTATGTTTCTAGGCAACTAAAGGTGCATGAGCACAATTATCCCACCCATGATCTTGAATTAGCAGCCGTGGTATTTTCCTTGAAGATATGATATTATTATTTGTATAGGGTTCATGTAGATGTGTTCACTGATCATAAGAGTCTCCAATACATATTCACCCAAAGAGATCTTAATTTGAGGCAAAAAGGATGGTTGGAATTCCTCAAGGATTATGACATGAGCATGTATTAGCATCTGGAAAAGCTAACATTGTGGTTGATTCCCCAATTAGGGTATCTATGAGAGTGTGGTTCATGTTTAGGATAGCAAGAAAGGATTGGAGAGGGAGGTCCATCGATTGGCTAGGTTGGTGGTTAGATTAAATGAAGCCGAAAATGGTGGTGTGGTGGTGGTAGGTGGGTCAAAGTCCTCCTTGATTGCAGAAGTAAAATCCAAGCAAGATCCTGACCCCACTTTGGTGTAACTAAAGTCATTGGTAAAAGATAGCAAGGTAGAAGTTTTCTCCCAAGGGGGAGATGGTGTTCCTAGGTACCAAGGTAGGTTATATGTGCCCGATGTTGATTAGTTGAGAGATTTGATCTTGAAAGAGGCATATAATTCATCTTATTCTATTCACCCAGGTTCCACCAAAATGTATAAAGATTTGAGGGAAGTGTATTGGTGTGGTGGTATGAACAAGGATATTGCCAAATTTGTAGCGTGTTTCCATAATTACCAATTAGTCAAGGCCAAACATCAAAGGTCTGGTGGCCTAGAACAAGACATTGACATTCTACTTAGAAGTAGGAAGAAATCAACATGGATTTTATGATTAGTTTACCAAAGACTAGGAGACGTTTTGACTCCATAAGGGTTATTGTTGATAGAATGACAAAATCGGCTAATTTTTATCGGTTAAGACAACCTATGATGTTGAAGAATATGCCAAGTTATATATTCATGAGTTGGTGAGGCTACATAGGGTTCCATTGGCTATTATCTCAGATCGTGGTGCTCAATACATATCGAACTTTTGGAGGTCTTTCCAAAAAGGCCTTGGTACTAAGGTCAAGCTTAGTACGACCTTTAACCCTTAAACGAATGGCCAAGCCGAGAGAACCATCCAAACACTTGAGGATATTCTTAGGGCTTGTGTCTCGAAATGTAAGAGTAATTGGGATGAATATCTTCCACTCATTGAGTTTGCTTATAATAATAACTATCACTCTAGTATCAGAATGGCTCCCTTTGAAGCTCTTTATATTAGGCATTTTAGATCCCCGGTTGGTTGGTTTGAAGTGGGGAAAATGGCTTTGTTGGATTCAGATGTAGTTACGGAAGCTTTAGAAAAGGTGAGGATGATAAGGGTGAGATTGAAGGTGGCTCAAAGTCGACAAAAGTCCTATGCCGACACTAGAAGAAGAGACTTCGAGCTTGAAGTTGATGATTGGGTGTACTTGAAGGTTTCACCAATGAAGGGCGTGGTTCGTTTTGGAAAAAAGGGGAAATTAAAGCCTATATATTTAGGGCCCTATTAGATCTTGAGACGTGTTGGTAAAGTTGCATATGAATTAGAGTTACCCAAGGAAATGAGTATAGTTCATCTAGTTTTCCATGTCTCCATGTTGAGGAAGTATATTGGAGACCCTAATTCCATTGTGCCCTTGGAAGTGATGAATGTTGAAGAGAACTTAGCTTACAAAGAAATCCAGGTAGAAATATTGGATAGGCAAGTGAAGCGGTTAAGGAATAAATATGTACGTCAAGGTCTTTTGGAGGAACCAACAAGTCGAAGGTGCCACTTGGGAAGCCAAAGCAGATATGAAAAGTGACAACCTATCTCTTCCATTCTAATCAAGCTTGAGGTACTATGACTTATTCTAATTAAGAACCTCCTTTCCTTGCATGTCATTTTTCATGTTATCTATGCATGGTTATGTGAATTGAGGTTGCAATGTAAATGTTATTTAAAGCATGATTTAAGATTTTGATGGTGCATATGTTGCATTTGGCATATGATGCATGTAGTCCATTCTTTAGAGCTTTCCTTAGCAACATTTGGGGATGAATGTTCCCAAGGGGAAGATATTGTAAGGCCCCACATGTGAGAAGTATGAAAAGTTCAAGAAATGAGTTTTGTAAATTTTCTGAGTGTAAGTTGTTACAAGGGGTATTATGAGCTACAAGTGGTTCCATGGGCCATAACTAGTTCTCATGGGTTGAAGGTCAGACTTGGTGAAAATGATGATTTCAGAAGTTAGGTATACAATTTACTAGACGCCGCTTAGATTGACTTACGAGCCGTATGTCCTATCGTAGGTTGAGAATCAAAGAAAGGTTTTTGAAGGTCCAAAATGTTAACAAACAAACCCCTTACCTACGACCCATAAGTTGGACCACGTCCCGTAAATGGGGTCTCGTGGTCCTGTCTAACAAAATGTTATAAGGGGCATATTTGTCATTTCCCAGTATTTCATGCCAATACTATGTTGTTTAACCGCTTACAAGCATTATACATTCTCTACTCCTTCATTTGAATACATTTCCCAAAAATCATAAGACGAAAAGCTCTCCTAAGTCTCCCAAGGCTTCAAGAAGAAGAGTCCATAGCAAGGGTTTCAAATTTCTCCTCATTTTTCCACAAGGTCTCCATCTCCAATCGCACCAAGGTATTTTGATTTCGATTTTGGAAACTTTTTCTCCGCAAGCTTAACCATTCCTCTTCTCCTTAGTGATTTCTTAAGCTATAGTAATACATGATGATTTTTATGAAGTCATTCATATGATGATAATATGAAGTATCTTATGATGGTTATCCTTGTACATTATCATGTGAAACATATGATTTTTATGTGAGATTCGATGGTGCCCTAACATGTTGTTAGTGGGTTATTTTGAATAATGTTTATGGATTTTATTATACTCCTTTCATGGCATTTACTTATGAATTTCATGATTTCAAGCTTATGTACATGTACCCACCATGAATTGATTTAAAGATGCATGCTAGGTTCTTAAGTCATGAATGTCGTTTGGAAAGATATGGACGTTAAGCATGTGGAGACTAAAAAGAGGGCTAATAATTATACTATGAGCTCATGAGCATTATTTAAATGACAAGAATTATGTAAATCCCTAACTTTGATGCTATAAGCTATGTTTAATGAGCTACTCCAAGAATGATATCATGATAATTTGAGACCATGCATACTATGATTATGACTATGTTTCGGGTATTTATTAGGATTGTGACCTAGCACCGAGAGGACCTTGGTAGTCTCTCATTATCCCTAAACTATGTGCCACCATAGGTTTATGACATTGATTCCCTATATGGGCTTACATCTACCAAAAAGGCAATGCTGTAAGGTAAGGATAATTATTGAATCTACTGAAAAGGTTATGATGTAAGGTAAGGATATCACGTGAAACCTACCAAAAAGGCTATTCCTTAAGGTGGTAACAATTTTTGAAAAGGCCATGCCGTAAGGATAGTGTTTGGTCTACCTTGGCAAAGTACACCAGTTCTTATCCAGTGTGTAGTGAACATCGAGATTCCAAGTAGTAGCTTGCTTAGTCTTTTATGTTGGTTATGGTCCCTTCCCACTATGTATATGATGTCATGTAATTTGATGATTCTTTATGCATGTTAAACTAAGCATTTTCCTTTCATGATATCTTGAGCCTATATCCATTGTCTATGATTATGCATATTGTTTAGTTACGGCTTATTTACCTTGTTGCATTTGCACTCCACATACTTAGGATATTCCAAGTACTAACATATATTTTCGCCTCCATAATCTGACCATGTAGGACCCAGAGCTCCTTTCTATCCTCCTCCTCCACGTGACTAGATGGTTCAAGTGAAAATTTGTTATTGGTGAGTCCTCTACTTCTGGAGACAATATCCATTTACTTTCATGCTTTTGTTTAGACTTATCTATTTTTGAATATTATCTTTTGAGGGTGATCCCGGGAGATGTCTTTGCCCCCGTTCTCTTCATGATTAGGGTGTTGTTGGATACAATTATGCTATGTATGTATGAGCTTGACACTTTATGTTTATGTAATTATGAAAGAATTCCCTTAGTCCCATGCTCCTTTCTATGTGTTGTGATTTGTTGAAGAGGTGATGAAAGTCCTTAGTCCCTATTTCCCCATAGTGTGAGTCATACTTACACGCCCCTTAGAGTTTATTTTCTATGTGATTCTTGTAAATCCTCTTCCCCATAACTTCTCCATAGCGTGAGTCCTAACTCCTGCTTCCCTTAGAATTTGCTTGTGACGTGTTTATTACTTATTTATACTTCCGCGACCAAGGATCTGCGATACATGCTTAAGATCGAAGGCTTATTTAGGGTCCCTTTGGGTTCCCCATTCGCTATGTCATGCCTACGCTCGGGGCTTGGGTCATGATATTTCACTCACTAAAACACCTTAAATCCTCTGTAAACTCTCCAAAATTTCTTTTCCAAATTCTTCTAAATTTATAGGGTTTCAAAAGTACTCCTTTGAAGGCCAACCTTCAAGGTATTCCAAGATTTTCCCAAGTTTCTCTAGTCTTATTCAAGACCATTAAGGTATGTGGGTTTCTTCATCCATGTTCCTTCTACCCAGGAAGTCTAAAGTCCTTTTCACTCAAACCTTTAAATTCAAGGTTGATTTCATTATGTGTACTTCCTATTACTCTTATTATACATGAGTTATGTTAGAAATCATTATCTATTGAATTAAAATACTTGAACTACATTCAAGGGTTGATATTATGAAGTACATAATGGCATTTAAGTTATGTATGTCATGATACTATGAAATGTTATGAAATTTATGTATTTTGAGATGATTTTCATGATGCTCTAACTATGAGTTTATCAATGCTTATGGTGGGTTGTTTTGGATGCTTTTAAGTGAACATGTTTTACCTTGTTCATGCACATTATTCTTGAGTTTCATTATTTTAAGTTCATATGAATAAGCCCACCATATTTTGGAACTAAACTTTTATAATGAAGTGTTTTATATTGGTGAAAGACTTTACTACAAGTTATGCAAGTTATGAATATTATGAATAATTAATGGCTATCAAGTGTGTTATGATTCCATGTAAATGCTATTAAAATTATGCAAAATTATGAAGCCCTTCTTATGATGTTATGATTTTGATGAGCTACTCCTATTATGATATTATGATTTACAAGCCTATGCATGTTATGATTATGCTTATGCTTTAGATATTCCGTGGGATGTTGACTTAGTATTGAGAGGACCTTGGTAGATTTTCATTGTCCCTAAATTTATGTGCCACCATAGGTTATTACTATTTCCCTAAATGGGATTAAACTAGTGGATCCAACTAGGTCATGTAGCACCTACCGAAAAGGCAATACTGTATAGTACCAATATCATGTAACACCTACCGAAAAGGCAATACCATAAGATGAGGGTATCATGTAACACCCACTAAAAAGGTAATGTCATAAGGTGAGGGTATAGTATACCTTGGCAAGTAGACTACTCCTTTTTTGATGTGGAAGAAGTATCAAGATTCCATGTAGTAGCTCGCATGGTCTTAATGTCGGTTAAAGTCTCCTCCCATATATGTATGATATGTTATGAACTTAAGCTTTAGCTCTCATGCATGTTTTGATTAAGGCATTGATCATTCATATCATATTAAGCTTATTGCCTTTGTTATGATTATTCATCTTGTCTAATATGGCTTATGATTTCTTTGTTGCATGTCATTCCACATACTTAGTACATTCAAAGTATTAAGGCGTACTTCTTTTCCTACATGATTTAACCATGTAAGGATTGGAGCTTTTCCCCATCCACCTTCTCATGACTAGTTTGATTTGTGAAGACGTTACTTGTGGTGAGTACTCCATTTCGAGGCAACATCCATTTTCTATCTATCGTATTTATGTTAAGACATTATTATTTTGTTACTTTACTTTTGAGGGTGAGTCCGAGACATGTCTTGGCCCCTGTTCCACTCATGACTAGAGGTATTGTTGGATGACATGTTGTGT
This sequence comes from Solanum rostratum, assembly GCA_029948455.1. Lineage (NCBI taxonomy): Eukaryota > Viridiplantae > Streptophyta > Magnoliopsida > Solanales > Solanaceae > Solanum > Solanum rostratum. The sequence continues at coordinate 28,256,285 of CM057047.1, forward strand.
ATAACTCATGCGACATTTTTGTATCTATGAAGATTCCCTTCGTCCCTATCTCATGTATGATGTAGCTTTTGATGATATTAGTAAAGAGGTGAATGTCCTAAGTTCATACATCTATAAAGTGCGTCCCATGTCCCCTTTCCCAAAGAATGACTAGTTGTGTTTTAAATGATGGGAATTCCTTATCCCCTTATCTCATAGAGTGCGTTCTAAGTCCTAAATCCCTCGTTGTAGTATTTTTTTTAATGGCTGAACTATGATTCTTAACCAAGGATATGCTTACGTATGCTAGGAGGCTTGTTTAGGGTACCTTTGGATTCCCCATTCGCCATGTTACAGTTAGGACCTAGGCTTGGATCGTGACAATAACCTACTAAGAACATTAGCTACAACATTTTTCTTGCCTGGATTATATTACACACTCATGTCATAGACCTTAAGAAGTGCCAACCACCTTCTTTGCCTCAAGTTGAGGTCTCTTAGGGTGAACACGTATTAGAAACTCTTGTGGTCACTAAATGCATCAACATGAACTCCATAAAGATAGTGACACCAAATTTTCAAGGCACACACCACAGTTTCTAGCTCAAGATCATAGGTTGGATAATTCTGCTCATGTACCTTCAACTTTCTAGATTCATATGCTATGACCTTGCCATGTTATATTAGAACACAATCCAAACCGGTAGGGGAAGCATCAAAATACACCACAATCCATCTAGTCCATTCGGTAATGTCAAAATAGGAGCTAATATAAGACGATCTTTTATAGTCTAAAAACTATTCTCACATTCATTCGGCCATTGGAATTTTATCTGAGTCAGCTCAGTCAAAGGTGAAGCAATGGATGAAAAATTTTCAACAAACCTTCGAAAATAACCTGCCAAACCAAAAAAAGTCTGAATATCTAAAGGAGACAATAGTCTAGATCAATTTTTCACTGCCTTAATCTTCTTCAAATCAACCTTAATATGATCACCAGATACCATATGGCCAATGAAGTCTACCTTGTGCAACCAAAACATACACTTACTGAACTTTGCAAATAACAATTTCTCTCTCAAAGTTTGAAGCACCAACCTCAAATTATCTATATGCTCTTGCTTATTTCGAGAGTAAATCAAAATATCATCTATGAGGACCACTACGAAAGCATCAATTTATGGATTGAACACCCGATTCGTAAGATCCATTAAAACCACCGAGGCATTAGTCAACCCAAATGACCTCACCACAAACTTAAAGTATCCACATCTAGTCTGGAAAGCTATCTTAGGAAAATCACATTCCCTTACCCTCAACTGATGATAGCCCGAACAAAGATCAATTTTGAAGAAGTGAGTAACACCTTGCAACTGATCAAGCAAATCATCTATCCTTGGTAATGGATACTCATTCTTTATAGTCACCTTGTTCAATTACCAATAGTCAATACACATCCTAAATGACCCATCGTTCTTCCTCACAAAACATACAGGAGCATCCCACATTGATATACTTAGCCTAATAAATCCCTTCTCTAATAAATCCTTTAATTGATCCTTCAACTCTTTCAATTCTATAGTGGCCATTCAGTATGGAGGAATAGAGATAACTTATGTATCAGGAAGGAGATCTATACAAAAGTCTACTTCCCTTTCAAGAGGAATGCCAGATAAATCCTTAGGAAAGACATTCAAAAGCTCATTAACCATGAGAACTGACTCAAGAGTAGGAGACTCAAAATTGACATCTCTAACCCTACCTATATGATAGATACACTCCTTAAAAATCATCTTTCACGCTTTAAGATATGAGATAAATCAACCTTTGAAAGCTAAGCCACTACCTACCACTCAAGAATAGACTCATTCAAGAATTGGAATTTGATGTTTTGGGTCCTACAATCCATGAAAGCATAGGAAGCATGTAACCAATCCATCCTAAAAATGACATCCAAATTAATCATTTCTAGCTCAACAAGATCACAAGGAATGACTTTATGCAAAACTGACACAGGACAATCCCGATAGACTTTATGGATATAATTGACTCATCCAAGAGAGTACAAACTGAGGAAAGGTTCCCTCAAGATTTTAGGACTTATACCAAACTTAACAACTAAGAAAAGAGTGACAAAAAGACAATTTCGCACTTGGATCAAGCAATGCATATATATGAAAATTAATTACTTTCAACATACCGGTCACCGCATTGGGAGTCCCTTCCACCTCCTGCCCAACATGTAAAGCATAAAACCTGTTATTGTGCAAAGCATCACCTTGTGGAACCCTTTGTTGGCCTTGACCTCCTGAAATGATTTGTCCTTGCGGACGACCTTCTTGACCTTTCTTTGGAATATTTGGACATGTAGCAAGCTTGTGACTCCTTTGAACACGTCAAAAACAAGCACTTGTACCAACCAAACACCTACCACTATGATTCTTTCCACACATAACACACTTTGTATTAGCCGATACATCTTCACCTTGAAACCTTTGGCCTTGTTGAGGACGGCCATTTCGACCACCACTCCTAACATTGGAGAACCCACCTTCAAATCAGGCCCTCTTAGATTCTCTCACCTTTCTCTCTTTGAGATTTTCACCCTCAATTTTCTCGGCATAAGTCATACGTTGAGAGATGTCCGTCTATTTCACAAGCATAGTACACTACTAGAAATTTGGTATATTGCCACGGTTTTTGGCAACGGTTAAACAACCGTGGCAATAGATAAATTATTGCCACGGTTAAAACCGTGGCAATATATTTTTGACCGTAGCAATAAAATTATTAAAATAAATCGTGTTATTAGTACGTTAACCGTGGCTATAGATTTCTTTATGCCACAGTTTTTTAAAACTGTGGCAATAGAGTAACTATGGCCACGGTTAATTTTAGCAAAAAAAATAAACATTCCGGGAAATAAATATATTTCCCTCCTCCACTAAAATTATTTTAACATTTCCCTCCAATTAAATTATTTCTTTCATAGTATAGTACACGACTCCTCCACTTATACGCGACTCCTTCAGTTCAGACGAAATCGACGGCGAGGATTCAGCAATTGAAGAAGAAATCGACACATGCAATAGTTGAAGAAGAAGAATCAAGGTTTCTTCTTTGAGAAACAGAGTCGAATTTAGAGAAACAGATTCAAAGCACTGTTCTTGTTCTCTTACAGGTAATTTTTCAGTTTTCCTTTTTGGGGGTTTTGCATTATTGTGTTAATTGAGCTTTTGATTGAAGTTTTGGGAGTAAAATTGATTGGTTTTAACTACTTTGAGGTAATGGGTGTCTCTGAATGTAGGTTAGTATATGCTGGTCAGTCGTTTTGGGGGTTAGAGAAACTTGCCCTTCTTAAATTGCAGGTGCAAATTGGTGTTAATATTGGTGAGATTCAATAGCATAAAAGGATTTGCAAACAAGAGAAAATGATTTCTTGCAAATGGGTTGTCACTAAGACAATCAAGAACTGAAAAGACGATTTCTTCGGAAAGAAGATCAAAGGGATTGAAATGGTACTCTGAAACTGGCTTTTGCTTCTTCATTGTTCCCAGGACTGATACTTCAGGGATCATTTGGTACAAAGATTGGAGCTTTATGGTAAAATTGCAGCTTAGATTTGGATATTCTTGATAATAGTGGGCTTTTAGGGGAAAATTTGCAGGTGGAGATGTAATTTGTAGTCCATTTGTAAATTTGATCACATAAAGAAGATGGAAAATTAAGAAGCAAACGTTTACAGGAAAATACTGTCCTAGTTGAGAAGAGACAGAGTGAGGAAGAAGATGATGAATGTCTTAATTACTTAATTTTCTCTTGATTGTCTTAGTGAGTATTATTTGATGATGAAGAATAAGAAAAGTCAAAAAACACTAAAAAAAGTGAACTAGATCAGAGCTTAGTGTCTCACCTGCACACTTAATAAATTCATTAGTAATAACAATTTGAAAGGGGTTGGTTCAGGAACTTGGTTGTTTTTAGGAAATTTGTTTGCTATCTGAGGGGTAGTTTTGGTAGCACTGTCCAGAATGGGTTGCAAGTTAACAGTCTGGTGTACAGGTGCTTGCCTTTGGTAATTGGAGGTTAGTTTGGTAAAATCATGTGGTTTAGGAAGTTGAGAATCAATCTTGGTGTTGTCTTCTCTCCTGTTGTTCTTACTACTGTTCTTGACATGTTGTATCCCCGAATTATCATCAAGATCATTACCTACCTTCATGTCAGTTGTTCTCTGGAATTCATTATGCTTTTTAATTAGATTATGCTACAATACCACGTGACCAATTCAATAGTGCAGCTCAATCTTTTTGAATGCTTTTACAGAACAAAGATACAACATCAACTTCCCTCTCTTTGTTTAGCACATTAATTATCTTCCAAGTCAATGTTGTTCGCAACAAACCTCAACAAATTTCTATGCCCTTTGGATCTGATTGTGTCATCGCAGCCTATTTTTCTCAATTGGATCTTCAAGGCTAATGTTAATATTGTCTGAGCTGTAGTCATACACTGTTTGGAGTCATTTACTATTTTAATTTAAAATCTGCTGCTTGCCTTGTCAATCTATACAAAACATACTGGATGGTATATTATTAGTGCAACAGATTCTTCATTATTGATCTAATGATATTCATGTATTCATCTTTAAGAAAGCGGAAGATAAAATATGGCATGGACAGTTGTTGCAGACTAATGAATGATCAATTGATTAAGACATGTTTTAATGCTTTCAAGGGGGTTATTCATGCCCTCTTGTCATTTCCATACATTGTCACCTGTCTGATATATGGTTACTAGATTGAATGTGTCTTTGAATTTTGAACTTTGTGGACCTTACTTTTATCGTCAGTAATGGAAGTGTCTTCTCCCTCTTTGCCTTGGTTTTCTGTCTTGTAATTTCTGATTCCAATCCACCTGCAGGTGTGGTCCTTGTAAAGTGATCGCTCCAAAGTTTCAAGAGCTATCGAAGAAATATAACGATGTGGTCTTTCTGAAGCTGGACAGTAACCAGGAAAACAGGGTATGTATTCTTTAAACCACCTCCCTTACTAACTAAACAACACAACACACACTAGAATTGATCAATGTGATAACTTTTGGCAGCCATTAGCGAAGGAACTAGGCATTAAGGTTGTTACGACATTCAAGATTCTGAAGAACAATAAGATCGTTAAAGAAGTCACTGGAGTTTGATATTATCAACCCAAGCCAATAAAGGTACTTTATTGCCTCATCTGCTAGAGATGTACAAATGTTAAGTTTGATATTTCGTGTATTTGTTTCTGGATGGAGGATTCTTATTTGATATTTTGTGTATAAACTCTTTTGGCATTGAATCCTTGCAACTGGGAGAAGTCTTAATATCCATATTTCATTTTTTTTAGCTTATTTGGTTGTTGCTTCAGAATAACTGGTTTTTTTGCTTCTATCATGTGTTGATTGTATCAATCATCCTAATTTGTGCATTACTTACTTATTTATGTTTTGATTAATTTATTGCCTATACTATTTTGGTCATGTACGTAGGATATTAAATGGATATAGGAGATAAAAGTTGGATGGATCTCCGAAGATCTACCGATGAATATATTCATGGAGTTAATGATTTTCTTGATAAGGCATTTGAACAAGCTTCCCAAGGAAATGAAATATTATGTCCTTGTAATAAGTGCTTTAATCGTAATTGGCATTGTCGAAATGTAGTGGAGGATCATTTGATTTGTCATGGATTTGTTCATGGATACATCAAATGGGTTTTCCATGGAGAAGGTTTTTCCTCAAGAAATATGCCACAACCAACCAATGATGATGAAACTTCAAACATGCATGATGATTTTGGTAAACTACTTCATGATACTTTTCAAAATGTAGAAGATCACCTAAGACATGAGGGAGTTCAAGAGGGACCATTTGAAGATGCGAATAAATTCTTTAAAATAATAGAGGATGGTAAACAACAGCTTTATCCGGGGTGTAAAAATTTTTCTAAGTTGAGTTTCACCATCCGATTGTACTTGTTAAAATGCATTCACAAATTGAGTGATGTTGCCTTTTCAGACTTGTTAGACTTGATAAAAGAGGCATTTCCACTTGCTCAGATACCTGAGTCTTTTTACAAGGCAAAAAAGGTGATAGAAGATTTGGGTCTTAATTATCAGAAAATTTATGCATGTGCTAATGATTGCATGTTATTTTGGAAAGACAATGCAAAGTTAGATAATTGCTCTGTGTGTGGATCTTCTAGATGGAAGAAATGTTCGGAATGACTTAACAAGTAAGGTCACTAAAATCCCGGTGAAGGTTTTGAGGTACTTTCCTTTAAAGCCTAGGCTTCAGAGAATATTCATGTGTTCTGAAACATCTATAGCTATGAGATGGCATGATACCGAGCGACCCAAAGATGGAAATCTAAGACATCCTGCTGATGGAGAAGCTTGGAAGGATTTTGATTCCCTTCACCCTAACTTTGCTAATGATGCTCGTAATATTAGATTGGGTCTTTCAAGTGACGGATTCAATCCATTTCGAACTATGAGCATTTCCCACAGCACATGGCCGGTTATGTTAATGAATTACAATTTATCACCATGGATTTGCATGAAGTCAGAGTACATAATGTTGTCAATGATTATTCCAGGTCCATCGTCACCCGGAAATGATATTGATGTATACTTACAACCATTGATTGAGGAGTTGAAAGAACTATGGGAAGTGGGAGTGAAGACATATGATGTTGTAGCTAACCAAACATTTATGTTGCGTGCAGCTTTATTGTGGACAGTTAGTGATTTTCCAGCATTGGCAATGCTTTCGGGATGGAGCACCAAGGGGAGATGGGCATGTCCCACTTGCAATCATAATACTTGTTCCCAATATCTCAAACATAGTCGTAAGATGTGTTACATGGGTCATCGTGCATTTTTACCTCCTGATCATCCTTTTAGAAGAGATAAGAAATTATTTGATGGTAAAGAGGAGCATAAATCTGCACCGATGCCCTTATCGGGTGTACAAGTGCTGGAAGAACTTCGTGATTTCAAAAATATTTTTGGAAAGGGCCAAAAAAAAAAAGAAAACGAAAGAATGATGGTCCATGGAAAAAAATCCATATTTTTTGAATTACCATACTGGGCAACCAATAAGTTGAGGCATAATCTTGATGTAATGCACATAGAAAAGAATATTTGTGATAGTTTGCTTGGGACTTTATTGGATATATTTGGAAAGTCAAAAGATCATATAAATTCGCGCTATGACTTGCGTGATATGGGGATACGCAGAGAGCTTCAACCAATGGAAGATTGTGATACTGGAAACATTCATCTGGCTAAAGCTTGTTTCTCTATGAAACCAGAAGAGAAACGACTATTTTGCACTGTTTTTAAAGATGCCAAATTGCCAAAAGGGTGTGCCTCTAATGTATCAAATCGTGTGCAAATGGAAGAGCTGAAAGTATCAGGATACAAAAGTCATGATGCTCATTTCATACTACATTACTTGATCCAGATTGCAGTCCGGAAAGTGCTACCCAAGAATGTGTCTTTAGTCTTGATTAGGTTGGGAAACCTTTTTAAAAGCATATGTAAAAAAGTCATAAGAAGAAGGGATCTTGATAAGATGAAGGCTGAAATCATTGATATACAATGCGAGCTTGAAAAGATTTTTCCTCCATCCTATTTTGATATCATGTCACATTTGCCTATTCATCTAGTAGACGAAATTAAGCTTGGGGGTCCGACTCATTTGCGTTGGATGTATTCTTCTGAAAGAAATATGTGTGAATACAAGGGGCTTGTTCGTAATCGAAAAAATCCTGAAGGATCAATAGTAGAGGGTTGTAAAGGTGTAGAGTGTTTGACCTTTTGTTCGAGATATCTACCTGATGGGGTGAAAACAAGATTTAGTGGGTACCAAACTGAGGATGATGATGACATTCAAATAGCATGAGATGGTGTTTCACCTTTATTTCCTAAGACAGGTCATCCAATTGGAAGTAAGAACAAAAGGAAAGGCAAGACTTTTAATTTGGAGCATGGTGTGTGGTCTGCAGCACATCGATACACTTTGTTTAATACTAGTGATGAAAAAGTTGATGCATTTATCAAGTAAGCATTGAAACTTCATTTATATGTTATGATTAATGTGTTTTGAATTTCATTAATAACTACATATTGATTAAATTGCAATACATGCTTGCAGGGAACATAAGAGTTTAGTTGATACTCGTAACAGAGGAAGTGCCTGGGTAAAAGCACAGATCCATAGTAGAGAATTTAGTGATTGGTTTAGGGACAAAGTTGACAAAGTTAAAAATGTTGAAGTGTCCAATCATTTAAGATGGCTTGGCAAAGGGCCTAATTTTGTGGCTAAAAGATATACTGGATATTTCATTAATGGATATCGTTTCCATACGAAGACACGGGATGCTCCTTGCAAAACTCAAAATAGTGGAGTGACTTTGTCAGCCACAACAGATAGTTTTGCTAGTGCTAGGGATCAAAATCCTGTCGATGGAATGGTTATCTATTATGGAATTATTCAGGACATCATTGAGATTGATTATTGGAGTTGTTTTAGTGTTGTACTTTTCAGATGTGATTGGTTTCATAATGAAGTTGATGAATATGGCTTGACTCGGGTATACTTCAATAAAAAATGTTGTACGGATGATCCTTTTGTACTAGCATATCAAGTACATCAAGTTTTTTATGTGGAAGACCCAATTGAGAAATGTTTATTATGCAAGAAATAAGGTTCCAGTAGATTTGTATGATTTGGAGGAAGAGAATTGTCCTAATATTGAAGAAACATTTTGGAGGGAAACCAATGATGATATTGTTTCTTCAGAAAGATTAGTCGATGTAGATGTTAGACGGTCGAGGGAAGATCTCCCAGTTGATATCATTGATGCGCCTTCCATCTCACACGATTCACAAGATGTACCTTCGGAAGAATCGGAAGAGGAAGATGACTTCGATGATACTGATTGGGATTGGATGGAGGCCAATGATTGACAAAGGATCTTCCGACCTACTTCAAATACATTCTCTTCTTCATTTTTTTCAGTGAGTAATGAATACACTATTGAGTTGCATCTTATCAATTACGAATTTCGATTGGACTCTATTTTCTATGTTTGTTTTCCATTTCTATTAATGTGGGTTTTTTCAAGTTGTCTCTAAATTAGTCTCATTTCAATAATACGCACGTGTTATGTATATTGTTGCATATATTACTAAGCCTAATTTTCTCTCTTATTCCTTTTCAGTGTTCTACCTTCAAAGTTTCTCTGGAGGATCTTCAACTTAATAGGGGACCAACAAAACTCCAGGTTCTGATCTCTCATCTTCTTTAACTAAATACTTTGCCGATCCATTTCATTTTCTTCAACTTAATAGTGGACCACCAGTGTTGAGCGCATTAAAGAACTTTGTTTTGGTTATGTACTCTGGTCATGGAATGGTATAATGTGCAATAATGGTGGTAATGTTGCAGCTGTTGTCCTTGACAACATGGGTTTATCTGCTGATGAGAGTCTTCTGGTTCACATGATGAGAGTCCCTGGAAGACATAATTTGGCTTTAAATATGAAAATGCTTTCTTTAGTTCATTGACTCTCCATTTTTTTCGGGTATGAAAGTTTATTTTAGGGAGTTCTCGTTTGGAAAAGGAAAGCAGAAGAGGCACTGCTTGCAAGTGGGATTCCTTGTACTGTGAGTTCTTCTCTGTGTTTTTGGTTCCACACCTTTCTGTTCTGTTTTTTATGGTTCCAAGGAAATTATTAATTGTAATAAATGTCAAGAGCTGTACTCTTACCCTTCATTTTCAGTAAGTGGACAAGCCACTGTAACTAAATGTTGAAACTCTTATTTCCTTGGTTTAGTGCCAGAAGCTGCATCACTTCACTGAAATTTTGCCATCAATTTGGTATTCTTTATTAAATGTTTTGAGACAATCTGTATTGCTGTGAAATGCTATCGCTAAATGGTTGGTACATTGGTGCAGGACAGGAGGGAAACTGAAAATAAAAGAACAAGTGAATTTGGAGCTTATCTGGTACAAGTGTTTTTACTTAAGCACTTTGAAGCAAAGTCTATTTTATTAAACAATTTTATATATAGTTACAGAAGTTCTGTGACGTCGTATTGCTGCCCTTGAATATGCGCAACAACTTCATCTAAGGATTGATTTTTATGTATTAGAGAAGATAATTCTTAGATTGATGTTAATATTGCTCTGTTGTCAAAATGCAATGCTTGTCAATTTTTTGAGGTGGAGTGGGGTGTTTTTCAGGGCGGAGCTTGCAGCCTGCATGTTGATTTTGCTCAAACAATGTATTTATGTTAATAAATTCTGAATCTTTTTGTTGGTAAGTTACTCGGTATTTGTGTTGATGAGAGGTAATATCATACCTTGTGGAATAGTCGAGGTGAGAACAAGCTAACCTAAAATGATCACATTATTGAGAATTGTTCGATCTTCTTACTTATAATCTTGATTTACTTTTTGTTTTTTTTGGTTTTCATTCCCCATATTAAGGCATTTTCTGGTGGATTCCTTATCTCTGTTCAAATGCAATTGATGGATTTGAGTTGGTTAAATTTTTTTGTGTCAGAAACCAACATGTTAGAATAAACTTATTGGTTTCTTTATCCTCCTGTTAAGTTAGATCTTCCACTTTGAGCTGAAGCATATGTTGGAGGTATGGGGTGGCTGTTTTAGGCTGCCAAATGAATTGAAATTCTTGCGGCGGATAGTTGTTGTTCTGTTCTTCAGAGTTAACTGGAGGAAACTCTTTGTCATAGGCACTATTTTAACAGTGTTTAGAGTTGTCTTTCAAATTATTTTCTGTTATATTTTAACTATCACTCTTAATTTTATGCAGGTTTTGATAGTCATGAGTCAACAAGAATCACCAAAAAGAAATAAAAAAACCAAACATAAGGCATATGCTAAACCTGGATCATTATCATTCTTGGCAAATAAAAAGCGACGGGGGTTGACAACAAATGAAGTAGTTGAAGCTATACAATCAGAGAAAGAACAACTACTGAAATTAATTGAAAAACAATCGGTAGCTCCACAGTCTGAAGTTAATGGACGATCTGTCGAGCCACAAACTTTCGATGATCATCCTTTTGAGCAGCAACCTGTTGAGGATCAAGTGCAAAGTAGTTCTGTTAGTCCTCCAACAGATGAGCAACCTGAAGAAGAAGGTAACATATAAGCTTAGGAACTTACTTATTTCATTCATGATTTCTAAGTCATATTTTGTTGTAGTTGAAGGCATTCCCACTAAAAACACAAGAGGTAGAACGATGATGCCTAAAGTACATAGCCGGCAAGAGCGTAAATTGATCCTATTGAATAGTTTAGATCAACCGATTGGACCTACTGAAGACGACGTAACAGAGCTAAGTAGCTTCCTAGGCACATTGGCAAGAAATGCAACCCTTTGTCCATATGATGTATTTGATTGGAAGAACATGGACACTAAAAAGGATTTATGGGATTATACCAAGGTTTGGACTTTTCAATATTTAATTATTCTTAAAGCAATTTTTCTTCTCTTTGATTACATGTTGACACCAAATTGTAGGAGAAATACAATATTCCTGATGCGGCAAAAGCTTGGACTCTGGCAACAATTCGAGAGGCATGGAGAAGTCATAGAGCTGAGTTGAAGAGAACTTATTATGACCCATATGACAATGATACAGTTCGAATGTCCAATAAGCCTGGCCATATTCCAGAATGTCAGTTCAAAGAACTCCTCAAATATTGGAAGTCTGAAAAATTCCTGGTAAATTGTAGTTCGGAATCTAAAACTTTCAACTCATTCTTTTTATGATCTCTTCTATGATATTGTTGTTGATGCAGATTTATTGTACATTAAAGTTGATTGTTGCCAAACTGTAGATCACTTAACTAACATTATTGATTCATTTATTTGCAGAAGATTTCGGAAACAAATACTAAGAATCGGAAAAAGTTGTTGAATCCACACACTACCGGCAAAAAGAGTTTTGCTGTAATCCGTAATAGATTGGTGTGTTTTCTTATTTAGTGTGTAGTATTAATCTATCATTTAAGCAATTTCTTATATCAATTTTCTTGTGACTAGGAAAAAGAGAAGGAAATTGTATCATCTAAGGAGCTCTTTGTGATCACAAGAAGAAGGAATCCTAACCGTGTGTACAAGGCCTCCTATGAAAACACTGCTAGTAAAATTGTATGTATACTGTATATTAATAGATTTACAATGACATTAATTCTTTATTTAGAATTATATACAAGACTGTGATTGTTGGATATGCTTTGTTAGGCTGAAATGGAGGAACTTGAAGCACAATCGAGTGCAAATGGCCAGTCTGTTGATTCATTTTCCGCAGTCATGGGTCCTGAACACCCTAGGCGTCTAAGACTATATGGAACGGGGGTTACAAAGACTACTTTGAAGCAAATAGTTGGCAATTCTGAACCAAGTTTAAATGCAACAAATGGTGTAGTGAAACAAATGGAAGAAAGGATCCAAAAAATGGAGAAACAAATGGAGGAACAAAAAAGAACTATGAGACAAGAAGTTATTGCCGATGTAATTGCACAACTACAGCATGCCGGATTAATTGACCCTAACATACTTGCGGCATTGACCGTTCCATCACAAAGAGACGCTGCTTCTGCACAAGCCGCCGGACAAGGTTAGTGTTACTAATTTTCTGTTTCAACTATTTCTTCTTCTTCTTTTTCTTCTTCTTCTTCTTCTTCTTCTTCTTCTTCTTCTTCTGCTTTCTGGTTGTCTAGAATTTTGTCCTCTCTAATTATTTTGTCCAGAAAATGACCTCTCTGGTTGTTTTGAATCTGATTTTGCTTTTCTATGGGCTGGTTTTACTGAGTATATGTAACATATAGCTAGTTGTGTCATGGTAGTGTACTAAATGTGATGCATATGGGCTGGTTTTGCTGAGTATATGTAACATATCTAGCTGGTTGTGTCCAGAAAATGACCTCTCTGGTTGTTTTGAATCTGATTTTGCTTTTCTATGGGCTGGTTTTACTGAGTATATGTAACATATAGCTAGTTGTCTCATGGTAGAGGAGTTTGTCCAGAAAATGACCTCTCTGGTTGTTTTGAATCTGATTTTGCCCTAATGGAGTATATCTTTCAACCACTTGATTACTTAAATATTTATATCTTCAATACAAAAAATTACACCTAAGAAGAATAAGTATCTTCAAATCTTCACTAGGTATTCAACTGCATCATCAGTATCTTCAAATCTTGCAAGATATGGTGGCAGTGCTTTCCCTGTCCAATTTTCCAACCAACCCTTTAACTTGTCTCTTAATTCTTCCTCAGTAACAAACTCCTCTGACTTTCCAGGTTCCATCAGGACATAAGTGTCGATGTAGATGTTAGATGGTCGAGGGAAAATCTACTAGTAAAATTAGTTTTAGAGCTTTATGTTAATAAAAAATATATAGAACTTTCACGTTTCGGGTCTTCAAATATTTTTCTATAGATTGAAGTTACCACACTGGCTTTTCAATATGATAAAGTTATCACACTGGTTTTCAATCAAATTGGACTTTATCATAAAACTTCAACATATATAGCCAGAACTGGGGGTTTTATTTAGTTTTTTGTGGCTGTTTCTTTGAGATACATGTGTAAACTGCTTCCTAACATAGGATACGGGGGGTTTGTTAATTTGTTTAATGGAAGAATTATATATGTGAATAATGAATGGGATGTGATTATTAATAATCTTCGTGTGGCGAACTTGACTTTCTCACCTAGAATTTTATTCCTTCTTCCTTGTTTTATCTTCCAGACCATGAAAATAATCTAGGGATCTTTGGATACTAGATCTCCTAGACCATTGAATGTTTGTGAATAACTAGGGGAATGGAGTAATTGTTGCTGTTTGTGCTCTTTTGAAATTCCTTAGTTGCAGCCAGAATGTTGTGATCTACCATCAAAGCTCACACTAGTTATATGTCCAAGGTTCTGTGTGTAGAAGAGTATGTCAATGAAGTTATGTTGGAAGCAATAACTGATGGACAATTTACACAAATATTGCCTAACTGCAATAGTCACCTAATAAACGCTAGCATAAACATCTTCTATTGATATATTTTTCAGTTGTTAATTGCCACATAGTTATATACTTGCATTTTTTTCATTAAATGCAACGAATATCTGCTTCAAAACTTTGTTGGAACTTTTATATAATTATGTTTTGTTCTTTATTTTCACTTACATGTTCGTCTTGTATTCAAGTAGTTGTATTCAAGGAAGTTTCATGGGACATAATATAGATATAAGCCTAAGATTCTATCTAATAATACAAGTTAGCATACGTCTTTGCATTTAAAACGAGCAAAACAGATTGAAACTTCCTGGAAATATCCTACTAAGCTTCTGGAGTTATGCCATCTTAAAACAAGAGAATTGCATTCACTTGGTTCTTTTTCCCTTTAAAAAAGTAATTGCATTCTATCCTTCTCTATCTTTCTGTTGGGATAGAAATAAATTGCCGGTGTGCAACTATTTTTTGTACGTAGGTGATGGAATTGAAGGAGGGGATGAAAGTGCTGCGTGATGAAAATGAAGAAGGGGAGGGATGAATTAAAGTGACGGGTGCTCATGACTTCTCCGATGGACAATGTGCTTTGCTAGCTAGGAATTGCATGAATTGGCCGGGTTGTTCACTTTAATTACCTATGTTCCAAATATCCTTTATTTTTGAAGATCGAAAACAATGTGGTGCACGTATTTTCACCTTTTTCTAATAGTTAAAACATACTTATATGTATGTACGTACAAATGTTTTGCTTTTATCGCTATTAGCAACATTATGGATCGATTTTGTTGAATTATAATTTTAGTAATGTAAAGTTTCTTCTCAAGATCAATTTCTACATTTTCTATTATATTAACAGCATTAGTCACAATTGGCTACAATTAGTCAAACTGAGATTATAGATCTGCCACTTGTGGCAATATAAGAAACTATGGCGACGCTTCTTGCCACGGTTAATAATCGTAGCAATATTAGGATCTATGGCGATATTTATGACCGTAGCAATAGATATAAAGCAACGACCGTAGCAATAGATATAAAGCCGTAGCAATTGGGATATCTATTGCTACAGTTGTCAAACCGTAGGAAAAATAAATGTTTTGCGACGGTTTGAAACCGTAGCAATAGGATATCTATTCCTACAGTTGGCCAACCGTAGGTATAAACGTTTTGCGACGGTTTGTAACCGTACTAATATAGGAAAAACCGTAGCCAATTAATTCTAACAGAAACCGTCCCCACAGATACTCTTTTACGATGGTTACGAAAATCGTCGGGAACAACCGTGGCAATAGATCTATTGCCACGCAAGCAGTTGTGGCGCCTCTCTAAACCGTGGCAAAAACTTATGCCTGCGGTTATTTGGCCTATAGCGACGGTTTTCTAACCGTGGCAATAGATCAAATTTCTAGTAGTGGTAATATGACATTCTTTGACCACCAAATCTAAAATCCTTGAAATGAACTTGTGCATTCTAGCACAAGGATCGATAACCAATGTTGGAGCATATTTAGAAAGCTTGGTGAACTTGAGGGCATACTATCTCATACTTATTCTCCCTTGCTTGAGATTGATAAATTCGATCAATGATGCTTCCCTAACCTCAAGTGGGAATAAGTGGTCCAGAAATGTAAATTTGAACTCTTCCCAACCAAGTTGACCCTCATCCACTCTTTCGGACACCCATTGGGTAAACGACACTTGGGCCACCCTATTTAGTTGATAAGCGGCCAATTTAGCCTTTTCTTCTGAGGACACTTCTATAATAGCCAATACCTTGTACACTTAAACGATAAACTCTTAGGTCTCTTCATCAACCTTATAACTATTGAATTCCAGAGGGTTCACCTAGGTAAAATCTCTCACCTTAGCAGCTGGTTGGGAAAATGAGGAGGAAGAGTTACAACCTATTTGGCCTGATTAGCCACAGGTCGAGCCAATATAGCAAATGCAGTCTGGAACTCGGCATGAGTGATAGGCTCTTCCATAGGATCCTAAGGAGGTTGATCCTCATTAGCAGGGACCTCACTAGCTTAAGGTGCTCTTCTTGGAGGTGTTATCTATAAAGGCAAACAAGAACATTAGTTAGAGTTTGGAAATCTTAGGACACATTCTAAGGCACGACATGAATCATGAAAAAGTGAAACATTTTCTAAAATGCCTTGTAGACTCCTACTCATAGATATGGCATACTTCACACCTATGAATAAGACTCTACTTGACGTGAAGTGTTGGACTCTAAGGACCATTTCAAATCCTAGTTCTTTGATACCAAGTTTGTCACGGCCCAAGCCCAGGACTTCGTCCTAAAATGGCGAATGAGGTCCTCATAAGAACCCCAAACTAGCATCTTTAGCATAACATAAGCATACAAGGTAGATAAGTAGAGAACAACATGAGCGGAAGCAATACTTAGCATACATCAAAGTATAGAAGTAATACATGACATGGAAGTATACAAGTTTGAAATATGAAATCAATACATAGGTCCAATAAATGCCTCCAAGTCATGATAGGTGGGGGCTCAAATAGGTCCTGGATCACCCTCAACATAAAGAGAAGATTGTCAGAAATACATAATATGACATAAATATAGAAGATAGTAGGCTCTGTCCCTGAAGCATGTGGACTCACCCAATTCGGATCAGCCAATAGCCTGCATGTAGCCACGAGGATGAGGAAGGAGATTACTTGCACCTACTTTGTGATATGATATAGGCATAGAGTATGCGGTAGTACGTTTGAATATAACAAGTATGCATGCATGCATGCAATGTAATATAGATATATAGTCATGCTTGATATAAGTCATCATAAGTCATCCTAAATCATCAAACCTCTCACTTATAGCCATCACCTAAACCTGTCATGATCTCATAACCCCATCATTTTTCATAAGAGTATTTTATGTCATAGTAGGTCTTAGGTCACCCTTTCGAAATCTTGGATCTCCCATTCAGGTCAACCTCAAGGACTTAATTCACCCAATCATAGTCATGTCACAGTCCTAGTTGCCCTCTTAAGAATCTCGAGTCTACCTCCCATGTTAACCTCAAGGCTCTAAATCTCCTCTTCGTAGCATTCTAGAGTCCTAGGTTGCCTTTTCAGAATCTTGAATCTTCCCCTCGGGAACCCCAAGCCGATCCTCAAGTTCTTAGATCCCCTAATCACATTCATACCTTACTCATCATCATTGCATAGTCATATTCATGCTCATAACCGTATTCATATCAATATCAAATTCAAATCCATAATTGTATTCACATTGATAGTCAAAATATCATGTAAAAGTCTTGTACATGCATGATCACGTGACTCATTATAAAGCATGGGTACATGAGTAGCAAGTTCAATTCATGATAATTGAGTATAAGCATGCATAATCCTTGAATATAAATGCATTTGAATCGTAATTGATATTACCTATGCATGAATTCATAGATAATCAAGTCACAATGGTAGATCTCATGAAAACCATGTAAACTAAGAGAATTAAACTTGATTCATGCTTGTTTTATAGTTTAAACATAATCCATATCATAGTAGTAACAATTGAAGATCAAATCATGAAAACCCCATTTAGATCACACTTTAAGATGGATGACATTAAATGAAATTAGGTTGGGCTCCATGATTAAAAGGAGATCATGGATGAATCCCACATACCTAAGCTTGGATTTGATGAATTTGAGATGAATCTAGCTTGAGACTTGTAGCCTCGATGATTCCTAGACTTGAACTTGAGAAGAGAAATTGGATAGTGTTTTGAGTGATTGATCTTAGTCTCAGTGTTATGGAATGCATGGGAGTATTAGAATAGGTTAGGGATTGATTTAGGAGGGTATAGGAGTCAATACATATCAAATAGTGATTAGGCTCTTGGAAAGGACCGATTTAACCTCACTTAAACGATCCTGGAAAACTACTTAGTGCACCACCATGGCAGAACACACTTCACTAGCCATGAAGTGCACTATGGCTTGTGGTATGAACAGTAGGGTGCAAGGCACCCTTAACCAAGGGAGAGGGCTTACCAAAAAAACCCCTTCATGAGGCGTAATGTGCACCTTAACTCGTAAAGGGTCTCGTGATTTGAACCCCAAGCTGGACGAACAATTTTTCATCCAAGGCAGGCGACCACAGACCCCTTGACGGCCAGTGATGTCCACCACAACTCGTGAAGGGTTCTCTGAAAGGTACTCCTGGCAAAAACCTCTTGGAAACATTATTTTATGCCTTGATTCAATTTTATGAAGGTCGGGTCCTTACAAAATAATTATGTAAATATAACTATCTCATATCATTAAATTTATAAATACATCCATTTTCTATCCCTTTCGCATGATGCAAATCAATTTCATTCTACTTAACAATAACAGTAACCAAAATAATTGAAATCTCTTATTTCTATATATGTCTATTTTATCCTCATCTGGTGTCTGGTGTCTTACCAATGGAACAGTCTCACCACTACACTATGACCCAAGTTGATGATTCTATGTTGTTCAAGGAAAAGAATATCTTAGTTTATCATTGAGTTTTAAATCCATGTCCACCTTTTATTTACCTCGATATGAATTATAATTAATATGGTCATTTTTCTATTATAATATAATATAAATAATAAAATAATACTTATCATATATTTCTTTTATTTGAGACTTTTAGCAAGAGAACGAACATAGTAGTTTCAATAACTTGGGTCATATACTTCAGTGCTATAATTTATTTTGAATACCAATTTCTAGTTTCTTTGGGTGGAAGCTATGAAGTCATATTCTGAAAGCTCCTTCAATGTTTAAACAAAACATATATATTCCTTCCAAGCATGTATATGTACAAATAAAAATTGAAAGCCAATAAAAATGCAAACAAATTATCAACCAACATGCATATAAATTACGGGATAATATAACATTATGAAAGAGAGGACAAATATTATTAGCTCTAAATCTATCGGTGTATAAGTGTGTTGCTTTGACGTGAATACAAATCTACTCCTTATATAGATAATATGTGTTTTATTGTTATTGTTAATTCAGAATTAGAATTGGGTTGTAGAACTTTATGTTCCATGTGTTAATTTGTTTCTATCTTAAATATTAGGTAAATTATTAGTAGGAAAATTCAAATTTTTTCATATTTTTTGAAGTACTTTTTGACTATTTTTTTTGGGACATTTTATTTGTTTGTGTTTTAGGAAAAACTTTCTTTTTTTATTATTTTGAAAGTTTTTTTTTCACTATTTTCTCTTTGGATTAAGTCTATTTTTTAAAAGTGTTTTTGCCTATTCTTTAGAATGTTTTTAAACCTTTTTGTTTTGTGGACTTCTTTTTGGACTTTTTTTCCGGATGTGTTTTTATTAAAACTTTTTTATTATTATTTGAAAGTTATTTTTTTGACAATTCTCTTTTTAGATCAAGTCTATTTTAGTCGAAAAAAAGATCCGCTTTGTAGAAATTTAACCATAATAAGAAAATCTTCTCCATTTAATTTTTATTATATCTAATATTTTTAGAGTGATAATATAATAATAAAAAAATGGTGAAAATACGATTTTATCTAAAGAAGTTTCTTTTAATGAAGGTTAAAATATACACACGACATTTCATAAGGGTGTCCACGCTTTTAATATAGTATAAATAATTACTAATTTTAGCGATACTTTTTATTTATTACCATTTATAAGAATACATAGTGATATTATCATAAATTTGTATTTGTATCATGAATGCAATATCAATGTTTTATAAATGCTTAAAAATATATTTTGTTTATTTGGTAAGAAATTGACATAATGTGTATTAAAGCATGCGATAGATGGATTAGCCATAAACTTGTATTATATATGTTTTATGAATAGTTTTGTGTAATATGTATTGAAATTATATTATAAATATATTTTAAGTGTTCAGTGGAAAAAATTATTATTGCTATATATGATAAATATTTTCTTAAAATAATATATGTATATAAGTTTCCAATTTTAATTCTAATTTGGAGAGGCTTCCTGGACTTGTGTTGACAAAAATAAAAAAGAGAAAAACACTCCCCTAATATTTTTGTTTCCTCGATCTCTCAATATATCTTTATTACGCGTCATGTCAAGAGTAGCCCTAGAGCTCACCCAGAAACGCCTTCAACTTATAGCTTAACTAACTAATAAAGTATTAGTATTAGCAGATGAAATGATACTTATTTTTTAGCTCTGTATTTTTAAACAAACTCAAAAAAAAGACAACACAGATATTGATTTATCACGGAGGAAAGTTATTGCTAATATGATAACTTCAAATATTTTTTCTACCCACTCGAAAATTCACCTATATTATATTATAATTATATAGCAACAATAAAATTAGACGAGAAGAGATAATAGTAAAGCATATACTGCACTTTTTCTTCATTCAAATATATTTCACATCTCATCAGCAAGGTATTTTTAACGGAAAACTAACTAATGGTAAGTTATAAGATTCATGTGTAAAAAGCGAGAGGGATGACCTGGCGCCACCATAAGTCATATTTAATTGATATTTTATAATTTCTAAAATCTCTAATTATTTTTTAAAACAATTCGAGGAAACACTTTCTCAAATCATATACCCTTTGAAAAATTAGCCGAATCTTCATATTAAACACAACGACATCTTCTCATTGTTAAAGTACCACCATTATTCCTAATTCTTGAATTTATGTCTTCTTTGATTGCTGGACTGCCCATCGGCATAAGAAAGTTATGAAATAAGAAATTCCAAACTACGGCTATAGTCACAAATTGTGATGGATGAACATACATTTATTTAACACTAGCATTCTATCAGCAAATTTCCTATTTATGGAAGAAATGTTTTTCAATTTTTGCTTCATTCATAAATACGTATAATTAACTTTTACTTGCTAATCAATCTTTCAGTCTTCTCATCTATTTTGACGCTTCAATTTGCTCACTTTGTGAATAAGAAGGAAACAAGAAAGTTATGGTTTCTATTTCAACGATGGCATAAACATCCTGTGCTCAAATAGTTACAATTTTTCCAGCATGGCAATTGGCAACGACGACTCCACTTCACTTAAATTGGGGGCACAACTATCCATGTTTCCTCTCTTTTCCTTTCTCCACTAAAAATTGAAAAGGTTCCTCGGTACATGTCAAATTTAAAATATTTCTTTCATTATTTACTTTATGCTCACATTATGATTAATTAACTTATTTTTGTTAATACATACAAATAAATTCTTTACAGGTTTAATAAGAAAACTATAATCTTACCTATATGAATTATAGAAAAATCGAACATCTTTTGATGATTAAAATCCTTACACGAAGAAATATTAGAGAGATAAAATAAATGTTAACAATAAAATGAGTTAAAATACATTTTCTTAATTAAAATTCTAAAATTGTGTAAATATAATTAATAACAAATAATATCAAGAATAACAATTATTCTTATTTGAATTTTTTCTATTTTATTGTTTTTTATGTTTTATATTATATTTTTCTGGTGTTTAACAAATTTTTTAGAAAGAACTAACATAAATAGTTGTCGACCTAATTATTGAAAAATTCAAAGTATTTGGCAAATGTGTAATATATGTATATTCATGTATAAAATGTGTATGCTCATTATCACCAATGTATAACAAAATAATGTCACACATCGTATTGGGGCAGCTTGGACTAAATGGAGGCTTGCCTCGGGAGTGTTGTGTGACAAGAAGATACCACCTAAATTCAAAGGTAAGTTTTATATAGTGGTGGTTAGACCGTCTTTGTTGTATGGGGTGGAGTGTTGGCCAATAAAGAATGTACATGTTCAGAAGATGCATGTCGCAGAGATGAGGATGTTGAGATAGATGTATGGTCACACAAGGAGGGATAAGATTAAGAATGAGATCATTCGGGAGAAGCTGGAGGTGGCACCGGTGGCTGATAAGATGAGGGAAGCGAGACTGCGATGGTTTAGACATGTGTGGAGACGGAGTACTGATGCGCCTGTTAGGAGGTGCGAGAGGTTGGTTTTGGGAGCTACACGGAGAGGTAGAGGTAGACCGAAGAAGTATTAGGGGGAGGTGATTAGACAAGATATGGCGAATCTGGATCTAACCGAGGACATGACCTTAGATAGGAAAGAGTGGAGGTTGCGAATTAGAGTGGCAGGCTGATTGGTTGGTCGGGTTAGGTGGATGGGTGATCTCGAGGTTTAGTGAGGTAACAGGGGTAGGCGGGATTGATGTTTATCAAATGTGTGTTGATTTTATCGTATTTACATATTGAGATGTGCTTTTCGTAGATAGTCGCTCCATGTATTTTGATTTTTAGTTTTATTTCCCCCTTTGTTCCCTTTGCAATATCTAGTTATTATACTTCTGGGTTGTTGAGTCGAGGGTTCATAGGAAACAAACTCTCTACTTCTATTACGAGGTAGTGGGAAGGTATGCGTACATTTCTACCCTCTCCAGACCCCACTTGTGCGATTCAACTGGGAATGTTGTTGTTGTTGTATCAATTTAAAAAACAATTAAACCCCCCCCCCCCCATAATTTATGAATGCGAAGCACATATAATTTAACTATTCTTTTAAAAAAATAAAAGAGAGTGTCGTACACGCACCATCAAAAGAGATTAAAGAGTGACAGTTTAGATATGAAACTTATACTCCGAATAATTTAGACATGAAAATTAAGAAAATTAAATATATTTTTAATACTTCACTCATTAAATTATTCGCAAAATAAATGGGGAAGGTTAGGTTTTGCATTTCGAGGTTAAATTTGATCTCGAGAGATTAAATTTCTCTTATTTTCTTAATCAGGATTATGAGAAAGTTTTAGGATATATGGTTGGGTTTTACATCCATTTTTAAGATAAAAAGGGTGTATACATATTCATATTATGTACTGCTTATTGTCTGAATAAAAACATTATCAAGAAAATTCAATAGCAAAACATCTTGATTAAAAAAAAGAAATCAACTTGTATTTTACTTTCCCTGATGATAACTTTCCTTAATATCTCTAAGACAATTCATTTCAATCTTGGATGTCAACTTTTAGCAAAATATCCATAAAGTTATCACTTAAACAAACTTGTTGAACATCCATACCTATTTTTGAAAATGACGAACGAAAAAGAATTTTGGTGAAATCTATTTTGTTCGATCTTCTTTAATGTATCCTTCCCTTTCTTGAGCTATGCATATAATGGTGTCTTCATATAATATTATTGGAATATCCCTTTAAAAAATAAGGTCACATGTTCTCTAGATCTGTTGAATTTTTATTTTAATAAAATATATTTTTGACTTGCTTCATGAATGATTATTATCGTTTCTCTAACGACCACCAGTTTAGGAGTCCCGAGTGCAGAAAAATTGGCCTGAAAAATAAACGAGGACCTGGTTCACGGACAGTCTATGGCCCGTGAAATTTTCAACGACTCGTAGAATAGTACATGAGTGGGATGTCAAACATGAAGAAATTTGAAGTTTTCAGGAAGTTAATCCACGACTTATCAGATGGCCCGTAAAATGTTATACGACTCATATAAGGTCTCGTAAAAAGGGGTCAGATACAAGGTGAAAATTTGGCTAAGTGTGAAAGGACTCTACGAGTCCAACCATGGCCCGTAGAAAATAGTACGGCCCGTTCTGTTTGTCGTAATTCTCAATTCAGCAAAAGTCATATTTTAGGATTCTTAGGTGACCCATCAGATGAAAGGCTCTACGGCCCGTAAAATAATCTACGGCCCATAGTTGAGGTCTCGTAGATGGATTCTAGTAGTTTTAATTGAGGAAAAATTTGGTCATTTTCATAATTTTATTCCTATACTATGTCGTTTGGAGGACGAAAAGGGGGACCTACATTAGTCTTCAAGCCCTAGAAAGACCCCTCGTTCTCCCATTCCTTTAATTCCAAATTCCTAAGGCAAGAGCTCTCAAGAACAAGACTACGGTTTCTCAAGTTCCTTCCTCAAGAATTCAATCTGATTCTCCCTGGTTTCTTAGGTATGTGAGTTGATTTATGGGTATCCTTTCACCCATAAAGTTCCCTATTATGCATTTTACCTTTTCTTTAAGTTCCTAAGTTTTAATGTACACTTATGATGATTTTATGGTTTTTATGCTACTATATGATGTTCCTAAAGTTCAATGATTATTTGTTAAGTAAATGTATGTACATTTTGGAGGCGTGATGTTGATTCAAGGATGGTCTTGATATGATTAAAGTTGAACAATTTCGATATTTCCTTTTTATGAAATTTCTTAAGACTTATGTGATTAATGATTGTTCCATGTATCAAATAAGCGTACCTTATTTTTCAATGAAAGTTCTTATGAATTATGACTATGAATAGGGTACTTATGAAGAGCTTCAAAATTAAGTTTTCCAAAGATATGTGTAAAGTAATTATTGCCCTAAAATGTTTAAGAAAGATTCTTAAGTTCGAGCTACTCCTATTGATTGCTACTTATGATTCTAAATTATGTTTAAAGATTCACTGGGATGACTTAGCACTGAGAGGACTTAAGATTGAGACTCATCCCGTTAGTTGAGACATGACCCATTGAAGCTAAATCTTGATGTCCCTAACTATGTGCCACCATAGGATCCTTGTAGACTAGGCTAGTGGATCAACATAGGCCCCAAAGTTATCAAAGATACTAAATTTCGGATATCTACCTTGGAAAGTAGATTCTCATTTACCCAATAGAAGGAGTGCATTGGCCTTTTCCCAATGGAAGGAGTTTGTTGGATTCTATGTATTAGCTCACATGGTCTTACTGTCGGTTACGGTCTATTTTCACAAGTTTGTATGATTCCATGATATGTCTTGAATTCATGTGTTAAATGTGCATTGTCTCATGTTGGTTTGAGCCGTATAACTTGTGCACGTTTAAGCTTATTCCATGTCTCATCAACCTTATGTATACTTATATGTTATGTTTAATTATGATGACATTATAATTTCATCCATATATTTCATCTCACATACTTGGTACATTCAAATGTACTAACGTATATTTGCCTGCATGATTTAACCATGTAGGGACAGGTACTCCTCCACCGGCTCGTGGCTAGTATTCGACGCTCAAGACTAGCTCTACTGTTGTGGTGAGCCATTGGATCGGGAATCCTTCACTCTTTCCTTCTAGCTCGTATTTAGCTTATTTTGAGATGATGTTTTATAGCCTTTCTGAGGCACTTACTTTCAAATTGTATTGTCTAAATTTCTTTCTATTGATGGATACTTTCTGTTACTGGTCCCATCAACTTATGATGTTGTTGGTATGCATATAGACAAAGTAATGATTTAGTTATTTCCACTATTTTAATGTTGCTTCATTGTTCAAAAAACCCATAGCCCCTTTCCCTCATGTCTTTTTTGCATTATGTTCCTGTTTGCTACCTATGAATGCTTAAGATGCTTAAATGGCTTGGGTGAGGTGCCTTCGAAAATCTTATTCGCCATGTGATGACTAGGCCCCTAGGTCGGGTCATTACAAACTTGGTATCAGAGAATATGGTTTTAAAATGTTCCTTGGATGTCCAGGCATACCCGTAGCATAGAGTCTCATTCAAGGTTGTGAAGCGCACTACTATCTTAAATGAGAGGCTATGGGACGGTTTAGGAAAATCTTCCCTTCTTTCTTATTCAATGTCGTACCTTTTAGAGATGAGTAAGATTTTCCGCAAACTAACGATGATCTTTTGTTTCTTTCTAGATTATGCCACTTCGAAAAGCTACCCACAAACAAGGTACTCTGGATCAATAAGTCCCTCCACTCCAGCAAGACGAGAGAGTGTCTCATGAGGACTTCAAAGCCGCTTTCATGGTGTTGGCCCAAGCGTTGACTAACCAAGCCAACAGGGAGATAGTTGTGCCTCCCTAAGTGCCTACCCAAGCCGCCATAGTCCATGACTTCATGCAAATGAATTCGTCGAAATCAATGGGTCAAAGGCGGATGAGGACCCTTTAGAGCATATTAAAGAAGCCTATCGAGTTGTGGTGGTGATGGGTGTGCTTTCAGAGGACAAAGCCGAGTTGGTGGCTTACCAGCTTAAGGGAGTTTCCAAGATTTGGTACAATAGTGGGCCGATGAGAGAGGTCAAGAAGAGGGTTCTATTGGTTGGGAGGAATTTAAGTGTGCCTTCCTACACCGATTCTTCCCCATTGAGCTTATGGAGGTGAATGTCCAAGAATTCATCAACTTGAAGCAAAGGGGTATGTGTGTAATGGAATATGCCCTCAAGTTCACCCAATTATCTAAGTACGCTCCATTCATGGTCACGAATTCGAGGGCCCGCATGAGCAAATTTATTGCGTGTGTCTCCGAGTTGGTCTCCAAAGAATGGAAGATGGCGATATTGGTCAAAGATACGGATATTTCCCACCTAATGACGTACGCTGAATGAATTGAAGAGGAAAAGCTCTGAGAAAGGGCAAGGGAATCCAAGCGGGCTCGTGTGGATGGAGGGAACTATTCTCATCAAAGGAGCAGTGGCTACAAATCTCAAGGTGGCCCAAAAGCCCCAAAGTTCTAATTGCGCCAAGTGCGGAAGACCCCATAAAGGAGAATACTTAGTTAGATTCGATGCCTGTTTCACTTGTGAAAAGCTCGTTCACCATGCCAAGGACTGTAAAAGTGGAGTGATGTTGCTCAACCTGACTTCTTAAAGGCAGACGGGGCGGTCGTCATCAACATAATAACCCAACTTTAGAGGTTAGGTTCAATCCCACAGGGAATCATTGTTCAAAGCGAAAGTGACTCGTTGGACTAAGTACTTGTAGGATCTGGGGGATTGCAATAATCAAAACAGAGTTTAGCTAACAAGTTATAATTAACGAATTAAACAACTATTAAGAAAAGATATTGGGGATGTGAAAATATGGGAATCAATCTACTAAATGGGTCTAGATACTTGACTACATGAGTTGATATTGAGTGAATATGATAGGTTGCTTGTAACCCAAATCACCTATGATACATAGGTGTTTCGTATGAATCAACTAAGATATCACACACAGACCGCCGAGGACATGCTTAGCCTAAGAAGTCACAGAAAAACCCCTACTACCTTGGCCATGGAATCCATAGTTGTGGATTTCAACTAAAACCCCATAAGGTTTCCGGCCATTATATCCATCCCGTACTCTAACAGTTCCAGCTAAGGTAACAATTAGAGATCTAAAACAAGAAACCCTAAGTTTGTAACCTTGAAATTTATACATTAAATTTAGGAATGGATATAAATTCACCCAAATTAACTGAAGACAAGTCAAGATACCACAGACCCAATAAATAAATCAAAGACCCATATCAAAAGCACACCCCCAACATAGGGTTTTTTAGTCGCATGTGCTAGAAATTAAAGATTGAATATCATACATAGTAGCAGAAGTCATGGGTAACAAGATTGAGTACAAATTAGTTGATTATCACAAGCCAATCCTCTTCAATTTGATGTCCAAAAGCTTCAAAACCCTAACCTCCCTTGTACTCTAAGAGAAAAGTTCTAGACTTCTATAGACTAATTATTCTGATATGGGATGAAAAGATGATGTACAGTGTCCTTTCTAAAATTGCTCATATACTCCATGCAAATATGTGAAAGTTTTTCTTGTGAAATGCCATTCCGCAGTCAAGGCCGACCATCGCCGAGCACTCTGACGGTGCACCAAATGTGTACTTGACCGCTTTCTTGTGCATCTTCATAAGACTTCCTCCACTGCAACATTAGGCGATGACTCTTTTCTCCGCCTATCCAATTTGGTAATGTTCCAAAATATTCTTCATATCACCTTTCTGTCAGTGTTTTGGGGCTTTGGGTGCTGCAATTTTAGGCGATCACTTGCGCACTTTAGTGTACCGCCAAGTATGCTTTGCGACATTGATCTTGACTGCACTCTTGACTTGAGTAGGAACCTTGGTTGCTGCATAAATAGGCGATATCCATGAGCGTTTCTCGAATCATCAATAATGTCAGCGACACCACTTTTCACTGCCTTTTCGCACTTTTGCTCATTTTCGAAGATTCCACTAAGTCTTGCCCATTTGTGCACTTTTAACTCTACTTTCTGTCATAGCACATACATATTAGTTAGTAGTTGGAATTAATAGCACACTAAGGGCGATGTTTCTTTGCAATTTAACCCCAAAATGAGTCTGAAATATGGTCTCATCAACCCCCCAACTTAGCCTTTGGTTGCCCTCAAGCAAATCAAATGTTAATCTATCCAAATTAGAGCTTGCAAATAGGGCCACAGGGATAAACACATACATTTTCACCTTTTTCTTCCTTCTCAATCTTCAACAAACCACTTACGTGAACTTGAAGCCTCGAGAAATGACTAAGGAGTAATCAAAACATGGTTATGCTCACAATTGCTCATGTAGTATCTAATTACTGCCCAAAAATAGCACCATTTTTCCTTACACCAAAGAAGATCCTGAAAACACTCAAGATTATGTCATTGCTTTTTAGAGGATCTCTTCAACTCCCACTCTCCTAAATGAGAAATAACATGGAAGCTTCAATCCATAGGCTTGCCTTTATTCTCAATCGGAGTTTACTTGACTTTCTTCTGGACTAGGATCCCAAAGGACTTTTCTAGGACTATAATGTATGGTAAAGGTTGGGTAGGATAGCATATGGTCGATAATGGCTCATTTCTCCTTAAACTCTACAAGTTCTTTTTGTGCCCTTTTCATTCATCTCATTCTTGACGTCTCTTTTGCTTTTGATTCATCATCCTAAGTGTCTCCCTTTGCATTCTTTTTCACAATAAGACTTTTTTCTCTTTTTTCGGAGGGTCCTTAATTTTCAACTTTTTGTTTCTCACTTTTTGTTTTCATTTTCTTCTAGGACTCCTTGATGTCTTTCTTTCATTCTTGCCCTTCTTTTTTCCAACTCTTTCATGGGAGACACTTCCTTCTTCCTACTCACACCCCAACTTAGCCTTTTGCCGCTGCTCTACTTTCAAGCTCAAAGATGGATCGGTAAGAAACAAGAATGACTTGTCTTTTATAAACATGGGTCAAGGTTACAAGGTTTCCAAAGAAGAGATCAAGGCTCAAAAGAGGTTCACTAAGGATTCGATTCACTTCCAAGGGATGTCACTATGGTCAAATTGGATGAATGGAACCAAAGAAGGCATAAGGTCCTCTCTTAATCCAGAATTAACCAAGTTACTCCTCTAAACAAACCGAGCAAGTTCTAGATAATAAAATACAAGCATTTCAACAAGATAACTAATCCCATATTGGGAAAATGGCTTTGCATTCAAACAATGGTGACATACTTGCAATTCTTTGATCATTGCATATCCAAGCTCAATTGTTCACATAGTCAACTCAAGATTCCTCAATCCATTCGAGGGTGGATGCTGCCAGGCAAGCAGTAGAGTTCTTAGGCAAGCGCTTGAATCAGTTCGATGGCAAATTTCAGACCTTGGAGGAGTTCACCCTTGAAAAGAATGATAACATCCAGAAAGAGTTGGGCGGACGTTAGGTGGCAGAGTACGAGCTGAAGGAAACCATCACTTCCTTACAGTGTCGACTCATGGAGGCACTGAGCAAGATGGAGGCTAGGAGCACCACCATAGAGGCCATGGGTGCAAAGGTGAGGGAACTTGAGAAGGCGTGGCTGACAGGAAATATATAGGGATTGCTGGAGAAAGGGAGGCCAGGATTGAGGCTCCCGAGCCACCTGTCTTCAAAGGCGTCCATGACGTACAAGAGGTGGAGAACTTCTTATGGCACTTGGAGAATTACTTCAAGTGTAACAAGGTGAGGAACGATGAGACGAAGATTAACACAGCCATGTTGTATCTGACAGAGATGTCCATGTTATGGTGGAAACGTAAGGAGTCGTAAATAGGGAAGGGGCTATGCGCCATCAACACATGGGAACAGTTCAAGAGTGAGTTCAAGAAGGCCTTTTTCCCCAACAACATCATCTATGAGGCGAAGCGAAAGTTTAGGGAGCTGAAGCAGATGGGTAGCATAAGGGCCTACGTTAAGGAGTTTACTACCCTCACACTTCAGATTCCTAACCCCACGGATGAAGATATGATGTTCCACTTCATGGACGGCCTACAGAACTGGGGAAGAACGAAGCTGGAATGCCGACAGGTTAGGAACATCGATGTGGCCATCACATAGGCAGAGGCTTTGATGGACCCTCGGCATGACAGGCGAGATAGATACCGAGAAGAAGAGTCGAGAGGTAGTCATGACCAAAGTGGGGGAGATGGTGGCAAAGGCAAGGGTTAGCAGCCACATCCCAAGCATCATGATATCCACAAGCCTTATAACAGGAGGGTACGTCGAAGTAGCAGAGAAGGCAAGGCACAACTCGAAAAAGAATTAAGTGTTACATATGCACGGGGGGGGGGGGGGGAGGAGGGGCGCATAGCTACAAGAAGTGCCCCGAACTGAAGAGCCTTGGTGCCATACTGCACGAGCGGAAGGAGCAGAAGGTGCAGGAAGAGGCACCCGAATCAGGGGAAGCATTAGGCACAACACGGGTAGGTGTGATTTGACTGTGTGGAGCTATCACGCAGCAGCTGGAGAAGCCAAAAGAGTATAGTGCACAGTATGTGAACATCACAATCAACAGACGACCCACTCGTGCCATGGTCGACATAGGCGCAAAGGCCAACATCATGACCAAGTCTATGACAACCAAGTTGGGTTTGAAATATGACCCAAGTAATGTCAACTCCGGACAGTCAATGCGCCAATGACTCCTATGTGTGGAGTTGCTCAGGAAGTCGACATAGAGTTGGGCAAGTGACATGGCAAGACCAACTTCCATGTCGCCCCAGTAGATCTCTTTGACATGATCCTTGTGCAGGAATATTTTTGAAATTGTCATGCGGTGATCGACCCCTACCTCTAACTCGTAGTCTTGGAGCAAGGAGGTTCCTACATAATACCCTTAGTCAAGATGCCCAAGTCAGAGAGATCAGTTCAACTATCAGCCTTTCAACTCGTGGAAGAGATTAAGGAAGGGGCGCCATTGCATGTTCCACGCCCGCTAAAAGAAAAAGCCGTCGGAAAAGAAGCCGACGAAGGAAGCCAAGCGGGAACAGGGACAGCCAACCACGACAGTGCTCCTCGGGTGCTAGAAGGGGCGAACTCCAAAGAAGACCACAAAGGGACGGATGGAGACTTGCGGCAGTCCGAAGGTCGAGATTGGGAGTTCCAATAGCAGCATTGCGCCGAGGTCGTCGCCACATCAGGTGGGGGAGAGTGTCAGTACCCGCCATTATTTCTACACAGAGGAGAAAAATCTGGAGCCTTCGGGTAGTTTACGGAAGATTCTAGATCCATGTAGATATTTTTTTGCAGTATGTAGTCTTCTCTAGAATTGTATAAAATTGTGTAGAATATTCTAGAGAAGGGACTAATATGTAAATATAGGAGGTCTTGTCATGCAAATATTATTTGCACTTTGGCCCCTTAGGAGTAGTATAAATAGAGGGGGTCATTTGCATTGCCAAACCATCCAGAAATCCAAAAATTGTAAGCAATCTTTCAAAATAATATACAAGTCTTTTCAAAAGCTCTCTTGCCTACTCATATCTAGCATTCCCTTAGCGATCTCAGTTGAAAAAATTTACTAGTATTTGCAAGATCGTGAAAGAGTCGTGAGCAAATCGACTAGTATCGCACATGAGTCTTAGTGGAAGTTCCAAGTCCGTGACAAATATGCTTATTAGATGGCTAACTATTTTCAAAATACTATTTCATAATAATGAATTCTTTAACTTCATTGTTTATTTTAGGGATTTATAACTTTGTTCTAACAATTTGAATGACTTAATAGTTAACATAAGGGGTCATTGTGAGATAGGCAAAAGTTTCGGGGTTTAGCAGAAGTCTCTCCTCAAGACCCAAGGGGGCGGTCATCGAAGAGAAAAATAAAATCTCACTAATTGTTTTTCCTTGCACATCACTCCGTTCGCAGACCTAAAGGTGCAGTGTTGAGCTCATTCTGTACACTCTATCTTCTGATTCGATTTCATTGCTTTCATAAATTTTTATTATCGGCTATTTAGCCTGCTGTCTTATTTCTCCTCGACCTTGTTCCGTCACATTTGTTGATAAGCATATCGTGTACTGGTAAGTATGCGTCAAGGAGATTTAGCATTTCCTTTTC
Organism: Solanum rostratum; assembly: GCA_029948455.1. Classification (NCBI taxonomy): domain Eukaryota; kingdom Viridiplantae; phylum Streptophyta; class Magnoliopsida; order Solanales; family Solanaceae; genus Solanum; species Solanum rostratum. The sequence goes on from CM057047.1 coordinate 28,288,522, forward strand.
TTCTTTTTCTTCTTTTTTGGGGGGTAGGTGGGTGGCTGGGGGTTGCTCGTAATGATTTATTGGTGGGTGATAAGGGTTTTTATTTCTGGCGGCCGCTTCGTTTGACTAAAATGGATGATGGTTCTTTGTCTGATCTGTGGAATAGAACAGTAATTATCGTGGCAGACGTTTGATTTTGCTTTTGGGTGCTTGCGAGAATTTTTTTTGTTGATTTTCTGGTAAACCATTAACGATTTTGACTCTTCGTTGTTGCACATTTGAATAGGGATGATTATATTTTGTGGCTTAATGGAGATGGTAATTGGTGGATCAAGTAGTTCAAATATTTTATGGGTTTCTGGTTTTAGTAAGTTGATTGGTGTCGAACAGTAGGGAAAGAAAATTATTTCAGGAGATGCGGAGTCGAGCTTAACCTCTTTCCTATTCTAAGCAGATTTAGATTTTAGAGAGCATCATTTTTTAGCTATAGTTATGTTAGAAATCAAACTTAAGCTCCATTTGATCATATTTTCTTGGTTGACTGAGCTTCTTGTTGGTTTTGTGCAAGTGAGCGTGTATCATGTTTATTTCATATAGCTGACCTAACTAAATTGTGACTTGAGGCATTGTTTGTTTTAAGATTAGGAATGAGGTCATTCGAGAGAAGTTAGAGGTGGCCCCCGTAGCTGACAAGATGAGGGAAGCGAGACTGCGATGGTTTGGACATGTGCAGAGAAGGAGTACCGATGCCCCTGTTAGGAGGTGTGAGAGGCTAGATTTGGGAGCTACACGGAGGGGCAGAGGTAGATCTAAGAAGTATTGGGGGAGGTGATTAGACATAATATGGTGAAACTTGGAGGTCGAGAATTAGAGTAGCAGGCTAATAGGGTAGATAGGAAGGAGTTGTTAAATGTCTACCTTTTATATGTTATTTATCTGTCTTCATATGTTAATTCTCTTGTATTTACTTATTATCATGTATTTTTCGTTATTAATTGCTCTTCCCATGCACTTTCTCTTTCTCTTTCTTGCCTGTTTATCATATCTAGCTTATTCTGCTGATGGATTTTTGTGACGAGGGTTTCCAGGAAACAGCCTCTCTACCTCTGTGTGGTAGTGGTAAGGTCTGCGTACATCTTACCCTCTCAGACCCCACTTGTGGGATTCTACTGGGTATGTTGTTGTTGACTCCATTTTTTTCATTTATGTGAATCTATTTCCTTTTTACGCTGTTTAATAAAGAATGATACTTTTCTGAGTTTGGAATTAATTTAGTTTAAATTTTCCTTTTACCACTAATGAGAAGCTTTTGTAGCCATACAAAAGTCATGGCGTTTAAGACTACAAGTTTCGCATAGATATTATGTTATGTTTAATATCCTTAATTCCAAAAGTCTTTCTCTTTTAAATTATGTGATAAGTTAAACGATTTTTCAAATATTAGGAGTTGACGGAGTATTGTGTTTGGTTGGGGTGGAAATATGAGGTGTTGTGGGAGTTTCCATTTCTCTCCTTGATAAGGAAGTTAATTAGGAGGGATTAGAAGTGGGGGAGTTTAATTTCTTCTCAATGTTAAATCCTTGAACCCTTCAAATTGTGGAAGCTAATCATATGTATGGCACTTCTATTTCTTGTCCAGCCATACCAAACTATTGGAAGTTTAATATTTCACCTCCCCATTTCATTCTAGGAATCAAGCTCTAAAAAATATTACTCCCTCTAGTCTATAATAATTGAATTTTTGAACCTTTCTTCCACTTTTGCCCTTCATTTACATTTTGTAGGTGATAAGTTCAAGAGAGGTAATTGCTCAAATTTATAATTTCACTTTGAATTATTTCTGTTTTCAAAAATAATTTGAGAACAACTAAAATGGCATAAGTGGAACATGGTAGGTGATAAGTTCAAGAGAGGTAATTGCTCAAATTTATAATTTCACTTTGAATTATTTCTGTTTTCAAAAATAATTTGAGAATAACTAAAATGGCATAAGTGGAACATGGTGCTCAAGTTATGCCCCAACCCTTTTTTTTAATGGGTATGCTTTGCCTCACAAGTTTAGTTAATATGGACTAGAGAGAGTAGTAACTTGCTTATGCAATGCATATGCAATTTAATTAAGAAGCTCTTTGGAAAAGGTGATATTAGAGAAATATAGAATGCAGAATCAATGGTGCACTGAAGAATTATGGGCCGGGGGTGGGGTGAGGTGGATGGGTTGTCTTATGTAAGGCTTTTAGAAGGTTGCTGCATTCATAATTCTGTTGAATGAATTTCCTACTAAGAATTTGCATGACAGTTGGCTTGGTCATCCATACAAATGTCAGTTCGCTATATTATAGAATATAGCTAGAGGAGATCAGTTGATAGCCCAATGTAGAAAATGGTATTGTCTAGAACATAGAATTCATCACAGGAATTTTGGGTTTATTAGTGTCTTAGAGACGTGCAATGCAGTTTTGGAGAAAACAATGATTAACTGATTTGGAAAAAGGATAAGAAAGGGAAGTTCACAATCAAATCTTTCCATAAGTCGCTTCTGGAGGAAAGAAGGCTGAAATCCCCTTGGCCATTTAAGCAGAGTTGGAAATGTTTAGCCCTACCAGAGTTGCGCTTTTGTGTGATTGTAGCTCACAATGCTTGCCTGACACAGGAAAGATTGAAGAAAGTAGGTTTTAGCTCCGGAAGTGGATGTTATCTGTGTAAAAGGATGAAGAAGCATCTAAGCTTCTCTTCCTGAAATGCACTGTCACATCACAATTACAGGGTTTAATCCTCAATATAATACCTGCACTAAATAATGCCAAGAACAATGGAGGATCTGCTCAATTTTTGGTCAGTGAAAAGACGGAACAAAGATCGGCAAAAGATTAAACTGACAGTCCCAGCATGCATTTGCCGGGGCATATCTGGAAAGAAAGAATCAAGATTAGCATTGAAGGAATCTATAGTTCTGTCAGCAAGTTAAATACATCCTTAATTTTACCCTTCGAGGTGGCCTAGTGGCTTGGGCATGGGGCTTCCATGTTGGAGGTCTCAAGTTCAAAATCCCTTGCCAGCGAAAGCAAGGGGATTGTCTTCTAGGTCGAACTCATCGCACTGGGCTTGTCTAATGTGGGTTACCTCTTGTGTGGTTTGCGAGCTATTGCACAGAATTAGGGGTTTGTCTGTGCGCACCCAAAGTGTAGTGGCTGCAGGTTCCTCTTGTCATAGTAAATATCCTTAAAATTTATTAGTGTTGACTTTTGTTAATGAAAATTTACTTTACCTTTTCAATCAAAGTCGTTAGCTTAGGAATGCTGTATATATATATTTTTTTGGTTGCTCTCGTATTTGGCAGAATACGATGAATAGCATATGTCTTCTATAATTAAATATTCAAACTTTTAGATGTTTAAGTTTGACGTCCTCTATTTCTGTATCTAGGAATTTCGGTGAATTGATGGCGTCCAAAATTCAACAACTGCAATCTCAGGCATGCCAAGCTTCAAAATTTGTTGCCAAGCATGGTACTGCCTACTACAAGCAGTTGCTGGAGCAGAACAAACAGTACATTGTGGAGCCACCCTCTGTTGAAAAGTGCAACGAGTTGTCCAAGCAGTTACTCTACACTCGTCTTGCCAGGTTATATTCTCTCCCACTTAATTTGGTGTCTTAACTTTTTGTAATTATCAGGGAGGAAGTTGCTTGGATTTGTTGATTTAGTTTTCACATGAAAACCGGCACCAGTGATTTGGTTTCTGGCCTAGTGGATTTTAGTCTTGACTCTTCCTCACATGAATTAGGTGCATAATGCAAATTTAGGTGTCTTCCAAATCACATGAATTAGGTGCATAATGAATTAGGTGCATAAGGCAAATGTATGCTACATAAATACGTGTGAATGAGGGGACATGGATAGAGTGGATTCTTATAGCCGACCTAGCTTAGCTTGGAATGTGCTGTAGTTGCTGTGTGCTATACCAAAATACACAGTCTTTGCTCAAATATTAAATAGGTATAATCCTGAACTTTGTAAGTTAATCTTGGATTGATTTTCATTAGTTAAAATACCAAAGTGCAAAACTATTGTTCATTATACTGGCAATATCTTTTTTTATCCAAGTATAGTTGAAAGATAAAGTTGGTGTTATTGGTGTTATTAGTTTTCATAACTTGAAAGGGCATGGTGGATCATTTTCCTTTTCATACTATGTATTTGAATCTTGCTCTGTCTTACGTATCAGCTCCTATGTTGCTTGGACTCTTCAAAAGTGTCAGGTGGTGCGTGTCGGATTCGCCAAAAGTAGCATATTTTTAGAGAATCCGACACAGGTGCAATATTGCAAGTTAAGAGTCCACGCAACTTAGATCAGCTCACATGCAATGCAAATCCCTGTCATTGTGCATTTTCATATGATCAAATAGATATCTTCAAGTTTATATGCTGTTATGTTTGGCTTTAAGCTTCACCTCCAGTGACTATACAAGATTTTGAGTGTTTTCTTTTAATAGATATGTGATTAAATTTACGTGCTTGCTGCATAATGTGCTATCTAACATAACTGTTTGAATCCTCAAATAGAAAGCTGCATATGATCAAGTGGTGTGCATACTTAAATGAAAAATGTTGACAATAACCAATTTGATACATTGTTCATTTCTTAAACCTCTTTTTCTGTTCAACAGCATTCCTGGCCGTTACGAGGCATTTTGGAAGGAACTTGATTCTGTCAAGCAAATGTGGAAGAATAGGAAGGAGATGAAGGTTGAAGATGCTGGAATTGCTGCTTTGTTTGGTTTGGAGTGTTTTGCATGGTATTGTGCTGGTGAGATAGTAGGAAGAGGGTTTACATTTACTGGTTACTATCCTTAAAATATCAGTTATGAAAATTAATTGGGCAAATTGACCACTTGTGAGGGCTCTGCCTCGTTCCAAGGGTCATTTGAGTGACAGGAATTCCATACAAGACTCTGTTTCTCCAAACAGTTTCTGAAGCTGCAAAGTCAGTGTTTACAATTATGCCGCAAATAATCTGCCCATTCTATCTTCCTTTTCCCATTTCACTAAAGTGGCTTAGCTTGAACTTTGTAATAGTGAATTTAAATTTGCTAAAAGTTTACTGCTACATGTGACGTATTTGTTCTTATTAACTACTTCGCTTCTGTTTGGAAGGTTGAGTGGCTGCTGTTTTGCATATCCATGTTTCAGATTGAAATTACTTTTGGTAAGCAAATGTTATTGATTGGAACTTGTGTTTAGGAGGTGATTACTGTAATCAGTCTTGGTGCATCCTTCCGTTTGGGCAGATTATTACATGTTCTATAATTTTTACTCACAGTAATTACAGAATAAGTCTAGCCTATTAACGATTGTCTCGTATAATTAGCACATTTTTTACAATGCTGAATACAATGCAATCAACATATACCCAAATTATTTCGCTTAAATCCACTTGTTGGTTATCTTTTAATCACTTAACCCTGCTATTTACCACAGTTCTCGACATTTTTTGATAGACTCTAAGTTCTATTCTAGCAAATTGTTAAGTCTAAGTTCTTCTAAATACCCCCCCCCCCACCCCCCCAACCCCCACCTTTTTTTATTTAAAAGGACATATTAGCAAATTGCACTTCTTTGTATTACTTCCTATGTAGCGCAAACTTTCACAACTCAACGATTTCTAACTTTTACTTGACAAATGATACATTATATGTGATGCGTACTTGATAAATGATAGGTAGACAAAGTCGCTTGATCAATCGTTTTTGTGCTTGATAAATAACAAGTAGATAAACTTGCTTGAGCAATCGTCCTTGTGATTTTTACATCTTTCAGGCGTAGTGGTATCAATGATGATGTCAAACATCGTATTGGGGCAGTATGGATGAAATGGAGGCTTGCCTCTGGAGTATTGTATGATAAGAAGATACCACATAAATTTAAAGGTATATTTTACAGAATGGTAGTTAGACTGTCTTTGCTATATGGGATGGAATGTTGGTCAGTCAAAAACTTGCATGTTCAGAAGATGCAAGTTGCGAAGACGAGGATGTTAAAATGGATGTGTGGACATACAAGGGGTAATAATATTAGGAATCACATCATTCGGAAAAAGTTGGGGGTGGTAGACAAGATGAGAGAAGAGAGACTATGATGGTTTGTGCATGTGCAGAGGAGGAGTGCAGGCGCTCCTATTAGGAGGTGTGAGAGGCTGGATTTCAGGGTTACACAGAGTGGTACAGGTAGACCGAAAAAGTATTGAGAAGAGGTGATTAGGCAGGATATGGCGCAACTTCACATCATCAAGGACATGACTTTAGATAGAAATGATTGAGGTCGCGTATTAGGATAGAAGGTTAGTAGACTATAGGGGTGGGTCCGTAAAACCAAAAACCGAAAACCGAATCGAAACCGACCGAAAAAAACTAAAAAAAAAACCGCACCGTAGAAAACCGAAACCGAACGCGAAGAACCGAACCGAACCGATTCTGTGCGGTTCGGTTTCGGTTTTAGTCTTAAAAAACCGAACCGCGCCAAAAAACCCGAACCCAGTATATATAAAACAAAAAAAAACCCTAAATTATCCCATATTCCCATTTTGGCATTTCTGATTTCCCCCAAATCAGAATCAAAATTTCCCACCGCCGTGACGCCGTCCGCTGCAGCCCGCCACTCCGCCACCCAGTCGCCCCCTCCCACAGCCCGCCACCGCCAGCCCCTACCCCTAAACCCCGCAAGCCCGCCGCACGCACTCCCCTGTGGCCCTGTCCGCCAGACGGCCGCCACTCCCGCAGTAGCGCAGCAGCACTGCTGTTGTTCAGCAGCCTGCAAAGTGCAACCAGCACTCACGCAACACTCTCGTCTCTCGCACTCCGCAGGTTTAACTCCCGCAGTTTATTCATAATTTATCTTCTGTTTAGTATAATTGATCACTGTTATGAATTTACAATGAGATTGAAGCCTTTATTTTGTGTGTGTGTTCAATTGCAATTGGTTCATTTTTGTGTATTTTGGCTTTTCTAGTTTGCTAGCATGTAGGTTGATCAATGTACGCGCTGTTTGTTGTCTATCTCTTGTTGCTTCCATATAGTTGACTGTCTTAAACCAAATGTTAATAGGAGGCCTTTTCTGCTTTTCATGTGATGACAAAATGGAGAAAGGGAATGCTATTAAACTACTGTTGGCTAATATAATTGACTCTCTAAAACCAAATGTTAGTAAGAGGCCTTATCAGGTGATAACAAAATGGAAAAAGAGAATGTTATTAAACTACTGTTGCTCAATATAATTCACTTTCTAAAACCAAATATTAGTAATGGGCCTTATCACGTTTAAGAAAAACTTGATAAGGAAATGAGAAGAAGGAATGTTATTAAATCTGAGGATTAAATGACCAAAATATTGCTAAGAGAAATCATGGAAAGCAATTAGGTTTAGAATGAGTCATTCCTCAAATATGGTTTCTTTTTTTGTTTATTTGCTTTTTTATTGTAGAGTATTTGCTTTTAACAATGAACTTTGTTGATATAGCAATGGATTAATTGATGTTTTGTTGTAAATAAACTCCAACTAAAATAGCTACTCCATCCTTGTCTAATTTTCTAGCTTTTTAAAGTAAGTGATTTTTAAGAAATTTGACAATTGACATACCACATGAAAGTGCCTTTACTCACTAAGCAAAGGTCATAAGAGTAACCAAAAATGGTTTTGTTATATGAATAGGAATCATGAAGAGGCATTTATCTTCAACATCATCCGCGAAGCCTAAAGTCCCCAAAGCTACTCCTTCTCATTGTCAGGTTATCATCTATTTAATTTAATTTGTTTTCTCTTAAGATTGTAATGTCCTAAATTGCTAACAAAATTTCATCTACCTTGCATATTATTCTTGCAGATGCAGACAGATTCACTAAACACAAGCGAAATACCATCTTTTCAAGCATCAACAACAAGTGATAGTAATGTGGAATGTACAGCGGGCAGTGAAAATTCAGATGACACAACAAAGTTGGGTGGAATGACAGAAGAAGAGTACTTGGCAGCTTTGAAAGCTAAAGAAAGAGCCGATATTTAGGAGCATTTTACTCGAAAGTTTGTGTCAGGTAAACTTAGAGCGTTTTGTAATTATTGCAAGCATAAAAATTTTGCTGCTCACCCCAAAATGAATGGTACAACTGTTTTGAAAACTCATATTGACAAATATAGAGAGTACCCACCGAATAAAGATTTGTGGAATCAAAAACAAAAAATATTGACTTCTGAAAAATCAAAAGATTTGGTGGTAAGGGGAAGTACTCAAGATGAAATCACTAAAGCTTGTGTCCAAATGATAATTCTAGATGAGTTACCTTTTAGTTTTGTGGAAGGAGAAGGTTTTCGATATATTTGCAGAGTTGCATCCCCCCATTGGAGAGTGCCAAGTCGTAAGACTATGCGAAAGATGTGCTTAACTTATTTTACGTTGAGAAAAGTAAACTGAAGAATGATTTGAATGGATATAGGGTGTCTCTTACAACTGATACATGGACGTCTATTCAAAATATCAATTACATGGTTATTACTGCACACTTCATTGATAAGAATTGGAATTTGCATAAAAGAATTTTAAACTTTTGTGTGATTCCTAACCACAGCGGGGATTCAATTGCAAGACTTTTAGAAGAGTGTTTGTTAGAATGGGGAATTGAAAAAATTTTGACTGTTACGGTTGATAATGCTTCTTCAAATGATTCTGGCATAAAAGAACTCATTAAAAAAATAAGTTCTTGGAAAATTAACAATGCACTTTTGCATAATGGTAAGAATTTGCATATGAGATGTGTGGCACATATTTTGAATCTGATTGTGAATGATGGCTTGGGGTTATTGAATAAGTCAATTCAAAGCATTCGTAATGCTGTTAGATACACAAGATCATCACCTCAAAGATTAGAGATGTTTAAAGTTTGTGTGGAGAAAGTAAAAGTTGAGAGCAAGGGACTTGTGATAATGGATGTTCCAACTAGGTGGAACTCTACATTTTTAATGCTACAATCTTCTTTGAAGTTTCGTAAAGCTTTTGACAGATTGAAAGAGGATGATGGCTATTACATGGGATATTTTAAAAGTGACAATCAAGACAAGGCAAGGGAAGGACCACCTTCTACTGATGATTGGGAAAAAGCTGAGGTATTTGCACATTATTTAAGACCTTTTTATGATGTTACATTAAGAGTGTGTTGTTCAAATACTCCAACAATTCAAAACCTCTTGGGTGATTTGGTTAAAATTGGAGGTGTCATGAAAGGACCTGAAAGCATACTTTTATCTTTTATTGCAACACCCATGCAAGCTAAATATGACAAGTATTGGGGGGATATCACCAAGGTGAATGACTATATTTTGGTTGGAATGGTTCTTGACCCACGTTATAAATTTGAGAAACTTGGTGATTATTTAGAGTTGATTTATGGGGAGTTTGATAAAAGGGTTGAAGACACCATTTTTGAGGTGAAAGAGTTTTTGCTTTCTCTACATAATATATATGCATAAAGTGGATCTTTCTCTTCCGACACGACTCAAATGAATACTTATAGTGGTGTTGACAAGTCTCCAATACAACATGAGGTAACTTCTATTTTATCAATGACACAAGTTGAGAGGAAGTTAATGGAAAAGGAGCAAAAAAGGAGAGAACAAAAAGCTAGTGTTGTAAGCAATGATGTGGATAGATATATTTTAGATGCAATTGAAGGGGATGATAACTCAAGCTTTGATATTCTGAATTGGTGGAGAGTGAACGGGGTCTATAAATACCCAATTTTGGCATGCATTGCAAGAGATATTTTAGCGATTCCTGTATCCACAATTGCTTCTGAATCATGTTTTAGCACTAGTGGACGGGTGATTGATCCATTTCGTAGCTCATTGAGTCCCAAAATGGTGGAGGCCTTAATTTGCACACAAAATTGGCTTCGAAGTACTAACGTTGCTTTACATCATGAGCCAACAATTGAAGAAATGGAATTTTATGAAGAACTTGAGAAAGGTGAGAAGTATTAATCTTTTTAAGTTAATTTCTTTGTTCTATTGTTTATTCTTTTATTCTTTTATTCGTTAATTTGCTAATAGATTTTGATTCGTTCTAAATCTTTTTCTTTAGAAATTGCAAATGGTGGTGGAGTTGAAGGGTCTAAATTGCCTCCAAGAGTTCCAAGATGAAGAAAAAGTTTGCTGATTCGGGTTGGTTTCATCAATTGGAGGTTGCTTACTTGCTTTTGATTTGTGGACTTGCTGATTTTGATTCCACCTTTCTTCTCTTGATGCATTATATAATTGTACTGTTTGTGTAGCATGATGGTTTTGGTTTTACTAGACTTAATACTTAAACATGTAGATGTAGGTTTGTTGTTTTGCTGGTTTGCTGGTTTGCTGTTTGGTGTGACATATTCATTGCTGGTTTGAAATTTGAACAAATTGCTGGCTGCTGCTCCTGTTGCTGGCTTGCTGCTCCTGTTGCTGCTCCTGTTGCTGGCTTGCTGGCTGCTGCTCTTGTTGCTGCTCCTGTTGCTGGCTTGCTGGCTGCTGCTCCTGTTGCTGCTCCTGTTGCTGCAGCCTGCAGTAGAAGTGAATTAGTGAAAGAGGTGTAAGAAAAACAAAGACAATGATTTGCTTGCCTTCATATAATTAGCCTAATCATTTGCCAAGTTTTATTTTGATTGAAAAATTGTTGAAGATGATGATTATCTATCCATCTTGATGTAATCAAGAAGCTAATTATGTCATCTCTTCTTTGAATTTAGTCACATTACGACCATGACTGTGAATTCCTTTTAATTACAAAAACCGAAAAACCAAAAAAAAACCGAAGATTGAACCGAAAAAAACCGAACCGAAAATCGATTGGTTTACTTTTTTTGGGGGCAAAACCGAACCGAACCGAACCGCCAAATGACCTTCCGTTCCGTCTTTGATTTAGGGAAAAACCGAACCGCAAAAACCGAACCCACCCCTAGTAGACTAGTAGCGGTAGGATGATGTCTTGCCTTGTGTTACGTTTTTATATATTGAGTTGTTATTTTTCGTCATTTATTTTGCTACTTTTATTGTATTTATAAAATTATCAATTACTTTTCACTCTAGTCATCTTTCCATATCTAGTATTTTTCAGCTTGTGGGGTTGATATATTTGAGTTGAGAGTCTTCCATAAACGGTCTCTCCATCTCTATGAGATAGTAGTAAGGTTTGTGCATATTTTATCCTCCTCAGACCCCACTTTTGGAATTTAACTGGGCATGCTATTATTCTTTCAGACGTACATGTTGACGGAATATGTAAATTTAAAGTATATATATTATTATCACCCTTTTCTTTATTTTTAAATCAAAATCACTTAATTATGTCTCTTTAACACCATAGAACTTTGAGTCATACATTTGGTTATAAATTTTAAAATTGAAATATAAAAATTTAAAATTTAAAATTGTATACATACATTTTTATTTTGAAAATATTTGAAGTTTTTTGAGTTGAAATGTCAAAAATCTAAAAATGGGTTCTGTGTCAATACGGGATTTGAAAATATTTAGGGTATATTTGGAAAGTCACTTGCTAATTGGAATTGGTATAATTACTAGAATAATTATTATTCTAGTAATTATTTTGACATGTTTGTTTGCCACGATTTAATTACAATGCAATTATGACTGTACTTGTTTGGTTGCACAAGTATATGTACAAAATTATATTAAATGTTAAAAATAAAAGTAATTATCTAAAATAAAAATTTATATTTACAAAAATAAGGATATTTATAAATAACATTCAATTAAGTATTTAAGATGTATATTGTCTTTTGAAAATATATTAATTAGTCAACATATGTTCATAAATAAATATTTTTTCAAATTAGTATATTTTAAGTAAATTAATCACAAAAATTTAAATTACAAAATTTTGATGAACATCAGAAAGTGCATGCTTGAAAAAAATGTTAATATATTTTAAAAAATGAAAACCATAACACTATAACCTAAGTGAATTCTACTTTATTTTAAAAATGAGAATACTAACAAAATTATGCTAATGAAAAAAAAATAGAATAATTAATAATAAATAAATTAAAAAATTGTATGGAATCACATCAAAAAGTAAAGATTGAGAATGAGAAGGAAATGAAATATAAATAAAAAATATTTTAAGAAAATAATAATAATAAAAATCAAAACAAAAATAAAGTAAGAATTTTTTTAAATTTTTTTTAATGTAATTACATGATGTAATTACACCGATTCCTTACTCTTCCTTAGAATTGAAGAGTGTCATTATATCTCTTCTTTAATTATACCCAATTCCTATATAATTACTAATTATATCTCTTCTTTAATTATAGTAATTCTTGTATAATTTACTTGGTGTAATATCTCCCAAAGTGTATCAAAATGCCCTTATGATAGATTTCTTGCATAAAGCATTTTCTGTATGTTTTCCGACAAATTCGAGTCTGTATTCTTGTTTAGGAAGTAAAATTGTGTGGGAATATGGGCTCCTTCAATTTTTAAGTCAATCGTATCGAAAAATAATTTTTCGTATGTTTTTTAACTTTCCAACAGGGTACGCAGTCTATCCACGTCGCGGAGAGGGTATATGTTAGTACAAAAGTGACCTAAACTCATTTCTAGGTCAAAACAGGAGAAAATTGGACTTCACGCAAAAATGATCTGACGAGAGCAAGTTTGTATCGTAGATTGCGTTTGCTGTAGTACAAATATTTTTGAAAATTTTCATATTCAAGTGAGGGCAATTGGGACATATCACAAAACCCTTATAGATGTGAATCCGAAAATTCCTTCAATTTTAGCCTCTTCTCACTCAAACACTCCCAAATTCCTCTCAAATCCTTCTATGATTTCCTCTTCCAAGTTCATCCTAATTTCTAGGGTTCAAGGTTCTTCCATTAAAGGTCAAGCACCAAGGTTATTCCCTAAGCTTTTTCAAGTTTTCTCTCATCAATTTCAAGACCCTTAAGGTATGTAGATTTCTTCATCTAGGATCCTTTCATCCATGGAGTTCAAAATCCTTTTTAACTTAACCCTTTGGTTTCAAGACTTAATTCTTTATGGGTACTTCTACTTCTTATATGCATGATTTGAGTTGGAAGTTATCAATATTTAATCCGAATTGCATGAATTTCTATCAAGAGTTGATATCATGAGATGCCTTGTGATCTTAAGCTATGCATGCTATGAAAGGCTATAGAATTTGTTGATTTTGAAATTGTTTTTATGATGCCCTAATGAGGGGTTTTATTATGATATTGGTGAGTTGTTTTGAATGGTTTCAGTTGAACATGTTTTACCTCCTAGCTATATGCATAATACTCTTGAATATCGTGATTTTAAGTTTCATATGCATAAACCCACCATATTTTGGACTATGATTATGTGATGAAGCATCTTATGTTGATGAAAGGTTTGCTTGTGGGTTTTGCAAGTCATGAATGTTATGAAATGATTAAGGGCTATCAAATATGTTATGATTTAATGAAAATGTTATGAAAATTATGAAAGATTAAGGAGCCCTTTGTGATGCTATGGTGGTATGGTTTAATGAGCTACTCCTATTATGATATTAGGAATTATGACTTTATGCATGTTATGAGTATGATTATGAGTTAAGCATTCCATGGGATGTTGACTTAGACTGAGATGACCTTAGTAGATTTCCATTGTCCCTTAACTATGTGCCATCATAGGATATCATATAATACCTACCAAAAAGGCAATGCCGTAAGGTAAGGGCATCATGTAACACCTACCGAAAAGGCAATGCCATAAGGTAAGAATACTATAAATATCTACCAAAAAGGCAATGCCATAATGCAAGGATATAATGTGACACTGCCGAAAGGCAATGCCATAAAGTGAGGGTATGGTTTACCTTCGCAAGTAGATCATTCTTTTTTCGATTTGGAGGAAACATCGGGGTTCCATGTAGTAGCTCGCATCGTCTTAATATCGGTTACGGTCTCTTCCCCACATATATATGCTATATTATGAGGTTATATTTGCTTTCATGCATATTTTGACTAAGTCATCGATCATTCATGTCATATTGAGCTTATCATCTTTGTATATGATTATGCATCTTGTTTATTATGGCTTATAATCTCTTGTTGCATTGCACCCCACATACTTAGAACATTCCAAGTACTAAAACATACTTTTTGCCTACATGATCTGACCATGTAGAGATCGGAGCTCCTATCCACCCGCCTCAACGTGACTAGTACGATTTCTTGAAGACTTTGCTTGTGGTGAGTCCTTCATTCTGATGACCACATCTATTTTCCATCTTGCTTAGGTTAAGACTTTACTACTTTGTTATTTACTTTTGAGGGTGAGCCCGGACATATCTTGGACCCTGTCCCATTTATGACTAAAGGTTTTGTTGGATGACATGATATGTATGATCTATGCGACGCACGTACCTATGGAGACTTTCCCTTAGTCCCTATCCTATATTTTGATGTTGCTTGTGATGATAATTGAAAGGTGGTTAATATACCTCCCTTAACATCCTTGAACTATTTTATATCCTCCCTAAAAGTATAAGAACAGTTTCATAATGGCAAATGCATCTCACACGCGCCATGTCATCAACACACCAATGCCACATTGAAAATTATTTAAATTTTAAGATTTTAATTCTTTTTATTTAATCACAAATTTAGAAAAAAAATATAAGGGATTACTAAAAAAATAAAAAACCTTAAAAAACCTCCATAGATTCAAGATTCTAAAAAATCATTCTCACTAAAAATAATATTTAATTTGTGAGACTCATTATCAAAATAAATAAATAATAGTAGCTAAAAATTTCATTTGAGATGAAGAAATTATAAAATTTTCATTAAAAATAAAAGTTTCAAGTTCATTTGAAGCAAAAATAAGTTGTTGCTTTTTCATTTTTCCCCTATTCATCACATCTGATCTAATTTACTTATTGAAAGAGAATAGGGGTGGAGGTGTTTCAAAGTAGGAGAAAGGAGGCGGGGCTACGAGAACAATTTTGGTGGACGGATTACTAGAACAAAGCACAAAGCTTTGGGAATGCAGTATAAACACGAAGTTGGAAGTAAGATTAGATTTGATATATTTCATTTAACTAAGAAAAAAAGATAAGAAGAAGAAGAAGAAGAAGAAGAAAGTTGTAAGATTAGATGATGGATGAGGGCGACGGGATTTGAAAAAGAAAAAAGAGGGATGCGAAATTGGGGTTCGAAGAAGGAGAGATTGATGCAAATGTTGGCTAGGGGTGGCAGGAGGGTGGTGGGGTGAGGAAGAAGAAAGGTTGGGTTTGTTGGTGTATAAGGGTGGTAGGGTATGAGGACGAAGTCTTATTGGCTAGAAAAAAAATTATTTAAAATATTAATTATATATTAACTAATAAAAAAAATAGCATGTGTCTGATTTCTATAGATTCAGACCTTTTTTTTAAAATCTTTTTATGCGTTTTTAAATTTTGCTATGTTTTAGGTGCTAAAGTAAATTTTGCTGTTAAGTTTAGGAGAATTTTTATGTCTTTTCTCTCTAATTATACGAAAATCTCAATTATATTATGGCATTCATTAGTTTTTCAAAATTTGTTGCGAAATAAATATTTAGAAATAGATTTTCAAAATGTTTGCATCCAAGCTGGTCCCACGAAAGATGGATCCACCAATGAGAGAAGGGTGCTACGTTAATAAGTAAAGGACTGATTTTGTAAAGAAAAGGTGAAACTTCAATTGACGGATGATTCGATTACATTAAACATCAGAATGCAACAAGGCGACAAATTTCCCATGGGAGAACGCGTCGCCTCATCATCCGTCCTTACCACGTTACTCTTCTTCTCCCTTTTCCTCTTTCCCATTGCTGCTGAATCCACCAATAATTCTCAGGCAATCCTTACTTTACCTTTTCGATTCATCAATTTTCATTTTCTTATTTGGGAAATTGATTATCGTAATTGATCAGGTTCGATGTAGCAAAACATGTGTGGCAGAGAACTGTAACTGTACGTCTTCTCTTTCAGCCTTTTAAATTCCTTTTTTACACATGCGTACTTAATTTACTTGTTAAATTTCAATAGCAATTGGAATTAGATACGGGAAATATTGCGGAGTAGGGTGGAGTGGATGTCCAGGAGAGAAACCTTGTGATGATCTAGACGCCTGTTGTAAGATTCACGACGAATGTGTAGAGAAAAATGGTACTATTCATTTTCTGCGTTTGTTTTATTATGCTTTTTTTGTTTGAGTATTGCCACATACAAGCTTTGGTTTTATGAGCTCATTTGGACCTCTAAAATGATTGGCTTGCCGTTCATCATTGGTTCATGTGTCACCTCGACACCACAATTTGAAGTTTATGGGTTCAGGATTACAGCCTTTTAAGTTAGTAGGTTATAAGTTAATAATTTGTACATATTTGAAATATGTAAGTTTGTGCCTCAGTATAAACTCAGTTGCAAATTCTTGAACTGTGTAAATTTTATCTGTTTGGCATATTGTGGTTAAAACGAATACCAATTAACAGCTAAAGTGATAATTGATTAATTCAAGAATAGCATAATGCAGGAATACCAATTAACAGCTAAAGTGATAATTGATTAATTCAAGAATAGCATAATGCAGGATGCAAGTCTGGTATTTTCAGACTAATGTTGTGTGGCTCATAAGATAGACATAGTAGAAGTCATTTTGAACTCCTTACTAGTAGATAGTAAAAAAGTTATCTTATCTTGACATCCTCAAGATGCATATGAACCTAGTAGTCTCTGGGTTTCTGTAAATCTAAAGTCTTAGTTCAAAATATGTGGACTTGGAACCGGACAAGACAATACCATAAGAAGGATTAACAGTTGATTCATAAGTGAAGTACTGCATGACATGCACCTTAGTTACTTGTCCAAGACAAGAAATTGTTGGCATGTATTTCTTCTGTTGCTTAAAAATATGATAGGCCTGTTACATACTGAGAGGATATAGAGGCTTACTTGGTGTTAAGCCTTCAATCTTTGACGTGATCGTCAAATGTCTTGCTATTCCATCCTGAATTTTGATCTGAGTACACTAATTTGATGTGGAATGAATCAGTTTCAGGTTCTGTATTTTGTAGACCAAAGAGCTATATATGGCGCCATTCGAAGGACAGCCCAAAATAGAATGTGGATACACATTAAGAAAATCTTGATATTGTTTGCGTACTTTATCATAGTTGCTCCATTGTTTGCGTACTTTCTCATAGTTGCTCCACAACAATATTACCTTTAAGGTGAAAATGGATAAAATACTAATGGCAATTTATCTATCACATCACTACTAAATTCCGATCACTTAGCATGCAGTTGAGCTATTTCAAATCAGACAGCCAGGAATCACGAATCATTCCGACTGTTTAAGAAAATAAAATACAAAGAATACAAATAAGGGATCACTACTGTTGAATGTTGTTCTCTTTTTTCCTTTTGTCCTCCTCTTTTGAGATGATTGCCTGAGGAAGAGCATAAGGTTATTCTATAAGGTTATCCTCAACCATTCGCTTTTTGTTAATACCTTCTGATGAGGAAACACTGAGAAATGTACGAAAAAGAAAGAGTAGAAAACGCAAAGGCTAACCTTTTAAGCAGCAGCTTCTTTTGCTGGCATTCATTTCCATGTGAAGCTGTAAGCTTCCAGATGATGCCTACTTTCCTGTCCCACATTATTGTAGAATTGACCATTTTGTTCACAAAATACTTTTTACATCCTAATTTTGGTAGTTACACCTGTTAAAAAGAGGAAGAACTCGCAACCAAATATTGTTTGTTCGCCGAATTTCATAGTTCAGTGTTTGATTCAACTGCTTCCTACTTCCAGGTATGACCAATGTTAAATGTCATGAGAAGTTCAAGAGGTGCATAAGGAAAGTGCAGAAGTCTGGGAAGGTTGGGTTTACTAGAGACTGCCCTTATGATGTTGCTGTTCCAACGATGGCACAGGGTATGGACATGGCTATTATGTTTAGCCAACTTGGAAACTCGAAGCTTGAACTATGATCAGTTCACTCTACTAGCAGGATTATGTATACTTGAAATACTTGCATTAACCATTGCTTGTTGATCCAATTGTACAACAGGAATGTTATTCATCTCCTTTTTAGGAGTTTTCCTTTTTCAGTTGTCCATTTTGTATTAGCAGTAAAAGACGTAGCTATTCAATTTTAAAGGTTACCAGTGGAGAATTTTGTATGATTTGAATTGGTCTCACTGTTTAGTGGTTACTGAATTGGAAGAGGCTTGACATTCATGCTGATGGATAAGCTGCATATTCGAGTTACCTTGTACTTTTGCTCATAGATTTCAGGGAAAAGGATCGGATTTTCCCCTCTACAACAAAAATAACTTATCAAATTTGCCCATCTCTTGATAAAAATAGCATACATTTAAAATTCCTTCTACTTTCAACGAGGTAAAGATGTTTTCAAAGGACCCAAATTTACCCCTTAACATCCCTACCATTAAGAATGTTGTTAAAACAATACCTCTACTATTAATAAAGCTCACGGTGGCAAGGATCTTATTAAAATGTCGTGTGGCCCGTCATTATGTATGAGATGGAAGCCTTAACACTTAAAGCTACCAACACTTACGTCCCCAGTACCAAAAACATTGGGGTCAAAGTTCATGCTCCGATTAATACTCCCTGTGTCTAACAATAATTGTTCATTATTAACTTAGCACAGGAATTAAAAAGATAGTCTATGGGTAGGCTTGTCACCTCCCCATTGAGCTAGAACACCAGGCGTATTGGGCTTTTAAAATGCTCAATCTTGATCCAGAGTACACAGGGCGCAAACGTTTGGAAAATTTGGAGGAACTAGACTAGTTCGAGCTCCTAGCGGTATGAGAGTGCCAACCTCTACAAAAAGAAGACAAAGAAATGGTATGATTGTCACATAATCAAGCGCACCTTCAAATTGGGGCAAAAGGTACTTCTTTTCAACTCTCGTTTGAAACTTTTGCCAGGTAAACTAAGGTCCAAGTTGAGTGGACCATATAGGGTGGTGTGCATGATGCCACATGGTTTAGTTGAACTTCTTGATGAAGCCAAGAAATCGTTCTTGGTAAATGGACAAAGAGTCAAACACTACTATATTGTGGACATTGACGTAGATGAGGAGGCCATTGACTTGGCCGATGAAGAATGAAAAGGAATGTTGAGTCGTGTCGCGATGGTAAATCAGGTGCTGCATGAGAGGCAACTCGTAGTGCAGTATTATAAATTCTTGTATTTTAATTTCTTAGTATAAGAATTCATAAAAAATCCCATCGAAAAATTGTAAAGTTGCACAAAGTACTAGTCCACGACCAGTCCGCGTCGCGGGCTTGGTACATTTGTGTGAAGATTTAGGTTTCTTTAATTTTTCGCTAATCCATTGGACTTTTTAATTTTTCTTGGTCGGAATAACTTGTTTGCATGTTTTAGAGCATATGCAGGTGTTCAGAAATTTTTTCGGGGTCCGACGCTAAAAAAAATATTCTTTTTGAGCCCCGTAGGAGCTGCTTATCCAGTAGGGTACACGATAGGTCCATGTCATAGACCTATCACGGACCTATTCATTTCTAAGTTTGTACTAATTTCGTGACATGCTGAAAAAATGTAAAAGTGTGTGATAGGTTCGCGTCGTGAACCTGTCACGGAGTAGGTGCATCTTATTGCAATTTTTACCCTACTCGGTCCAAATTTTACCCCTATAAAAACCCCACCCCAGTCAGTTTTCACCCCAATTTGCGATGCCCTTTGAATTTGCAAGTACACCTACGTGTTTTCTCTCTACATCAAGTATTACATGTATATTTTCTCTTTTAATTGGCTTTGACAACCCTAGGTAGAATTTAGGCCACTTTGTGGATAATGTAAGGTTGATTGTGATGAAGTGTCTGATTCTTTGTGTGTTCCATAATTTTCCATAAGATAAGTGGTGTTGGGCATTCAAATTGTTGAAATCACTCTGTACACATGCCTAACCATTTGAATAAGGGAAATCGTAACATATGGGGGCATTGTACTTGAATTGTGGGGGTTTAGTTGGCCGACTGATCTTTCAATGAATAATCTATTACGTTAGTTGATTCTGCGAGCATTTGGACTCTCAGTTTGAAACTAAGTGTGGGGTAGGCATTGCTAGCACCCAAAGTGTGGTTATGGATTGATTTTTGTAGAACTTGGTAGTGAAATTCAAGGGACAACAAGGGGAAGTCTGAGTATCCTTTTACCCCCATGATTTGAACCAAGTGTGGGGTGTGTTGCTGGGTTGAACATAAGTGTAAGGGGCATATTTGGGTCGAAACTAACTTCAAAATATTTGTCTTGGTAGGTAACAAATGGCAACCAGATTAGGCCGTGGTCATGGTGATGGGGCCTCAAGCAGTCACAAGAGGGATAAGGGTGTCCCAAATATACCCCCAGCCCTTGCACCACAAGGGGCCAACAACCCCAATACAGGGTTAGCGCTGTACTTCAGCATATGAAGAGGTGGTACAAAAGCCTTACTCAAAAACTAAGTACTTCCCTGATATCACAATTAATGTTGATATCCTAGTCCGAGACTTCCCTGCTATCTACCAGCAATGTATGGAATACCACATGGGGTTCATTTTTTGGGACACATAGGACTATAACCTTAACATGGTCTGGGAATTCTATGCAAACTACAGCTTGAGGCTCGATCCCAGATTGTGATGGTACGGGGGTGGAGGTAAACATATCCCCTGTGGCTATTGATTCCATTTTGGGGACCTTGGATGTTCTATCAGGCCTCTGTATCAGGCCATCAAGCACACACTTGCCAGCCCTACATCCACAACATAGTGGATCAGATATGGCTACAAACGTTACCAGCAGGCTTTCCCATTTACTCATATGAACCGGAAAGCTAGAGTATGGACTAAAATTATCATGCATTCTCTTGTTCCAGGCTTGCACTTCACCGATATTGCATTGGATAGGGTCTATTTAGTATATGATGTGATGACTCGGGTTGAGGTTAATGTTGGCGCTATGTTCAATTCCTCTATGAGGAAGGACCAAGTCCACAAGGGCCACAAGTATGCATTTTGGGGACTAATCACTGAGTTGTGCAAGTGTGCAGGTGTGCCAGAGGAGCTCCTAGACTACTTTCCCCAAATCGAGGCATCCCCCTACTGTGTCACCAATATAAAGGGTCCAAATGTCTCCTTGGGATCTATCTTAACCATCCAGGAGAGAGCGCATTAGGAAGAACTGATCATGGAATGATGTATGGGTTGGAGATGCTATGCTATAGGACCAGGGGCCGACCTTCCACAGAGGATGAACTTCGCCATGTTGAGGTTCAATGCTCTCTCAATGATCATGATTATGTAGTGTTGGGTATTGGACCTCGATTCTTTGAGTCGGTAGAGGATGATGTCCCTATAGACCCAAAGCATGCTGGGAAGACTTCAGATTTAGATGATGATGACCCCACTGAGGAGCCACCCCTACACGTTCATGGAGCACCAACCCTTCCCCAAATCGACATGGAGGAGTGAGCACCTGTCTCTCATCGCTACAGGTTTGGTATGTTCCCTTAGGGTAGTGCTATATTTAAGTATGGGTGGGAGTACATTCTGTTGATGATGCTACTGTTTCTTTTTATTCTGGCCATGTGAAGTTCAGTATGCTTTTGTTTTTCTAATTTTGTAATATTCAGTCTAGACAATGTTGTTATTTCTGTTTTGAATTCAATTGGGTTGTAAATAATTGCATGGCATTATGTTTAGTTTAATCTTAGTAATGTTGAATGTGTTGCATGATGTGATGTTTAGCTTATCATGGTGAACATTTGCATATTATCAAAATACCCCTAGAGAGAGAGTATGTGCGTAATGCATCTTATGATGCTCATATGGTAAATCTGAGGCTGGATTTATTATCAGCACATGGAATTGAGTGGGAAAATGGTCTCGGTCAATTTTTAGAGCGACCCGATCAAAAGATAATTTTTTTATCTGAAGTGCAAAATAGTGTTAGTATGCGATAGGGGCGCATCGTGCACCCATCGCGGACCAGCTCTTATATTCTTTTGAAAATGTTCGATAGGATTGAGAAAACTCATTCAGAAAACTTCATCTGAAAATACACAGTACGCGACCAGTCCGTGTCGCGGACTAGGTCTTTTCGAAGTTGAAAATTTCTAAATTATTATGAGGGGCATTCTGGTCAATTCCCCACCCTCCTAAACTCTGTACAAGATCTAATAAAGTCATTTTAACGTAAAAAGGGTCCAAAATTCCTATTCTAAGTCTTATTCCAATACTTTACTAAAGCTAGAGCTTGAGGAGAGAAGCGAAGAGCTTGAGTTGAGAGATTTGAGAAGAGATCCTTGACGTCCTTGGTTGATAGTTGCATTCCAGGTATGTAAGCCTATACTAAAAGCATGGAGTAATTCTCTCATGTGCCCCATAGAGGTCATAGATGAGTTGATGTTTTGGAAAGTTTACATGTATGATCGTTGATGGCTTTTCTTAAAATTATACTTGAAATTACATGTTTTCCTGTGTTGATGATCATCATACTATTTGTTTTCTTGAATTGAACATTTTTATAAAAGGATTGCATAACCTTACATGACCATCTTGAAAGCATGCATAATGAACTTGAGAATTGAGTCTAGAGCCTTGATATGAGATTGTTGATTGTGATGAGAGGATGATGATGAGTTGATAGAAATTGATTGTCTTATGAGTCTCCATAAATGAAATCTACCGATGTGTCTATTCGATTGTTTCCTAATGATTGTTCTAAATCTTGAGTCTTCGATTGAGATTGATTGATGAGAGGGCTAAAGTCCATATGAGATGTAGATTGTTGAGAGGGATAAAGTCCCTATGAGATATCGATTGATGAGAGGCTAAAGTCCCTATGAGTTATTGATTGATGAGAGGGCTAAAATCTGTATAAGATGTTGATTGATGATAGGGCCAATGTCCCTATGAGTTGATTAGTTTGATTGGATTGATGATTTTATGAGCATTGAGTAATCGGAGGAGTATCGAGCACCGAAAAAGTGAGAGTTAGTCCGACTTGAACTCGTCAAACTACGTCATCAAACGTAGGTGAGGCTTAAAACCATCACATATATTGTGGTTCCCTCTTGATTAGAAGTCCCTGAAACAATAACCAACTTATTGACGACTGAATCCATTTTGGGTGAGCTGATATGGTTTTGATTCGTTCCCTACCTGGAAAGTTTGGAACAGCTGTGGCAACATCAGCGTGATTGTCGTACGTTCACAGGCTCATAAGTGATTGTTGTCGGATAAGAGAAACTCCCATGATTTTCCTACCTGGCGTACTCCAAGTCTAAGATGAGTTTTGAGATGAGATGAGAGGAGGTGAGCTCCTTTGAGATGAGTCTAAGATGATTGATGAGTTTGAGTTGTTGATATGTCACCTGTCTACTCTTTATTCTTGCATAGATAGACATATGGCGATCCGTTGTTAATTGATGACTACTTTGAGTTGATGTTGCTTCCATATTATTCTACATGTTTCTGTTTCACTCAGCTATTTTACTTACCAGTACATTCCAAGTACTGATGTCCCCTCTGGAATGCATCATTTTGTGATGCAGGGGCAGGTACTAGAGATCGTCAACAATGCTCCGTTGAAGATCTGAGATTCGCAGTTAATTTGGTAAGGCTCCTCTATTTCGGCACCACATGAGTAGTAATAGAGGCTTCATAGATGATGGTTGAGCATTGATGTTGAGACTTGTGAGCTAGTTCTTTCTACTGGCCTTTATTATTACCTATATATTAGGAGACTTTAGATGAGATATGCCTATTTACTTACTTATACTTTTCACTGTTCAGTAGAGTTTATTGATTGAATGATATGTTGTGGCTAAGTGGTTCGCTTGGGGACTAGCAATAGTCTTTGAGTGCCTGCCACGCCAAGGGTACCCTCTCGGGGCGTTACAAACTTGGTATCAAAGCACAGAGTTTTAGTGTCTTAGGGAGTCTATGAAGCCGTTGCTAGTAGAGTCTTGTTTATTAGTGTGTTGTAGACCACATTTCATAAGCAAGAGGCTATAGGACATTAGGAATGGTTACACTTCTTTCTCATTCCAATTCGCGCGATAGAGTTAAACTCTATGAAAACTCTCTTCTAATTCGTGCTCTACGCGTGTAGAATTGATAACATGCCTCCTAGAAGAGCTGTTAGAGGAAGGGAACATCCTGCCAGGCAAGCTGTTAATCCACCTGAGCCTCAAGTGCCCGAGGAGCCTGTGGATCAAGCTGTCCCTGTTGAGCAACCCCCTCAAGATGAGGTCTCCAATGCTGAGCTACACTGGGCTATTCAAGCTCTTGCCTAGGCTGTCACAACACCTGCTGTGAGATAGGGAGCAGGTAGACCAGATTCTCATGACACCTCCCAAGTTCGAGAATTTTTTAGGATGAATCCGTCTGAGTTCACGGGGTCTTCATCTACCAAAGCTCCCGAGAACTATGTGGAGGAACTCGAGAAGGTGTTCCGGGTGATGCATGTGTCTGATGCTGATAGGGTTGAACTGGCTGCATACCAACTCAAGGGTGTGGCCAGACTGTGGTTTGACCAATGGAAGAAAGGTAGAGGGGATGATGCTCCATGTTTGACTTGGGCAGTGTTTGAGGAGGCCTTCTTGGGGCGCTTCTTCCCAAGAGAGAAAAGAGAAGCTAAGGTGAGGGAGTTCCTGAATCTAAAACAAGGCTCTATGACTGTGCAAGAGTATGGTTTGAAGTTCATGCAACTATCTCGCTATGCTCCAGACATGGTTGCTGACATGAGGGGAAGGATGGGGATATATGTTGATGGGTTGAATAGATGACCCTAGAGAGATGGAAGAGGAGCCATGCTTGTGAGTGATATGGATATTGGGCGACTGATGACATTCGTGCAACAAGCTGATGAGGAGAGACAACATGATAGGGAAGAAGTCAAGCGTAAGAAAGCGAAGACATCCATCCATGAGGTTGGGAGGAAAGGAAATGGCAACCGGTTTCCAGCACCATCATCTACTAGTGCACCTGTGCCTAGAGGCGGGTACGATCAGAGATCTCAAAATGTGGGGAGTCATAGACCTCATTCGCTAGCTAGTGTGGCTCAAGGTCCACAGGGTAAGCCACCATGTGATAAGTGTGGTGAATTGCACTTGGGGAGATGTCGTGACGGGAATGATGTGTGCTACAAATGTGGCCAAGCGGGTCATTACTAGAAAGATTGTCCAAGGTGTCTTAACCGGGCTCAATCTTCTACACCAGCCTTTCCAGTTAGAGGAAACCAGAGGGCCACTATGTCAGGCGCAGGCGGAGTGACAAACCGCTTTTATGCCATAGGTAGTTGCCAAGATCAAGAGAATCCCCCGATGTTATGACGGGTATGATTCGAGTCTTTACTTTTGATTTGTTATGTTTTGATGGATGCGGGTGACACGTTGTCATTTGTATATCCTTATGTGGCTAATAGATTTGATAGAACCCCTTAAAGTCTTCTTGAACCCTTTGATGTTTCTACTCTAGTGGGTGAGTCTATTCGTGCTGAGATAATCTATAGAGCTTGTGTAGTGTCTATCCATCATAGGGATACTCTTGTTGATTTGGTTGAGTTCGAGATGGTTGATTTTTATGTTATCCTTGGTATAGAATGGCTTCACACTTGTTATGCCTCTGTTGATTGTAAATCCGAACCGATAAGTTCCAATTTCCTAATGAACCAATTTTAGAGTGGAAGGGTGATTTTGTTGCACGTAGAGGGAAATTTATCTCATATCTTAGAGCTAAAAAGTTGATTTCCAAAGGTGTTATCTATCACCTCGTGCAAGTGAAATCTGATAGTGTGTAGTCCCCAACTCTTGAGTCAGTCCGGATTGTTAATGAGTTTCCAAAAGTGTTTCTTCATGATTTGCCTGGAGTCCCTCCTCATAGGGAGATTGACGTTGGGATTAATGTTCTTCCCGATACCCAGCCTATTTCGATTCCACCTTACAGGATGGCCCCCGCTGAGTTGAAAGAGTTGAAAGAGCAATTGAAAGATTTACTAGAGAAGGGCATTATTAGGCCAAGTGTTTCACCTTGGGGTGCTCCTGTCCTATTCATGCGAAAGAAAGATGGGTCCCTCAGAATGTGTATTGATTATAAGCAACTGAACAAGGTCACGATAAAGAACAAGTATCCTCTCCAAAGGATAGATGATTTGTTTGACCAACTTCTGGTCACCTCTTGTTTCTCCAAGATAGACCTTAGATCTAAAGGCTACCACCAGTTGAAGGTGAGGGAATGTGACATTCCAAAGATAGCCTTTAAGACTAGATATGGCCATTTTGAATTCTTAGTCATGTCCTTTGGGTTGTCGAATGCACCTGCAACCTTTATGGACTTGATGAATAGAGTATTCATGACAATATCTTGATATGTTTGTGATTGTGTTCATCGATGGCATTTTGATATTTTCGAGAAGTGAGCAGGAACATGCTAACCACCTCAGAGTTGTCCTCCAAACCTTTAAGGACCATGAGTTGTATGCGAAATTCTCAAAGTGTGAGTTCTGGCTTAAGTCAGCGGCCTTCCTAGGCCATGTTGTTTCTCGTGATAGTATTTGAGTGGATGCCCAAAAGATTGAAGCGGTAAAGAACTGGCCCATACCGACCACTCCGACTGATATTAGGAGTTTCTTGGGGTTGGCAGGCTACTACCGCAGATTTGTGGAGGGATTTTCTTCCCTATCCGCGCCTTTGACTAAATTGACTCAGAAAAAGGTCAAGTTTCAGTGGTCTGAGGAATGTGAGAAGAGTTTCCGAGAATTGAAGACAAGGTTGACTACTGTGCCGAAACCTTACCTTGCTCGAGGGGATAAAGAACTTTGTGATTTATTGTGATGCTTCAAGGGTTGGATTAGGATGTGTACTGATGCAAAGAGGGAAGGTGATAGCCTATTCTTCCAGACAACTCAAGGTGCATGAAAGGAATTATCCAACCCATGATCTTGAGTTAGCAGCAGTGGTCTTTGCACTTAAAATCTGGCGCCACTACTTGTATGGAGTGCATGTGGATGTGTTCATTGACTACAAGAGCTTGCAGTATGTCCTCAGTCAGAAAAAGCTCAACCTGCGACAGAGGAGGTGGTTGGAATTGGTCAAGGATTATGGCATGAGCATCCACTATCACCCAAGTAAAGCTAACATTGTTGCTGACGCTCTTAGCAGGTTGTCAATGGGTAGTACAACCCATGTGGAGGAAGGAAAGAGATAGCCAAGGAAGTGCATCAGTTAACTTGATTAGGAGTTCAACTTGTGGAGAATGATAAAGGAGGAGTCAATGTTCAGAATGGGCCTGCTTCATCCTTAGTGGCGAAGGTGAAAGAGAAGCAAGACCAAGATCCTGTCATACTCCAATTGAAAGAGATTGTCCACAAACAGAAAGTGATGGTCTTCTCCAAACGGGGAGATGGAGTCTTAAGATACCAAAATAGGTTGTGTTTTCCAAATGTTGATGGTATTCGAGACAGAATCATAGCGGAAGCCCACAACACTAGGTATTCCATTCATCCAAGCTCTACCAAGATGTACCATGACTTGAGAGAGGTCTATTGGTGGAGCGAAACGAAGACGGATATTGCGGAGTTTGTTTCGAAATACCCAAATTGTCAACAAGTTAAGGTTGGGCATCAAAAACCATGTGGATTGTCTCAGAACTTTGAGATTCCGAAATGGAAGTGGGAGATGGTTAATATGGACTTTGTTACTGGTCTTCCAAGGTCCTAAAAATAACATGATTCGATATGGGTGATCATGGATAGAATGACTAAATCGACTCACTTCTTGGCAGTTAAGACAACAAACACTACGGAAGAATACAACAAGTTGTACATCCAGGAGATTATGAGGTTGCATGGGGTTCCCTTGTCCATTATCTTGGACAGAGGAGCTCAATTTACCTTCCAATTTTGGAGATCGTTCCAAAAAAGATTGGGTACTAAGGTGAACCTAAGCACAACCTTTCATCCATAGATAGATGGTCATGCGGAGTGTACAATTCAAACACTTAACGACATGTTGAGATCTTGTGTTCTTGACTTCAAGGGAAATTGGGATGATCACCTACCATCGATTGAATTTGCATATAACAATAGTTATCATGCAAGCTTTCAAATGGCTCCTAACGAAGACTTATATGGGAGGAGATGTAGATCACCAATTGGATGGTTTGAGGTTGGAGAAGCGGAGTGAATTGGGCATGATCTTGTTCACCAATCAATAGAGAAGGTCAAGGTCATTAGAGAGAGGTTAAAAACTTCCCAGAGTTGCCAAAAATCTTATACCGACGTGAGGAGAAGAGACTTAGAGTTTGAGGTAGATAATTGGGTGTATTTGAAATTGTCGCCTATGAAGGGTGTCCCAAGATTTGGGAAGAAGGGAAAGTTGAGTCCATGCTATGTTGGACCATATCAGATTGTAAAGAGGATCAAGAAGGTTGCTTATGAGTTGGAGTTGCCCTCATAGTTAGATGGAGTGCATCCAGTATTCCATGTGTCGATGTTGAAGAAATGTTTGGGAGATCCTGATTTGGTGATCCCTATTGATAGCATTGGAGTGAAAGATATCCTATCTTACGAAGAAATTCTGGTGCAAATCCTTGATCTTCAGATTCGTAAGTTGAGGAATAAATAGATAGCCTCAATCAAAGTCCTGTGGAGGAATCAATTCGTTGAGGAAGCCACATGGGAAGCTGAGAAAGAGATGAAAGTCAAATATCCGCACCTATTCGTGCCAAACGATGAAAATGTTGAAGGTAAATTTTTTACTCTTCAATAAATTGTTGTATCTATTCTTGATGTGACTTCCTCTTTGTAAGTCTGAGTGGTATTGATTGAGGTCGAAGAAGGAGTCGAGAGTCTGATTGATGGAGTTGAGTGTTGAGATGCGTTTTGAGTCTATTCATGCCATAATATCCACCTTTACTTATCATTTGAGGACAAATGATCACAAGGGGAAGATGACGTAACGCCCGGTAAAATTATCAAAATACCCCTAAAGAGAGAGTATGCGCATTATGCATCTTTCGATACTCGTATGGTACATTTGAGGTTGGATTTGTGATCTCGATCGAGTGGGAAAATGGTCTCGGTCAATTTTTAGAGCGACTCGATCAAAAGATAATTTTTTGATCCGAAGCGAAAAACAGTGTTAGTACGCGACAAGGGCGCGTCGCGCACCCATCGCGGACCAGCACTTATATTCTTTCGAAATCTTTTGACGGGATTGAGAAAACTCGTTCAGAAAATATCTTCTAAAAATATACAGTACGCGACCAGTTTACATCATGGAGCGGGTCTTTTCTGAGTTGAAAATTTCTAAATTATTATGAGGGGCATTCTAGTCAATTCTCCACCCCTCCTAAACTCTGTACACGATCTAATAAAGTCGTTTTAACGTAAAAAGGGTCTAAAACCTACATTCTAAGTCCTATTCCAATACTTTACTAAAGCTAGGGCTTGAGGAGGGAAGAGAAGAGCTTGAGTTGAGAGATTTGAGAAGAGATCCTTGATGTCCTCGGTTGATAGCTGCATTCCAGGCTTGTAAGGCTATACTAAAAGCATGAGGTTGTTATCTCATGTACCCCATAGAGGTCATAGATTAGTTGATGTTTTGGAAAGTTTACATGCATGATTGTTGCTGGCTTTTCTTAAAATTATACTTGAAATTACATGTTTTCCTGTGTTGATGATCATCATACTATTTGTTGTCCTGAATTGAACATTTTTATAAAAGGATTGCATAACCTAACATGACTATCTTGAAAGCATGCTTAATGAACTTGAGAATTGAGTCTAGAGCCTTGAATTGAGATTGTTGATTGTGATGAGAGGATGATGATAAGTTGATAGAAATTGAATGTATTATGAGTGTCTATAAATGAACTCTACCGATATGTCTATTCGATTGTTTCCTAATGATTGTTCTAAATCTTGAGTCTTCATTTGAGATTGATTGATGAGAGGGCTAAAGTTTATATCAGATGTAGATAGTTAAGAGGGATAAAGTCCCTATGAGATGTCGATTGCTGAGAGGCTAAATTCCATATGAGATATCGATTGATGAGAGGGCTAAAATTTGTATGAGACATTGATTGATGATGGGGCCAATATCCCTATGAGTTGATTGGTTTGATTGGATTTATGGTTTTATGAGCATTGAGTCATAGGAGGAGTATTGAGCATCGAAACAGTGAGAGTTAGTCCGACTTGAACTTGTTAAAATACGTCTCCAAACGTATGTGAGGCTTAAAACCATCATATATTATGGTTCCCTCTTGATTAGAAGTGCTTGAAACAATAGCGAACTTATTGACGACTGACTCCATATTGGATGAGCTGATATGGTTTCGATTCGTTCCCTACCTGGCAAGTTTGGAATGGTTATGGAAACATCAGCATGATTGTAGTACATTCATAGGCTCATAAGTGATTGTTGTGGGATAAGAGAAATTCCCATAAATTTCCTACCTTAAGTACTCCGAGTGTGAGATGAGTTTTTAGATGCGATGAGAGGAGGTGAGCTCCTTTCAGATGAGTCTGAGATGATTGATGAGTTTGAGTTGTTGATATGTCACCTGTCTACTATTTGTTCTTGCATAGATAGACATGTGACAATTTGATGTTAATTGATGATAACTTTGAGTTGATGTTTCTTCCATATTTTTCTACTTGTTTCTGTTTCACTCAGCTATTTTACATACCAGTACATTCAAAGTACTGATGTCCCCTCTGGACTACTTCATTTTATGATGGAGGGGCAGGTACTAGAGATCATCAACAAGCGCTCCGTAGAATATCTGCGATTCGCAGCTGATTTGGCGAGCCTCCTCTATTTCGGTGGATCCCCTACATTTATTTCATCATGCTTTAGAGTTAGATTGAACTATTTCCTTTATTTTTTATTTGGGTAGCCATGGGTCTGTTATTGGCACCACATGAGTAGTAATAGAGGCTTCATAGACGATGGTTGAGCATTGATGTTGAGACTTGTGAGCTAGTTCTTTCGACTAGCGTTTATTATTACCTATTTATTATAAGACTTTAGACGAGTTGTGCCCA
This sequence comes from Solanum rostratum, assembly GCA_029948455.1. Taxonomy (NCBI): domain Eukaryota; kingdom Viridiplantae; phylum Streptophyta; class Magnoliopsida; order Solanales; family Solanaceae; genus Solanum; species Solanum rostratum. The sequence goes on from CM057047.1 coordinate 28,319,644, forward strand.
TTTACTTACTTATACTTTTCGTTGTTCAGTAGAGTTTATTGATTGAATGATGTGATGAGACTAAGTGGTTCGCTTGGGGACTAGCAATAGTCTCTGAGTGCCAGCCACACCAAGCATACCCTCATGTGGCATGGCAATTAGATTTGCTGCTTTACAATGAGAGGGACAGCTCGGTAGTAGTGGTAGTGTTATTGCATTCTAGAACAACTGGGTCACCTTCAGTTGGGTGGGAGGTGTTCTCTGAGTCTTTCCAGGAGAGATTCATACCTTGGAGCATTAGAGAGGAGAGATGGACTATATTTGAGACTTTGATTCAGGGTGGCATGAATGTGGTTGCGAATGAGGTTAGTTTCTCTCTGCTATCTCGACATGCTTTGTCACTGATTCCTACCGAGGTAGAGAGAGTACATAGGTTCGTGAAGCGTTTGGCATTCTCCATTCACTCTTATATGTTCAAATCCTCACGGGAGGCTGCTTCTTTCTAGACAGTACTTGGTACCACCAATGAAGCAGAATATTGTTGAGAGAAGATTTTGGAGACCCCAAGTGTGTCTGGTCTTCAGGTCATTTCACTGACTCTTCATCCAAAGGTAGAGGCTTCTATAGGGGAGTTAGTGCTCCTCAACATAAAAGGCCAGTTCATGCATCATTGCTTGCTTCAAAGGGTGGCCTCGTGGTTCTCATGGTTATAGTCAAGGATCGTCTGGTTCTCAATAGAGGCCCATGGGCTTTTGACATTCCTAAGACAGCTTTTCAGACTAGGTATGGGCAATATGAGATTCTAGTGATGTCTTTCGAGCTAACCAATGCCTTGACAACATTTATGGAATTGATGAATCGTGTATTCCAACCATATCTTGTTTCCTTTATTATTGTCTTCATCTATGATTTATTGGTCTACTGCAAGATCAATGCAGATTATGAGCAGCATTTGAAGATTGTGCTTTAGTGGCTTAGAGAAAAGAGGTTGTATGTTAAGTTCTCCAAGTGTGAGTTTTGGCTGAGTTCAGTGGTTTCCCTGGGTCATATTGTGTTTGGAGATGGTATTCGGGTTGATCCAACGAAGATTGAGGCAGTTTAGGGTTGGACTAGACCTACTTCGGCTAGTGAGATTCGAAGATTTTTGGGGTTGGTAGGTTATTACAGGCGATTTGTGTAGGGCTTCTCTTCTGTAGCATCTCCTTAGACCCGACTCACTTAAAATAATGTTCCTTTCCATTGGTCAGATGAGCGTGAGGAGAGCTTCCAAAAGCTCAAGACATTATTGGCTATAACTCATATTTTGACGTTATCGGAAGAGGGTTAGCTTTACAGTATATTGTGATGCTTGTTGCCTCCAAAGTTGGTTTGGGTGGAGTCTTAATGCAAAGGGGAAGGTGATAGATTATTCCTCTTGACAGTTGAAGGCTCGTGAGAAGAATTATCCTACCCATGACTTGGAGTTGGCAGTTGTTGTGTTTGTGTTGAAGTTGTGAGGCATTATCTTTATGGGGTTCACTATGACATTTTCACCAATCACCGTAGTCTTCACTATATTTTTAGTCAAAAGGACCAGAATTTGAGCTAGAAGAGATGGATTGAACTTCTAAAGGATTATGACTTGACTATCCTCTATCACCCAGGAAATGCCAATGTGGTTCCCTCTTGATTAGAATCCTTAAACTAATAACCAACTTATTGACGACTGACTCCATATTGGGTGAGCTGATATGGTTTCGATTCGTTCCCTACCTGGAAAGTTTTGAACGGCTGTGAAGGCGTGATTGTTGTACGTTTACTGGCTCATAAGTGATTGTTGTTGGATAAGAGAAACTCCCATGAATTTCCCACCTTGAGTACTTCCGAGTCTGAGATGAGTTTTGAGATGAGATGAGAGGAGGTGAGCTCCTTTGAGATGAGTCTGAGATGATTCATGAGTTTGAGTTGTTGATATGTCACCTGTCTACTCTTTATTCTTGCATAGATAGACATATGGCGATCTGTTGTTGATTGATGATTACTTTGAGTTGATGTTGCTTCCATATTATTCTACATGTTTCTGTTTCACTTAGCTATTTTACTTACCAGTACATTCTAAGTACTAATGTACCCTCTGGACTGCATCATTTTATGATGTAGGGGCAGGTACTAGAGATCGTCAACAACGCTCCGTTGAAGATCTGAGATTCGCAGCTAATTTGGTAAGGCTCCTCTATTTCAGCACCACATGAGTAGTAATAGAGGCTTCATAGATGATGGTTGAGCATTGATGTTGAGACTTGTGAGCTAGTTCTTTCTACTAGCCTTTATTATTACCTATTTATTATGAGACTTTAGACGAGATGTGCCTATTTACTTACTTATACTTTTGACTGTTCAGTAGAGTTCATTGATTGAATGATATGTTGTGGCTAAGTGGTTCGCTTTGGGACTAGCAATAGTCTTTGAGTGCCTGCCACGACAAGGGTATCCTCCCAGGACGTGACAAACTTGGTATCAAAGCACAGAGTTCAATTGTCTTAGGGAGTCTATGAAGCCGTGTCTAGTAGAGTCTTGTTTATTGATGTTTTGTAGTCCACATTTCATAAGCAAGAGGCTATAGGACATTAAGAATGGTTACACTTCTTTCTCATTCCAATTCGTGCGATAGAGTTAAACTCTATGAAAACTCTCTTCTAATTCGTGCTCTACGCGTGTAGAATTGATAACATGCCTCCTAGAAGAGCTGTTAGAGGAAGGGAACATCCTGCCAGGCAAGCTGTTAATCCACCTGAGCCTCAAGTGCCCGAGGAGCCTGTGGATCAAGCTGTCCCTGTTGAGCAACTCCCTCAAGATGATGTCTCCAATGCTGAGCTACACTGGGCTATTCAAGCTCTAGCCCAGGCTGTCACAACACCTGCTGTGAGAAGGGAGCAGGTAGACTAAATTCTCATCACACCTCCCAAGTCCGAGAATTTTTTAGGATGAATCCGTCTGAGTTCACGGGGTCTTCATCTACCAAAGATCCCGACAACTATGTGGAGGAACTCGAGAAGGTGTTTCAGGTGATGCATGTGTCTGATGCTGATAGGGTTGAACTTGCTGCATACCAACTCAAGGTGTGGCCAGACTATGGTTCGACCAATGGAAGAAAGGTAGAGGGGATGATGCTCCATCTTTGACTTGGGCAGTGTTTGAGGAGGCCTTCTTGGGGCGCTTCTTCCCATGAGAGAAAAGAAAAGCTAAGGTGAGGGAGTTCCTGAATCTAAAACAGGGCTCTATGACTGTGCAAGAGTATGGTTTAAAGTTCACGCAACTATCTCGCTATGCTCTAGACATGGTTGCTGACATGAGGGGAAGGATGGGGATGTATGTTGATGGGTTGAATAGATGACCCTAGAGAGATGGAAGAGGAGCCATGCTTGTGAGTGATATAGATATTGGGCGGCTGATGACATTCGTGCAACAAGCTGATGAGGAGAGACAACATGATAGGGAAGAAGTCAAGCGTAAGAAAGCGAAGACATCCATCCATGAGGTTGGGAGAAAAGGAAATGGCAACCGGTTTCCAGCACCATCATCTGCTAGTTCACCTATGCCTAGAGGCGGGTACGATCAGAGATCTCAAAATGTGGGGAGTCATAGACCTCATTCGCTAGCTAGTGTGGCTCAAGGTCCACAGGTAAGCCACCATGTGATAAGTGTGGTGAATTGCACTTGGGGAGATGTCGTGACAGGAATTATGTGTGCTACAAATATGGCCAAGCGGGTCATTACTAGAAGGATTGTCCAAGGTGGCTTAACCGGGCTCAATCTTCTACACCCGCCTTGCCAGTTAGAGGAAACCAGAGGGCCACTACGTCAGGCGCAGGCGGAGTGACAAACCGCTTTTATGCCATGGGTAGTCGCCAAGATCAAGAGAATCCCCTGATGTTGTAACAGGTATGATTCGAGTCTTTACTTTTGATTGTTATGTAATGATGGATCCGGGTGCCACGTTGTCATTTGTATATCCTTATGTGGCTAATAGATTTGATAGAACCCCTTAAAGTCTTCTTGAACCCTTTGATGTTTCTACTCCAGTGGGTGAGTCTATTCGTGCTGAGAGAATCCATAGAGCTTGTGTAGTGTCCATCCATCATAGGGATACTCTTGTTAATTTGGTAGATTTTTATGTGATCCTTGGCATAGAATGGCTTCACGTTTGTTATGCCTCTGTTGATTGTAGATCCCGAACCGATAAGTTCCATTTTCCTAATGAACCAGTCCTAGAGTGGAAGGGTGATTTTGTTGCACGTAGAGGGAAATTTATCTCATATCTTAGAGCCAAAAAGTTGATTTCCAAAGGTTGTATCTATCACCTCATGCAAGTGAAATCTGATAGTGTGGAGTCCCCAACTTTTGAGTCAGTCTGGATTGTTGATGAGTTTCCGGAAGTGTTTCCTCATGATTTGCCTGGAGTCCCTCCTGATAGGGAGATTGACGATGGGATTAATGTTCTTCCCGATACCCAGCCTATTTCGATTCCACCTTACAGGATGGCCCCTGCTGAGTTGAAAGCGTTGAAAGAGCAATTGAAAGATTTACTAGAGAAGGGCTTTATTTGGCCAAGTGTTTCACCTTGAGGTGCTCCTGTCCTATTCGTGCGAAAGAAAGATGGGTCCCTCAGAAAGTGTATTGGTTATAAGCAACTGAACAAGGTCACAATAAAGAACAAGTATCCTCTCCAAAGGATAGATGATTTGTTTGACCAACTTCTGGTCGCCTCTTGTTTCTCCAAGATACACCTTAGATCTGGCTACCACCAGTTGAAGGTGAGGGAATGTGACATTCCAAAGATATCCTTTAGGACTAGATATGGCCATTTTGAGTTCTTAGTCATGTCCTTTGGGTTGACGAATGCACTTGCAACCTTTATCGACTTGATGAATAGAGTATTCATGACAATATCTTGATATGTTTGTGATTGTGTTCATCGATGGCATTTTGATATATTCGAGAAGTGAGCAGGAACATGCTAACCACCTCAGAGTTGTCCTCCAAACCTTTAAGGACCATGAGTTGTATGAAAAATTCTCAAAGTGTGATTTCTGGCTTAAGTCAGCGGCCTTCCTAGGCCATGTTGTTTCTAGTGATGGTATTTGAGTGGACGCCCAAAAGATTGAAGCGGTAAAGAACTGGCCCAGACCGACCACTCCGACTGATATTAGGAGTTTCTTGGGGTTGGCAGGCTACTACCATAGATTTGTGGAGGGATTTTCTTCCCTATCCGCGCCTTTGACTAAATTGACTCAGAAAAAGGTCAAGTTTCAGTGGTCTGAGGAATGTGAGAAGAGTTTCCGAGAATTGAAGACAAGGTTGACTACTGCGCCGGTCCCTACATTGCCCGAGGGGACAAAGGACTTTGTGATTTACTGTGATGCTTCAAGGATTGGATTAGGATGTGTACTGATGCAAAGAGGGAAGGTGATAGCCTATTCTTCCAGACAACTCAAGGTGCATAAAAGGAGTTATCCAACCCATGATCTCGAGTTAGCAGCAGCGGTCATTGCACTTAAAATCTGGCGCCACTACTTGTATGGAGTGCATGTGGATGTGTTCACTGACTACAAGAGCTTGCAGTATGTTCTCAGTCAGAAAAAGCTTAACCTGCGACAGAGGAAATGGTTGGAATTGCTCAAGCATTATGGCATGACCATCTACTACCACCCAAGTAAAGCTAACATTGTTGCTGACGCTCTTAGCAGGTTGTCAATGGGTAGTACAACCCATGTGGAGGAAGGAAGGAGATAGCCAAGGAAGTGCATCGGTTAGCTTGATTAGGAGTTCAACTTGCGGAGAATGATAAAGGAGGAGTCAATGTTCAGAATGGGCCTGCTCCATCCTTAGCGGCGGAGGTGAAAGAGAAGCAAGACCAAGATCCTGTCATACTCCAATTGAAGGAGATTGTCCACAAACAGAAAGTGATGGTCTTCTCCAAAGGGGGAGATGGAGTCTTAAGATACCAAAATAGGTTGTGTTTTCCAAATATTGATGGAATTCGAGACAGAATCATAGCGGAAGCCCACAACACTAGGTATTCCATTCATCCAAGCTCTACCAAGATGTACCATGACTTGAGAGAGGTCTATTGGTGGAGCAAAACGAAGACGGATATTGCGGAGTTTGTTTCGAAATACCCAAATTATCAACAAGTGAAGGTTGGGCATCAAAGACCATGTGGATTGTCTCAGAACTTTGAGATTCTGAAATGGAAGTGGGAGATGGTTAATATGGACTTTGTTACCGGTCTTCCAAGGTCCTGAAAACAACATGATTCGATATGGGTGATCATGGATAGAATGACTAAATCGACTCACTTCTTGGCAGTTAAGACAAGAAACACTGCGGAGGAGTACACCAAGTTGTACATCCAGGAGATTGTGAGGTTGCATGGGGTTCCCTTGTGCATTATCTTGGACAGAGGAGCTCAATTTACCTTCCACTTTTGGAGATCGTTCCCAAAAGGATTGGGTACTAAGGTGAACCTAAGCACAACCTTTCATCCATAGACAGATGGTCAGGCGGAGCGTACAATTCAAACACTTAAGGACATGTTGAGATCTTGTGTTCTTGACTTCAAGGGAAATTGGGATGATCACCTACCATCGATTGAATTTGCATATAACAATAGTTATCATGCAAGCTTTCAAATGACACCTTACGAACACTTATATGGGAGGAGATGTAAATCACCAATTGGATGGTTTAAGGTTGGAGAAGCGGAGTTGATTGGGCCTGATCTTGTTCACCAATCGATTGAGAAGGTCAAGGTCATTAGAGAGAGGTTAAAAACTTCCCAGAGTCGCCAAAAATCTTATACCAACGTGAGGAGAAGAGACTTAGAGTTTGAGGTAGATAATTGGGTGTATTTGAAAGTGTCGCCTATGAAGGGTGTCCCAAGATTTGGGAAGAAGGGAAAGTAGAGTCCATGCTATGTTGGACCATATCAGATTGTAAAGAGGATCAGGAAGGTTGCTTATAAGTTGGAGTTGCCCTCCGAGTTAGATGGAGTGCATCCGGTATTCCATGTGTCGATGTTGAAGAAATGTTTGGGAGATCCTGATTTGGTGATCCCTATTGATAGCATTGGTGTGAAAGATATCCTATCTTATGAAGAAGTTCTGGTGCAAATCCTTGATCTTCAGATTCGTAAGTTGAGGAACAAATAGATAGCCTCAGTCAAAGTCCCGTAGAAGAATCAATTCGTTGAGGAAGCCACATGAGAAGCTGAGAAAGAGATGAAAGTCAAATATCCGCACCTATTCGTGCCAAACGATGAAAATGTTGAAGGTAAATTTCTTACTCCTCACTAAATTGTTGTATCTATTCTTGATGTGACTTCCTCTTTGTAAGTCTGAGTGGTATTGATTGAGGTCGAGAAAGAGTCGAGAGTCCGATTGATGAAGTTGAGTGTTGAGATGCGTTTGGAGTCTATTCATGCCATAATATCCACCTTTACTTATCATTTGAGGACAAATGATCACAAGGGGAAGATGACGTAATGCTCGGTAAAATTATCAAAATACCCCTAAAGAGAGAGTATGCGCGTAATGCATCTTTCGATACTCGTATGGTAAATCTGAGGCTAGATTTGTGATCTCGATCGAGTGGAAAAATGGTCTCGATCAATTTTTAGAGCGACCCGATCAAAAAAAGATAATTTTTTGATCCGAAGCGCAAAACAGTGTTAGTACGCGACAGGGGCGCGTCGCGCACCCATCGCGGACCAACACTTATATTCTTTTGAAATTGTTTGATGGGATTGAGAAAACTCGTTCAGAAAACTTCTTCTGAAAATATACAGTACGCGATCAGTTCGCATCGCGGAGTGGGTCGTTTTTGAGTAGAAAATTTCTAAATTATTATGAGGGGCATTCTAGTCAATTCTCCACCCCTCCTAAACTCTGTACACGATCTAATAAAGTCGTTTTAACGTAAAAAGGGTCTAAAACCCATATTCTAAGTCCTATTCCAATACTTTACTAAAACTAGGGCTTGAGGAGAGAAGAGAAGAGCTTGAGTTGAGAGATTTGAGAAGAGATCCTTGACGTCCTCGGTTGATAGCTGCATTCCAGGTATGTAAGGCTATACTAAAAGCATGGGGTTGTTCTGTTATGTGCCCCATAGAGGTCATAGATTAGTTGATGTTTTGGAAAGTTTACATGCATGATTGTTGCTGGCTTTTCTTAAAATTATACTTGAAATTACATGTTTTCCTGTGTTGATAATCATCATACTATTTGTTGTCCTGAATTGAACATTTTTATAGAAGGATTGCATAATCTTACATGACTATCTTGAAAGCATGCATAATGAACTTGAGAATTGAGTCTAGAGCCTTGAATTGAGATTGTTGATTATGATGAGAGGATGATGATAAGTTGATAGAAATTGATTGTATTATGAGTGTCTATAAATGAACTCCATCGATGTGTCTATTCGATTGTTTCCTAATGATTGTTCTAAATCTTGAGTCTTCAATTGAGATTGATTAATGAGAGGGCTAAAGTTTATATAAGATGTAGATAGTTAAGAGGGATAAAGTCCCTATGAGATGTCGATTGATGAAAGGCTAAATTCCATATGAGATATCAATTGATGAGAGGGCTAAAATTTGTATGACACGTTGATTAATGATAGGGCCAATGTCCCTATGAGTTGATTGGTTTAATTGGATTTATGGTTTTATGAGCATTAAGTCATAGGAGGAGTATTGAGCAGTGAAAGAGTGAGAGTTAGTCCGACTTGAACTTGTTAAAATACGTCTCCAAACGTAAGCGAGTCTTAAAACCATCATATATTGTGGTTCCCTCTTGATTAGAAATGCTTGAAACAATAGCGGACTTATTGACGACTGACTCCATATTGGATGAGCTGATATGGTTTCAATTCGTTCCCTACCTGGCAAGTTTGGAACGGTTATGGCAACATCAGCATGATTGTAGTACATTCATAGGCTCATAAGTGATTGTTGTGGGATAAGAGAAACTCCCATAAATTTCCTACCTTAAGTACTCCGAGTGTGAGATGAGTTTTGAGATGAGATGAGAGGAGGTGAGCTCCTTTCAGATGAGTCTGAGATGTTTGATCAGTTTGAGTTGTTGATATGTCACCTGTCTACTATTTGTTCTTAAATAGATAGACATGTGACAATTTGATGTTAATTGATGATAACTTTGAGTTGATGTTTCTTCCATATTTTTCTACTTGTTTCTGTTTCACTCAACTATTTTACATACCAGTACATTTCAAGGACTGATGTCCCCTCTAGACTACTTCGTTTTATGATGTAGGGGCAGGTACTAGAGATCGTCAACAGGCGCTCCATAGAATATCTGAGAGTCGCAGCTGATTTGGCGAGCCTCCTCTATTTCGGTGGATCCCCTACATTTATTTCATCATGCTTTAGAGTTAGATTGAACTATTTCCTTTATTTTTTATTTGGGTAGCCATGGGTTTGTTATTGGCACCACATGAGTGGTAATAGAGGCTTCATAGACGATGGTTGAGCATTGATGTGGAGACTTGTGAGCTAGTTCTTTCTACTAGCGTTTATTATTACCTATTTATTATGAGACTTTAGACGATTTGTGCCCATTTACTTACTTATACTTTTCGTTGTTCAGTGGAGTTTATTGATTGAATGATGTGATAAGGCTAAGTGGTTCGCTTGGGGACTAGCAATAGTCTCTGAGTGCCAGCCACGCCAAGCGTACCCTCCTGTGGCATGGCAATTAGATTTGTTGCTTTACAATGAGAGGGACAGCTCGGGAGTAGTGGTAGTGTTATTTGCATTCTAGAACAACTAGGTCACCTTCAGTTGGGTGGGAGGTGTTCTCTGAGTCTTTCCAGGAGAGATTCATACCTTGGAGCATTAGAGAGGAGATATGGACTATATTTGAGACTTTGATTCAGGGTGGCATAAATATGGCTGAGCATGAGGTTAGTCTCTATCTGCTATCTTGACATGCTTTGTCACTGATTCCTACCGAGGTAGAGAGAGTACATAGGTTCGTGAAGCATTTGGTATTCTCCATTCACTCTTATATGTTCAAATCCTCACGGGAGGCTGCTTCTTTCCAGACAGTACTTGGTACCACCAATGAAGCAGAATTATTGTTGAGAGAAGATTTTGGAGACCCCAAGTGTGTCTGGTCTTCAGGTCATTTTACTGACTCTTCATCCAAAGGTAGAGGCTTCTATAGGGGAGTTAGTGCTCCTCAACATAAAAGGACAGTTCATGCATCGTTGCTTGCTTCAAAGGGTGGCCTCGTGGTTCTCATGGTTATAGTCAAGGATCGTCTGGCTCTCAATAGAGGCCCATGGGTTGGAGTGGCCACAGTGGTCCCCCTCCACCTTTTTAGTCTTCTCTTTACCCAAGATCTTGTTATGGGTACAGCTCTCCAGATCATATGCTTAAGGTTTTCCCTTACCAGACTTATGCGAGGCCACACCACTCTTATTCAATGGCACCAGCTCGAGATTAGGCTCCTCCAGCCAAAGATTCAGCCCCTTAGATCAGGGGTTGTGGTAAAGGCAACCCGGCAGAGGTGGACGTACTCCAAGTAGGGGTACAAGTGATGTGATGGGGCAACAGGGTGGCAGAGGTCCTGCTCAGACATCTAGGGTAGAGATGGATATTTCTATGCTTTTCCTGGGAGGCTTGAGGCTTAGTTATCAGATGCAGTTATTATAGGTATTATTCTAATTTGACAAAGGATAGCTTCGGTATTATTTGATCCTACATCAGCTTATTCTTATGTGTCTACATATTTCTCTACTGAATTTGATATATTATGTGAGCATATGCCTATGCTTGTGCATATGTCTTCCTCGGTAGGTGATCCCTTATTGGTAGATCGAGTGTACCAATCCTGTCTTATCTCCTTAGATGGCTACGATACTTGGGTTGACATGATTATACTTAATATAGTTGATTCTGATATTGATTTTTGGGATGGATTGTCTTTCTCCTCACCAGGCTATTCTTGATTGTTATGCTAAGACCGTGACATTAGTCATTCTTGGTAGATCGAGTATTGTATGGCAGGGATTGAGTGGTTCCTATCCTAGCAAAGTTATCTCTTATATTCAGGCATGAAAGTTAGTGGATCGGGGTTGTCTTGCTTATCTGACCTTTATTCATGATACCAGCATTGAGCCACCACCAATGGAGTCTCCTATCATTTGAGAGGTCACTGATATGTTCCCTATTGATCTTCTTGGAGTCCCTCTCGATAGGGACATTAATGTTTCTATTGATCTTGAGTTGGGCACTAAGCCCATTTCAATTCCTCCCTACCGTATGGCTCCAGCTGAGTTGAAGGAGCTAAAGGAGCAGCTCCAAGATCTTTTGAGTAAAGAGTTCATACGCCCTAGTGTATCCCCTTGGGGTGCCTCTATCCTATTTGTAAAGAAAAGGATGGCTCTATGAGAATGTGTATTGATTATAAACAATTGAACAAAGTGATAGTGAAGAACAAATATCCTCTCCCTAGGATTGATGACCTATTTGACCAGCTTTAGGGTGCAACCTTATTTTCTAAGATTGACTTAAGATTCGAATTTCATCAACTGATGATCTGGGCTTTTGACATTCCTAAGACAACTTTTTTCAGACTAGGTATGGGCACTATGAGATTCTAGTGATGTCTTTTGAGCTAACCAATTTCTCGACAACATTTATGGAATTGATGAATCATGTATTCCAGCCATATCTTGTTTCTTTTGTTATTGTCTTCATCGATTATTTATTGGTCTACTGCAAGATCAATGCAGATTATGAGTAGCATTTGAAGATTGTGCTTTAGTAGCTTAGAGAAAAGAGGTCGTATGTTAAGTTCTCCAAGTGTGAGTTTTGGCTGAGTTCGGTGGTTTCCCTGGGTCATATTGTGTTTGGAGATGGTATTTGGGTTGATCCAACGAAGATTGAGGCAGTTCAGGGTTGGACTAGACCTACTTCGGCTAGTGAGATTTGAAAATTTTGGGCTTGGCAGGTTATTACAGGCGATTTGTGTAGGGCTTCTCTTCTATAGCATCTCCAAAGACCAGGCTCACTTAAAAGAATGTTCATTTCCATTGGTCAGATGAGTGTGAGGAGAGCTTCCAAAAACTCAAGACATTATTGGCTACAACTCATATTTTGACATTATCGGAAGAGGGTTAGCTTTACAGCATATTGTGATGCTTGTTGCCTCCAAAGTTGGTTTGGGTGGAGTCTTAATGCAAAGGGGAAGGTGATAGATTATTCCTCTTGACAGTTGAAGGCTCGTGAGAAGAACTATCCTACCCATGACTTGGAGTTGGCAGTTGTTGTGTTTGTGTTGAAGTTGTGAGGCATTATCTTTATGGGGTTCACTATGACATTTTCACCAATCACCGTAGTCTTCACTATATTTTTAGTCAAAAGGACCTGAATTTGAGCCAGAAGAGATGGCTTGAACTTCTAAAGGATTATGACTTGAATATTCTCTATCACCCAGGAAATGGCAATGTGGTGGCAGATGCTTTGAGTAGAAAGTCTTCTAGTGTGGGAGTCTTGCGGCTATTGGGGTGGAGGAGAGACCCCTGGCTAGAGATATGCAGAGGTTACAAAATGAGTTAGTAAGATTGCAGATTTCCAAGGATGGTGGTATGCTTGCTTGTGTGGAGGACGTTGTTCCTTGATGGATCATATTAGGTGCCACCAATTTGAGGATGAGAAGCTATGTCAGTTTCATGACAAGATGGTTAGAGGGGAGGCTAAGGAAGTGAGGCTTGATGCCAAGCGCGTATTGAGGATTATGGGTAATATTTGCATACCCAAGGTGGATAATTTCATCAGCTTGATTCTTAAGGTGGCCTATTGTGCTAGGTATTCCAGTCACCCGAGGATAACTAAGATGTACCATGATTTGAGTCAGTATTACTAGTTGTGCGGTATGAAGAGGGACATTTAAGAGTTTGTGGCCAGATGCTTGACATGTCGGCAGGTCAAGTGTGAGCACTTGAGGCCAGGTGGATAGCTTCAGAGGATGCCAATTCTTGAGTGGAAATGGAAATGTATTACCATGGACTTCGTAGTTGGCTTACCTCCCACAGTTGAAGGGTTTGACTCTATTTGGGAGGTAGTGAACCGCTTGACCAAGTCCGCTCACTTCATTCATCTTAAGGTGAAGTTCATAGCCGAGAAATTGGCTCAGCTACACATCCATCAGATAATACGGCTTCATGGGTTTTCGGTGTCTATTGTGTCGGATCAGGGCTCATTATTTATATCTCATTTCTAGAAGGCCTTGCAGCATGGTTTGGGCACCAAACTTGATTTTGAGTACAACCTTTCATCCCTAGACATATGGTTAGTCAAAGAGGACTATTTAGGTGCTTGAGTTATGCTTAAAGCTTGTGTGGTTGATTTTAGTATAGGTGGGATTAACATTTGCATTTGGTGGAGTTTGCTTACAGCAACAGTTATCATTCTAGCATTTAGATGGCCCCATTTGAGCATTGGATGGGCAAAGATGTGGTCACTCAAAGGTTGGTTTGATTCTATTGTAGTTGATAACCTTGATATTGATTTTCTTAGAGACGCCATAGAGCAGGTGTGTTTGATTCAAAGTAGACTATTGATAGCCTAGAGATGACAGAAGAGTTATGCTGATAGGTGGGTCTGACCTTTGGAGTTTATAGAGGGAGATCGGGTTTTGTTGAGGATTTCACTTTTGAAGGGTATTATGTGGTTCGAGAAGAAGGGCATGCTTAGCCCTAGATGTATTGTCCCTTTGGAGATTCTTGAGAGTGCAGGAGAGGTGGCCTACAGACTTGCGTTTCCACCTAGTTTATCCTCAGTTCATCCTGTGTTTCATGTATCTATGTTACGACGCTATGTTCCTGATGATTCTCATGTGTTATCCCTGGATTCGGTGGAGTTGAGCCTGGATTTGACTTATGAGAAGATGCCCGTGGCTATTTTTGACAGAAAAGTTAGGAAGTTGAGGACAAAAACGATAGCTTCAGTGAAGGTTCAGTGGCGTCACTAGCCTGTGAGGTACGAAGTGGCTCTGCCCTTGCTATGAGGAATGAAGGGACAAGTCTTGTACTATTATTTGGTTTTTTCCTTTTTTTTTCTCTTCTTTCTTGTGTCCAAATAAAACATAGTCAAATAGAATGCTTTTTTCAGTTCAGAAAGCGAATCTTCATGAATTCCTACAGGCTGAATGTCATTCCTACTATCACTAACGGACTAAAAGCATAACTTCTTAGCTGGCTTAGTATTTCACTTCAAATAGAGGTATTCCCTTTCATAAGATGGATAGTCCTTTTGAAAGGAAAGCAGTAAAATACTAGGCAAGTGGTAAAGAAATCTATATATTTCCGCACAATCTGTTAGAGTACCTGAAAAATTGGCTCTCCCGTTCCAAAACACTATTTCAGACTCTCCCCAATATGGAAAGGGGTCTTCCTTAGTATTAGTAGCCCACGCTTCGAATTGGAGCGCCCCTCTAATTCAGGTTTGGGTGCTGGATCCTCAGCCCTACCCCTACCGAGTTCCCGTTAAAAAAGTTAGGATAGTTTTAATAGCCAGCAAGTTCCTACGTCCCTAAGGCCTGTGCCCCATGGAAAGGGCGGATCATCAAATCAAGTCCGGGCAGATTCAATCCTGTGATAAAGTCTGTCTCAGTGAGCCATCAACACTGTCCTTCCTGGCCTCTTGTTTGAGTTGACCGAAGGCGGCAGGTGGACGAACATCTTGCAATAAAGAATGTTCTCCTACTCACAAGCACAAACTCCTTTAGGTGCGAGGTGCGATCGACCACGAAAAGTCAATAATAAAGAATATGTGCTCCTCGCTCCCGCTATGGTTCGATACGATATGGTTTCTTACATTATACGATAAGTTAGTAAAGGCATTTAGGATATGATACGAGTGAAGAAAAACCCTTAGGCGAAATCAAATCAGAAGCTATTTACGCTCTACCATGAATCGTTGCTATTTTCGCACCCCTGTCCGGTGGTTTAAGAAAGAAAGTTGAGACATTCAGAAAGAGAGTTATGGCATTTCGAGGATTATAATATGAACCTATTGATTCAATCTTTATGCTTGGCTAGAGGATTGCCCAAAGCCAGAAAGAGTCTCGTCCAATCCGTACTTAAATCAATTGGAGAAGGAATGGCATATGAGCAATGGAATGCTGGGGCGTGGAAGGTTTTGATCCTTTTGTTCCAGGAGGAATAGTCTCTCATCATATTGCAGCAGGAACATTGGGCATATTAGCAGGCCTATTCCATCTTAGCATCCGTCCGCCACAACGTCTATACAAAGGATTGCGTATGGGAAATATTGAAACCGTCCTTGATCCGTCTTCGGCTTCGCACTGAACAAACTGGGTTGTATCCGCCCGATCCCCAAAAGGTTTCTCATCCTCAATAAGAGCCAACCTTGTTTGTCTTTTTGCAGCTACTCTAAGGTGATCACCCATCCCTTGTACATCCAAATGAAGCTCAAACACTTGTCTCTGAAGCTCTTCCTTTTCCTGTTCCCATCCTCTTTTGACTGATAGAAAGCATCTCTTTTGTCCCTCCTGACCGAACTCGCCAAAAAAATTACAATAGAAAAAGTTCTTCTTGCAGGGAGAGTAGCGTCGGAGACATCTTTATCTGAGGAGGAGGCTTTGTCGTTCGGCTCCTCATAAATGATGTTAAATTCGGCCAGCTCATCCTCGAAATCCGAAAAGAAAAAAGAGGCCCGATGGGGAATACCCAACCCTAGAAGGCGCTTCGGCACGCAGCCCTTCGCCACATCAATAACTCGGTCAAGTGCACACATTAAAGCTTTGTTTCCAGACTCAGCTCACTACAACTACACTTGCTTCATGGCTTGATTGATTGTTTGCTCAGCCATGGTACACGGACCATAATGAAACAGCTCTGTATGGATGGAGGGACAGACGGAAGGTGGCTGTCACAGTGGACTCCTCTGCGGCCTTAGTTTAGCGGGAACCAAAAAGGACTAACCCACACGCCCCGCTCGTCGAGAGACTTTAATAACTATAGCATGCCAGAAACGGAGAGTTGAGGTGGTTAGACCTATACCCCAAAATGCTCCTAGCATAGGAGCCTATGGTTCCATTCTTGTTGTTGCTAGAGGTACACATCCCTCTTCTCGGTGTGGAACAATATACGAGAAATAGTTGTTCAGCCTACAATGTCCAATAACGGCGCTGAAGTAGTGAATCTATCGGCACCATAGCAGTGGTATACAACTTTGGACCTAATGGCCGGCCTAGTAACCTTTCGGAGCCACTTTGAGGTTCCCTCTAAAATGAGGGATGTAAGGGACTACGAAGAAGTTCCGGGAGTTACGAAGGAAGCTTCGAGCTCATATTGTTCATAGGTTGAGAACGGGAATTGAACTCTATGAGATCGAATCTCAAGGAAGAAGCGGGAATGCTACGTGGTAACACGATGTATAGAGTCTAACACCTGCCCAGTGCTGGAAGGTCGGAAGGAGAAGTGTTATAAGCTTTGAATGGAAGCCCCGTAAACGGCGACAGTAACTCTAACTGTCCTAAGATAGCGAAATTCCTTGTCGCATAAGTAGCGACCTGCACGAATGGTGTAACGACTGCCCCGCTGTCTTCGACATGGACCCGGTGAAATTGAATTCTCCATGAAGATGCGGAGTACCAACGGCTAGACGGTAAGACCCCGTGCACCTTAACTATAGCTTTGCAGTGACAACCTTAATCGAATGTGTAGGATAGGTGGGAGGTGGTAACACACAACGACCAATCCTGAAAGACCACTCTTTCGTCTAAGGATGCCTAACTGCCGCACCGATCATTCGGGGGGAGGTGGGACACTACGAGGTTGGTAGTTTATATGGGGCGGATGCCTCCTAAAGAGTAATGGAGGTGTGCGAAGGTAGGCTCAAGCTAAGATTCTGCTCGTGAGCATAATGGTATAAGCCTCGCGGAAAGTCTTGGATTGAACTTTCACCCCGGCACCTGCGCATACATGCTCCTTTACTGCCTACGCTCACGAAAGACATAGCCACTCACACGAATCCATGGAGCCCTTACTTATTGCTGGCTTTGAGCTTTCTTGCTTGCTATCCGCCAGCTAGCGGAAGACTTTACTAAATGCGCCAACCAACCTCTGGTGGCAACTCCAATATGTATAATATAATAAGGCGAGAACGATTCCATGGATAGTTTTATTCGAGATCGTGATGGAGGACATAGCTTACAATCATTAGCTTTGATCATGCCACTAGGCATTTGATTAAGACATTGCACAATGATCCGAACACTTTGTCGCATCTCTTCGATACGAATACAGTAACGATCATAGCGATCTCCTCTGGTACCTACTGGTATGTCAGGATCCAATTGGTCATGAACATCGTAAGGTGCTGCTTTTCGCAAATCCCAACATACCCCTGAACCTCTTAACATTACACTACTGAATCCCTAGAGAGAGTTAGTTGGGTAGGGTCAATAGCTCTAAGATCACATCGGATTCTAACCCCTCATCACGCAGGATGAACATCTAAACTTCTCGACCAGGCTCCAACAAACCTTTACCGCGACCATGACGAACACCTGGGGGCAAGAGAACATTCTTAGAATACAGATAGGCAGAAGACATTACGCTAGCCATAAACGCTTTCCTTCAATGACCGATGAACAGACGGACCAAGCGAGCTCAATGCAAAGAACTCAAGTGAGGGGATCTGGTTACTTTGTATAATATGTCTTACGAGTAGGCAATGTTAATGGAAGACGGAAGTCAGACAAGGCGATGAAGTGAGGCTACTTGGGAGATGGAGTCTGATATGCGAGCCCGATATCCCCACTTTTTTGAGACTTTAGATATGTTTCTTTGCCTTATGTTCGAGGATGAACATTATTTTTAGTGGTGGATGGTATAATGACCCTGAAGGTCATTTTTTGTTTCAGTTAAATTATTGTTTTCCCTTCCTAAAAGTTGTCTTGAGTCATTTTGATTAGGTCTGAAAATCGGATTTTGAAAATAACTTTGTAAAAGTTGGAGTTTTGAAAAAAAAGAGTTATTAAAGGCCTAAGTTGAGAAATTTTGAGTTGTAGAGTCATTTTTAGTTTCGAGTGTCGGATTGCAATTCTGTTAATTCCATTATCTCCAGAATGCCAAAACTGGTCTATGAGAACTTGCAGAACTGAATTCAAAGTTAAAATGAAGTTTTTGGACCCAAAATTGTGTTTTATTTGTTTTTGGAGCCACAGTTTGACTTTGGTCAGCATTCGGAGTTCGAAAGCTCGAATTGAGATTTCGATAGTTCTAGTAGTTCCGGATGGTTAAACTAACACTAGAAATGGTCTTGTCATAATTTTTGGAGTTTTCCAGGGCAGTTTTGGTATTTTGAGTTTTAAACTAGTGTATTGGAATTGCATTGGTAATTGTCTCGAGGAGACCCCAGAATCAATTTCTGCTTATTTCATTGAGTCTGGATCGTCACTTTTAGATAGGTAATTGTCAGGTTTGTGTAATTTGAATTCTAGATGAATCCCCATGGTCCATTCCAAGTTTTGGTTACACCTGAGTATTCCTGGTGCAGGATTTTCTAGTGGGGTCATAATCTTTCTCTGCGTTCATGAAGGTGTGGGCAATGTAGAGCTTTGTGTTTGCGGGATTTGATCCACGTTCGCAAAGTACTAGTCAGTGGCCCCTCTCTTTCTCTCCATATTCGCGGACCCCTTTTCCATGTTCATGGAGGTCTTGTTCCCTCAGTGTTTAGCATTCGCAGAGTACACTTGTTAGCTGAACAGTGTTAAAATCGTGAGACACCATTTTTACTCCATTTTCAATTATTTCAAGCTTTTGGGGCAATTTTTTTATGAAAGTTTTTTAAGATTCTTCTTGGTTAAGTATTTCTAACATCGTTTTGACTAATTACCATGACTTTTCTCTTGGTTTGTCTTGAAACTCATGATTTTGAATGTCCAAAATTGAAGATTTTTAGTCTATGATTTCAAAAATTTAATTTGTGAGTTCTCCCCTAATTTGAGCTCAATTTTAGTGGAATTTTCACTCACGAACTCCTCTTCTCACGTAGAATCGTAATTTTTGAACAATTTCCAGATTCATGAACTTTGATTTTTTCTCCTAATTTTGATCATTTTCCCTTTTCACCCGAATTAATTGATTTTTATGCCATTAGATTCCTTATATGTTTGTGATGTTATATTTGATTAGATTGTGACATTTTGGGTGTGAATTCGAGGGGAAAAGCTTTGGATATTGCTTGATTTGGCTATTAGTTGAGGCAAGTGGAATCCTAAACCTTGTTAAGCTTATTTGAACGTTATATTTCCCTTCTTTGTGACTTGTGATGATTTAATACTTGTGGCTGATTGAGTGTAGTTTCTAAATTGTGAATTTCATCTATGACTTGGAAGTAAATTGTTGAGATTGATAATTATTGTTTTGTGCTTCGATCTTGGAAACTCTATATGATATGATAAGGTGGATTAGGGATAGCGTTATGTTGGCCTAGTTGTTGGAATTGGATATATATTATAGTTGAGTTCCACTTGTGGGCTAGAGAAGTTGATAAAGGCTTGAACAGACTTGCCATTATGCCTTATTGGTTGGTTATTCAACTTGAGATGATATATTTATTATGATGTGGACTCTCATTTTGCACTCATCTTCATCGCGTTATATATATATATATATATATATATATATATATATATATATATATATATATATATATATATATGGGGATTTATAAGTTATTTATGTCATTATGACTGAGTACCACTAATGAGAAATAGGGATTGGGCCGCACGTTCGTGGCAAAAAACATTGAAAGAGAAATGGGGATCGGGCCACACGTCTATGGCGGGAAACACCGAGAGAGAAATAGGGATGGGGCCATACGTCTGTGGCAGAGACATTGATATATTAGGATCGGGCCTCACATTTGGGCAGGTACATGGACAAATATGTCCCCTATGGGTTTTGGACTGATTATATCAGCGGATGTGTATCATAGGAGAGACATCCATCAAGATAATGCATTTCATCATTTCATTTCATCTCATACCATTTCCATTCCATATCATACTATATTATCTCGTATTGTGATTTTACGTAGTTATTATGAATGGACTATGTGATGGTATACTTGAATTATACTTGTTGAACTCTTAGAATTACATGTAAGTATTTGTTATGTTGTTGAGATGTATATTCATGATATATTTGTGATGTTGTTGAGCTATATTCAGAGATATCTGTTGGAATAGATTATTGAGTAGAGACATATCTATATATATTGTTGTTGCTAGGACTTTTGTGAGGGATGTAGTTCTGTGGTATGTGGTTGGTGTGGAAGGAGTATCTTGTTCTTTATGTTTTACTTGTTGTTTAGATCCTCTTGCTGAGTGCTTGTGTTAATATTACTCACCCTTGCTTCTACACATGTGTGTAGGTTGTGAGCCCGATTCTACCTGAGTTAGCTTCCATTATATTTGGACCAAGCTCCCTAGTTATTCGAGAGTTAGCAACAGACTCTCAGAGTCCCTCTTATTTATCTTATGTTCTATTTGAGGACTGAGATTCAGATTTGTATTTGTCTTCTATTAAACTCAGTATGAGAGGCTTGTACGTGTGACACTAGTCTTGGGATTGTTTCATAGGCTTGATTTCTAGTGCTTGTCTGTATTTAGACTTTGTCTCTTTCGCTTTAGCTTTATTATTGAACTGCGTAGGTTATGGCTTACTTGTCATGGTGAGTTTGGCAAGTGCCATCACACCCATTTTTGGGTCATACAAATAGTGACACTTAGAATCACAAATGGCAATCTCAAGAGTAGCTCAAAACTTAAGGAACCACCAAGTGAGAATTGTCGTTTCATCTTAGGGACCATCATAAACGTCATTTAGGGCATTATTGACATTCTTATATCATTCACAAAACATTAACTTAGTGGGCCGAATCATTAGTTGTCATCATATAATGTACAAGAATTGACTTCTAACTTAGTGGGCTGAATCATTAGTTGGAAAAACTCATAAATCATAAGAATCATGCATGATAATGGGAGTATGCTTATCCAAAACATGCATTAATTGCCCGTTCATCTTCATTCAAAACTCAAATCATTGGGGTCATCACTATCAACTTGAAACACATGAAAAATACTTAGTAAAACTTTACATGGTAACATTAAAGGCATATTATAACATAAAATATCATGAGATCATCATTAGTATGCTTGGTAGTTTCAATGAACTTAAAGAAAAAGGTAAAAACTTTCAATGAAGGATTTTGTGGGTGAAAGAAGACCCACAAATCAACTCATATACCTTTGGTTTAGCCTATTAAGAAGGAATTTGCTATTACGGAGGAGACCTTTGAAAACCCTAGCCTTCTTGCCTTGTTCTTGGAGAAGATATTTGCCTTAGAAAATTTGAGAAAGTGTAAGAATGAGAAAGGAATGGGAATCTAGGGCTTTAAGGTCATCTTAGGGGCTTAAAGGGTCATAAAAATGACATAGTTTAGACTTGGGATTGACACAAGGAATAAAAATACCCTTTATTAAAACTCATGAACCATGAGACCCCAACTATGGGTCGTGGATTGAACCAAAAGTCATGTTTCTCATTGTCCTATTCTTCTTTTCCTATCTTCACAGACTAGTTACCAACAACCAAACCATGAAACCCCTATCCACGGGTCGTACATCAATCCATGAGTCATGGATGGCCTTGAGGAGTCCTTCCACACTTAGTAAAACTTTCACTTTTCTAGACCCCATTCACAAAGGTTAAACACAGACCGTGTAAAGGCCTATGGGTCATCCTGTTGGTCGTGGTTTACCTTTCAGAAATTCCAAATTTCTTTCATAACTTGAACTCACACCTATGGCTTGACCTACGGTCCGTGCTTCCTTCCACGGGCCATATATGCTCTTCATGGGTCACTTTGTACTTAGAAAAGTTTCAACATTTCTGAGGCTCTCATCTACGAGCCTGGTCTACGACTCAAATTGAGCCATGGGCCATGAACTTGGCTTCTTAAATTGAGCGCTAAGTATTTTGCATCCCAACTTTTCTGCACTTTGTAGGCTCCTAAATTGAGGATCCTTACAACAGGACCCACCACGACTCGTAAAGGGCACCATTGCTTGTGAAGGATATGGTGTGTGCCTTTGATCCTTGGACAGTAAAGTCCTTACTATCGGACACCACCACAGCCCGTGGTGGACATCCCAACCTATGTAGGGTTCAGTCATGGACACCCAGTTTCAAAAATCGATATCCTTGAGGGAAACCTCCATCAAAACCTCAATTTACAACTTTTTAACTTTTGGGACATTATAATATCTCCACCTTGGGAATTCATCCTTGAGTGAGATGAAAGCTAGCTTGAGTAGAGCAAAATAAATATCAACAACCCAACATGAATTAAAAAATGCTACTTAAATATCACTTTCATGATAATCTTTGAAATGAATATCATTCAAAATTGGTTCAATGAGCATGCATGCATGCATTATGACATAAAAATGCTGAAATTAAGGAATTTGGACTATTTGAGCGTGAATAACTTAATACCTTAGGATTGAGTTGAGTGGAATAGATAAGGATATTATGGCATCATGTCCGACTCTGCCTCCCATGTAGCACTCTTAACAAGTTGGTTCTTCCAAATGATTTTAATTGAAACAACTTTCTTATTCCACAACCTCTTCACTTGTTGATCCAAAATCTCACTCGAAACCTCTTTGTAGGTAAAGTTTTACCTAATATCAATATCCTCCAAAGGTACAATAGCACTTGGATCACCTATAGATTTTCTCAACATAGTTACATGGAACATTGGGTGAACCATAGCCATCTCTAATGGTTATTCCAACTTATATGCCACCTGGTCAATCCACTCTAAATCCTTATAAGGTCCTACTTACCTAGGACTCAATTTCCCTTTCTTAATAAATTGCATTACACCCTTCATGGATGAAACCTTCAAATATACATCAAACTCAAGATCCTCCTTCCTAATATTAGAATATGACTTTTGATTAATTTGAGTTGTCTTAAACCTTTTCCTTATGAGCTTCACCTTTTCAGTAGCGACCAACACCAAATGATGAACAATCAATGCCATTTCACCAACTTTGAATCCACCCATTGGAGATCTACACTTTCACCCATACAATGCCTCAAATGGTGCCATCTCAATATTAGCATGATAGCTATTGTTGTAGGCAAATTCAATTAGCAGTAGATTATCATCTCAATTACCTTTGAATTCAAATACTAGCACGACCAAAAATCCGAGTGTGATGGCACTCATCTAAATCCACCAAGGCGAGCCAGCTGAACTCCTAAAAAACTCAACATATTAATAAAAACAGAAGATAAAAAGTCTAATAAGATTGATAAGCAAAGGAAGTCAAAAACTACAACCATCCCAGAACTGGTGTTATATGTACAAGCCTCTAAATGGAATACTCAAAGGAAATACAAGTCTCAATGTTTAGTCCTCAAAATAGAACATAACATAAGGGTAAAATCCTCGAAGGTCTGTCGAAAAGACAAGCAACTACCTTTTGAAAGATCCAAAAGCTCTGTCCTGTATGTCAGAAAGTTAGCAAGGTTGATCGGGCTTATAACAAACCAAAAGGTAGCAAGAGGTGAGCACTAAACAACAAGGTACTCAGCAAATGGAACTAACCTAGAGTAAAGCAATGAAGAACACAAGTACTCCTTACACCCAACCACATACCATCGACTACACACCTGCACTCAGAAAAAGTCGAAGAACAATATAATGTGCGAATCTTAAGAATATGGATATACTCATCACATAACATAATATCTGAAAATGTCCAACTGATATACAAAAAAAATGTTACAATAGATGTCCAGTCTCTTTAGCAATTCGCATGATAATATCGAAGCGGGAATGATATGAGATGATTTAGATACCATGGGATGTAAATATTGCAATGCAATGTCAAATAATAGTGATGCATGGCTATCCTACAATACACATCCACTAATAAACTTAGACCAGAACCCATGGGGGCCTCACATGGACCATGTATCTGCCAGAACCATTTTACTTCGTCATTTACTTTCATATCCGGTCGAAACCATTTCCCTTAAGTGTCACGACCTGACCATTCAGGTCATGATGGCGCTTGTTAGATCCCACCAATAGGAAAGCCAACCCAATATCAATAATACATGTCCTAATAGCTGAGCATAACAATAGCTAACGACATACAAAATAAGCCAACAACAACCTATCCCAGGAAGCCACTTGTATAGAGCTACTATAGACTCAAAATAAAATATACATATTTACATACATAACCAGAATAACAATCTACACACACAAATCCAAACAACATATACAAGGCCAGTGTCTGAATATAAAAGATGGCCGACAAAATAGAAGGAGACTGCAGAATGTCCAAAGCTACTGATGCTCACCAATGTCTCCTGAATTATCCATGAACCTCTAACTTAATGGATGTGGCTAGTACTTAGACCTGTACCATGAGAAGATGCAGAAATGTAGGGATGAGTACTAGTAACAGGCATCCAGTAGATATCATTAGCAAACTGAGTGAAATATTGTAACTGTAGAAGGCTTAAATATAGAGAGGTGCAGTAAGTGTAGCAAATCAGAATTCTTATCAAGAAGTAAGCATGTATGGAGAATCACCGAACCCCAACTTAACCAACCTAAGTGGTGTGCAATGATACTAACTGACGAAACACGAGTAGGCCAAAACCACAACTGTCATCGAACTGAGATGTTGTGATGTACGCAGGTGCAAGGCCCTAATATCTATGCATGTACGTCGACTGGGCCCCCATAAGCCCAAATTGTACATCCACACATAATCTGACTGACAAAATCACCATGGAACCCACAAAACCACCACAATACCTAACTCTCAATATCACATGATCAAGGGTTCAAGATGTACATGGGTGTAAGGCCCTAGTGTATAGGCCTATACACCAATTGGGCCTTCATAAGCCCAGAAGGTACAGTCACGCACAACCAATGTCGGTATAGGTGTGTGGATCCATAGATAATCAACCGGGCCTTCAGCCCAAAGTGCCACATGATATCCAAGTCCTCAACCCATCCAAGAACTAGTATCACACGAGGCCTCAAACCCGAATGTAATTAGTGGGGCCTAGTCCCAAACATGTAATCACTAGGGTTTTGGACCCAAAATATAACCAATAGGATCTCAGACCTAAAGCATCAATAGGGTCCCAGATCCTAAGTATCAACAGGTGCTCGGATCTAGGAATCAACATCCGTAACTCGGTATCCCAGTCATAGACACTAGAGACTCAGACAATAGGGTGCGCCACCTGGATCTCAGACACTCAAACGTGGCAACCGAAGCTCGAAGCACGGGGAGCGTCATCCAAGACTCGAGGTACAAGAATAGTCATCTACTCACTAGTCTGTCCAAAGATCCAACAACATTGCCCCTTAAGGTATAAATCACATAGACTATGGCAGGTAATCATAACGTTGTGCAAGGATAACAAGTGCACAAGGACTAACGGATATATACAGAAGTATATATATCTCATAGACTAATGTAGGGTCATGCCTACCCAAAGTCAAATACACCACATTCGAGTCAATCACAAGTTCCCTGAGTAAACACGGAAAATCACAGGTATATCATAAGTATCCACAATAACCAAGTCCAATAGAGTCATCTTTACCAAAGTTAGTCCACAGTACGACATATAACCAACAAACAACCTATCTAAGTAGCTATAGGCTACACATTCATACAGATAAGAGTTAAGACAGAATACATACCTGTCACAGGGCATTACCCCATATCCATCCCTTACCAGGCCTTTCTGTAGTTTAATAGTGCCAGATTCAGCTGCTATAGTGATTACAACTAGTACAGTCATCAATACAACAATTGACATCTCAAATCATATACAACACATATTTAGTACAACCAGCCGCATATAACACATACTTAGTAATCCAGCCTCTCAACTACTACATAGTATTAGCACCAGACTACTCACATAGGTAAACAAGGGTCTAGATAGGTATCCATGCTAATCATGTGGCGTAAGTTACATTTAACCCTCAATAAGTCAACTCACTACTTAAAAGTGCTAACAACTAGCTAACATGACATATGTAACTATTATAGAGTCCAAATAGTAATCACACTCTCCAATGATCAAGTATAGTATTTAACAAGACGTAATCAAAATATATTGATTACGAATAATCAGAATCACGATGGCATAATGTAGGGTGCTGTGTAAAAGAGCCCAAAAAGTCAATCCAACATTTAAAATAGTCAAATATATGCACATAAGTAGCATCAGTGATTAACTTACCTGTGTTGTGTGCTAACTTATCCTTACATTCCTTACCAGAACAATGCACAACCTGAGCAGTGTTAAAACCATTAAAAAATAGATGTAGGTATCAAAGAGTCCAAACAATAATCATAATCTCAGCATCATATTTGTATATACTTTACTCAGGGACCTCCAACAATGAACCAACTCTCACTACACATTTTAACTCAGTCTAGAGGTAAAGAAAGCCTAGCCTACCGGCAAGGTATATCCATGCGCTTCTGATCATCCACATGAGTTTTTCCTCTTGGATGACCTCCAAATGTCGCTCGGCTACAAAAATATGAGTCACAATATCAATATAACCATTTTAGCTGTAATATATCAAGAAACGGGGGAAGATACATCAAATGCAACTAAAATGGGGAAAAATGGGGCTCATACCCAAAATACCAAGCCAAATCCCCTAAAATGATCTCTATGTCACCCTAAGTCTATAGCCAGAAATTATGCTCCAAACGGGCTCAGAAGAATCAGAATGTCACACCCAAAGTCCTACTAAGGTGGAATGGCACCCATTGCCGACAAGGCTCAGGAGAACCAACATATAACTATCCATTTTCTATGAACATTATGAGGGGTTTCGACATTCAAAATGCTTTCAAGAAAGTTGATAGTAATAACATGCCAAAAGAAAATGCATATGACTAGGCCGTTGGAGCGACGATGTCTAAAGTACGATACATGACCACACTTTACTTTACATAGTCTACAAAGCCTCTAGATAAGGGACAATATCTATTAAAGGTCGGGATAGGCCCCGCCTCATGACTAACTATACAATACAAAAATATAAGCTCTAGACATACAAAGCCCCGAAACAACCTGGAGCTCAGTAACAACAGCTAGATATCCTGTACTCCTACTGGGGAGATCTACTAGCTCATGCACCTACAACATAAAATGCAGGTCCCCCATGAGGGACGTCAGTACGAGATAATATATTGAATATGTAAGGCAAGAAGTACTGCATATGAAATAAGAACTCAAATGAAATCCTACACTGATGTGTAAGGATAAGAGACCATTTTTAGTCATACTGTGGGATCATGTACTTTATGTCCTTTTTATTACTTTACCTTTCTTTACTGTATAATCTGTGCGTAGAATATCATATAAATGACCAGCTGACCAGTGGTAAATTAATATCGGGATCAACCCATGTAGGTTTTCCTTTCACCCTTGGGATACCCCCCGTATTATGGGATCGGCCCATGGTAGGTGACTCTTCCACCCCTGGGATACCACCCATCAACGAGCAACTTCGACTTATCTTTTATTTACCTTTTGAGATGATTCTTTTGGTGGTCATAATATTTTGGAGTTGTAGCACAATAGATATAACATGTGGCATATAAACAATCATAAAAGACAATACCACAATGAAAAGAGTAACTTACACAACTAATGAAATGCATAGGAGATGAAACAACACATGGACTTTAGCAAAAATGAACTCATGTATCTTTGGTATCCAAGTATGTATGTAGATTTACAATAGCTATGTATAGGAGCATATGAACATGTTAAATAGTGGAGGCACGGTTATTAATTATGTTGAAGTTTGTAAGTGCCTCTAGGTTCCAAGGAAGAACCTAGATTTCATGCCAAATAAGATGAAAACGAGTAGCCTTACATACCTCATTGTACTACGTCGTTATTGCCTCGAAGTAACCTCCTTTTCCGCCAAATATTATCTACCATAGGGTAGGTGATAAAACTAGTATTGGCAGCTAATAAACACATCTTGGCAATCCAATCTCATAAAAAAATAACACTCGGGCAGAAAGCTTGTAATTATCAACCAACGAGTATTCTTTCAACTTTTCCACTTCTAGTTGTATTTTTTAATACATATTCTCGTGTACATGTCACATACAACTTGTTTTAGTCCCATAATAGTCTTAAAATATCTCACAAAGCACAACACATAACAATTCTACACAACACACAAGTAGGAAGCATAACATTACGTCTTCTCGCGAACATTTCGAAGTCAACAAACCCAAACCTGTTTCAACTTTAACCAAACTGTGTCCAACTTATTTACACATAAAAACATCCCAAAACAGTCCCAAAGTATATGGAGGACGTGCAACAACAATTCCCATTTACCAGTCCACAAGTTCCTACTAGGAGCACAATTAAGATATCATACAAGAACTCATTTTTTTGGAAGATTAAAATGGTGCCGCAGCCTTCTTACATCACTAAAGAACTAAACTTTGTTAAAAACATAAAGCTTACTTCATAATCCAGACAACCAAGAAGAGAAAAGCCTTTTAATAAACAAGAAAAGTGTACAACAATCTTTAGAACACATGCTGTCCAAAATTCCAGCACAAGTATAATCAGCATACTCCTCATGTTTTTCATGGAAAAATTATACTAAACCATAGGTATTTCTACTTACCTTAGTCTTCAAGGATCAGGTCCTCCTTAAGAACCCTAGAGGTGTGCTTTGGCTTCTTTGACAAGTCAAGAGAGAGCTAGGAGAAAAACTTTGAAAAATCTGATTTTTGGTCTATGGAAAATGACTTGAAGTTGCTTGTTTTCAACCCCTTTTAAAGGGCCACTCTTGGCTGAATTTCTCTTGTGTTTTAAGCCACATTTTATAAAGGTGGTGATGCACCTGCTTGACCCTTTCACTTAGGCCTTACTGGGCTCCAATTTGATTGGCCTTGGCTGCCCATTTTTTCTATTTTTCCTTCACTTAGTTTGAGCCCAAATCGTCAAGTGGGTTGTGAATATACTTGGTCCCTCTTTTTATTCATCTTGGGCGGCAAATATTGTCCCTTTACTATGCTGAACCATGGGCCAAAATTACACCCTTAACTTGGATTTATTCACTAACGGACTTGAAGAGAATCGATGTTGGGCCCCGTCTCTGTCTACCTAGCCTGTTTAAGCTAAGCGCGTAGGTAACTAACCCGTTAGCTTCCTAAGTCCTATAAGCACCTCACCTTTTTTTACATCGTTTAAGGCCACGATCTCCTCAATTTGGCTTAAAACTTATCTATATTTACTCATCTTAAGCATTAAACGTAAATATAACCCTCCAATTTAAAAGTTAGGCACTTTTAAAGTTGGTGCTCCTTCTACCGAATAATATCATGTTTAGTATGCATAGGACTAGTACACCTAAGATGTGAGATGTTACACAGAAACAGTCGAGAAACAAATGACATTTCTTATCAGAAAATAATGTATACATACAACAGCTTCCATGTCAGATTTCTCAAAAATATAACCAAATTAATAGAATTCAAATACACAATGGCGTAAGTCTCAAAAAGTATACAATTTAGACACAAATTTACTAAATTCAAATAAGAAACAACGAAGATATCGCAATTCGAAGTTTCCAACATAAAAGAACATAACTGCAGTAAAATTGCATTTTCACATCAAATGAATCGCTATCAATTAATTTTAATATTACCACGACATTCGTCTCGCAAAAACACACAGAATAGATTCAAATTTTACAAAAATCCAATTTAAAACTGATAAGAAATCGCATATCAAATATTTTGAAAACATATCTAATATCATAGGAGGAAAATGTTGAACCTGGCCTCGAACGATGTGCTGAATTTAATTTTTGAAGCTCCCATGGTGTTCCTCTCAAAACATTATATACGTTAGCCTTTTGAATCACAAAATTGGATAAAGAAAATGAGAGAGAAATTGCAATGGAAAGTTGTACATTTGGCTGTGCATTTTTCAAAAATTTCTTTCCAAACTTATACATAATTTCTTTTTTATTGAACAGACTGCCACATGGCAGTCCCTCATTGGGCCATGCCAATGCCACCTTTCAATTTTCAACAATTGCTCAAACTTCCTTTTGATGCTCCAACCTCATTCGAAGTTGGAAAAATATAATTCATATATGAAATCCAATCAAAATTAACATTCCAAACTCTATGGTATGTCAAACTACCCACCAAAATTCATTTTGTCCCTATGCGGGTCCCATTTCCCAATATCAAAATCTATTAAGGGGGCCATTTCCCAATGTCAAAATCTATCAAGGGGGCTAAAATGCTTCCGAAAGTCTTGCGAATCAAACAAAAGGCCCTCCTAGACCAAACTTGACATTTCAGGTCTAACAGTGCGACTGGAATTTCCATTTTGGCACATTTACCAAGGACATTGACTAAAGTCAACTATTGACCCATTTTGGAGGCTAAATTTATAAAAATAAAATATCCATGGAACCACAATAATGACTTGGAGGGTCATGAAACGTATGATGGCTATTGTGGTTGTGATTGACTGATTGAATAGCAAGGAAAGGGGGCTAAAGCACCTACGTGTCGCCGTGATTATATTAGCTATTGTCTACAAAAGTTTCTGGTTATCATGTGATCCATACCAATGGTTAAGGTTTAGTGGCACCACTGACCAATCAAGAAGTCTACCTGGAAGCTAGAGACAAGCATGTGGGAGTAATACCCCCATTTATTTGAGCCTTCAGGTATGCCTTTGTCTCTACTTTCGCGGATAAAAGTTCTATTAGTAGGGGATGTTGTAAAGAACCTCCAGGACATTTTAGTGTTTCATGAATATTTGATTAGTTGAGCATTTGCGTAGTGACCCCGGGCCATTTGGGTGTACTAATACTATTATTGTGGTAATCGGACGAATCATTTGAGAATTATGAAGCTTTTAAAGTTAAATGAGATATTATAATGGTAAAATGAATTTTCAGGTAAATTCTTAGTAAATAGCCTCGGAGTGGAATTCTGACAGTTTTATCAGCTCTGGAATGACCAAATTAGGCTACGTGCATGTCCGATGCAGTTATATCGTGTTTTGAAAATTTAGCCACCGAAATCGGTCAATAATTGACTTTAGTCAACATCCTTGGATTAACGTGTCCAAATGGAAATTTTGACCACACTGTTGGATCTTCGAGTTTTGTCTAGGATGATATTTCGTTTGGTTTCCAGGCTTTTGAGTGCATTTTTCCCCTTCGATAGACTTTAATATTGGATAGTGGAACCCATGTTGGAACAAAATGACCTCTGGTGAGAATTTTGACTACACCGTTAAGTCCAGAATATTGTTTCCTATTAGATTTCATTTATGGATTGTATTTTTCTGACTCCAGATGTGGCTAAAGCACCAAAATTAAGTTTGACCAGATGTTGAAAAATAAAAGGCGGCACTAATGTGGCCCAACCACGGGTTGACATGTAGCAAAGGCAACAAACAACATGTATATCACCATTTTTGTGAAGTAATGAATAGGGTACTTCATGCTCAGATGTCTAGTCTAGGGTATTGCTTAAGTTCATTATGCCTTATTGTTTACTCCTGAATACTTCATGCCCTGACGTCTATTCTAGGGTGTTGTCTGAGTTCATCATACCTTGTTGTTTAGTTCAGATTACTGCATGCCCTGATGCCTAGTCCAAGGTATTGCCTGATTCTAGCCCAGGCATGGTCTATGCGCCAAGTCCAGACTAAGGTACATTGCAAGGTCACATCTGCAGTTTGAGATTCGGGTTTTGTTTCCTCTCCTGCTATAAGAGTTTGGTTACTGGTTTACATTCAGTTGGGTGGTTGAGATTCTTCCCATCACTTATTGATCCTTGTATCCATATACCAGTACAAACCAAATTTGTGTGTGGGTGTACCTTTTGGGCTTATGGGAATGCAGTCGGCATACATGTATAGAAGCTAGGGCCCTACACCCACGTACAACACCATACTTTGATCGTGTGACAATCGTGAAATGGTTCAACTCGGGTTTCATCGGTTGGTTCTATTGTGCACTGTTGGCCCAGCTCAGTTTGCCACTTCTTTTTCTACTTGGTTGGTCTGTCTAGTTTTGCTCAATTGGGTTACTTAGATGCCACAGACAAAGTTGAAACTTAATCTTCAGTTTATGTCAGTCGATATAATTGCACATCACTTCAGTTATTCAGTTGGGGTTCTGTGGTTCTCGAAACATGTTTAACTTTTGGCCTGGATTCAAATAGCTAGCACTGCAGTATTTTATTACATTTGTTCTTATCATATTTACTGTATTTCACTCGGTCGACCGATGATGCCAACTAAGTGCCTTCCGTTGATACGCATCCCTACTTTTCTACAACTACTCATGATGCAGGTCTAGATATGAGTCGTGGCCGTTGATTAGGAGCCTGTAGACGCTTTGAGAGACTTTTGGTGAGCACTCGCAGCTTTGGATATTCTACAGTATCCTTCTTTGGGCCATCTTTTGTATTTGGACACTAGCCCTATACAGTTATAGTTTTGACTTGTATATGTAGAATTTCTCCTGGTTATGTATTTGTCTATGAATGCATTTTATTTTGAGTCTATAGTAGCTCTGTACAGGTGACTTCCAGGTTCTGGGTAGGTTGTGCTTAGTTTTTGTTATGTAGCTCGTATGTGTTACGATTAGTAATTCATGACAGGTACCGTGGGTATGGGTTGGCTTGCCTGTAGGTGGGATCTAATAGGCACCATCATGACCTAAGAAAAAGGGGTTTGAGGCCCCATGTGATACTAGTTCCTCGATGGTTCGAGGACCCGCTTGTTATATGACACTTTTTGCTAAGGGGTCGGTTAATTACCCATCAATACATATACCTATACGCACCCTGATTGTGAGTGGGTGTACTTTCTGGGATTATGGGGGCCCAGTCAATGTATGGCATAGACACTAGGGCCTTACATCCACGTATATCTCGACCCTTTGATCATATGATATTGAGAGTTGGGTTCTATGGGTTCCGTGATGATTCTGTTGATTAGATTGTGCGTAGGTGTACCTTATGGGTTTATAGGACTCATTCGGTGTAAAGCATAGATATTAGGGCCTTGCACCCGCATACACCACTTTGTCTCAGTCTGGTGACAATTGTGGGTTGGGCCTACTCGTATTTCGTCGTTTAGTATCATTGCAAACCTCTTAGGTTGGTTTGGTCAGGGTTCAGTGATTCTCCAGACATGCTTACTCCTTGATCAGAGTTCTGATCTACTACACTAACTACAGTTCTCTATATTTGAGCCTTCTATAATTCTATTATTTCACTCAGTCTGTCGATGATGCTGACTAGGTTCATGTTACCGATACTCACCCCTACATTTTTGCATTTTCCCATGGTGCAGGTCGAAGTACTAGCCACAATTGTTGAATTAGGGGTTTGCAAATGATTTAGGAGACATTGGTGAGCATGAGCAACTTCGAACATTCTACGGTCTCCTTCTATTTTGGCAATCGTCTTTTGTATTTAGACACTGGCCCTGTATATGTAGTTCAGATTTGTATAAGTAGATTGTTATTTTGTTTACGTATATTTTAGTTTGAGTCTATAGTAGCTCTATACAGGTGACTTCCAGGTCTTGGGATAGGTTGTTGTTGGCTTATTTTATATATCGTTAGCTATTTTTATGCTTAGCTATTAGGATATGTACCGTGGGTATTAGGTTGGCTTGCCTATAAGTGAGATCTAACAGGTACTATCATGACTTGAAAGGTCGGGTTATGACAAGGTGGTATCAGAGGCTTAGGTTTGCTGGTCTCATTTGTATAGAGTTATCATCTAGTAAAGTCTTGCAGGTGGGTGCGGAGACGTCCGTGACTTATCTTCAGGAGGCTACGAGATGCTTAGGAAACTTTCCGTTGTTGTTAATTTACTCATGTGGTTTCACCAACAGTCTGTTGATTCCAGGAATTTGATTATCTCGTTCTTTTGTAGATACATCATGCAAAGGTTAAACTCTGGGTAAGGGTAAGGCTGCGCTATCAGTCCCCGAGAGAGTAGCCCCGAGAGCCCATAGAGCAGCGACAGGATGCCCCAGCTACCCTATAACCGGAGGCAATATTTCCCCCATAGCTGCAACTGCTTTTGTGATTACACCTGAGTTTTTTGGCAGTTATAAGTAGCATTGGTGACATTCAACAGAGCCTGGTGACAGTGACTCCGTATGAAGTGCGATTCTCTAAGCTTTCTAGATACGCCACAACTATTTTACTGATAGAGGAGGAGTAGATCCACAATTTTATATGGGTTCTGAGACCTCTGTTGAGGCTTGGCACATGCACTCGCGACTTCGTGCCAATCTTATCTAGATATTGTGGATCATACTAGTATGATTGAATAGATTCTTCATAAGACCCATGAGGGAAACGACAAGCAATCTTGCCATATGGGCAGCTACAATGAGATTTGGTATAGGTCTAGGGAGTGTTTTGGTAGATCTCAGCAGATATCCCAGACCAGGCTACCTTATTCAGCCAGCTAGAGCTCCAGGACCTCGGAGGCAGATGGTACCAGTCATAGCAGTCATGTAGTAGAGCCCTAACTTCCCAAGAGAGTTATGAGTGTGGAGATCTAACCAATTGTCTTGAGATTGCCCCATGTAGAGAGTGAGGTCCCAAATAGGCCGATTTGCTTTGCCATCAACTGCTAGAGACAGAGGTCAGGATATAGGTCGTAGCAGCTACCAATATGGCATTAGAGATGATGTTATCCTAAGTACATTTACCTTATGCCAACGACCAGCTTTATGGTTATTTGATCCAGGTTCTACATTCTTATGTGCATTTGTTTATCTTGCCACTTGATTGTATAATTTCTGAGCTTCTTATATTAGGGGTTTAGGTATTGACTTTAGTAGGGAATTCTATTAGTGGGGAATTAGTTTTAGTGATGCTTCGAGATGGTGATGTGGTAATTGAGACTTCTATG
Organism: Solanum rostratum; assembly: GCA_029948455.1. Classification (NCBI taxonomy): domain Eukaryota; kingdom Viridiplantae; phylum Streptophyta; class Magnoliopsida; order Solanales; family Solanaceae; genus Solanum; species Solanum rostratum. The sequence goes on from CM057047.1 coordinate 28,354,770, forward strand.
ACAGATCCATTTCCAGTAGTTGTAAGTCCCTAGGCATGTCTTTTGCTAATTTGTTGGATTTATGCTAGATAGGGATGTTGTGTTGTTACAAAGACTAGACTATCGTTAATTGAGTCCAGGGCAGAGGGCATCTTGAAAAATTGCATCCGGACCATTTATGTCTATTACAAGATTCTGGTTATGTTGTTGGGCTGATTAATGCCCCTGTTGTATATATGAATGTAATGACTTGTGTGTATCGATCACATTGTTATAGTGGACCTGTTGGGGCCCCTATTTGTTGGGGCTTGATTTATTAAGTACTATATTGTTGTGGTTGATCTGCTAGGTATTAGAATAGCTAAATCTTAGGCAGTTGGGATGATATGTGTCAGGTTAGATTAGGGTGGTTGGCGATGAGCTATATAACATTGATTTGTTGTAATTCTGATTAACTGATTTTGGGGATAGCGAGTATGTGATTAGTACTATTTCACCTTCCTTACTCGTGGTACTTCGCTTGCGACTGACTAATGATATCTCCTGAGCACTGTGATGGCAAATGTGATGTATACCTTTATTCGAAAGAGTATATGAGGAGTCTACCGATGTTTAATATATTAAGTATTTGACGTATTTTTTAATATATGATGGTTGTGAGGGTACTGGTGATTGGTATGTGGATCATCTATTGTGTTTTGGATATCTATCATCATTTTAAAGCTACTAACGATTGTAACGTCAATAATCTATTACATTAGGATGGTGTGCAGACTACTTACCATACTTATGGTTACTATTGTTACTATGACTGAATGACTGAATAGCAAGGGAAAAAGGGCTATGTCCCTAGGGCGGAATATGGCTACATTAGCTATTTCATGTAACTGTGTTAGCATCAATTAGCCGGAATCCACCTGGGGTTAAGTTGTAAGGGTTGCTTACATAATGAAATAGGAAATAGGGTAAAGTCTGTATAGGGGGAATATGGCTAAAGTTGATTGTGATTATTCGGATGCCTGCTGGGGCACTGAAGGTACTTATATCTAGCCTGTTGAGTTCCTATTACATTCTAAATGATTGAGCCGATAGGATGAATGCGTGATCTTTGAGGATCCCATTGATGATTGTTACACTGATTCTTTGTTACGTAACAATGAATTATTGTGCCTATGATTAGTGGAGATTACCAGAACTAATATTTGATGCCAAACATGCTTATGACTGTTTTATTCACTGTCTACTGTGATTTTAGAGATAGGACCCCTATGCGGTTCAGATTGGAGTCTTCTGATACACCGTTATCCTTACTTTTGCAGACGAAAGTTCTATTAGTGGGGGATGTTGTAATGACCCTCCAGGTCATTCTATGGTTCCATGGATATTTTATCGAGTCTTGCAAATTTAGCCTCCAGAATGGGTCAATAGTTGACTTTAGTCAGTGTCCTTGGTAAACATGCCCAAATGGAAATTTTGATCGCACTGTTAGATCCAAAACATCGAGTTTGGTTAGGTAGACCTTTCATTTGAATCGCGAGGCTTCCGGGTGCATTTTAGCCCTCTTGATAGTTTTTTATATTAGGAAATGGGACACACATTGGGACAAAACATCTTCTAGTGGGAATTTTAACTCCACTATTGAGTCCGAAATGTCGTTTCCAATCAGATTTCATATATGGATTGTATCGAAAATCTAATCATAGATTCTTCTATCCATCGGAACAATAGGGCCGTTATGCTCATTACTAAACTTGTTGAAGAGATGAAATATAATCAAGGTATATCTTTTTTATCAGAAGTTGAATCAATCATTAGAAGAAGAATTAGGCCAAAAATTAGGGTACATTATGGGAAAATCAAACTTCCATTAAAGAGAAGCAAATGAAAGGCTTTCATAACAATTCTTGTAGAATCGAGAATGAAGCTTTCATTCTATACATTCCAGATCATGAATGTAGATCTTCTATTTCGCCGGAATTCGTTGATTGCTCCACATGAATTTACAATGGAAAAACTCCTGTTCGTTGTAAGATTACTGAAGGAAAGGTTGGTCATAAATTTGGAGAGTTTGCTTCTACATAGAAACGAAGACCTTCGAGAACAACTATTGGACCGGGAAGAAAAGGGGTGGAAAGTAAAGTCTAAGCGCATTTCAACTCAGTATCTTCTTTCTACGAGTTAAACACAACCTAGAAAGGAGCGCAACGACCTAGCCCAACCTACGAGGTGATCGAGGTGTAAAATTTGAGAAAGTTCCACATGAATATTCTTCCATAATAGGTATTCAAGAATTTGTACATGAAATTTTAATGAATTTAAAAGAAATTGTATTGAAAAGTAAATTATATGGAACTTCTGACGTGTCTATTTCTTTCAAGGGTCCTGGATATGTAACTTCTCAAGATATCATCTTTCCACCTTATGTGAAAATCGTTGATAATACATAACATATAGCTAGTTTAACGGAACCAATTAATTTTTGTATTGGATTACAAATAGAGAGAAATCGTGGATATCTTATAAAAACGCCACATAACTTTCAAGATGGAAGTTATCCTATAGATGTTGTATTCATGCCTGTTCAAAACGTGAATCATAGTATTCATTCTTATGGAAATGGGAATGAAAAACAAGAGATACTCTTTACCGAAATATGGACAAATGAAATTTTAACTCCGAAAGAAGCACTTCATGAAGCATTCCAAAATTTAATTGATTTATTTATTCTAGCAGGCAAAGATTTACCTCTTTGGAAAGGATGATTCATTCAGATCGACATGAGAGTCCAAATATATTACTAGAATCCATGTTGTATATTTGAAAGAGATTGACCTCCTTGCTTCTCTCATGGTTCACTCCTTTTGCCGCCGAGCCCCCTTTCTCCTCAGTCCACAGAGACAAAATGTGGGATTGATGCTAACAGTTCATCATGGAAGAAAGGACTCACTAAGTGATGATCACTAACTAATACTAATCTAATATAATAGTCTAATATATCTAATATAATAGAAAATACTAATATAATAGAAAAGAACTGTCTTTTCTGTATACTTTCCTTTTTTCCGTTGCTACCACAGGCTTTACGCAATCGATCGAATTAGATATATATCCCTTCAACATAGGTCATTGAAAGGATCTCGGAGACCCATAAAAGTATTTGTATCTAGAGTATTTCATTTGATTTCTTCTACAGTATTGGGCTTTGGCAGCATTTATCATGCACTTCTGGGACCTGAGACACTTGAAGAATATTTTTCCTTCTTTGGTTATGTCTAGAAAGATCGAAATAATATGATAATAATTTTAGGTATTCACTTAATCTTGTTAGGTATAGGTTCTTTTCTTCTAGTATTCAAGTCTCTTTATTTTGGGGGCGTATATGATACCTAGGCTCCGAGAGGGGGAGATGTAAGAAAAATTACCAACTTGACCCTTAGCCCGAGTATCATATTTGATTATTTACTAAAATCCCTTTTTGGAGGGAAAGGGTGGATTGTTAGTGTGGACGATTTAGAAGATATAATCAGGGGACATATATGGTTAGGTTCCATTTGTATACTTGGTAGAATCTGAGATATCTTAATCAAACCTTTCGCATGGGTTCGACGCACACTTGTATGGTCTGGAGAGGCTTGCTTATTTTATAGTTTAAGGGCTTTAGCCGTCTTTGATTTCATTGCTTGTTACTTTGTATGGTTCAATAATACCACTTATCCTAGTGACTTTTACGGGCCTACTGGACAAAAAGCTTCTCAAGCTCAAACATTTCCTTTTCTAGTTAGAGACTAACACCTTTGGGCTAACATGGGATCCGCTCAAGGACTTACTAGTTTAGGTAAATATCTAATGCGTTACTCGATAGGAGAAGTCATTTTTGGAAGAGAAATTATAAGTTTTTGGGATCTACGTGCTCAATGGTTAGAGCTTCTAAGGAGTCCAAATGGGTTAGACTTAAGTAGGTTGAAAAAAGACATATAACCTTGGCAGGAACAGCATTCCGCGGAATATATGACTCATGCTCCTTTAGGTTCTTTAAATTCCGTGGGTGGTGTAGCTACCAAGATGAAGTCAATTATGTCTCTCCTAGAAGTTGGTTGGCTACCTCTCATTTTGTTCTAGGATTCTTCTTCTTTGTAGGTTATTTGTGACGTACCGGAAGGGCTCGTGCAGCTGTAACAAGATTTGAAAAAGGAATTGATTGTGACTTTGAACCTGTTCTTTCCATGACCCCTCTTGAGTGATATAAGACAGGAGATCCAATGCTTGTATGAAGTACAAATTACTTTGATTCAATCATACATCTTGGAATCAACTTACGTATTCCTTTTTTCCTTTTTTTTCAACTCATTTATTTAATCTAATTTATATCTAATCTATTTTTCTATCTTGGCTAAGTGGGATAGCCGAGCCATTCCCTTTTCTCGGATAGTTGATTGGGTGATTTCAAGAAGCTTCTCCGTTAATATTTTAGAGTGTATCACTATTTTGAAATAAAATAAAAGTTTATGGATGAAGTAATTGGAATGACAAGTGGTTACAGTTGCAGAAAGCGGAGAAAGTCGAGAACCGTCGGTTACCTTTTGAATCAAAGTAGCGACAAACAAAGTATTACGACTACAGGGGGAGAAGCAAAGCTTCGTAGACAGCTTCGCTTCCTTCTCGCTTCTTTCCTGGCGATTAGCTTCTCAAGTGGGCAGCTTGGTAAACAAGCTATCTTCAGCATCGGTAAATTCTTATCAATAATAGGCTGGAATGGTGGGGAAGGAGGTACTTCGCTAAAGATGATCTCTCTGTGCGCGAGGATTTTCAGAAACCTTTCGCCTTCCCTTTCTTTCAAAGGTCTTATAAGGCGATGACCCTATTTACACGATATGATAATGGTTCAACACTTTCAACCCCATAACCCACTTCCAAGACTTTAGGGCTAACTGGATTTCTTTTGACTTAGTTCGTTGTTCGTCTCGGGTACTCCCTCTGCTAATTGGTATGATAACCAGTAAAGGGAAGGCACATAGTCATATTTTCCAGAGCACCCTAAACCGTAACAGCAAGACCAACAGATATGACCCAAAATTCCTTGTCTTGGCTTGAACCAACCTCTCCAGATGCGGGTCTGGATTTCAACCTATCTGATCGTGACTTTGTTAACCCAGTTCGTCACACGATAGATAAAGGAAAAGCGACCCCCTCCTCTTCCCTCTCTAATAAGGTGGGTCAGGGCAGGCAACGAAACACATGTCAAATATAGTTGCTTCCTCCTTGTATCTCTCAACAAAGTTGAATACTCAGTTGATTTACCCCTTATTAGTATTACAATCAACATTTTAGAATAGTTAAAAAAATTATCTCTTCGTCATTTAGAATATCGAAGAATGAATCATTGATGATTCTCCAGATCATTGATACAAAAAATATCCAAATACCAAATCCGACTTCTATATACTACCCCCACAAACTAGACGAAGCTCGTGGGAAGGTCAATGAAAGAACTTATTCTTCTGACGTTAAGAATTCTTCCAATAATTTTGAGCCCGATCTTTTCAAAAAACTGAGTGAGGGACTCATCCAGTCAAAGTAACTAAGAACTTCGGATTGAAGTAATAAGATTATTGAATCATCAAAACTACTTTGATATATTGTTTTTTACTTTTTAGCCACATTCTTTGTGAACCCATATAACTTTCGCTCTTCCATTTCTTGTTCTTGGTTCGAACTATTAGTTGAATTATTTATTGATTTCATATGTTTTTCATTTAATTCACAGTCACAAGTGACCGGAAGGACTTCTAGTCTATTAGAATCCCCTAGAGTAGTAAAATAATATCCTTTAGTTCATTTCATATATAACTAAAACTAGGAAATATCTAGTATCACATATACATGTCTTTCTTCCATAACGTAAACCAAGCATTCATATTAGATTCAATCCTATTCAAGAATCAAGCGTCGAAAGATCTAGAAGGATTACACATGTTTCTAGCGATTTACATGGCATTATCAAATGATACAAGTCTTGTATAAGAATCTACAACGCAGTAGAATGCCCTGGTTAACGATCCTTTACTCCGATAACATCTACTTGAATTATTCTAATTGATAATAGTATTATGAATCTCCTAAAAATGGATCTAATTACACTTCACGCTAAAAAATTTGGATAATTCAATTTATTTTTCTTGGGCGAAACGAGGGATATCTCGATCAGGGGAGAGAATGAGGAAATACCATATGACCTAATATATCTGACAAGTCGCACTATATGTCAGTCCAAAGTCGACATGGAATTCCACGCCTATTTATTTTAACTTTGGGCACACTAATAGGCATTAAATGAAAGAAAGAATTAAATACTACATTTACTTGGAGGTGGAAACGTAACAACTTTTTTTATTGTCTTTATAATATTCATATTGGTTTTTATCATATTTATTTTATCCATAGATTCTAAAAATTCATAAAGAAAGACAGAATGAATAAACTCAAATTATTATGAATAGGTCTTTCTAATGATAAATAAGTATGTATAGACTCATTCGCTCATAAAAAATGGGATCAACTCCCCCATTGCGTATTGGTACTTATAGAGTATAGAATAAATTTGATTCTCTTTGTTCTTATACAGAATTGTTCCATTATTACAATAGAATAGAAACCCTTGTTCGAAAATAATCGACTCAACAAGAGTGGTCCATAGAATAATCATATCGTAGTCTTTTCCAATGCAATAAAGTTATATAGTGTCCATTTATCATTGATATAAGGGGTATTTCCATGGGTTTTCCTAAAATGGCCCCCTCTTTAGTGAGATTATATGAGCAAATGCCTAAACCAAAATATGTTATTGCTATGGGAGCCTGTACAACTACAGGCGAGATGTTCAGTACCGATTCTTATAGTATTATTCAGGGAGTTGATAAGCTAATTCCTCTAGATGTATATTTTCTAGGTTGTCCACCTAAACTGGAAGCAGTTATAGATGCTATAACAAAACTTCATAAGAAAATATATCGAGAACTCTATGAAGATCAAATTAGGTCTCAACGAGCGAATCGTGTTTTACTATCAACCACAAGTTTCATATTCGGCGCAGTATTCATACGAGAAATTATGATCAAAGAGTTCTTTATCAACCACCATCTATTTCAAATATTCCAGTGGAAATCAGATCCAGAGAAATAGAATCCGATATTATCTCATTTCTTTGTCTTTTCTTTCATATTCGATTTCTCCATTCATTCTTATATGCCTTTCTAGAACCCGTCTAAGTAATGTGTGCAGTACAAAGTTTCTGATACAAAACTGATTTGGTTCATCCTATTGGTGTGCCCCATCTGAATGAAGTATCTTCCAACTAAATATGAGAATTCTAATGAATCCCTAATTGTCTTTTGTTGTTAGCTAGCCTATCGATAATTTCCTAAACTAGACCTGCTTAATCTATAATAGAACGTGCAATCCTTGAATATCAGAAATTTTCTAAGTAGAAATAGCTTTCTTATCATTCAATGAGCATCTTGTATTTCATAAAAATTGGGGGAAATATAATCCTTACTGTAAGGGTCATCCTATCCAACTTTCAGACATTAAAATACGTTTCAAGCGTGGATGATTATCATAAGAGATTCCCAACATATCTTATGATTCTCGTTCTTGAAAATCCACGCTTTTCCAAACCCAAAAAATAGACGAAATTCTAGGATTCCTCCTGGAGGCAAATACTTTTATGCATAACTCTTCTGGTTGATCCACACCATCCTTTATTCTTTTAAGATAATACACACTGGCTAACAGCTCGCCAAGTGCTACATCATAGGCACATTTAGAGCGTAGATAGCTGTACCCATATACATAAAAAATGACAGTAATGGGATGCCAATCCTCGGTCTTTATTTGTAAAGTCTTTATTCCTTGGTAATCAAAGCCTAAAGAACTATGAATCAGACCATGCTTGACTAGCCAAGCAGAAAAACGACCCTACATTTTTTTCTCTCTCCCGTATTTTTATTTGTATAAGTATTTCACTTTTACGATTTAAATTTATGAAAATTGACCCATCACTTCTTATTCTAGACAAAGGAATTCTGTCTAATTCACTAATTCAGCGGAAGATACTGAATTTTTGTATTTGCAAAAGATTTTCGTAGGAATCTCTGAAGTAGATGGTGGTTGATAAAGAACTCTTTGATCATAATTTCCCGTATTAATACTGCATCACACATGAACTTGTGGTTGGTAGTAAAATACCAATTCGCTTGTTGAGACCTAATTTGATCTTCATATAGTTCTCGAGATACTTCCTTATGAACTTTTGTTATAGCATCTATAACCGCTTCTAGTTTAGGTGGATAACCTGGCAAATATACATCTATAGGAATTAGCTTATCGACTCCTCGAACAATACTATAAGAATCCATATTGAACATCCCACCTGTAATTGTACAGGCTCCTATAACAATAACATTTTTTGGTTCAGGCATCCCACCTGTAATTGTACAGGCTCCCATTTGGTTCAGGCATTTGCTCATATAATCTCACTAAAGAGGGGGCCATTTACATTGTTACTTTTCCAGCTGTTAAAAGTTAGATCTGCTTGTCTAGGACTCGATCTTGGTACTAGTTCATAACGATCAAAGTCAAAGTGTGAGCCTATTAGTGAAGCAAATTCAATGAAGCAACAACTGGTACCATAGAGAAGTGGTCATAAACTAGAAAGTCTTGACCAATTTGAAAGATCATTTAATGTAGTTGAAATAATTGAATTTGGGGCTATTTGATTAAGTAAAGGAAACTGAATGGAATTCATAACTTTCTCAATCTTATTTTTTCCGTTTTCTTTTTATTGTTTGAATATTCAAGAGCTAAGACCATTCCAATGCCCCCTTTTACCATGCCTAAACTAAACTTATAATTCAGATAAGCACGAAAATGAAAGTTTCTATAAATACAGATACACCCAATACGTCAAAACTTATTGCCCATGGATAAAGAAAAATCATTTCAACATTAAAAACAATAAAAAGTAGAGCAAACATATATAACAGATTTGAAATTGTAACCAAGCATTGCCCATTGGTTTTATATCCGACTCATAAGTAGAAAGTTTCTCCGGTCCTTTGCTAATCGGGGCTAACACTCCAGAAATGAAAAATACCAAAATAGGAACAAGGATGGATATTATTAGAAATGCCCAAAAAATCATATTCGTTAAGCAAAAACATAAACGCACTCCTATGAACGTGGAAAATATACTGGATTCGATTGGTCGATTTAAATTGGAATTTTCAAGTCATCCATAACTATTTAGTCAAAACAAGAATTCATTTTGGTCGAACCGCCTAGTTTTCTTTGTTTATTGGTTTATTGTAGGGCATATATCATTGCAAGAATCATTGACTGGAATCTGATTTTTTTCCATTATACTTATTTTCATTTTGTTTAGTTAGTAGAACCTTCTAACTATATATTACTCTTTCACAACTTCTCCTGTTTCTCTTGTTTTTTCTCTAAAGACGAGGAATTCTAAATTAATTACTTATCTTATTTTTTTTTCTTTAAAGATTTCTGTTATTTATAGTGATAAGAGACATAGGGCTAAAGATAATGCCAAAAACGAACTTTTGTGTATAATCCTGCATAATTTTGAATGTTATCAATTCTGGTACATAGACCAAATAATCCCTAGTTGAATGATTCCCGATCAATACAATATCATTACTCATACTGAAACTTACAAAGTCATCTTTTTAAAGATAAAAAAAGTCATTACTTGTGTGGATAATCCCTATATTATAGAATATATAACTTCGATCATAGGGATCAATTTCTAGTCGCATAGCTTCATAGTAATTCTGCAAAGCTTTCGCGTAATTAGCTTCGGATTGAGCCGACATCCATTATGGTCATCAATCAATTGAAAGAATCTCTGTTCTAGGACCGTACGTATGATTTTCACCTCATACGACTCTTCCCTTATGTTCATAATGAGAATAATATATGGAATCAAAAAAGATTTAACGATCAAAAGATTCTCATTATGAACTCAGCAGGGATGGTGTTTTTACAAGAAATCTCTAGCCAACCTTCCTGCAAGAGATTCTTTCTTAACATCAAGCCTATTGGGACTAGATAAAAATGATAAGATAACTCCAAAAATTTCTTTAATTTGAATGCCTTCTAATTTCCAGGAATTAGTTACTTCAATAGCTTTGATGGTTATACGGGTATCCAAAGGACGAACAAGATGGATGTTTGTTGTCCCAACCATTCTTTTCGTCCCAAGCCCGCTAAGGAAAGGGTTGATTTAGAACAAAGTTTTTGTGTTGTTGATTCCTAGATGTACCGCTTCTTTTTTATTTTTACAAAATACAAGTTGTCTAGGCACAAAGCCAAACAAGTCTACATTAAGTCCAGTTTTTACTCCTTTTTTCTATTTTAGCCTACCTCATTGATTAAGAATTAAGAGACTTAGTGAATTTGATTATTACCAAAAACCTCCTCTTGGCAAAAAGTCAAGAACTCGACAAAAATGAAAATGGAATCTAATTAGGGTAATTTAGGGAGTAGAGAATACGCGATAGGGAATATGGATTCTTTTGCATCTTGATTCAATTTTTGAAAAAAAAGACTCATCGAAGAAAAAAATCAGAAATAACAAAAACATTCTAGCTAACATTTTGATTTCAAACAAAACCAGAATATTGTTAGAAAAGCAATCTATATTGTCAGAGAATATATGTTTTGGGACGGAAGGATTTGAACCTCCGAATAGCGGGACCAAAATCTGTTGCCTTACCACTTGGCCACGCCCCATTTAGATTTCTATGTGATACTGATATGACGGTCCCTCTAGAGGGGGATTCCTATAGGGGTAGGGGTTAAGAATGTCCTCTTTCATAGGTTTCTGAAGAAAGGGATAAAAACACATTAGCTTTTAAACCTGAGTTTGGTGTGCCTTTGAGAGCCGGGAACTTTCTTTTTGAGGCTGATCTTCCGATTGGGGCTTAAGCCCATCAATCATACTTGAGTTGCCAAAACTTTTTTCAAGGAACTCTTTAGCACCTCAGTTCATCGTATTTCACATAGCCTTAAAAAAGGAAAAGGAGGGTCAACTTAGCATGTAGATTCAATTGGCATTGACCTAGGTTACCTAGAAAGTTCACCCTTAAATTCCCCGAAACCCATACTATTTCAGGCTCACCTAGATACACCAGTAAAGAAAGCGAGGATCAAAGCAAAATATATTAGGTAGATGCTTTGCAGTGAAGAGTGAAGTGCTCAGCTGCTAAAGCAATTGATCCACTCGGTCGTGTCTTAGGCTTGGTCGTCTCAATAAGACGGAACGGTTCCTTGGAAATTTCCTTTTCCTTTTGAATACTTGCCTACAGAAAGTAGTGAATTGCTTTCTAATAGGCTCGGGGACAACAAACATTCTCTAGAATTTCTCTTAGATTCAAATCCATAGATGATGATAGAACTAAAATAGATATTTTTTGGCTCCTACTTAATTAGTCGATATTCTAGATTATTCCATTTTCTCATGTTAGCAATGTACAGTGGTCAAATTGGATCATTTTCGTCTCGGGGCCTTTTAATTTTTTTCATCATGTGGGTGTTAGAATTAATTCCTGTTTATCTACTTCTAGCCATGTGGGGAGGAAAGAAACGTTTGTACTCGGCTACAAAATTTATTTTGTACACTGTAAGGGGTTCTGATTTTCAAGTCTTTATATTCCAAAAAATATTCATAATCGTAAAATAGAAAAGATTCTCTAGTGACTGGTATCTTTATTTCATAATTTCACATTCTTTTTTATTCATAAAATCTATACCTATAGAATTTGATAATTGGCTTTTCCATAGAAATGAAGAAAGAAAATTAGTTGAACTTAAGAAATTGAACTTAATAAAAATCAAAAATAAAATAAGGAATCCCAAAAATATTAGATTTCTATTTATGGTTCAACATTTCATTTACATGCAATAAAATACCTCGAAAGGTTTAAAGATAAGAATCGCGTTTTTACTTCAGGAGATGAAAAACTAGAATCCCCTTTCGATTCACTGGTCAAATTTGGCTAAAAAATAGGCCTATCTCAAAGGAGACTAGTAATTAATCCCTTTCACATCATTTGATCAATTGTAACTTCGTGATTTCAATAGTTGAAGTATTTAGCAAAAACATACAATAAGTAAGAATAGAAAATTCTATTTAAGTTTAAAATTAGTTTAAGCTAGTCCATATTTTTACTTTTTATTGACTCCTTTCAAAAGTGTAAGATCCGGTGAATCGAAAATAATTAATTAAGAATTCAAAACTTCTTTATGGATCGACATATGAATATGTATGGATCATACCTTTTATTCCACTTCTAGTCCCTGCGTTAATAGGAGTGGGACTTGTTCTTTTTCAAACAGCAACAAAAAGTATTCGCCATATGTGGGCTTTTCAGAGTGTTTTATTGTTGAGCATAGTCATGATTTTTTAAATCTCCCTATCTATTCAACAAATCAATAGCAGTTCTTTTTATCAAGGACTAAGGGACTATGGGAATAGTGATAGACCGGATTGAAACGTTCATCGACTGGAATCCGATGTTTTCCATTTCTAACTCCAAATGATACAAGAGCATTGAAATTAAGTTTGAGTAGTTGTTGAAAATTAAAGACGGCGCTAACATGGCCGGATGAGGGACATACACATGGCAGTCAGTTCAAAAAAAAAAAAAGAAATTACATATAAATATGGAAACAAAATCTACAAAAATGCACACTTAAACATACGACTTTTCAATGTGATTTCTCTCCCATTATTTATCTAATTTTGGTGATTCATAAGGCTCACTTATATAATTTTCTAAAAGGAACACCGTGGGAGTTTCAGAAATTGAATTTATCATGTCTTTTGAGGTAAAATTCGATGTTTTTTGTTGTGATGTTGGATATGATTTGGAAAACTTGATATGTTATTTCTTGTTCGTTTTAAGTTGGATTTTGGTAAAATTTGGATCCATACTATGTGTTTTTGCGAAATGTATGTTGTGGTAATGTCAGAATTAATTGGTAGAGCTCCATTTAGTGCGAAAATGTAATTTTAGCTACAGTTATGTTCTTTTTTAAAAAAAATTTGAATGTCACGACCCAAAATGGGATCATGACTAAAAGATCACTTAATTCCAACCCCAACAATAAATGTACCCTAGAGAGAAAAAATCCAATAAATAAATAGTCGCCACATAAAAATGATACCCCAAAACCTGGTGTCACGAATATAAAGAGCATCTAATACATAACTATTGAAATAAGTGTATCTCAGTCTTCGAATAGAAATAAAGACTAAACAAATAAGATAGAATCCAATGGAACTTGAAGCACTGAATCTCACCACTAGATCTAGTACGAACCAAATGCACGAGCGAATCAACTACCACGTGGATAATCCTGACGAGAATCTATGGGGAGGAAGGAGTAGGGGTGAGTACACATAATATGTACCTAGTAGGTTTAACCGACTGGGAATTAGAAATTGAATAAACTATAAAATAATATAGGAATGCTTCCACCTGCAATAGAAAAACCAGTCCGGCATCGATGCCGCAAATTTATATAGAACGGCGTGAATAAAATAAACATATAATCTCACATAAGCCAACCCAAAACAACTACAAGTAGTATAATGGAATGGTATGCAATGTCGTGCAATGCAATGCAATGCAAGGTGGTATCAAAACCGTCCCATAGCCTGTCGTATACACCCCCGTCAAGCTAAGTCTCCCAGACTAAGGGGTCCATGGGCACCTCGCAGGCCATATACCTCAATCACAATATATCAACTACCTTGCCACCCAAGTGCCTGTGGTCAAGGACTCATGATAAGAATCACCATTCACAACTTCCCAAAATGTCATGACATGTAGTATGAGGATGCATGTAATCAAGACACAATTATGGAACAATATTCCTCTCAATAAGCACAATACATATCTAAGTTCTCGAGTTTACCAATTATAATATTCACCCTCTTTTATACATATATTGGATACAATTCCCTTTTAAAATATTTCACCCCATTCTAGTAACTTTATTTTCCCAACAAACTATGATCCTCAATATATATCACAATTATCTCCCTTTTTCGACATGTCATATACCCACTATTCTCAATTTAGGATTTCACATGCTCTCGAAGCAACACATAGACAATTAAAGCCCTCACACTAGCATCACAACAAGAATTATCAACCCCACACTTCATACGATTTCATCCCACAGATTATAACATAAGAATATTCAATAACTCAATCCCAATCTCAAAGAAGGATAGCCAAATCTACCTCAATGTTGTAACCACACGTGAACACTTCTACCCAATGGATAAATCTTGAATTCAACTCCCGAAAAGAAAATTTTCTATCAAGAACAAAACATACACGTCACAAAGAGTCCAATGACACCCATTTTACTATATGTTTAACCCAGGCCCAAAACTCGTTCAATTCTATAGTCAATTCCCAAAATTTCAAGCCTAGGGTTAAGTCTCTATGTCTCCAAATAACATAATAAACTCTGTATTGATTGGTACTAATGGCTCACAGAAGAGAGAAATAATCCGCAGAAGCTAAATTTTAAAGAAAAGGATTTAAACCTTCAACATTAAAAAGGGACGAATACGTAGTATAACATTATTCTTTTATATAAACAGTATGTTGCTCCTATGACTATGCAAGTTATCATCCAGTTATCACATTATCACTTTAAAGTTACTACCCCACCAATATCATATCATCTTTCCTCAAATTAACCATACGGTGGCAAGTGAAAATTGCAAACTTTAAGTTGCACTTTCAATTCTATTCTTCCTTTTTCATAACCCACGTAATGATGATAATAATAAACAACTATTAATCACATACACAATGTAAAGATTTAAGAATAGCTTATTACCTGATTTGCTCTACGGTTTCTCTATTTTCTCTATGTCCCACGCTCCTGCGGCACTTCTCCTCCTCTTCTCTTTTTTTTGACTAATTAGGTTTTAAAAAAAGAATTCTAGAATTTATTCTAAATTACATGGACAAAGTGGTTTAGGATGTTTAATAAAATTAGCACTTAGTCCTCTAATTAAATTAATTATTCAAATGTACCCATAAATTAAATAGTCTTAGTTATCAAATAGTCCAAATACCCATTTAAAACTTACGGGAAGGATATTTCGTAAAAATAAGAGGACTAATTTTCTAAATGACCTAATGGGTCATTACATCATCCACCACTAAAAATCATATTCGTCCTCGAACATAAGGTAGAAGAAAGTACCTGAAGCTTCGAAAAGCTGAGGATATCGTGCACGCATATCTGACTCTGTCTCCCAAGTAGCCTCCTCGACAGGTCGATGTCGCCACTGAACCTTAACTGAAGGGGTCTCCTTAGTCCTGAGCCTATAATCATGTCTATCTAGAATGGA
Source organism: Solanum rostratum (assembly GCA_029948455.1). Taxonomy (NCBI): domain Eukaryota; kingdom Viridiplantae; phylum Streptophyta; class Magnoliopsida; order Solanales; family Solanaceae; genus Solanum; species Solanum rostratum. The sequence goes on from CM057047.1 coordinate 28,370,209, forward strand.
TACTGGCTCCTATTCGTAAGTCAAATTCGGACCTAACTCTACGGCATCATGGGAAATAACATGGGACTCGTCTGATATGTATTTTCGAAGCATGGAGACATGGAATACTGGATGGATAGCCAACAATCTAGGTGGCAAAGACAACTCATAAGCCACCTCACCCGCTCTCCTCAAAATCTCAAACGGACCAATAAACCTTAGGCTAAGTTTTCCTTTCTTCCCGAACCTCATCACACCCTTTATGGGTGATATCCTCAACCATACATGACCGCCAACCATAAACTCTAAGGGACGAACTATCCTGTCAGCATAGTTCTTCTGCCGACTCTGGGCTATCAACAGTCAACTCTGGATCAAGTGCACCGCTTCATAGCATCTCTGAGCAAATCAGTGTCTAACACCTCGACGGCGACTGAGTAGAACCACCCAATAGGTGACCGACACCTACACCCATACAACGCCTCAAACAGTGCCATATGAATATTGGAGTGATAACTGTTATTATAAGAAAACTCCGCTAAGGGCAAGTGCTGGTCCCATCGGGCACCAAAGTCAATCACACAGGCCCTAAGCATGTCCTCCAACACCTGAATAGTCCGCTCAGATTGACCATTTGTCTAAGGATAAAATGCCGAACTCATGTCTAATCGTGTACCCAGACCATGCTGCAATGCCTTCCAAAAGTAGGAGATGAACACTGAATCTCAATCTGACACAATAGAGATAGGCACCTCGTGCAATCTAACAATCTCACGTATATAGATCCTAGCTAGCTGCTCCACACTATGGTTAGTCCTCATCAAAATAAAGTGAGCTGATTTGATCAACCTGTCTACAATCACCCAAACTGAGTCAAACTTACCCAACATCACGGGCAATCCAGTTACAAAATCCATAGTAATACACTCCCACTTCCACTCGGGAATAGGCATCCGTTGCATCGGACCTCCTGACTTTTGATGTTAATACTTAACCTGCTGACGATTCAAACACTTAGCCACAAACTCTACAATGTCCCTCTTCATCCCACACCACCAATAATTTTGCTTCAAATCATGAAACATTTTTGCCACACCCGGGTGAATAGAGTACTTAGCACAATGGGCCTCCTCCATGATCAAGCGAACCTAATCACCTACCTTAGGCACACAAATGCGCCCATTAATTCTCAACACTCCCTCAGAATCAAGAAAAGCCGACTTAGCATCACCCCTCGACACTTTGTCCTGAATCACACATAATTTATCATCATCAAACTGGTGAGCACGAATCTGATCTATCAATATAGATCTAGCCTCGACGAAGAGCAACACACAATGAGATGGGGAGATGTCAAGTCTGATCAATTGTCTGGCCAAAGACTGAACTTCTAAAGCTAAAGGCCTCTCCTCAGCTCTAAGATATGCCAAGCTACCCATACTAGAAGGATTCCTGCTCAAGGCATCCGCCACAACATTAGCCTTGTCAGGGTGATAAAGAATAGAGATATCATAGTCTTCAGCAGCTCCAAACACCTGTGATGCCTCATGTTCAAGTTAGGCTGAGAGAAAATATACTTAAGGCTATGATGGTCTATGAAGATCTCGCAATGCACCCCATAGAGATAATGCCTCCACAACTTCAAAATAAACACCACCGCAGCTAACTCCAAATCATGAGTAGGGTAGTTTCGCTCATGTACCTTCAACTGTCACAAAGCATAAGCTATAACTCTTCCCTTTTGCATCAACACCCCACCCAAACCGACACTGGAAGCATCACAATAAACAACAAAAGCTACACCTTCCTCAGGGAATACTAAAATAGGTGCTGACGTCAATAACTCCTTGAGCCTCTCAAAGCTCGCCTCACATTCATCGGTCCAAAAAAATGCAACTTCCTTCGGAGTTAGTCTAGTCAAAAGAGCTACGATAGAGGAGAATCCCTGAACAAATCAACGATAAAAACCTGCCAAACCAATAACGCTCTGAATCTCAATCACTAAAGTGGATCTCATCCAATCACGAACTACTGCAACCTTGGCTGGATCAAACATAATACCATCCATAGTCACCACATGACCCAAGAAAGTCACAGACTCGAGCAAAAACTCACATTTGGAGAATTTAGCATACAGTTTCTCCTCACGCAATCTCTGGAGCACGGTCCTCAGGTGACAAACATGGTCCGCCTCACTTTTGGAATACACCAATATTTCGTCAATAAATACAATCACAAAGGAATCCAGGTAAGATCTGAACACTCGGTTCATCAACTCCATAAAAGTTGCAGAGGCATTAGTCAACCCAAATGACATAACCACAAACTCATAGTGCCTATATCGATTCCTGAAAGCAGTCTTCGGGATGTCTGACTCCTGGACCTTCAACTGGTGATACCCTAACCTAAAATCAATTTTAGATAACATTGAGGCACCCTGAAGTTGATCAAATAAATCATCAATACGAGGCAAGGGATACTTGTTCTTGATGGTCACTTTGATCAACTGACGATAGTCAATGCACATTCTCGTAGTACCATCCTTTTTTTTTACGAACAACACTGGTGCGCCCCAAGGCGGCACACTAGGCCGGATAAACCCTTTTTTCAACAAATCTTCTCATTGCTCCTTCAATTCCTTTAACTCTGCAGGAGCCATTCGATAAGGAGAAACGGATATGGGCTTAGTGGCTGGCTCCAAATCAATGGCAAAGTCAATATCACAATCTGGAGGAACACCTGGTAAATCTGTAGGAAACACAGCCATAAACTCTCTAACCATCCTCATGGTCTCTAAAGAAGATGACTCCTTAGAAATATTACGTACATGAGCCAAATAAGATAAACACCCATGCTCCATCATATGCCGAGTGCGAACATAAGAAATAACCCCCTTTGGGTAAGAGCTGGGAGCACCTGCCCATATTAACTAGGATAAACCCGGATACGCTAAGGTCACAGTCTTAGCATAACAATCAAGGATCACATGATAAGGGGACAACCTATCCATACCCAAAATAACATCAAAGTCAAGAATGTCTAGAAGGATCAAATTAGCCTGGGTCTCCCTACCTGAGAATACCACAATACAACCCTGATATACCCGATCCACCACTAAGGATTCACCCACAGGTGTAGAAACATAAATAGGCACATCAAGAGATTCACACACACCATCAATGTCATTAGCAAAAATAAGTGGATACAAATGAATAGGTGGACCCAGGGTTAAATAATACTGAAGCTGAATGATGGCAAACTGGAATAATACCTGTAATCACAACATCAGATGTCTCTGCCTCTATACGGCCTAGAATGGCATAACATACCCATTGCTCTCCAATAACCTGCGATCCACCACGAGCACCACCTCGAGTTCCATCCCTGGCACCTCTAGTGCTACCCCTCTCACTCTGTGAAGCGCCTCTAGCGGCTGGAGCTGGTGTAGACTGGGCCGTCTGTGCCCCCGATGAAAAAGACGCAGGAGCACGCTTGGGACAATCCTTAGCCTGGTGGCCAAACTCATCACACACATAACAACCTTTAGGTCTGGACCTTCCTGTATTACCCGCACTAGGAATGGCAGCATGAACTGGTCTCCCCTGATAACCCTGAGCGCCCTGCCTCTGAGAATCTCTATCTCTGGGTGCATAACTGCCAAACTGATTATGATAGTAGGACCTCTTACCACCACCCTGTTAGGCCTGTCTGATGCCCTCTATCATTCTAGTGTGGTCAATGATGCTCTGATAGGAACCACCAGATAACACAAGAGAGGTTGTGGCCTCTTGAAGATAACTTGTTAATCCCTTCACAAATTGACGAATCCGCTCAAACTCTGTAGGAATACTTGACATGGCATAGAAGGAAAACTCATGGAATCATGCCTCGTACTCGATCACAGTCATGGAACCCTACTCCAATCTATCGAACTCATCACAACGTCTATCACGAAGGTTGTAAGGTACAAACCTCTCAAAAGAAAGATCTCAGTAAACTGCCCCCAATCCATGGCTAGAGCATCAACTAGGCTCTAGGCCATAACCGACCACCATCACTCTCTGGCCATGCCTGTGAACTGATAAGAGGTGTAAGCTACTCCGTGGGCCTCCAGAACACCCATATTAAACAATCGGCCCTGGCACTCTGTCATGAAGTCATATGCCCCAGCCCCAGCCGTACCATCAAATTTGGAAGAAGTCAATCTCTCAAAGCTCTTCTGCTCAGACAAGGACATAGCAGAACTGGCATAAACTGGCAGGGGTGAAAACCTCGGAGGTGAAATAGAAGGCATATAAAATGGACTCTAGGTCTGAAATCCCATATTAGGTCCTTGAGCTGGCTGTGAAGGACTAGCAGGCTTAGTAGGAACTGAGGTACCTGGAACATCACTAGTAGCAGGGCTACCCTCCAACCTTGCCAATAATCAAATCAATAACTCCTGTAATATTGGTGTACTCTCTAAGGATGCAGGAGGTTGAATTGGGTCCTCAGTCTGCTCCTCGTGCTTATAAATTGGGTCATCAATAGCTCTGCCATGACCTCTGCCTCGCCCTCTAGTGGGGACTTGGATAGCAAGTACTGACTCATCTTCAGTATTTCTAACTCTAGTCCTCGCCATCTGTGCAGGAAGAATAGATTAGAAGCGTACAAAACTAGAATATGAACAAATCGTACAAAATGAATCAATGGAAAGAGGATTTTTCCTAACTAGTATCCTGTAACCTCTCGAAGATAGATACGTATGTCTACGTACCAATCCGCAAGACTCTACTAGACATCCTGCTCTTTAACTCATGAGACTGGTGAACCTAGAGCTTTGATACCAAACTTCTCACAACCCAAAATGGGGTCGAGACTAAAAGACCACTTAATTCCAACCCCAACAATAAATGTACCTTAGAGAGAGAAAAATAATCCAATAAATAAATAGTTGCCACATAAAAATGATATCCCAAAACCTGGTGTCACGAGTATAAAGAGCATCTGATACATAGCTAGTGAAATAAGTGCATCTCAATCTTCGATAGAAATAAAGATTAAACAACTAAGATAGAATCCAAGGAAAATCGAAGCCCCGAGTCTCACCACTAGATCTAGTATGAACCAAGTGCACGAGCAAATCAACTACCACGTGAATAATCCTGACGAGAATCTGCGAGAGGGGGAGGAGTAGGGATGAGTACACATAATATGTACCCAGTAGGTTTAACCGATTAGAAATTAGAAATTGAATAAACTATGAAATAATCTAGGAACGCTTCCACCTGCAAGAGAAAAACCAGTCCGGCATCGGTGCCGCCAATTTATATAGAATGGCGCAAATAATGTAAACATATGATCTAACATAAGCCAACTCAAAACAACCATAAGTAGTATAATGGAATGGTATGCAATGTCGTGCAATGGAATGCAATGCAAGGTGGTATCAAGACCGTCGCATAGCCTATCGTATACACCCCCGTCGAGCTAAGGCTCCCAGACTAAGAGGACCCACGGGTACCTCGCAGGCCATATACATCAATCACAATATATCAACTACCTTGCCACCCAAGTGCCCGTGGTCAAGGACTCATGAAAAGAATCACCATTCACAACTTCCCAAAATGTCATGACATGTAGTATGCAGATGCATGCAATCAAGATACAATATTCCTCTCAATAAGCACAATACATATCAAAGTTCTCAAGTTTAGCAATTATAATATTCACCCTCTTTTATACATATTTGGATACAATTCTCTTTTAAAATATTTCACCCCATTCTAGTACTTTATTTTCCCAACAAACCATGATCCTCAATATATCGCAATTATCTCTCTTTCTCGACATGTCATATTCACATTATTCTCAATTTAGGATTTCACATGCTCTCGAAGCAACACATAGAAAATTAAAGCCCTCACACTAGCATCATTACAAGAATTATCAACCCCACACATGATACGATCTCATCCCATAGATTATAACATAAGTATATTCAATAACTTAATCCCGATCTCAGAGAAAGATAGCCAAAACCTACCTCAATGTCGTAACCATGCGTGAACACTTCTACCGAATGGATAAATATTGAATTCAACTCCCGAAAAGAAAATTTTCTATCAAGAACAAAACACACATGTCACAAAGAGTCCAATGACACCCATTTTACTATATGTCTAACCTAGACCCCAAAACTTGTTCAATTCTATAGTCAATTCCCAAAATTTCAAGCTTAGGGTTAAGTCTCTATGTCTCCAAATAACGTAATAAACTCTGTATTAATTGGTACTAATGGCTCACAGAAGAGAGAAATAATCTGCAGAATCTAAATTTAAAGAAAAGGATTTAAACCTTCAACATTAAAAAGGAACGAACACATAGTATAACATTATTCTTTTATATAAACAGTATGTTGCTCTTATGACTATGCAAGTTCTCATCCAGTTATCACATCATCACTTTAAAGTTTCTACCCCACCAATATCATATCATCTTTCCTCAAATTAACCATACTGTGGCAAGTGAAAATTGCAAACTTTAAGTTGCACTTTCAATTCTATTCTTCCTCTCTCATAACCCACCTAATGATGATAATAATAAACAACTATTAATCACATACATAATGTAAAGATTAAGAATAGCTTATTTTCTGATTTACTCTACGGTTTCTCTGTTTTCTCTATGTCCCACGCTCCTACGGCACTTCTCCTCCTCTTCTCTTTTCTTTTTTTTTTTTGACTAATTAGGTTTTAAAAAAAATTCTAGAATTTATTCTAAATTACATGGACAAAGTGGTTTAGGATGTTTAATAAAATTAACACTTAGTCCTCCAATTAAATTAATTATTCAAACGTACCCATAAATTAAATTGTCTTAGTTATCAAATAGTCCAAATACCCATTTAAAATTTACGGGAAGGATATTTCGTAAAAAATAAGAGGACTAATTTTCTAAATGATCTAACGGGTCATTACATTATATTACAATATCTTTACCATTTTTTATCAGAATTCAGTAAAATTTGGATCTAAACTACACTATTTTTTGAGACCTACATCGTGGTGTTATTTGGATTCTGGTTAATTTTGTTGTATTTTTTAGAGATCTGATGTGGAAGCTGTTCTACGCATTTGTTGTTTTCTGATAAGAAATATTATTTGTTTCTGGGTTGTTTCTTATTGTTTTGAGCCTCACTTTGAGCTCCATTTCTGGCTATAGGCTCAGGGTGACGTAGAAATCATTTTGGGATATTTGCTTTGGTATTTTAGGTATGGGCCCCATTTTTCTCCTATTTTATTCGCATTTAAGGTATCTTCCCTCGTTTCTTGACATATTATAGCCAAAATGGACGTATTGATATTATGACTCATATTTTGATAGTTGAGCGACATTTGGAGGTCATCAATGAGGAAAACTCGCATAAACTGATCTAGAGCACGTGAATTCACATTTCAGGTAGGCTAGATTTTTCTTACCTCTAGACTGAGTTAAAATGTATAGTGAGAGTCGATTTGTTGTTGGAAGTCCCTGAATATATATATATGTTGAGACTATGATTATTGTTTGGACTCTGTGATACTTTAACTAGTTTTAACACTGCTTAGGCTATGTACGCTTCTGGTAAGGAATGTAATGGTGAGTTAGCACTAAACAATGATACTACTTGTGTACATATATTTGACTATTTTTTATATTGGGTTGACTTGTTGGGCTCTCTGACACAGAAACCTGTATTATGTCATTGTGATTCTGATTATTCGTAATCAATATACTTATTATATTTAGTTAAATGCTATACTTGATCGTTGAAGAGTGTGATCACTATTTGGGCTCTATAATAGTTATATATGTCACGCTTGTTGGTTGTTAGCACCGTTTAGTTGTGAGTTGACTTATTAAGGATTAAATGTAACGTATGCCACGTGATTGGGATGGATACCTATCTCGACCCTTATTAACCTGTATGAAGAGTCTAGTGATGTTATACTGTAGTTGAGAAGCTAAGTTGCTGAGTATGTGTTATATGTTGTTAGTTGTACTAAATATGTGTGATATATGATGATGTGAGATGGTAATTGTTGTATTGATGACTGTATTAGCTGTAATCACCATAGTAGCTACGTTCTAGCACTGTTGAACTACGAAAAGGCCTGGTAAGGGCTGGATATGGGCTAGTACCTTGTGAGAGGTGTGTATTCTAACTTAACACCTATCTTTATGAATGTATAGCCTAATACTACTGAGATATATTGGTTGTTAGGTTGTTTGTTGATTATACGTTGTATTGTGGACTGACTCTGGTATAGATCTGACTCTACTAGACTCATCCATGTTTACTCAGAGTACTTATGATTGACTGGAACGTGGTTTATTTGGCTTTGGATGGAAATGACCCTACATTAGTCTGTGAGAAATATATACACTTTTGTATACAGTTGTTAAGCCTTGTGCACTTGTTATCCCTACTCGATACTGGGATTACCTACTATAGTCTAAGAGAGGGGATAATTATATTTGGTTGGGCTGTGTGATTTGTACCTTGAGGTGCGATGTTTTTAGATCTTCGAATAGACTAGTGAGTGAATTACTATTCCTATACCTCAAGTCTTGGATGACGCTCCCCGTGCTCCGAGCTCCGGTGGCCATGTCTGAGTGTTTTAAATCCAGGTGATATACCTCGTGGTCTGAGTCTTTGGTGGCCACGATTTGGATGTTGAGTTACGGATGTTGATTCCTAGGTCCTAGTACCTATTGATACTTTGGGGTCTAGGACCTTATTGATGCTTCGAGTGTGGGACCCTATTGGTTATATTTTGGGTGTGAGACCCCGTTTATTACATGTTTGAGGCTAGGCTCTACTGATTGACATTTTGAGTTTGAGGACCTGTATATTAAGTTAGGGGGATTCTTTCTCTCACGAGGGATACATCCCACTGTTATGTATATTATCAGCCCATCTGGCCCTGGCTAACTTCCACGATTGGAGGCCAGGTCGAAAGGACTAGAGGTTCGAGGCCCTGGATGATACTAGTTCCTGGATGGGTCGAGGACCTGGCTATTATGTGGCCCTTTAGGTCGAGGTCTCGATTGATTATCCATGGATCCACATACCTATACACACCCTAATTGTGTGTGGTTGTACCTTCTAGGCTTATGGGGCCCAATCGGCCTACATGCATAGACACTAGGTCTTTACACCCATATACATCTCAAGCCCTTGATCATGTGATATTAAGAGTTGGGTTCTATGGTGATTCTGTCAGATAAATTGTGCATGAGTGTACCTTCTAGGCTTATGGGGGCCCAATCGGCATATAAACATAGATATTAGGGCCTTGCACCTGCATACAACACTATGTCTATGTTCGTGGACAGTTGTGGTTTGAGCCTACTCGTGTTTCGTTGGCTAGTAGCATTGCACACCACTTAGGTTGGTTCGGTTGGGGTTTGGTGATTCTCCAAACATGCTTATTCCTTGATCAGAGTTTCATTCTGTTACACTTGTTGTAGTTCTCTATATTTGAGCCTTCTATGTTTACAGTGTTTCACTTAATAAGTCAATGATGCCTACTGGTGCCTATTACTGATATTCACCCCTACGTATCTGCATCTTCCCATGGTGCAGGTCCAGGTACTAGCCGCAGCCGTTGAGTTAGGGGTTCGCAGATGATTCAAGAGACATTGATGAGCATCAGCAGCTCTGGACATTCTATAGTCTCCTTCTGTTTTGACGGCGTCTTTGGTATTAGGACACTGGCCTTGTATATATAGCTTGGATTTATATGTGTAGATTTATATTCTGGTTATGTATGTAGATATGTATATTTTATTTTGAGTCAATCGTAGCTCTGTACAGGTGGCTTCTAGGTCCTGGGATAGGTTGTTCTTGGATAATTGTGGATATCTCTAGCTATTGTTATGTGTAGTTATTAGGACAGGTACCGTCGGTATTGGGTTGACTTGCCTACAGGTGGAGTCTAATAGGCGTCATCATGACCTGAAAGGTCGGGTCCTGACATTCGACTTTTCATTTCTTTCTTCTTTTCTTGTTCTCTAGCCGAAACCATTTTCCTTTGACTTTTCATAATCAATAGGTCACCAAACAAGCACATAATAATAGCACAATAGTTATGTTCATGAAAATAGAATATTCAAGATATCTATATGAATCTTGTATTTCAACAATCGAAATCGAGTAACTCACAAGTGCACAAGTATTTGCAATACAAACCCCAACATCATCATAATCTTAATATCAACATCACATAATGCATAATTCCCACAATTATGACACAAGTATAAGAATTCACCACGTTTACAAATACCCAAATCAAAATCCATGATCAAAGTCTACAATGATACAATTCTATCCTAATTCATGTCCCAAATACCCAATCCATACATATAAAAGCATACAAGGTTCAATCATTCTTAACAAAAGGTTAGAAGTCCACTTGCCTTAGAAAAAGTCTCAAATCAAGTCAAATTTAAAGCTTTGTCCTTCCTAGATACACTGAATCACCAAAATCTATTCAAATATAGCATCACAATCACATAACGAATCTAATGACGCTAAATCTATCGATTCGGATGAAAAAGGGTAAAATGGTCAAAAGTCCCGTGCAGAAAAAAGTAGCCAAAATATGAGAATTAATATATGAAAATGTTATGTAAGTGATAAGGAGTTCAACGGTGAAAATTGTTTCGAAAACATAGTTAAAATGAGGTAAAAATCATCAAATTATCAAAAGAAATCAAAGTCCCAAAAATCCCCAAATTCCTCAATTAAAAACCCCAAATTCCAAGTTAAAAACATAATTTGATCATTGGAAATTGAAGAAATAGGTTAGAAAATAGTTACCCAAGAGATTTGCCTTGAAAAACCTTGAAGATTCTCCCTAAAACAAAGCTTATGGAGCTTGGCTCTTATACCTCTGTGAACGCGGATCCTCTTCCGCGAATGGGGAGGTCTAAGTAATTTGACCTCCGCGAATGTAGAAAACAATTTTCACCTGCACTCAATACAGCAAAAACCAACAAAATACAGCTCAGTAAAATCATGAAATAGACCCTCGAGATTCGTGCAGAATCCCATGAACAAGAGACAAACATGCAAACGTACCAAAAATAATGTTCCAAACTTAATGGAACCATCAGAATTCGAATTCGTGACCTCCTTGGCCTGTAACTCGAGAAAGATCATCTAAGTTAGTTTTGGACTCAAATACTCAAAATAAACTCCAGAACTCTAAAAATTACAACGAGACCATTTCTATCGTTAGTTTCACCATCTGGACCACTGAAATTGTTAGAATTTTGATTTGAGCTTCCAAACTCCGAATGTTGATCGAAGTCAAACTATGATCCAAAATGAATTGAAAATGCAACTTTGGGTCCAAAATCTTCGTTTGAGCTCCAAACTCAGTTTTGCAAGTTCTTCTACACCAGATTGGCATTCCGATGCTGATGAAATAGACGAAACTGAAAATTCCAACACTCAAAATCAACATGACCACAAAACTCAAAACTTCCAAATTTAAGCCTTTAAAACTCTTTCTTTAGCAAAACTCTAACCTTCTACAAGGTTTTCAAAATCCAACTTTTAGACTCAACAAAATATGACCCAAGGCAACTTTTTGGAAGGGCAAAATGCTAATTTTATTAGAATTGCCAAAAATGACTTCGAGGTCATTACATCATCCACTACTAAAAATAATGTTAGTCCTCAAACATGAGATAAGGGACAAATCTAAATGCTAAAATAGCTAAGGGTATTGGGCACACATATTCGAATCTATCTCCCAAGTAACCTCACTCTCGGGCTTGTGGCTCCACTGGACCTTCAATGAAACAATCTCCTTAGTCCTCAACTTCCTCACTTGCCCATCCAAAATGGCCACTGACTACTCCTCAAAAGACAACTCATGGCTCAACTCAACTAAATCCATGGAAATCACTAGGCGTGGGTTTGGTTTTTGCGGTTCGGTTTTTCTCTAAAACCAAAGACAGAACGGAAGGTAATTTGGCCGTTCGATTTGATTCAGTTTTGCCAAAAAAAAAAGTAAACCATTGGTCTTTCGGTTCGATTTTTTTCGATTTAATCTTTGGTTTTTTTTGGTTTTTCGATTTTAAGATAATTTTTTAAAGTAAAATAATATGTTGGGTAGAGACATATCATTGTATAGATATGCTAAACAATTGGCAAAGAGTAATGTTTTGATTAGTACAATTATCACAATATAAGAACTACAATTATCACCAAGAAAATTGCAAACATTTGTTCTAGAAAAACAAATATCAAATACTTCTTGGAAGGTTCAAGTCAATTGTGTGTAGCCAAAAGAAATTATCAAACAATTATCAAATACTCCTTGAAGTATCAATTAGTTGCAGGTGACAGCAGCCAAAAGACTTCTCCTTGGAAGCTTCAAATCTATGTCTCTTTCGTGCAACAAGAAAGACTTTCCTTCTTAGCCATGTAGTCTATAAAGTATAAACGACGTAGTATAGCAAAATCGATTTTCGACGGTTTGGTTCGGTTTTAGAATACCAAAACCAAAACCAAAACTGCACGGAATCGGTTCAGTTCGGTTTTTTGTGTTCGGTTTCGATTTTTTACGGTGTGGTTTTTTTTGGTACTTTTCTATTGGTTTTGATTCGGTTTTCGATTTTTGGTTTTACAAACCCACCCCTAGAAATCACATGAGGCTCTTCTGAAATATAACACAAGATGAACTGAAGATAGGTTGGGTGGCAAGGCAAGCCTATAAGCCACCTCCCACTCTATCTAAGATCTCAAAAGGACCAATAAACCTCGGACTGAGCTTGTCCTCCTTTCCAAACCTCATAACACCCTTTAAGGGTGAGACCCTCAACCATACCATGTCACCAACCATGAACTCTAAAGATCGAATCCGCCAATCAGCATAGCTCTTTTAGTGACTCTAGGTTGTCACCAATCTTCTATAAATCAACTACACCCGCTCTAAATCATCTCTCAACATATCAACACCCATGCTCTCCACTGCTACTAAACCAAAACATTTGATGGGCGATCTAGACCTATGTCCATACAAGGCCATAAAAGGGCGCCATTTAAATGCTAATATTTTTGTACGCAAACTCCGTGAAGGCCAAGTGCTGATCCCATCTATCAACAAAATCAATGACATAGGCCCAAAACGTATCCTCTAACACCTGAATAGTCCTTTCGAACCGGCTATCATTCTGGGGGTGAAAAAATTTACTCATATCCAAACGAGTACCCAAACCATGTTGTAAAGCTCTCTAAAAACATGAAATAAACAAAGAACCATGATATGAAACAATAGAAACTGGGACTTCATGAAGCCTTCTATCTAACTGATATGAATTTAGGCCAGTCTCTCAGCTATATACTTCACTTTGACCGAAATGAAGTGGGCATATTTTGTCAATCGATCCACCACTACCCAAGTGGAGTCAAAACCCCCAATAGTAGGAGGCAACCCAACTACAAAGTCCATGGTAATACGCTCTTATTTACACTCAAGAATAGGCATCCTCTCCATTAAACCTCCAAGCCTTTGGTGCTCATATTTGACGTGTTGGCAATTCAAACACTTCTCCCCAAACTCAACAATGTCTCTCCTCATCCCACACTACCAATAATGTTGTTTAAAATCATGGTACAACTTTATTGCCCTGGATGAATAGAATATCAAGTACAACAGCCTCTTCAAGTATCAATATGATCAAATCACCTACTTTGGGCACACAGATACAACTTCCAATCCTCAATACACCAATAGAATCAAGAATTGCTTCTCTAGATTCACCTCAAGTCACTGTATCTCAAATAGTACACAACTTCTTAACCTCGAAATGCCTCTCCTGAATATGATTTATCAAAGATGAGTGAGCCTCATAGAAGTAAGAACTCTACCTTGACCTGAAATCTATAATCTCACCAACCCATTGGCCATCCTCTAAACATCTCTTGCCAAAGGTTGCTATTCAACCCAAATAGCTGCTAGACTCCTCATGATGGATGCCTTCCTACTCAAAGCATCAGCCACCATATTGGCCTTCCCCAGGTAATAATAAATACTCACATCATAATCCTTTAGAAGATCAATCCACCACCTTTGTCTCAAGTTCAAGTCCTTCTGGCTGAAGATATATTACAAACTGCAATGATTGGGGAACATCTTGCAACGAACACCAAAAAGGTAGTGCCTCCATAGCTTTAAAGCAAACACAATAGCTATCAGCTCAAAGTCATGGGTAGGATAGTTCTTCTCATGAGCCTTCAATTTCCAAGAGGCATAAGTTATCACCTTCCCTTTTTGCATCAAGACTCTTCCCAAGCTAACCCCGGACGCATCACAATATATCGTGAAATCAACACCCTCCTCTGGCAAGGTCAATATAGAGTGGCAGACAACAATAACTTGAGCTTTTCGAAGCTCGTCTTACACTCATCTGACCATGGGAATAGAGCATTCTTCTGAGTGAACCTGGTCAATAGAGTTGCTATAGAAGAAACCCTGAACAAATTGCATGTAGTAACCAGCTAGGCTAATAAAACTACGAATCTCAGTGGCTGAAGTAGGCCTAGTCCAACCCTAAACGGCCTTAATCTTTGCTTGATCAACTCAGATACCCTCTTTAGATACAATATGACCCAAAAATGTGACCGAACTCAGCCAGAACTCACACTTGGAAAACTTGGCATACAACTTCTCCTATCTAAGCCACTGAATTACAATCCTCGAGAACTGATCATGATCCACTTTGGTCTTAGAGTGGACTAATATATCATCAATGAAAACAATAACAAAGGAATCTAAATATAGTCGGAATACACCATTTATCAACTCCATAAATGTTGTTGGGGCATTATTCTACCTAAAGGACATCACAAGGAACTTATAGTGCCCGCACCTCATCCGAAAAGCTATCTTAGGAATGTCAGAAGCCTTTATCCTCAGCTGATGATATCCATATCTCAAATCAATCTTGGAAAACACGGTTGTACCCTAAAGTTGGACAAATCGATCATCAATTCTATGGAGGGGATAATTATTCTTAATTGTCACTTTGTTCAATTCTCTATAGTCAATACACATCCTCATATAACTATCCTTCTTCTTAACAAAGAAGATGGAAGCACCCTGAAGGGATACACTAGGGCGTATGAACCCCTTATCAAGAGGTCTTGGGGCTTCTCAAATAACATCAATGCAGGGTGATGGCAAATCAGAACAATACCTGTGATCACAGCATCAGAGGCCTCAGCCTCGGGTCTACTTGGGAAACCATAGCAATGGCCTCCCCATCCTCCACTAGTAGACGTTCTTTCTCGACCACCAAAATGTGTAAAAATATCACCAGCGCCTTTACCTCTAGTGCGTCTACCTCTATCAGCCAAACCTCTCCCCCGACCCTAGTTTACGGTACCGAACCTCTAGTTGATTGGGCCAGATCTCTAACCAGTGTTGTGGAATAAGAATTGTGGGGCCTAGAATGAGTTTATATGGGGCACTTTCGAACCATGTGATATGGAGATCTGCAGCCATAACATGATCTAGGTGTGGATAACTGTTGTGAAGGAACAGTAGGGATATTGTAGCCACCTCGGCCTATAGGCCTCTATTTGGAACTGGATGAACTTTGACTTGGGCTATAATAATCACAAAGATATTGTCCTCCCTCTAAACTTGATAAGGTTGCATGAATCCTGCGATTCTGAAATGAACCACCATCTCTCCTGGTCATACCTCTGCCTCCTGATGAAGAACTTGAGAACTGTCTCAATGTATGGACCCTTCTGGGTCCCCAAACTCCTCTCTCTGCATGAGCTCCACCTCCTTGGTGGAACTAATAACTGACTGAAAAAATGTTCCATCTCTAAACTCCCAAAATACTGACTATTTGATACAATAAGCATACCCCCTCATATATCAACAAACTCTCTCTACCTCAGTTTTAGTATGTCGAGCTAGCTGACTGAAGTGAATCTCATACTCAAAAACCATCATAGTGCCCTACCTCACACTCTTGAACATCAAACGACTCTCATCACACTCTTGAACCTCGAACGACTCTCATCACAGATACTCCATGGAATCAATCATAGAAGGTACTAGAAAATGTCTTCCAAGTTATCTGAGGAGACCAACTAGAAGGGATCCTAAATAAGTCCTCTACTAGTCCCTGGTTGGCCTATGGAGCTAGGGGGAAACATATCACACGCCATGAATCTCTGCTAACTCCACAACATCAAGTAGCTCCCTTAAAGTAGATTCGTATGTATCCTCGATCTTCTCACCCTGAAACTGGGGTGGGTCCATCTTTCTAAAGCTCTCATATCTACACTACTCATCATACAGTAAAGGTTGCTACTATAGGGATCTCAACAATAAGTGCTTTCAGTGCCTGCCCTACCTGTATTTGGGCCTCAAGGGCCTGCTGCTGATTCAACGACTGAACCCTAACTCGTGTCTATAGAGTACCCGATATATCAGTTGGGCTATTTGTTGCCCCAAAGTCTCTAACACACCCAGAATTCTTAGAAGAGTATCCTTTAGTAATGGTGTTGTAGCAAACACAAGAGAAAATCCTCTCTAGACTCTATCACTAGCTCAGGGGAGATGCCTCTCAATAATCTCTAGCTAGTGCTGCTCCTTAGCCTCAGCCTCTATCTCGACCTCTGGCTCGACTTTTACCCCTAGCTAGGGTCTCAATAGTAATCTTGGGAGTTGCCTCCCCTCATTCAGTAGCTGATGTAGCTCTAGTCCTTACTATCTGCAAAAAGCACTTAAATAAAACCTATATACAAATTGATTAGAACGAAGAAAAAGAGAATTTACTAACAGTCTTCATAGCCTCTAAAGGATAAATAACAGACTTCTCCCCACCGATCCTCAAGACTCTACTACACTGGGCCTATACCCATGTGAAATCGAACCTGGAGCTCTGATACCAAATTGCCATAACTTGAAATTCGGGTGTGATAGCACTTACCTAACCTACCGAGGTGAGTCAGCCCAACTCCTAAAGAACTCAATATATTAATAAGAGTAGAAGATAAATAGTCTAATAAGATAAATGAGCAAAAGAAGTCAAAAATTACAACCATCTAAGAACTGATGTCACATGTACATGTATGTAGATATAGAATACTTAAATGAAATACAAGTCTCAATGTTTAGTCCTCAAATAGAATATAACATAAAGGTAGAATCCTTGAAGGTCTTCGAAGGGACAAGCAGCTACCTTTTGAAAGATCCAAAAGCTTGATCCTATAAGTCTGAAAGCTAGCAAGGAGAACCGGGCTCACAACATACAAAAATGTAGCAAGAGATGAGCACCAAAAAACAAGGTTCCCAGCAAATAGAATTGACCTAGAATACATCAACGAAGAACTCAAGTGTTATTTAACACCCAACCACATATCACTAAACTACACACCTACACTCAGAAAAGTCCAAACACAAGGCAATATAAGGATCACAAGAATATGGATATACTCATCGCATAGTATAATATCTCAAAATTTCCAATTGATACATACGTCAAATGATACAATAAATATCCAGTCCCATAAGCTATTCACATAATAATATCAAAGCAGGAATGATATGAGATGGAGTGGATACCATGGGATTTAAATAATGCATTGCAATGTCAAAAATTTGTGATATATATCTATCCTACAATACACATCTACTGATAAACTCAGACTGAAACCTATGGGGGCTCACATGGACTATGTATCTGTCATAACTATTTCCTTTGGTATTTACTTTCATATCCAGTCGGAACCATTTTCCTTCGACTATTCATTTCTTTTTCTTTTTCTTTAGCTGGAACCATTTTTTGACTTTTCATTATCAATGGATCATCAAGCAAGCACATAATAATAGCATAATAGCCATGCTCATGAAAATAGAATATGCAAAATGTCCATATGAATCATGTATTATAATAATTAAAATCGAATAACTCACAAGTGCATAAGTATTCATAATACAACCCCCAACATCATCACAATCTCAATATCAACATCAGATAATCCACAATTTCTATAGTTATGACACAAGTATAAGAATTTACCATGTTTACAAATACCCAAACTGAAATCTCATGATTAAACCATATAATGATACAATTTTATCCCAATTTATGTCCTAAATTACCCAATTCCATACACATAGAAGCATAAAATGTTCAGTTATACTTAACAAAAGGTTAGAAGTCCACTTGCCTTAAAAATGTCTCGAATAAAGTCAGATTCAAAGCTTTCCCCTTCATACGATACTCCGAATCATCAAAGCTATTCAAATATAGCATCACAATCATATAATAAATCTGATAATGCTAAAATCAATCAATTTAGACAAAAAGGGGTAAAATGGTCAAAAGTCTCATGCTGGAAAAAGTAGTCAAAACCTGAGAATTAATATATAAAAATGTTCCTCAAGTGATAAGGAGTTTAATGGTGAATGTTGTTTCAAAAATAGAGTTAAATGAGGTAGAAATTATCATAAAAAATCAAAGTCCGAAAATTCCCAAATTCCTTAATTAAAACCTCCAAATTCTAAGTTAAAAAAACAATTTAATCATGTAATGACCTGATTGGTTATTTTTGGCCTTATCTCTAAGAATTATTATTTTATCCTTTCATAAATTGCTTTGGGCCTACTTTGAACTATCTGTATTGTTGGAACTGAAATCCTAAGTTTTATAGTTGACAATATGAGTTTTCACATTTTTGAAAGCTTAAGTTGTTGAAAAGGTGAGTTGTTGTGTCATTCTATGTTTTTGAGGGTTGGATCATGGATCCGTCGATCCATTAGATTTGGAACGTTGAAACTGGTCTATGAGAAGTTACAAAAACTAAATTCAGAGTTAAGTTGAGGTTTTTAGACCCAAAGTTGCATTTTTAATTGTTGTCCGGTCAACATTTGAAGTTTGCAAGCTCGGATCAAAATTCCGACAATTCTAGTAGTTTCTAATAGTGAAACTAATGCTAGAAATAGTTTCATCATAATTTTTGAAGTTGTCTGAGGCAATTTTGGTATTTTGAGTTTTAAACTAGTTTATTTGACTTGAATTGGTAAAATGTGTCATGGAGACCTCGGAATAGAATTCTGATTATTCCACTGAGTCTAGATCGTTGTTGCTGCTATGGATAGACATAAAGTTTGTGAAACTCTAATTCCAGATGAGTTCCGAGTGTCTATTCTGAGTTTTCATTGTTAGTTGACTTCAGTTGGAGCAGTTTTCTAGTGCAGCCCATAATATTACTCTGTGTTCACACTTTGGGATCTGCGTTAATAGAGGAGCACTTGATCCTTATCTGTATTCATAGACAAGGGCTTCGTGAACGCGGAGCATGGTTGGACCCTCACCCTTCACATTCGCGGGACCCCACCCGTGTTCGCAGAGTACATTTTACCTGAACAGTTTTAAAACATGGGAATCACCATTTTTATTCCATTATTGAACTTATCAAGTTTTGGGGGAGATTTTGAGAGGAGTTTTTGAAGATTTAACCTGGGTAAGTGTTTCTAACACCAATTTAAGTATTTTCCATGAGTTTTATCTGGGTTTTGACTTGAATATCAAGATTTTGAATGTCCAAAATTGGGGATTTGTGGTGTTTGCTCATGAAACATTAAATTTGATTTCTCCTTCAAGTTGAACTCGATTTTTGTGGGATTTTCACCCATGGTCTCCATTTTTCGTGTAGAACCTCATTTTAAAGTCAATTTTCAGATTTGGGAACTTTGAATTTTAGCCCTAATTATGACTATTTTCCCCTAACACTAATTCATGCCAATATGGGTATCAAAATGCACCTTTTGACGCATAGTACCTAATTTATATAGTGATTAATAGATCTAAGGATCATTTAGAGGTTTGAGTTGATTAAAAGCTTGTTCGTGTGCGACTTCAGCATCGAGGTAGGTTCGGCTAACCTTTTTGGGACTAGATTTGAGCTATTGAGCATGTTCATGTGATGATTATGGGATGTAGATTGAGTAATGAGTCTATGACATATATGATTGAATTTGATGGGAATATGATATTGGTTATGCTGAATATTGAGTAAGTGGTGATACTATTGATTAATTGAGATGAAATCGTGTGATTTGAGATGATTTTAATATCATAATGATAATATGAGCCTTGAGATAGCTTTTCTTAATGTTGTGGCTGATTAATGATGAATGTAATAATTTCGAGAGTTATGAGCCTATTTGAGTTTCTTATGAAGCCTGTTTCATTGACATCTTGGTCATTATGAGCTAGTGATTATATGGGATAATGATGGTCTTGTGGTAATAGTTGATATATATGGTATAGCTTATTTGATGTGATGGCTATTGTACAAATCTTACATTGGCTAGATGCATTGGTAAACATGTATCTCTTTCCTGAGTAGTTGCATTGGAATGCACATACCTTATACTGGATTGTATGTATTGGTATGCACAAATCATATTCCTAATTGGGTTACATTGATATGCACACATTTTATACATGACTGTTTGCATTAGTATGCACATCTTATACTCGATCGGTTGCATTATTATGCACGTATCTTATTACATTTGTACTATTATCGATAGTATGACATATATTGAGACATTGGTTATGGCCTGCGATGCCTTAAGACACTTTATTATGAGGCATGTGATGCCTTAAGATACTTTTGATTGTGTCCTGCAACGCCTTAAGATATTTGAGTACAAGGCCTGCGATGCCCTCGGGTTCTATCTTATAGCTTCGGCTAGATAGATGTATACATTGATCCCACGATGATCATGATATCACCTCATACATGGACTGCAATTTCATTGCATTGCATGATTGCATTGGTTCACCATCTGTACCTATCTTATTCCTGATCCCATTGTATTGCATATTAACCCTTTTGATGCAGGTGAAAGGATTCTTCCTTATGACAAATTTGCTTCGATTTCTCTTACCAGTTGATTGAACCTACTGGGTATATTTTGATGTACTCACCCCTACTTTGTTCCTCCCTACAGATCGTGCGCATGGACCCACACAGGATAGTTCATCACTCTAGTTGAGCTATACTGCTTCCATCCAGATCTTACCAATGAGGCTCAAACTTTGAGTCATCGGGGATCTTTGGGGATCTTTTTATTGTTTTCTTTCAGACTATGTGTTAGATATTATTAGACAGCTTTGTATTTTATTTTGAGATAGTTGTATTTACCCTTTCGTACAGTTTTAGATTCTCTTGTACTCATGACTCTAGGTTTTGGGAAATTGCTTATGTTAACTTGTGTTTGTTTCTACTTTACTTTATTCTCCAAAGTTGCAGCCTATTTTTGGTTGTACAAGTTTAGTATCAGAGCACTAGGTTCATTGGGCTCGAGTCAAGAGCAGGGTGCCCAAGAGAGTCTCGCAGATCAGTGTGTTGACGTCCACACCCATCTTCGAGAGGCTATGGGGCACTTGATAGGAATGGCTTTCATATCTTGCTTATATTCATACATTTCTTTGTATTACCCATTTTGAAAGTGTCTAATCTACTCCATCTATGCAGATTCCGATTACCAGGTCATATCGAGCAGTAGAAGAGCTCGAGGTAACTGATATGTCTTTGACTAGAGGTTGAGGTAGAGTTTGAGATAGGGCCAGGGGCCAAGGACATGTTAGAGGGGCAGCTCCACCTCGACGATAGACTAAATCGGCTTCTTCGGAGATGACTTATGAGCTAGAGGGGCCTACGGACCCTATTCCTCCATCCTCGACCTTAGAGACTACACCCTCAATGCAGGAGTTACTTTTGAGGGTATTGGTTAGATTAGAGAGAGCACTTTCCACCCCAGCTACTATTAATGCACCAGTCTCTGTAGCATTGATTGGTCCTTCCATAGCTCTGTTTGAGCCTGCTATGACTCATGTTGGTCCTTCTTCAGTCCCAGCAAATTCTCCTATGACCGCTATGGTTTTGCCCTAAACATCCAAGCCGTGTTCGGGTTCTCAGTTTCAGAGTTTCGCTGTTGCTCCATCTATTATAGTGCCTTTTTTATGGTTCCACCATTTGCTGCTAGCCCAGCCATGTCCACCGTAGAGCAAAAGAGCTTTGAGAGGTTTGTGCAATTGGCTCCCCCACAACTTGATGGCACCCCTGGTGATAGAGCCTATGACTTCCTATCAGAATGTCAGGACCGGTTATGTAACCTGGCTATTCCGGAGTCGCATGAAGTTGCTTATACCTCTTACAAGTTTATTAGTCTAGCTAAGGAGTGGTGGAGGTTAGTTGTAGCTCGTAAACCAATGGAATCTCTAGTTATGATGTGGGAGCAATTCATAGAGATAGTTTTGGAGAGGTTCGTGCCATATAGCCTTCGAGATAGCCATCGCAATGAGTTTAATAGACTATAGCAGGGTTATATGCCAGTCTCAGACTATGAGGCTAGGTTCCATAGGTTGTCCAGATATGCCTTGTCCAGCATTCCTACTGAGTTCGAGAGGATTCCACAACCAAGGGATACGTAGAGTATCTTCAGAAGGCCAAAGCTTTCTTGGTTCTAGCTGGAGAATCATTTCAAAGTGTGGTGGATCATGCTCACTTGATAGAGCACATCAGATGGGATCGATAGGGTGGCAGAAAGAGGTTCCTTCGATATGGACAGTTTAGTGGGTAGCCACCACGGGATATAGAGTTTTAGAGGCAGGGCCATCAGGGTCGGGCAGTTTAGGCAGCTCTTCCAGCATTTGATAGTGTTGATAGATCCAGATCTACTCTGGTGGGTAATGCACCCAAGCATTGTGGCTTTTCAGGTCATCCATCCCAGAATTTGGAGACTAGGGATTGTTATCATTGTGATAAGATTAAGCACTTGAACTATCATTATCCTCATCGTATGCCTCTTGCTCAGACTTCAGGTTCTCGGCCAACTCGTCCAGCTCCAGCACCAACACCCAGGGACATACCTTAGGCAATGAGCGGTGTTATTAGAGGGTGTCTTGATATGGTGAGAGGTGGTGCTTATGATTGTCCATAGGCTACTGGTGGGTGTAGAGTTTGTTATGTTATTTTAGATAGAGCTGAGGCAGAGGCCTCTGATGTAGTTATCACATGTATGGTTCCAGTGTGCCACCTTTCAGCGTCAATTTTATTTGATCTAGGCTCTACGTATTCATATGTGTCCACCTATTTTTCATCTAATATTGATATTATGTGTAAGCTACTTGTCGAGCCTATTTGTGTTTCCACCCTGGTAGGTAAATTATTAGTGGTAAATCAAGTATATCGGGATTATGTTGTGACTTTTATGGGGAGAGATATTGTTGTCTACTTGATGTTGTTGGATACGGTTGACTTCGATGTGACATTGGGCATAGATTGGTTGTCGCCTTATATGTTATTCTTGACCATCATGCGAAGACTATGACCCTATCTTGCCCTAACTTACCTAAGTTAGTATGGACTAGAGCGCGTAGCTCCTATCCTAAGAGTGTTATTTCTTATATGCATTCTTGTTGATTGATGGGGAAGGGATGTTTAGCTTATTTGCTCATGTTCAGGTTCTTTCTCGGGAGTTCCCATCATTGGAGGACATTAGGGTTGCTAGAGAATTCATGATTGTATTCCTGACTAACTTACCTGGTGTCCCTCTGGATCATGATATTTACTTTTCTATTAATGTGGAGCTGGGCACTAAGCCCATAACTATTGCCCCTTATCGGATGGCTCCAGATGAGTTGAAGGAATTGAAGAAACAATTGGAAGATCTGTTGAAGAAGAGTTTAGTCATCTGAGTGTATCTTCCTGGGGTGCTCCTGTATTATTTGTGAAGAAGAAGGATGGCACTATGCGTATGTGTATTGACTATCATCAGCTTAACAAAGTGACCATCAAGAACAAATATCCTTTGCCTCGCATTGATGATCTTTCTAACAAGTTGTAGGGTGCCTCGGTATTCTCCAAGATTGACTTAAGGTTCGGTTATCATCAGTTGAGAGTTTGGGAGTCTGACATCTTGAAGACACCTTTTAGGACCCGTTATGAGCATTATGAGTTCGTGGTAATGTCATTTGAGTTGACCGATGCCCTGGCTTATTTTATGGAGTTGATGAATCGGGTGTTCAAGCCCTATTTAGAAATCTTTATGATTGTGTTCAAGATGATATTTTGGTTTATTCCAAGAGCGAAGTCGATCATATTCAGCACTTGAGGAATTTACTTCAAAGATTGAGGGAAGAGAAGTTGTATGCAAAGTTCCTAAAGTGTGAGTTTTGGCTTGAGTTTGTTGTATTTCTTGGCCATGTTGTGTCAAAAGAGGGTATTTTGGTTGATCCAGCCAAGGTAGCAGCTGTTCGTGAGTAGGCTAGGCCTACTTCTGTGACTGAGATTCTGAGTTTCCTTGATTTAGCGAGGTAATATCAGCGTTATATTCAGGAATTTTCCTCTATAACAGCCCTTTTGACTAGGTTGACTTAGAATGTTGTGGTATTTCAGTGGTCGGCTGATTATGAGATGAGCTTCCAAAAGCTCAAGGATTTGTTGACTTCAGCGCCTATTCTTTCCTTACCTGAGGAGGGAGTCCTATTTGTGGTATATGGGTGATGTTTCTAGCACGGGGCTGGATGGTGTGTTGATGCAGAGAGAGAAGGTGATATCCTATGCTTCTAGACATCTGAAGGTGCATGAGAGTAACTATCCTACCCATAAATTGGAGTTGGTTGCGGTTGTGTTCGTTCTGAAATTATGGCGATACAATCTTTATAAGGTGCATTGTGAGATCTTTACCGATCACCGGAGTCCCAAATACATCTTTTATCAGCCTGATTTAAACATGAGAAAGTGTAGGTGGTTGGAACTACTTAAGGACTATGATCTCTCTATTCTATAGGAAGGCTAATGTGGTGGAAGATACTTTGAGCCAGAAGGCTACTCATATGGGGAGTTTGGCATTCTTGAGGGCTAAAGAGAGACTCCTAGCTTTGGAGGTTCAGTCGCTTGGTAGATAGATGGTACGTTTTGATATTTCTCCTCCTTAGTGTATTTTGACCTTTCATGAGGCTAGATCTTCTTTGTTTGATCAGATATATTCTCATCAATTTAAGGATCCCAGGTTGTGCATGATTCGAAAAAGTGTTGAGAGGTGAAACCAAAACAGTTATTATTGATTTTGATGGTGTTCTGAGGATAAACGGTAGAGTTTGTGTGCCTAACATTGGGGATTAGGTGATATTGACATTAGAGGAGGCCTATTGCACTAGATATTCCATCCATCTGGGTTTGCTGAAGATGTACCAGGATCTAAAAGAACATTATTGGTGGTTCGGTATGAGAAGGGGCATAGCTGAGTTCATGGCCAAGTGTTTGAATTGCCAACAAGTCAAGTATGAGCACCAAAAGCTCGGTGGATCAATGCAAACGATGCTCATTCCCAAGTGGAAGTGGGAGAGAGTGACCATGGATTTTGTTATAGGTTTTCCCATAGCCTTGGGCAAGTTTGATTCAGTTTGGGCGGTTGTTCATCAATTGACCAAGTCAAATCACTTATTATAGGTAAGGGCTAGCTGTAGTGTAGAGTAGCTAGCTAGGTTGTATATCTGAGACATTGTCAGATTGCATAGTGTGCTATTGTCTATGGTATCACACAGAGGGTCAGTGTTTAGTTCTCACTTTTGGCGGGCTCTACACCGCGGTTTGGGCACTAGAGTGGATTTTAGTTCAGCTTTTTATCCTCAGAGTAATGGTTAGTCCGAGTGCACTATTTAGGTGTCGGAGGACATGCTTAGAGCATGTGTCATTGAATTCGGAGGCCAGTGGGACTAGCAGTTATAATTGGTAGAGATTGCATATAACAACATTTATCATTCCAGTATCCAGATGGCACCATTCGAGGCCTTGTATGGCCAGAGATATACATCATCGATCAGATGGTTTGATTCAAGTTCACCCAAGGTATTAGGTGTTGACTTACTTCAAGATGCCATGGATCGGGTCCGACTGATTCAGAGTAGACTTTTGACAGTCTAGAGTCTCTAGAGAGTTACGTTTATGGGAGGGTTAGGCCTCTTGAGTTCTCTGTTGGTGATGGCGTTTGGCTGAATGTTTCACCCATGAAGGGTGTGATTAGATTTAGGAAGAGGGGCAAGCTCAGTCCTAAATTCATTGTCTCATTTGAGATTAAAAGGAGAGTTGGTGAGATAGCCTATGATTTGGCTTTACCACCGAGATTATCATCAGTACATCTTGTTTTTCATGTTTTTATGCTCCGTTGATACATTCATGATGCCCATGTGATTGCTTATGATTCTGTGGTGTTGGATCCCGATTTATCCTTTGAGGAAGAGCCCATAACTATATTGGACAAAAAGGTTCAAAGATTGAGATTCAAAGATATACCTTTTGTGAATATTCAGTGGCGGCACCATTCTATTGATGAGGCTACTTGAGAGTTAAAGTCTAAATGCGGGCTAGATATCCTAGCCTTTTTGAGGTTTCTGGCACTTTTCTTTCTCTTATGTTCAAGGACGAACATTATTTTTAGTGGTGAATGATGTAATGACCAGGTTGGTCATTTTCGCATTATATGTGAAAATTATTGTTTTGCTCTTTTGTAAGTTGCTTTGGGCCTATTTTGAACTATCTGCATTGTTGGAACAAAATCCTCAATTTTAAAAATTGAAAATATGAGTTTTGGCATTTTCGGAAGTTTAAGCTACTGAAAAAGTTAGTTTTTGGGTCATTCTGAGTTTTGGAGATATGGCGATTCCATTAGTTCTGGAATGACAAAATTGTTCTATGAGAAGTTACAGAACTGAATTTGGAGTTAAAACAGGATTTTTAGAAAGTTGCATTTTTTGTTGTTTCTGGAACCAAAATTTGAGTTTGGTAAACATTCGGAGTTTGAAAGCCCGGATCAAAATTTTGACAATTTTAGTAGTTTCAGATGGTGAAACTAACGCTAGAAATGGTTTCATCATAATTTTTAGAGTTGCCAAGGGCAGTTTCAGTATTTTGAGTTTTAAACTAGTTTATTTGATTTGCATTAGTAAATATGTCGTGGAGACCTCAAAATCAAATTCTGATTATTCCATTGAATCCAGATCTCTATTTCAAGTATGGATACATATAAAGTTTGTGAAATTCTAATTTCGAATGAGTTCCGAATTTTCGTTGTTAGTTGATTTCAACTGGTGCAACCCATATTATTACTTTGCGTTTTTGCCCTAGGGTCCGCATTCACGGACAAGGGCTCCGTGTTTGCAGAGCATTATTGGACCCTCATCCTCGATGTTCATGAGACCCCACTCGCGTTCACAAAGTACATTTTACCTAAATAGATTAAAACCCGAGAAACACCATTTTTTTATTCCATTTTCGAACTTATCAAGCTTTTTGGGCAATTTTGAGAAGGGGTTTTCGAAGATTCAACTTGGGTAAGTGTTTCTATCAGCAATTTAAGTATTTTTCATTAGTTTATCTTGATTTTGACTTAAATTTCATGATTTTGAATGTCCAAAATTGGGAATTTTCGGTGTTTGCTTTTAAAACATTAAAGTTTGATTTCTCCTTCAATTGGAACTCGATCTTTGTGGGATTTTCACCCACAGGCCCTAGTTTTTGTGTAGAACCTGATTTTAAAGTCAAATTTCAAATTCGAAAACTTTGAATTTTAGCCCTACTTTTAACCATTTTGTCTCTAAGCCTCATTCATGTCAATATGGATATCAAAATGCACCTCTCGACACATAATACCTATTTTTTATAGTGATTGATCGATCTGAGGATCATTTAGAGGAGTGCATTGATTGAAAGCTTGTTCGAGTGCGGCTTCGGCATCGAGGTAGGTGTCTAACTTTTTTGGAACTGGATTTGAGCTATTGAGTATGTTCATGTGATAATTGTGGATGTAGATTGAATTTTGAGTCTACGACATGATGTGATTAAATTTGATAGGAATATGATTTTGCTTATGCCGAATATTGAGTAAATAGTGATCCTATTGATTAATTGAGATGAAATCATATGATTTGAGATAATTTGAATATCATAATAATAATATGAGACTTGAGATAGCCTTTGATTAATTTTGTGTCTAGTTAATGATGAATGTGATAAATTTGAGAGTTATGAGCCTATTTGAGGTTCTTGTGGAGTCTTTTCATTGATATCTTGGTCATTATGAGCTAGTGATGATATGGGATAATGATGGTCTTGTGGTAATAGTTGACATACATAGTGTAGCTTGTTTGATGTGATGGCTATTGTACATATCTTACATTGACTAGATGCAATGGTTTACACATATCTCTTACCTCAGTAGTTGCATTGGTATGCACATATCTTATATTAGACTGCGTGCATTGGTATGCATAAATCCTATTCCTGATCGCGTCGCATTGATATGCACATTTTTATACATGACTGTTTGCATTGGTATGCACATCTTATACACGACTGGTTGCATTATTATGCATGTATCTCATCACATTTGCACCATTTGAGATATTATGACATATATTGAGACATTTTGTTATGGCTTGCTCGCCTTGAGACACTTCAGTATGAGGCCTACGATGCCTAGAGATATTTTTTATTTTTGCCAGTGACGCCTTAAGATATTTGAGTACATGGCCTGTGATGCCCCTAGGTTTTATCATGTAGCTTCAGCTCAATAGATATGTACATCGGCCCCACGATGGTCGTGATATCACCTCATACATGGCTTGCAACACCATTGCATTTATGCATAGCATTGCATTGCATTATTGACTTGGTTCACCATTTGTACCTATCATTATTCATGATCCCATTGTATTGCGTACTAACCCTTTTTATGCAGGTGATAGGATTCTTTGTTATTACATACTTTCTTTGAGTTCTCTTACCCAGTCGGTTGAACCTATTAGGTATATTTTGGTGTACTCACCCCTACTTTGTTTCTCCCTGTAGATCGAGCATAGAGACCCGCATAGGGTAGTTGATCACTCCAATTGAGCTATACTGCTTTCATCTAGATCTTACTGGTGCGGCTCAGACTTAGAGTCGTTGTGGATCTTAAAAATTCTCTTTATTGTTTCCTTTGAAACTTTGTACCAGATATTATGAGACGGCTTTATATTATAATTTGAGATAGTTGTATTTACCCTTCCGTACTACTTTAGATTCTCTTGTTCTCATGTCTCCCGATTTTAGGAGATTATTTATGTTAGTTTCTGTTTGTTTTTGCTTTACTTTATTCTCTATAGTTGCGGCCCATTTGGGGTCGTGAAAAGTTTCGTATCAGAGCACTGTATCTAAAGGATAACCTATGAGTTATCAGATGGCCCATAAAATAGGATACTGACCGTGTATGTTCTTCGGGGAATGAGGCCAAGAATAAAGTGAAAATGACTAAGTGTGGAAGCACTCTACGAGTCCAACCACGGGCCGTGAATGGTTATACGTTTGTAACATTTGTTCGTGGTTTCAACTCCAGCAAAGTCAGATTTTAGGGAATTTTAGATGTATTGTCAGACGAAGGGACTTATGGCTTGTGGATTGACTTACGCCCCTTAGTTGGGTTTCATGGGTTAATCCCTGCAGTTTCAATGAGGAGAAGTTTTCTTTCTATTCTTTAACTATGTCGTTTTGGGGATGGAAAAGGGGCCATATATCAGTCTCTAAGCCTTAATCCCTTCATTCATTCCCTCATTCTTCACTCTTGAAAATTCTAAGGCAAGAAAGAGGCTCTCAAGGCCAGGCAAGGCAAGAACTAGGGTTTCCAAATCCTTCCTCAATCTTACAAGTTTGTTTCTCTCCGGTTACCCCAAGGTATGTGAGTTGATTTATGGGTATCCTTTCACCCATAAAGTTACCTATTAAATATTTTACCTTTTCTTAAAGTCCTCAAGTTAATGTGCATGCTTATGATGATTTTATGATATTTATGTTATTATATGATAGTTATCAAGTTAGTAATTATTTTGTTAAGTAAATATATGCATATTGAAAGAATGATGTTGATTCCATGATGGTTTTCAATATGATTAAGGTTGGGTGTTTTCGATGTTCCTTTTAAAGTGAAATTTCCTATGACTTATATGATTTATGATTGTTCCATGAAAAACTAAGCCCATCTAGATTTCAAGTAAAGTTTCCTATGAATTACAATGATAATTAGGGCATAAATGAAGAGCTTCAAACTTAAGATTATTACAGAAGTAAACATGATTAAGAAAGCTCCCCAAGATGAGAGGACAATTCTCACTTGGTGGTTCCTAAGTTCGAGCTATTCCTATGATCGCTACTTAAATGATTTTGGGGCCTAGCACCGAATGTGACAATGTGGTGGGGTTCGATAAGGGAACCTTAGAAGCAACCCTTTGTCACATTAACTATGTGCCACCATAGGAACCCTTGTTGGCTAGGTTAATAGATCCATGTAAGCCATTTATGTTATTATGATACATGCTAAGGTTGACGGAGCTCCACCCAACAAGTGGTTTCCCCGTGCCAATATAGAAGGTTATGTTGGATTCTATGTAGTAGCTCACATGGTCTTATTGTCAGTTATGGTCCATTCCCACAAGCTTATGATCTCATGTTATGTTTTCATTATATGTTCTTTCTTATGCATTGTCTCATCTTGATTTTGAGCGATATTCCATGTGAATTTTTAAGCTTGCTTATGTATCTTTTATCATATTTATGCTTATATGTTATGTTTAATAAGGATGGCATTATAATTTTATCCATGCATTGCATCTCACATACATAGTACATTCAAACTTACTAACATGTATTTTTCCTGGATGATTTAACCATGTAGGGACAGGCTCTTCTCCACTGGCTCATGGCTAATACTCAGCGTTCAAGACTAGTTTTATTGTTTGTGGTGAGCCCTTAGTCGGGACTCCTCCACTTTTCCTTCTATCTTGTATCTTTGCTTTGTTTAAGACAATGTATTTGTAGCCCTTCTGAAGCTTTTACCTTCTATGTAGCACTACTTTAGACTTCTTTCTATTTGATGGAGATCGACCGATACCGGTCCCATTCATTTATGTTGTAGAAGGTATGCATATGGACAAACAAGTTAATTGTACTATTTCCACTACTTTTTATTGTTGTTTCATTGTCAAATTGGCCTTTAGTCCCTTTTCCCTTACTTTTTTCGTAAAAGTTTTACTTGATGCCTAAGATGCTAGAGATGGTTGTGTGAGGCCCTCAGTTATCTCATTCGCCGTGTGACAACTAGACTCCTAGGTTGGATCGTTATAATCTTGGTATCAGAGCATAAGGTTTTAAAATGTAACTCAAATATCCATGCATACCCTGTTGCATAAAGTCTCATTCAGAGTTGTGAAGTGCACCACTATCTTAAGTGAGAGGCTATGAGACGGTTTAGGAAAGTCTTCCCTTCTTTCTTATTCATGTCATGCCTTAGAGGTTAATGAGGTTTTCTGGTAACTAACAATGCGCTTTCGCTAGTTTCTAGATCATGCCGCCACGAAGAGCTCCCCATCAACGAGGCACTCTAGAACAAGTCCCACCACTCCAACAGGACAATGGAGTGTCTCATGAGGAGTTTAGACCCGTGCTCACCCTATTGGCCAAGAATTGGCTAATTAGGCCAATCGTGAGATAGCGGTACCTCCTCAAGTGCCTACTCTGGCCGCCAGAGTATGAGATTTTATGTGGATGAACCCGTCAGAGTTCCATGGGTCAAAGACGGGTGAGGTACAATTGACTTCATAGAAGAGGCCTACTGGATGGTTGCGGTGATGGTCAACCTGTCAAAAGAAAAGGCTGAGTTGGTGGCTTTTCAACTCAAATGAGTCGCCAACATTTGGTATGAGCAATGGGCCGACGAGAGAGGTCATGGAGTAGGTCCTATTGGTTGGGAGGAATTCAAATATGCCTTTTTGGACTGACTTTTCCCCATCGATCTTAGGGAGGCAAAAGGTCTAAGAATTCATCAACTTAAAGCAAGGGAGCATGAGCGTGAGGGAGTATGCCCTCAAATTTACCAAATTGTCAAAGTATGTTCCATTTATGGTGGCGAATTCAAGGGCTTACATGAGCAAGTTTATTTTGGGTGTGCCCAAGTTGGTCTCCAAGAGATGCAAGACACCTATGTTGGTCAAGGAGATGGACATTTCACGCTTGATGACGTACGCGAAGCAAATTAAAGAAGAGAAGCTTCGTGATAATGCAAGGGAGTCCAAGAGGACTCATGTTGAAGATGGAAATTACTCTCACCAAAGGAGCAATGGTCACGAATTCCAAGGTGGCCAAAAGCAAAGTGGGCAAGGATCCACCAACACTCCTCCTCCCCGGAAGGACAAAGGGCTAGCTCCCAAGCCCTACAGTCCAAATTTCCCTAAGTGCGGGAAGACTCACAAAAGAGAGTGCTTAGCCAAGTCAAATGCTTGCTCCCCTTGTGGGAAGCCTGGCCACCATGCTAAGGATTGAAGGAGAAGAAGCACAAGGCCTCAAGGCCAAAGGGGTCCAGTCCAAGGTGCCCAAAGGACCAACCAGTTCTATGCTCTTCATGGTCGCCAAGAGGTCAAAGAAGCTCCGGATGTAGTTATCGGCATGTTAAGAGTTTTTATTATGATGATATGCACTTTTAGACCCACCAACGAATTTTTCTTTTGCAGCCCCATTCTTTACATATAAGTTTCATGTGTGTCCCAAAGTCCTCCAAGAGCCCTATGAGGTGAGTAACCACGTAGGTGAGTCTATCATAACCGAAAGAGTCTATAGAGGTTGTCTTATTTCTATCTTGCATAAAGTGATCCCATCTGAATTAGTCGAGCTTTCCATGGTAGACTTCGATGTGATTCTGGGGATGGATTAGTTTCATGCTTCTTATGCTTCCATTGACCGTAGAACCCGTAGGGTTAAATTCCAAATTCCCTTACGAGCCAGTTCTTGAATGGAAGGGTAGCAACTCTTCATGTAGGGGTCGATTTATTTCTTTTGTAAAGGCCGCAAAATGATTTCCAATGGGTGCATCTAGCACTTGGTGAGGGCCAAAGAAGTCTCTTCTAAAGTTCCTTCTCTTGAGTTGGTCCCTGTTGTGAGTGAGTTTCCTAATGTCTTCCCAGATGAGTTACCACGTGTTCCACCTGAAAGGGAGATAGACTTTAATATAGACTTCTTACTGGATACTCAGCCTATCTCAATCCCTCCTTATAGAATGGCTCCCACAGAATTGAAGGAGTTAACAGAGAAACTGAAGGATTTCTTGGAGAAGGGTTTCATTAGACCTAGTTGGTCTCCATGGGGTACCTCGGTCCTATTTATGATTAAGAAGGATGGGTCGCTCCGCATGTGCATTGATTATCGGCAACTCAATAAGGTCACCATCAAGAATAAGTATCCCCTTTTGAAGATAGATGACTTGTTTTATCAATTATAAAGGGCTACTCATTTCTCCAAAATTGATTTGAGATCCGATTATCACCAATTGAGGGTGAGAGAAAGTGACATCCCTAAGATGGCGTACCAAACTAAGTATGGTCATTTTGAGTTTGCACCAGCAATATTTATGGACCTCATGAATAGGGTGCTTAATCCTTATCTCATCATGTTCATTATGGTGTTTATTGATGACATCCTTATTTACTCTCGAGGTGAGCAAGAGCACATGAGCACTTGAGGGTAGAATTGTAAACCCTGAGGGAATAGAAGCTCTATGCAAAGTTTGATAAGTGAAAATTTTGGCTAGATGCGGGTTTCTTTTCTTGGGCATGTGGTATCTAGAGAGGGAATCAAGGTTGATCCTGAGAAGACAAAAGCAGTTGGAAGCTGGCCAAGGTCATTGACTCCTACCGACATAAGAAGTTTCTTAGGTCTAGCCTGCTACTATAGACGGTTTGTGCAGTACTTCTCCAATATTTTGTCTCCACTCACCAAGCTAACACAATCGAATGTGAAGTTTGTGTGGACGAATAAATGTGACAGGAGTTTCCAACTTTAAAGGATCGGTTGACTTCAGCCCCCATATTGACATTTCTAGAAGGGAATGATGGGTTTGCCGTGAATTGTGATGCATCAAGTATTGGGTTGGGTTATATGTTAATGTAAAATGGTAAAGTGATTGCCTATGCTTCTAGGCAGTTGAAAGTGCATGAGAAGAATTACCCGACTCATGACCTTGAGCTTGCGGTGGTGGTGTTTGCCTTAAAGATATGAAGACATTACTTGTACGAAGTTCATATGGATGTTTCCACCAACCACAAGAGTCTCCAACACGTTTTCACCCAAAAGGATCTCAATTGAGGCAACTGGGGTGGTTAGAGATACTCAATGATTATGATATGAGTGTGAAGTACCACCCTGGAAAAGCCAATATGGTAGCTAACGCCCATAGTTGAATTTCCATGAGTAGTGTGTCCTATATTGAAGATAATAGAAAAAGGGAGTTAGCCAAAGATTTTCATAAGTTGGCTAGCCTAGGAGTGAAAGTGAGTGAGTCTAAAAGTGGTAGTGCAATGGTTCTTCATGGGTATGCATTGTAAGGACCCAGATTTTTTCAAGTGGCATTACTAAATCTCTTGGAATTGTCCCAATTGAACTGCCAGGCATCACTCCATGGAAGGCCCACACGGGTCGTGTGAAGCCACATGGATCATGTGGCCTCCCGTAAAGGGACACTTGGTCCAATTCACGGTAGGGGCAAACCTTGAGACGGAAGGGATTTTGACCAAGTGAGGGCACACGGCCACTCACACGTTCTGTGTGGCAGTGTCACGGACCGTGTGGCCCTCCGTGTAACTCACTACGTAAAATTTTTCTAAGTATGAAAGTATCGTCTCGTAACTTTGTCGTGCGAAAATTATTTCAATTGCTATCACACGGTTGATATCACGAGCCGTGTGGAGTCACACGGACTGTGTGGTTGTCTGTGTGGTACCCTTTAGCTCCGTGTGAATTCCCTCTGCGAAATACTAAGTAATGGACCATGGCCACTGTTCATGGTCAGTGTGACGTCTCAGGGACTATGTAGTGGACCGTGTGGAATTGTCGGTTCCAATTTTTATCCATTTCATTTATGGCGTTTATGTAATTTTAGTTTATTTTGATTATGATTTATGACCTTTTACTTATCCTAAACCCCTAATTCAATTGATATCCCTCCCCTCTTAATTCATTCTCCTAAAATCTCCTACCCCTCATATGATCACCTCCCTATTCCTCTCTACTCTACCCTTTCAAGGTTCAAAGCCAATTCCCAATTGAAGTCCAATTCAAGCTAAGTTCATCCCTCAAATTCAGCTCCTCAATCAAGGTATGTGGGATTGATTCTTGGTCCCTTTCAACTAAGAAAACCCAAAGATCTTTCAATCTATTTCATGAATTTTAGTTACTTTAAATATGAGATTACACTATTTGATTTTATTAAATCTAATTGATGTATGGGGTGTATTCTACCTTTGATTTCAACTCACTATGATTACTATTATGATGATTTACATTGTGTTATAAAGTATGAACATGCATGTCCCATTTTTTAAAGTTGATTTATGCATAGGTGACTTACATTATGTTTTAAATGTTTATCTAATCATGGATTTACCTAACTTAACATTATGGTATTGATTTATAAACTTGAATATATGTTACCCATGCTATCCTCACATCACGCATTGCATTTTCATTCATGCACATTGGTTTACATGAAAATTATGAAGTAGGTTAAGCCCAACTATGTTTTCTAAAACGATTATGAGATGATTCCTATAAGATATTGGTTATGACAAGAATGTGACTAGGTACATGTCTATGATTCTGGATCTTTTAGCATTCTGAGTGCTTGCCCCATTCTGTATATGTGGATGAACTATTCCTTGCATGAGCATTACGATTATGATCTATGATTTAGCATTTGATCCTAAATGTGAATTGAATGGTTTGAAACGAGCATTGTATCTCCTGAAAGCACGTATATGTATAAGTATTCAAGTGGGATGTTATTGACTTAGCATCGATGGATTGGGGGTGTTAGGTCTATCCCTAAGGGCCCTCTCTCTTTCCTTGAACTATGTGCTAACATAGGAACGATAGCCATTACCGAAATGACTAGGTCATAAGGAATGGTTATTCGTTTATGATTATGATATGTTCCGTATGATTCTGAAAAATTCTTCCAAAATGGTGAGTTTCGTAAGGAAAGTGACAATCCATCGAAATGGTGAGTTCCGTAAGGCGTGATGTAGATTACCTTTGGCAAGTAGTCTTCTCCTACCGATGGGAAGACTTTATTGGACTAATTCATGTAATAGCTCGCATGGATTTGATTTGTCGGTTATAGTCCATCCCCGCTATATATGAGCATTGTTGCATTTCATGCATCATAAATTTCATGGCATCTAGTATATATTTCCATTGACTATATGATTCTTTCTATATTATGTGTCCTTGTCATCTAACATTGAAATGCAGGTGTGGTAAGTCATATGCATTGCATGCCTGCATACTTAGTACATTCAAATGTACTAATGCATACCCTATGCCTACATGATTTTACCATGTAGGGGCGAGCACTTTGATTACCAACCGTTCGACGAATAGTCCAATCCAGGAGTATACTGTGGTGAGTCCCATTTTCCAAGGATGAGCCAACTGCCCTTTCTTTTATGTTATTTCAGAGTGTTCTTCTTTATTTAAGGGTGAGCCCGGAACTTGTCCCAATTCCTGTTCCGTTTTACTAGAGGCATTTGTTGGACATTATGTAGACTCTTATGAAACCCTTTTGTTATGACTAGTATCTTGCTTATGTGTTGTCAGAGTGATTTACGAGAAATTCTTATTTGACTATCTGTATGTTTTGGTGTGGAAATGTGGGAATTTCCTAACCCTGGTTTGCCGTATTGCGTGAGTCCTATTTCCCCATCTCTTAGAGCTATGTGTTATTATTTGAATGCTATTCTTGAACCGATGATGTGGATATAGATACTTGAGCCTTGTTTGGGGACTCTTGGGTTCCCATTCGCCGTGTCACATCTAGGCCCTAACCTCGGGTCGTGGCAAAAGATGGTATTAGAGCCCTAGGTATATAAATGGTCCTCGGAGTCCAGCATGCCGCATTGAGAAGAGTCCTATTCATGGGTGTGAAGTGCACCATACTTATGAGTGGGAGGCTACAAAGACATTCTAGGAATTGCCTCACTTCTTCATGTCTTATGTCGTGCTCTTACTAGTATATTTGGTACCCTATCTTGACGGTGTCGTTGATCCATTACAGAAGATTCCTTGAGGAAGACCCCTCCAACTAAGGTCGGCTCTGGCTAATGAGGATCAGGCTCCCCACGAGCCTATGGAGGAACTCATCTCAGACGGTGAGTTCCACACAGCCTTCGCCATGCTCACTCAGGTAGTAACTTCTCAGATAAGGCAGGCTAACTTGCCACGAGATCCTACACCTGCTTCTAGGGTGAGGGGTTTCACCCGGATAAATCCTCCGTAGTTCCATAGGTCAAAGGCTGGTGAGGATGCTCAGGAGTTCATTGATGAGCTTACCAAGATACTGAACATCATGGGTTTCACTTCTGAAGAGAAGGCTAAATTGGTTGTCTATCAACTGAAAGATGAGGCTCAGGTGTGGTATACTCAGTGGTCTTTGGAGAGAGTTTGCGGTGGTGATGTCAATAGGGAAGAGCTCAGATTTGCTTTCCTTAATCGCTTCTTTCCACTTGAGCTTAGGAAGGACAAAATGACTGAGTTTGTCAATCTCAAGCAAGGAGATATGAGTGTGAGGGACTATGACCTCAAGTTCCCAAAGCTCTCCAAGTATGCTCCATCGCTTGTGGTTGGCCCCCGTGCAAGGATGCACAAGGTTGTTTTGGGTATCTCTGATCTAGTTATTAAAGAATGTCGTACTGTTATGCTTAAATGGGATACGGATATTGCCAGAATCATGGTGTATGCTGAACAGATTGAAGGGGAAAAGCTTAAGGAGAGAAGGGTTCACGATCCCAAGAGGACCCATTTTGATGGTGGATTTGTTCTTGAAGTGGTGGTCTTGATCGCTTCCAACAGGGCCAAGGTTCCAGTACTCGAGTTGCTAATAATTAGGTGCCTCCTCCTAAAGCACTAGTTGGTGTCGGTCAGGGGCATCCTGTGTGCGACAAGGGTGGGAAGCCCCACACGGAAGTCTGTTGTAGAGATTTGGGTGTTTGCTTCAGATGTGGTGAAAAAGATATAAGGTTGTTGATTGTCCTAAAAATGCCCGTAGAGGCCAAGTCAGGTGGCCCAAGGCGAGCAAGGCCAACAAAGAACTCCCCAAGGTGTTGCCCCAAGGAACAATCAGTTCTATGCACTACAAGCCCACCAGGATGTTGAGGAAACTCTAGATGTTTTGATTGGTATGTTAAAAGTATTTGATTTTTATGCTTATATTTTGCTTGATCCGGGTGCTAATTTGCATGTTATGACTCCTCTATTGGCTGTTAAATTTGTTCTGAGTCCCAAGGTTTTGAGGGTCCCTTTCTCGGTTAATACTCTCATGGGTGAATTTTTTGTTGCAGATAGAGTCTACCATGGTTGCCCTGTTTCTGTGTTGCACCAAAATTTTTCCGTGTGATCTTGTAGAACTTGAGATGTTCGACTATGACGTGATTATTGGGATGGATTGGCTGCATGCATCATATGCCTCTATATATTGTAGAACCCGGAAGGTCAAATTCCAACCTCCCGGTGAGCCTATTCTTGAATGGAAGGGTGGTGACTCCTCTGTTAAAGGTTGATTTCTTTCCTACCTTAAGGCGCGGAGAATGATTTCTAAGGGGTGCATTTATCATATTGCAAGGGTCAAGGATATGGAGTTAGAAGTGCCTACACTTGAGTCGGTCCCTGTGGTAAATGAGTTTTTGAATGTGTTCCCCCAGGACTTACTGGGCATCCCTCTTGAAAGAGAGGTAGACTTCGGCATAGATCTTCTTTCGGATACTCAGCCTATCTTTATTCCTCCTTATCGTATGGCATCGGCAGAGTTGAAAGAATTAAAGGAGCACTTAAAGGATTTGCTGGAGAAAGGTTTCATTCGGCCCAGTATATCATCATGGGGTGCTCCAATGTTATGTCTAATAAAGAAGGATGGGTCTCTTCGGATGTGTATTAATTACAGGCAACTGAATAAGGTCACCATTAAGAATAAGTACTTGTTGCCTAGGATTGATGACTTTTTGACCAGCTTCAAGGGGCTACTCCTTTCTCAAAGATTGATCTTCGTTCCGAGTATCATCAGTTGAAGGTTAGGGAGTGTGACATTCCCAAAATAGCTTTTCCGAAAAGGTATGGATGGGCACATTGAGTTTGTGGTGATGTCATCTGGCCTAACCAATGCTTCGGCCGTGTTTATGGATCTAATGAATCAGGTGTTTAAGCCATTCCTTGACCGTTTTGTGGTGGTCTTTATTGAATGACATTCTCATTTACTCCCGAAGTGAGCAGGAGCACGGGGATCTCTTGAGGATGGTCCTCCAATCTTTGAGAGAGAAGTAGTAGTATGCCGAGTTTAGCAAGTGTGAATTTTGGTTGGGCAAAGTGGCTTTCCTTGGTCATGTGTTGTCCAGTGATGGTATCAAGGTGGATCCGAAGAAGACCGAGACCATAAAGAATTGGCCCAGACCGTTGACTCCTTTAGATATTCGCAGTTTTCTTGGGTTGGTCAAGTATTACAGAAGGTTTGTTGAAGGGTTCTCAAATATTGCATCTCCATTGACTAAGTTGACCCAGAAGAAGGCTAAGTTTGTGTTGTCAGACGAATGAGAGCGGAGTTTCTAGACATTAAAGGATCGGCTTACATCGGCTCCCATTTTGACTTTACCAAATGGTTTGGATGGATTTGTGGTGTGTTGTGATGCCTCGCAGATTGGGTTGGGTTGGGTGCTTATGCAACATGGTAAGGTAATAGCGTATGCATCAAGGCAGTTGAAGGTACGTGAACGTAATTACCCAATGCACGACCTTGAATTGGCGGCGAAAGTGTTTGCCTTGAAGATTTGGAGACACCATTTGTATGGGGTTCATGTTAATGTATTCACCGATCACAAGAATTTGCAATATGTATTCACTCAGACGGATCTCAATTTAAGGCAAAGAAGGTGGTTAGAGCTTCCAAAGGATTACAACATGAGTGTTTTATACCATCCCGGCAAGGCCAATGTTGTGGCCGATGCACTCAGCAGGCTATCTATGGGAAGTGTGGCGCATGTTGGGGAAGAAAAGGAGGAGTTAGCAAGGGATGTTCACCGGTTAACTAGGTTGGGTGTCAGGTTGGCTGATTCAAGCGATGGTGGTATCCGTGTTCAAAGCGGGGCAGAATCTTCCATGGTTAGTGCTATAAAGGCTAAGCAAGATTTAGACCCATCGTTACTTGAATTGAAGAAGTTGGTTGCTGAAAAGGAGATCGAGGTGTTCTCCCAAGGGGGAGATGGTGTACTCTGGTACCAAGACCGGCTTTGTGATTCGGCCTAAGCACTTTGGTTACCAATTGTTCGAGAATAGTCCAATCCAGGAGTATAATGTGGTGAGTCCCATCTTCTAAGGACGAGCCAACTTCCCTTTCTTTTATGTTATTTCAGAACGTTCTTCTTTATTTGAGGGTTAGCCCAGAACTTGTCCCGGCCCCCATTCCATTTGACTAGAGGCATTTGTTGGACATTATGTAGACTCTTATGAAATCCTTTTGTTATGACTAGTATCTTGCTTATGTATTGATGGAGTGATTCATGAGAAATTCCTATTTGAGTATCTGTATGTTTTAGTGTGGAAATGTGGGAAGTCCCTAACCCTTGTTTGCCCTATAGTGTGAGTCCTATTTTCTCGTCCCTTAGAACTATATGTTATTATTTGAATACAATTCTTGAACTGGTGATGTGGATATAGATACTTGAGGCTTGTTTGGGGACTCTCGGGTTCCCATTTGCCGTGTCACATCTAGGCCCTAGCCCCGGGTCGTGACATGCATCTTCTTTGGTTGATGAGGTTAAGGCCAAGCAAGATTTTGATCCCACCTTGGTTGATTTGAAAACCTTAGGAAAAGATGGAAAGATAGAAGTCTTCTCACAAGGGGGAGATGGTGTACTCCGATATCAAGGGACGTTGTTTGTGCCCAATGATAGTGAGTTGAAGAAGTTGATCATGCAAAAAGCGTATAACTCTTCATATTACATTCATCCCAACACTACGAAGATGTATAAACACTTGAGAGAGATTTGTTGGTGGAATGGAATGAAGAAGGATATTGCTCAATTTGTGTTCGAGTGTGCCAATAGCCAACAGGTCAAAGTTGAACACCAAAGCTTAGGTAGCCTAGCACAAGACATTGACATTCCTACTTGGAAGTGGGAAGAGATCAACATGGATTTTGTAGTTGGGTTGCCAAAGATCGAAAAGGATTTTTACTCCATATGGGTGATAGTTGACTACATAATGAAGTCGGCTCATTTCCTGCCCGTCAAGACTACATTCAGTGTTGAGGACTATTCCCGCTTGTATATCCAAGATTTGGTAAGGTTGCAAGGGATTTCATTGTCCATCATATGAGATTCTAGAGTTCAATTCACTTCTTACTTTTGAAAATCTTTCAAAGAGGACTTGGTACTAGGGTGAAGTTGAGTACGACTTTTCATCCCCAAACCGACGGGCAAGATAAGAGGACTATTCAAACATTGGAGGATATGTTGAGAGCTTGTGTATTGGAATTCAAGGGGAAGTCGAGATGAACACCTGTCACTTATCAAGTTTGCCTACAACAATAACTTTCATGCAAGTGTTGGGATGGCACCTTTTGAAGCATTGTATGGTAGACGGTGTAGATCGCCCATCGGGTGGTTCAAAGTCAGTGAGGTGGCATTAATAGGACCCGACTTGGTTATAAATGTTATGGAGAAAATTATAAGCATAAGGGAGAAATTGCAAATAGCCCAAAGCCGACAAAAGTCCTACTCTGATGTGAAAGAAGGGAACTTGAGTTCCTAATTAATGATTGGGTCTACTTGAAGGTGTCTCCTATGAAAGGTGTACTCTAGTTCGGTAAGAAAGGGAAATTGAATCCTAGATATGTTGGACCCTACAAAGTGGTAAGAAGAGTGGAGAAAGTGGCATATGAATTGGACCTACCCAACGAGTTCTATTTGATTCATCTAATCTTCCACCTGTCAATGTTGAGGAAACTCATAGGTGACCCAAGTTCCATAGTTCCTTTGCATGATGTGAACATTGAAGAGTATTTGAGTTATAAAGAGGTACTGGTTGAAATCTTAGACCAGTAAGTTAAAAAGCTAAGGAACAAGGAAGTTGCATCCGTCATAGTACTTTAGAGAAACCAACAAGTTGGGAGTTCTACATGGGAAGTGAAAGTGGAGATGATGAAGTGATATCCACATCTATTCCACTCTACTCAAGCCTAAGGTATTAAGAAATTCTTCCAAAAACCTCAAACTCCATGCATTTTAGTTTTTCATGATGTGTGTATTCATGAACTGTTTTGAGATATGTTTTAAGTATGAAATCTGAAAGTTTTGAGAAATGTTGTTTGACTTGCATTTTTGCATGCATACTAAGTTATCAACTACTAGTTTACTCTTTAGAGTCTGCCTTTAAGTACATTCTGGACGAATGTTCCCAAGTGAGAGATATTGTAATGACCCCCAGTTTAAGAGACTTGAGTACAAAAATGTTGGCCTGAAAAATGACCTAAGGTCTGGTTTATGGGGATGACTTACGGCCCGTAAGTTGACATATGGCACTTAGGTTCCATTCTTAAACATAGAACTTCATGAAAGGGAAAAGTTTTCAAGTGTGGGGTAACCCACGGACCAAGTGACAGCCCATAGGATACCTTACGGCATATACATGGTTTCATGAGTGAAACCTTAGACATGAAGAAAATTTGGAGATTTCTAAAGGATGACGTATGAGTTATCAGACGGCCTGTAAAATAGGATACGACCCATAGATATTCTTCGTGGAATGAGGCCAAGAATAAGGTGAAAATGATTAAATTTTGAAGGACACTACAAGTCAACCATGGCCCGTGAATGGTTGTACAACCCATAACATGTGTTCATGGTTTTAAGTCTGGCAAAGTCAGTTTTCAAGAAATTTCAGATGTGTTATTAGATGAAGGGACTTACGACTCACGTATTGGCTTATGGCTCGTAATCGAGGTCTTAGAGGTCGATCCCGATAGTTTTAATGAGGGGCTATTTTGTCATTTTCATCCTTTCTATTCTTAAAATATGTCATTTGGGGGAAGGAAAAAGGTTCATGTATCAGTCTCTAAGCCCTAATTTCTTCATCCATTCCCTCACTTTACTCTCAAAAATTCTAAGGAAAGAAAGAGGCTCTCAAGGCAAGGCAAGGCAAGAACTAGGGCTTCCAAATTCTTCCTCAACTCTACAAGTTTGTTTCTCTTTGGTTACCCCAAGGTATTTGAGTTGATTTATGGGTATCCCTTCACCCATTAAGTTCCCTATTAAGTATTTTACCTTTTCTTTAAGTTCCTCAAGTTAATGTGCATGTTTATGATTTCATGATATTTATGTTATTTTATGACACTTATGAAGTTAGCAATTATTTTGTTAAGCAAATATATACATATTGGAACAATGATGTTGATTCCATGATGCTTTTTGATATAATCAAGGTTGGGCATTATTGATGTTCCTTTTAAAGAGAAATTTCCTATGACTTATATGATTTATGATTGTTCCATGATAAAACTAAGCCTGCCTAGATTTCAAGTAAAGTTTCCTATGATTTACAATGACAATTAGGTATAAATGAAGAGTGTCAAAGTTAAGTTTATTAAAGAAATAAGCATGATAATAATTTCCCTAAAAGATATTTAAGAAAGGTCCTCAAGATGAAAGGACAATTCTTACTTGGTGGTTCCTAAGTTTGAGCTACTCCTATGATTGCTACTTATGATTCTAAGTTATATTTTAAAAATTCAGGGGGGTGAATTAGAACTGAATGTGACAATGTGGTGGGGTTCGGTAAGGACACCTTAGATGCAACCCTTTATCACATTAACTATGTGCCATCGTAGAAGCCCTTGTAGGCTAGGCCAGTGGATCCATACAAGATACTTACGTTATTATGATGCATGCTAAGTTGGACGGAGCTTCACCCGGCAAGTGGTCTCCTTGTGTCAATGTAGGAGGTTATGTTGGATTCCACATAGTATTTCACATGGTCTTATTGTCGGTTATGGTTCATTCCTATAAGCTTATGGCCTCATGTTATGTTTTCATTATATGTCCTTTCTTATGTGTTGTCTCATACTGATCTTGAGTCATATTCCTTGTGCATGTTTAAGATTACTTATGTATCTTTATCATATGTATGCTTATATGTTATGTTTAATAATGGTGGCATTACAATTTCATCCATGCATTGCATCACATACCCAGTTGAATCCCACAAGTGGGGTCTGGGGAGTAGAAATGTACGCAGACCTTCCCACTACCTCGTAAGAAGTAGAGAGGTTGTTTCCTGTGTGCATCTCACATACATAGTACATTCAAACGTACTAACACATATTTTGCCTGCATGATTTAACCAGGTAGGGATAGGCACTCCTCACCCTGCTCGTGGCTAGTACTCAACGTTCAATGCTTTATTGTTCGTGGTTAGCCCTTAATTCAGGACTCCTCCACTTTTTCCTTCTATCTTGTATCTTTGCATTGTTTAAGATAATGTATTTGTATCCCTTCTGAGGATTTTACATTCTATATTGCATTATTTTAGTATTCTTTCTATTTGATGGAGATCAATATCAGTCTTATCCGTCTATGATGTAGATGGTATGTGTATGTAAAACAAAGTTTATTCTAGTATTTTCGTTGCTTTTTAATGTTGCTTCATTGTCAAATTGGCCCTTAGTCCCTTT
The DNA here is from genome assembly GCA_029948455.1 of Solanum rostratum. Taxonomy (NCBI): domain Eukaryota; kingdom Viridiplantae; phylum Streptophyta; class Magnoliopsida; order Solanales; family Solanaceae; genus Solanum; species Solanum rostratum. The sequence goes on from CM057047.1 coordinate 28,415,058, forward strand.
TCTCTTACTTTCTCCACAAAAGTTTTACTTGATGCTTCTGAATGCATAGGATGCTAGAGTTGGCTTCGGTGAGGTTCCCTCGGGTATCTCATTCATCATGTGACAACAAGGCTCCTAGGTCGGGTCATTACAAGGTGGCCTAATTCTCCACGTTCATGGAGTGTAGGGTCTCTAGACCTCCGCATTCGCGAAGTGCCCAGTGCCCTAGCCTCCGTAGTTGCAGAGAGTTGATGTGACGTAAGAAACACCTCCTTTTTTAGGATAAAGCAGTCATTGTCAATATATATAACCTAACCAAAGTTACGGTAGAACCCACAGGAAATATAGTAGACTTAGAATAATTCAATGCAATTCGGGTTGATTAACCAACTTATCCACCCGAAGGGGGGGAGGGGGGGTATGACAACTATAAAAAGTAATCCTAAACTAAGACAAATGTTAAACCAGTATTAAGAGGAACAGGTATTGTGTTTCCCGTGATTCCTTAACTCAGTATTACCAGATATAATCAAATTCTTTTCCAGTGTGTAGCATGCAGAACGGTAAGTTAACTTCACTAAACCCTTTAGCCCACACGAGACGCAAATTTCACTACGTGATTTGGTCTATCCCGCAGTGTGACATTACTAACCCTTACCTATTGTTCCAGTACAACCTCCCCTAGGCCCAGTTCGGTTGATTAGATGAGAAACATCAATCAAATCCTGTTAATTAATCTCTTTTCCTATTCATTACTACCTCGATCTATTTACTAACACTAGACGGGTTCAAATGTTGGCCACCATTAGAAATCATTCAATATAAAGAGAATTAATACATGCATGCACACTTTTCAAGAATTACGAATTATTCGATTGTACTTTCTTAGTTCTTCATAGTTCCCACAACCCTAGTTGTGGATTTAGCTACTCATGATCAGTGTAAAGCAAGACATATGGATTTGAATAATATAATTTAGCACATACACAAGAGAATTAAGCACAAGAAATCTAAAATCTTCAATGAGAATCATAAGATTGAAATTGAAAGATGAAATAAAGTTTTACAAGTGTTTCTCAAGCTTTATCACGTTCCTCTACTTGTTCTCCACTGTTCCCTATGAAAAATGACCTTAAAAACCTATTTATAGTGTTTAAAATACAAAACAAAAACAAAATAGGATAACTGGGTCGGCAGGCTCTACGAGGGTCTCTACGGGCCGTATAACTGTTTACGGCCCGTAATCGGGCATTTGTGAACTGCTGCTTCAATTTTAGGGCTATCTTCTACAACACCCCTCTACGGCCCGTAGGGGGATTTCGTCTGATGGATTTTCAGCAAATCCCCACTTTCTGATCATCAAAGCATGACACCAAGTCTACGACTCATCTATATGTTTTTAGACTTAACTCAGAAATACACCCCTCACTGGAACTATACACAAAACTAGCTTTACAGCTTGTAGAATCCTCCCGTAAAGGGTCTCTCATAAAACTTCAACTTCTGCACACTTTGCCCAAAAATCGTACCAACCCTGTAATCCTACAAAATAACATAAAAACGCATCAAATCCACTAACATAGAATTAAGTACACACAAAATTATAAGTTTTAAGCATCAAAAATGTTCTATTTTGACAGCACATCAGCACCCTCAACTTAAAATTGTTGCTTGTCCTCAAGCGATGGACTCAATTTACATAAATAGCATAGTAACACACAGACCTTAATCGATGATATACATCACATCAAACTTAAGCACAGATACTCATACCACTTTCAAAACACATCAGATAGCTAGTAAGAAAACCAACACAAATCAATACATGTGACAGTGCAACTATGACAAGCAAGGTAGTTATCAACAAGCCACAATCACTAAATTAGTCTAATGCTAACAATGCAATGCAAGATAGTCTAATGTTGATAATGCAATAAACTGTCAATAAAATTAAATATTCGTGGTTTCTATCTAGACTAACTAACAAAAAATTTGGTGGGTACTATTTTCACAAAAAAGCACAAAAAACACATATATGCCATAGACATCAGTACTATATGCTACAAATACTACCTAAACATCCTAAACATGTCGGTTCAACAGAAATTAAATATCCATGGGGAAAAGGAACACAGGCAATCAAACCCCAAGGATTCAAAATTTGTGATAGTTATAGGCCAAGGCTACTCATATTTCATTGAGGCCTATAACTACCCATGCCTTATCAAAAAAGAGGTGCATTATCCTTAATGCATACCAAAAATGCAAAATAAAGTACCAGGGTCAAAAGAAACATACCTGGGCGCCTAAGCAAACATTGTGTGGTTGAGTCTGGCCACCCTCAACCTGCATGGAGGCCTCATCAGTGGTAGAACCATGATCGGAGGGGCCAGCACCCCTCACTCCCTCAAGCTCTCGAGCATGTCTTATCTCCTCTTCCTGCCTCAACTGCCTCATGACAAGCTCTAGCTCCTACTCCTCTGTCAGCCCTACCTACAACCTCACTATATCAAGATCATCATCAGTATAGGGACTCTTCTCATGGGAAGGCTATGAAGGCTCCTCAGGAGCAAATAAATCCACCATCGGCACTGGGGTTGTGGCCTATGGGAATGCCAAAAGTTGTTGTCATGTTGGCCTGGAGCTGCTGGATCTCCATCTATAGGGTTTTCCTATCTTCTGGTCGTGTTGTACTCAGGCTTTGCTGGACCCTCAACTTAAAAGCATCAATGTGGGCATCCATGGCTGAAAGTCGATCGTCAATAGCAGCGACCCGTGAATGCCTACATGTGTCCATCAGACTCTGTAATAGCCTGACCAACCCAGGGCCTGATCTGCTAAACTAACTAATTCAATTAAGACTAATATGTGCTAGTCACTACGCCATATTCCGAATGGACGCCACAAACACCTAAACCATGCTGACAGGTGTTGTTTGTGTAGGAGTGGCTTGTGGTGCCAGAGTAGTAGTAGTGGGCCCCCTCCCCACATCTGACTCGGTCTGTGAGGGCCTTTTCTCTGTAGTATCAGTAGTAGTAGTGGTGGATGGAACCTCAGGAGGTGGGATATAGGAGCTAGCTGGTGTGGTGCTCGCCGAAGTGCCATCGGGTTCTCCTCAGCCTTAATTAGGTTGGCATTAAAGTGCGCTAGACCTCAATTAGTAATTCTAGTTAACGTAGACTTTCCACTCCCAACTCTAGATAGATTCTATAGATCAAGCAAGGAAAGCGGATGGAGGTAGACCTCTTCGAGGTTGCCTCATGGATTTGATCTGTGATGAGGTTGGCCCAATCCATCTCATAGCCAGCCAAGATGTTGACAACTATAACAACACGGTCTGGCATCAAGGTGTTGTCTACAAGTGTCGGCCAAATCTGTGACCTCACAACGGTCCACCAAAATTTGGCAAGGAAGCTAAGGGAGGCCTTCACAATGGCCTCAGAAGACGTGGCTACCCATGCAAGGTCCGGGCCTTTCTCAACTGCCAACCATCTCATTAAGCTAGCTCTGCGGCTCTGGTCTCTCATTAGATCCACATCCCTGGTCTGCCCTAATCTGCGGTCATACTCTGCTATGGATCTAGGGGCTAGGAACTTGAACCCGAATAACATGCAGCGGGTGGTGACCTCTAAGATATCCACCTGCCGGCCCCTCACTCTAGTGTATGTCAGTCTGGGCTGAGAAAGGGGTTTCTTACACTTGGGAAGAGTGCTGAGAATTGTGGTTGTGTATGATGCATAGAACTCTCGTACAATGGTCGGGGAGTACTTCTGTGGTGCTTTGGCCAGCCACTGGAGCTCGTATCTGCTGATTGTGTCCTAGAGACCGGAGACACTATCTAATCTAGAGGAAATTATCCATGGCTCCTCATAAATAGAGGGGTGTGTTTGCCTGGCTCATTCCTCTATATGCCCTCTATGTAGATGTCCCGCATGGTGTGACTAGTGAGATCATTTTGAGGTGATGGTGATGTCTGCAATGGTGCGACAGAAGACTTTGTCTCTGACTCATCGTCGTATCCTGACTCTGAGTCTGACTTCTCCCTGGACAGAGTCATCTGCATGGAGCTTCTATTGTTGTTGCCTTCCTCGTCAGACTAGGGAGTGCGAACAATAATAGCTTGGGTTTGGGCTTGCCCAAGTCTGGTGACAGCCCATGTTTATGGTCTATCAGCATCTAGGTCAGGTCGGATGCTGAGCTCCTTAACTAATCCACTAACCTCGAGGGTCTTCTCTTCCCCCAAAGTCTCATCTCTGAGCTTCCTTTGCATGGCTCGAATATCCTCACGTCTCGGCTTTAGGTCCATAATACCTCAAAAATACATGTTTACCCAACATGGTTAGCCCCACAAGTCGAGCAAGATTAAATCAAACTTGGTTATAGAGGGGTCTATGAAAGCACCTTTACAAGTCGTAGTGAAAACTACAAGCCGTAGAAGGCCCTCGTGGAAATAGTTTCCACTATTTTTGCTTACTAGAATAGCATCTATGAGACAAGGTATGACTAGTAAACAGATCTATGAGTCGTAAACTAAGTCATAGATGATTCCAGTGTCTAAACCTTTGCAGGCAGGAATCTATGAGACCTTTCTACGAGTCGTGCACAACTCGTAGAAGGTATGATCTGATAAATTCTTCGAAACATTGGGTTTCTAGAATTTCGTATGAAGGGAAATTATGGCTCATGGAAATTTCCATGAGCCGTAAAAGACCCTCATAGACCAAAAGACCTATTGACCTGAGTTTCTAAGTCTATCAATACGAACCCCATATGACATTTTCAATATAATTTATCAGCATCGAAGCAATACGCTCACACCCCACACAACTCATATCAAAACACCCAAGACCCCACATGAAAATTTCAACACATACCCTATTGAAAATCATTTAAAATGCTTTCCCACACCTACTGACCCCGTTTGAATGAATTAGCATCAAAGTACACACATGCCATCACACACCGAGTTTACATAATCAATTCAGTTCAACGGTATGCGACCACATGGATTTCAAACAGATCATTCAAGCACAAGGACACGGCATACACACCAAATTTTGGCTTTTACACATTTTACACATTGGCAACATTTTCATAATTCAATTTTTAAACACAATAATGGCATACATAGGTTCATGTATCGAATTACCATACCCATCAATTGATTTCACCTTAATCATACAATTCTTGGTAAATAAAGGGTTTTTTAAGACTGAAAACTTACCAAGTTGAATGATCAAGATGTAGAAATTGAAGGAGGACTCGAAGCTGTGGAACCCTTTGGTTGCGGAAAAAGTTGGCTAGAAAGTGGTGGGAGACTAATCGCCAATGGTCAGAGGACAAAGGAAGGGGATATGTAATTTTTGTGAAAATGGGATCAAAATATTTTGACCCTATTATTTATATGTTAATTGGGTCGGTCAAAACTAATGGTCCCAGACTCTACGAAACCCCGGTTATGGGATGTATAGAGTTTTACAGCCCATAAAGCATGATTTTTTAGAAGGTCCAAACCCTTGTTTAGAGGATGGGTTTCACGGACCAGTCTATGAGCCGTGAATTTGGATACGACTCGTAGAGTTGGTCGTAGAAACCTCAACACTTAGTCAAAAATCACAAAACTTACCTGGGGTCCACGAGCCCCATTCACGACTTGTAGTTTTATCTACAGGACATAAAGTTGGCTCGTGGAATGGAGTGCATAATGTTTTTCTCATTAGAAGTGTATACGAGACAGTGTACGGGGCGTAGATTGGCATACGGCCCCAAAAACTAGTCGTAGAAACACTTCTTGATGCCTTTCTGCCAAGGATAGCTGACTCAGTCATGTACCTGCACATTCTTCATAGAAACATTGTTACCCTACATGCGACCAGCCCAATGTCCAAAATTACAACCAAAATGCGAAAAATTGAACTATCTACAAGTACAAAAGCTAAAAAGAAAACACAACTACAACTATTACATCAAATATCTTGGGTTGCCTCCCAAGTAGCGCATGATTTATTGTCGCGGCATGACTTGGAGAACTTGGTTACTCAAACTTCAGCAAGTTCCCAAACTGCTTTCTTCATATCATCTGGCCTCTTCATTGACTGGCAGATAGTGAAGATAACTTCTTCATCATTCAATCTAAACCTAGGTTGGCCAGCTTTTATACCCACTAGTGCTCGACCAATGGCTAGGAATGGCCTTCCCAGGATGATTGGGACCTCAAAATTGACTTCGCAATCTAGGATCACAAAGTCTTTAGGGATTATGAACTTTTTAACCTTGACAAGCACATCATAAAGTATCCCCATAAGCTTCTTCACAATGCAATCAGCTATCAATAACAGCATGCTCGCCAGAGTAGGGGCTCCCAGTCCTAGCTTCTTGAAGACCACAAGGGGCATTAGATTTATGTTGGCACTGAGATCACACAATGCTCTTGCGACTCCACATCTCGCAATAGTGTAAGGTATGGTAAAAGCGTCGAGATCTTCTTGCTTTTGCACCAAGGACCTTGTGGCAATTGCACTGCAATGTTGAAGCTCTTGGGAGAGCTCCTGACTCACAGTGTGCTTCTTTGTAACCAGATCTTTCATAAAGTTCACATACCCTTGCATCTTCTCCAATTCCTTGATGAGAAGGATGTTGTTGGAGAGTTGTTTCAGCATGGAGAGAAGGTGCTTGAACTTTCCCTCCTCCTTCTCTTTAATTCTCAGAGGGAAGGGAGGAGGAGGCCTAGGAATGGGCTTTAGCATCTGTGGTACCTCCGCAGCATCACTTACCCCATCCCTGCCACGATCATCTCTGGTATCCACATCCTTGACCTCAACTGTCTCCTCTCAAACATCATTTTCATCTACTGGCATGGGACGATCAATGGTACTCTTTCCACCACAAGTAGTAACCGCCATACGCTGCCCCTCATTCTTTGGGTTCTGAACTGTGTTGCTAGGTAGTGTACTTCTCTAATGCTGGTTGAGTTGACTTGACACTCGTCCAAATTGTTGCTCAAGTTGTTTTATAGCGACAGAATGAGGTTCGGTTTTCTAATTTATGTTAGAGATGTCAGATTTCATCCCCCTTAAAGTCTCATCCTATGTTTTAGCTTTCTTTAAAAGGTGATCAAACATCTCCTCAATTCTGGTACTACTAGCACTGGTATCGCGGTTGTGTGGTGGTATATAAGGACCATTTCTGTAGCTATCTCTGTGGCCGTAGAGGGGTGTTGTAGAAGAGCCTCTTAACCATGCATAGCACATCCTTGGTTACACCGAAGCGTAAAAGAGCAATAAACACAAGGCACATAGTTTATAAGGGAAACGGGGCTTTGGACTCAAGCTATGGGGATGTTGTAGGGAAGAGGATGATTATGAATCACATCCTTGGTTACACCGAAGCGTAAAAGAGCAATAAACACAAGGCACATAGTTTATAAGGGAAACGGGGCTTTGGACTCAAGCTATGGGGATGTTGTAGGGAAGAGGATAATCATGAATCACATAGCAAATAAGTCTAAGGGGTGGGTAAGTATGACTCATACTATGGGGAATTTAGGGACTTAGGACTTCGATCACATCATAACATACAAAAGCATAAAGGGAAAAAGGGACTAAGGGAAGTCTTCCACAATTTCATAAACATAATATGAGTCAAGCTCGCTACATAAACATCTATATCCAACAACACCTCTAGTACGAGTGGAACAGGGGCCAAGACATCTCCCGAGCTCACCCTTAAAAGATATAAATCAAGAATAGATATGTCTTAACAAAAGCATGAAAGTAAGTGGATGTTGTCCCCAAAGTGGAGGACTCACCAATAGTAGTCTTCAAAGGATCCGACTAGCCACGTGGAGGAAGAGGATGAATAGGAATTCTGGTCCCTACATGGTTAGATCATGCACACAAAAGTATGCATTAGTACTTGGAATGTACTAAGTATGAAGGGTGCAATGTAACAAAGGACATAAGCCACAATATTCAAGATGCATAATCATAATCATTAGACATAAGCTCAATATAACATGTATGATCGATGCTTAATTTAAAACATGCATGGAAACAGTCAAACTTGCATAACATACCATACATATGTGGAGGAGACCCTAAACGACATATAAGACCAAGCGAGTTACTACTTGGAATCCCGATGTTCACTCCACATCAAATAAAAGAGTGATTTACTTACCAAGTTAAACCAAACATGACCCCATAAAGTGGATAACTTGTCCTAGTTGGATGTACTAGTAAAGCCCATTTAGGGAAATAATATAAACCTATGGTGGCACATAGTTAAGAGACCAAGAATTTATATAAGGACCCCTTAGGTCGAGCCCCCACCTTAAGCCTCTTCCAATACTAGGTCTAGTCCCACGGAATACTTGAAATAATCATCAATTTAATCATAACTTGAATGACTTGTAAAAAAAAGAAAAAATGTTAACATGGCCTGAGTAGCTCATTCACACACTTGACCCCTACACGTGGGCATATACCTTATACTAGAGGATGAAAACATTGCATAAACTTAACCCCTTCTATAGGCATTGCATTTCACATGAGGGTAGAGATTGTAATATACTTGACTCCTTCTAGTGAGTTTTAGTTAGTACATGAGAGTAAAATAGTTATCATGCTTGACCCCTTCATGTACACATTATTTAGTCACAAGAGGGTAGGATATAGTATAAGGACAACATTATACTTACAAATCATAGGAACTTTTCATGAGTTCAATACATGCTTAGGAGCCCATAATTTAACAAAACATGTTTGTCTTGCAATTCATGCAAGAATCATTCATCTACATAGAAATCTTGTCATGTAAATTTAGTCAAACATGGTGGGTATATGTAAATAAGATTAAAATCATGCAAATCAAGAGTATAAGACAAGAGAGAAGTAAAATCAATTCATTTTGAAGTCTTTCAAATCAGCCCACCGTCATTATAGTAAAACCATCATTTTGGATATCACAAAATCCGACTAAAACCCATAAGTTTTTTCATAGCTTTTCATAGCATCATAGAGTACATAACTTAATATCATGAAATCCATCACATGGTCAAACCCCAAGGATGTTTAAGCATAATAAAATCATTACTTGAAGAACTCAAATAGAAATCATGTGCACAATGCATAATTATAACATCATATGAAAGAGTTCATAAAATACCCATAAATATCCATAAATTGCATGTAGTTGGAAAGAAGAATGGTTGGACTTGTGGAAAGAAAGTTCCCATAATCAAAGCCACATACCTTGGTGTGATTATGGTGGAGAAAACATGAGTTCGAGATGGAAGATTCGAAACTCTAGCTTGCACCTTCTACTTGAATGCCTTGAAGAGCTTGAGAGAGTTTTTGAGATTTAGGGTTTTTGAGAAATGAGTTCAAGTGAGGGTGTGAAGGGTGTATAAGGCTAGAAAGGGGTCAATTGAGACCTTAAATGACATAGCATGAACTTAGGAAAATATGAAAGCTCAAATTTTTCCCCTTTTTAAAATCTGCCCGGATAGGTCTACGAGACCCTGTTTACGGGCATAGATAGGGTTTCGTCTGATTCATATTCTACGACGACTCATAGAAGGTTTTATGAGTCGCCTGATAAGTCATAGATTGAACTCCTGAAAGGTCCTAATTTTCATCAAGTCTACCTAGATTCTACGAACCCACATATGAGTCGTACATCATCTTACGAGCCATAGACCCCCCCCCCCCCCTTTCCCCGTAAAAGCTGACATTTTAAATTTTTCAAAACTTAATATCTTGCATCTTTTCATACTCCCCATAGGCGGGGTCTTACAATATCTCTCTCTTAGGAACATTCGTTCCCGAATGTGTGAAGGCGAGCTATGTGGAACGGGTTCATGCACCATACGCGAAATGCATGATATGTAAAATGCAACACATGCACCATTTAAAATCTTTAAACCATGTTTCAAAGAGCACTTACAATGCAACCTCAAAATCACATAAACATGCATAAGTGTCATGAGAATGGTATGCACATAAAGGAGTTTCTAAAATAGGAGAATCGTATTACCTAAAGCTTGATCAGAATGGAAGAGATAAAGGATATCGCTTCTTCATATCGGCTTCGGCTTCCCATGTGGTACTCTCGACTTGTTGATTCCTCCAAAGGACTTTGACGGATGCCACATCTTTATTTCACAACCTCTTCACTTGCCTATCTAGTATCTCCACCGGGACTTCCTCATAGGTAAAATGATCTTCTACAACACCCACAACATCTAAGGGCACTATAGCACTTGGGTAATCTACACACTTCCTCAACATGGACACATGAAAGACCGGATAAACCATACTCATCTCTGTAAGCAACTCTAATTCATGGGCAACCTTACCAGTTCTCCTCACAATTCTATAAGGCCCTACAAACCTTGGCCTCAACTTTGCCTTTTCGCCAAACCGGACAACACCCTTCATGGGTGAGACCTTCAAGTACACCCAATCACCAACATCAAACTCAAGATCTCTCCTTCTTGTGTCGAAGTAGGACTTTTGCCTACTTTGAGCCGTCTTCAATCTTTCTCTTATCAACCTCACTTTTTCCAAAGCCTCCGTGACAAAATCTGGTCCTAATAATGCATTTTCCCCCACATCAAACCACCCAATTGGAGACCTACATCGTCTACCATATAGAACTTCAAAGGGAGTCATTCCAATGCTAGAGCGATAGCTATTGTTTTAAGCAAACTCAATGAGTGGAAAATGTTCATCCCAACTACCCTTGAACTCCAAAACAATCCCTAAGCATATCCACAAAGAGTTTGAATTGTCCTTTTGGCTTGACCACTCATTTGAGGATGAAAAGTCGTGCTAAACTTGACTTTGGTACCAAGGCCCTTTTGGAGGGATCTCCAAAAGTGAGAAGTAAATTGAGCACCATGATCCGTGATAATGGACAATGGTACCCCATGCAACTTAACCAACTCATGAATATATAGCTTGGCATAATCTTCGGCACTATAAGTTGCCTTAACCAGTAGGAAGTGAGCCAATTTTGTCATCCTATTAACAACAACCCAAATAGAATCATGGTTCTTTCTAGTCTTTGGTACGCCAATCACGAAGTCGATGTTGATCTCTTCCCACTTCCAAGTAGGAATTTCTATGTCTTGGGCTAGGCCATCCAGCCTTTGATGTTTGGCTTTGACTTGTTAGCAATTGTGACAACCATCCATGAACTTGGTAATATCCCTCTTCATACCACCCCACATAAGTACCTCCCTCAAGTCTCTATACATTTTTGTAGAACCGTAATGAATAGATTAGGACTAATTGTGCACCTTAACCCATCAACATTAGGCACGCATAACCTACCTTGGTATCTAAGGACACCATCTCCCCCCTTGAGAGAAAACCTCCACTTGGCCATCCTTTACCAAAGCCTTTAATTCTAGAAAGGCAGGGCCGAGGTCTTGTTTGGACTTGACCTCTTCTATCAAAATATATTTGGAACCATCAATGACCACTACACCTCCATTTTCAACCTTATTCAACCTAACTCTCAACCTTGCTAATCGGTGAACTTCTCTAGCAAATTCCTTATTGTCGTCTTCAACATGCACTACACTTTCTATGGAAACCCTACTTCGAGCATTGGCCACGATATTAGCTTTGCCAGGATGGTAGTGCACACTCATGTCATAGTCCTTAAGGAGTTCTAACCACCTCATTTGCCTCAAATTAAGATCCTTTTGAGTGAACATATATTGGAGGCTTTTGTGATCGGTGAATACCTCTACATGAACCCCATACAAATAATGATGCCATATTTTCAAGGCAAACACCATGGCCGCTAACTCAAGATCATGGGTAGGATAATTATGTTCATGCACCTTTACTTGTTGAGAAGCATATGCTATGACCTTGCCACTTTGCATCAACACACACCCCAAACCAACCCTTGAAGCATCACAATAAACCAAAAACCCTTCTAACCCTTCCGGTAGAGACAAAATAGGAGCGGATGTAAGCTTATCCTTCAAAGTTTGAAAACTCCTTTCACATTCATTGGTCCAAACAAATTTTGCCTTCTTTTGAGTCAATTTCATCAAAGGGGACACAATTGAGGAAAAACCATTCACAAACCTCCGATAATAGCCCACTAAGCCCAAGAAACTCCTAATATCCATTGGAGTCAAAGGCCTAGGCCAATTTCTTATCACTTTCGTCTTCTTAGGGTCCACTTTAGTTCCATCACCTGATACCACATGCCCTAGGAATGTGACTTCCTTTAACCGAAATTCACATTTATCGAATTTAACAAACAACCTCTCTTCCCTCAAAGTTTGCAACATTATGCTCAAATGCTTCACATGCTCTTTTTCATTTCGAGAGTAAACCAAAATATTATCAATGAATACCATAACAAACATGTCAAGGTAGGGTTTAAAGACCCTATTCATGAGATCCATAAATATTTTCGGAGCATTAGTTAGGCCAAAGGACATCACCACAAACTCAAAATTCCCATATCTTGTCCAGAAATCCGTCTTAGGAATACCATACTCCCTCACCCTCACTTGGTGGCATCCGTACCAAAGATCAATCTTAGAAAAATGACTAGCCCCTTGTAGTTGATCAAATAGGTCATCTATCATTGGCAACGGATGTTTGTTCTTTATTGTGACCTTATTGAGTTGTCAGTGGTTGATGCACATTCTAAGTGAGCCATCTTTCTTCCTTACAAACAACACCGGTGCACCCTAATGTGACTTACTAGGCCTTATAAAACCCTTCTCCAATAAATCCTTCAATTGATCCTTAACTCCTTTAACTCCGTCGGGACCATGCAGTAAGGAGGAATAGAAATGGATTGAGTATGAGGGAGGAGATCTATATCAAAATATATCTCCCTTTTGGGAGGGACACTGGGAAGTTCATCGGAGAAGACATCAAGAAACTCATTGATAACCGAAATCGACTTGATAGGAGGGATTGTAGACTCAATATCCTGAACCCTAACAAGATGATAAATGCAACCTTTAGAAATCAATGTCCAAGCCTTAAGACAAGAAATGAACCTACCCTTAACCACTGAATTATGACCTTCCCACTCAAAGACAGGCTCATTAGGAAATTGGAACTTAACCCTACGAGTCCGACAATGAATGGAAGCATGGTATGCATGTAACCAATCCATCCCAAGGATAATATTGAAATCCACCATGTCAAGCTCAACAAAATCACAAGGTAATACTTTATGCAATAGACATGGGACACCCCTATAGATACTCCAAGCAATAATGGACTCGCCAACGAGGATAGATACTTCGAAGGATTCACTTAATAAATCGGGACACACATAAAGCTTGTTAGCAAGAAAAGGAGTAATGAAAGAGAGAGTAGCGGCAAGATCCAATAAAGCATACACATCATAATCATAAACCTTTAACACACCGGTAACAACATCGGGCACCTCCACCACTCCTTGCCTTCCTTGAAAGGCATAAAATTGATTGTGACGTGGAGCACCCCTTTGTTGGCTTCATTGTGTCCCTTAATCAACATGAGCACCTTATCCTTGGGGACGACCATCTTTACCTTTGTTTTGAGCATAGGGAAATCAACAACCTTGTGTCCTACCTTTCCACATCCATTGCAAGCATTTGAATCCCTCAACCATTTGTTGCCGTGATTTCTTCCATATTTGGGCACCATGGAATAGTCATCCAACCGTTGCCACCTTGAGCCTTAGGGTTAGGCATCCTATCATTAGAAAACCTCTTATTTTGAGAGTTGGAGGATCCTTGGCCTTGGAATTTATGATTTTGTAGGAAACGGCCACCCTTACCACCTTGAAAACCACCATCATATCGAGCCCTATTGGACTTTTCACTCATTCTCTTCCTAAGCTTCTCCCCTTCAAGTTGCTTGGCATATGTCATGAGCTGAGACAAGTCCATATCATCCACAATCATAATGGTGCGACACTCTTTGTTTACCAAGTCGGACACCTCCAACACAAACTTGCTCATCCTTTCCCTAGAGATAGCAACCACGTGAGGAGCATATTTTGAGAGCTTATTGAACTTAAGGGAATACTCCCTCATGCTCATGCAGCCTTTCTTGAGATTCATGAACTCCATCATCTTTGCCTCTCTCAATTTGATAGGGAAGAATCGATTGAAGAAGGCGACTTTAAATTCCTCCCATGGGATGGGATCATTATTCCCCCTCTTTAGCTTCCATTGGGTAAACCAAATTTGTGCAACACCCTTGAGTTGATAGGCGGAAAGTTCCGCCTTATCCTCCAAACTCACCCCCATAATAGCAAGCACTTTATATATCTCATCAATGAATTCTTAGGGATCCTCTTCCATTTTGGATCCATGGAACACCGGAGGGTTCATCCTTGTGAAATCCCTCACTCTTGAAGTCAAGGTGGGATCATGAGAAGATTGGGCTCCTTGGTTTAATTGAGTGGTCACGGCTTGTGCCAACATAGAAATAACATTTCGATGTTCGTCGTGCATGGCCCCTTTTTCTTGAGCAGCTTGAGAAATTGGATGGGTCGGGCCCTCATCGAATATGAGAGCTCTTGGTGCCATTCTTCTTGGCAGCATGATCAAAAAGAGCAAAAGACAACCCATTAGGGAAAGGAGACCTTAATTTAAATTCTAAAGCACGACATAGATCATGAAGAATTGAACCATTTCCTAAAACGCCTCATAGCCTTCTATTCATAGTAGTGGCGCACTTCACTACCATGAACAAGACTCTACTTGACGTGGTGTGCTGGATTTCTGAGGACCATTAACAAACCTAGTGCTCTGATACCAAGTTTTTCACGACCTAGGCCTAGAGCCTAGGCATGACACGGCAAATGGGAACCCGAAGGGACCCTAAACAAGCCTCTTAAGCATGCATAACACATCCTTGGTTACGCAGAAGAATAAAAGAGCAATAAATATAGCACATATAATTTCTAAGGGAAACGGGACTTTGAACTCAAGGTATGGGGATGCTGTAGGGAAGAGGATAAGCATGAATTACATAGCAAATAAATCTAAGGGGCAAGTAAGTATGACTCACACTAAGGGGGCATTTAGGGACTTAGGACTTCCATCACATCAATAACATACAAAAGCATAGAGGGAAAAAGGGACTAAGGGAAGTCTTCCACAATTTCATAAACATAATATGAGTCAAGCTCGCTACATAAACATCTATATCCAATAACACCTCTAGTACGAGTGGAACGGGGGCCAAGACATCTCCTCGGCTCACCCTCAAAAAATAGAAATCTAAAATAGACATATCTTAACAAAAGTATGAAAGTAAGTGGATGTTGCCCCAAGTGGAGGACTCACCAATAGTAGTCTTCAAAGGATCCGACTAGCCATATGGAGGAAGAAGATGAATAGGAGCTTCGGTCTCTACTTGGTTAGACCATGCAGGCAAAAGTATTCATTAGTACTTGGAATGTACTAAGTATGTGGGGTGCGATGGAACAAAGGACATAAGTCACAATATTCGAAACCCTAGCTTGCACCCTTTACTTGAATGCCTTAAAGAGCTTAAGAGAGTTTTTGAGACTTAGGGTTTTTGAGAAATGTGTTCAAGTGAGGGTGTGAAGGGTGTATAAGGATGGAAAGGGGTCATTTGAGACCTTAAATGACGTAGCTTGGACTTAGGAAAATAGAAAAGGTCAATTTTGCCCCTTTTTAACTCCTGAAAGGTCCCAATTTTCATTAAGTCTGCCCAGATTCTACTAACCCACATATGGGTCGTACTTCATCTTACGAGCCATAGACCCCCTCGTAAAAGCTGATAGTTCAAATTTTCCAAAGCTCACTTTCTTTCACCTTTTCATACTCCCCATAGGCGGGGTCTTATAGCCTCGACTTTGCATATTGGGCATACACTACACCTATACCCTTAAAGAAAACAAAAATAATAGAAAAAGTAAAACAAGGGAAATAAGGATTAATTCCCAAACTACTTGAATTAGACAAGTCTAGCCGTATTCCCCGGCAGCGGCTCCAAAATCTTGATGTCGCCGAAGCTACACCTATTTTTTAAGGTTAAAGCGGTCGTTGCCAACATATATAATCTAACCAAGGTTAGGGTCGAAGCCACAAGGAATATGGTAGACTTAGAAGAATTCAATGCAATTCGGGTTGATTAACCAACTTATCTCCCCAAGGGGGGGAGAAGGGGTTATGACAACTCTAAAAGGAAATCCTAAACTAAGACAAGTGTTAAACTAGTATGAAGATGAACTAGGGTGTAGTGTTTCCCATGATTCCTTAACTCAGTATTACCAGAAAGTTGAATTTTTTTTCCAATATGTAGTATGCAGAACGGTAAGTTAAGTTCACCGAACCTTTTGGCCCAGGCGAGAGGCGAAGTTTACTACGTGATTTGGTCCATCTCCGCAATGTGACATTACTAATCCTTACCTATTATTCTAGTACAACCTTCCCTTGGCCCAGTTCGGTTGATTAGACGAGAAACATCAACCGAATCTTGTTAATTAATCTCTTTTCCTATTCATTACTACCTTTATATAGTCAGTAACACTAGGCGGGTTCTAATGTTGGCCACCATTAGAAAGCATTCAATACAAAGAGAATTAATTAATATATGCATGCACATCCTATTTATAGTGTTTAAAATACAAAATCAAAATAAAATAGGATAAATGGATCAACAGGCTCTAAAGGGTCTCTACGGGCCGTACAACAGTTTACGGCCCGTAATCGGGCTTTTGTGAATTATTGCTTCAATTCTGGGGCTATCTTCTACGACACCCCTCTACGGACCGTAGAGGGTTTCGTCTGAAGGATTTTCAGCAAATCCCCACTTTCTGATCCTTAGAGCACGACACCAAGTCTACGGCTCGTCTGCATGTTTTTAGACTTAACTTCAAAAATACACCCCTCACTGAAATTTTACACGAAATCAGATTTACAGCTTGTAGAATCCTCTATGGACCGTAAAAGGTCTCGTGGAACTTCAACTTCAGCAACTTTTGCATACTTTGCCTAAAAATCGTGCCAACCCTATAATCCTGCAAAACAACATAAAAACACATCAAATCTACTAACATCGCATTGAGAACGCACAAAATTCCAAGTTTTAAGCATCAAAAGTGTTGTATTTTCATAGTACATCAAGGGTCTTTCCGAGTTCACGGAGTGCTGCTCCTTCTTCCTTCGTGTTTGCGAAGTGTAAAATGCCCCTGAACCATGTTCTCTTTAAAAGACGAGTTTAGACCATTTTTAATATTCCAAGCTTCATTTTAGAGAGGAACTTTAAGGTTTTTCAAGGTAAATCTCTTGGGTAACTATATTCTAACCTATTTCTTCAATTTTCATTAATTAAATTATGTTTTTAACTTATAAATAGGGGGTTTTAATTGAGAAATTCGGGAATTTTTTGGACTTTGATTTCTTATGATAATTTTATGATTCCTACCTCATTTGAACTCCATTTTCGAAATGGTTTTCACTGTTGAATTTCCTATTACTTGGAGAACATTTTCATGTATTAAATTTCAAATTTTGGCTACTTTTTTGGCATGGAATTTTTGACATTTGCCCTTTACATTCAAATTGATTGATTTTAGTGTCATTAGATTAGTTATGTGATTGTGATGCTATATTTGAATAGATTTTGGTAATTTGGAGTATTGTAGAAAGGGAAAAGCTTTTGATTTAACTTGATTCAAGACTTTTTCTAAAGCAAGTGAACTTCTAACCTTTTGTTAAATATGGCTGGACCTTATATGTCTCTATGTGTATGGAATTGAGTACTATAGGGTAGAATTGTATCATCATAAGCTTTGATTATGAGATTTCAGTTTTGACTAATTGTTTGTATGGTGATATCTTGACTTGTGAATCAACTATGGATTCGTAACATATGTGATTTGTGAATCATTTGATATTGATATTTAGATGGCTCTTATGTTAAGATATGATTGATATTGAGACTAATATGATATTGAGGCACCAATGATATTGAGATATTGAAGGCATTGATGATATTGATACTATGATAATATTAAAATT
This sequence comes from Solanum rostratum, assembly GCA_029948455.1. Lineage (NCBI taxonomy): Eukaryota > Viridiplantae > Streptophyta > Magnoliopsida > Solanales > Solanaceae > Solanum > Solanum rostratum. The sequence continues at coordinate 28,433,074 of CM057047.1, forward strand.
GTTATGATATTGACACTGTGATATAATTGAGATCATGCATATTGCATTCGCTATTATTTGTGCATTTGATACTTGTGATGGCTACGACCGAGAGATGAGTAGGGTAAGATATGAATTGGTGGCCGAGATCTCTACCGGTCGATGTTTAGCCGAGGTTTCTGCCAGCGTACCGAGGTAATATGCTGGCTGATATTGGGTCCAACATCATTTTCGGACAGGTGAATATTGATCAAGGTCATTGCCACCAATGTTCACGGATACATGGTCTATGCGAGACCCCCATGGGTTCCGTTCTGGAACATATATATTGATCAGTAGGTGTGTATCGTAGGACAGATATGCATCACGATTATTTAGCATTGCATCACATTTTTACATCACATGGAATCCACTTCATCTTATATCATTTTTCTTTTGATATTATTTTATGAATTGTTTATGAGACTGGATATCTATTGTATCATTTGACTTGAGTATCAGTTGGATATATTGAGATGTGATGTTACGTGATGGGTATATCTATATTCTTGTGATTGTATATTCTATTGTGCTGGGATTTTCTCGAGTGCAGGTGTGTAGTTCACGGTATGTGGTTGGGTGTTAAAGAGTACTTGTATTGCTCATTGTTTTACCTTAGGTTAGTTTCCATTTTGCTGAGTACCTGTGGTTTGGTGCTCACCCCTTGCTACATTTTTGTAGGTTATGAACCTGGTCCCCCTTGTTAGCTTCCTTCATTTCAGGATCAAGCTTTAGGATCACTCATGAGGTAACTGCATGTTCCTTCAGCAGGCCTTTGAGACTTTTACCTTATGTTATGTTCTATTTGAGAACTAAACATTAAGACTTGTATTTTCATGTCACAACCCGAGCCAAGGGCCTAGGAGTGACATAGCGAATGGGAACCCGAGAGTCCCCAAATAAGAGTCATAGCATCCACATACACATCATCGGTTTGGAAGCGTAAAATAAGACATTAAACACATAGTTCCAAGGGATGGTAGAGTATGACTCACGCTATGGGAATGTCATAGGGAGAAGGATTTGCATGGATTCACATAGCACAAAGCACATGATAACTAAGGGGCAGGTAAGTATGACTCACACTATGGGGATAGAAGGGATTTAGGACTTTCCACATTTCCTATCTCATAGGAAACATATCATCATATCATTGACATCAAGGGATAACCATAGTTATAAAATCCATGAGCAAATAGCATAACATAACACGAATCTATATGTAGAGTTTATATGTTGTCCAATGATGCCTCTAAGTCATAGAATGGGATGGGGGCCAAGACATGTTCCGGGCTCACCGTCAAAGTAAAAACATAAGTGAATAACATAATAGGTAGATAGAAGGTGGCTTGTCTTTGGATGATAGGACTCACCACAAGCAACTCTCACAAACCAAGCTAACCGTCAAGAGGTGGATGAAGATAGTCTCTGGTCCCTACATGGTCAGATCATGTAGGCAAAGAGTATGTGCTAATACGTTTGGATATACTAAGTATGTGGGCATGTAATAAATATGATCTCATTAAACCTGCATTCAATGTTACATGACAAAGGCATATATAGAAAGAAGTATATAGAAAGAATAATATATCGACATGCTATGAAACCCATGATGCATAAATGCCAAAATACTTTGTACATAGCGAGGATGGGACCTCAACCAAAATAAGACCAAGTAAGCTATAACTCGGAACTTCGTTGTCTTCCCCACAACGGATAAAGAGGCAACCTACTTGCCAAAGGTAGATCCATTAACATTCATCATCCCATAAGGGGCATAAACATGAACCTATGTTTGGCACATAGTTATGAGAAAGGAGTAAGAACCCTTAGGGATAGCCCTCCCTGCCTCCAACCTCATTCGGTGCTAAGTCATCATCTCACAGGAATACATATATGTGCTTGTAAAAGAGGCATAAGTCTTGTCAAATTATAACAATGCGTACTTAGGCTTAAAAGCCAAACATACTTCATAATCATGCATACTTGGGCTAAAAGGTTAAATCATACTTCATGTCATACTTTCATGCATAGGACTAGCTCCTTCATACTTATACATTTGGTGTAAAACACCCATCATTGCTCAAAGAGTCATATCAAAGACATTATGTGATCACATTCTTGTCATACTCATACTTTCTTAAAAACATAAACATCATCACAATTGGGACTTAGTGCACATCATAAACTTCATGAAAAACAATATTCATGTATGCATATGCCATGAATGATGAGAGAATGGCATGAGCAATAGAGATTCATACTTAAATCAAAAACATAATATGAAATACAAGTAAATCTATGAGAAAATTCACATTTAAATTATACTTTAGATCACCCATGCTTAAATCCAACATTTAAGGGGACATGCACATTCAAACATTCATAATATCAATGCAATTCAACATATTAGGGTTTAAATCACTTTAAAAACATTAATTAAATACAGCCCATATCCCAGTCAAATCAAATCAACATTAATTTAAAAGACTCATATTCAAAGTAAGCTTCAAATTTATAAATCAAGGAGTAGAAAGTGTTTGGGGTCTTCATGGTTAAAAGGGACCATGAATCAATCCTACATACCTTAGATAATTAAGAAGAATCAAGAAGAAATTGATTGAAGAAGAAGACCCTTCTTGAGCTCCAAGCTAATTCTTCAATGGCACGCTTGAAATGAGTCTTTAGATGAACAAATTTTGAATATTTTAAGTGTATGAAATGAATTTGAATGTGAATAGAGGAGTGTAGGTCTTTTCAGGGGTTTAGGATATGTTAGAAAGTCATAAATGACCCTTAGGAATAATCAAAATTACAAGAAAACCATTAACAAAACGAGCTTCAAAAAGTGTCAGGGGTCCCGTCAAGAAGCCTCATGGTTCGTGTGAAGTCACACGGACTGTATGGTTGCCCGTGAGACGACACTCAGGAAAATTTTCACTGGCCAAGTTTTGAAACGGTGATTTCACTAGCCTGTGAGACAACACTTAGAAAAATTCTGGACCAATACCCTCACGGGACCCTACACGATCTGTGTGGTGCTACACGACCCGTGTAGGGGTTCGTGTGTGAGGTGCCTTAGCCAAAAAGTGGTTTTCAAGCCCAAGGATCCTACCACGAGCCACTTCACGGCCAGTGGTGAGCTCTACGAGCTGTGAAGGGCTCAGTAGAGGGTCACTTAGCCTTGAACTCTACCATAAGCCCAAGCACACTACACACAAGGCCAAGGCCACCTCAAGGCACCTTGCTCCACGGCTCGTGGAGGTGGTCTTGTGGTGACACCTTGGTCAAAAACTTTTCGAAACCAAATTTCTACGCATCGTTAAGGCTTTACAAGGTCCAGGCCCTTACATTTCATTTGCGCATTCTTATTATAGAGGCTTGTACATGTGACACCAACTCTGGGATGGTTGTAGTTTTGATTTCCTATGCTTATCCATCTTATTAAACTACTTTTCTTCCACTTTTATTATTATTTTGAATTGTTTAGGTTTTGGTCTCACTCGTCTTGGTTGGTTAGGTGAGTGTCATCACACCTAGATTTTGGGTCGTGACACCTAGCTTATGCCTATATAAATGGGTATTATATTCCCTTAAAGAGGCATCTCGAGTATCCCACAAATACTGGAGTTTTCATAAAAACGAAAGATCAAAATAGGGCTTAAGGAGGTCAAAATCTCCTACGTTTGAGAAATACATCAGTAGGTCCTCGAATCATGGAGAAATCTCACGAGGAAAAAATCAAATGAGAACAGAATTGTATTCATATTGCTTTATCAATAATATTCTTATTTTCTTCAGATTTTATTTATGATTGGTTAATGTATTATATATTTAAAATTTATTGCAATCAGAACTAAAGTGGGAATAGAGTTTGTGGTTTGGGGAAATTATTGAAAGTTTAGGACTCAAATGATAAAACCTCCTTCTATATCTCTAGTAATCACTCCTACAAATGCATATTACTTGCAAAATCGATTCTGCTAACTTATAGCATCGAATGAAACAGTTTTTGGCAAATGACCAGTGAAAAAAATTTGACATCATGTTTAGGCCTCAGATATTCTGGTTTTGTGGTGTATGAAAACAAAGCTTTCAAAATTCTACTAGGCTTTCATTTACAACTCTCCTAAACTCATGGATAATATTTTCAAATTTGTTTATTAAGTACTTTTGTTAACTACAAAAAGAATGTGTTACGTGCAGGTGACAGATTGAAAATATATTATTAATAACTTAACATTTGAATGGAGAAGGATAGAAGAATGAACATTTCTCTTTCAAGTATCCAATCATGTGCCACACTTTTCCTGCATTTCAAAAGCTGTCAATTTCCTCTTTATGTATTTCAAAAATATGAAATATATATATATATATATATATATATATATATATATTAAAGAATAAGAAACCTATGTCTAGAACTAACAAAAACAAAAAATAGAATGTGTTGACCAGGATCGTTTCAATAAGTTTGGAGGTCTAAAGTCAAATTTCATAGAGAGATTTTATTATTTTTTTAATTTGTCATATACAAATGGAATAGCTTAACTCATAAATAGACGCCTGTGGAGAGTGTCACGTAGGATAAAAGTGTTTAATGGGATCAAATCTTAGTAGTTGAGGTGTCTATAAGGAACTTGTCTTAGTTTAGGTGTCTAGGTGAAAAATGAGGACAAGTTTAGGCGTCTATTTATGAATTAAGCCTTAATGTAATTTTACAAGTGAAGTCTCGATAAGGCCGGATCCACATAGACTTTATGAAGTATGAAAACAAATAATATAAGTTTTCAATAAAAGAAAAAGTATAATATAAAATTAAAATAATCAAACCTGACTCAAACTTTACAAAAATCATATATTGATATTGAAATAGTTGCGTTGAATTTGATAAATTGATATAATGATATTAAAATAGTATTGATTTGTTGCAATGCTTGCATTTTAAAGAATACTCCAAAACATAAATTTAAATCTTTTTATAAGCACACAATAATATATTTTGCATACTGCAAAATAAGTAATTTGGGTATTAATTTGGGTTCATGATAATCACCAAGTTATAAATAACTCAACAAAATAAGTATTCACTTAAGAAAGGATATTATAGTTAAGTACATACTATTTCGTTTCTTAATTATTACAATGACCTCCATATTAAATAAAGTAAATAGTTATTCCACCATTTATTTTTTTATCCAAAAAATTCTTCTCAAATTCATCAATAGATTATATATAAATTTGGAATAATTAATCCATATATAGTTATTAAATTATTTACTAGAGCTTATGTAGGTACTTTGCAAATATTATAGAAAATAGCAAATTATTTACAAATAATGACAAATATGTATTAATTAATACTATTTTGATTTATTTCGTTTTTAATTAATTTTTGTCATTTATTATGGAACAATTACCTAGAAATCCTATTAGGAGTTTTTTTAAAAAAAATTATTTTCGATTGTATTCTATTGAATTTTTCTAAAGAGTCATTTAATGCTATATTTAAGGGGTTAATTATTTATGGATTTTTTTATATTTATTTATAGTGTCTAATATATTATACATTTTTTTATTTATTCCTTTATTTATAGTATTTAATGTTATATTTAAGGAGCTAGTTCTTTATGGATTTTTTAATTTATTTATGGTGTCTAATACATTATACATTTTTCTATTTGTTCCTTTATTTATGATTCTTTTTATATTAATTTTAAAAAAAAAAAGGTCTCATGATCAATAATCAGTTTTCAATTTTTTAATATATTTTTGTTTAAAATTAATTTTTATCATTTATTATGGAACAATTACCTAAGAATCCTATTAAGACTTTTCCCTTTTAATTATTTTTGGATTTTTTATTAATTGAAATTTTTTAAGAAGTCAGTTAATGTTATATTTAAAGGAGTCAATTTCTTATGAAATATTTTTATTTATTTATGGTGTCTAATATATATTATACATTCCTTTTTTTTAATTTTGTTCCTTTATATATGATCCTTTTTTATATTATTTTTTTAATTTCTTTCTTTTGTAGTCTTCATGATCAACAATTAACTTTCCTTTTTTTTATTTTTTACGGATTGCATATACGTAAAAAAAAATATTTTTTAGATTTTATGGATCTATAATTTTAAGTCAATATTAATTTTGAGTCCGATTTTACATTAATACTAAGTTAAAATTCAGATTAAAATAATTTTAATAAATATAGACTTACAATTAATTTAGATTATTAAAATTTAAATAATCTTAAATCGCGTAAAATACTTAAATTCTTAAATTAAGTGTAATTTTAAATCACTTAAATATGTATTGACTTAAAATTTAGATTTTTTTAAAGTAATTTAAGTGATTTAAAATTAATACAAATTTTAATTTAAGTGATTCAAAATTTGAATTTAAAATTAAAATAAAATCAATCTAGACCTAATAATGGTAGATATATCTTACATTGATTACCTTAAATGATCATATTAATCACAGCATGATTTTTTATTTTTGGTCATAGTATAATCACTAACGTTTTTTTTATGTTTGATTATAGCATCTTAATTGATTACATCATTTTTTATTTCTTCCATGAATTTATTTCTTCCATATTTGAAATGATTTTGATAAAAAATTTTATAATCTGGGTAATTCTTTTAGATTAATAATTTATGAGATTTTTTTTAATGTACGAGATTTTCAGATTTGTTGCCTTTTCTAAATTATTTCGGATCTTTTAAGGATTAAATTTTTTTTTAAGAAGTCATCTGATGCTATTTTTTAAGCAGACAGTAATTTATGAGATTTTTTTCTTTTATTTATTGTGTCTAATATATTATATTTATATTTATTTTTTATTTATAATTCTTTTATTTTCAATTCTTTCCAATTTTTTGTAGTTTCCATGATCAATGATCAGTTTTTATTTTTCAATTAATTTTATCATTTTTAACGAATCGTATATCTGTAAAAATAATTTAAATAAGAGTACTTTTACGTGTGCTTTATTTTCTAAAAAGAATATTATCGATTTTATTGAGGGTATGTCAAGTTTTTGCCAATAAACCAAATCTATATTACTTAAAGTATCAAAAATATATATTCACTCTTTTTCACATGTGTTGTATTTTTTAGGAATATTGTTGGTTTTATTAAGGATATGTCAAGTTCTTACCATAAACCAAATGCATATCATTTAAATACCAAAAATATATATTCACTATTTTCACGTGTGCTTTTTTTTTTTTAAGAATATTTTTGGTTTTGATTAAGGGTATGTTAAATTATTACCAATAACCAAATATATATCAGTTAAATGCCAAAAATATATATATACTACTAAATGAGAATATATTGAAATTTCCAGTATTTTATTAGTTTTATTCAGGGTTTTTCAATGATACTCCGTCTATTTCAAAATAATTGAATTGTTGGGGATTTTTAAGTTTTCAAAATAATTGAATTGTTCACTTTTCAAGGGATATGTTGGAAAGTTTAGAAATAAATTGAAATAAAATTGAAAATAAATAAGAAATAAATGATGCATTAAACAAAAAATAGACCACTTAAAATCAAAAAATGTATATCAAGCTCCCACCATTAAACCAAAAATAGACCACTTAAATACAAAAAAATGTATACGCACCATTAAAATGCAATTTTACTGATTTTTTTCAGTATCACGATATGTCAAATCCCTATCAATATACCAACCATATATCACTTAAACATCAAAAATATACTTTACAAATATCTTTTAATTTTTTTTTAGGTGTTTTTCTTAACTATATTGTTGGTATTAATTCAGGGTATGTCAAGTCATTACTAATATACCAATTATATATCACTTAAACATCTAAACATATACCAATTATATATCACTTAAACACCTAAAAATATATACCAAATATCTTTAGGTGTATTTTTTAAGATCAGTACTGAGTTTATTCAGGGGTATGTCAGTTTTTACCAATAGACCAAATATATATCATTTGAAAAACCAAAGATACTGATTTTTCCAAGTACACTATTTGTTTTATTAAGTGTTTATCAAGTATATATCAATTTCCCACCATTAAACCAAATATAGATCATCCAAGAATCACCCCAAAATGAAACAAAAACTCAAAACAGCCAGGCAATACAAGTAACAAATCTTTACGACACCACTAATTTTCTAGGGTATGTTTAAAACATGGCCTTCTGTTAAGTTCCATTTGACCACATGCGTTGCATGTCACTTTTGCTCTCTTAGACTTATTTTCACTAAATGATTTCCATCGTTTAAGAGGTGGCCTTCCAGGTTATCTCTTAAAATCTGGTGGCAATAATTCTGGTTCTAGAAGTTCGAATGGTATGTGTCAAGTACTTTCACATGGAAGAAGTTCAACAAGAATTGCATAAGTATCTTTCAAAGTTTTATGTTGTTGTAATAGTGAGAAGTATAGTCCTCGCCATGTAAACTCCTATACCTAAAAGCAGCTATAGCATGCCACATGGGATTTCGTCCTTCTGAAAAAGACCGCAGCTACAATTTCTGGTCTTTTAAACAAACAACGAATCTTTTTGCCCCATTAGTCACCGTGTGGAGGAATTGCGTTGATGTGCTTACCTAAGAAATTGAACAAAACTCAACAAACCTCAATCTAATACAAATTAAATATTAGTAAGCAATGATGACTTACCATCATTCTATAAGATAACTCACGTTTAGCTTCGAGAATTTCATTATACTTTGCAGTTAAATTTGTGTTGGTGTTGCGAGCCTCCTCGCTATGCTTGTATTTGTTATCCTAGTGTATATTGTTGGGTGGTTTAAGTGATATATAATACGTATATTAGTAAATACTTGACATATCATGAATTATAAATATTTTACAAAAAAGTACTACAAGATCTATCCACAATTATACCAAATATATACACACAAAAAAACGAAACTTACTATTCTTAAAAAACACACCTAAATTATGTTTTGTGTTTTTTTTTGTGTGTGTGTGTTTAAGTGATATAAAATTGGTGTTGACACCCAATTTTTACCCTCCACAATATAAATTGATCATCGAGCTATTAATTTTAACGACTTGAATTAATTAGCTTTCAAAAATGCAAGATATATATATATATATATATATTTTTTTCAAATAATTTTATGATCGAATCTTTGAATTTTCAATTTTTATTAGGTTCATATATTGCGTATCGTCTTACTTTACTTTGTCGTATTATATATTTTTATGTTGTGTATTATATAAGTCGTTAACATTCAAAAGCTCCTTAATTAATTTATACTAATTCGTTTCGTGGTCGAATTAATCGATTGATTTTCAGATTGGTTATATATGTAATTTAAATGGTTAGTTTTTAAATATTCTCCTCAAACCCTTTTTACTCTTTTAAATCCCCAAGCCCAATTTTTAAAAAATAACCCCAGCCCAGTAACTTTTTGCCAGACCCGTTTTGGGCCAATTCTGGCCCATTTCTGCCCCTTTAATTATTTTCTGCCCAGAACAGGCCCAATCCCTTTTAATTAAACCCTAACCCGCCCCCTTTTCTTCTAACCCGACACAAACAATTAAATTAAAACCCTTTTCTTCTTCCCAAGACCCCAACCGCCCCTTGTCTTCTTCCCCTTCCCCCAAAACGCGTAAAACCAGAAAAGAAAGCAAAATGGCAGCTTTCTTCTTGGCAAAAAATGCCAAGAAAAAAATCATTACTCCCTCCCACGCGTCCCCTCTCCCCATAAACCCCTAACCAAAGAACTTTTCCTAGCAAAGAGAGAGCAGCCGCGGCAGCCATTTGCAGGCCACACAGTGGCCGATTTCGGCCATTGTTTGGTCAACCGCGCACTCCATCTCCTCTTTTTCGTACTCCTTGCACGCCAAAGAAACTCCTTTTACGTGTTTCACACCTAAACCATCGATTTAAATCGATGGTTGAGATGTGAGACTTGTAAAAAGTGGTTTCAAATTTTGAATTCTTGATTTGAAGATTTTCCCTTTTTGCCCCTGCTTTGGGGGGCTATATAATCAGTGTTTTGCACACTGATTTGAGGGGACTTTTTTTTTTTTTTTGGGATTTTCGGATTGAAAAAGGAGAAAAAGAGGGTTTATTTTCTAAAGCTTTTGGACCCTTCAAAGGAGAGAAAAGATAGCAGTTTATTTTTTAGGAAAAGATTGGAAAAGAGCTAGTCGAATTCAAGCTCTAATTTCGGGTTCGAAGTCGACAGAGTCTAGACCTTATAGCGTCGAAGTTCGTTCTCGAACTCGTGGTTCCCGTTCGCTGCCCGCCAACAGGTAACATTCTTTGGCTTCTTCTTCTTCACTCCGTCTTGATATACATATTTGTATAGGTATATGTATATGAGGACGTATATGCGTATGTATGTATAAAACTTGAAGAATAGTTGGATATATGTTGATTTTGATGGCTGTATACTGCTGTATATCTATGTATATATGTATAAACTTGAAGAATAGTTGGATATATGTTGATTTTGATGGCTGTATACCGCTGTATATCTATGTATATACGTATAAATTTGAAGAATAGTTGGATATATGTTGATTTTGATGGCTGTATACTGCTGTATATCTACGTATATATGTATAGACTTGAAGAATGTTAAATATATGTTGATTTTGATGGCTGGTTTTGGCTATATATCTATGTATACTGCTGTATATCTGCGTATATATGTATAAAACTTGAAGAATAGTTGAATATATGTTGACTCCGATGGCTGGTTTTGTTGTATATCTACGTATACATGTATAAAACTTGAAGCTAGTTGAGTATATGTTGGTTTAGATGCTGTATATCTCTATATATCTGTGTATATATGTCCAAAACATGAAGATAGTTGAGCATATGTTAGTTTAGATGCTGTATATCTCTGTATATCTATGTATATATGTCCAAAACATGAAGATAGTTGAGTATATGTTAGTTTAGATGTTGTATATCTCTATATATCTGTGTATATATGTCCAAAACATGAAGATAGTTGAGCATATGTTAGTTTAGATGCTGTATATCTCTGTATATCTATGTATATATGTCCAAAACATGAAGATAGTTGAGTATATGTTAGTTTAGATGCTGTATATCTCTGTATATCTGTGTATATATGTCCAAAACATGAAGATAGTTGAGTATATGTTAGTTTAGATGCTGTATATCTCTGTATATCTGTGTATATATGTCCAAAACTTGAAGATAGTTGAGTATATATTAGTCTAGACGCTGTATATCTCTGTATATCTATGTATATATGTCCAAAGCTTGAAGATGGTTAGGTATATGTTAGTTTAGATGACGTATACCTGTGTATATATATAAAACTTGAAGAATGTTTGAGTATATATGAGTTTGAATGGCTGTATATTGCTGTATATCTACGTATACGTGTACAAAACTTGAAGAATGTTTAAACATATGTTTGTTTTGGCGTTTATTTGTTGTATGTCTATGTATATGAAGATATATATATGTATATGTATGTATAAAACTCGAAGAATGTTTGAATATATGTATTGTTCGTTGGTTATCTTCTGTATATCATGTATATATCAGCGTACGCATGTATACGTATGTATAACCTGGAAAGTTGTTTGGTTATATGGCAAGTGTAGTCGTATCACGGTGTATATACAGCTGTATATACGCACATATATATGAATATCTACATATATATACCCATATAAGCTCGAATTTACTTTTAAATGTTATCCATTTGTTTGTTGGGCTGCCATATCCATGAATATATATACATATAATGTGTATTTCTACATGTATATAAGATTTTTTAAGTTGAAAGTTTATTAGTTTGTTTGATTATATAATGATATCACAATGCCAAGTTTCCTATACACCTATATACATATATACATAATGCATGTACATGAATGTATTTATGAAACTCGAAAATTGTTTGGTCGTATTGTCGTCTCGTAGTGGCTTATATCTATATATATACTATGTATTGTTATATCCATGTGTCTATGCACCTATATACACCTATATATATAGTGAATATTTATATATTATATGTGTTTGTCCTAATTCGTACAATTTCTTTTTCTCATAAGTCTTAAGGTCTTTTTATTAGTACTTGATATCATTTTGTGTTGTCATGCAAGTTGTGAGTTGCATATCACTTGTGAAATATAATATTTCTTATTACTCATTCCTTATCTTCATTTTCTTTGCATGTAATGTTGTACCGAGTCTGTTTTTGACTCCTCCTTGCATTTCGTTGAGTATCGGGTCAATCTCGGCCTACGTCCAGCTGCTCGGAACTGTCGGATTTTATTTTTCGGGGTGGCAACGTACCTTTATACACTGGTATACACTTTCTGTATACAAAAATTGCTTACACAGGAATATGGGCCAAAAGCCCAAATGGTCAGCAGGGGCAGTCCGGCCCACTTGTCATATTAATCTTTTGCAGCTGAAATGAATTGGGCCAACAGCCCAAGGAAGCAAAAATAATAAAGGGTTTGGCAGGCCCAATATAAAAATTTATTGCAGGCTTTTGGAAATTGGGCCTGTCAAAGCCCAATTCTATTTAATTTATCTTGTTTACTTTGTTTATATTATTTTGCTTGAAATAATTATTTTATTATCTTTATCATTAACTTTAATTTATGTTGTTTTGTTGTGTTTTAATCTAATTAAGTTTCCCCGAGTTAGCCATCTACGTTGTTTTATGATCTTGACTATAAAAATCGCCTTTAGGAAATTAAATTCTTTTAAAATACTTCTTAAAATATTTCAAACACCTTTTTTCTTTAAAATATTTTTTGAAAAAATATATGTACATCTCTTTCTTTAAAATACTTAGAATTTAATAGATTTCAAAATTCTAATTAGTTGATTAGATTCATCAACTCTTTTAATTAAATAAAAATTAGTTAGATTTTAATATTAGATTTTCTTTAACTAGTTCACCTAATTAAATTCTAATTGACTGAAATATAAGTAAAAATGTAAATATTCCATTTCCTACTCTTAAAATATTCTATTTGAACTTTTCAAATTAATAATATAAAATTATATTATTTCAAAGTTAGTCAAAATATTTAATCGTCGGATAACCGCACGTTAGCGGATATTTCGGGTGCGTAAAACCTTCCCGAAATAGAAATATGAACCCGAACCTGTTTCTTTGGATTTTTAAAAGATTTCCTCTGTTAGGTCTTTTAAAATAATCGGTTTTCTTAATTTCCTAAAAATTAAGTGGCGACTCTAAAAAGTTTCAAAGATTCGGTTTTGCTTAAATCAATTAAGTCTAAATCGAATTTTTAACCCGGAAGTCATTTTCCGACGTAACAATTGGTATATTGATAAATAAATTATATACCATGAATTATACATATTTTATAGAAAATTGCTACCACAAAAAAAAATGTCATTCTTAAAAAACACACCTAAACATTTTTTGTGTATTTTTTGGGTATTTAAGTTATACATAACTTGATAAATACTAGACATACCCTGAATTATACATGTTTTACAGAAAAATACTACAACATTTATCGACAATTATACCTTAAATATACACACAAAAAATAAAACTTACCGTGTTTGGCTAGATCTGATCACTGTAAATCAAATTTTGTTGACAAATGTGTGGTTGTTTTATCACGCCTATTAGCACATTCTTGTCCTTGTAAACTTGGTTCACATTCACTTCCAAACTTCTGGAACACTTATTATAGAGATATCATCATCGTCTACAACAAGAAACTCTTCGTGAGGGGTAACACCAATCGTATTGAATCAATGGAGTCTTTATCAGGGTATGTCAAATCTGGTCATATCAAGTCCCTAACATAAAAAAAAATAGAACAAAAAAATGATGCATGATAAAAAAATATATGAACCTATTTTCATCACAAAATAATAGAATAAAAATTGATATATAACATAGAACAAAAATTTACGAACCTGAAGAATCCCATTTTGTCACCGTGTTGAATTAAAATAGAACAAAAATTTAATTCCATGGTATTTTATAAAAAGGAAAAATCCATCCCTAAAATTTCGAAAATTAAAATCATAGCATCACCAAAAATTCGTTAAAAATAGAAGATTTTACAATATGTTCAAATATGGAAGATCTGAGATCTATGAAAGGAACAAAAAAGATGTAATTAATGTAGATATTGTACCCAAAAATAAAAAGATGTGTAATAATTGATTATGCTACAATTAAAAATAGAAAATAGTGTTACATTTAATAAGTAATCAATGTTTTTAATGGTTATGGAGCTGTCGTATACTCTTACACATTTTTTTCATCATTTGTTAGTTTATGAAAATTTTATATCAATATGACTTGAAAATTAGATTATATTATCATTATTAGTAATAAATTAATTCTAAATTGTTATTTATTAAATTTTCTCTATAAGCTTTAATAAATTTGGGGCTCCTAACGATTGGCTTAGTAGCCTTATGCCTGGTGTTGACCCTCCCATTCTTTTTGGATAGAAGTAATTTTCTTTTTTAATTTTATTGATTAATTAGAGATTGTTCTAGAAAAAAAAAATGGTTGAATTCTGTTTTATAGTGATTGTATTTGGTCTGGCCTTTTCATTCAATTTTTTTTAAGCTTTGGAGCGACTTTGTTATCCTCCCTTTTAGTGTTACTAATTATATGTTAAAGAATTAATGAAGTTTGTGAAGCATTTTGTGTTGAGATTTTATTTTATTCTGATTGGTATTGTTTTTGGTGTTTGTAATCCTATAAAATTTATCGAAATATAAATTTTATAAAATGATTCAAAGTATATTAAATTCAAAATATATTAGTCCAAACAAATATTATGGATTAATATAATTGAGTTAATTAATTAAGTCCAATAAAGTATGGATTTAATTAAAAGCCAAATTCAATTATTCGGGCTACAAAAGATAACCCAAAAATATATTAGTCCAAACAAATATTATGAATTAATATAATTGGGTTAATTAATTAAGTCCGATAAACTATGGATTTAATTAAAAGCCCAAACTTAATTATTTGGGCTATAAAAGATGACTCCCTTTATTAGGCCCAATATCCTCTCATCCAAGAGGCCCATCTTGGTGCCACGTGTCAAATGACGTGGCACGCCAAGTCAAATAAGGAAGCGCCCATCGTGGTGCCACATGTCAAATGACGTGGCATGCTAAGTCAAACAAAGAAGCGCCCATCTTGGCGCCATGTGTCAAATGATGTGGCACGCCAAGTCAAACAAAGAATCCAATGAGATCATGCCATGTGTCAAAATGACAAGCCCATTTCATTAAAGCCCAATATGCCATGTCACTTAAATCTGATTGGCTGAAGGAAAGTCTTTCCTATTATAATCCCTCTACAGTTATAAATAGAGGTCTTCGTAATTCAAAAGAAGGAGAGAGAAGAAGAATTCTAACAAAAGGCTAGAGAGAGTTCGTGGATCAAAAGCCATACATTTCTCTATAAATTCAAGAATTCAAACATTCAAGTTCAAGAACAAGCTTAAAAGCTCTTGAACTCAAGAACAAGCTCAAGAATAAATCCAACTTTCAAGATCAAGATCAAGATTCAAGATCGGATTCAAGAACAAAACTTTAAATTCAAGAACAAGCTCAAGAACCCTTGAATTTATACTTGAAAAGGCGAATCAGAGGATTCATAGAGATTGTAACACTCACACATTGAAATCAAATATTATGATTGTTGCGATATTTTTCATTCTTGATTATTATTTTCGCAATACAACTTTTATTGTCTACAGTGTTTATTTAAATTAGATGGAGAGATTACCTCACCCTTTTTATTGTTCCATGATAAAATAGTTTATATTGGCATACGAGATGGCTGGGTCAAAAATCTAATATAAGCCTTTTGTTCGATATTATATTTTTTTTAACTCAATTTTTGTATATTTAGTATCAACCTTAAAAATATAATTACAACAATAGTTGACAAATAGAAAAATGTTAATTTGATGAAAGACCAAATACCACATTTTTATAATTACTAGACATCAGCTACATGTTATTTTTATAGTTTAATTTATGTGATGTAGATAGAATTTAGAAAGTTAATTAAATTTTAATATAATTTTAAATATTTTAAATTACTAGTCTTGTTGTACGCGATTTGCGCGTGATTAAAGCATGTACCTCAGATAACAAATATTACATAATTATGAACTTATGCAAAGATAAATAATTCACTACAAAAGTTATTTTGATAAATTATTTATTTATAAAGGTCCTATATAATGAAGAAGTAGAAGACTATTAAATAAGGAAGATTTATGAGTCTTTCAACAACTATAAGTCTTTAATTATCATTTATCTCCATATATTTTAAAAGTTAATATTATAAATATAATTAAATAAAAATTAAAAGGAAATGGTGAAAAGACAATTTTGTTTAAAGAGCAGTCTTTTAATGAAGGACAAAAAATTCAAACAACATTTCTAAGGGCCTTCACGCTTTTAATATAGTATAGTATAGCTTAATCTTGTGATTTATAATACTTTTTTATGTAATTTTTAAATAATATATGTACTCCTCTTGTCTCAGTTTCTGTGGCACTGCTAAAATTTCGAAAGTCAATTTTTTTTATATGTCTCTTAATTTTTTATTTTTCAATTACTATGATCTATGTCATGTTTATGCCATTTTTAAATGATATATGCTATCCATATATCCATATTTATGCGACATTGATTTGAGTGTTAATTGAACTTTTCATATATTTTTTAAATATTTTAAATTGTTTATTCCTGTGATTCATAGGTTTTTAAATTTAATTTTCATATGTAAATACATTACTTTTGATAATTATGGAGATTTACAATGTTTTTTTATGTAGTTTCCTAATTGTAATAATACATGATACTTCTTTTGTCCAATTTTATGTGATGTCGAATGATTAATTTAATAATCAATTAAATTTTTATTTGTTTTTAAAATATGTAAATTATCAACTATAACGATTTAGTTTTTCATGCTTTTACACAACATGTTTTCAGAATTATTTAATATTGTCAATTATCATGATTAGTGGAGTAGTAATTTTTTCGCAACTTTTATATGTATAAAATACTAAAAATAAGATAAATAAATTAAAATAGGATAATCATAATAAAATTACATATATATTTGCTTGAACATGTGAAACTCCCTCTTATATATGATAATAAAAAATAAAAATAATTATTTAGCTATATTTAATCGTTTAAATGGCTGCCCGAACCACAAGTAAATTCGCTAGCAAATGAAGGATGGAAGAAAAGTATCCAATCATAGGAAAAAAAGAAAAACATAAATTTTATCAAATTAGTTAAAAAAAAAATATATCAATAAGAGAGAGTTAGATAAACGCTAAAAAAATATTTTTAAAAAAACGAATGATCATTAACCAAGATATATGAAAAAATGCATTTTACCTTGTAAACATCATGTATCTCTTCATATCCAATTCTGGCTCATCACTTTAAAAATTTCTTACTTTTTATGTTGATATTTTAAAATAATTTAAAATACTTTTTGAATGATTTTAGATTAATTTTTGATAGTTATTTTTATTTTTAAAATATTAAATTTTTTTAAGTTTAATGCAATATAATAATGTATTTTTTTCAAATAATTGAAGTGGGTAAGTATTTTATTTTAGATAATCTTAAAAAGTATCTTCTCTTTCTTTTTTATTTTTCCGACACCCTTTATCGAAATCCGTCGAAAATTCCGGCGACCCTCTCCCCTCCACCTCTCTTCTCCTCTTCTTCTCCCACTGTCCAACCTAAAACCCCAAATCCGTCGCCAACACTACCAAAACCTCTGATGAAACGACCTGAAAACACCGTGAAAACGCCACCAAAATCCCAGCGAAAAGCCAACAAAACTTTCCCCAAACCCCAGCAGAAAACGACCCCAAATCCCGCCAGAAACACCACCAAAATTTCACCTGAAACAGCCCCAGTTTCGCCCAAAAATCACCTCCAAAACCCCCCAAAAAAGGTCATCCAAACAGCCCTCCAAAACCCCAAAACGCACCAGATTTCTAGCCACCAACTCGCCGCAAACCAAGCCCCAAAATCACCTCCAAAAAACTCTAAAAAGCGTCACCCTTAGAGCCCCCAAAAGACCCCTGTACAACAACCGTTTGAGCCCCAATACGCCACCCAAAATCCATCAGAAAACCCCCTCAAGCACCGAAAAACCACCAGAAAAATCAGCCCCAAAAGCCATCGGGAAACCCGAGCTTCGAGCTCCAACAAATCAACAATTTTATTTGGGTGTCTCCGATGTAACACCAGACCTAGCATGGGAACATGTCATTCGGTAACCTTAATTTTGTTTTTGTTTTTGCTCATTCATTATTGTAATTGAAATAATCTCTAATTGGCATTCTTAGTTACTTACTTTCTGGTTGATTTCTCCTAAGTTTTTTTTTTATATTTTGCCTTCCTTCACCCAAAATTGCTATGATTTATTTGCTTTGACTAGACCAATTGTTATTATTTTCATCATTTTTATTATGTATTTTTTTGTTATAGCTGAAGACAAATTTTATTGTGTTAATTAGATATTTCACTTTATTCACACTCCATTTTGTTATTTGTGATTGCTTCGGATTTATTGAAATTAGTTGTGCGCGTTTCCAGGCATTCCCAGTGAGGTGTGTTCCTATGACAGTTAACAATTTTTCATTTTTGTTTTGTTTCCTATCATTTTGTTATGTTGTCATTTTAGTTAATTATATATTATTTTATATACTCTCTCCGTTCCAAATTACTTGAATTCTTGAGACTTTTTTCAATGTTTAAAATAATTGAATTGTTCAAAGTTCAAGATGAATATTTGAATTTTTTTCTATAATTGCCCTTTCATTTATTGAAGTTTTATATTTTCTAGGAGATAAATCACACTACATATTTATGACTTCACAAAGGATAATAGTGAAAAACATTGTTTAAATTTTTGTTTTTCTAGGAGACAAATTAATATAGCGTGTGTTCAGGAGACTAGATGGGTAGGGACCAAAGCTCGGGATGTAGACGGGCTCAAGCTATGGTACTCGGGGGGTTCTAGGGACAGAAATGGTGTAGGTATATTAGTAGATGAGGACCTTAGGGAATATGTGGTGGAGGTTAGGAGGTTTAACGATAGGATGATGTCTATTAAACTGGTGGTGGGTAAGCACGTAGTAACTGTAGTTAGTGCCTATGCGCCCCAAGCGGATCTTGAGGAGGAAGTCAAGAGGCTCTTTTAGGAAGAATTGGATGAGGTGGTGAGGGGCATACCAGTGACGGAAAAGCTTTTCATTGGGGGAGACTTTAATGGACATATTGGGGCTACCAGTAGCGAGTTTGAAGATGTCCGTGGAGGCTTTGGTTTTGGGGAAAGGAATGGAGGGGGGACGTCTCTCTTGGATTTTGGCAAAGCCTTTGAGTTAGTTATTGCTAACTCATGTTTCCAGAAGAGGGAAAGTCACCTGATAACCTTTCAGAGTGCGGTAGCTAAAACCCAAATTGATTACCTACTTCTACGAAAAGGTGATAGAAGCCTTTGTAAGAATTGCAAAGTTATTCCGAGTGAGAGTATTTCCACTCAACATAGGCTTCTAGTGATGGACTTAGAGATTAAGAGAGAAAAGAAGAGGAAGATTGTCTATGCCCAACCGAGGATTAGATGGGGGGGCCTAACTCCTGCCCTCTCGCATGAGATGGAAGAAAAGCTGAGAAATCTAGAGGCTTGGAGTAGTGGTGGAGATGTGAACAATATGTGGGACAATACTACTGGTTACATTCGAAAGGTATCCTCTGAGGTACTAGGGGTTTCGAGAGGAACCTTCGGGGGACGTCAAGGTGATTGGTGGTGGAATGAAGAAGTTCAAGACAATGTAAAAGCTAAGAAGGTGGCCTATACAAAGTGGTTGGAGTGTAGGGAGAAGGATGAAAAACAAAGGCTTAAGGAGATTTATAAGACGGCTAAGTCAGATGCAAAGATGGCGGTGACGAGTGCTAAGACAGCAGTGTTTGAGCGCCTATATGAGGAGCTAAGTGACAAAGGCGCGGACAAGCGAATTATAGGCTTGCTAAAGAGAGAGAAAGGAAAGCTCGCGACTTGGATCAAGTGAAGTGCATCAAGGATGAGGAGGGTGAGGTGCTAGTGGATGTGACTTCTATTAAACAAAGGTGGCAAGCTTACTTTCATAAACTTTTAAACGAAAAAGGAGATAGTGATATTGAGCTGGGCAAGTTGGCACATTCTGAAAGTCACCGAGATTTTGGTTATTGCAGGCGATTCAGAGTTGAGGAGGTTAGAAGGGCTATTAGTAGGATGAAGAGAGGGAGGGCGCTCGGACCGGATGAGATTCCGATAGATTCTTGGAAGAGTATGGTCAAAGATGGCATAGAGTGGCTGACTAGACTGTTCAATACTATCATGATGACGGCCAAGATGCCGGATGAATGGAGGAGGAGTACAATGGTCCCACTGTATAAGAACAAAGGTGATATTCAAAACTGTAATAATTACAGGGGTATCAAGTTATTGAGTAATACTATGAAGGCATGGGAGAGAGTGGTGGAGATGAGGGTGAGAAAAGTAGTTTCTATCTCAGAAAACCAGTTTGGATTCATGCCAGGACGGTCGACTACTAAAGCGATCTACCTTGTTCGGAGATTAGTGGAGAAATACTAGGAAAGTAAGAAAGACCTTCATATGGTGTTCATTGATCTTGAGAAAGCCTATGACAAAGTCCCGAGGGATGTCCTATGGAGGTGTTTGGAGATGAAAGGCGTCCCAGTGGCATATATTAGAGTGATAAAGGACATGTACGACGGGGCCATAACTCAGGTAAGAACATTGGGAGGAGACTCTGAATATTTTCCTGTTCAGATGGGACTTCATCAAGGATCTGTGCTGAGCTCTTTTCTATTTGCCTTGGTGATAGATGAGCTGATGCGATCTATCCAGGAGGAAGTCCCATGGTGTATGTTGTTTGCAGATGACATAGTACTGATTGATGAGACCCGGACCAAAGTTAATGATAGGTTGGAGGTTTGGAGACACGCTTTGGAGACCAAAGGATTCAAACTGAGCAGGACCAAAATAGAATACTTGGAGTGCAAATTCAGTGTTGCGAGGGATGAAGCAGACATTGATGTGAGACTTGCGGCTCACCTTATCACCAAGAGGGAAAGCTTTAAGTATTTGGGGTCTATCATCCAGAGTAGTGGGGATATCGACGATGATGTCACACATCGTATTGGGGCGGCTTGGACAAAATGGAGGTTGGCCTCTGGAGTATTGTGTGATAAGAAGATACCACCTAAACTCAAAGGTAAGTTCTACAGAATGGTGGTTAGACCATCCTTGCTGTATGGGGTGGAGTGTTGGCCAATTAAAAATGTACATGTTCAGAAAATGCAGGTCGCAGAAATGAGGATGTTAAGATGGATGTGTGATCACACCAGGAGTGATAAGATTAGGAACGAGGTCATTCGGGAGAAGCTAGAGGTGGCCCCTGTAGCTGACAAGATGAGGGAAACGAGACTGCGATGGTTTGGACATGTACAGAGAAGGAGTACCGATGCCCTTGTTAGAAGATGTGAGAGGCTAGATTTGGGAGCTACAAGGAGGGGTAGAGGTAGACCAAAGAAGTATTGGGGGGAGGTGATTAGATATGATATGGTGAAACTTGATCTCACCAAGGACATGACCTTAGACAGGAAGGAGTGGAGGTCGAGAATTAGAGTAGCAGGCTAATAGGGTAGATAGGAAGGAGTGGTAATTGTCTGTCTTTATATGTTATTATCTGCCTTTACATGTTTACTATCCTGTATCTACGTATTATCATGTGTTCTTCTCTTTCTTGCCTGTTTATCATATCTAGCTTATTCTGCTGATGGGTTTTCGTGACGAGGGTTTCCAGGAAACAGCCTCTCTACCTATGTGGTAGTGGTAAGGTCTGCGTACATCTTACCCTCCCCAAACCCACTTGTGGGATTTCACTGGGTATGTTGTTGTTGTTGTAATATTTTTCTTAATACATGTGCATTGCCCAAAAAATTCAATTAATTTGGGATGGAGGGAGTATTACATTTTCCTTGTGTTAGTTTTACATGATTATGTTGAATAAATTGTTAAAATTGGTCAATGAAAGATCTATCCATTGGATTTCGAGGCCTCCGCATTTAAAAATGACGGAAAAAAGTGAGTTTAATCTTATATCTATTACATGTTAAAATTCAAGAAAATTTTAGTTTAAGTTTCTTACATATTATATGTTAAACTTGGCCAATGACAAATCTATCCGTCAGATTTCAAGGCTTTCCCATTTAAAAAGACGAATTTTTTTTAGTTTACATTGATATTTTTTATATTGTTAAAATTCAAGAAAATTTTAGTTCAAGTTTTGTATATTAGATGTTAAAAAAGACGGAACAATTTTACTTTATTCTTTATTTATTCATTATTGTGTATGTGGTTGAGGTTAGGAAAATACTAGGACATTCTTCATATTATTACTTAATTTTATTGTTTGTGTATATTTTTTTATTATTATATGTTATATTGTTTATCTCTTCCTCAATTTGAAAAAAAAAGTTCAGTCGGGACTCACAGTTATGGATTCTGAAGGGTGCTAATACCTTCCCTTTTGAATAACTTGAACCCTTACCTGAAATATTTGATTCCCAAAATATTTTGTAAATAATTAACTAGTTTCTTAATTACCCTTAAAATTAGGTGGCGACTCTAAAACCAAATTATTTTTTAAAAGTATTCTTTTTTTAAATTCTTTTATTTAATTATTTTTTGCAAGTTGTCATGACGTTGCACCTTCTGGATGTTGTTGCTTCCTTAGCACACGCAAGTGTACGTGGTCAACCCAAGTAATATAATGGCTCTCTGAGAGAGGCCGGGATGTCAAACCTAAATGATTTAAAGGTTATTGATTCTTCCCGAGTGATTCTGCTAGATTAATATTTGAGGTAATGAATGATGAAGTTTGTCAAAGAACGATTTATAGCTAAAATTGAAACTTTATTTCTAAATACGGATTATCTGAAATAGGGATATATCAACTTAAAGATGATCCCGGGATTATAGCCAAAGCGACTTCATGTCTTTCAATCCCTAATCATGTATCTGGGTTCATACTTATTAATTCACAGGGTTGAATTTACCTACCAGGGTTGCACACCTCTACAAGCCTACCTTTAATGACTGCATAATTACATCGTTGAGCCGGGATAGACAAACTATCAAAAATGCATTAATTTTATCTTCATGTATTAAGAACTGAGCGAGGTGTAAGGGTAGTTGTCACGGGTCTCCCTTCCACGAACCAATCTAATAACCTAGTTGGACCCGCTCCCTGTCCCACTGTGTTCTGATTATTCCAACATCTTTCGAATTAAGAATAACTAACATGGTTACTCCCTAGTTGATCAGGCTACGAAATATAAATCAAAGTGGATCAAGAATAAGTAAGAAACCATCATACATAAATTAAGATTAAAAGGTCACATAGTCTAGGGCTACAATCCCAAGATATGGGAGAACTAGCCACTCATGGTGGGGTTCCATATCAAAATTAAGCTAAGTGTAATGAACATTCAAGAATACAGAGATGAAAAGACAAACCAAAGTTAACCTAGGTTCTGTTCTCTAAGACTCCAGTCCGTATTTCCTCTCTAAAAACGAATAATTCAAAAAGTGTTTTTCAAATAATTAATAGCCATCTTTTATCCAAATCCCGTAACTCATTTTGCCCTGGAAATTTAAGCAGTCCACAACGCGGACTAGTGCACTTTGACCCGATCCATTATTTTGCTGCCTGGGCTGATTCACCTCTTCTTGCAAAACTGTCCGCGACGCGGACCCTACAGCGCACTTAGACTTTGCCTTTTTCTTCTCTTTTTCCCGTTCTGCTTATCCGCTCCCAGGTCCGCGACGCGGACCTGTGTCAGTGTTGCATCCTCCTGATCGCTTTGCTCCCTTGCTTTCTGGGATGTTTTCGTCCTTCCAATTTGCACTTGACTTCGGACTGCTATTATTTGGCTAATTTCTGCAAAATGCAACCACATAGAGTAATTGACCCCCAGATTAGAAAAATAACAATAATCATATTAAAAATAGCTGTTCTCTCTATATTTACCCTCTGACTTAGCTCTCTTTATGGGTTTATTTGGCCAACTAGGCGTATAAATACGCCTAAGATCACCACCCCACATTTAGACTTTTGTCCGTCCTCGGGCAATCGTGACACTCATGCAAGAGACTTGCTAGGCAGTGTATATCCCCCAACAATTGATATGAATGGCTCGCGTGCATCAAAGAATCCTGAAACCAAACTAGATCCTGACAGCATCTCCTTTCCCTAATCCTTCCTCCTCCACTATGACATCATGTAGCATTTTAGACAACACCATCATCTGACTACTAACCTTACTCAAGGTTGTGCCCTTACCAGAAGAATTACCCATTCACACCTATCACAATGGCAGATCACATAAACACAAGAATATAGGTATTCAATCAACTCTCTCTCTCCCAAATGATGTCTCGTGTTGGGTCTAGTTCCTATAGGCTTGCCCTTAATGTACACATGCACCCTAGAAGTCGTCGACTTGAAGGATCTCTAAGGTCTTTTGTGTGGTTGTAATGTGGGTTAAGGGTTGGTGGGGTATCTTTCATAGAAAGGTGACACGGCTCAATCCCCAAGTGCAACTAGCTTAACACTGAATTGTACAACACACTATATACTTTATCACCCCACTTAACAACTTCACATGTGACCTTTTTCTTTTACTGTTGCAGCCTTCCTTCTTCTTTTTGCTTTTCTCCCCTCTCCTTCTTATATATATATTTTTTTGATGGGTCCGCGACAAGTCCGCGACGCGCAGACGTCGCGGACAGCCACTGTTTTCAGGCGTGATGGATCCGCGACGCAGAGAGGTCGTGGATCACCACTGTTTTCAACCCATACTCCCCATTTTCTTCCTCTTATTCCCTGGGATATTCATTTAGGCTTTCCTATCCTCCCACTGTTATGCTAGAGCGCTTGGGAATCAGGTTCATGCGGGTTCAAATTAACAGGAGGGGTAGGCTCACTACATGGTTAACCAAAGAAAAAGCTAAAGCTCAAAGGGGATGACTAGGGAGATGATGTTATTTGGGTAGATTGTTGACGGCTCAATAGGCTACCAAAGAAATGCCTCGATCATGTCCTTCACATTCGACTCCTGTTGGGTTCATTCTACTTACCGGGCAAGTTCTAGCAACTATAGCAACACAGACCTATACAATTTCGCTCACTACTCGTGGCACACTCCCTTCATAAAGTTAACTTTAGATTTGATGTTGCCTAATGCACATGATTCCTTGGTTATCTCATTCTATTCCGAAGTATTAGCATCAGGTATTACTTTGCAGGTCCTCTAGTGGTTACATCCGTTTAATTTACACGGCCATCATACCCTGCTTGGTTATATCACTGCACACACATCTCTACACTACATGTCGCACAAAGTAAACACAATCATAAACCAGAGAACAGCTGCTTTACATGACAATTCCACTAGTAGCAAAGAGGAACAATATACATATACTAGGCACAAGGAAAGAAAAGAAGTATCTGCATTATACATGCCAACTGAATATATATAATAAAAATGCATAATCCTGGCCTTGCCATCCACCCCCCACTTAGAATCAACACTGCCCTCAATGTTGAACATATCAAACCTGCATCGGCACTGGCTACTCCACATCATCCGGGTCCAGTAAGATCGGTTCTCCCCCCGTGGCAACCGGGACCTCATCCTCAACCTCGTCCTCCTCAGTGTTTGAGGCCATCTGTGCTTCTTCAGGGTCTGTTGGGACGTCATCATCAACCGGCTCTACGAAGGTAGGCCCGATGCCCAGCACAACATTAGCATGGGTATTGAGAGGGTAGGTAGTGGCAACCTCGTCGAGCTCCAGCTGTGTAGACGGGCGACCACCCACCCTGTGCTTGAGCATTTCGAGCCCGAACATGCGGGCCATGATAAGTTCATATCTATGATTTCGCTCTTCTGTGGTGAGAATTGGCCCCATAGCCTCCTCCGGCCCCTTGATGTTAGTGACATTATAAGGTGGGGCCTCAATTTGGCGCCAGTAGTCGAGCTCCTCAGTGGGGACACCTGCATGATTGCAAAGTTCAGTTATAAGGCCCCCAAAAGCGTACATGCGACCCCGGTGAACGCGTGCCTTCCTCATTGCAGACTTGAGGATTGCCCCAAAATTCAGCGCCATGCCCGTCATGAGGGCATACACCAGGAAGGTGTGGTCTCTTGTCACAGCCGTGAAGTGCTGGCCTGGAAAGAATGAGTGCATTACGATCTTGACCCACACCCTAGCTTCCCTGTTCATGTGAGCAAAGGGAAAGCTTTGGTGGTACCCTCGGCCTGCATGCCGAATCCATCTAGCTGTTGAGTTCACTCCGACCATTGTGTGTCGGATGAGACGGTAGGGAGGGTGTAGCTGCAATTTATTAAATTATCCGGCGGATACATCTGCCGTGCCTAGGATGTTGTTGATGGCCAGGGGTCCAATATTAACCTCCACCCCTCGCACTATGACAACCTACGTGCGGGGCTCCTTCTTCATGTTGGCATAAAACTCCCTGACTATTCTGAGATTGCAAGGCAGGGGGTCGTTGAACAGAAACAGCAGATGGTCGTCCATGCACCGCTGGTAGATGTTGGGGAATTTACGGGCCAGGGAGTCTGCATCAATAGGGACTTCTGGGAAGTACTTGGTCTCGTTGTGAGCCCTGTACCACCTCTGCCCCTCTCGGTCCACCGCCCGAAGCCCAAAACGAGTTCTTTGCCCTCGATGATCAGGGGCTCAGGGCACCACCGGGACGTCCCTGGCATGCCTGCGGCTGCCTGAGGCGCCAGCTCCGCTTGTCTGGCCTATCCTTCGGATTCTAGAAGCCATCTATACCTGCAACATAGCCAACTTAGTATCTCAACAATAATGCAAGGGGGACCGTGGGTCGGTCTAGGGGATGCCCACCCCACACTTAGACCACAACACACCGGGTGAAGTGGATACTCAGACTTCTCCACTTCACCGGTGGCACATGGAGCCACGGGTCACCATACAGTGTGTCAAACAGGTTATTTCCAACAATTACAATGGCCCCCATACAACCCATACAACACAATGTAGAAATAATGAGCATAAACTACCCATACTCAATAATTTCAACCAATTCATGGTAATTTCATGCACAAGAACCCACCCCCATCAGTTATAACAAGGTTTCCCCAATTCTAGCAACCTAGGGTTTTCACCCACAAGAGTTTTGCCCAAAATTGCCCTTTTTCCTATGATTTCACCCAAGAATCTCAACATCTAACATGGATCTATGCCCACTACACCCCCATTAGGATATTGACTTCCTACCCACTCATCATATGCATGTATATGTTCACAAAGGCACAAACAAACCCTATCTAACCATAAAAATGACATTGAGACTAAGAGTACTTACTTGAGAGGTAGGGAGATGAAGTGGGAAGGAGTGTGTGTCGCGTAGATCTTCAAATCTTGGAGAAGGGGGAAAGGATTTAGAGATAAGAGAGCAAAATAGGGGAAAACGCATGAGAGAATGGGGAAAAAAGAAAAAAAAATGGCTGAGGGAATATATAGGGGTGGGGCCCCACGGAATTCGAGGCCCGAACTGAACGGGTCCGCGACACAAGCGCGACGCGGACCTGTCGCGCACTTCCCCTTATAAAATTCCAGCACCTGGGTTGTGAATAATGCACAAGTGTGCGATGCCTCTGCGACGCGGTTCTGTGCGCGAAGGCTCACTGTTTCAGGGCACAAATTTCATGAAATTTTTGCCACGGGCCCCGAAAAATTCCACGAATCATAGCTTAGGCTTCACCATAGCAAGAACAATTAGTGCATACCAAAAAATGACACAACGACTCACAGATTTGGAGAAAAATCGACTCTACGATACTACACCTTAAACAAGGACATAAGTACAACTGTGCGACGCCTCCGCGACGCGTTCCTGTCGTGGAGGCTCACTGTTTGGGGCCAAAATTTTTTTGAATTTAGAGCAACGGGCCCCGAAAAAATCCACGAACACCTGAAACTCCTTCACACATTCGCCCATGTTAGTTTAGCAAGAAAAAATCTCACAAAATACCTCCCGGGTCGCCCAAAATTGATGACACAAAGTGGTCACTAAAAACGGCCTTCAAGTGTAAGTCCGCGACGCCTCCGTGACGCTTTTCTGTCGCGGAGGCTTACTGTTTTGGGGCCCAAAAGATTTTCAAAATTGAGCAACGGGCCCTGAAAAAATCAACGAACACTTGAATATCCTGCTAAACACCAACACAAGGTAATCCAAACAAAAAAATTCAAAAATTAAACGACAGATTATCGGGAATTGGTGTGTCTCATTTAAGCCCCTAGGTGAGCCTGTTGCGCGATACGTCCGCGACGCATTTGCATCGCAGACAGTCCCTTTGTGCTATACATCCCTTTTTTTAAAAAGAAAAAAAAAGACTTACCTTACCACGGGTTGCCTCCCGTGCAGCGCCTGATTTACCGTCTCGGCACGACGCAGCATCACTCATTCGTCATTGGCCAACTGAATGACCTCTTTTTCTCTGTTTGTGTCAGCACCATAGTAGTGCTTGACACGCTGGCCATTCACCAAAAAGGTTTGGTCCGAATCTGCACCCTTCAGCTCCACAGCTCCATGTGGTGTGACGTTCACCACGGTGTATGGTCCACTCCACTTGGACCTCAACTTCCTTGGAAATAATTTCAAACGAGAGTTAAAGAGAAGTACCTGCTGACCCGGTTCAAAGGCTCGAGGAATTATGCGCCAGTCATGCCATTTTTTAGTCTTCTCCTTATATAGTTTCGCGTTCTCATACGCGTGAAGCCGGAATTCATCCAACTCCACCAGCTGCTTCAACCTTTTCTTTCCCGCGAGCTCAGGATCCAGATTTAGCTTCTTAATTGCCTAGTAGGCTTGATGCTCGAGTTCCACTGGGAGGTGACATGCCTTCCCATATACCAACCGATATGGAGATGTGCCTATCCGTGTTTTATATGTTGTCCGGTATGCCCACAAGGCTTCATCAAGTTTGATTGCCCAATCCTTCCTGGTGGCATTCACGGTCTTCTGTAGTATCTGCTTCACTTCTCTGTTCGACACCTCGACTTGCCCACTCGTTTGTGGATGGTACGCTATGGCCACCTTATGGCGCACCCCATACTTGGCTAGCAAATTCTTCACCGTTTGGTTGATGAAATGAGTGCCTCCATCACTAATGATGGCTCTTGGGGTCCCAAATCTGGTGAAAATTTGCTTCCTTAGGAATTTGCTCACTACCTTTGCATCATTCGTGGGCAAAGCTGCTGCTTCCACCCACTTGGAGACATAATCCACAGCTACTAAGATGTACTGGTTCCCAAAGGATGGTGGGAATGGCCCCATGAAGTCCATCCCCCATACATCAAAGATCTCCACTTCCAAGATGTTGTTTAGGGGCATCTCGTGTCTTTTGGAAATTTTGCCTGTTTTCTGACAGGCCTCACACGTCCTCACGAACTGCACAGCATCCCTGAATAATGTGGGCTAGAAAAACCCGGACTGTAGCACCTTATGCGTTGTTCGTTCACCGCCGTGATGACCCCCATAGAGAGAAGCATGGCAACTTCCTAAAATCTTTTGCATTTCTGTCTCAGGCACACATCTTCTCACCATTCTGTCCGGCCCTTGTTTAAATAAGTACGGCTCATCCCATATGAATGCTTTTGAATCATGAGCCAGCCACTGCCTTTGCTGATAAGCTGCCCCGGGTGGGAACACCCCACCAAGTAGTTGACAATATCTGCATACTACGGTAGTTCCTCCACCTCTAAGGCCATCAACTGCTCATCTGGGAACTCTTCTTTGATCTGCAGTTGTTCCCCTATGTGAGCATCACTTTCCAAACGGGAAAGATGATCAGCGATCTGGTTTTCACTCCCTTTACGGTCCTTTATCTTGATGTCAAATTCTTGAAGTAAGAGGATCTAGCGAATCAACCTGGGTTTAGCTTCCTTCTTATTGAACAAATACCGTACCTCTGCGTGGTCGGTAAACACTACCACCTTGGTGCCCACTAAGTACGCCCTGAATTTGTCAAAGGCATATACTAATGCCAGCATCTCTTTCTCACTTACTGTGTAGTTACACTGCGTTGCATCAAGTGTTTTACTGGCATAGTATATGGCGTGGAACACCTTGTCTCGGCGTTGGCCCAGCACCCACCCACAGCATTGTCACTGGCATTACACATCAGCTCGAATGGGAGTTCCCAATCTGGTGCTGTCAGTATTGGGGCCTCAACTAACTTCTTCTTTAGCATTTCGTAGGCCTGCAAACATGAAGCATCAAAGTTGAAAGTTACCTCTTTCTCCAGAAGGGTTGACAACGGCTTGGCAATTTTGGAGAAGTCTTTTATGAACCTCTGGTAGAATCCCGCATGACCTAAAAAGCTCTGGACTCCTTTTATAGACACCGGGGGTGGAAACTTCTCTATGGCCTCTATCTATGCCTTGTCCACCTCCAAACCACGCTTTCAAATTTTGTGCCCCAGAACTATCCCTTCTTTCACCAGGAAATGGCACTTCTCCCAATTAATAACTAGATTTGTTTCCTCACATCGTGCCAGTACTCTGTCTAGATTCTGTAAGCATGTGTCAAAGGACTCCCCAAACACTGAGAAGTCATCCATGAACACCTCCACTATGTCTTCCACCATGTCGTGGAATATGGCCATCATACACCTTTGGAAGGTGGCAGGTGCATTGCACAATCCAAAAGGCATGTGCTTGAAGGCATAGGTTCCATATAGACAGGTGAAGGTTGTCTTTTCTTGGTCCTCAGGGGCGATGGTGATCTGATTATACCCCGAGTATCCATCCAGGAAGCAGTAGTACTCTTGCTCAGCCAACCTATCCAACATTTGATCAATAAACGGCACAAGATAGTGGTCCTTGCGGGTGGCATCATTCAGTCTCCTGTAATCCATGCAGATTCGCCACCCTGTCACCGTTCTGGTTGGGATCAACTCGTTCTTGTCATTAGTGACAATTGTCATCCGCCCTTTCTTAGGTACACATTGCACCGAGCTTACCCATTTGCTGTCAGATATGGGGAAGATGATTCCTGCATCCAACCACTTGATCACTTCTTTCTTCACCACATCTTTCATAATGGGATTTAGCCTCCTCTGTGGTTGAGCCACTGGCTTGTGACCCTCCTCCATGTAGATCCTATGCATGCATAGGGCTGGGCTGATGCCTTGAATGTCTGACATCTGCCATCCCATAGCTTTCTTCCTTCGCCTTAGCACTGCCACTGCTGCTTCTACTTAGGCTGCAGTAAAAAACACAGACAAGATTATGGGTAATGTTTCATTTTTGCCAAGGAATACATACCTGAGGTGTGAAGGCAGCGGCTTCAGCTCTAGTTTAGGTGCTTCTTCAATTGAAGGTTTGAGGGGCAGTCTTAGGACTCTGTTCAATGGCTCTGCTTCTTTTTTCAACATGCTGACATTGTGGCCATTTAGCACCCTCTCTATTTCTTTGGCTTCTGCATCATCCACCAACCCTTGGTTCAGTAGAACTCTAGTCAGTGGGTCTGTTATCTCTACCTGACTCACTGCAGCTGCCGTGTCTAACACGGTGATAGCTGCCAGATCCTCATAAGATGCAGGGAGCTTCATAGCTTTATACACATCGAACACTTCCACTTTATCATGAGCTCTCATGGTAAGCTTCGCCGCTGCTACATCTATTAGTGCTCCACCTGTCGCTAAGAACGGGCGACCAAGAATAAACGGGACCTCAGGATCAGGTTCAAAGTCTAGGATGACAAAGTCCACTAGGAAAATGGGTGATCCCACTTGGACTTGTACATCCTCAATCACCCCGTCAGGTCTCGCCACTGACCGATCCGCTAGTTGTAGTAAGATGGTGGTCAGCTTTGGGCTTCCCAGGCCCAACTTTGTGAACATGGAGCTAGGCATTAGATTAATGCTTGCGCCTAGATCACACAACCCTTTTGCATTCACACGACCACCTATCGTCACTTGCACCGTGAAACTCCCCGAATCTTTCATCTTTGTTGGCAATTTGGATCCATTCAAGATCCTGGAGCTACACGTCTCTGTGAGTGCTACGGTCTCGTACTCAGCTAACTTGCTTTTGTTCGCCACGATGTCCTTCACGTATTTACCATATTTTGGAATTCCCTGCAAAACATCAATCAGAGGTAAGTTAATATGTACTTGCGTTAACAGCCCGATGAACTTCTGAAAACAATCGTCCTCCTTCTTCTTCTTGAACTTCTGTGGAAATAGAGGAGGTGGTTTTGGGACTGGGGTGTTGTCTACCAGAGCTGGCTTTGCGTGTCAGCCTCATCACTTGGGTATTGCCTGGTGCAGCCTCAACCCTCTTCTTAGGGACTGCTTCCGTGAGGGGTCGTCCGCTCCTTGTACTGACTGCATTCACCTGTTTTGGGTTAGGGTCAGTGTTACTTGGTAGACCCCCTTGGGGTCTGGAATTCATATTTCCTACTAACTGTCCTAACTGCCTTTCCAAGTTTTGAAGGTCCTGCTTGTTTCTCCAAATTTCCTCCTCCTATCTATTCTGGTTTGCCAGAATCTGCCTCAGTACCTCATTGTCGGTCATACTATTTGGGTTAGCCTGTTTGGCAGGCTGCTGTGCTTGCTGATTATAGTATGTATTATTCCCCTGTGGTCTTTGCTGAAAGGCCCCCTGATTTGATTGCTGACCTCCCCATGAGAAGTTGGGGTGATTCCTGCAATTGGGATTGTATGTGTTACCATAGCCTTGATAGCCACCTCTATTGGCATTCCCCACAGCGTTCACTGCTTCAGGATTTGCCCCACAAGACTCCGCAGTATGATCTCCTCCCCCACACACATCACACCATCCAGGCTGTTGTTGTTGCACCACATTCACTGGGGCTGGCTGCTGCCCTACACTTGCCTGCACCTGTTGTTGTTGTCCTAATGCCAAGTTGTTGAACTGAGTCGTTATCATATTCTGCATGGCAGACATCTGCGCTTGCAGAGCAGTTATGGCATCAATTTCCAACACACCAGCTTGCTTCTGGACAGCAGGTCTGCTAGATCCTCCATTCCATTCAGGATTTCCTTGTGCGATCCTATTTAGCAAGGCGTACAACTCATCATATGTCTTTTCCAATGCTTGCCCGCCTGCAACTGAATCAAGAAGGATCTTTGTGTTTTGTTCTAAACCTTCTATGAAGGTATGAACCAACACTTCATTAGCTTGGCAATGGTGAGGGCAATTGATGAGCAATGTTTTAAACTTGTCCCAAGCTTGATATAAATTCTCCTTCAGCTTTTGCTTGAAGCTCAAGATTTCACTCCTGAGTTTTGTAGTCTTTCCCGATGAGAAGAATCGGGTGAGGAACTTAAGAGCCAAATCATCCCATGAGGTGATAGAGTTTGGTGGCTCTATCTACAACCATCTCCGGGCGCCTCCCAACAATGAGAAAGGGAATAGGGTCATCCTGACATAGTCTGTATTCACCCCTGTCGGAATGAAAGTGTCTGCGATCTCCAGGAAATTCTGAAGATGGACCTGAGGATCTTCATGCGGTAGCCCGGTGAACTGTCTAGTGGAGTGTAGCAACTGAACCATGTTTTGTTTAAGTTCCCACCGACCTCCAGGCTCCGGTTTCATGAAGCAACTCGTCACATTGGTGGTTCGTGGGATTGCCACATCCCTCACCGGGCGAGGTGCTGCCGGTACAAGAGGATTTCCGTCAGTCATGGGTTCCCTGATCGGATTTGCGTTAGTACTATTGTTCTCACGATCCTCTTGTTCAATAAGTTCAAGTGGAGGAGTTTGAAATAGGACCCCTACTCTTCTTTTTGGTTGTCGAAAGCACGAATCCTGACCCTCCAGTTTAGTACTCAACTGCCTGAAATAAAGGCACAGCTAAGATCAAATGCAGTGAGCACACAAAGCAAAATACTCAGAAAATTAACCAATTCACTTCAAATCCCTGGCAACGGCGCCAAAAACTTGTTGCTTCCTTAGCACACGCAAGTGTACGTGGTCAACCTAAGTAATATAGTGGCTCTCCAAGAGAGGCCGGGATGTCGAACCCAAAGGATTTAAAGGTTATTGATTCTTCTCGAGTGATTCTGCTAGATTAATATTTGAGGTAATGAATGATAAAATTTCTCAAAGAACGATTTATAGCTAAAATTGAAACTTTATTTCTAAATACGGATTATCTGAAATAGGGATATATCAACTTAAAGATGATCCCGGGATTATAGCCAAAGCGACTTCGTGTCTTTCAATCCCTAATCATGTATCTGGGTTCATACTTATTAATTCACAAGGTTGAATTTACCTAATAGGGTTGCACACCTCTGCAGGCCTACCTTTAATGACTGTCTAACTACATCGTTGAGCGGGATAGACAGACCATCAAAAATATATTAATTTAATCTTCCTGTATTAAAAACTGAGCGAGGTGTAAGGGTAGTTGTCACGGGTCTCCCTTCCACGAACCAATCTAATAACCTAGTTGGACCCGATCCCTGTCCCACTGTGTTCTGATTATTCCAACATCTTTCGAATTCAGAATAACTAACATGGTTATTCCCTAGTTGATCAGGCTACGAAATATAAATCAAAGTGGATAAAAAATAAGTAAGAAACCCATCATACATAAATTAAGATTAAAAGGTCACATAGTCTAGGGCTACAATCCCAGGATATGGGAGAATAGCCACTCATGGTGGGGTTCCACATCAAAATTAAGCTGAGTGTAATGAACATTCAAGAATACAGAGATGAAAAGACAAACCAAAGTTAACCTAGGTTATGTTCTCTAAGACTCCAGTCCGTGTTTCCTCTCCAAAAACGAATAATTCAAAAAGTGTTTTTCAAATAATTAATAGTCGTCTTTTATCCAAATCCCGTAACTCGTTTTGCCCTGGAAATTTAAGCAGTCCGCGACGCGGACTAGTGCACTTTGACCCGGTCCATTATTTTGTTGACTGGGCTGATTCGCCTCTTCTGGCAAAACTGTCCGCGACGCGGATCCTGCTGCGCACTTAGACTTTGCCTTTTTCTTCTCTTTTTCCCGTTCTGCTTATCCGCTCCCAGGTCTGCGATGCAGACCTGTGTCAGTTCTGCATCCTCCTGCTCGCTTTGCTCCCTTGCTTTCTGGGATGTTTTCGTCCTTCCAATTTGCACTTGACTTCGGACTTCTATTATTTGGCTAATTTCTACAAAATGCAACCACATGGAGTACTTGACCCCCAGATTAGAAAAATAACAACAATTATATTAAAAACAGTTGTTCTCTCTATATTTACCCTCTGACTTAACTCTCTTTATGGGTTTATTTGGCCAACTAGGCGTATAAATACGCCTAAGATCATATGTCAACAACAATAACCATCATTTTTCAGTTGAGTTTTCAATAGAGGATTTTTCAAAAAGTGCAAACATTAGAAATATAATAAGGCAAAATAGCTATAGTTTGCTAAAATTATGATTTGCAGCTACATATTATAGGAGAGAGGTGTGAGAGATCGAGAGAGGGAGAAGAGAGGCGAGCGAGATCGAGAGAGGGAGGAGACAAACAAGCGAAACCGAGAGAGGCAAGCGAGACCGAGAGAAAGAGGAGAGAGGCAAACGAGATCGAGAGAGAGAGAGTGGAGAGAGGCTCATTGTATATGTATATATGTCAAATTGTACGTGTATATCTGTCAAATAATTAAATATGTGTAACTGATATACACATATATTTGTATATATGGCAAGCAAGAATGAGAGGGGGAGGAAAGAGGCGAGTGAGATCGAGAGAGGGATGAGAGAGGAGAGCCAGAGAGGGTAGAGAGTGGAGCGAGGTGAATTGTATATATATATCTATTAAATTGAATATGTATATCTGTCATATAATATTATATATACAATTGATATACATATACATTTGTATATCTGGGAAGAGATTGCAGAGAGAGGGGAGAGAGAGGAAGAGAGGAGAGAGAAAATAGCAATAAAACTTTAACTATAGTTATAAATTATATGTTTTTTTTAAAATATAGTGATATAATGTAAACACATATTATATATTTACCTAATTATGCAATTTACTCTTTTATTAAAATTAGGCAATTTCTTATATTTCCTTATTGTTGGATTCTATAAAAAAAGTAGATCGAGTGAAAAAGAAAAAAAAAGGAAAAGGAGACGAGTAGATTGAACTTTCTTATTATGGAATTTAACCACAGTAATTAATTGACAAAGTCATAACTTAGCACATCAGTGAAGGTTTTTTTTAAGGAAAAAAATAGGTGTTAATTTCATAGTTTGTTCGAATTTACTTCTTAAATATTTTTTTAATTTTTAATTATATCCATAATTTATGTTTGGAATTATATTAATAATTAATAGATTTAAAATAAAAAATCCATTATACCAATAATTATAATTATTTTATTAAGGGGTGTTTGCATTGATTTTTTTTAAGTGAATTGTAAGTTAAAAATTAAATTAGCTTTTGACTTTTAAGCACTGATATTCAAATACTTTCAAAATTTGAGTAATGCTAAATGACCAAAAACCTATGGTCCAAAAAATGGCCAAAATTGTAGAAAGTCTAAACTATCCTTATGTTTAAATTCGATTTTATTTTTCAGCACTATTTCCTTCAACACAACATTAACTTTTTTATATTCCCCAAACTCTTTGAATTGTTTGGCTAAGGAAGATGAATTTTTTTTTTCTTTGAATAATTTCTTATGGTTCATTGATCAAAACAAATATAAGTTTTAGTTTATAAAATACATATGTTTTGTTTAATTAAAAAAAATTGTTATACACTTGAGTTAAAAAATATTTTTGTAATTTCATTTTTACATATTAATACTTTCTTCTCCACCTCAAAATATAAATTATATGTTGAATCAATACATAACTTCATCTACCCACTCACCCACCCTGTTCCTCTCTACAATCCAATATTTTTCAGAACACATTCCAATAATATGTTTACAAAAACAATGCTCTTTTTGTCTAAAATAAATCAATATATTGATGGAGAGAATTAAATAATTATAAATGAATATTTGATTTACTTAAATATGCTTAATCAGTTATACAAATTTAGTAAAATTATAATTAAGCGTGAATTTAAAAAAATTGTAACTGAACTTGTCTTAAAATATAATTAAGTAGATAAATAATATTCAGTTCTTCAATTTGTAGTGTACCATCTACACAATAAATATTTTTTAAAGAAAAGATATAATGTAATTTAAAAAAAAAAATACTTTAAATAATATATTAATTGATAATGAACCATTTAGATATATACCTTGAACAATATGTGAAAAAAAAATATACCACAATTGTCCCGATCAAGAATTAAAATACGTAGTAATTGATAAAATTATTTTACCAATTCTAACCACAAACAAAAACTTTAGTTACTTTAATAATATTAGTCAAGAGAATGTTTTAAAAAAAAATCACACAATATCTAATAATCAATTATAATATTTCGAAATAGATATATTTTATGAATGATACTAAAATTAAATTATATGATTTTTAATTCATATAAAATAGGGTAGAATACCTAATTAGGATGTACATTTTAAAAGAATATTTTCATTTAATATAATTCTTCTATAAAAGAGATCATTAAACTTCACATTAACAATAAATATAAATAAATATTTTCTCTAATTTTAAAAAAAATACTAATTTCTTAGTATTACACGATTTAGTAAATTAAAGTGTAAGTTTTCCAATTTATAATTGAATTTTCTTTAATTATAATCAATAAATAAAATTATATACAGTTCTACAGTGATTAATGGATCACTCACATATTGTGTGTATAATTTTTAAAGAAAAAATGAATATAAGATTTGTTATAAAATAAATCTAGGATTAACTAGAATATATGTAAGGAGAATCAAAAGCTTAAAACTGAGGAGAAGAGAAAATAATATATTGCAGTGTATTTTTCTTTCACTAATCTGTCTTAAACTTCTGAATGAACGACATATATATATATGGCAATGGTAGCCACTAATGTGGACTACCAAAACCTTGAAAATTGCAGCACACCACTATTGTGGACTTTGTTTTGTTGACAATTCACACGCAACACTCCCCCTGAATTGTCCATGTAAAGGGAAGTTCCAGGTGACCTTAATACGCATCATTAAAAACCTTACCAGGAAAACCCAGTGGGATAAAACCCTTGGTTAAGGAAAAAAGAGTACAACGCATATTTTACTCCCCCTGATGAAGACTTTATTTGATACTTTGGAGACGGTGCATTCCAATCTTATATCTTAGCTTTTCAAATGTTGACGTTGGCAATGCTTTAGTGAATAAATCTGCAAGATTATCACTTGAACGAATTTGTTGTACATCAATATCACCTTTCTTCTAAAGATCATGTGTGAAGAATAATTTCGGTGAAATGTGTTTCGTTCTGTCTCCTTTTATGAAGTCTCCCTTTAATTGAGCTATGCACACAGCATTGTCTTCAAATATGACTGTGGGTACTATGACGTTATTTTTCAGTCCACATTTTCCTTCGATGAAATGTATCATTGATCTCAACCACACACACTCTCTACTTGCTTCATGCATTACAATTATTTCAGCATGATTTGAAGAAGTAGCAACAACTGACTACTTTGTAGATCGCCATGATATAGCAGTTCCTCCATATGCAAAGAGATAGTCGGTTTGAGATCGGGCTTTATGTGGATCTGATAAATAACCTGCATCTGCATAACCAACAAGGTTTGCACAACCTTTGTTAGTATAAAACAAACCCATATTAATTGTACCTTTCAGGTATCGCAAAATATGCTTGATACCGTTCCAGTGCCTTCACGTTGGGGAAGAACTATACCTTGCTAGCAGATTAACAGAAAATATTATATCAGGTCTGGTTGAGTTAGCAAGATACATGAGTGCAACAATGACACTGAGGTATGGTACTTCTGGACCAAGAAGTTCTTCATCCTCTTCTGGGGGACAGAATGGATCTTTATTCACTTCAAGTGATCTAACAACCATTGGAGTACTTAACGGATGTGCTTTGTCCATATAGAATCGCTTTAAGATTTTCTTAGTATAGGCAGATTGATGAACAAAGATCCCGTCTGCTAAATGTTCAATTTGTAGACCCAGACAAAGTTTTGTCCTTCCAAGATCTTTCATCTCAAATTCTTTCTTTAAATATTCAATTGCCTTTTGGACGTCCTCAGGAGTTCCAATGAAATTTATATCATCAACATAAACAACGAGTATTACAAACTCCGATCATGTTTTCTTAATGAAAACACATGGACAAATGACATTATTTATATATCCTTTATTTATCAAGTACTCACTAAGGCGATTATACCACATACGCCCTGATTGTTTCAGACCATATAATGATATTGTAATTTGACTGAGAACATTTCCCGAGACTTAGTACATGCTTCGGGCAATTTGAATCCTTCTGGGATTTTCATGTAAATTTCACCGTCAAGTGAACCATAGAGGTAAGTTGTAACTACATCCATTAGATGTATTTCAATATTTTCATGTACATCTAAACTGATGAGGTATCGGAAGGTTATTCCATCCATAACAGGTGAATATGTTTCCTCATAGTTGACACCAGGCTTCTGAGAGAATCCTTGTGCAACAAGGCATGCCTTGTATCTTACAATATCATTTCTCTCATTTCGCTTTCGCACAAAAACTCATTTATAGCCAACTGGTCTTACACCATCAGGGGTTTGGACTACAGGTCCAAATACCTCACGATTGGAGAGTGAATTCAATTCAGATTGAATAGCTTCTCTCCATTTTGGCCAATCATCTCTGTGTCGACATTCTTCGACGGATTTAGACTCAAGACTTTCACTATCTTGCATGAGGCTAAGTGCAACATTATAAGCAAAAACATTATCCACTGTAATTTTTGATCGATCTAAACTTATCTCATCGCCAATAGAACTTATTGGAAGTTCTTTATTCACTTGAGTCTCGGGTTCACTGATTTCTTCAGGAATATCAAGATTTCTCAAGTCTGGATCTTCTTCAGAAAGTCCTTTTGTAGTATTATTTTTATTATTCCTTATGCTTCTCTTTCTAGGATTTTTATCCTTTGAACCCACTGGTCTACCACGCTTCAGGCGTGTTTGGGATTCAGAAGTTATGATACTGGCAGTTGGTCCCTTTGAGACTTCGATCCGGATAGGCACATTCACTATAGGGATATGTGACTTGGTTATCCGTTTCAAATCAGTAAATGCATCCGGCATTTGATTTGCTATTGTCTACAAATGGATGATGTTTTGGACCTCCTATTCACATGTGTGTGTTCGTGGATCAAAATGAGATAGTGATGAAACTTTCCACGTAATTTCTCCAATTTCTCTCTGGGGGTTCCTTTTTCTCTCCCCCTAGTTGCGGGAAAATTATTTCATCAAACCGACAATCTGCAAATCTGGCAGTAAATATCTCCTGTCAACGGTTCAAGGTAGCAAATTATGGAGGGTGAGTCGAACCCAACATATATACCTAACCTCCGTTGAGGGCCCATCTTAGTGCATTGCGGTGGTGCTACAGGCACGTATACCGCACAACCAAAAATTCGTAGATGAGCTATATTTTGTTCATGACCAAATACAAATTGTGATGGAGAATATTTATGATGATTAGTCGGTCTGAGACGTACAAGTGTTGTTGCATGTAAGATAGCATGACCCCACACGTCAATGGGTAATCTTGATTTCATGAGCAGTGGTCTAGCTATCAATTGCAGGCGCTTAATAAATGACTATGCAAGGCCATTTTGAGTATGAACATGAGTTACCGGATGTTCAATTTTTATCCCAATTGATATGCAATAATCAGCAAAAGCTTGGGATGTAAATTCTCCAGCATTATCCAGACGAATGGATTTAATTGGATAATCTGGGACTTGCGCCCTTAATCTTATTATTTGTGCCAGTCGCCTCGCAAACGCCAGGTTGCGGGATGATAAAAGGCATACGTGAGACCATCTTGATAATGCATCTATTAGGACCATAAAATATCTAAACACTCCACTAGGTGGGTGAATAGGTCCACATATGTCCCCATGTATACGTTCCAAAAATTTTGGGGATTCAATGCCAACCTTCAAGGTCGATGGTCTGGCAATTAATTTGCCTTGATGACAAGCAGCACATGAAAATTCATCATTCATAAGAATCTTCAGGTTCTTTAATGGATGACCGATGAATTTTCAAGAATTCGTCTCATCATTATTGATCCAGGATGACCTACTCAATCATTCCATAGCACAAAAGTTTTTGGATCAGTAAACTTCTGGTTTACGATCGAATGTACTTCAATTGCACTAATTTCTGCATAATATAGGCCAGACGATAAAGTTGGTAATTTTTCTAGAATATATTTCTGGCCTGAGACACTCTTGGTTATACCAAGGTATTCAATATTCATTTCATTTAGTGTCTCAACATGATATCCATTTCTGCGGATATCTTTAAAACTTAGCAGATTTCTTGGGGATTTAGAAGAGAATAATGCATCTTCTATAACGATTTTTGTGTCCCTTTAGGCAGAAATATAGTAGCTCTTCCGGAGCCTTCAATTATTTTTGCACTACCAGATATTGTAGTAACTTTTTCCTTTCTTTTAAGTAAAGAAGAAAAATATTTCTCGTCTTTAAAAATTGCATGAGTCGTTTCACTGTCAATAACACAAATATCTTCGCGATTGATTATTGATCCAAACAAAATTTGAGGCACATCCATTCTTCAAAGAGAAAAATAATAAAGTAAATATTTATTTGGACCTCATGTGTATTTAATGAAAAATCTTGCATAAGTTAAATATATAATAATAAGTATAACGTGTTATTATTTATTTATTCCATTTTCATGGGATATAAAAACATAAGCGCACATATAAATAAAGAAAATTATTTTATATATTATCATGCTCATCATCGTTCACATTTTCATTAATATTTAAATTTTCTTCTGGGAAATTTAAGTAGTCCGCTACATTCAGATACATATGTTTCATATTATCTTCAGACAAAAAATTTGTCTCTAGATTCTCGGCTCTTTTTAATGATGCTTGATATAGCTGAACAAGACGTTTAGATGATCGGCATGTCCTTGACCAGTGCCCTTTGCCTCCACATTTGTGACATATATTTTCTGAATATTTCTTTGGAAAAGCTCTGGCTTTTCTTCCTTCTTTTTAGATTGCTGGTCGTGCCTCGGTGCGAGACGACTATCATGATTTCTTCTTTGATCTCGGCCACGGCCACGACCACTTCTGGGGCCATAATTTCTTTCTCTTTGGTTATAATTCGCCTGATTCACTTCAGGGAGTGGCGAAGAACCAACAAACCGACTATCATGATTTTTCATCAATAATTCATTATGTCTTTCAGCAATAAGAAGGTGTGAAAGTAATTCAAAATATTTTGTAAAACTCATACTGCGATATTGCTGCTACAGGAGCATATTCGCGGGTGGAAATGTTGAGTATGTTTTTTCAAGCTTGTCAGCTTCAGTTATTTCTTCTCCGCATAAATTTAACTGTGATATAATTCTAAACATTGTTGAATTATACTCAGTTATATTTTTAAAATCTAATAATCTTAGATTTCACCAATCATGACGCGCTTGTGGAAGGACGACCAACTTCAGGTGGTCGTATCTATCTTTTAGATTCTTCCATGTCAAGGCCCGATTTCTCGAACCCTGATGGCGTCTACTAACCCCACGTAGACAAGCCAAAACCCTACGGCCCGTAGCATACGCGGTGGGCCATACAACACTCACAATAAATAATAATAAATAAAGGAGGAATAAATAAGAAATGCATAAGCAAATCATGACATAAGAAGATACAAAAGCTAAATCCCGACCCAAGAATAGTGATGTGGCAAAAACAGGAGCTAAATAAGTACAGTATCCAAAAGAGACCCAGACATATACAGATGATCAGACTGAATATAAATGGGTCTAAAGTCTGTCAAGAAATAAATGACAGAATAAACAACTCCTGAATAAAAGACTCGATCAGCGGGGCGGCAGGCTCACCGAATCCTCCAAAATGTGACTCCTCAGTCTGCACGATCGCGATGCCTACGCTGACCCACACCTGGCTCTGCACCACGAGAAGGCACAACAAGTGTAGCATGAGTACCACAATAAAGTGATACCCAGTAGGCTAGGCCGACTAGGATCAATAAATATAACATAATAATAACGAGGTAAGTAAAACAGGCAATATCAGTGAGAAAACAAATACCAACATGATGTAATGTAAATACCCAATGGACAACAGTAGTAACAAACTTGGGCACCCCTAGCCCGAATAATAAGAAAAAACCTCGAAGCCACCGCTAGGCAAATAATACCATACCTCTATCACAGCCCGAACCAATATAGTATCGAATACCGAAACACAGGAATAATAAGCAAGTAAGTAAGTAAATGTAGCAAGTAAAAACGAATATAACAAGCAAAACTTACCTAGCGTCCCATACCACCAGCAAGTACAAACAGTCAAAGCAAAACCCACCGTGACTTCCCCCGTAAGCCCGGTGGACACAACAAGAATATAAGCAAGGAAATGGGGGCAAAAATTAAGTAAGTAGAACCAAATCCGTTAACTAAAACAACACCCGCTCGAGCGAAACACCCACCCCTAGGATGACGCGAGCCACAATCCATATAAACCAACCTCTATGGCAATATGCGCGAACATGCTCAGTGTAGGTCGACCTCTACGACGACATGAGCAAGGGCTTAACATAGCTCAATCTCTATGAAAAATGCGAGCTAAGTAGGGCGTGCGCGTCAACCGCTATGACCGCTATACAAAGCAACATCAACAACAATCTCAAAAAAAATATTGGAATCCTACTACTAAGGATCTCACGATGCAACCCTCACAATAGATGATATCCACACATCCCATACTCTACGTACCCTCCCCCTACGGCACCACAAGCCTGCCGGACACAACTCAATTTGTCCCGTCTACGTCCCGCGATGGGACCCTAAGTTCACTAGTGAGGGGTAACAATATAAACGAGGTCAAATTAACCTAAAGATCATCTCATTCACTAGCCATTATCATATTACATTTATTCAAACCAGTCTCACATTGCTACGAGGTAAACCGAGCCTACCTGGGCGCCGACGATAGCCAAAACGAGCAAGAATAGCCCCAACGTTGCAACCCGGCTCACAAATCAACGAATACCTATCAAATATATATTCTAGACATCAATAGGAGCGTTTTGATACCCATATTGCAATACAAAAATTGCCGGGTCAAGCGGGCCTAAAAATGAGCCCCCGAGCCCGAAGCT
Organism: Solanum rostratum; assembly: GCA_029948455.1. Taxonomy (NCBI): domain Eukaryota; kingdom Viridiplantae; phylum Streptophyta; class Magnoliopsida; order Solanales; family Solanaceae; genus Solanum; species Solanum rostratum. Next base: position 28,477,608 of record CM057047.1, read on the forward strand.
CCAAAAAAATATTTCGAACACACCGGGTCGTCCCTCATGATTTATGGGACTCATGGTTCGAATTTGAGCTCCAACGGACCACCAAAAGGTCCTCAAACGCTCCAATTACACAAACTAATTAGCGCGAATTGACAATACGGCGTTCAAAAATTTCGAGACTTACCCGCGGTGATCACACTAGCTCCAAGACCAAGAATCAATCCTCAAACACCCAAGAAGCTAGCAAAAATCATTGGGTTTAATTATAGTTAGTAAACACCCCCTAAAATCACTAAAAACGAGTTAAGGGCGAAGAAATTACCTTAATACCGCGATAACAATCGACCCCACACGTTCCAATATCGACACCCACGAATTTCCACTCAAAACCCACCAAGAATCGTCACCCTAACCCTTATTTTCTTGCAAAAGTCGAAATAATGAGACATGGGGGGCTAAGGGACTGTTTTGGAGGGTTAAATACGCTGGGCCCAATTGTTTACCCATATTAACTAAAACAAAACACATATGGCATAAGGAAATCAGTAGCCCAGGTGGCCTTGGGCCAAACTATCCTCCAACACGGGCCGGGTTCGAATCTCACTAGCAGCGCCCCTTTATACATTTTTTTTTTCATTTGTTAACAGCAGCTGAAAACAACTTCTTATCAATTTCGTTGGTTATTTCGAAACTCAAACGGAGTCCGATTTTAACAAACTTCATATACACTTCTATGTTTTTCGACGTTCCGGATCCAACGGAACCATCCGTTTTTTCATACGACGCTTCGATATGGCTGAAATAGCAAAACGACAGCAGCTGGAAACAGCTTTTTATCAACTTTCTTGGAATTCCGTCGGATATTTTGAAACTCAAACGGAGTCCGATTTTAACAAACTTTATATGCACTTATATGTTTTTCGACGTTCCGGATCCAACGGAACCATCCGTTTTTTCATACGACGCTCCGATATGGCTGAAATAGCAAAAAGACAGCAGCTGGAAACAGCTTTTTATCAACTTTCTTGGAATTCCGTCGGATATTTCGAAACTCAAACGGAGTCCGATTTTAACAAAATTTATATGCACTTATATGTTTTTCGACGTTCCGGATCCAACGGAATCGACGAAATCGCGATCGGAGGTCGTTTGCTCAAAAAGAGTCATTGAGTTCCTTTAACGAATAAGGAACTCGGGGGGCCAAAATCACAACGAAAACCCCGGGAATCGAAACGACACCTCCTCTAGCCTAAAATCATCATTTAAAACTGTTAGGAATCGACGGAAAGGCAATAGGACGCACTGTTTGACGGGAAATGCAATATGGCTCCACTTTTACCGGTAAACTTCAAAACTTACAAAATCGAGCCTAAAATCAAGCCGAACTCATCCGAAAGCAAACCAATAGTCTATCTTGACTATTTTCGACGTTACAGAGCCAATGGAAGTGACGGAAACAGGTTTTGATGCTCCGATCAATAAGTGCTCCCTTTTGGGCCATTTCCTTAAGCCTTAATAACTAAATTTCCATATTTTAGTTCAAAATCTTTCGTGAGGTTCCGGGAACCAAACCGAGACTTCACCTAAGTCATATTCGATATTTCGGAGCTAACGGAACTGTCAGAGCTCGATTCTGACATCGTTTGCTAAGATTTTACTTTTTGGTGCACTTAACTTAAGCTTAAGTTCCAAAAATGAGGAAAAAGAGATATTTATAAATTTAGTCACCGGGGCACCGGACTACCGGTCCCAGCAGGTCGTATATACGACCTGGGGTAACTGTATATACGCTCTAAATATGAAAAAAATATATATATATATACATGAAAATATAATTTTGGCCATACGGGTCATCACAATGTCCCCCACTAAATGGGACTTTTGCCCTCAAAAGTCAAAGTGAGAAAGGTACCTGGAGTCTCAAACAAGTGTGGATACTGAGTCCGCATGTCCCGCTCTATCTCCCAGGTAGCCTCCTCGATTGGCCTGCGTGCCCAGCGAACCTTCACAACCGGAATCTCCTTAGTCCTGAGCTTCCTCACATCTCTAGCAATAATAGCCTCAGGCTGCTCAATGAATGAAAGTTGGTCATCAACCTCCACCTCAGTTGTATCCTGCCGAAGCACATGTGACGGGTCCGATACATACTGTCGGAGCATGGAGACATGAAATACAGGATGTACTGCTGACAACTCAGGTGGTAAGGCTAGTCTGTAGGCAACCTCCCCAATCCTCTCAAGTATCTCATATGGCCCAATGTACCTCGGACTAAGTTTGCCTCTCCGGCCGAACCTCCGTACGCCCTTCATGGGCGAGACACGCAGAAACACCCTATCACCTACACTAAACTCCAACGGTCGACGCCTACGATCTGCATAAGACTTCTGCCTACTTTGGGCCTCACGAAGTCTATCCTGAATCACACGGACCCTATCAACAGTATCCTGAAGTAGCTCAGAACTCTGGTGGGTCATCTCGTGACCGCTAAACCAACCAATCGGCGACCTGCAGCGTCTACCATATAATGCCTCAAAAGGAGCCATGCCGATGCTGGAGTGGTAACTATTATTATAAGAAAACTCCGCTAATGCCAAGTACCTGCTCCAACTACCGCCAAAATCAAATACACAAGCCCGCAACATATCCTGTAGTACCTGAATAGTCCGCTCGGACTGGCCATCTGTCTGGGGGTGAAATGCTGTGCTCAACAAGACATCAGTGCCCAACTCACGCTGAAATGCCCTCCAAAATCGAGAAGTGAACTGAGTACCACGATCTGAAATGATAGAAACAGGCACCCCATGCAATCTCACCACCTCAGAAACATACAACTCTGCCAACCTCTCCGCTGTCCAAGTCGTCTGAGTAGCTAGGAAGTGTGCGGACTTGGTCAATCGATCCACGATGACCCAAATCTGATCATGACCCCTAGGCGAACGAGGAAGACCTGTGATGAAGTCCATAGTAATGTTCTCCCATTTCCATAAAGGAATAGGGAGGCGCTGCAACTCACCGGCCGGTCTACGATGCTCAACCTTAACCTGCTGACAGGTCAAGCACCTAGACACAAAAGTAGCTATCGAGCTCTTCATGCCCCGCCACCAATACAATTGTCGAAGATCCCTATACATACGAGCCGTGCCAGGATGAACTGAGTACCTAGTACTATGGGCCTCTCTCAACAAGGCCTGGATCAAATCACCAACCTTAGGAACCGCAAGTCTACCATGAACCCAAAGTACCCCGTCAGAATCAATCTTAGCCCACTCGAACTCACCGCTAGCAACCCGCTCTCTCAGCTCAACCAAACTAGGATCCTCGAACTGGCGACGACGAATCTGATCATATAAGGCCGAGCTAGACTCAACATGAGCTGTAACTCTATCTGGAGACGAAAGATCCAACCTAACCAAGCTGTTAGCCAAGGACTGGACGTCCCGAGCTAAAGGTCTCTCCGAAGCTGGTAAGGCTGCCAAACTACCCAAGCTGACCGCTCTCCTACTCAAGGCATCCGCTACCACATTAGCCCTGCCCGGATGATAAAGAATACTCAAATCATAGTCCTTCAGAAGCTCAACCCATCTCCGCTGTCTAAGGTTAAGCTCCCTCTGACTAAGAATGTACTGTAGGCTGCGGTGGTCAGTGTAGATATCACAATGCACTCCATATAGGTAGTGTCTCCAGATCTTGAGCGCAAATACTACCGCCGCCAACTCTAAGTCATGAGTGGGGTAGTTACGCTCGTGAGTCTTTAGCTGGCGAGAGGCATAAGCAATCACGTGGCCCTCCTGCATCAAGACACAACCCAACCCAATACCTGAGGCATCACAATATACGACATACGGCTGACCCTCGACCGGTAATGCTAACACTGGGGCTGTAGTCAATAACTCCTTTAGCTTTAGAAAGCTGGACTCACACTCCGCGGACCACTGAAAAGACACCTCTTTCTTCGTCAATCTAGTGAGGGGTGCAGCAATAGACGAGAAACCCTGAACAAACCCACGGTAATACCCGGCTAGACCCAAGAAGCTACGAATCTCGGTAGGAGTAGTAGGTCTAGGCCACTCACGAACGGCAGCCACCTTGGCTGGATCAACACTAAGCCCAGCACTCGATACGACATGGCCAAGGAAAGCAACGGACTCCAACCAAAACTCACACTTTGAGAACTTAGCATAAAGTCGCTCAGTCCTCAAAGTCTCCAACACAATTCGTAGGTGTCGCTCGTGCTCTACTCGACTCCGCGAATACACTAGAATGTCATCAATGAACACAATCACGAAGGAGTCAAGGTAACGCCTGAACACCCGAGTCATCAAGTCCATAAATGCGGCAGGAGCATTAGTCAACCCAAAGGACATGACTAGAAACTCGTAGTGACCATAGCGGGTCCTAAAGGCTGTCTTTGGGACATCCTCAGCCCGAATCCTCAACTGGTGGTAACCGGACCGCAAGTCAATCTTAGAGAACACGGTGGCTCCCTGCAACTGATCAAACAAATCATCCACTCGAGGCAAGGGATATTTGTTCTTTATAGTCACTTTGTTCAGCTGCCTGTAATCAACACACATACGCAAAGATCCATCCTTCTTTTTCACAAACAAAACCGGAGCACCCCAAGGAGATATACTAGGACGAATAAAACCTTTATCAAGTAGATCCTGAAGCTGGGTACTCAACTCACGAAGCTCAGCAGGAGCCATACGATACGGAGGAATAGAAATAGGTCGAGTACCCGGCTCAAGGTCAATACCAAAATCTATATCACGCGCGGGAGGCAAACCAGGAAGGTCAGCAGGAAACACATCAACATACTCACAAACAATAGGAACAGAAGCAGGAGACAATACATTGGCACTAGTATCACGGGCATGCGCTAAGTAAGCAAGACAACCACTAGCAACAAGTCTACGAGCCCGACAACATGATATCACCCTCACTGATGTACGACTAGTGGGTCCACACCACGTTACCGGGGGCACACCAGGCATAGAAAAGGTCACCGTCTTGGCATAACAATCCAAGACCACACGATAATAAGATAACCAATCCATGCCCAAAATCACATCAAAATCAAGCATGTCTAACTCTATCAAGTTTGCCCGAGTGTCACAACCCCGAATAGTCACAATACACGATCTATATACACGGTCCACCACGAGGGCCGCCCCAACAGGAGTAGATACACTCAAGGGAATAGATAGAGGCTCACTAGTCAACCCCAAACGAGAAGCCAAGTACATAGACACATAAGATAGAGTGGAACCCGGATCAAATAGTGTAAATGCGGAATGCCCACAAACAGATAACATACCAGTGACGACATCATCAGCACCCTCGGCCTTAGCCCTGTCAGGAATGGCATAAAGCTGCTGCGGTGCTCCCTCCTGTCTCTGACCACCCCGGCCCCTCTGACGTCCCCTCTGACCTCCACCCCTAGCTCCCTGAGCTACTGGTGGTGCATCTCTGGCTGGCGGTACTGCCTGAATAGGCTGTGCAGGTAGTGTGGCAGTACGCTGTGGCCTACGACGAGGACAGTCTCTCACGTGATGACCAAGATCACCACACTCAAAGCAACCACGATCGCGACGACCCCCAATCTCACTAGGACAATCTCTAGAGTAGTGACCAACCTCACCACAACTATAGCAAGCCCCTCTCTCTCTGGCTGTACCTCGAGAACCCTCAGCTGAAGTACCAGAACCGGAACTCTGGCCCCTGGCGGGCTGGCTAGACTGACCCTGCTCGGAAGTATGTAGTGCAGCATGATAACTCTGGCCCTGACGGCCCTGTGACTGACGAGACCTCGAACCACCACTTCTGTGACCACCACCTGCTGACCGGGTACCCGAAAAGCTACCCTGATGTCGTGCCCTCTTATCGCCGGCCTCTCGGGCCCGACGATCAAAGAGCTCCTGCTGGCGAACCTCCTCAATGATCTCAGCGAGGGTACCACCTCGCGCAACAGTACGGTCAACCTGTCTCTGCCTCTCCAAAGTCAACCGGTCAACAAAGAATCTAACTCTGGCTTGCTCAGTAGGTAAAAGATCAGGAGCATAGCGGGCCAATCTCGTGAACTGGGCCTCATACTCGGAAACCAACATCGACCCCTGCTGCAACTGTAGGAACTGAGAACGAAAGGACTCTCTGACACTGCGGGGTACATACTGGTCCAAGAATGCATCTCTAAACTGCCCCCAAGTAGGAGGGGGCGATCCCATAGGCCTACAATCCATGTATGAACGATACCAGTAACCCGCCTCCTTATCCAGGAGGTAAGAGACAAAGTCTGGCCCATGCGACTCTAATACCTGCAAAGTCCTCAGTCTACTCTCAACAACGGTGATGAACTCAGTGGCATCCTGAGATGGAGCTCCAGAAAACCGTATAGTGGCAATCCTCAAAAACCTGTCCAAGGCCTTCCCGACCTCAGACGCCGGGAGAACCGTAGAAGTAGTGGTTGCGGCGGCACTGTCATCTGGAATAGGCGCCTGAACCCTCTCTGGTGGCGGCTCAGTAGATGGAGCCTCAGCGGTATGCAACACAGCTCGTGCTGCACCCTGAGAAGAAGACTCCGGAGTAGATGTAGTGGGGGCGGCTGCCCCGCCAATCATCTGCATCATCTGCAGGAATAGTGTCTGGAATGCAGGAGACTGGAATAAAGACGGCGCAACCGGTGAGACGGCTGATGCCGACTGGGGCACTATAGGCGGGTCTGCCACTCCCGCAGGTGCTGTAGTAGTAGTAGTGGTAGGCGGAGGATCCTGAACGGGTATATCAGTCCTCTCAACTCCCTCCGTAGCCGGTGGAGGAGTATCCTCTCCCTGGGTAGCTCGCGTGCGTGCCATCTGCGACAAGAGTAAAGCCGATAAGCTATATTCAAGAAACTGACTCAACCCATTCGCACGAAGAGATTAGAAAGATCAATTACTTTCTTAAAGCGCCATGTAGCTTCTCGTGAATGAAATTCCAGGCGTCCCCGAAACCATTCACAAGACTCTACCGACACCGCTCCTATTTGCCACAAAACTACAAGAACCTAAGCTCTGATACCACTCTGTCAAGGCCCGATTTCTCGAACCCTGATGGCGTCTACTAACCCCACGTAGACAAGCCAAAACCCTACGGCCCGTAGCATACGCGGTGGGCCATACAACACTCACAATAAATAATAATAAATAAAGGAGGAATAAATAAGAAATGCATAAGCAAATCATGACATAAGAAGATACAAAAGCTAAATCCCGACCCAAGAATAGTGATGTGGCAAAAACAGGAGCTAAATAAGTACAGTATCCAAAAGAGACCCAGACATATACAGATGATCAGACTGAATATAAATGGGTCTAAAGTCTGTCAAGAAATAAATGACAGAATAAACAACTCCTGAATAAAAGACTCGATCAGCGGGGCGGCAGGCTCACCGAATCCTCCAAAATGTGACTCCTCAGTCTGCACGATCGCGATGCCTACGCTGACCCACACCTGGCTCTGCACCACGAGAAGGCACAACAAGTGTAGCATGAGTACCACAATAAAGTGATACCCAGTAGGCTAGGCCGACTAGGATCAATAAATATAACATAATAATAACGAGGTAAGTAAAACAGGCAATATCAGTGAGAAAACAAATACCAACATGATGTAATGTAAATACCCAATGGACAACAGTAGTAACAAACTTGGGCACCCCTAGCCCGAATAATAAGAAAAAACCTCGAAGCCACCGCTAGGCAAATAATACCATACCTCTATCACAGCCCGAACCAATATAGTATCGAATACCGAAACACAGGAATAATAAGCAAGTAAGTAAGTAAATGTAGCAAGTAAAAACGAATATAACAAGCAAAACTTACCTAGCGTCCCATACCACCAGCAAGTACAAACAGTCAAAGCAAAACCCACCGTGACTTCCCCCGTAAGCCCGGTGGACACAACAAGAATATAAGCAAGGAAATGGGGGCAAAAATTAAGTAAGTAGAACCAAATCCGTTAACTAAAACAACACCCGCTCGAGCGAAACACCCACCCCTAGGATGACGCGAGCCACAATCCATATAAACCAACCTCTATGGCAATATGCGCGAACATGCTCAGTGTAGGTCGACCTCTACGACGACATGAGCAAGGGCTTAGCATAGCTCAATCTCTATGAAAAATGCGAGCTAAGTAGGGCGTGCGCGTCAACCGCTATGACCGCTATACAAAGCAACATCAACAACAATCTCAAAAAAAATATTGGAATCCTACTACTAAGGATCTCACGATGCAACCCTCACAATAGATGATATCCACACATCCCATACTCTACGTACCCTCCCCCTACGGCACCACAAGCCTGCCGGACACAACTCAATTTGTCCCGTCTACGTCCCGCGATGGGACCCTAAGTTCACTAGTGAGGGGTAACAATATAAACGAGGTCAAATTAACCTAAAGATCATCTCATTCACTAGCCATTATCATATTACATTTATTCAAACCAGTCTCACATTGCTACGAGGTAAACCGAGCCTACCTGGGCGCCGACGATAGCCAAAACGAGCAAGAATAGCCCCAACGTTGCAACCCGGCTCACAAATCAACGAATACCTATCAAATATATATTCTAGACATCAATAGGAGCGTTTTGATACCCATATTGCAATACAAAAATTGCCGGGTCAAGCGGGCCTAAAAATGAGCCCCCGAGCCCGAAGCTCCAAAAAAATATTTCGAACACACCGGGTCGTCCCTCATGATTTATGGGACTCATGGTTCGAATTTGAGCTCCAACGGACCACCAAAAGGTCCTCAAACGCTCCAATTACACAAACTAATTAGCGCGAATTGACAATACGGCGTTCAAAAATTTCGAGACTTACCCGCGGTGATCACACTAGCTCCAAGACCAAGAATCAATCCTCAAACACCCAAGAAGCTAGCAAAAATCATTGGGTTTAATTATAGTTAGTAAACACCCCCTAAAATCACTAAAAACGAGTTAAGGGCGAAGAAATTACCTTAATACCGCGATAACAATCGACCCCACACGTTCCAATATCGACACCCACGAATTTCCACTCAAAACCCACCAAGAATCGTCACCCTAACCCTTATTTTCTTGCAAAAGTCGAAATAATGAGACATGGGGGGCTAAGGGACTGTTTTGGAGGGTTAAATACGCTGGGCCCAATTGTTTACCCATATTAACTAAAACAAAACACATATGGCATAAGGAAATCAGTAGCCCAGGTGGCCTTGGGCCAAACTATCCTCCAACACGGGCCGGGTTCGAATCTCACTAGCAGCGCCCCTTTATACAATTTTTTTTTCATTTGTTAACAGCAGCTGAAAACAACTTCTTATCAATTTCGTTGGTTATTTCGAAACTCAAACGGAGTCCGATTTTAACAAACTTCATATACACTTCTATGTTTTTCGACGTTCCGGATCCAACGGAACCATCCGTTTTTTCATACGACGCTTCGATATGGCTGAAATAGCAAAACGACAGCAGCTGGAAACAGCTTTTTATCAACTTTCTTGGAATTCCGTCGGATATTTTGAAACTCAAACGGAGTCCGATTTTAACAAACTTTATATGCACTTATATGTTTTTCGACGTTCCGGATCCAACGGAACCATCCGTTTTTTCATACGACGCTCCGATATGGCTGAAATAGCAAAAAGACAGCAGCTGGAAACAGCTTTTTATCAACTTTCTTGGAATTCCGTCGGATATTTCGAAACTCAAACGGAGTCCGATTTTAACAAACTTTATATGCACTTATATGTTTTTCGACGTTCCGGATCCAACGGAATCGACGAAATCGCGATCGGAGGTCGTTTGCTCAAAAAGAGTCATTGAGTTCCTTTAACGAATAAGGAACTCGGGGGGCCAAAATCACAACGAAAACCCCGGGAATCGAAACGACACCTCCTCTAGCCTAAAATCATCATTTAAAACTGTTAGGAATCGACGGAAAGGCAATAGGACGCACTGTTTGACGGGAAATGCAATATGGCTCCACTTTTACCGGTAAACTTCAAAACTTACAAAATCGAGCCTAAAATCAAGCCGAACTCATCCGAAAGCAAACCAATAGTCTATCTTGACTATTTTCGACGTTACAGAGCCAATGGAAGTGACGGAAACAGGTTTTGATGCTCCGATCAATAAGTGCTCCCTTTTGGGCCATTTCCTTAAGCCTTAATAACTAAATTTCCATATTTTAGTTCAAAATCTTTCGTGAGGTTCCGGGAACCAAACCGAGACTTCACCTAAGTCATATTCGATATTTCGGAGCTAACGGAACTGTCAGAGCTCGATTCTGACATCGTTTGCTAAGATTTTACTTTTTGGTGCACTTAACTTAAGCTTAAGTTCCAAAAATGAGGAAAAAGAGATATTTATAAATTTAGTCACCGGGGCACCGGACTACCGGTCCCAGCAGGTCGTATATACGACCTGGGGTAACTGTATATACGCTCTAAATATGAAAAAAATATATATATATATACATGAAAATATAATTTTGGCCATACGGGTCATCACAATGTCCCCCACTAAATGGGACTTTTGCCCTCAAAAGTCAAAGTGAGAAAGGTACCTGGAGTCTCAAACAAGTGTGGATACTGAGTCCGCATGTCCCGCTCTATCTCCCAGGTAGCCTCCTCGATTGGCCTGCGTGCCCAGCGAACCTTCACAACCGGAATCTCCTTAGTCCTGAGCTTCCTCACATCTCTAGCAATAATAGCCTCAGGCTGCTCAATGAATGAAAGTTGGTCATCAACCTCCACCTCAGTTGTATCCTGCCGAAGCACATGTGACGGGTCCGATACATACTGTCGGAGCATGGAGACATGAAATACAGGATGTACTGCTGACAACTCAGGTGGTAAGGCTAGTCTGTAGGCAACCTCCCCAATCCTCTCAAGTATCTCATATGGCCCAATGTACCTCGGACTAAGTTTGCCTCTCCGGCCGAACCTCCGTACGCCCTTCATGGGCGAGACACGCAGAAACACCCTATCACCTACACTAAACTCCAACGGTCGACGCCTACGATCTGCATAAGACTTCTGCCTACTTTGGGCCTCACGAAGTCTATCCTGAATCACACGGACCCTATCAACAGTATCCTGAAGTAGCTCAGAACTCTGGTGCGTCATCTCGTGACCGCTAAACCAACCAATCGGCGACCTGCAGCGTCTACCATATAATGCCTCAAAAGGAGCCATGCCGATGCTGGAGTGGTAACTATTATTATAAGAAAACTCCGCTAATGCCAAGTACCTGCTCCAACTACCGCCAAAATCAAATACACAAGCCCGCAACATATCCTGTAGTACCTGAATAGTCCGCTCGGACTGGCCATCTGTCTGGGGGTGAAATGCTGTGCTCAACAAGACATCAGTGCCCAACTCACGCTGAAATGCCCTCCAAAATCGAGAAGTGAACTGAGTACCACGATCTGAAATGATAGAAACAGGCACCCCATGCAATCTCACCACCTCAGAAACATACAACTCTGCCAACCTCTCCGCTGTCCAAGTCGTCTGAGTAGCTAGGAAGTGTGCGGACTTGGTCAATCGATCCACGATGACCCAAATCTGATCATGACCCCTAGGCGAACGAGGAAGACCTATGATGAAGTCCATAGTAATGTTCTCCCATTTCCATAAAGGAATAGGGAGGCGCTGCAACTCACCGGCCGGTCTACGATGCTCAACCTTAACCTGCTGACAGGTCAAGCACCTAGACACAAAAGTAGCTATCGAGCTCTTCATGCCCCGCCACCAATATAATTGTCGAAGATCCCTATACATACGAGCCGTGCCAGGATGAACTGAGTACCTAGTACTATGGGCCTCTCTCAACAAGGCCTGGATCAAATCACCAACCTTAGGAACCGCAAGTCTACCATGAACCCAAAGTACCCCGTCAGAATCAATCTTAGCCCACTCGAACTCACCGCTAGCAACCCGCTCTCTCAGCTCAACCAAACTAGGATCCTCGAACTGGCGACGACGAATCTGATCATATAAGGCCGAGCTAGACTCAACATGAGCTGTAACTCTATCTGGAGACGAAAGATCCAACCTAACCAAGCTGTTAGCCAAGGACTGGACGTCCCGAGCTAAAGGTCTCTCCGAAGCTGGTAAGGCTGCCAAACTACCCAAGCTGACCGCTCTCCTACTCAAGGCATCCGCTACCACATTAGCCCTGCCCGGATGATAAAGAATACTCAAATCATAGTCCTTCAGAAGCTCAAGCCATCTCCGCTGTCTAAGGTTAAGCTCCCTCTGACTAAGAATGTACTGTAGGCTGCGGTGGTCAGTGTAGATATCACAATGCACTCCATATAGGTAGTGTCTCCAGATCTTGAGCGCAAATACTACCGCCGCCAACTCTAAGTCATGAGTGGGGTAGTTACGCTCGTGAGTCTTTAGCTGGCGAGAGGCATAAGCAATCACGTGGCCCTCCTGCATCAAGACACAACCCAACCCAATACCTGAGGCATCACAATATACGACATACGGCTGACCCTCGACCGGTAATGCTAACACTGGGGCTGTAGTCAATAACTCCTTTAGCTTTAGAAAGCTGGACTCACACTCCGCGGACCACTGAAAAGACACCTCTTTCTTCGTCAATCTAGTGAGGGGTGCAGCAATAGACGAGAAACCCTGAACAAACCCACGGTAATACCCGGCTAGACCCAAGAAGCTACGAATCTCGGTAGGAGTAGTAGGTCTAGGCCACTCACGAACGGCAGCCACCTTGGCTGGATCAACACTAAGCCCAGCACTCGATACGACATGGCCAAGGAAAGCAACGGACTCCAACCAAAACTCACACTTTGAGAACTTAGCATAAAGTCGCTCAGTCCTCAAAGTCTCCAACACAATTCGTAGGTGTCGCTCGTGCTCTACTCGACTCCGCGAATACACTAGAATGTCATCAATGAACACAATCACGAAGGAGTCAAGGTAACGCCTGAACACCCGAGTCATCAAGTCCATAAATGCGGCAGGAGCATTAGTCAACCCAAAGGACATGACTAGAAACTCGTAGTGACCATAGCGGGTCCTAAAGGCTGTCTTTGGGACATCCTCAGCCCGAATCCTCAACTGGTGGTAACCGGACCGCAAGTCAATCTTAGAGAACACGGTGGCTCCCTGCAACTGATCAAACAAATCATCCACTCGAGGCAAGGGATATTTGTTCTTTATGGTCACTTTGTTCAGCTGCCTGTAATCAACACACATACGCAAAGATCCATCCTTCTTTTTCACAAACAAAACCGGAGCACCCCAAGGTGATATACTAGGACGAATAAAACCTTTATCAAGTAGATCCTGAAGCTGGGTACTCAACTCACGAAGCTCAGCAGGAGCCATATGATACGGAGGAATAGAAATAGGTCGAGTACCCGGCTCAAGGTCAATACCAAAATCTATATCACGCGCGGGAGGCAAACCAGGAAGGTCAGCAGGAAACACATCAACATACAAACAATAGGAACAGAAGCAGGAGACAATACATCGGCACTAGTATCACGGGCATGCGCTAAGTAAGCAAGACAACCACTAGCAACAAGTCTACGAGCCCGACAACATGATATCACCCTCACTGATGTACGACTAGTGGGTCCACACCACGTTACCGGGGGCACACCAGGCATAGAAAAGGTCACCGTCTTGGCATAACAATCCAAGACCACACGATAATAAGATAACCAATCCATGCCCAAAATCACATCAAAATCAAGCATGTCTAACTCTATCAAGTTTGCCCGAGTGTCACAACCCCGAATAGTCACAATACACGATCTATATACACGGTCCACCACGAGGGCCGCCCCAACAGGAGTAGATACACTCAAGGGAATAGATAGAGGCTCACTAGTCAACCCCAAACGAGAAGCCAAGTACATAGACACATAAGATAGAGTGGAACCCGGATCAAATAGTGTAAATGCGGAATGCCCACAAACAGATAACATACCAGTGACGACATCATCAGCACCCTCGGCCTTAGCCCTGTCAGGAATGGCATAAAGCTGCTGCGGTGCTCCCTCCTGTCTCTGACCACCCCGGCCCCTCTGACGTCCCCTCTGACCTCCACCCCTAGCTCCCTGAGCTACTGGTGGTGCATCTCTGGCTGGCGGTACTGCCTGAATAGGCTGTGCAGGTAGTGTGGCAGTACGCTGTGGCCTACGACGAGGACAGTCTCTCACGTGATGACCAAGATCACCACACTCAAAGCAACCACGATCGCGACGACCCCCAATCTCACTAGGACAATCTCTAGAGTAGTGACCAACCTCACCACAACTATAGCAAGCCCCTCTCTCTCTGGCTGTACCTCGAGAACCCTCAGCTGAAGTACCAGAACCGGAACTCTGGCCCCTGGCGGGCTGGCTAGACTGACCCTGCTCGGAAGTATGTAGTGCAGCATGATAACTCTGGCCCTGACGGCCCTGTGACTGACGAGACCTCGAACCACCACTTCTGTGACCACCACCTGCTGACCGGGTACCCGAAAAGCTACCCTGATGTCGTGCCCTCTTATCGCCGGCCTCTCGGGCCCGACGATCAAAGAGCTCCTGCTGGCGAACCTCCTCAATGATCTCAGCGAGGGTACCACCTCGCGCAACAGTACGGTCAACCTGTCTCTGCCTCTCCAAAGTCAACCGGTCAACAAAGAATCTAACTCTGGCTTGCTCAGTAGGTAAAAGATCAGGAGCATAGCGGGCCAATCTCGTGAACTGGGCCTCATACTCGGAAACCAACATCGACCCCTGCTGCAACTGTAGGAACTGAGAACGAAAGGACTCTCTGACACTGCGGGGTACATACTGGTCCAAGAATGCATCTCTAAACTGCCCCCAAGTAGGAGGGGGCGATCCCATAGGCCTACAATCCATGTATGAACGATACCAGTAACCCGCCTCCTTATCCAGGAGGTAAGAGACAAAGTCTGGCCCATGCGACTCTAATACCTGCAAAGTCCTCAGTCTACTCTCAACAACGGTGATGAACTCAGTGGCATCCTGAGATGGAGCTCCAGAAAACCGTATAGTGGCAATCCTCAAAAACCTGTCCAAGGCCTTCCCGACCTCAGACGCCGGGAGAACCGTAGAAGTAGTGGTTGCGGCGGCACTGTCATCTGGAATAGGCGCCTGAACCCTCTCTGGTGGCGGCTCAGTAGATGGAGCCTCAGCGGTATGCAACACAGCTCGTGCTGCACCCTGAGAAGAAGACTCCGGAGTAGATGTAGTGGGGGCGGCTGCCCCGCCAATCATCTGCATCATCTGCAGGAATAGTGTCTGGAATGCAGGAGACTGGAATAAAGACGGCGCAACCGGTGAGACGGCTGATGCCGACTGGGGCACTATAGGCGGGTCTGCCACTCCCGCAGGTGCTGTAGTAGTAGTAGTGGTAGGCGGAGGATCCTGAACGGGTATATCAGTCCTCTCAACTCCCTCCGTAGCCGGTGGAGGAGTATCCTCTCCCTGGGTAGCTCGCGTGCGTGCCATCTGCGACAAGAGTAAAGCCGATAAGCTATATTCAAGAAACTGACTCAACCCATTCGCACGAAGAGATTAGAAAGATCAATTACTTTCTTAAAGCGCCATGTAGCTTCTCGTGAATGAAATTCCAGGCGTCCCCGAAACCATTCACAAGACTCTACCGACACCGCTCCTATTTGCCACAAAACTACAAGAACCTAAGCTCTGATACCACTCTGTCAAGGCCCGATTTCTCGAACCCTGATGGCGTCTACTAACCCCACGTAGACAAGCCAAAACCCTACGGCCCGTAGCATACGCGGTGGGCCATACAACACTCACAATAAATAATAATAAATAAAGGAGGAATAAATAAGAAATGCATAAGCAAATCATGACATAAGAAGATACAAAAGCTAAATCCCGACCCAAGAATAGTGATGTGGCAAAAACAGGAGCTAAATAAGTACAGTATCCAAAAGAGACCCAGACATATACAGATGATCAGACTGAATATAAATGGGTCTAAAGTCTGTCAAGAAATAAATGACAGAATAAACAACTCCTGAATAAAAGACTCGATCAGCGGGGCGGCAGGCTCACCGAATCCTCCAAAATGTGACTCCTCAGTCTGCACGATCGCGATGCCTACGCTGACCCACACCTGGCTCTGCACCACGAGAAGGCACAACAAGTGTAGCATGAGTACCACAATAAAGTGATACCCAGTAGGCTAGGCCGACTAGGATCAATAAATATAACATAATAATAACGAGGTAAGTAAAACAGGCAATATCAGTGAGAAAACAAATACCAACATGATGTAATGTAAATACCCAATGGACAACAGTAGTAACAAACTTGGGCACCCCTAGCCCGAATAATAAGAAAAAACCTCGAAGCCACCGCTAGGCAAATAATACCATACCTCTATCACAGCCCGAACCAATATAGTATCGAATACCGAAACACAGGAATAATAAGCAAGTAAGTAAGTAAATGTAGCAAGTAAAAACGAATATAACAAGCAAAACTTACCTAGCGTCCCATACCACCAGCAAGTACAAACAGTCAAAGCAAAACCCACCGTGACTTCCCCCGTAAGCCCGGTGGACACAACAAGAATATAAGCAAGGAAATGGGGGCAAAAATTAAGTAAGTAGAACCAAATCCGTTAACTAAAACAACACCCGCTCGAGCGAAACACCCACCCCTAGGATGACGCGAGCCACAATCCATATAAACCAACCTCTATGGCAATATGCGCGAACATGCTCAGTGTAGGTCGACCTCTACGACGACATGAGCAAGGGCTTAGCATAGCTCAATCTCTATGAAAAATGCGAGCTAAGTAGGGCGTGCGCGTCAACCGCTATGACCGCTATACAAAGCAACATCAACAACAATCTCAAAAAAAATATTGGAATCCTACTACTAAGGATCTCACGATGCAACCCTCACAATAGATGATATCCGCACATCCCATACTCTACGTACCCTCCCCCTACGGCACCACAAGCCTGCCGGACACAACTCAATTTGTCCCGTCTACGTCCCGCGATGGGACCCTAAGTTCACTAGTGAGGGGTAACAATATAAACGAGGTCAAATTAACCTAAAGATCATCTCATTCACTAGCCATTATCATATTACATTTATTCAAACCAGTCTCACATTGCTACGAGGTAAACCGAGCCTACCTGGGCGCCGACGATAGCCAAAACGAGCAAGAATAGCCCCAACGTTGCAACCCGGCTCACAAATCAACGAATACCTATCAAATATATATTCTAGACATCAATAGGAGCGTTTTGATACCCATATTGCAATACAAAAATTGCCGGGTCAAGCGGGCCTAAAAATGAGCCCCCGAGCCCGAAGCTCCAAAAAAATATTTCGAACACACCGGGTCGTCCCTCATGATTTATGGGACTCATGGTTCGAATTTGAGCTCCAACGGACCACCAAAAGGTCCTCAAACGCTCCAATTACACAAACTAATTAGCGCGAATTGACAATACGGCGTTCAAAAATTTCGAGACTTACCCGCGGTGATCACACTAGCTCCAAGACCAAGAATCAATCCTCAAACACCCAAGAAGCTAGCAAAAATCATTGGGTTTAATTATAGTTAGTAAACACCCCCTAAAATCACTAAAAACGAGTTAAGGGCGAAGAAATTACCTTAATACCGCGATAACAATCGACCCCACACGTTCCAATATCGACACCCACGAATTTCCACTCAAAACCCACCAAGAATCGTCACCCTAACCCTTATTTTCTTGCAAAAGTCGAAATAATGAGACATGGGGGGCTAAGGGACTGTTTTGGAGGGTTAAATACGCTGGGCCCAATTGTTTACCCATATTAACTAAAACAAAACACATATGGCATAAGGAAATCAGTAGCCCAGGTGGCCTTGGGCCAAACTATCCTCCAACACGGGCCGGGTTCGAATCTCACTAGCAGCGCCCCTTTATACAATTTTTTTTTCATTTGTTAACAGCAGCCGAAAACAACTTCTTATCAATTTCGTTGGTTATTTCGAAACTCAAACGGAGTCCGATTTTAACAAACTTCATATACACTTCTATGTTTTTCGACGTTCCGGATCCAACGGAACCATCCGTTTTTTCATACGACGCTTCGATATGGCTGAAATAGCAAAACGACAGCAGCTGGAAACAGCTTTTTATCAACTTTCTTGGAATTCCGTCGGATATTTTGAAACTCAAACGGAGTCCGATTTTAACAAACTTTATATGCACTTATATGTTTTTCGACGTTCCGGATCCAACGGAACCATCCGTTTTTTCATACGACGCTCCGATATGGCTGAAATAGCAAAAAGACAGCAGCTGGAAACAGCTTTTTATCAACTTTCTTGGAATTCCGTCGGATATTTCGAAACTCAAACGGAGTCCGATTTTAACAAACTTTATATGCACTTATATGTTTTTCGACGTTCCGGATCCAACGGAATCGACGAAATCGCGATCGGAGGTCGTTTGCTCAAAAAGAGTCATTGAGTTCCTTTAACGAATAAGGAACTCGGGGGGCCAAAATCACAACGAAAACCCCGGGAATCGAAACGACACCTCCTCTAGCCTAAAATCATCATTTAAAACTGTTAGGAATCGACGGAAAGGCAATAGGACGCACTGTTTGACGGGAAATGCAATATGGCTCCACTTTTACCGGTAAACTTCAAAACTTACAAAATCGAGCCTAAAATCAAGCCGAACTCATCCGAAAGCAAACCAATAGTCTATCTTGACTATTTTCGACGTTACAGAGCCAATGGAAGTGACGGAAACAGGTTTTGATGCTCCGATCAATAAGTGCTCCCTTTTGGGCCATTTCCTTAAGCCTTAATAACTAAATTTCCATATTTTAGTTCAAAATCTTTCGTGAGGTTCCGGGAACCAAACCGAGACTTCACCTAAGTCATATTCGATATTTCGGAGCTAACGGAACTGTCAGAGCTCGATTCTGACATCGTTTGCTAAGATTTTACTTTTTGGTGCACTTAACTTAAGCTTAAGTTCCAAAAATGAGGAAAAAGAGATATTTATAAATTTAGTCACCGGGGCACCGGACTACCGGTCCCAGCAGGTCGTATATACGACCTGGGGTAACTGTATATACGCTCTAAATATGAAAAAAATATATATATATATATATATACATGAAAATATAATTTTGGCCATACGGGTCATCACATTCCACAATTTCAGGGGATCTTTTATTGTCAAATATTGTAATTTAAGTCCCTCGTCAAAATGGTGGCGGAGAAAAATTAAAGCTTTGGCACGGTTTTGACTGGATGCCTTATTGTCATCTTGAATGGTGTCTGCCAGACCCATTGATTCTAAATGCAGTTCAGCATCTAGTGCCCATAATGAATAATTAAATCCAGAAATATTAAGTACAGTAAATTCAACTTTTGAAATGTTAGACATTTTGATAAAATGAATTTTTACCCCTTTCACCTATTTACAATACCTTGAAATGAGCAGAGCTTCGTACTGATAACATGTTATAAAATAAATCTAGGATTAAATAGAATATATGTAAGGAGAATCAAAAGCTTAAAACTGAGGAGAAGAGAGAATAATATATTGCAGTGTATTTTTCTTTCACTAATTTGTCTTAAACTTCTGAATGAAAGGCATATATATATGGCAATGGTAGCCACTAATGTCGACTACCAAAGCCTTGAAAATTGCAGCGCACCACTATTGTGGACTTTGTTTTGTTAACAATTCACACAAAACAAGATTAACAATTCAAAACTTGCTAGAGTGCAACTATAATATTATTGCTTGACTATCTTGGTTGTCTTTAATCAAGATTAATGCAAATAAATTATATGATTTTTATGATATGTCGATATCTATCATTTTAAAGTATTTTGAATTTTGACTGTTTTTAATTAAATATTTTAATACTACATTTCAAAAAAAATTATATAGATATGCATTTTAAATTTTATTTAAACATAACGATTTATACTTAATTAAATAAATGCAAGTAATGATCAGTAAGTTATTAAATTTGTACAAAATGGGGACGCAAGACTAAGATTAATGCATGATTCTCTTGAATTGTTATTAACTAGCGTTGACATTTATGAACTATATTTTTTTTTAAAAAATTGGGGATAGGGGAAATGAGAAGGGGATTACAATGTGGGAAATCAAACCTTCATCAATAAGGTGAGAGTTTAGGTAGCCAACCAACTGAGCTACTAAGATTCCTGACACTTATGAACTATATGATTTTATTTACTTGTTTATTTTTATAAAAAGAGGGATGATCGTATATATTAACTAAATAAAAAAACATTGTTGCTACCGGCAACAGAAATTCAAGGTAATGTCCACTGTTTCATCATGTTTAATATATTTTGAGTTTTGACTATTGTTATTGAAATATTTTCAAGTCATATTTATTAAATATATAATATAAATTAAAATTTACACCTAATCAATAAAATTTCTTAATTGAAAGTCATATTAATAGCAAATATAAATAATGATCCATAAACTTTTAAATCAATATAATATAAGGGCATAAGACTACAATAATAATATATAATAAAGGTTAGTAATTATGTACTATCTAATTTCCAACCCTTTTCTGTTGAAGCTCTCTACGAACAATCTTCTTTCTCGATCTCCAATCTGCTGCAAATTTGTTGCATCCAAGACAACCAAGAACTATTTCCTCTTTCTATCTCTTCCCATTCAAAATCTTGAATTGGGTAATAAAGACTCCATTGAAGCTTCAAGAATCACTCTTTCAGGAATCCTAATTTTTCATTTAAAGATTCAAGATTGTGGGATATATATCTCTGACCACATTCCAGGTGCTATCTTTTCATACTCATTTTCTTTATTTACATTAGAGTTCTCTCATACTCTGCAGATGACATAGTACTGATTGATGAGACCCGGACCAAAGTTAATGATAGGTTGGAGGTTTGGAGACACGCTTTGGAGACTAAAGGATTCAAACTGAGCAGGACCAAAACAGAATACTTGGAGTGCAAATTCAGTGTTGCGAGGGATGAAGCAGACATTGATGTGAGACTGGCAGCTCACCTTATCCCCAAGAAGGAAAGCTTTAAGTATCTTGGGTCTATCATCCAGAGCAGTGGGGATATTGACGATGATGTCACTCATCGTATTGGGGCGGCTTGGACAAAGTGGAGGTTGGCCTCTGGAGTATTGTGTGATAAGAAGATACCACCTAAACTCAAAGGTAAGTTCTACAGAATGGTGGTTAGACCATCTTTGTTGTATGGGGTGGAGTGTTGGCCAATAAAAAATGTACATGTTCAGAAGATGCAGGTCGCAGAAATGAGGATGTCAAGATGGATGTGTGGTCACACCAGGAGTGATAAGATTAGGAACGAGGTCATTCGGGAGAAGCTAGAGGTGGCCCCTGTAGCTGACAAGATGAGGGAAGCGAGACTGCGATGGTTTGGACATGTACAGAGAAGGAGTACCGATGCCCCTGTTAGAAGGTGTGAGAGGCTAGATTTGGGAGCTACTAGGAGGGGTAGAGGTAGACCAAAAAAGTATTGGGGGGAGGTGATTAGATATGATATGGTGAAACTTGATCTCACCAAGGACATGACCTTAGACAGGAAAGAGTGGAGGTCGAGAATTAGAGTAGCAGGATAATAGGGTAGATAGGAAGGAGTGGTAATTGTCTGCCTTTATATGTTATTTATCTGTCTTTATATGTTACTATCCTGTATCTACGTATTATCATGTGTTCTTCTCTTTCTTGCCTGTTTATCATATCTAGCTTATTCTGCTGATGGGTTTTTGTGATGAGGGTTTCCAGGAAACAGCCTCTCTACCTGTGTGGTAGTGGTAAGGTCTGCGTACATCTTACCCTCCCCAGACCCCACTTGTGGGATTTCACTGGGTATGTTGTTGTTGTACATTAGAGTTCTCTCTGTGTTTATCATCTTTCATACAGATTTCGTATTTATTTAGGTTGTTTCTGTGTAAATTTGTTTCTTGACCTATTGGACATTGATTTGCATAATTGCTATCTTTCGCCATTTTCTTGATATTCTTGTAGCTTGTTGATATTGTGGATTCTTGATACGTGTTGTTCTAGAAAAAGTATTGATTTCAAGATTGATTCTTGAATTTTTATTTTTTATTATTATTTTTTGCCATTTATTGTTGAAATTTCTTGAAAGCATTGTGTTTCTCTGTTTCTTGGCATCTTATTTTTATGCTTAGTGTTTCGTGAGTATTGTTACATGTCTGATTATTTAGTTTGCTATACTTCTTAGTTTACTTGACTATTCCTTGACCTGTTTATATAGGTGTAGAAGTTATTTGTTAGGGAGTTTTCCTAATTGTTTGTCTATATAGTTGGATATTCGATTAGTATACCTTATTTGTATTGTTGTATTGTTTTATAATTGAGTTTAGCGACGTCAGGAGCGAATGATAGACTAGGGTCATGTCGTTGGTTGGGGTTAGGGGGAGGGGTAAGGGGTAGGGGTGGTGAGAGGGTCACAGGTTTATGGAAGTTAAGGATATCATCGTGGAATATAGGATCAATAACAGGGAAATCCATAGAGCTAGTAAAATGCCTTAAGAGGAGACATATTAACATAGCGTGTGTTCAGGAGACCAGATGGGTAGGTACCAAAGCTCGGTACATGGATGGGTTTAAGTTGTGGTAATCGGGTTGTTCTAGGGATAGAAATGGTGTAGGTATCTTGGTAGACGAGGACCTTAGGGATTATGTGGTTGAGGTTAGGAGGGTTAATGATAGGATGATGTTCATCAAACTTGTGGTAGGTAGGCACGTGGTGAACGTAGTTAGTGTTTATGCACTCCAAGTAGGCCTAGATGACGAAGTCAAAAGGCTCTTTTGGGAAGACTTGGATGAGGTTGTGCGAGGCATACTGAAGACAGAAAAAATCTTCATTGGGGGCGACTTCAATGGGCATATCGGGGCAAACACTAGTGGGTTTGAAGATGTTCAGGAGGCTTTGGTTTTGGGGATAGGAATGGAGGCGGGACGTCTCTCTTGGATTTTGCTAAAGCCTTTGAGTTAGTTATTGTTAACTCCTGTTTCCCGAAAAGGAAAAACCACTTGATCACCTTCCGTAGTACGGTAGTTAAGACTCAGATAGATTACTTGCTTCTCCGGAAGGACGATAGAAGTCGATGTAAGGATTGCAAGGTTATTCCGAGTGAAAACATTTCCACTCAACATAGGCTTCTAGTGATGGATTTGGAGATTAAGAGAGGAAAGAAGAAGAAGGTTATTTATGCCCAACCGAGAATTAGTTGGGGATGTCTAAATCCTGCCCTCTCCCGAGAGATGGAAGAAAAGTTAAGAGACTTAGGGGCTTGGAGTAGTGGCGGAAATGTGAACAATATGTGGGACAATACTGTTGGTTGCATTAGAAAGGTAGCTACTGAGGTACTAGGGGTGTCGAGAGGGGCCTTTGGTGGACGGCAGGGTGACTGGTGGTGGAACGAGGAAGTTCAGGCTAAAGTGAAAGATAAAAAAGTTGCTTACACAAAGTGGTTGGAGTGTAGGGATGAAGATGAAAAGCAAACACTGAAGGAGGCTTACAAGACAGCTAAGTCAGAAGCAAAGTTAGCAGTGACGAGTGCTAAGACAGCAGCATTTGAGCGTCTGTATGAGGAGTTAAGTGATAAAGGTGGGGACAAGAGATTGTATAGGCTCGCTAAAGTGAGAGAAAGGAAAGCTCGCGACTTGGACCAAGTGAAGTGCATCAAGGATGAGGAGGGTGAGGTGTTGGTGGATGACACCTCCATTAAATTAAGGTGGCAAACTTACTTTCATAAACTCTTAAATGAAAAAGGAGATAGAAATATTGAGCTGGGTGAGTTGGCACGCTCTGAAAATCATCGTGACTTTGGTTATTGCAGGCGGTTTAGAGTTGAAGAGGTTAGAAGGGCTATTAGTAGGATGAAAAGAGGAAGGGCGATCGGACTAGATGAGATTCCGGTAGATTTTTGGAAGTACATGGTCAAGGATGGCATAGAGTGGTTGACTAGACTGTTCAATGCTATTATGAAGACTGCCAAGATGCCTGATGAATGGAGGAGGAGTACGATGGTGCCTTTGTATAAGAACAAAGGGGATATTCAACACTGTAACAATTACAGGGGTATCAAGTTGTTAAGTCACACTATGAAGGTTTGGGAGAGAGTGGTAGAGATGAGGGTGAGAAGAGTAGTGTCTATTTCTGAAAATCAGTTTGGATTCATGCCGGGGAGGTCGACTACTGAAGCAATTCATCTTGTTAGGAGATTACTAGAAAAATATAGGGAAAGAAAAAAGGACCTTCATATGGTGTTCATCGATCTTGAGAAGGCCTATGACAAAGTTCCAAGGGATGTCTTATGGAAGTGTCTAGAGGTGAAAGGTGTCCCAATGGCATATATCAGGGCGATTAAGGATATGTACGACGGAGCCAAGACTCGGGTAAGAACGGTGGGAGGAGACTCAGATTATTTTCCTGTTGAGATGGGACTCCATCAAGGATCTGTGTTGAGTCCTTTCCTGTTTGCCCTAGTGATGGATGAGCTGACGCGATCCATTCAGGAGGAGGTCCCATGATGTATGCTATTTGCAGATGATATAGTATTGATTGATGAGACTCGGACTAGAGTTAATGATAGGTGGGAGGCTTGGAGACACGCCTTGGAGTCCAAAGGATTCAAACTGAGCAGGACCAAAACAGAATACATGGAGTGTAAATTTAGTGTTGAGAGGGATGAAGCAGACATTGATTTGAAGCTGGACACTCAACCTATCTCCAAGAGGGAAAACTTTAAATATCTGGGGTCTATTATCCAGAGTAATGGTGATATCGATAATGATGTCACACATCGTATTGCGGCAACTTGGACTAAATGGAGGCTTGCCTCGGGAGTATTGTGTGACAAGAAGATACCACCTAAACTCAAAGGTAAGTTTTACAGAATGGTAGTTAGACCATCTTTGTTGTATGGTGTGGAGTGTTGGCCAATAAAGAATGCACATGTTCAGAAGATGCATGTCGCAGAGATGAGGATGTTGAGATGGATGTGTGGTCACACAAGGAGGGATAAGATTAAGAATGAGATCATTCGGGAGGAGCTGGAGGTGGCACCGGTGGCTGATAAGATGAGGGAAGCGAGACTGCGATGGTTTGGACACGTGCAGAGACGGAGTACCGATGCGCCGGTTAGGAGGTGCGAGAGGCTAGTTTTGGGAGATACACGAAGAGGTAGAGGTAGACCGAAGAAGTATTGGGAGGAGGTGATTAGACACGATATGGCGGATCTGGATCTAACCGAGGACATGACCTTAGATAGAAAGGAGTGGAGGTCGCGAATTAGAGTAGTAGGATGATTGGTTGGTAGGGTTAGGTGGATGGGTGATCTAGAGGTTTAGTGAGGTAGCAAGGATAGGAGGGATTGATGTTTATCGATTGTGTGTGATTTATCGTATTTACATATTAACATGTGCTTTTCGAAGATAGTTGCCCTTTTTTTCGATCTTTTTAAGTTTTATTTCCCCTTTTTATTCCCTTTGCAATATCTAGTTATTCTACTTATGGGTTGTTGAGTCGAGGGTTCACGGGAAACAGCCTCTCTACTTCTTACGAGGTAGTGGGAAGGTCTGCGTACATTTCTACCCTCCCCAGACCCCACTTGTGGGATTCAACTGGGTATGTTGTTGTTGTTGTTGTAATGAAAGTTTATTTGAACATAATAACTGATAAAATACTTATATAGGTGTCACATTAATAACAAAATAAAAATAACTATTCACAAGTTATCAAATTGGGAAAGACTGTAATATTTTGTAATTCTCTTGGATAGTTGTTAATTAGACTCAATATATATGGACTATATAGTAACAATAACATATCCAGTGGAATCCCACAAGTGGGGTATGGGAGGTTAAAATGTACGCAGACCTTACCACTACCTCGTAGAGATAGAAAGACCGACATATATGAACTATATATTATTAATTTTTCAATATGCCTATTATACCCTTTCATTTTCAATTTTTTCTTCTATTTTTTAAAAAACCATGATATTTTTATTTTTTTGATTTCATGTAACAAATTTTTCATAAAAGCATAAATATTATCTTTCGGACAAAAAAAAGTAAAAAATATTAATAATTAAATATATAAGTTAATGATATTCTATAATGACATAAATTAGCATAATGATAAAATTAATTTTATCGATAATAATCAAAACTCTGATATTTATTTATACAAGTGAAAATAACAGAGAATAATAACCATAGAAATATACTTTGATGTAAATATATAAAATAATTAATTTAATCAAGATCAAATTTTTAAAGAGATATTTATATATATTTTAAATTAATTTAAATTACAATTTTTGTAATACTTCAATAACAATCAAACCTTATTTATTCCCCCTCGTTAATATTACTCAACAATCATTCTGAAAATAGTTATGCATATACTCGTAATAGCCAAATTTTTTAAACTAAATAAGAAAAGCAAAAGAGTATACTATCCAAAAAAATTATTAAAATAAGATAGATAATTTTTTTTTAAAAAAAAAGTTAATAATGAGAATGTTTTTAATTCTTTATTTGCACGTGAAAGACACATTTTTTTCTTGATTTATGATCATGGATTCTTAGTTGAAGATATGAAAATACTTTCAAAATCCAATCCTATTTATTTAATCTTACTTATAATTTGTTATGCTTTAATCAAATATCAATTAAATATTTGCTTAAAATGGGTGTGAGAGAATTTATTTTTTTCACTTTATTTATAAAAAACTTTAAAAAAATTTACGTATAAATTTTTACTTAATTTTATAAAGATAAAGAAGAAATTTATTGTAAAATGTAATTCATTCTATCTTGTGCTCTAAAATATTCATGATTAATCTTTTTAAAATAATTAAGCATATATAATATAATTTAATATTAATATATTCGGCCTCCTTTCAATATTTAGTAAAATATATAAATCTAGAAATTACACAACTACACTGCTTATTTTAACAAAATCTTCAATATCCCCTACCATATAAAATAATTACAAAAATCATGTATTTTTACACTCTCTTTCTTAACTTCAGATACTTAGAATCAAGCAAATAACTTCTCCCGTTCACGTTTTCTTTTACTATTATTATGCCTATTTTCTGGCAACATGCATCTAATCAGTGTCAATCATTGGCTAGTTAACAACCCATCACAATTAATTGCGAATTCAAATTTGAGCAATTTTTGGTACTTTTCCATATATCGAAGAGTTTATCTCCTTCGCCCTTTATTGTTTGAACGATTTTCCCCTCTTTTTTTGATTTTTTCTTTAGTATCAGTGAACTATTCTCATGGATGCTCAACCAACATTTAGCCTTGGTCTTACACAGGAATGTTCATCACATAAATGATACACTACTGATTACTAGTATCATTTTGATTTTATTAAATCATTTTTATTATATCTTCTGTAAAATTAGTCAATATTGAGAATTTTTCAATCCACATCACGGGGAATCAATTATGTTGTAAAACAACCTCCTAAATACAATTTAAAGTTTGGTGTAACCTACAACCCAACATTTGTCAATGTTATTAGGCTGTCAATTGGAGTTGAAGGGTTAAAATGGTTCTGTATGACAATCTTTGGTCCTTACTTGAGGATACCTCAGTGTAACTACCAAGGTCAAATAGTTAAATGCTTGATGGTGCTTGAGCTGAAGCGTAATAACACGGACGAGTTGTTGATCTGCCATGCCAAGGGAAATACCCTTCGCTTTACTATTAGGGATTTTGCAATTACTACGGGGTTGAAATGTACTGGCAATGTCGATGAGTTTCGATATTCTGATTCAGCCCCTAGCATCCTGATTGCAAAATACTTTCCTGGTTCACGTTTAGGAGTACCCAAGGGGCGCGTGGTTCAGTGTTTCTTAATGGGTTGATGGGATAATACGGAAAAGGCTGTCCAGATTGCTATTTTGTGTTTTCTACACTCATTTATCTTTTCCCAAACATCCGAATCACCTATTCCAGCTGAAGATTTCCGAAGGGTTGAAGATGGCAGCTATGTGCAATATCCATGGGGACAAGTTACCTTCAACAAATTGATTAACAGCTTTAGATAGGCGATTACGTCATCCAAATAGCTTTATCGATTGTTTAGCATGTGATACGCGTTGAATGCATGGATGTACGAGTGTGCTTCGAAAGTCCCAACTGTCGTAGCTGTTACTGCTGAAAAATACATTCCTAGAATACTAAATTAGCATGTAGTTGGTGTAAGGACAAAATATGACTATTTCATGTCTACTTTATTTAGCCAGGTATTAATTATTTTCTAATACATATTTTTACAATTTGGCAGTTTACTTGACATCTCGTATTTTTTTTGTAAGTTGATTGCTCCAATATAGTCCCAACTGCTGAAGAATTGGCAGCATTGGATTTTCCAATCATCACTGACCTACCAGCTAATGAGACCTCTTCGTCTAGTATTCAAAATGCATCTTCCTGTCAGCATAGTAGTGTGCAAATTCAAGAGCCGACTGCATTCAAGGATTTCACTTTCGAGCCATCTGTCCATTTGCTAAAAAAGTCCAAGCGCCTTGCGTCTACATTATCTCTGCCTCCACCAAAAAAGCGAAAGGCAGTGCACATTCAAAAAATCATTCCAGCTGCATCATCTAAGTATAAGAAATCAGTGCACTTTTCTCAAAGTCCGAAAAAGTCATCGACACAGGCCAAGCTAACTGATGCTTCTCAATCTTCATCCTCTCATGCCAAAGCCAGTTCTGCTGAAGATAAAACAAGTAAACAAATTTGTCAAAAAATATATAAGTATCAATGTGTATTAATTTTAATTAATTATTGATACCCAATTATTACACTATGTTATTAAGTCATTTTGATACTTATTGTTTTACTTTACAAGTTTGATAATGATAAAAGATTTAATGCCCTAGAGTCTTTGATAAATTCAAAGACCAATGTGATATTGAAAGCTATCAGGGTGTCACCTTATACTGATGATGCTGATGTTCACCAATAAGAAAACATCCATGAGCAAACCACTGCGGTATCAATTTTTATCTTGCAAAAATACATGATACATGTACTTTTAACTATCACTCTTCACATCACATCATGCCAATTGAAAAGGTATCAGATAATATTAAATAAGTATCATGAACTTGATTCAACTAGATATATGTGATACTTCATTGAAGTTTTATAATTCTAATAATCATGCATCAGTAAAGTATCAAATCTTAAATACGCATGTATCTGATAATATATTCAATGTAATATAGTATCAAATTGTATTGTTCACATTATGTCATAATATTTTTAATTTTCATTATGTTTCTATGCAGGTTGTTGTTGGACCATCTATTCCGGACATACATAATCAACCTATCCAAGGAGGTCATGATTCCTCTTTTGTCAATGTTGATCACACATTTGTGAATTAAAATACACTTAATGTCATGGAAGTTACCAGAGATGATACTATTATTCCTAAACATGCAAGTGATAATCCAGTGGACCATACAATTGAGAATACACCTCTATCAAATGTCAATGAAAACATAAAAGATGACATCCCTGTTACAGTTGTTGCTGGAAGTGGGGAAGAAAATATCCCTT
Source organism: Solanum rostratum (assembly GCA_029948455.1). Classification (NCBI taxonomy): domain Eukaryota; kingdom Viridiplantae; phylum Streptophyta; class Magnoliopsida; order Solanales; family Solanaceae; genus Solanum; species Solanum rostratum. The sequence goes on from CM057047.1 coordinate 28,507,304, forward strand.
ATAAAGATACTGAGGTATTTTTAAATAATAATTGTCTACCTTAAGTCAAGTATCGTCTTAAAAACATTTCATGCACCCGTTTTACTTTCAGGCATCTAGATTAATATTGAACCCTTCTGAATTTTAGAATGTCACAATTGCTCCGGTAGAGGAAAATATTTCTTTCTAGGTAGGCATTTCTAGTACAGACAAGGTGGTGAATTAACAAATTCTCTAACAAATTGTGCCTTTGTCTAAATCTGCCTCACTAGCTTCATATTTTTTATTTTAGGCTGGTCCCTCCGCTGAATTAACCAAAGATCCCGAAAATCAGTTGGACAATCAATGTATTACTAGTTTAGCACATTAAGAAAATGTACGAAAGAATAATGACCCATTGTCACGACCCGAGGTCGGGGCCTAGATGTGACACGGCGAATGGGGACCCGAGAGTCCCAAAACAAGCCTCAAAGTATCAAATTTCCACATCATTGGTTCAAAATAAATTATTTAAGCACATATATCTAAATGATGGAAATCAAATCTCAAGAGTCCATTCATTTATAGTTAAACAAAATGAGAAAGTTTTACAAGTGCCCAACATTTGCCTCTAGTCATAAGATGGGACGGGGGCCAAGACATGTCCCGGGCTCACCCTCAACTAAGAAGATAAATAGATAACAACATAGGTAGAAAGAAGGTGGCTTGTCCTTGGAAGATAGGACTCACCACAATATCAACTCTCCGAATTCGAGCTACCCGTCAAGTGGTGGATGATCATAACACACGGTCCCTACATGGTAAAATCATGTAGGCATAGAGTATGCGTTAGTACGTTTGAATGTACTAAGTATGCGGGTATGCAATGCACGTGACTTACCGAACCTGCATAATCATGTTAAGTGGCAAGGGCACATAATATACAAGGAATATATAAACAATGGGAATTTTAATATACAAGATGCCCTGAAATGTGTGATGTGTGTAATGCGGTAATGCTCCTATATATATATATAAAGGGGATGGACTATAACCGACAACCAAATCCATGCGAGCTATTACATGAATTGGACCGATTTAGACCTCCCACCGGTAGGGAGAGGATTACTTGCCAAAGGTAATCCACATCACATCTTACGGGGACACCCATTTCGGTGGATGGCCACCTTCCTTACGGGGACACCCATTTCGGAAGGGTTTACAGAATCATATCACAAACATTATAACGACTAACCATCACACCTTACGGGCACTCCCATTTCGGTGGACGGCCACCTTCCTTACGGGGACACCCATTTTGGAAATGGTGATCGTTCCTATGTTGGCACATAGTTCAAGGAAAGGGAGAGGGACCTTGGGGATATCCCTAACGCCCCCAATCCATTGGTGCTAAGTACACATCCCACTAGAATACTTATACATATATAGATGCTTATCAAGAGAGAGCTAACATCCATTTAAAAACGTGATTATACAAATAGGCTCAATTACCAATTTCCAAACTATGATCATAATGCGTATGCAAGGAATAGCTCATCTACACATATATCATAATGGTGCAAGCACCCATATTGCTCAAAGAGCCATAATCATAGACATACCGGTGATCACCTTATTGTCATATCCCATGTCTTACCAAAATTCACATTATAATCTCCCTTTTGGGACAAAAATTGGGCTTAACCCATATTTCCAATTTTTCATATATCAATGCCATGAGTATGATGTAATGCATAATGTAGGAGTGGCATGGGTAATGTAGAATATATCCAAAATTAGCAATATAATGTAAAGACTAGGAAATCCATAATAAAATTCATATGAAAATGTAGTATAAATCACCCATGCAAAATAACATCTTTAAAGGGACATGCAAGCTTCATAGTTTCATAGCTCAAGTAACTCACCATAGCTCAAGCTTAACATAACTCAAAATTTCGGAATATTAACTAGCACATGCATGGTTCAAAATATCAAGTTCAAGTAGTAAAATCTCACACTTAAAGTAGACAAGTGTATAAAATAGTTTAAGAAGAACTTGGGTCTTCTTGGTTGAAAGGAACCAAGAATCAAAACCCACATACCTGACTTGAAGACAAACTTGAGGAGAAGTGGGCTTCAATTGAGAGCCTTGACTTGAATTTCCTAGAGAGAGGTTGGAGAGTCTTGGTGGAGTGAATTTAGAGAGAGGGAGAGAAATGAAGTAGAAATGGCTGAAGTGTGAGGGTGAGAGGCTTATATAGGAGGCTTAGAAGGGTTGGGAAAAGACCAAATTTTCATTTAAAATATTCAAAATTACCGAAATGCCATTAATGAGACGGACCCCAAATTGGCCCGGTCCGTGTAGAGTCACACGGACCGTTTACTGTACCGTGGTCCCAAACTTTAATTTTTCGGAGGCAAGATTTTCCGGACCAAGTATCACCACACGGTCCGGTAAACGGACCGTCTGGGGTCACACGGACCGTACAATGGTCCGTATGAAGGTACCAAGGCAAGAGACACACTCAGAACACAATTTGGCAAGAAAATCGATCATGACTTCAGCCTCACGGACCGTTTGCTGCCACACGGTCCGTGTGGCTGGCCGTTTGGCTTGCCTGCACAGACAGGCTGAACGAAAACGAGCATAACTCCTTGGTCCGAGCTCGGAATTAGGTGAAACCAGGTTCGTTGGAAAGCTAAATCAAAGATCTTTAATTTGATATATTGTTGGACACCTAATTCATTTTGTGCTAAGAAATATGGCCATTTAAAGTTGACCCTTCTACCGAATCATATGAAGAACCTTTAGGATTAGTGTCGGAGAAGTTTAGGAATGTAAAAAGGGGTTTCAAAGGTCATAAAAAGCCTTGGGGATGAACCAAAATATCAAAAACACCTCAATAAAATGAATCCTTAAATTTCACAAGGGCCTTGACACGGTTAGCTTCACGGTCCGTGAAGCTTTTCACGGCCCGTGAAGGCTCCCGTCTGGCCCAGTTTTACAAAAACGGGCGTAATGTCTTGCTCCGAACTCGGAATAAGGTGAGACCGGATGCGTTGGAAAGATAATTCAAAGGGCTTCGATTTGATATGTCATGGGCCACCCAGTTCATTTTGAGCTAAGATATATTCCTATTTAAAGTTGGCCCATCTATCGGCACTTGAGAATAATATAGCCAAGGGAATTCCTTTGAACTTGACTTGATGTAGGAGACCCATGATGATCTTAAACAACATAGATAAGTTAGAATTGAAGGCTTGAGAGTGAATTTAGCTTGAGCATAAGGTCCCGTACTTAGAAATATCTTACTTCGGAAGCTTTACGGATGATCTCACGGCCGTGATGGCTCCCATGAAGTGCCACCTTGGTCCAAAACTTTTCCGAAATCAATTTTCATGCTTTCTTGAGGTCGTACAAAATTCCGGGTCCTTACACCCATTAAAGAATGCCACATCGGTAAGCCTACTTAATATATACTTCATTAAATATTAGATTATATTTAGTAGTGACTAACGTTTATTTATCTTAATATATAGGTTTAATCTGCTAGTACGTCAGTTTCTTAAGGAAAAAATAAAGAAATCGAGGCAATCTTGAACGTACTATGTAATCCCATAACAACAACACCATTGAAGTCAGGCACTCAAGAAGAATTTTGAATGACTCGTTTCTTCTTCGGGACAGTCAACTACCTTCCATCCGTCCATGCAAAGGAATTGTTTTATATAATTCATCAAAGTCCCCAGCACAACGCAATAGGATGCCTTCACGATTTTTTAAGTTTCCATTCTTATCAAATTTTAGCTCAAGCGAAAAGGGGAAGGAGAAAATGTCCTAGAAGTATCGTCAAAAGTTCTCATTTGATGGATATGGCATTTGTTATGAACCTTCACTGGACCTAATCTCTGACTTTTGCAATTGGATTGAAAAAGGGCTTCTGAAAACACATGACAAGAAGTAAGTCCCAGAAAACTCTACATAAGAAAATTTTGCTATATTTAATCATAGTTTTAACTATTTTTTTCATATTGTTTAAGGAAACTAAACGAGGATCATTACATATCTTGATGTTCATCGATTGGTGCTACAAAAATTGATTTTGTAGTGGCATGCCCTCAAGACAAAAATTGATTCTATAACATGTCCTAGAAAAATAATTGTTGACTAATGAGGTCAGTTTTTAGTTAAATTGATACCTGATTGTTTGACATGACAAGTATCAAGTTAAGTTCATCTATTATTGATACTTGAAATATCTGAACCTAATACCTGCCAACTGTAGTTTAACCATAATTGATACCTGAATGCTTGACATTATAAGTATCAATTGTAATTCAGCTATAGTTGATACCTGAAATATCATAACCTAATATGTGCCAGTTGTAGTATATATCCTGTGAATTATATTTGAGACCTGATTTAATACAACATGATAAGTATCACCAGGTGCAAATAACATGATACTTTTTTTGTCTTTGTATTTGCCAACTGTAGTTCTGCCATAATTGATATCTGAATGCTTGACATTTTAAGGATCAGTTGTAGTTCAGCTATAGTTGATACCTGAAATATCATAACCTGATATATGCTAGCTAGGGGTGTTCATGGTTCGATTTGGATCGGTTATTGGTTAAAATCATAACCAAACTAATTTAGTCAGTTTTTAAATTTCTAAAACCAAATCAAACCAAATAACAAAAATAATCATTGGTTTGGATCGATTTGATTTATTTTTTTGATTATTTTTCGGTTTGAAAGTAATAAGTTTGTTGAGGGCATACACATCTCAATGGACACAAACACCTAGTACATGAATAATCCTAGAAGGCTACTGTGGATTTAATTAAGCAATAGTACTAGAGTTTTTATTACATGAACAAAGTGACTTAGTTAAGCAATTCTAATGTTATTATACACGAATAAAGTGATTTATTTAAACAATACTAAAGTCATTATACACCAAAGATCAATCTTCATAAAAAAAACTCAAGCTCAACAATCAAATAACTAACCAAGGAAGTGGGTACAAGAAAATTATATTCCAAAATACTAACAGGAGAATCTTCAAATATAAATGGTAAAGTTAATGATTTTAATTAAATATAAAAAAAATAATATTATTTATGAATACTATATAAATAATTATAAAATTTATATATATATATATTTATTTGGTTCGATTTGGTTATTTTTGTGGGTCTTTTTAGTAAAATCAAAAGCAAACCAAATAGTATTGGTTTTAAAATTTTAAAAATCAAACCTAACCAAATCAAATCAAATATCCATTTTTTTAATCGGTTTGGTTCGGATTGCGATTCGGATCGATTGTTTAACCATAACCATGAACAACCCTGCCAGCTATAATTCAACCATATTAGATACCTGAATACCTGACATGATACATATCAATTACAGTTCAACACTATTTGATACCTGAATTTTCATAACATGATACGTGCCTGTTGTAGTATATATCCCATGAACTGTATTTGATACATGATTCAATACAACATGATAAGTATCACTAGGTGTAAATAACATGATACTTTTTTAAGTCTTTATATCTGCCACATATTGAAATTGATACTACATTCCTTTTTTTTAAAAAAAATTATATACCATTAGTAATGCAATCATTGAACATACATCATTGTTTTTTTATATTACAAATTCCATTTTTTCCAACTCGCAGCACCTAGATGTCATCATCTACTACATTCGAAAGAAATAGAAGAATCAATTCAGCAATCTGTACAAATACACTACAACCAATTGCATATACAAGAACTACAAAGTGGTAGCTCACTCAAGGTATTATGAATCTTATGATGACGATAATATAAGCACTCAGTAAGACCTTGCATGTGGATTTGATGTATCTAAGTTAGAGAGGTCAGTCATAGACATAATTAAAAGATGTTGCATTCCTGCTGGGTCTTCTTGGCATCTAGTAGATGAAATCTATATCCCGGTAAATTACGATGGCAATTTTCATTAGGTGTTAGTTGTGGTTGCATTGAAAGAAAGACTGATAGGCGTCTATGATTCTACTATGGGTTCAAGGCATAAAAATCCTTCGCTAGAGATTTAAAAAATGGTTGTCATGTTACCCACATATCTACAAGAGAGTGGTTTTTTTTTTTAAAAAAAAATTAATAAGACCGACTGGTCCATGCTTGATGCATATAAGGACAAGACAACTAGGGAGATGATTGGTCAACAAATTGCTTTTAAAGTTAAATTTGTTTAAGGCATTGCTCAACAACAAAGTGATAGCTTATAAGTTTTACATAATTCATAGTCTTTTTGTAACATCCCAATTTTTTTTCTAAGCTAAGACCGAGTCATTCTTCATATGATATAGGATTCAATTGATGATCCTTAATTGAGCATAGAGTTAAAGTTAATTTCCTAGAGTGGGAATAAAATTGGAGTTGATAAATGATCTTTTACATCAAGTCGAGTCCAAAGAATTTCTACTGACTAAGGTTTTGTGTGAACTCATAGAAGGGTCAACTTAAAATGACCATATCTCCTAAAGTATAATGATTTAGGTGACCCATAATATATCAAATTAAAGATCTTTGAATTATCTTTCCAACGCATCTTATTTCGTGTTAAACAGAGTTCGGAGTAGAAAGTTATGACCATTTTACTGAAGACCTGCAGAGCTGTCTAAAGATCCGCGACGGCTCCGCGTCGCGGACACATCGCGGACCCTCTTTGGATAAGCTAAACGATGTCTTTTTATTTTATTTTGAGGGTACCTTTATCCTAAACCCTTTGGGGGTCTATTTAATGCCCCAAAACGCATAAAACGTCAGTTTTCACAATTAAAAACCCTCTCCTTCACTCCTAAACAAAATTGCTCAAGAATCATCAAGAAAATCATCAAGTTAAGGATAGCTTCCAAGATTCATCATCAAGGTAACCTATTCTTCATGAATTTTAATCTACCTATCCAAAATTTCTTCATCTATTTATGAATCCCTAATAGAATCTTAAATCATAACCTAGGGTTTTAAGAAAACGAATTCAAGAACTCTAAGAGAGGATTCCTTGATTCTTCTTTTTCAAGAATTGTGGTTCTTAATCAAGAACTCTAAAGATTCTAAGTCCAGAATCCAAGAATCAAAGATGAGCCCTTCAAGCAATGTCTTTCCAAGTTCTTCTACTCTAAAAGAACTACCGAGATTGAGGATTTTCTCCAAGAAAGCTAGTATTCGTCAAATTTTGATTGTAATATCAAATTTTCAGGTATGTAAGGCTAAACTAAAACATGAGATTGTTCTCTCATGTGCCCCATAGAGGTCATAGATGAGTTGATGATTGAAGAGTCTGCGTGTATGATTTCTTTGATGGATTTTCTTGAAAATTATATTTGAAACTACATGTTTTCTATGTTGATGATCATCATACTATTGATTTTCTTAAATTGAATATTTTCCATGAGAATTTGCATAACCCTACATGACTATTTTGAAAAGCATGTATAATGAACTTGAGGATTGAGTCTAGAGCCTTGGATTGTGATTGTGATTGTGATGGGAGAATGATGAGTCTAGAGCCTTGAGTTAAGATTGTGATTGTTGATTGTGATTGTGATTGTGATGAGAGAATGATGATTCTAGAGCCTTGAGATAAGATTGTGATTGTTGATTGTGATTGTGATTGTGATGAGAGGATGATGATGAATTGATAGAGTTTGATTGTCTTATGAGTCTCTACAAATAAACTCTACCGATGTGTCTATTCACTTGATTCCTAATGATTGTTCTAATCTTGAGTCATTGATGAGATTGATTGATGAGAGGGTTAAAATCCCTATGAGTTTGATGAGATTGATTGATGAGAGGGTTAAAGTCCCTATGAGTTTGATTGATGATGGGTTAGAGTCCCTATGAGATACCGATCGTTGACGGGGTTAAAGTCCCTACGAGATTGGTTTGATTGGATTGATGATTTTATGAGCATTGAGTCGGGAGGAGTATCGAGCACCGAAATGGAAAGGAGTGAGTCCCACTCGAACCCATTAAACTATGTCGCCAAGCATAGAAGAGGTTTTCCTCTTGAGTTTATGTCCTTGAAATCAATAGCGGACTTTGTTGATTGTTCTGTCTCCATCTTGGATTTATCCATTATGGTTTCAATTCGTCTCTACCTGGCAAGTACGGGAAGGCCGTGGCAACACCAGCGGGATTGTTGTACAATCACTGGCTCATAAGTGATTGTTGTCGGTTAAGAGAAACTCCCATAAACTTCTTACCTTATTCTGAGTCTGAAGGAAATGTGATGAGATGAGATGAGATGTCCTGAGATAAGAGGAGGTGAGCTCCCTTGAGAGGAGCCTGAGAGGATTGATGAGATTTGAGTTGTTGTTAGGTTACTTGTCTACTCTGTATTCTTGCATAGATGGACATTTGACTAATGATATGATTTGATGTTTATTTTGAGTTGATATTGTTTCCATATTATTCTACCGGTTTCTGTTTCACTCAGCTATTTTACATACCAGTACATTCCAAGTACTGACGTCCACTCTGGACTGCATCGTTTTATGATGTAGAGGCAGGTACTAGAGATCATTGACAGGCGCTCCGTTGAAGATCTGAAATTCGAAGCTGATTTGGTGAGCCTCCCCTACTTCGGAGGATCCACTACTTTTACTTCATCATGCTTTAGAGTTAGATTGAACTATTTCTTTTATTTTGATTTGGGTAGCCATAAATTTGTCATTGGCACCACGTGATTAGTGATAGAGGCTTCATAGACGATGGTCGAGTATTGGTGTTGAGATTGTAAGCTAGTTCTTTTTACTAGCCTTCATTATTTTATATATTCTTTGAGACTTTAGATGAGATGTGTCCATTACATACTTATATTTTTCCGCTGTTCAATAGAGTTTATTTGATTGGATGATGTGATGAGGCTAAGTGGTTCGCTTGGGGACTAGCAATAGTCTCTGAGTGCCGGCCACGCCAAGGGTACCCTTCCGGGGCGTGACACTTTTAATATATTTTTTTTTGTCTCATATTACTTTTCGTACTGTCACTGCAGGGATTGTGGGGTATTGATTGCTGCCAGCTGAGTACATCAGTGATGGGATTCCAGTCCTTACACATGCACCGGATCCTGAGTATCTTCGCTGGAGATACTCCACACTGTTTTGGAAATATGATAGTGACAAGGCTTGCGAATGTTACGTTAGTGAAAATGATGATTCACCCAAGCTTAGGGATCTTTTCATTATGCCTGACAGTGATAGAATGGCTGATCTTTTATAATTTTTATGCTTGTAAATTTCCATTTTTTGTCCAGAAACAACTGTTAAGACTATAAAGGCAACTGCGTTGCCTTGTGTTTTTGATCTTGACTAGCTAAGTTTTTATTTTGGTAATTTTCAACTAGTATTGTAGTAAGCATATAAAATTCAAATTGTATTTTGCCCTATGTGTTTTTGCAGTTAAATTATTTATTCTTATATTTAGTGGCAATTTGTAATCTTTGTCATTTGAGATCTGAAGAAATTGGTACTGAACATACTTTAATTTAGCTATTTGATACTTAAATTCAGTTACTCACTTAGTTATTTGATACCTAAATTATTATCTTGTATAGGAATCTTCAACTACATAGAACTTAGCTGATACTTTGAATGTAAATTTATTCTTTTTTTCACTGATATAGAATTGATACATGAAGTAAGGTATTTCATTTTGATTCATAATACCTTAATTCAAATTTTAGGTACCTTTTAGATAATTGATACTTTAACTTAGTTACATTTTTAGATACTTAATACTTTATTTAAATAGAGTATTTTTACACGATATGGTAATTGGGTCTTAGTACATTATACCTCCAGAAAAGTTTATGTTTAATTTGTCATGCATATGGCTAATACTTAAATTTAGGTGTCGGATTGAAGTAGAATGGGTTTCCGGATCAAGATTACCCAAGAGCATTGAACATATGTGTTTGTCTCAACAAACAAATGGTATCTTATCAAGAATCAAAATTACATATCCACATTTATGCATCAATATAATATACAATCATTTATGATACCTCTAATCTTATCATCTGAGTTGTACATTAGATGATATTTATATATCAAAACCTACTAATCACAAATTATCATGAGTTTAGAAGAAACTATTTATATTTGTCATATTTAGAATCTACAAAAGTATTATTTTGTCCCGATATATTAATAAACACAAAACATAACAACATAGAAGAACTAATTCAAAATTAATCAACAAGAAAATTTATTTCTCCAAGGAATGTTCAGCAACACTTGAAGTTCGTACTCTCACAATTAAATGGGTAACTACAGATCAATCTATCATTTTTCTTTCGGATAGAAAGTACAGGTTCTTTTGTTGTAGCCTTCATGGCCATAACGCCTACAACAATTCGTGCTTGTGCTTATCTTTTCACCCGTGCTCTTTTTTCTTTCTTTTTTGAGTCTTCCAGGTATCCTTTTGTACTTTGGTGGAAGGACAACTTCATCTACAATATCTTTCAGCGCAGATCAATGCCCTTTGTCTGGCATTGGAACCATTGGAACCTCATATGTATTTGTCAATACTTCCGACCTGAAATAATCAAAGCAATATGGATGCATATTGGTTACACCTTTGCTCTTCGAAACAGCAACTACATGTGAACATGGTATCTCATCAAGTTGAAACCTCCCACAACTGCATATTTTTTTTTTCAAGGCAAAGAACATATCTTCTACTAGAATCATAACCGAATAGATATATTCAGAAGAAGGAACAACCTATCAATACTCAATAATTAGTAAATTCATTAAAATATTCCTTTTTTTTTCATTGATAAATAGTTATCAGACATTACAATAGATATATTCAGAAGAAGGAACTGCCTATCAATACTCAATAATTAGTAAATTCATTAAAATATTCTTTTTTTTTCATTGATAAATAGTTATCAGACATTACATATTATTAACCATATATTTATTTAAATTTTTTGTAAATAGATAGATACTTTAAAAAGATAAACAAGACAGGGGTTGATACATACCTTCATCCTCAAACATCTAATTGTATTTTCAACCAAAATATCCTCAAATTCCCTATCCAAAGTTTCTCTACTATATGATACATTTTCTCTGTTTTTGCAATTCCAAGACCCAAAGAGAATTCTAGCCTCTTCCAAGAAATCTATTATTGATAGTTGTCTTGCATTTACTAGACACACATTTATACATTCAACAATGTTATAAGTCATCATCCTCCTCCCTATTAACTGTTGTTTGTACTTGGGACCACTTCTCATACCTAACATTTTGAAGATACTCTTTCACTCTGTGATCAATGTTTTCAACTTTTGTCATTATCCGATTAAAATCTCCTATTCGGTAACACTTGACCATTGAGTAGTACATGTCACTTAATTTTTGCTCTTCCTATAATTTGTGCAAACATTTTTTCAAATATACCATATGCATTCGTAATGAGGGACGTTAGGAAAAATAATATTTACACTCTTGATGACACTTTCATTTCGATTTGATACCACACACACATTTTCGCTTTCATCAAAAGCATTTTTGAACTGCTGAAAAAACGATGACCATGAAGCATCATTCTCTATGTCAAACACACCATATGCTAATGGCAATATGCAACCTACATTGAGATTTCAATGCAAAACATTCAAAATCGATGTATAAAAAAACACTACATTTTTAAAAATGAAATAACAAAACAAACACGATACCTACCTCGTCTAGTGTGCTAGCTAATACAAACACTCCTGTATAAGGTACACTAAGATGTGCACCATCAACACCCACAAGCGGTCTGCAGAGCTGCTACCCCCTTATAAATGGCCTTAACACAATGAAAAGATACATGAACTCGTTCTCATCTGATTTGTGCATCCTTATATATGAATTTGGATACACTGTATTTAGCATGTATATATGTATTTGCATCTGCGTATAACCCACTGCAGGCTTGCCCCTCATATCTCTAATGCTTGTTCTTTTGCACGCCAGGCTTTCTGATACATAATATCTACCTCGTAAGCGGCTTTGACATCCTCGACTATATCATTTGGTGTGTGACTTCTTTTATGATTAATCAACTTTAGTGTAGTCACAATGCTAACGATAATGCCGCTTCAACTTTGTTTAACATCCTTTCCTCATAAGACATGTATGAACATCATTGAAGTATCTAATGTTAAATACTTTTGGGTTTTTTCTGTATGAGGCCTTCATTCTCCAAGCATAATCCTCCGAGAAGCATTTTAGCACATAGCTGAAAATTAATTACATAACTCATCAAATCTGAACAAAAATTTTATCATAATTGACAATGATTCATTACATTAGCCGATACTATTTGATGCATCATCAACAATTAAAAATACATGAATCTAGAAATGAAAATGTAAACTTGATACTGCCAGTTGAGTACTAGACTACTCACAACACAATATTATTTGTTTGATATGTGCAATATTTTCACAAAATATTATAGTTTGATATTGATTTAGTCAATAAGTATCATAAAATTTAAACTTGTTTGTGATTTTTAACTTTTTTTTTGTACGGATCACAAAAGCAAGACTCAACTTGTGCAAGTATACGAATCAAGTTGTTATTTTACAATATACGTATCAAAAAGAATATCAATTCAGTCAAAAGATGTACCTTTCGCCATCAGATGTTTTAATTTTGAAATTGCACCCTCTATCGACCTATATTTTCCCATTATAGCTACCAGGGTTGCTTTATTCTTATATACTTGCTTTTTCTTGGCACACTAAAAAGGTTTGACATGTCCAATTCATGTTCAAAAGACGAATCTCCATGTTCAAACTCTAAAGACCCAATCACATCAGGATCGTGTTGTGATACCTCAGCTCAGACAATGGACCCATTGATACCATCAAACGTCTGCATATCAAGAACATCTGAATCAAACATATCTACGCATAATAGATACTTTCCAAACCCAGGTTCCCTCTCCTTAATCTCAATATACAACTTTACACCCATGTCATTTCGAATAGTAATCGGAGAAGAATTACCTTCTATTATGTATCTAATGATTATTCTTTTTCTTCTTTGGTGGACATCCAGTTCAGCCGCGATTGCTTCATTCAAATTAACGAATGAAATATTTTCTCCAACAACAATTCTATCGCTTTTGTATCCTTGGTAATCAACCTCAGATTCCCATTTTCCAGAATGACGCAACAAAATTGATATGTTGATACCTTATCTTCCACGACTTTCTTGAAAACTGGATCTTCCACGACTTTTTTGAAATTTTGAATTTGATTCTATTGTGCATACATAGCGATTCAAAATGTTGTCAACAACGTAACAACATAATTAATGGGCAATTTAATTAAATTTCAGTTTATGTTCATTTTATGCATAACTAATTGGCCTCATGCCTATTTTTTGAGAAGTATCAAACGTCCTACAAGGTAACGACCAATTTTTAAGGGATTTTAAGTGATTTAGGAAATAATTGGTATATAAAAGAATTAACCTTTTACAATATGAGATTTGTATAATATTTACTATATAAATCCTAATGAGGTTTTCAAACAAAACTACACATAAGATTTTCATTTATTTTTAAAATAAAACTGAAAATTAGCTGAAACTAAAATATGAAGAAAATAACAAATATAAGTAATGATTCATAAGACTCCAAAATTAATGTGTGACTTCCTTGGGCTGTTGTTAATTAGGATTAACACTTATCAAGTGTATAATTTTTATGATTTCTATAAGATGTCGATGATAAATATGTATTTGAAGTGTTTTGAGTTTTGACTAGCGCTAAAGAAATGTTTTAAAATTATATCTAAAAAATTATTTGAATATGCAAATTTTAAATTTAAACTCTTAAATGTTTTTAATTTAAATTAGTCGATGTTTCTTTTAAAATTTAAATCTCCAAAACTTTAGATTTAGAACTCTTAAATATTTTTAATTTTATTATATTTTGGTCCTTTAAATATAATTTATTTTCATACTGGAAATTTAAAAAAATGTTAATTATTATTGTAATAAGTGATTAAATCCATTTCCCATGTATTGGGAATATTTTTCATATCTTGAAAAATGACTACTTAATAAATAAAAAAAGCAAATTCAAATACCCACTAATAAGCGCGTGAAGTCAAATAGGCAACCCTCGTTTTCATAAAAGTCTAGTCTTCGCTTGGTTAACGAATCGGCTCCTTCCTTGAAACTACCCCTTAATCTCTTCTTCCATCAAAATACCCTAATTTCCATCGATCCAACAGTTTGCTGCACATTCCCCTTTTCCTTCACAATGAAGAAAGCGAATTTCTTGAGAAGTTCTAAAGATATGCTTACCAAGAGCTTCAATTCCACCAAATGGTAATTTTTGTCAACTACGTACTTTTCTCGATTGCTTCATTTCTGTCGGTTGATTTCAATATAGGAGAATTAATATTGATTTGGCTTTTTTTTTCTTTTTAAATTTGAATTTGATGCAGTAAGATGTCCTTAAAGCTAGCGTCTTCAAGGTTGAAATTGTTGAAGAACAAGAAGGAAGTGCAAGTGAAGCAGATGAAAAGAGAACTCGCCCAGTTGCTCGATTCTGGTCAGGACCGGACTGCAAGAATTCGCGTGAGTCTCATCTTGATATGATGTGTAATTCTTCTTCCCCAGTACGGTTAAAAACAAGTTTTTGACTACTTACATGTTTCCTATGATGTTCTGGTGATTGACTTTGCTTTTTGGATAAGAAATTTCGTCACATGAATCCTTTTGGAGATGATTCTTCCCATTTGTGCACATATCCACAAAATTAGAATCCCCAAGTTCAATAACTATTCCGTGCATTTTGTGATATCTGTCCTTAGGATTGGTAGGATTCTGCTTTATCTATCATTATGCGTGATAACTGGCCTCGTATCAGAAATGAGGTGCAGTCTCTTGACACTAGGATAGCAGCCAAATGAAGCATATTTTGACTCTGTCAAATCATGGGATATGCATGCTCGTCTGAGAAATTCAAGCTATATCTTCATATCATAAGACCTTCTCTTCTGCTTGCTTATGTTAGATCGTTGAACCTAATTGCAGTTCCTGTTAAGTTTTACAGCTGCGGTTACTAAGTTAAATGTGTGTTTCTGAGAAAAATATTTCATCTATCTGATACTTTAATTTTTAGGTGGAGCATGTAGTTAGGGAGGAGAAGATGATGGCTGCATATGATCTTATCGAGATTTACTGTGAACTGATCGTGGCACGCATGCCCATTATTGAGTCACAAAAGTAAGTTGGTTTTTGCTTGTGATGTTTCTTTGGCATTATGTTAAGTCTTCATCTGCGTGACATATGTGCATGACACAACAATGAGTTTAGATGAAATCTCACATTACATTTGCAGTTAAATGTAATTTGCCTATAACTCCTTCCCCTGATGAACCATCCCCAAGAAAGAGAGAAAACAATGTTGCTCAGGCTCATTTTTTTGGTTAGGTAGTCTCATGGCTTCACTTTCATTATCTAATCCATTGTTGGTTTCTCAATAGTAGTCTGTTAGATCTTGTTAACCCCGAGTACTGCCTTCCCTCTCACTTTTTCTCTCTTCTCTCTGCCTTTTTGATCTGAACCAGAACAGAAAGAAGAAAATCCACTCTTAACTCAGTACAAGCAAAATAGTTTTAGCCAGGGGAATTTTGGTTGTTGAAGGTCCTATTCCGGTCGTTATTAATCTGCAACGATAGAAAAAAAATTGTTTGTCACTGGTCGTTAAAAGCTCCGTGTTTAAAAGTTAATGACCGGAATTCAATTACGGTCGTTAAAAGCCCTTTAGCGACAACAAAAATCCTGTCGTTATATCTATCTATAGTGACCAAATTTTTCTTTCGTTAATTTTTTTCCAATCGTTAAATATGATAAGATCATAACAATAAATCTGTTCGTTATAAGCTATTTTAACTTGATTAATTGGTTGTAACCTTTCAATCCAAAATCCAATTATTATATGGTCATTATTGTAAAGATGTATAAAGGCCAAAACCAAATTTTAAAAGAAACATCGATATTCATATAAAATTTTGTGGTTAATTACATATAAGTAAGCCATCACATAATCAAAGTACATCTATCAAAATTTATAAATGTTCAGCCCTTTACAAAAAACATAAAAATCATATACAAATGAGAACATCTTTAAACAACCCCTAACATAATAGACAATATGTCTCTCTCGTGCTTCAACTAGTTCTTTAATATTTTCTGTTGTTGATACTTGATCTGCATATTCTTCATGGATAGATCTTCAGCCTTCAAATTCTTGATCTATTAAAAGAACAAATTCATATGAGTTCAATAATAGATGCTACTTTTTTTTTTTTTTTCATTTTTTACAAAATCAAAATTAACCAATAAGAAAGTAAACACAATATATATGAACTGTCCAAATAAATTTATTTGACAAGAGAACTTAATGAAATTGTCCGAAAGGAAAGGTTTTTCTCTTCTAACCTTCATAATAATAGGGATTTGAAAACTGTGACAACTATAACTATGTTAAATACCCAATTTCACATCCTTCAATGAAATTCATAGATTTCCTTGAAAATGAACAACAACAACAACAACAACATACCCACTAAAATCCCACAAGTGGGGTTTGGGGAGGGTAGAATGTACGCAGACCTTACCACTACCTCATAGCGGTAGAGAGGCTGTTTCCTTGAAACCCTCGTCACAAAAACCCATGAGCAGAATAAGCTAGATATGATAAACATGAAAGAAAGGAAAGTGCACAGGAAGTAAATACAGGACAATTAATATCCAAAAGACAGGTATATAACATAAAAAAAGGCATACAATTAACTCCTTCCTATCTAACTTAGCCCGCTACTCTAGTTCGCGATCTCCACTCTCTCCTATCTAAGGTCATGTCCTCAGTGAGATCAAGTTTCACCAGTTGCCTAATCACCTCCCCCCAGTATTTCTTTGGTCTACCTCTACCCCTCCGAGTAACTCCCAAATCTAGCCTCTCACACCTCCTAACAGGGGCATTCCTTGAAAATGAACATGTAATAATTATATCACATTGGAATAATCAACAACAACAACATACCCAGTGAAATCCCACAAGTGGGGTCTGGGGAGGGTAAGATGTACGCAGACCTTACCACTACCACACAGGTAGAGAGGCTGTTTCCTGGAAACCCTCATCACAAAAACTCATCAGCAGAATACGCTAGATATGAATATTCAATACATTGAACATGACATATATTTAGTCTTCATTGGTTGATGTGTAGCAAGAGGTTAAAGATGAATATTCAGGACTTCGAACATGATATATAAGAAAGTAATGAAATGTGAATTCACCAATTGATGTATAGCAAGAGGTCAAATATCCCAGCATATTCATGAAAGTCATGGCTACCATTTCATTGTACGCATCAAGACGATAGCTTTTCACTAATGTAAAAAGATCAACCAACAATAATGGCTTCCTGAATCAAATCAAGAGCATTTCCATAATAAGAATATTGACAATTTAGTGACTTTTAGGAAATCAAACGGATATAACTTTTACATTTACAAAAAGTAGAGAAAGTTAATTAGAGCAACGAGAGCAAAAACTAGTCCCATTTATGTGATTTCTCTAAGGTATGAACCATTGAACTGTAATTCATGAACTGAGATTGGATACAAACAAGGTGTCATAATCTTTTGACTCCATTAAGTAAACCATCAACATGGATACTATCACTAATAACAATGACCAATAGTTGGTAGCAACAATAGTTTCTTATTCTGTTTACCCTTCATTATTTCAAATGGCCAAGCGATTAATGATGAATAAACTACCAGTATTAAATTTAGGGGATACAAATGAAACCAGTTCAATAAAAATCAATAAGTAAAGAATAAAATGAAACAGTCAAAAATACATTAGAAACTTACCACCTCATCATGAGATATAATCTGGAAACAGCTTTCATCTGACACTATAACATTTTTATTAATGAAAGTGAATATACTTGAGACCATTGTAAAAATAATGTTTGCATAAACAACATAATCAACAGTGGGATCTATAATTTCAATAATCATTGCAGAAAATTTGGTTATACAACAATAGCACTAGCAAGCTTTCATGAACTCTCCATAACAACCTAAATCAATGGTGGAACAACACTACCATCAACAACAATATACCCAGTGAAATTCCACAAGTGGGGTCTGGGGAGGGTAGAATGTACGCAGACCTTACCACTACCTCATAGCGGTAGAGAGGCTGTTTCCTTGGAGCCCTCGTCACAAAAACGAACGACGCTGCTATATAGAATAAAAAAATTGAAAAGATATAAGTTCAAGAAAACAAAAAAAAAAAAAATAGATGAATCAGTGTTTTGGATTGTGAAAGGCGACAAGGCTCTGCCTCGCCTCGCGGCGAGGCACTCACCCTTTTGAATTGAGGCGCCAATTTATACCAAAATCTTAAAATATTTAATTGCACATATACATATGATTACAAAGATGATTGCAATTTTTTTTTAAAAAATGGGAACTGGCAGTATTTAATAGAGGAGGAGAAGAAGAAATTAAGCAAACAGAGAGAGAATTGGAAGTCTGAAACTGAAGAAAACAGAGAAAGAGAAGGAAAAAAGAAAGAAAGAATAAAGAAGAGAAGAAGAGAAAGAAGAAAGGAAGAAAAGAGACGCGACTTACCTGAAGAACTGGAGAATGAACTGAAGAATAGAGTCGGAGCTTGCTGGTGTTGCGTCGCGACTCGCGTCGCCTGAAGGCCCTGAACTAAAGAACAGGCGAGTCACCGGAATTGAAGAACAAGTGAGTCGCGTCGCCGGAACTGAAGAACAGAGTCGCCTGAACTGAAGAAGTGTTACGTTGTCTCGCGTCGTGAGGAAGAGAGTCGTGAATTGCGAGTGAAGAGTGAAGTCGCTAAAGGCCAAACACTAATAATTTTTTTTAAAATCATTTAACCAAGTCGTTTTTAAAAAAATATCAAAAGGCGAGGCCTTTGCGCCTCGCCTCTCCTTAGCGCCTCTCGCCTTCGTATCGCCTTTTGAACCAGCGCCTTGCCTCACCTGTAAATGGCGACAAGCCATCACCTTGCCTCTCGCCTTAGGCGCTGAGGCGAGCACCTTTCACAACACTGAGATGAATAGAAACTAAAGCTGAATTTGAAACTTACATAAGCCATATTGAGGATCAAAATTTGCAATATTAGCATATTATATACTTTGCAAGAAGTTCTCATTTTAAATTCAATATTACAAAAAGTGAAAAAAATTAGATATTGCTACTAAATTGTTTCACCAATCTCATTTAAAAGTTTAAGTCGTTAAAAATATGACCAGCTAATTCTCAAAAAAAAAAGACTAGCTAATTCAATATGATATAGTAGAGATCTTGAGTTTTAAGTGTCACCATCACCTACTATCAAAAAAAGGTTTGGTGAGAAATATTAAGAAGAATATCATTGAATTATTGTCTACATTATTACATTGAGATCCTATTTATAGATATTTTATTAGACTCCTTTTCCAACTAGGATAATACAATCCTTTTCGAAGTAGAATTCTATATACTATTGTTATTCCTTTTCCTATTCTAAGTAGGATTGTATTTACCTATTCACATTCTAACGCTCCCCCTCAAGCTAGTGCATACATGTCATATGTACCTAGCTTGTTACAAATATAATTAATACGAGGATCAATGAAGAGTTTGGTGAGATATCTGCAAGTTGATCATTCGACTTCACAAAATCGACAATCAATTTCAGTATGCTTAGTCTTCTTATGAAATACTGGATTTGATGCACAATGTCAATAAAACATAGAGTAATAAATTTCTGAATTGCAGTGTTGAACTTCCCAAACCAAGCTCAGAAGACTTTCATACCATAGAGTGACTTACATAATCGATATACAAGGCTACCAAACTCCCCCTGAGCAACAAAATCAGGTGGTTGCTTCATATATACTTCTTCCTTGACATAGAAAAAACGTTCTTAATGTCCAACTTTTTTCCTTTTGGCAAAAGAAGATCTGAAGTAGAAAGTGCTCAAAATCTGATAGAAAATATATAGATCATTTCGAAATCGCTCCAAGAAAGTCACTTTAAAACTGGTCGAAACTTGCTCATGCGCCAAATTATTAAATTTGATGGCTGAAAGTGGTCATAAATTGAGAAATATAATTACATGGATAGAGTTGGAATGATGACACGACCCTACTGAAAAAGAGAATTATATGGGTAGAGTCGGAATGACGGCACAACCCTATTAATATGCAAAATTATATGGTAGGGTTAGAATGATGGCACGACCCTACACATTGATGAGTCACTGAAAAGACGCATGGAACTACGCAAATAAAATTTGAGTCACCAAAAAGACATACAGTGACTTTGACTTTGACTTTGACTTGAAAGAGTAAGTTTTCGCCTTTGTTGTTGAAAAGTTAGGACCCGTTGGGGAATCTACTATGCAACTCATATATGAGAAAGTAGTTTGAAAAATTTACGATACTACACAAATTGAATATGAGAAGTAGTCTGGAGAGATCCATGGTGCTATTCAAATCGAATATGAGAAAGTAGTCACCGGAAAGATGATACAGTGTTACACATGATGAATATGTAAAAATAGTCACCGAAAAGATGACAGGTTGCTACACAAATTAGATATAAAAAAGGTAGTCATCGGAATGATGGCACGGTGCTACACAAACACTAACATATGTGGGGTTGACACAAAACAACCCCAGAAAGTTACCGAAAATTGACGCACAGTGACCTAATCTTTTTTGCTAACATAATCATTGGCCAGACGGGCGGCATATATGGGTTATAGCCGCCCGCCGACAGCAGAAGCTCTTTGATTTTCTACCAAGACCATAGAAGCTCTGATACCATGTGAGAAATATTGAAGAAGAATATTATTGAATTATTATCTATATTATTGCATTGAGATCCTGTTTATAGATACAATATTATACTCCTTTTCCAACTAGGATACTATAATACAATCCTTTTCCAAGTAGAATTCTATATACTATTGTTATTTCTTATCCTATTCTAAGTAGGATTGTATTTACCTATTCCTATTCTAACAAGTTTCACGTGTTTGATGAAAAAATAATTGCTAAAAGAATCTTTCATGCCATTGTGACTATGATGGTGTTTTAGCACTTTTAACAATCTTGTGAACCACATTTTAAAAACTAAAAGATATAGCTCAAAATTCCTAAAGTTTAATTATTTAATAGTCATAGTAAAAATTGAGTAACCAAAGAATATTGCCTAGCAATCAATAAAATAGAATGCAAATCTTGACAAAAGATAAAGAGTTCAAACACTACCCAAGCCAAAAAGGCTTGTGATTTCTTGTAACCTACCCAAGTCTTGATAAGAAGAGTTATCTAATACATGTGTCAGTAGGAGGTAGCAATTACTCCGTAGAATAGTCAAGATGTGCACAAGCTAACCAGATACCACCATTGTCAAAGAAAATATTAATTGGTAAACAAATTTATTGGTACATTTGTTTGACCTTTGAGACTTCTACGTATTTGATTTTGATCAGACGTAACAGGCAAACACCTTAGTAGGTCCAGAGGATGTGAAATGGGATAACTACTGAGTTACAAAAGAAATATAGCTTAATCTTAGTAATCAGAGCAGTTATGTCTCAATTTATACTTTTAGTTCTTTATGCTTTTCATGTTGTATCCACCAAATCCTCCCAGAGGTCCTTGCGAAATACATAAAGACAGAGAGAAACTCACTAACTAGGTGAAGTTTCATGAGAATTCCAAGACAGAGAAGGAAGAAACAATCAGCAGGATTTCTCATTCCATAGACAAGTAAAACATCAAATCAATAGCTCCAAAATATGATCTATCTAACAACGTAAAGTTGTAGGTCAACTAGCCACACACAATTCAAGAATTGACAGCTTATCTTTATTTGTTATACTTGAGGAATGAAAAGACTAAAAAGAGTTAAGACAGACGGTAGGCCATGATTGAACATCATAGCTTTATTATTCCTTTGTCAACTAAGGATAGAGAATAAGCCTTGTAAAATGAAAATATCCCAGCTCTGCATTGCTTTGAGTTTAAAGAAAAAAGGTTGTTCTTTTGTGGCAAAACAGTTTCACTAACTGAGTTAATGAATTCATTGCAAGAAGTTGGTGGCTCTGGAGAATTCAGAAGCAACAGAGTTGTCTGATTCTTTTCAGTAGTATCATTGGCTAGCGGTTGATGCTCTCATTGGGCAGTGAACATATTTCTTTCACTTTATTATTTTTGGTTTAATACGTGACTAAATACTCTCATATATAAAGAGTATAGCTAAATCTTTATGCATGTCCCGAATGAAGGGCCACATGAACCTCTCGCTAGTCCCTACTTGAAAAGACATTTAGCGTGTCACTGATACTTGATTCAATGTATAATCTTCTTGATAACTAAACATGACAATAACTAATATTAAAAAATGTCAATGCATCCAAAGAGAAGATTAATAAGCACATCATGTTAGTTTGTTAACATGAAAAGAAGTGAGTATTCAAAAAGTATCATGTGTATTGATATTAATTTAAGTCTAAGAAAGTAGAAACATTACATGTAGTCAATGGAATCATTAGCTGCATTTTGATCAACCAATTCTTCACTAGAAAATAATTGGCCCCATCCTAAAATCATAACTTTTTCAAGTCTCCATGACAACTGGAGAGAAGCTGGATCATCTGGAGCATCATTTAATTTATTCACCATCATAAAAGTTTTAACTCCAGAGCTCACTATATTCAGTTAGCATGTTCCTTACTATTCCTGGAAAGTGGATTCATTTGTAACAAAGAAATGAGTTGATTGCATCCTATTAACCCTTTGGTTTGTTCATATTATTTGATTGATAAATTGTATCTTAGATATTAAGATAGATAGTAAGATAGGCAAAGAAAACTTTATAGAAAAATACAAAACTCACAGATGTAAAAAGTAAAATACATTTATATTCATGCCTGTGATATCTGTGTTGTGATTTCGGAAAACTACATTTTTATACTATATAAGCTATTAATGTTGCATAAATCATTAATATAAATTCCCAGGAAACAACCTCTCTACCGCTATGTGGTAGTGGTAAGGTCTGCGTACATCTTACCCTCCCCAGACCCCACTTGTGGGATTCCACTGGGTATGTTGTTGTTGTTGTTGAATGTTGCATAAATCAATCTTGGCAAAAACAACATCAAAATAAGGGCATACCAAAACAAATAGATGTTGATAACCTTATAGAATATTTATGATAGAGCATTTATTCCAAATTCTTGAGAAATATGTAAAATCTTCCGGTAAATGAGCAACAACAACTTATACAACTTAGATTTATGTATGTTCCTTTTTGGAAAAAAAAATCATTTTTGACCTGAACCTTATTTTATATATTTTTCTTAGTGAAATATTAAATTAAGAATTTTTTTTTTATATACTTTTCTACACAAATCAAACCAAATATAAATAGATGCTCTGAGAAAAAAGAAGAATTCTCATACACATAGTTCTTTCATTTAATCCATTGATTAAAAAAACAAGCAAATACTACACTTTTGAAATTCACAACAGAAGTGAACATCAATAAGTAATTATATAGAAAATTAGTGATGAAATTCTCAAGAGAAAAAAGCTAGATATATAAAAGTGGTATAAAATTTCTTAATCTAAAAAGTAAATATAATTACATTAGAAGGAATTAAAGCATCCAACTTGAGGTAAGTACCACAGAGAATACCACACTTTGGATACAAGGTGGTTTTGGGGTCGACCTAAGCAGATATAATAGCAACCGAAAACGTCCTTTTTTACGGGGAACATCGTTCTCATCAGATCTCAAAATGAAGCCTCTATAGAAATAGAGCACGACTGCTGAGCAATCAAATAAGAATAATAATCTATAAGTTGAAATTTTTAAATAGGAAAATCTTCACTCTACAACTATTGACATTACTATTGTAAGAAGGAACTTAAAGGAGGTGATCAGAAAATTACCTTGAAGAGAAAGAGAAAAGCCAATATCAATTCTTCAAAGGAGCAGAAAAACCAACAATTACAATGAAGAGAGGAAAAGAAATGTTTACTCTACCGAGAAGAATTTTCTAGGGTTGTTTTTTATTCTGGGGTGGAGACTGAGGAGGGAGGGGAATGGGCCCACAGAGGAAGATTTTTAGTGACGAGAAAATATTGCTTGTCTTTTTTGTTACTGTAGTATTATAACCACGAAAAACTATATTTTTTAATGAGAGGGTACTATTCTCAAGTTATAGTTGAACCAGCATATATAACAATCAGATTCATATCCCTTCGTCAAGTAATGGTCGTTGAAAGTCTACTTTCTTATAGTGACTCTACTTCATTGGTTGCAACTTCTAAGATAATAGGAGTTTGATATCTTGCATATATTTTAGGCATGCTCCTTGTATTTTACTTTGATGGCTTTGCTGCTGTTTTGGATCTATATGGGTAGTGATGATGGTGATGCCAGCTGTATAATCATTACCTGGTAAGAGATGTATAGCTGTGCAAATCTCGACCATTTTATTTCTGAAAACAAGGCTGTTAGCTGTTGGAAGTTACAGCAAAGGATTATGCTCTCGTACTTATCAAAGTTGCAAAGTTTATTATCAGTTTGTGCAAGAACATTTATGAAGGGGATTCCACCCCACCCACCCAACCACATTTACTCGTTCATTACCTGTTGAAGAATTTCTCCTTTTCATCACTGTTTTATGTACTCAACAATTTGATTTATTTACCTGTTTCTTTTTAATAGTCCGAATTGAGGTTGGTTTCTGCTAGTTTTACTTGAAATATTTTCTTTAGTAGCGGCAAATAAAGAAATGCATACTGTCTCCCATGATTAACTCGTGGCTAAATGATGAGTCTGATACCTTTGAAGTGTTTTGATATGTTATTGTCTCTTTTATGAACAGAAATTGTCCCATTGACTTGAAAGAAGCAATTACCAGTGTGGTTTTTGCTTCACCAAGGTGCGGAGACATACCAGAACTTGTAGATGTGCGGAAACATCTTACTGCAAAATATGGAAAAGAATTTATAAGTGCAGCAGTCGAGCTCCGTCCCAATTGTGGAGTTAGCCGCATGGTACGTTTGCAGTATGCCCCTTCAACAGTTGACAATTTAACTTTGAACATGAAGATAATGACTATTTATATTTCTCAAATTGAGCAACATAGTGCTCTTAATTGTCTTATGCTGTTGTACTTAGTTGGTTGAGAAGTTGTCTGCCAAGGCACCTGATGGGCAAACCAAAATGAGAATTTTGGGGGCAATTGCTGAGGAACATGGTGTAAAATGGGATCCTAAATCATTAGAAGAGGTGGAGTCAGTGCCTTCAAATGACTTGTTGGTATGATTATGTTACTTCTAAATTTTTCCATGATGACTAAGATTGACTAAGTTATTATGCCTTCACTGAGTTCACTGGTTAAATTGTCCAGAATGGATCTGGTAGTTTAGAGAAGGTGGGCAACATATATGAAGACCCTCCTCATTTCGATGCGTCAGATGTGAGACTTCCACTTGATCACGGTAAAAGGCCTAATGCATCTTCAAAATCCCCAGAGCAGAATGCAAGATCCTCATTGGGGACCCAAAGCTTTGACTCTGCATATGGTGGTGGTAGAGGCGTAACACCATCTTCCAACTATCATCATGGAGTCGGTCCTTCAGGTTAGTATCATTCATATGCTATAATACAACCTCTACAGTTTGGTTTTCCATCTGCAAGAATAATGTTAATGATGTTTGTTCACGACTCTTAGGGTCTAGGGATGGAAGGTCAGAAGCTGGGCAGTCAATTCCTGGAGATGGTAATTTTTCTATTGACAGGCAGAATTGGAATATGGAATTTAAGGATGCTACCTCTGCTGCTCAAGCAGCTGCTGAGTCTGCAGAACGTGCAAGCCTAGCTGCCAGAGCTGCTGCAGAACTTTCAAGGGTTACAAGGCAATATTCCTCAGAATCTCAGAGGCCTGAAGTACAGTCTTTGGGAGGTGAAGGACGAGGAATGTATGAGACTAGTATCCATGAACATATTCCCAAATATTCAGCAAATAGCTCTTTATCTGATACAGATCCAAGGCCTCAGAATGAAAGAATTGATAGTTTGCATCATGAAAATCTGGCTAGAGTGACAAGACAATTTCACGTTGATGGTCATGGTACTTCAGGAGGTTCAGGACCAGGGAAGTACGATAATTCAAGAATCTATGAACATATTCCTAAAGATTCAGTTATCAGCTCTTCACCTGATAGAACTTCAAAATTTCAGCATGAAAGGACAGAGAGTTTGCAACATGATAATATCGATAGGGCAACGAGACATAATAATGATATGCATGGTACTTCTGATAGGCCTGATTCACAAGTCTCCGCAGGTGCTACAGGTTCAATTAATAATGATAACTCATTTACTAGCCTTGGAGAAGGTGAGAAGTATATGCAGAAAAGGCTATCAAAAGAGGACAATAAAATGATAACGAAAAAATCATCTGGGAGAACTGAATCTGAATCCATGAATAGCTTTAAGAATGAGTCAATGGAGGACTTCAATTATTTTGGAGAAGAAGCTACTACAAAAGATCCCAAAATTAACTCTTCAGATTCTTCTTTAAGCACTTCAGGTTTTGGTGAAAATATTCATCATTCTAGCCAACAAAGTCGTGGATATGGTGCGACTAATGATCCATTTAATAATGTTTACCAAGGTCACGTTCCTAGTGAAACTGTTAATAAGAGTTCTCATGATTCTGCCTCTGTTGCTTTTGATGATTCTGGCTCAGAAGAAGATTACAATATTAAGTTTGACTCAGATCCTATATATGATGACCAGCAGGCCAAACTTTATTTTCCATCACCAGAAAGGAAATCACCTACTTACAAATCTGCAATTAAAAAATCGTGGAGCTTTGACTCTGACAAATCACTGGAGAAGTCTTCATTGGCATCAGAAATCTTTATGGAAAAGCAATCGCCTCAATTATACGAAAGCCTGGCTGCTGCTGGTGTCAATTCACAACAAGAAAATGTTTTGCCATCCTTTGACGATTCTGATGGTATGATTTCTGAAGGTGACGCTGAGATGGTCCAACCCCCGATTGGTAAGCCAAAATCTATCTATAGCATATATATCTCTTGTTCTATATTTATTTCAAATTCTAATTGCTTAATAGAATGGTTTGTTATATAACTAATACGACATCTCAGAATGTTTCCTGTTAACATGTACGGTATCATTACTCACCAAGATCCTCCTATATGGAAAATGTTTCAGGAACTGATGGGAAGAAATGGTCAACTTTGCTTGGGGCACATACAGGTGCTGATAGTTTAGCTTCTTCTGTTTCTGGGTTCGAAAAGGAACTCACATTTGGGAAGTTAACTGGTGGCCTTAAGCATAAACGTCATATCCCTCCACCTTACATAAGGAGTCAGCTAAATAATGTTCCATCTTCAGTCGAGAGTACTAAGGAAAGTCCTGTGGTGAGTTCACAAGATGTTGCCCCCCCAAAGAGTTCTGTTGGTTTAGGAATGAGGATGAAAATAGATGATAACTCAAGTTCAAGATTGGATGACACCCATTCTGCTTCAGATACCGACAGTTCTGATGCGGAATATGCACAAGAGGCTTCAAGCAACAGGCAAAGAACTTATGCACAAAAAACAGGCAGCGAAGTTAATAAAAAATATGTAGGCTTACGAGGTTCAACCACATATTTTGATTCTGATAGCAGTGATTCCGAGCCTGGTCCTATAAAACAATCTGTTGCTGGTAGAAATCAATTGAGTAGTGGATTTTCTCGTAGGACGAAAGCTTCGTCCTCCAGCTTAGATACTAACCCATCTTCTATGTCTAAAATCAGCTCCGAGGCAGCTGTTAATTCTGACTCTGTTGTAGACAGAAAGTCCACCAGCTGCTCTTTCGGTGTTAAAACTCAAGAACCTCTGAAATCCATCAGGAATTTTTACGCTGCTGATACACAAGAACCACTGAGACTGACCAAGAACTTCTACAGAAGTGAGTCACATGAATCCCCATCGGATAAAAGGATAAGTTCAGAGCAGCCCAGCACTGGACCTGCAGTTTTAAGGCCTATTGCACAGCCCAAGATCACATCACATGAAGGGAGACAGAAGTCGGGAAGGGTGGAACAACCATCTAGCTCTTCCCAAATAGCAGCAGCATCAGGCAGTAATGATGCTCCAAAGGCACCAGGCTCGGGTGGGGACAAATTTTCCAGGGAGGATAGCATGAAGAAAGCTAGTCATGTACATCCAAAGCTGCCTGATTATGATGATATTGCTTCCAAGTTGCAGTCACTTCGAATTAATCCCAAGTGAAAGATAATGTCTTTATAGCTTCATATGTAAACGGAGATGGGTTTATACAGTATTTCTCATACCCTGAGATTCAATACAGTATATTTGTTTGTAGTGTGCACATAATGCATTCATTCATTTGATGTAAAAATAAGTTTAAATAAGTTTGGGTTATATGAATACTTGAAGTTGATGCTTTGTATACGACCCAAATTTTCTCTTTGTAATTTGATTGATATTCATTCAATTGGAAATGACTTGTATTGTTCTTCAGTGGAAAAATTTTCTGTTTTTATAGTAGTAATTCATTGTTCACCAATCTCATACAAATTCAAAGCCTGGTACATTTCCGGATTTGTCATTTATGCTAAAGATATACAGATAGCTTGTCTTGATCCTCTCTCCCTCCGAAAATAAGTCACTCAACAAAAACAACAACATACCCAGTGAAATCCCATAAGTGGGGTCTGGGGAGGGTAGAATGTACACAGACCTTACTGCTACCTCACAGAAGTAGAGAGGCTGTTTCCTGAGAACCCTCATCTCAACAACCCATAAGCAAAATAAACTAGATATGACAAAAAGGAAAGGAAAAAAAAGGAATAGGAAGAATGACTACTAATGAAAAATGTATGATATTATGTAAATACGATAAATTTAACACATATAATATAGATAAAGACAACACATGGTATACGGACTCGACAAAACCTACTACCCTACAATACCCCACGGCTAGACATCGACCTAACCCTGCTAACCTATTAACCTTCTACTCTAATTCGCAACCTCCACTCCTTCCTATCTAAGGTCATGTTCTTAGTTTCTCCATGTCCTTGTCTAATCACCTCTCCCCAATACTTCTTCGGTCTACCTCTACTTCTCCTAGTACTCCTAAATCCAACCTCTCGCACCTCCTTATGGGAGCATTAGTACCTCTTCTCTGCACATGTCCAAACCATCGCAGTCTTGCTTCCCTCATCTTATTAGCCATCGAGGCCACCTTTAGCTTCTCCCGAATGGTCTCATTCCTAATCTTTCCCTCCTTGTGTGCCCACACATCCATCTCAGCATCCTCATCTCTGCGACATGCATCTTCTGAACATGTGCATTTTTTATTGGCCAACACTCCATCCCATACAGCAAAGATGGTCTAACCACCGTTTTTTAAAACTTACCTTTGAATTTAGGTGGTATCTTTTTGTCACACAATACTCTAGACGCAACCCTACATTTAGACCAAGCTGGCCCAATACGATATGTGACATCATCGCCGATATCGCCACTATTCTGGATAATGGACCCCAGATACTTAAAGTTTTCCCTCTTGGGGATAGGTTGAGTGACAAGCCTCACATTAATGTCTGCTTCATCCCTCGGAACACTGAATTTGCACTCCAAGCATTCTGTTTTGGTCCTGCTCAGTTTGAATCACTTGGACTCCAAGGCATGTCT
Organism: Solanum rostratum; assembly: GCA_029948455.1. Classification (NCBI taxonomy): domain Eukaryota; kingdom Viridiplantae; phylum Streptophyta; class Magnoliopsida; order Solanales; family Solanaceae; genus Solanum; species Solanum rostratum. The sequence goes on from CM057047.1 coordinate 28,537,164, forward strand.
CCACGGCTCTAACCTATCATTAACTTTAGTCCGAGTCTCATAAATCAATACTATGTCATTTGCAAATAGCATACACCATGGAACCTCCTCCTAGATAGATCGCGTCAGCTCATCCATCACTAGGGCAAACAGGAAAGGGCACAACACAAATCCTTGATGGAGTCCCATCTCAACATGAAAATATTCTGAGTCTCTTCCCACTGTTCTTACCCGAGTTTAGGCTCCGTCGTACATGTCCTTAATCGCCTTGATATATGCCATTGGGACACCTTTCACCTCTAGGCACCTCCATAGCACATCCCTTGGCACTTTGTCATAGGCCTTCTTGAGATCAATGGACACCATATAAAGGTCCTTCTTTCTTTCTCTATATTTCTCCACTAATCTCCGAACAAGGTGAATTGCTTCAGTAGTCAACCGCCCCGGCATGAATCCAAACTGATTCTCCGAAATAGACACTATCCTTCTCACCCTCATCTCCACCACTCTCTCCCAGATCTTCATCGTGTGACTTAACAACTTGATACCCCTGTAATTATTACAGTTTTGAATATCCCCTTTGTTCTTGCACAATGGAACCATTGTACTCCTCCATTCATCAGGCATCTTGGCAGTCTTCATGATAGCATTGAACAGTCTAGTCAACCACTCTATGCCATCCTTGACCATGTTCATCGAAAAATCTACCGGAATCTTATTGGATCCGACCGCCATCCCTCTTTTCATCCTATTGATAGCCCTTCTAACCTCCTCAACTCCGAACTGCCTACAATAATCGAAATCACGATGACTTTCGGAGTGTGTCAACTCACCCAGCTTAATGATTCTATCTCCTTTTTCATTTAAGAGTTTATGAAAGTAAGCTTCCCACCTTAGTTTAGGCATTTAAGACAAAAATTTGTATTTTCACTATTCATTTTTATTTGTCCACTATATTAAAAATAGATGTCAAACAATATTTATCCAATTTATGAAATCAAGAGATAATTTTACTCTTAGTTTCTAATTTAGCCTTATCATTAATTATAAGCATTTTCATATTACATAACATACTTTTTATATTCAAAGGATGATATAGTAAAATAACCCTTCTACTTATAATTTCTTAAAAAGTGTGCAAATTCAACCATGGATACGTATTATTGGATGGAGGGAGTATGTTTTTTAAACTATATTTTTATTCTTCTTCTTAATAACGTTTAACTTTCAAGAAATGTTATTAAATATGGATAATTTAGTAAACCAGAAATGGTATTTAGTGATTTTTTAGGGTGTGATTTGTGTTAAAGTGACACTTATTTTGGAACAGAAAAAAGTATTACTTTTTCATAAATTCAAGGGGAAATACCTTGGGAATTGGTCTTTTTATTTTTTTTTAATATTGTACTGAAATTCCAAAATGATTACACTATTTCCAATTTGTCCCTTAAAAATGTGCCCCCTCTATCTCATATTAACTTAATTTTTGAAATTTTTTCATCATTCAAAATAGTTAAATTGTTCATAATTCAAGATGAACGTTTGAAACTTTTTTCATATTTGCCCTTTTATTTATCGAAGTTTTATATTTTCTAGGAGATAAATTACACTATTTGCCTTCATTTATGTTTTCACAAAGGGTAATAGTGAAAAGTATGGTTTAAATTATGTCCTTAAATATATTTCTTAATATGTGTACATTGTCTCACCAATTAAGTTAATATGAGACATAATTAGCATATTTTTAAGTTTGTATATGCTCCCTATTTCAATAGGTGAGAACTTATTTGATTGAGACAATTTTCTTTTAAACTTCCTTGCCTCCTCTTCCATGAGGATTTTCATCATCAACATCTGAAGAGAGGTTCTCTTTTGTTTGTAGCACGTAACTTTTTGAAATTCTTTCCAAGAAGGGGAAAGTTTATCAACTATGCCACAAACAATAAGTTATCTTCAATTTTGACCTCTTCGGACCTGAGCTTTCCCAACAATCATTACGAAGTTTTGAGCTTGATCTACCACTTATTTGTTGTCTACCATTTGAAAATGAAAAAAATCAGCTAGCAGCATATTTTTTCCACTCTGGTTTCTTCAGTATCATACTTAATCTGTGACACTTTCCAAATTTTCTTTGCACTAGCGTAAATATAAGTTAAGTACACAACATTTTTTTTAAAAAATAAACTAATTTTTAAAAGATATACAGTGTACTAAGAGGAACATAACGTACTGTCACACTAACAATTAATGAGCAAAAATTGGATGTAGTGAATAAAATTTCGCCAATGATTTCAAAAGTCAAATTTATGTTGGTATTGGTATACAATAACATACTCTAAATAATAAGATGAATGAAACACTGACTACATTATATATGATCATAGTAATATAACATAACTACTTATCTGTATATTTATATCATATTTAACTAAAAGCGGGAAGATCCCAACCTCAAAGTTGGATTACCAATTTGCTCCTATAATAGACCAAAATCATACAATATTAATTAAATAGTAAATTTTAAATAGCTTTTAGCTAAATTACAGGGTGTTAAATAAGAATTTTTTTTGAAATAGAAATTTTGATTAGTTATTGGTCAAATCAAAATTGAGTACATCATGAATCAAAGATGGGGGGTCTATTATCTACTCCATAGCATTAGTCAAAGAACCGGAAGCCCGAGCTAACTAATGGGCACACTTGTTCGCTGATCATTTAGCGAAAGCAAAAGAAATAGAAGTAAAACCACACATGAGTGCTTCACAATTATGAATAATAGCATCAAAGTAAGAGTTGTTTCCACCAGCTTTTTCTAGCGCTTGTTTAACCAAAAGGTTTTCCATCTCAGTGATTGTTGTCGTTGTTACAAAGTGTTCCTTTAGCCAACTTAGTGCTTCTCGAACTCCTAAAGCCTTGGCTATAAGTGGTTCTTGTGATATCCCTAGCCGACTAGAGCGTCCTTTGATGAAACTTCCATATCAATTCCTGTTATTCCCTAGGCAGGATCCCAAGAAATATCAATATTGCATTTAAGGAAATTCTCACCTGGAGGATGCCATTTTGTTGCAAAATCAGTTTCTATCACAATAGAACCGGAGGTTGGCATTCTTACCTTCGTCCAATTTTGCAAAAATTGAGCTGCTTTCTGGATAACCATTTCAGGATGCAAAGATCTTCCCTTCCAGATAAGATTATTTCTAGCATTCCAACTTTTTCATAGAATCGTGATGACTTCCAAGTTCAAGAGTCATGATATCAATCAATGACTTGATCCAGTCCAAAAGCAATGGTCCAGATCATTGCCATCCCAATGACAATTTGAGCCAAACTTGTTTTGCCACATTGCATTCGACCAAGCATTGCAATATTATTTCTGTCTCCTAGAGGCATGCATGAAACACTCCAGATTGAAGGATCTTCTTATCTTTTAAGTTGTCACCTGTTGGAAGAATACCATTCAAAGCTCTCCAAACAAAATCCAAAACCTTTGTAGACATCTTCAATTTTCAAATTTCTTCTAAATTTGTCTAGTTTGCCTAAGTGGGGTGGGTGTATTAGCATTGTGCAATTCCAAATACCCACTTTTCATGGTGTATCACCCTTTTCTATCAAGTTTCCACATCCATTGATCTTCCCAAAGTGTAAATTCCAATGAGATTTGCTTGATGCAATTTATTTCATCAATGGACAAAAGTGTCTCTAGCTTGTGTGTATTCCAAGTTCTTGTATCACAGTCAATAATATCAGCCACACACAACTCCAACAAGTCTTCATTGGTGGTATTATGAATAAACATTGATTGTCCTACTGGTAATTATGGATCCTTAAAATTCTAGTATTGAGGCCATTACTAATGCGTTTTACACACCTTTTTCGAAGAAGATATTTGGAAGTACATAGAGACCGCCAAATAAAACTAGGATTTGATCCTTCTCCAGCAGTAAGAAATTCAAACTAACGATAATATTTAGTCTTTAATATATGGCTAACAAAAGCTTCAGGTCGAGTCAAGATTGACCAACCTATCTTTGTTAACAGTGCCGTAGTTACTTGTTGGATTCTTCGAAAACCCATGCCATCTTCCTCTTTACGCTTGCTCATTCTTTCCCATGATTCCATTTGATTCTTGATCCATGATTACCTCCATTTCTCTGACACATCCAATTTTACACTCCAAAAGAAATAGTAAAGCGGTTGTTAATCAAATATTAGAACCCAACAAGAGTTGAGGTCGATCTCACAGGGAATGCATGAGAATAAATCTATAGCACCCTTTTTCAGATGTAAGTTCTATTCTCAAGATAAAGATGCATGAAGTAAACGGAGGGGTTTATGATGTTTAAACTAACTTCATAAAGTAAAGTAGCTAATGCATACGTTGATTACTGGATTTCAAACAGTTAATGAGCAGCTAGGGTTGTGTTTCCCATGACGTCTAATACGATAACCAAATTAGTACGGTAAACTCATTCATGATTGCGCATATTGTTGACACCCAATTTTAACCGACCTATAACATATTTTACATTGCCATTTGATTAAAATAGGTATTCTCGAAACTTTTGAAATAAGTAAGTTTATTTTCAATTTTATCCAAATGATTGCGTGTTTTATAAGATTCTTGAGTTTTCAAAAAGAATATAATATATATATTTGTTAATTGTTTTATCAATCTTAAAACTACCTTTACTATTATTATCATTATTATTATTACTATTAATTAATATTATTATTAGCATTGTTTATTAGTTAATCTTATTTTGTAATATTCTTTATTGTAGTAGTAGTAATACTCAGTATTATCATTCAATATGGTATTCCAAGCGCACTATATACTTTTATATATACACACACACACATATATAATATTTGAGAATGTTCAAATATTTTTACATAATTATTTTTGCATTTCTTTACGCATTTTCCCTTACGTAACAATTACTATTTTTCAAAATGTTGTATATTTTATAAGCATCAATTAGACATCAATCAATTCAATTTTATCCCCAATTTGTTCAAATTCATTTTGATTCTAGCCGATTTCCTTGAAATATATTTCAATTCTAACCGATTCTTTACAATTTCTTTCATTTCTAGCCTAAATTGAGTCAATTTGTGGCTCAATTTTAAACTCCTACAATTTTAGGCCAATTTTTAAATCCGAATTACCATTTTCAACCCAAATCCGACCCAAACCCATAAATTTTTAATCATAACCGTCCATTCTATCTAATCCAACGGTGTAGATTAATTGAATATTATCCTTAACCCCCAAACTCTAATTCTCTTTCATTTTTTCCTCTCTCCACCTTTGGAAGCAGCCATGGCCGCCCCCTCTTCTCCATCTCCCTCTTTCCTCTACCCCATTTTCTCCTCTACCTCACTTCCGTTGCGCCACTACCACCTCCACCACAAGGCGCCGGCAGCCCCTTTTTATTCTCCCTCTTTCCCCAATCCCTCCTCTCCTCTGGAAAAAGAGAGCTGCCGCTGGCTCCTCTCCTCCACATCGCCGCGGCCGCCGGTGAGATCTCGAAGCCGGCACCCACTAGCCGCGACAAAAACCACCAAACAACCCCATGCAACAACGCCACCCTCTTCCACCTCGCCACCATGCCTCCTCCCTTCCCCTCGCTGTCGCCGGTGCGATAGCCCACCAAACCACCACTGCCAGCCTTGCCAGTCCTTTCTCCCTCCTTTTCCTTTATCCTCGACGACGACTAGCCCCACAACCCCTTTCCCTCTCTTTTTCGCTCTCTCTCGCAGCAGCCAGAAGCCGCCGCCACTGCTGCATGTGGCCGTAGAACGAAAATCCTTTGAAACCGCGATGGTCGTGTCCAAATGGGTCGGAGGAACTCTGAAATTTCAAACTACGTTAAAAGATCTGTCCAGATGTGATCCCTCTAACACTATACTTCTTTGTTTTCACCCATTCGATTGGGCTAATGAATTTGTTTTGTTCATTGTTATCCGTTCTGATCTGTTTTTAACTGGAGGTTCCAATAATTTGCTAAAATGTTAAATGTGTTGTGGGTGATTTTCTCTTTTCCCGATTTCACGCTGGTACAATTTTTACATGTTTGCCTTGGTTAACTTGAATTTCCTGTTGATCTTTCAATGCATAAAAACTGTCAGTACATGATTATATTGGATAAATTTGAAATATAATTGGTCTCGGAACTGATTCCATGGTATCGTCAATGTTGATACTCGCCAAATTTGGGGGAATTCTGGGCATTTTGAGATTTGTCTCTATTTGGTTTAACTTTGTGGAAAGTTTCATGACTGGTTTAAATTGATTTTGAAATTTGTCTGCTGGGATTTCATCTCATTTAGCGATTAACTGTGAGCATAATACCTCTAATTGATTCGTTCCCTTATGAGATTTGAGATAGTCTTGTTACCCATGTAATTACGAAATTATGGTTTTTCTCAATCAGTTGGAATCCTTACCTTTCGTCTATCCCTAACTGATAAGGTTAGGAATTCTCTTAATCATGGTAACCTTGAATAAATTGATACAATTTGATCCTACCATTCACTTACTTGCAACAATCTTGTACCAATATCATTTATAATAGATTTTTGCATAATTGATTCAGTTTCCTTATTTAAAGAGAAATAGTATCTCATTTTTTAGGAAAAATTCTAATATGATTGATTTCTACGTCATTGGTTCTTGCCAGCATGTTACTTGTTTTATTTGTGGTAAGTTTTATTTAAATTTTGCCTTAATTGATTCTCTTCATAATTAAGGAAAAGAATTAGCATGATTCTTTTTCCGTAATTATTTTTCTTCCTTTCGTGTGACTATCTTATGTCTATTATATAAAGGAGACAATTCTCACAAAAAAAGAAAAAAGATAAAACTTCTTGAGGCACCTTACGCACACATACTCCCGATAAAAATACCCACTGTTACTCTTCTCTAATTTTCTGCCCTTCAGGCTGTCGGAGATCACTCTAGAATCTCTTGAGTTTGCTGTTATTATTTTCTCTTAATTGGTTAGTGTTTTTTTACATTTCAAACACATATTACTTCTTCTTTTCCCTGTTCAATAGGTTTTGGATTTCAAGACAAGGGTATGAAGAGTCGCCGGGGGAGGGGTTGAACTCAGAATGCCACAGAAGTTTTAATTTTTTTTTATTTTATGTTATCATTGTAATTATTATTTTTCGCTTTGTAATGATACATAGTGAAAACTGGGGATCTAGTTTAAAGGGGAGAGGAATTACGTGTAACCTGTTCTTATTTGCGGAATTCACATAGGCAATCTTAATTTAGGATTCGATAAAAAAGAAGAAGTTGTGTGTGGATAGCATGTTCAACGAACTTTACTTCTCCCTATTTTAAAATATTTAGATACCAGGCCTATTTTCCTTTACGTGTTAGAAACCGTGTTTAGGGCACTTAATATTTCATGATAATAATAATCATGCTTCAAGATTTTTTGGACGTGCTTAGGTAAATTTTCTTTTCACATGTTACGAATAGAAATCATGTTAAATATTAGAAATCACGCAGTTTAGTATTTAATATCTTGCTTAGTTGAATCAGGCCTATACTTGTTGGGAATATGCTTATCATGTTAAAATTTATGTCCGTTTGTATTTCCCATTCTCGCACGTTAGGAAGCACGCCTATATGTTAAATTTGTTTCATGTTTAAATAATTTTTTTTCACAACATTGCAGATCACTTTTTTAATATTATGTACTCTCAAATCATGCTTTAGGATTCCTTTTTTTTTTTTAGAAAATCATGCTTATATGACTTTGTTTAAAATAGGTTTAAACAATATTTTTTCAATAGAAACCATGTTTATAGGATTTCGTTTAAAATATATTTAAATAATACTCTTGCAATAGAAACCATGCTTATAGGATTTTATTTCTTTAATTATTTTCAAATAACGTTTTTAGAGATCATGCCTATAGAATTTTGTTTTAAAAAGTGTTTAAATATTATTTTTGCAATACAAATCATGCATATAGGACTCAATTTAACATATATAACATAATTGTCTTTAATAAACCCTTCAACGATCTTTAGAAATTTTGTTTAATCATATAAATTTATTTTAAAATATTAATGTTCTTCCAAAAGAATTAAAATCTTTACCTATTTAACTAAGCTTTGAAATGTTTTCACCTATTGTTGATTTGTGACACTTACACTTAGCATGTCACTTCACACTATTTGTTTTCAAGCATGCTAGATAATTGTGTGGAGGCTATTTGAGACTTTACGTGCTAATTGTTGTTTTTAAATGTTTTATTGTGACGTAGAGTCTAACTAGGAAACTTAAATTTTACTTTAGTCTAGAACTCACCCAAAATTAAAAGTCTAACGCCTCATGGACCATAGGAAGGGACGGTAGGCAGTCTAGGATTCGTTAGAATTTTACATTTCTTTTAGTCCGCTTTTAAATTAATTAATAAAATCAACTTAGGAGGGGTAGGGGTAAATAAGAACCTCGAATATGATGAATAAACTCGTGCTTAATAGGAAAAATGTTGGTTTTGTCCTTAGGCTTAAATAAGCCAAGTGAAGCTAAAATGACAAAATTTAATTTTTGTCTTCCGGAAATAAAGTCGAGTAACTGATCCGAGTAAAATATAATTTGCTTAGTTTTCCTCTCTTTTATTTATTTTTGTTTGGGGTCGATTAATTAATTATTTCATTTACTTTATTTATTTAATTATCTCGCTATATTTTTATCACTTAGGCATCTTAGTAGATTAATTAAAAAATAGAGACCCTATTTGTTAAAACCCCCCACATAAATGCGAGATACGGTCGGGACCCACATTTGCGGACCTCGAAGGTTGCTTAACACCTTCCCTTCGAGGTAACTTGAACCCTTACCCATTCTCTGGTGACTTAGATTATTTTTTAGGATTAGAATGGTGTCCTAATGCACCTTAATTCATTAGGTGACGACTCTTCCTTTATTTCAAAATCCCAAAAGAGTCGTTGCCACGACGTCGTCCAGGTTCCCATCTTTTCACGATAAAAAATGGGGCGCGATAGAATGACGACTCTGCTGGGGACTTCTAGGTTCTTACCATTACGTGGCTCTTTATGTGGGTTTTTCTGCTTTCCTTATATTGCTTTATTTGCTATTTATCCTTACTAACTTGTTTTCTTTTTTTCTTTTTCCCTTTAATCTCCCTCTAATCTGCCCTCCCTTATCCCTCGAACTCTCTTCCATTCTTTCCTGTAACTCCTCTCCCCCTTATCCCTTTAACTCCCTTCCCTTGTCCCCTCTAACTCCCCTCCCTTATCCCTCTAACTCCATTCCATTTTCCTTTTAACTCCCTTCCCTTCCCCCTTTATTTATTTACTGCTTTAAATTATCTGTTAACATTGCCTTAATTGCTAATTGTTACCACTTAAAATAACTGGTATTCCATTCATACATTCCCCCACTTGGGACCCTCTCTTCTTTTTCTTTTAAGGTGATGTCGCGCCTTTGCACTTCTCCCGCTTTCTTTTCAAACCTAAATGTTAGAGAATAAGCGCATGCGTGGTGAATGGAGGATATTCTTACTACCGTTGGACCACGTGCTTCTCGCATAGGAATACCCAGTCTGTGTCTAAACCCACTCTTTAGAAACCTAGGATAGAGCTATCCACCCAAAAGTGAAGATCATGCATGCATAAACCTAGGTAGTTTGACCCCATGGGGGTTAACCTACAAAATAGTAGCCACCTTGTTAAGTCTAGAGAGTCCAATCACCCTCCAAGACAAATTACTGCATATTATGTGTCTATGTGGTCACAATAGTTTAATCCAAGCCTAAATATTGTTAAAATTGAATTTAGAACATTTTTTTTTGGTATGTGCAGAAAGAACTCAATAGCTTCCCCAAAACTTTGCCAATACTCAAATGGTAGTGGGTGTAGATCACAGACTCAGGAGATGGTGGGAAAACATTAAAAGGGACCGCGCCATAGAGGTTGCTTAGCTTTTGGGAGGGTTAACATATCTGATATATGTTATCCTAGATCGCTACTTGATTAAGGCTCTGCTGAAATTTTGGGACCCTGCCAGGATCGTCTTCGAATTCCGTGACTTTGAGTTGACCCCCACAATTGAGGAAATTAGTAGGTTTATTGATTTGCCTTACTGGGACAAGAGAATGATCATCCCCCATAGACAAACCACAAAGAAGTTCATGACAAATTTAGGCCTAATTTATAGACCTAAGATGGCTTGCCTGGATTTTGAATGGATCTCTTTGGATTATTTGTATGTTCGTTTTGGTCACCAGGATAGCTACGAGAACTTTAAGAACGACTTTTCCTGTTTAGCAGCAAAATGGGAGGTGCATCGTGTGAATGCCTTAGCGGTAGCACTATTGGGCACTCTAGTCTTCACCAGAGAAGTCAGAAACATAGATACTCGCCTAATCTACATTGTGCGCATTTTAGCCAAAGAAAGAGATGTTGGAGGGAACACCATCGTGCCCATGATATTGCAGAAATGATAAGGGTGTTGTCCAAGTGTGTTTGAGGAAGGAGGTTTTTTGAGGGATGCAACCTTCTGTTACAACTGTGGGCAATCGAGCATTTTTACAAAGGGGAAACTTGATAGACGTTCTTGATGGAGTAGGAAACAGAATTCACACCCACCCATCGAGAATGCATAGATTTGCCACGCCAATAGGTGCTGAAAATGGTTCAGATTCATGATAGGCTATCAGGCTACAACATCCAGTGGAAATATCCTTCGTGAACCCTTCACGGGCGATAGCTAGGGGAGATGAACTTTACTATATTGAGCTCATCGGCTTGAAGGAAATCCAACCCTACACCCCTTTGCAGGTCCTTAGACAGTTTAACCTAATTCAAGTGATTCCATTGCGATCCAACATAATCCTGGTTGAGTATGAATTTGGAGAGAAGATCCCACAAGTACATAAGATATGTAGAAGGTGGGACAGAGCAACGACTATCATCGTCCAAGAGGATTGCCCTTATTACACCTCCGGGTACTATGTGTGGATTCTGGAAGACGCTGAGAGAGTAGACCTGGATCAATGAGGACGACCCGGGTACGAGGATGTGGAGGAGAGAGTCTGGGCTCGGAATTGCTAAATAAGGATTACAATATCACTCCGGAGATGAGGGAGCAGATCGTCCCAACATATGGAGGCCCTCACACTTGAAGATCTTATTTTATTTTAGTTGTTTTTCCCCTTGTTATCCCTGCCACCCTTAGGTTTTGTTTTGGAAATTTAATTTCTATGATGCAATGGTTTTTTTTAATAAAACAATCATTTACTTTATGTTGTCTTTAAATCTAAATTTCAATAAACAATTTAAGGCTTGGATTAACTATCACGTACCACTTGCTTGTCGTATTAGGCCTACCCCTGGCTCAATGAGGTCCCTTGCATTTTAGGGCTATTTTTTTGTTAAATTACGTGTTTACCATTGCTATCATCCTAATCTCTAACAAGGGTTTTGTTGGTTTTGCTGTTTTGTTTTTTCCCCTTCCCAAGGTTGATCTATTCGCACATTTTGGCCTATTACACCATATCAAAAAGGACTCCTCCCCTCCTCCGCCACTCCAAAATCTGAACAACAAAAGGAAGGGTAAGATGGCCGATGACAACAGTAGCAATGAGAACTCCGACAGAGGGGCTCACTCCAACGACCTGGTACTGAGATTGGAACCGAAATTTTAGAACTCGAAGAAGAAATGGCTAGCATGCGAAATTTGGCCAAGTTGTCTATTTCTTGCGGCACCCCTTTTGGGGATAACATGGAGGAACAAGTCAATGCTACCCAAACCACACTCCCAATTACACAACCTACTCCCTAAATACAACCTAACCCCACCAGTTTGCCACCCACAAATGCTCAACTCCTATCCATCAAAACCTATATAATGCAGGCCCTTCTGAGCCAACATTATTATACCCTTTAAATACTAGCCATATCCCAATCATACCTCCTAAGCCTAGTATCAACACCTCATATGCCCACGTTCCTGGAAACTATAACAAAAATCCAATATTCATAGAAACTGCTCCTTATACCCATGAATACCATGAATCAGAATCCTCCCAAAAGGATATGCTGATCAAATCCATGGCCGAGAAGTTAGACAACTTTACCAATCGCCTGCATCAAGTCAAATCAATTAAGCGGGTAGTTGGCTTGAATTACGAGGATTTATGCATACACCCTGATGTGGAATTGCCTGAAGGATACAAACCTCCCAAGTTTGAGTTATTCAACGGTGTTGGAGACCCCAAAGCCCATTTGTGCATGTATTGCGACAAGCTTGCTGGGGTTGGAAGAGATGAAAGAATTAGAATGAAGCTATTTATGAGGAGTCTCACGGGGGAAACCCTTACCTGGTATATTGACCAAGATGCCCGCAAATGGTCAAGTCGGGTAGACATGGCCTCCGACTTTATGGACCGATTCGGGTTCAACATAGAAAATACACCCGATTGGTTCTACATCCAGAATTTGAAGAAAAAGCCCAGTGAGACGTTTAGGGATTATGCTGTAAGATGAAGGTCTGAGGCAGCCAGGGCTAGGCCTCCCTTGGACGAGTCCTAGGTGAAAGATTATTTCATTCGTGCACAGGAGCCTCAGTATTACGACAGGATAATGCTAGTTGCGGAGAAAAGTTTTGCCGACATCATCAGGTTAGGTGAAAGGATAGACGAAGGCATCAAGAATGGTACCATTATCAATTTGGAAGCTCTACAAGCCACCAATAAGGCGCTACAGTCAGGAAGCTTGCCTGAAAACCGCAAGAAGAAGGAAGTGGGTGTAGTCATGTTGGAGCACAAAAACCCCATTAAACCACAAACTACAATGCCACCTCTCCCTCATTATCCAACATCACCTTACCCTATGCCTTACTCTCCTTACCCAACATATACTCCTTACCAAGCTCCCTCTCCACAATATCAACATCCTGCATACCCTATTTATAACACCCAACCAACATATTACCAAACCCATCATCCACCACTATCTCCTCAACAGCCAAATTACAAAAATTGTCCCAACTTCGACAAGAGGCCCACAAAAACGTACACTCCTCTAGATGAACCTATTGCCCAAATCTATGAAAGACTAAAAGAAGCCAGTTATATCACCCCAATCCTCGCTTTACTTGTAGATACCCAAGCCAAATGGTATGACCCCAACAAGGTGAAAAAAAAGGTGTGCACCTATCATTCTGGAATGAAAGGACACACTACGGAGGTTTGCTGGTCCCTTTGAGACAAGATCCAAAGACTCATAGATACCAAGACCATATAGCTTAAAGAACCCGTGCCCAACGTATCCAATAACCCACTTCCTAATCACCAAGTGAACATGCTTGAAGTAGAAGAATCAACAGGTATAGAAGGGCCCATATGGTTAATAGAGCAAGGTGAGTTAGTCGCTGTGATAACTCAAACACCTTTTATGGTACACGGGTGCAAACCATTTGAGATAGAAGTGGCCGCGCCCAAGCATCCTTTTGTAGTCACATGAGCCCCTCAAGCAAGCTTTGACACTCATGCCGTCCCTTAGAGCTATGACAAGGAAGAGACAATAGTGGAAGAGGTTGATGTTTCCCGGGGGTAACCCACTCCGAAAAGATAGCCACTTCAAAACACATGACTCAAGGAAGTTCGAGCGGGACCAAGCCCCTTGTTATAGAGGTAGAAGAGAGTGGAGTGTGGAAGAAGATACAAGCCAAAGAGTACCCCGTCATGGAGCAATTGAGTAAAGTACCTGCTCAAGTTTCCATCTTGTCCCTCCTGCAGACTTCAAAACTTCAACAGAAGGCCTTGATGAGTGTTAAGCGAGGCCTATGTTCCAATCAGCGTCACTGAAGGAGAAATGGCCCACATGGTAGGGCAAGTGTTTGAAGCATACAAGATATCCTTCCATGAGGACGAACTCCTGCCTGAAGGGACTAGCCATAACTGAGATCTTTACATCACCACTAGGTACCAGGATAGAATTATTACCAAAGCTTTGGTTGACCCGGGTTCTGGATTAAATATTTCTCCACTTGGCACTATCACAAGGCTAGATGTGGATTAGACAAAGATTCAGAATTATCAGATGAATGTGAAGGCCTTCGATGGATCCCAAAGGGACACTATAGGGGAGATCACCCTGGACATAACTATCGGTCTAGCAACCTTCCCTATTGCGTTCCAGGTGATGGACATCCCAGCTTCCTACAATTTATTGCTTGGGCGCCCGTGGATTCATATGGCTGGAGCGGTGCCATCCACCCTCCACCAATGCCTAAAGTTCAAATGGGAACATGAAGAGGTAGTAGTGCATGGAGAGAAAGGGCATCCCGTCTATGCTGTTGAAGGATAGGGTTGTATGGACGGAGGAATGTTCCACACTGTGGAGTTGGTAGGAGACATCGAGCCAAAGCCGTGGTACAGTCAGAAGGTCTTAAGCATGCTATGATGGTTAGGCTATGAAGAAGGCAAAGGGTTAGGGGCCAGGCTCCAAGGTATGTCCGAACCAATTTCTCATCCTTTCAAAAATGACACCATGGGTTTGGGGTATGAAGGAGAAATGCCCATAAGAAGGGGGAGTTGGATTTTGAGTTGCAATTTCCTTTACCATCATTATATCAAACTTTCCAATCTGCTGGGTTCCTCAAGAGTGAACTAGAGAAAGAAGAAGAAGAACTGCTAGAAAGTGTGAGAAATTTATTCATCACAGAAGATTTTCCTTCTGGGGCAAGAGGAGATCCGATAGAAGAAGAAACAAAAGCAGGCATAGAATAAGAAGAAGCGGAAATAATGGACGTGATGAATGTAATGCTGAACTCAGGTTATGATCCAGGAAAGGGTCTAAGAGCCAGATTGCAAGGGATCACCGAGCCTATAAAGCCTTTACGCCATTCAACTGCTTTTGGCCTTGGATATGCTTACACTATAGAAGAATATCTTGACTAGGAACCACTTCCAGCTGGGAGCTATTATCCTCTACTTAGTCCCTTGCCACCTTTGAGTCAGACTTTCTAATCTGTCGGGTTCCTAAATAATGATATTAAAGGCTTGTTGAATGGGTTGCAAGGTTTGTCCCTATCAGAGGCCGAAGGAGAAAGCTGCAATGTCATAATCAACAAGGAGGAGGAGAAAGCCCCAATGTAGAAGGAGGCCACAGAGACCATCATCAGCAGCTGGACCACTACCCCATCCACGTCGGGCACTTGGGTAGACTTTTTTAATAAAGAATTTTCAATTCAGATTTTAATATTTACTTATTCCAGTATTATAACAAATTCAAAGTTTGGCTATGACTTTCGTAATAATAAAGTTTTCAATTACTTAATGATGATGTTATTTTATGTTTACTTTGTTGTTTTCTTTCAGAAAATATACTTTTAATAATGTTGAATCTGAGACTGTAGCACATAATGAGACTGCCCAACATAGCATAACTAAGACAGAGGCAACAAATGAAACTTGCGAAGAAGTTACTAGAAAAATTGAAGAGTTTGTGGAAAAGCCTAAAGAAAACCTGGAAGAAACAGAAGTGGTGAATCTGGGTGATTTAGAAATGGTTCAAGAGACATGTATCAGCATTCATATGTCCGAGGAAGAGAAAACTGAGGACACTCAATTCTTGAAAAAGAACAAGGATGTCTTTGCTTGGTCCCATGCCGATATGACGGGGTAGAGCACCTCAATAGTAGCCCATCGATTGCCTACCCATCCATCTTGCCCCGCAGTGAAGCAGAAACATAGAAAATACAAGCTTGATTTGAGTTTGAAAATCAAGGAAGAAGTATCAAAGCAGTTGGAAGCAGGAATTTTGCAAGTAACCAAGTATCCGACTTGGCTCGCCAACATTGTGCTCGTACCAAAGAAAGATGGTAAGGTTAGGGTGTGCGTGGATTACCTAGCCTTAAAGATGACTTTCCACTCCCAAACCTACATTTTTATAGACAACTGTGCTAAGCTTGAAACACAGTCATTTGTGGATTTCTTTGCTGGATACCATCAAATCAAGATGCATAAGGATGACGCTGAGAAAATGGCCTTCATTACACCCTGGGGTGTTAATGACTACAAGGTAATGCTGTTCGGACTAAAGAATGCTGGGGCTACCTACATGAGAGCCACGACCCCTTTGTTCCATGACATGATCCATAAAGAAATTGAGGTCTACGTAGATGATGTCATCATCAAGTCAAGGAAAGGGTGTGACCATTTGGTTGATCTTTAGAAATTCTTTGAGAGGCTACGAAGGTACAACTTGAAGCTGAATCCCGCAAAGTGCGTTTTTGGGGTCCCTGCCGAGAATTTGTTGGGTTTTATCGTCAGTCATCATGGTATAGAGCTGGATTCAATAAAAATCAAGGCCATCCGTGATCTCCCCCCTCCGAAAATCAAGAAAGAAGTGATGAGTTTCTTGGGCAGACTCAACTATATCGGTCGTTTCATAGCCTAGTCCATCGTCATCTATGAGCCAATCCTCAAATTACTAAAGGACACTGCTATCAAATGGACTCCAGAATGTCAAGAAGCATTTGATAAGATCAAGGACTATTTGGTTCCTTCTGAGTCTGGTCGACCTCTACTGTTATATTTGTCGATCTTGGATCATGCATTCGGGTGTGTTTTGGGATAACATGACGAAACGGGAAGGAAAGAGCAGACAATCTACTACATGAGTAAGAAATTCACGTCATATGAAGCTCGATACTCCTTGCTTGAGCACACTTGCTGTGCTTTGATTTGGGTGGCGCAAAAGTTGCGACATTATCTCTCAGCATATACGCCATATTTGATCTCATGGATGGATCCTTTAAAGTATATCTTTCAGAAACCCATGCCCACGGGTAAGTTGGTCAAATGGCATATATTGTTGAGTGAATTTGACATAGTCTATATCACACAGAAAGGGCCAGATCATCTGGTAGAAAATCCAGTAGATGAAGAGTACATGCCTCTGAAGACTTATTTTCATGATGAAGAAATAGCCTTCGAAGGAGAAGATATCTTCGAAGAATATAATGGCTGGAGGATGTTCTTCGATGGAGCCAAGAACCTTAACGTATCAGGCATTGGGGCTGTTTTGGTCTAACCAATGGGCCAACACTACCCGGCATCAGCAAAACTCAGATTCCATTTCTCCAACAACATGGTTGAATATGAGGCTTGCATCTTGGGTCTCCAATTAGCAATTGATTTGGACGTTCAAGAGATTTTGGTAATTGGGGATTGAAGTTTATTGATCCGTCAGGCACAAGGTGAATGGGCGGTGAGGAACTGAAAACTTCTACCATATTCAGACTGCATGCAAAAGCTTTGCAAAAGATTCACTAAGGTGGAATTCAAACACATTCCACGAATCCAGAATGAGTTTGCAGACTCTTTGGCCACCCTATCTTCCATGATTCGGCACCCTGATCAGAATTACATTGATCCAATTCATATTCATATATATGAACAACCTACATATTGCTTCCATGTGGAAGAAGAACCGGACCAGAAGCCATAGTACGATGATATCCAAGGATACTTGAAGAGCGGCAGTTACCAAGAGGGTGCAACAAAAGTCCAAAAATGCACAATTAGGAGGCTAGCAAATCAATTCTTCTTAAACAGGGAAATCTTATATAGGAGGACTCCCGATTTGGGTTTGCTAAGGAGCGTCAAAACTAAGGAGGCATCCAGACTTGTAGAGGAGATTTACGCAGGAACATGTGGTCCGCACATCAACATATTATTCTTGGTTAACAATGGAAACAGATTGCATCCGCTATGTTCAGAAATATCACCAATGCCAAACTCACGCAGACATGATCCGAGTTCCTCCTAACAAACTCCATGTCACTAACACACCCTGGCCTTTCGCAGCTTGGGGCATGAATGTGTGAGACCTTGTGTTTCTTGTCTTCCATTATATAAATAGTGCGTTATATAATGCATATGTGATTTTTGCTGGCTTCTAAGGATAATAAGGCTACCAATAAGTGGTAATATCAAGAAACTAAAGTTTTAAGCCAAAGGAATACCCTAAATGCACGTTCGGGGTTACAGAAATGACCCGAGTGGCACCTCGCCCTTTTTGAAAGGTTTAAATTAGGTTTCACTTTTCAAATGGGACTAAAAGTTTATAACATGATAATAACAGATTTCTTTAAGCTATTTTAATAGCACAAAGTTCATACATTAAGTTTTGGAATCAAGAAAGTTGCAAGATAAGGGTTGGCCAAAGTTACCGTAAGTTTCCTTAAGAATTCTTTCTTAAATTTGGGTCAAATGTAACTGGTCATATCTCCCAAAGAACAACGATTTAGAAGGTACATGACCTATCAAATTGAAGATCTATGAGTCTAGTTTGCAACGCACAAAACCGCACATCAAACCGAACTCAGAATAAATTTAACAAGTAACGTGTTGGTTTTCAATATTCTCAAGTGAAATGCTCCTGTCTAAACTACTAAGGCACTTGATCCTGTTTAAATACATTCTTTTACTAATTGACATGGGACCAAATATAATCATTATGTAAAGCACCTTTATGAACATTTTCAAAGTTAAGGCTTCACTCTAAATGTTGGGTTAAATTTCCAAACTTGTTAAATAGAAATGTATGATCCCACGAGCCATATGTATATGCAATGATAATAATAATGATGCTATGAGAATGAGTGTACCAATGAGCCAAGATTGACTGAATGATAATGATTATGAAGCTATGAGAATAAGTGTACCAATGAGCCAAGAATGGCTGAATGACAATGACTATGATGCTATGAGAATAAGTATACCAATGAGCCAAGATTGGCTAAGTTCTTGCTATGGCTTACTATGTGCATTCAACATTCATATCATACATTGCATGTTATGCATGGACTTCGAGCTATAATCGAAGGTATGGGGCCTATTTGCCCAAATATATATATGTATATGGTACAAATGGCCACAGGTTGGCAGATATGATGCCGGTTAGCTACTGGAAAGGACCACCAGTACTAGCGTTTGGTTGGGTATGTCATGCATTTGTATCTATATATATGTATTCACGACATGCGATATTCGAGCATACCATGCATTATTTTTTATCACTACGAGGTGGCTTATTGGCCATTAAGGCTACTTGAGACTTGGTTACAGGTGGTATTTCTATTAATCTTTTTACTACGGTTATCTATGATTTTACTTACTGCCTTACATACTAGTCCATGTTTATTCGTACTGACGTCCCTTTGCATGGGGACACTGCATTTTATTTCGTGCGTGCAGGTTCAGGTAGGGGTTCTGATTTACCCCTCCACTAGGAGCCCCATTCAGCTATGAGTTGGTAAGCTCCACCTTTTCCTGGAGCCTTCACAAGATGTTTACTTTTTTTGTTGTACAGTTCGGTATGTCGGGGCCCTATCCCGACAGTGTTAGTGATTCTCGTAGAGGCTATTTTGGACATGTTATTATGGGTTGGTCCTTTTGTTTCTTTCAGTCTCCAGTCATAAGATTGACATATATATATGGTGTGTGCCTGTACCTCTGTTGTGGCAGCCTTGTCGACTAGCTAGTACTTTATCGTTTGGGTTTACTTATCTTGATATACGTGATTTTACTTTGACCAGGTCATGACCTAAAATACCCAGGCTTAGTCTTTTAGACGATATGCTGCCCGATTTTCTTCTGGTCCCTAGTTAGTTCACTAGCATGTTTCGTGGATTACCAGCTAATAGCGGTATCGGGTGCCAGTCGTGCCTCCCCTCTTTTTGGGGCGTGACAAACATGGTAGTAGAGCAGGTCGTGTCCCAGGGAGTCCACAATGCCGTGTCTAGTAAAATCTTGCTTATGTGTGTGTTGTGCACCACACTTATAATCAGGAGGCTACGAGGCATTTAGGGATGGTTACATTTCTTTCACTTAATAGATCGTGCTATAGAGCAAAGCTATAGGAACATATGAAATCTATATCATGTTATGTTGTTCTTATTTAATGCGTTACCTATGCTTAGGAAATGGCACAACATGAGATAAGTATGGATCAAAGAGAAGGTACCAATCATGTCTTGCTTGGTGAGGAAGATATATTCCCAATTGAGGCACATAGGGAGCCTCCAATGCCCACAGTACCAGATTCACCAGCACCTGTTGGGGCCCAAGGAGTTCTAGTACCCCTAGTCCTGTTAGAGACTAGGGATCAGGGGATGAAGGAGGATATTCAGCTACTAACTATGATAGGTTTTTATTCATGGGAGACAACTAAAGGTGAGAGCAGACACTAGGAGGGATAAAACAAAAAGCTCAAAGGCATGAGAGTTTCTTCAATTGGCCCCTCTAGTATTTACAGGGTCCAGTCCCACTGAGGATCTATAGAACTTTACGGACTATATGTATAGGGTATTGAGGGTGATGCATGCCTCTGTCACCGAGGCAGTGGAATTGGCTTCTTTTCAACTGCGTGATGTTGCCATCTTGTGGTGTGAGGAGTGGGAGAGATCCAGAGGGCCTGATGCTCCGCCAACACAGTGGGAGGACTTTTCTGATGCATTTTTAGCGCATTACGTACCACAAGAGGTACGGGTGGCCCGACCAATTATCAGCTTGAAGCAGGGGGGATATGAGAGTAAAGGAGTATAGCCTTAGGTTTAATTCTTTGGCTAGGTATGCACCAGATATTGTATGTACCATGAGTGCTGGAGTCCATCATTACTTGGATGGTTTGGGGGATCATTTGATCAGAGACCGTAGGATAGCATGTTTACAAGATGGTGTAGATATTTCTTGTATTCAGGCTTTTGCTCAGACTACAGAGGATCTTTCTTGTCGAATTCGGGATACACGTAGAGATAGGGAGAAGAATAAGAAGGCTTGTACTATGGGGTCTTATAGGGAACCATGGGGTGATTTTAGGCCTTCTTTTCATCGATATCCACCTCTGACAGTGGGTAGTTCCTCGCTATAAATACAAGGCTAGCGAATTGATCATTATATTCAATTAGGGCAGGGGTGGAGTTTACACCAGCCTGAGAGCCATCGACAGGAGCGTTATGCACAAATGAGACAACCTACTCTCCCATGTACACAATGCGGTAAGCTTCATACTAGGCAGTGTGGAAAGGGTTAAGGTGTATGTTACCATTACGGGAAAACATGATATTTGATTAGCAACTGGCCCTTTAGTCAGTCCCTACTGTGAATGAATTTATGATAATATTCCCCGATAAGCTTCCAGGGATTCCCTAGAAAGGAATATCAATTTTGCTGTAGATTTTCTTCCTCATATGCAACATATACCCATTTTTCTCTAAACAATGGCTCTTGTAGAGCTAAGAGACTTGAAGGAATAACTGAAGGGCTTGCTTGATAAAGACCTTATTAGGCCAAGCACACCTCTATGGGGTGCTCCAATGCTCTTTGCTTGAAAGAAATATGGCTCTTTACGGATGTGTATCGGTTATAGATAGCTAAAAATTCTCTATCAAGAATAAGTATCTTTTTATGTGGATTAATGGTTTTTCAACGATTGACTTGTGACCCAGGTACTACCAGCTACGAGTCAGGGATGTTGATATTCCAATGGAAATATTTAGGATAAGTCAGGAGCTGAGCATGCAGACCACTTGCGCGTCATATTACATGCTCTCCAGGACAACAAGTTATAATCTAAATTCTCCAAATGTGAATTTTGATTAACTTCTATAGCTTTTCGTGGACATGTTATTACTAGCAATAGTATCAAGGTCAATGTCTAGAAAATTGAGGCAGTAATGGCCTGGCCGAGACCATTGAATCCGACAGAGGTCCATAGTTATTTGGGCTTGGCAGGATATTATAGGAGGTTTGTTGTGGGATTCTCCACTACCTCTACACCACTAAAGAGATTTATGCATCAAACAACTAAGTTTCAGTTGACTGAATTATGTGAACAGAGTTTTTAAGAGCTAAAGAAAAGGCTTACCACCACACCTAGTCTGACTCTTCCAGATGGAACCAAAGGCTACATTGTATATTGTGATGCCTTGATTATTGGCCTAGGTTGTGTTCCTATGCAGCATGGTAGGGTTATTGCATGTGCTTCCAGAAAGTTACTAAAACATGAACAAAATTATCCTACCCATGGTCTTGAGTTTGCCGCAGTTGTTTTTGCCCTAAAAAACAATTTGGTGGCATTATCTATACGGAGTTCATGTTGATATTTTTACCGACCACCAGAGCCTCCAATATTTATTCAAGCAAAAGGAGTTGAACCTATGACAAAGAAGGTGGCTAGAATTACTAAAAGATTATGATGTTGACATTTTGTGCCACCTCGGTAAAGCTACTCTTGTGGCTGATGCACTTAGCTGAAAGTCCATGGGAAGTCTATGTCATGCTGAAGCTGATAAAGTTGAAATGACAAAAGATTTACGTAAGCTAACTAGTTTGCAGGTGCGATTAGCAGATGCGAAAGGTGGAGGTGTTATTGCACAAAATACAATTGAATCTTCCATTGCTACTGATGTAAGAGAGCAACAACATGAGGATCCTAAGCTTATGCTACCGAGGGAAAGTGTTCCACAACATCGACATCCTCTAATTGACCTAACTTGAGATGGAATCCTGCAGTACCAGGGCCTCTTACGTGTGCCAAACATCGGAGGGATCTGTGCTATTATCCTAAATATTCAGCTCAACCTGGGGCAACAAAAAAAGGGGTATTGAGACCTACGATAGATCTATTGGTGGAATGGCATGAAAAAGATACTTTATAGATGGTGGTCAATGCCCCAACTACCAGCATGGTAAAATAGAACATTAGAGACCTAGAGGCCTAGCTAAGTATACTGATTTTCCATTCTTGAAATTGGGACATGATAAATATGGGCTTCATCACTAGGTTGCCTCATACTTTTCGCAGGTATGACTCTATTTGGGTAATCATTGATAGGTTGATAAAATCTGCTTATTTCTTGCCAGTAAGAATGACATATTCAGTGGAGGATTATGCTAAGATTTATATTCAAGAGATTGTTTGCCTTCATGGAGTTCCATTATCTATTATCTCTGATCGAGGAGCTCAATTTACCATGCATTTTGGAAGTCTTTTCAGAAGGGTTTGGGCACTCAGGTAAATCTCAGCACTACTTTTCGTCCAAAAACTGTTGGGGCAAGCAGAGCATACCGTCCAGACCATTTTGGATATGTTACGTGCCTATATGCTGGACTTTAAAGGAAACTGGGATGATCATCTACCTCTTATTGAATTTGCTTATAATAATAGCTTCCATGCTAGTATTCAAATGGATCCTTAGGGAGCACTATACGGGCAAAGATGTAGGTCACCGATTGATTAGTTTGCAGTTGGGGAGGAAAAGTTGCTAGACCCTAATCTAGTTCAACAAACAAAAAAAAACTTATTAGAGATTACCGCAAAGGGCCCAGAATCAGCAGAAGTGTTATGCAGATGTTTGACGACGAGACTTAGAGTTTGATGTAAAAGATTGGGTCTTCATAAAGGTATTACCTACGAAGGGAATCATGCGGTTTGAAAAGACGGGAAAGCTCAGTCCTCGATATGTTGGACCGTATAAGGTTATTAGAGAAATAACAAGGTAACATACGGTTTAATTTTTCTTTAGAATTGATGAAAGTCCGTCCAATGTCTCATGTATCTATGTTGCAGAGGTATATTAGGGATCCTTCGTGTATTACTCACATTAAGGATACCTCCATTGCTGATGACTTAACTTATGATAAGGTACCAGTGGCTGTTTTAGATTGACAAATAAGAAAGCTTCGAAATGAAAAGTGGCCATCATGAAAGTATTGTGAAAGAACAACAATATTGAGGAGATGACTTGGGAAGCCAAGGAAGAAATGATGAGGAATCACCCCCAGCTATTTATAACTTAAGGTGGGTTGCGTTCCAAAACTAGCAATTATCTTTTTTTTAGTAACTTAACTTCTAAAGGATTTGGAGGTGAAACTTGTATGTTTTGTCGTGGGATAGCTATACAAAGCTTAGTAATTGGGGTTTTTGGAAGTTGATTTATGCTTTGCAAGGGTAAAAAATGTATCTAAAAAAACATTTTATAAGATGGTGATTCAACCAAGGGGATATCATGACACATTCGCGGACGAATGTTCTTAAGGGGGGAGATTGTGAGACCCCGTGTTTCTCGTCTTCCATTATATAAATAGTGTGACGTTATATAATGCATATATGATTTTTGCTGGCCCCTAAGGATAATAAGGCTATCAATAAGTGGTAATATCAAGGACCTAAAGTTTTAAGCCAAAGGAATACCCTAAATGCATGTTCGGGGTTAAAGAAATGACACGAGTGACACCTCGCCCTTTTCAGAAAGTGTAAATTAGGTTTCACTTTTCGGATGGGACTAAAAGTTTATAACTTGCTAATAATGAATTTCTTTAAGCTATTTTGATAGCACAAAGTTCATACATTAAGTTTTGGAATCAAGAAAGTTGCAAGATAAAGGTTGGCCAAAGTTACCGTAAGTTTCCTTAAGAAATCTTTCTTAAATTAGGGTCAAATGTAACTGGCCATATCTCCCAATGCACAATGATTTAGAAGGTACATGACCTATCAAATTGAATATCTATGAGTCTAGTTTGCAACGCACAAAACCGCGGATCAAATCGAAGTCAAAATAAAGAGTTATGACCGTTTTACCGAGACTGCCCGAGCTGGAAACTGGGTCATGGGTCGGGTCGGGTTGACCCAACTTAATGTCGGCTATTTTGACATTTTAAAGCTAAAAAATGAGCCATTTCCAAAACCAATGTGAAACTGAAGAGAAAGCTCCCAAAGGTTCTCTAAGTGATTTAGGTAAGTTTTTCACGTTTTTATCGTTAAAATTCATCCCCGTGCCTAGAAATGCATGCCTTACACTTTGCAATTATTTTTCCCTCGTATTAGCTGTGTTTGGAGCTGTTTTTGGGCTGTAAAAAAAGTGTTGTTCTTTCTGGTATTGTTGGTTTGCAGCTGGTGTGTTTAGGTAATAATTTTGGAGCTCTTTTACGGTCATTTTTACGAAGTTTTACGGACATTTCCTCGCGTAAATGCTCCTTGCCGAATCTGGTCATTAATGCTGAATTTTTGACTGTTTATAGGTGTCTTTAAGCTGCGTACATATAATCATTGTGAAGCTTAGGATGTAAGGAACAACTTTCGTGAAGGAACTTTTGGCAATTGGACGTTTGTTTGAGAGGTATGTTAAGGCTAAGCTCTATCCCTCTCTTTAGCACGAAATCCGGGAAGTTTCCCAAAACGTCAAATGTGATATCTTAATATTCTGTTGCTAGAAAGACCTTCTTTGAAAGGCATTGGGATTGAAACTAAGTTATATTCACGATGGTATTAGGTTGAAATTCCATTCATTCGCTTAAACTGGACATTCAATTTCTATGTATCATTTTGTCGGTTTCCCGGCTACCTATTCATATGTTCGAGGCGTTTCTCTTCTTGGTGTAGTGCCATTAAAATAAATGTAGAATGCAAAGGGAATGTAGTATTCAAAATCAGTCCTTCTTCCATACAAAAATATAATTGAAGAATTTAACAATTAACGCGTTGGTTTTCAATATTCTCAAGTGAAATGCTCCTGTCTAAACTACTAAGGCACTTGATCTTTTTTAAATACATTCTTTTACTAATTGACATGGGACCAAATATAATCATTATGTAAAGCACCTTTATGAACATTTTCAAAGTTAAGGCTTCACTCTAAATGTTGGGTTAAATTTCCAAACTTGTTAAAACGACATGTATGATCCCACGAGCCATATGTATATGCAATGACAATGATTATGATGCTATGAGAATTAGTGTACCAATGAGCCAAGATTGGTTGAATGATAATGATTATGATGCTATGAGAATAAGTGTACCAATGAGCCAAGAATGGCTGAATGACAATGACTATGATGCTATGAGATTAAGTGTACCAATGAGCCAAGATTGACTAAGTTCTTGCTATGGCTTACTATGTGCATTCAATATTCATATCATACATTGCATGTTATGCATGGACTTCGAGCTATAATCGAAGGTATGGGGCCTATTTGCCCAAATATATATATGTATATGTTACAGATGGCCACAGGTTGGCAGATATGATGCCGGTTAGCTATCGGAAAGGACCACCAGTGCTAGCATTTGGTTGGGTATGTCATGCATTTGCATCTATATATATGTATTAACGACATGCGATACTCGAGCATACCATGCATTATTTTTTCTCACTAGGAGGTGGCTTATTGGCCATTAAGGCTACTTGAGTCTTGGTTACAAGTGGTATTTCTATTAACCTTTTTACTACGGTTATCTATGATTTTACTTCCTCCCTTACATACCAGTACATGCTTATTCATACTGACGTCCCTTTGCCTGGGGACAGGTTCAGGTAGGGGTTCTGATTTACCCCATCCACTAGGAGCCCCATTCAGCTATGAGTTGGTAAGTTCCACCTCTTCCTGGAGCCTTCACAAGATGTTCACTTTTTTTGTTGTACAATTGGGTATGTCGGGACCTTGTCCCGACAGTGTTAGTGATTCTTGTAGAGACTATTGTTGACATGTTATTGTGGGTTGGTCCTTTTGTGTCTTCCAGTCTCCAATCATAAGATTGTCATGTATATATAGTGTGTGCTTGTACCTCTGTGGTGGCATCCTTGTCGGCTAGCTAGTACTTTATCGTTTGGGTTTACTTATCTTGATATACGTGATTTACTTTGACCAGGTCATGACCTAAAATACCCAAGTTTAGTCTTTTAGATGATATGCCACCCGATTTTCTTCTGGTCCCTTGTTAGTTCACTAGCATATTTAGTGGCTTACCCGGCCAATAACGGTATCCGGTGCCAATCGCGCCTCCCCTCTCTTTGGGGCGTGACAAACATGGTATCAGAGCAGACCGTGTCCCAGGGAGTCCACAATGACGTGTCTAGTAGAATCTTGCTTATGGGTGTATTGTGCACCACACTTATAATCAGGAGGCTACGAGGCATTTTGGGATGGTTACATTTCTTCACTTAATAAATCGTGCTATAGAGCCAAGCTATAGGAACATATGAAATCTATATTATGTTATGTTGTTCTTATTTGATGCGTTACCTATGCTTAGGAGATGGCACAACATGAGATAAGTATGGATCCAAGAGAAGGTACCAATCATGTCTTGCTTGGTGAGGAAGATATATTCCCTATTGAGGCACATAGGGAGCCTCCAATGCCCACAGTACCAGATTCACCAGCACCTGTTGGGGCCCAAGGAGATCTAGTACCCCTAGTCCTATTAGAGACTAGGGATCAGGGGATGAAGGAGGCTATTCAGCTACTAACTATGATGGTTTTTATTCATGGGGGACAACTAACGGTGAGTAATGGCCTGGCCGAGACCATTGAATCCGACATGTAATTACTAGCAATAGTATCAAGGTCAATGGCTAGAAAATTGAGGCAGTAATGGCCTGGCCGAGACAATTGAATCCGACAGAGGTCCATAGTTATTTGGGCTTGGCAGGATATTATAGGAGGTTTGTTGTGGGATTCTCTACTACCTCTACACCACCAACGAGATTGATGCATCAAACAACTAAGTTTCAGTAGACTGAATTATGTGAACAAAGTTTTTTAGAGCTAAAGAAAAGGCTTACCACCGCACCTAGTCTGACTCTTTCGGATGGAACCAAAGGCTACATTGTATATTGTGATGCCTTGATAATTGGCCTAGGTTGTGTTCCTATGCAGCATGGTTGGGTTATTGCATGTGCTTCCAGAAAGTTACTAAAACATGAACAAAACTATCCTACCCATGGTCTTGAGTTCGCCGCAGTTGTTTTTGCCCTAAAAAAATTTGGTGGCATTATCTATACGGAGTTCATGTTGATATTTTTACCGACCACCAGAGCCTCCAATATTTATTCAAGCAGAAGGAGTTGAACCTATGACAAAGAAGGTGGCTAGAATTACTAAAAGATTATGATATTGGC
This sequence comes from Solanum rostratum, assembly GCA_029948455.1. Taxonomy (NCBI): domain Eukaryota; kingdom Viridiplantae; phylum Streptophyta; class Magnoliopsida; order Solanales; family Solanaceae; genus Solanum; species Solanum rostratum. The sequence goes on from CM057047.1 coordinate 28,565,104, forward strand.
ATTTTGTACCACCTCGGTAAAGCTACTCTTGTTGCTGATGCACTTAGCTTAAAGTCCATGGGAAGTCTCAGTCATGCTAAAGTTTATAAGGTTGAAATGACAAAAGATTTATGTCAGCTAACTAGTTTGCAGGTGCGATTAGCAGACGTGGAAGGTGGAGGTGTGATTGTACAAAATACAATTGAATCTTCCATTGCTATTGATGTAAGGGAGCAACTACATGAGGATCCTAAGCTTATGATATCGAGGGAAAGTGTTCCACAACATCGACATCCCCTAATTAAGCTAACTTGAGATTAAATCCTGCACTATCGAGGCCTCTTACTTGTGCCAAACACCGGAGGGCTCCGTGCCAAGATTCATTTTGAGGTTCATTATCCTAGATATTCGGCTCAACCCGGGGCAACAAAAAAAAGGGTATTGAGACCTACGACATATCGATTAGTGGAATGGCATGAAAATGATATTTCAAAGATGGTGGCAAATGCCCCAACTACCAGCATGTTAGAATATAACATTAGAGACCTAGAGGCCTAGCTAAGTATACTGATTTTCTATTCTTAAAATTGGGACATGATAAATATGAGCTTCATCACTAGGTTGCCTCATACTTTTCGCAGGTATGACTCTATTTGGGTAATCATTGATAGGTTGATAAAATCTTCTTATTTCTTGCCAGTAAGAATGACATATTCAGCGGAGGATTATGCTAAGATTTATATTCAAGAGATTGTTTACCTCCATGGAGTTCCATTATCTATTATCTCTGATCGAGGGGCTCAATTTACCATACATTTTGGAAGTCTTTTCAGAAGGGTCTGGGCACTCAAGTAAATCTCAGCACCGCTTTTCGCCCAAAAACTGTTGGGGCAAGCAGAACATACCGTCCAGACCATTTTGGATATGTTACGTGCTTATATGTTGGACTTTAAAGGAAACTGGGGTGATCATCTACCTCTTTTTGAATTTGCTTATAATAATAGCTTCCATGCTAGTATTCAAATGGATCCTTAGGGAGCACTATACGGGCGAAGATGTAGGTCACCAATTGATTAGTTTGCAGTTGGGGAGGAAAAGTTGCTAGACCCTAATCTAGTTCAACAAGCAAAAAACAACTTATTAGAGATTACCGCAGAGGGCCCAGAATCAGCAGAAGTCTTATGCAGATGTTTGACGACGAGACTTAGAGTTTGATGTAGAATATTGGGTCTTTGTAAAGGTATTACCTATGAAGGGAATCATGCGGTTTGAAAAGTCGGGAAAGCTCAGTCCTAGATATGTTGGACCGTATAAGGTTATTAGAGAAATACAAGGTAACATACGGTTTAATTTTCATTTTAGAATTGACGGAAGTCCGTCCAGTGTCTCATGTATCTATGTTGCGGAGGTAGATTAGGGATCCTTCGTGTATTACTCACATTAAGAATACCCCCATTGCTGAAGACTTAACTTATGATGAGGTACCAGTGGCTATTTTAGATTGACAAATAATAAAGCTTCGAAATGAAAAGTGGCCATCGTGAAAGTATTGTGGAAGAACAACAATATTGAGGATATCACTTGGGTAGCCAAGGAAGAAATTATGAGGAATCACCCCCAGTTATTTATAACTTAAGGTGGGTTGCGTTCCAAAACTAGCAATTATCTTTTTTTAGTAACTTAACTTTTAAAGGATTTGGAGGTGAAACTTATATGTTTTGTCGCGGGATAGCTATACAAAGCTTAGTAATTGGAGTTTTTGGAAGTTGATTTATGCTTTGCAAGGGTAAAAAATGTATCTGAAAAAACATTTTAGTAGATGGTGATTCAACCAAGGGGATATCTTGACAGATTCGCGGACGAATGTTCTTAAGGGGGGGAGACTGTGAGACCCCGTGCTTCTCGTCTTCCATTATATAAATAGAATGGCGTTATATAATGCATATGTGATTTTTCTGGCCCCTAAGGATAATAAGGCTACCAATAAGTTGTAATATCAAGGACCTAAAGTTTTAAGCCAAAGGAATACCCTAAATGCACATTCGGGGTTAAAGAAATGACCCGAGTGACACCTCGCCCTTTTTAGAAGATTAAAATTAGGTTTCACTTTTCAGATGAGATTAGAAGTTTATAACTTGCTAATAATGGATTTCTTTAAGCTATTTATATAGCACAAAGTTCATACATTAAGTTTTGGAATCAAGAAAGTTGCAAGATAAAGGTTGGCCAAAGTTTCCATAAGTTTCCTTAAGAAATCTTTCTTAAATTTGGGTCAAATGTAATTGACCATATCTCCCAAAACACAACGATTTAGAAGGTACATTACATATTAAATTAAATATCTATGAGTCTAGTTTGTAACGCACAAAACCGCGCATCAATCCGAACTCAGAATAAAGAGTTATGACCATATTACCGAGACTGCCCGAGCTGGAAACCGGGTCATGGGTCGGGTGGGGTTGACCCAACTTAATGTCGGCTATTTTGACATTTTAAAGCTCAAAAATGAGCCATTTTCGTCCTAAACTAGTGTGAAACTGAAGAGAAAGATCCCAAAGGTTCTCTAAGTGATTTAGATAAGTTTTTCGCATTTTTACCGTTAAAATTCATCCCCGTGCCTAAAAATGCATGCCTTACACTTTGCAATTGTTTTTCCCTCGTGTTAGCTTTGTTTGGAGCTGTTTTTGGGCTGTAAAAAAAGTAGTGTTCTTGCTGGTATTGTTGGTTTGCAGCTGGTGTGTTTAGGTAATAATTTTGGAGCTCTTTTATGGTCATTTTTACGAAGTTTTACTGACATTTCCTCGCGTAAATGCTCCTTGCCGAATCTGGTCATCAATGCTGAATTTTTGACTGTTTATAGGTGTCTTTAAGCTGTGTATTCGTTGTGAAGCTTAGGACGTAAGGAACAACGTTCATGAAGGAACTTTTGGCAATTGGACGTTCATTGGAGAGGTATGTTAAGGCTAAGCTCTATCCCTCTCTTTAGCATGAAATCCACGAAGTTTCCCAAAACGTCAAATGTGATATCTTACTATTCTGTTGCTAGAAAGACCTTCTGTGAAAGGCATTTTGATTGGAACTGAGTTATATTCACGATGGTATTAGGTTGAAATTCCACGAGCTATATGTATATGTAATGACAATGATTATGATGCTATGAGAATAAGTGTACCAATAAGCCAAGATTGGCTGAATGATAATGATTATGATGCTATGAGAATAAGTGCACCGATGAGCCAATATTGGCTGAATGACAATGACTATGATGCTATGAGAATAAGTGTACCAATGAGCCAAGGTTGGCTAAGTTCTTGCTATGGCTTACTATGTACATTCGACATTCATATCATACATTGCATGTTATGCATGGACTTCGAGCTATAATCGAAGGTATGGGGCCTATTTGCCCAAATATATATGTATATGGTACAGATGGCCACAGGTTGGCAGATATGATGCCGGTTAGCTACCAGAAAGGACTACCAATGCTAGCATTTGGTTTGGTATGTCATGCATTTGCATCTATATATATGTATTCACGACATGCGATACTCGAGCATACCATGCATTATTGTTTATCACTAGGAGGTGGCTTATTGGCCATTAAGGCTACTTGAGTCTTGGTTACAGATGGTATTTCTATTAACCCTTTTACTATGGTTATCTATGATTTTACTTCCTGCCTTACATACCAGTACATGTTTATTCGTATTGACGTCCTTTTTCCTGGGGACGCTGCATTTTATTTCGTGCGTGCAGGTTCAGGTAGGGGTTCTTATTTACCCCTCCACTAGGAGCCCCATTCAGCTATGAGTTGGTAAGCTCCACCTCTTCCTAGAGCTTTCACAAGATATTTACTTTTTTGTTGTACAGTTGGGTATGTCGGGGCCCAGTCCTGACAATGTTAATGATTCTCGTAGAGGCTATTGTGGACATGTTATTGTGGGTTGGTCCTTTTGTGTCTTTCAGTCTCCAGTCATAAGATTGGCATGTATATATGGTATGTGCCTGTACCTCTGTGGTGGCAGCCTTGTCGGCTAGCTAGTACTTTATCATTTGGGTTTACTTTTCTTGATATACGTGATTTACTTTGACCAGGTCATGACCTAAAATACCTAGTCTTAGTCTTTCAGAGAATATGCTGCCCTATTTTCTTCTGGTCCCTAGTTATTTCACTAGCATGTTTAGTGCCTTACCCGGCCAATAACGGTATCGAGTTCCAGTCGTGCCTCCCCTCTCTTTAGGGCGTGACGGAATGTCATTGGTCCTATCAAGCCAACAACATCGAACGAACACAGATTTATCCTTGTGGCAATTAACTACTTCATCAAATGGGTTGAAGCCACATCTCACAAATCCGTCACCAAGAAGGTTGCCGATAATTTCATCAAGAACAACATTATTTGCTGATTTGGGGTCCTCGAGACAATCATCACTGATAATGGTGCCAATCTCAATAGCAATCTGATGAGGGAAACCTGTGATTGATTCAAAATCAGCCATCAAAATTCCACCGCAAACAGGCTGCAAATGAATGGAGCGGTAGAAGCTGTGAATAAGAACATCAAAAGGATATTGCGGAAAATGATCGACAATCACAGGCAATTGTATGAGAAGGTACCATTTGCGTTATTGGGATATCGCACCACCATTCGGACCTCTACTAGAGCAATACCTTACTTTTTGGTCTATGGGAACGAAGCTATAATTCCTACGGAAGTTAAGATACCATCTCTAAGAATCATTCAAGAAGCAGAGTTGAGTGACGCCGAATGGTTACAAAGCAGGTTTGAGCAATTAGCACTAATCGACGGAAGAAGGATCAATGCCATATGTCATGGACAACTTTACCAAAACAGGATGGCCCGAGCATTCAACAAAAAGGTCAGACCGAGATACTTTTCGCCTGGGCAGTTAGTCCTAAAGCGAATCTTCCCAAATCAAGATGCGGCCAAGGGCAAGTTCGCACCAAACAGGCAAGGTCCGTACATGGTTCATCGCATCCTGACTGGAGGAGCCCTTATACTCGCAGAAATGGATGGTAAAATCTGGCCTAGACCTATCAATGCAGACGTTGTGAAGAGATATTACATTTAAATTCTATCTTTTGCTCTTTGTATTTGGAACTACGTCCGACCTGATTCCCGTTTAAGAGGGATACATAGGCGCTCCTACAGAGTTCGATCTTACCATAATAAAAATCTTATTTCCCTTTTTGACCATGGACTGGGGCAGAACTTTTTAGAGGATCTCGAAATATTCTGTTAAGAAGAGCATAGCCTTCAACAGGCAGGATAACTGGGGCAGAATTTTTGAGACGAGCTCAAAAATTCATGACAGACAACACAGTTCTCATAAAAGAAAGTCACAATTCTACACTGGATAGCCCGAAGTTCCTTTCTAAGTTGGACGTTGGGTTTGTCTCAAAGTGTGCCACTATCGAGGATTCAACATCATTAATAAATTATCAATTGTTTTGTCTTTCAAACATTTCAAATATATATACATATATATACATGTATATACACATATATACATTATATATATATATATATATATGTATATGTATATATACACACACACACACTACTTTCAAAAATTCAAATGTTATGCCATCCGACCCCAAGGAAAATGCTCGATAAAGGTCTGGATATCAACAATCAATGAAGCATACTGGCAAAGGACAGATCAACCTCCTTTTTTATAAACTGACCATTTTTCTTTGAACGTAGATTAGGCAGACACACGTTTTAGCATTGTCCGAGCAAACTACAATCTAGCAAGACAAAATATTGCTCTATGCTCTGCATTGCATTGGCCTAAAATTACATTGCATGTACCCGACATTTGCATTATAAATGTCCAACATTAGCATTTGCATATGCCCTATACTTGCATTATAAATGCCCGATATTTGCATTGCATGTGCCCTGAATTTGCATTATATTATGCCCTAAAAATATATATATCATGTATAGTATTAGCCCGAGAAATCGCATGTACCCTAAAAAATTACATTGCATGTGCCCGATATTTGCATTATAAGTGCCTGAGATCTGCATTCGCATGTGCCTGGTATTTGCATTGCATGCCCCCTAAAGTTTGCATTGCATTGTGTCCAGAAATTATATCTTGCATAATGTGGCCCGAGAAATTGCATATGCCCGAAAAGCATGTTTTTGCATAATATTGACCCGATAAATTTGCATGCACCCTAAAATTTGCATTGCATTGTGCCCGAAAAGCATGTTTTTGCATAATATTGGCCCGAGAAATTTGCATGCACCCTAAAATTTGCATTGCATGCACCCTAAAATCATATCTCACATAATTTTGGCCCGAGAAATTGCATGTGCCCGAAAATCATATTTTTGCATGATATTGGCCCGAGGAATCGCATTTACCATAAAATTTGCATTGTATTGTACTCGAAAATTTCATTTTTGCACGATATTGACCCGAGAGTTCGTATGTACATCGCATTGTGCCCGAATTCATATTTGCTTCGACCTGAGAATTGCATAACATGTTGTACCCCTAAGGCGTCATGGTCCAAAGGCATCATTTTCGTGGCCTTCGGACATCATTTCATGGCCTAGGGATTTAATTTCTGCTTATCATGCCCTTAAGGCGTCATGGTCCAAAGGCATCATTTTCATGGCCTAAGGACGTCATTTCATGGCCTAGGGATTTAATTATATTTATCATAATCCGAAGGTATCATCGTCCAAAGACGTCATCTTTCATGGCCTACGAAGATCATCTCATGACCTGAGGATATAATTTATGATTAGCATGGCCCAAGACATCATCCTTATCGTCTTATGGAAAAATTTCATGGTCTAATAGGGAATTTGCATGTGCTCTAACCATTTTCACGTTGTGTTTCTTTTTGTTACAAAATGCAGAACTTGTTGATGTCTGTACATTCCGCCTTTTGCTTCAAATTATGACACTGTTCTGCTATCGAATGCATTAAACCTTCTGTTTTCTTTCGATACCCCAATCATTTTCTAAACCTCGATCATTCCCAATTCAAGCTACTATCGCTCGCACTTCAAGTCCCGCACCATTAATGTTATTTTTAGGAATTTCAGTCATTCATAAATCCAGAACTACACGCGGCCTGATCCTCATACAACCAGAGATATGCAGACGACTTTAAACTGAAGTCTCAGCCGTAATATTCTTGCAACACCTTTTGTTCTATTTGGTCCCTCCAATAACATTTTGTCGGTCGGACAAAATCAGCTACTCCGTCAACTTTCTTTGCTCAACAATTCATCCTTCATTCCCGAGCAAAGTAGGGGCAGTTGTTGACACCCAATTTTGATTGGCCTATAACATATTTTACATTGCCATTTGATTAAGATAGATATTCTCAAAACTTTTGAAATAAATAAGTTTATTTTCAATTTTATCAAAATGATTGCGTGTTTTATAAGATTCTTGAGTTTTCAAAAAAATTAAAATATATATTTGTTAATTATTTTATCAATCTTAAAGCTACCTTTACTATTATTATCATTATTATTATTACTATTAATTAATATTATTATTAGCATTTTTTATTAGTTAATCTTATTTTGTAATATTCTTTATTATAGTAGTAGTAATACTCACTATTATAATTCAATATGGTATTCCAAGCGCACTATATACTTTCATATATATATATATATATATACACACACATATACATACATACACATGTATAATATTTTAGAATGTTCGAATATTTTTACATAATTATTTTCGCATTTGTTTACGCATTTTCCCTTACGTAACAATTACTATTTTTCAAAATGTTGTATATTTTATAAGCATTAATTAGACGGAAATCAATTCAATTTTATCCCCAATTTGTTCAAATTCATTTCGATTCTAGCCGGTTTCCTTGAAATTTATTTCAATTCTGACTAATTCTTTACAATTTCTTTCACTTCTAGCCTAAATTGAGTTAATTTGTGGCTCAATTTTAAACTCCTACAAATTTAGGTCAATTTTTAAATCAGAATTACCCATTTTTAAACTCGGATCCGACCCAAACCCATAAAATTTTAATCACAACAGTCTATTCTATCTAATCCAACGATGCAGATTAACTGACTATTATCCTTAACCTCCCCAAACCCTAATTCTCTTTCATTTTGCCCTCTCTCCACCTTGGGAAGAAGCCATGGCCGCCCCTTCTTCTCCATGGCCGCCCTTCTTCTCCATCTCCCTCACTGCATCTCCCTCTTCCCTCTATCCCATTTTCTCCTCCACCTCACTACCGTCGTGCCACTGCCGCCTCTACCACATGGCGCCGGCAGCCCCCTTTATTCTCCCTCTTTCCCCCCAATCCCTCCTCTCCCCTAGAAAAAGAGAGCCTTCGCTGGCTCCTCTCCTTTGCATCGTCGCAGCTGCCGGCGAGATCTCAAAGCAGGCACCCACCAACTGCGACAATAACCACCAAACAACCCCATGCAATAGCGCCACCCTCCTCCACCTCGTCGTCGCGCCTCCTCCCTTTCCCTTTGCTATCGCCGGTGCGACAGCCCACCAAACCACCACTGCCACCCTCGCCAGTCCTCTCTCCCTCCTTCTCCTTTCTCCTCGATGACGACCATCCCAAAACCCCTTTCCCTCTCTTTTTGCTCCCTCACACAGCAACAAGAAGTCGTCGCCACTGCTGCATGTCGCCGGAGAACAGAAATCCCATGAAACCGCGATGGTCGTGTCCAAATGGGTCGGAGGAACTCTGAAATTTCAAAATACGTTAAAAGATCCGTCCAGTTGTGATCCCTCTAATGCTATACTTCTTTGTTCTCACCTATTCAATTGGGCTAATGAATTTGTTTTGTTCATTGTTGTCCATTCTAATATATTTTAAATTGGAGGTGCCAATAATTTGCTAAAATGTTAAATGTATTGTGGGTAATTTGCTCTTTTCCCGATTTCATGCTGGTACAATTTTTACATGTTTGCCTTGGTTAACTTGAATTTCCTGTTGATCTTTCAATGCATAAAAACTGTCAGTACATGATTATATTGGATAAATTTGAAATATAATTGGTCTCGAAACTAATTCTATGGTATCGTCAATGTTGATACTCGCTTAATTTGGGGAATTCTGGGAATTTTGAGATTTGTCTCTATTTAATTTAACTTCGTGGAAAGTTTCATGACTGTTTAGATTGATTTTAAAATTTGTCTCTGGGATTTCATCTCATTTAGTGATTAACTGTGAGCATAATACCTCTAATTGATTTGTTCCCTTATGAGATTTGAGATAATCTTGTTACCCATGTAATTACGAAATTATGGTTTTTCTCAATCAATTGGAATCCTTACCTTTTGTCTTTCCTTAACTGATAAGGTTAGGAATTCTCTTAATCATGGTAACCTTGAATAAATTGATACAATTTGATCCTACCATTCAGTTGCTTGCAACAATCTTGTACCAATATCATTTATAATAGATTTTTGCATAATTGATTCAGTTTCCTTATTTAAAGAGAAATAGTATCTCATTATTTAGGAAAGATTCTAGTATGATTGATTTCTGCCTCATTTGATCTTGCCAGCATGTTACTTGTTTTATTTGTGGTATGTTTTATTTAATTTTTGCCTTAATTGATTCTCTTCATAATCAAGGAAAAGAATTAGCATGATTCTTTTTTCCTTAATTCTTTCTCTTCCTTTCGTGTGATCATCTTATGTCTATTATATAAAGGAGACAATTCTCACAAAAAAGGAGAAAAGACTGTAATGCATGATAAAATTACCAAAATACCCCTAGAGTGAGGGTATGTGCATAACACGTCTTCCGATGCACATATGACAAATCCAAGATCGGATTCATGATCAGCATGAAAAATTGAATGGGAAAAGGGTCTCAATCGATTTTTAGAGCGACCCGATCGAAAGATAAGTATTTGATCCAAATCAAAAAATAGTGACGGTGTGCGACAGAGGCACATCGCGTACCTGTCGCAGAGAGGCACTTGTGTGTTTTTTCAAAATTTTCATCGGGATAGAGAAAACTCGTACAAAAACTCTCTTATGAAAATACACTGTTCGTGTCCAGTTCGCGTCGCGGACCGTGTATTTTCTGAGCTGGAAGTTTCTAAATAATTATGAGGGGCATTCCGGTCAATTTCTCACCCCTCCTAAACTCTAAGACACGGCTAATAATGATGTTTCGACGTGAAAAGGGTCTATGACCCCCATTCTAAGTCCTATTCCCTACTCTAACAAGGCTAGGGCTTGAGGAGAGAAGAGAAGAGCTTGAGTTGAGGAAATTCGAGAAGAGATCCTTGATGTACTTGGTTGTTAACTGCATCACAGGTATGTAAGGCTAAACTAAAAACATGGGATTATTCTTTTATGTGCCCCATAGAGGTCATAGATGAGTTGATGATTGAAAAGTCTACATGCATGATTCCTTCGATGTTTTTTCTTGAAAATTTTATTTGAAATTACATGTTTTCTATGATGATGATCATCATATAAATTGTTTGCTTAAATTGAATATTTTCATGAGAATTTGCATAACCCTACATGACTAATTTGAAAAGCATGCATATTGAACTTGAGAATGATGAGTCTAGAGCCTTGAGTTAAGATTGTGATTGTGATTATGATAAGAGAATGATGATGAGTTGATAGAATTTGATTGTTTTATGAGTCTCTACAAATGAACTCTACCGATGTGTCCATTCACTTGATTCCTAATGATTGTTCTAGATTTTGAGTCATTGATGAGATTGATTGATGAGCGGGTTAAAGTCCCTATGAGATTAACTGATGAGAGGGTTAAAGTCCCTATGAGCTTGATTGATGATAGGGTTAGAGTCCCTACGAGATACCAATCGTTGACAGGGTTAAAGTCCCTACGAGATTGATCTGATTGGATTGGTGTTTTTTTGAGCATTGAGTCACGGGAGGAGTATCGAGCACCGAAATGAGTAAGAGTGAGTCCCACTTGAACTCATTAACTACGTCGCCATACGTAGATGAGGCTTGGAACCATCGCATATATTGTGGTTCCCTCTTGATTAGAAGTCCATGAAACAAGAGAGGACTTATTGACGACTGACTCCATATTGGGTGAGCTGATATGGTTTTGATTCATTCCCTACCTGGAAAGTTTGGAACAACTGTGGCAACATCAGCGTGACTATTGTACATTCACTGGTTCATAAGTGATTGTTGTCAAATAAGAGAAACTCCCATAAATTTCCTACCTTGAGTACTCCGAGTTTGGATGAGATGAGAGAAGGTGAGCTCCTCTAAGATGAGATGAGATGTGATGAGATGAGAGGAGGTGAGCTCCTTTGAGATGAGTCTGAGATGATTGATGAGTTCTGAGTTATTGATAGGTCACTCGTCTACTCTTTATTCTTACATAGATAGACATTTGACTAATGACATGATTTGATGTTTATTTTGAGTTGATATTGTTTCCATATTATTCTACCGGTTTCTGTTTCACTCAGCTATTTTACATACCAGTACATTCCACGTACTAATATCCACTCTGGACTGCATCGTTTTATGATGCAGAGGTAGGTACTAGAGATCGTCAACAGGCGCTCCATTGAAGATGAGATTGCAGCTGATTTGGTGAGCCTTCCCTATTTCGGAGGACCCACTATGATATATTCATCTTGCTTTAGAGTTAGGGATTGAACCATTTCTTTTATTTTGATTTGGGTAGCCATGGATTTGTCATTGGCACCACATGATTAGTGATAGAGGCTTCATAGACGATAGTCGAGCATTGATGTTGAGATTGTGAGCTAGTTCTTTCTACTAGCCTTTATTATTATTATTATAATATATATATATATATATACATTCTTTTGAGAATTTAGATGAGATGTGTCCACTACTTACTTATATTTTTCGCTACTCAGTAGAGTTTATTTGATTAAATGATGTGATGAGGCTAAGTGGTTCACTTGGGGACTAGCAATAGTCTTTAAGTGCCGGCCACGCCAAGGGTACCCTCCCGGGGCGTGACAAACTTGGTATCAGAGCACAGAGTTCAAGTGTCCTAGGGAGTCTGTGAAGCTGTGTCTAGTAGAGTCTTGTTTATGGGTGTGTTGTCGACCACATTTCATAAGCAGGAGGCTATGGGACATTAGGAATGGTTACACTTCTTTCTTATTCCAATTCGTGCGATAGAGTTAAGCTCTATGAAAACTATCTTCTAATTCATGCTCTACATGTGCATAATCGATAATATGCCTCCCAGAAGAGCTGTCAGAGGAAGGGGACGTCCTGCCAGGCGAGTTGTTAATCCACCTGAGCCCCAAGTACCCGAGGGGCTCGTGGATCTAGTTGTCCCTGTTGAGTAACCCCTTCAAGATGAGGTCTCCAACACCGAGCTACGCCAGGCTATTCAAACTTTAGCCCAGGCTGTCACCGCGCCTGTCATGATACAAGGAGCAGGCGGTCAATACACCCATGACACCTCCACAATCCGAGAATATTTTAGGATGAATCCGCCTGAGTTCACGGGGTCTGCATCTACTGAAGATCTCGAGAACTATGTGGAGAAACTTGAGAAGGTGTTCTAGGTGATGTATGTGACTGATGCTGATAGGGTAGAACTGGCTGCTTACCAATTGAAGGGTGTGGCCAGACTGTGGTTCGACCAATGGAAAAAGGGTAGGAGAGATGACGCTCCATGTTTGACTTGGGCAGTATTTGAGGAGGCTTTCTTGGGACGCTTTTTCCCAAGAGAGAAAAGGGAAGCGAAGGTGAGAGAGTTTCTGAACCTAAAACAGGGCTCTATGACTGTGCAGGAGTATGGGATGAAGTTCACGCAACTATCTCGCTATGCTCCGGACATAGTTGCTGATATGAGGGGAAGGATGGGAATGTATGTAGATGGGTTGAATAAAGGACCCAAGAGGGATGGGAGAAAAGCCATGCTTGTGAGTGACATGGACATCGGGCGACTGATGACATTTGTGCAACAAGTTGATAAGGAGAGACAGCATGACAGGGAAGAATTCAAGCGCAAGAAAGCGAAGACGTCTAGCCATGAGGTTGGAAGGAAAGGAAATGGCAACCGATTTCCAGCACCTTCATCTGCTAGTGCACCTGTGTCTAGAGGTGGGTATGATCAGAGATCTCAGAATGTGAGAAGTCATGGACCTTGTTCGCAAGCAAGTGTGGCCCAAGGTCCACAGGGCAGGCCACCATGTGGTAAGTGTGGCAAACTGCACTTGGGAAGATGTCGTGACGGGAATGATGTATGCTACAAGTGTGGCCAAGCGGGCCACTACCAAAGAAATTGCCCAAAGTGGGCTGACCAGGCCCAATCTTCCACCCCAGCCCCGCCAGCTAGAGGAAACCAGAGGGCCATTACAGCGGGCGCAGGCAGCGCAACAAACCGCTTGTATGCCATGGGTAATCGCCAGGATCAGGAAAACTCTCCAAATGTTGTGACGGGTATGATTCAACTCTTTACTTTTGATTTTTATGTTTTGATGGACCCAGGTGCCATATTATCATTTATAACTCCTTATGTGGCCAATAGTTTGATAGAACCCCCGAGAGTCTTTTGGAACCCTTTGACGTTTCTACCCAAGTGGGTGAGTCTATTCGAGCTGAGAGGATTTATAGAGCTTGTGTAGTGTCCATCCATCATAGGGACACCCTTGTTGATTTGGTTGAGTTGGAGATGGTTGACTTTGATTTGATCCTTGGCATGGATTGGCTTCACGCATGTTATGCCTCTGTTGATTGTAGATCCCCAACTGTTAAGTTCCTATTTCCAAATGAACCGATTCTAGAGTGGAAAGGTGACTCTGCTACACCTAGAGGAAGGTTTATCTCATATATTAAAGCCAGAAAGATAATTTCCAAAGGTTGTATCTATCACCTTGTACGAGTGAAATCTGATGATGTTGAGTCCCCAACTCTTGAAGCAATTTCGATTGTTAATGAGTTCCCGGAAGTGTTTCTTGATGATTTGCCCGGAGTTCCTCCTGATGGGGAGATTGACTTTGGGATTGACATTCTTCCTGATACCCCGCCCATTTCGATCCCACCTTATAGGATGGCCCCCGCTGAGTTGAAAGAGTTGAAAGAGCAACTAAAAGATTTACTGGAAAAGGGCTTCATTAGGTCAAGTGTTTCACCTTGGGATGCTCCTGTTCTATTCGTGCGAAAGAAAGATGGGTCCCTCAGAATGTGTATTGATTATAGGCAACTGAACAAGGTCACGATAAAGAATAAAAATCCTCTCCCAAGGATAGATGATTTGTTTGACCAACTTCAGGGCGCCTCTTGTTTCTCTAAGATAGAGCTTAGATCTGGCTACTATTAGTTGAAGGTGAGGGAGTGCGACGTTCCAAAGACAGCCTTTAGGACTAGATATGGCCATTTTGAGTTCTTGGTCATGTCTTTTGGGTTGACGAATGTACCACCCGCCTTTATGGACTTGATTAATAGAGTGTTCAAGCCATATCTTGATTTGTTTGTGATTATGTTCATCGACGACATCCTGGTATAATCAAGGAGTGAGGAGGAGCATGCTAACCACCTCAGAGTGGTCCTCCAAACTCTTAAGGACCATGAGTTGTATGCAAAATTCTCCAAATGTGAGTTCTGGCTTAAGTCATCGGCCTTTCTAGGCCATGTTGTTTCCAGTGATGGTATTCGAGTGGATGCCCAAAAGATTGAAGCGGTTAAGAACTGGCCCCGACCGACCACTCCAACTAACATTAGAAGTTTCTTGGGGTTGGCAGGCTACTACCGTAGGTTCGTTGAGGGATTTTCTTCTCTATCCGCGCCATTGACCAAATTGACTCAAAAGAAGGTCAAGTTTTAGTGGTCCGAAAAATGTGAGAAAAGTTTCCAAGAATTGAAAACAAGGTTGACTACTGCACAAGTCCTAACCTTACCCGATGGAACCGAGGACTTTGTAATTTATTGTGATGCTCCTCAAGGGTTGGATTGGGATGCGTACTAATGCAAAGTGGGAAGGTGATAGCCTATGCTTCCAGGAAACTCAAAGTTCATGAAAGGAACTACCCAACCCATGACCTCGAGTTGGCGGCAGTAGTGTTTGCACTTAAAATTTGGCGTCACTGCTTGTATGGAGTGCATGTGGATGTGTTCACTGACCACAAAAGTTTGCAGTATGTTTTTAGTCAGAAAGAGCTCAACTTGTGACAGAGGAGATGGTTGGAATTGCTCAAGGATTATGACATGAGCATTCACTAGCACCCAGGTAAAGCTAACGTTGTTGCTGACGCTCTTAGCAGGTTATCAATGGGTAGCACAGCCCATGTGGAGGAAGGAAAGAAGGAGTTAGCCAAGGACGTGCATCGGTTGGCTCGATTAGGAGTCCGACTTGAGGAGAACAATAAAAGAGGAGTTAATGTTCACCATAGGTCTGCTTCCTCGTTGATGGTGGAAGTGAAGGAAAAGCAAGACCAAGACCCTGTCATACTCCAATTGAAGGAGGATGTCCACAACCAGAGAGTGATGGTCTTCTCCAAAGGGGAAGATGGAGTGTTGAGATATCAAAGTAGATTGTGTGTCCCAAATCTTGATGGCATTCGAGATAGAATCATGGCAGAAGCTCATAACACTAGGTATTCCATTCATCCTGGCTCCACCAAAATGTACCACGACTTAAGAGAAGTCTATTGGTGGATTGGGATGAAGAGGGACATTGCGGAGTTCGTTTCAAAATGCCCAAATTGCCAACAAGTGAAGGTTGAGCATCAACGACCATGTGGATTGGCTCAGAACTTTGAAATTCCGGAATGGAAGTGGGAGATGATTAACATGGACTTTATTACTGGCCTGCCGAAATCTCGAAAGCAATATGATTCTATATGGGTGGTCGTGGATAGAATGACTAAATCGGCTCACTTCTTGGTAGTTAAGAAAAGAAACACTGCGGAAGAGTATGCCAGATTGTACGTCCAAGAGATTGTGAGGTTGCATGGGGTTCCTTTGTCCATCATCTCAGACAGAGGAGCTCAGTTTACCTCCCAGTTCTGGAGATCGTTCTAGAAAGGCTTGGGTATTAAGGTGAATCTGAGTACAACCTTTCATCCACAGACGGATGGTCAGGCAGAGCATACAATTCAAACACTTGTGGACATATTGAGAGCTTGTGTTCTTGACTTCAAAGGAAATTAGGATGATCACTTACCATTGATTGAATTTGCATATAACAATAATTATCATGCAAGCATCCAAATGGCTCCTTATGAAGCCTTATACGGAAGGAGATGTAGATTGCCAATTGGGTGGTTTGAGGTTGGAGAAGTGGAGCTGATTGGACTTGATCTCGTTCACCAGTCGATGGAGAAGGTCAAGGTCATTAGAGAGAGGCTAAAGA
Organism: Solanum rostratum; assembly: GCA_029948455.1. Classification (NCBI taxonomy): domain Eukaryota; kingdom Viridiplantae; phylum Streptophyta; class Magnoliopsida; order Solanales; family Solanaceae; genus Solanum; species Solanum rostratum. The sequence continues at coordinate 28,581,443 of CM057047.1, forward strand.
CTGCCCAGCATCGCCAAAAATCTTACACTGAAGTGAGGAGAAGGTACTTAGAATTTGAGGTAGATGATTGGGTGTATTTGAAAGTATCACCTATGAAGGGTGTCATAAGGTTTGGAAAGAAGGGAAAGTTCAGTCCACGTTATGTTGGATTGTATCAAATCGTAAGGAGGATTGGGAAGGTTGCTTACGAGTTGGAGTTGCCTTCCGAATTAGATGGAGTCCATCCAATATTCCATGTGTCGATGCTGAAGAAATGCTTGGGAGATATCGCCTGGGTGATCACTGTTGATAGCATTAGAGTGAAGGATAACCTATCTTATGAAGAGGTCCCGGTTCAAATCCTTGATCGTCAGATTCGCAAGTTGAGGAAGAAAGAGATAGCCTCAGTCAAAGTCTTGTGGAGGAATCAATTCATTGAAGAAGCCACATGGAAAGCTGAGGAGGAGATGAAGGCAAAATATCCGCACCTGTTTGTACTAAATGATGAGGGTGTCGAAGGAAAATTTCCTACCCTTCAATAAATTGATTGCTCTATCTTTATGTGACTTACTATTATTGAGTCGAGAGTTAAAGTTATTAAATTGAGTGTGGAAGTGAGTCTTGAGCCTATTCGTGCCCTAATATCCACCAGTACTCATCATTCGAGGAATGACCCCAAGGGGGAGATGATGTAACGCCCGGTAAAATTATCAAAATACCCCTAGAGTGAGGGTATGTGCGTAACGCGTCTTCCTATGCTCATATGGAAAATCCGAGACCGAATTCATGATTAACATGAAAAATTGAGTGGGGAAAGGGTTTCAGTCGACTTTTAGAGCGACCCGATCGAAAGATAAATTTTCGATCCAAATCAGAAAACAGTGACGGCGCGCGACAGAGGCGCGTCGCGCACCTATCACGGAGAGGCACTTGTGTGTTTTTTCAATTTTTTCGACGGGATGGAGTAAACTCGTACAAAAACTCTCTTATGAAAATACACTGTTCGTGACCAGTCCACAACGCGGACCGTGTATTTTCCGAGCTGGAAGTTTCTAAATAATTATGAGGGGCATTCCGGTCAATTTTCCACCCCTCCTAAACTCTAAGACACAGATAATAATGATGTTTCAATGTGAAAAGGGTCTAAAACCCCCATTCTAAGTCCTATTCCCTACTCTAACAAGGCTAGGGCTTGAGGAGAGAAGAGAAGAGCTTGAGTTGAGAAAATTCGAGAAGAGATCCTTAACGTACTCGGTTGTTAGCTGCATCAGAGGTATGTAAAGCTAAACTAAAAACATGGTATTGTTCTCTCGTGTGTCCCATAGAGGTCATAGATGAGTTGATGATTGAAAAGTCTACATACATGATTCCTTCGATGGTTTTCCTTGAAAAGGTTATATGAAATTACATGTTTTCTATGTTGATGATCATCATACAAATTGTTTTCTTAAATTGAATATTTTCATGAGAATTTGCATAATCCTACATGACTAATTTGGATCACATCTCGACTCAGAGGACTCAAGGTAGGAACTTTTTGGAAGTTTCTCTTATCCGACAACAATCACTTATGAGCCAGTGAATGTACAACAATCAAGTTGATGTTGCCACAATCGTTCCAAACTTGCCAGGTAGGAAACGAATCAAATCCACTAAGGGAAACAACAATCAACGAAGTCCTCTCTTTCAGGGACTTCTAATCAAGAGGGAACCACAATGTAATATGATGGTTCTATGCCTCACGTATGTTTGGCGACATAGTTTGATGAGTGCGAGTCGGACTAATTCTTACTCTTTTGATGCTCGATACTCCTCCCATGAGTCAATTCTCATAAGACAATCAATCCAATCATAGGTACTTTTAATCCTATTATCAATCAATCTCATAGGGATTTTAACCCTTTCATCAATCAATCTCATAGGAGCTTTAACCCTCCCATCAAGGAACATTTCAATTAACGACTCAAGATTTAGAATAATTGTAAGGGAACAATCGAAGAGACAAATCAGTGGAGTTCATTTATGGAGACTCACAGGACTATCAAGTTCTATCAACTCATCATCATTATCTCATCACAACCAGAATCACAATCACAATCGACATCCTTCAATCAAGGCTCTAGACTCAATTCTTAAGTTCATTCGTGTATGCTTTCAAAATAGTCATGTAGGGTTATGCAATTTCTCATGAAAATGTTCAATTCAAGAAAACAAGTTTATGATGATTATCAACATAGGAAAATATATGAACTTAATAAGATTTTCAATTAAAACCGTCAAGAATCATGTATATAGACTCATTAGACTATCAACTCATCTATGACCATCTATGGGGCACATGAGAGAACAATCTCATGCTTTTAATTTAGCCTTACATACCTGGGATGAAGCTATCAACAATCACCTTCAAGAATTCCTCTTGAATTCCTCAATCTCAAGCTCTTCTCCTCTTTCCTTAAGCCCTAGTCTTATTAGATCATTAGAGTGAGACTTAGTATGGGGGTTTCAGACCCTTTTAACGTCAAAACGACCTAATTAGATCGTGTATTGAGTTTAGGAGGGGTTGGGAATTGATGCCCCTCACAAAATTTAGAAAATTTTCAGCTTTGAATAACCTAGTCTACGATGCGGACTGGTCGCGTATAGTGCATTTTCTCCAAAATGTTTCTGAACAAGTTTTCCCAATCCCATCAAAAAATTTTAAAAAAACATAAGTGCCCCTCCGCTACTGTTGCGTGACGTGCCTCTTTCGCGCACCGACACTATTTTTCATTTTCGGGTCAAAAAATTATCTTTTGATCTGATCGCTCTAAAAATCGACCGAGACCATTTTCCCGCTCAATTTTTTGTGTTGATCACAAATCCGGCCTCATATTTTCCATTAGAGCATTTGAAGATGTATTACGCGCATACCACTCCTCTAGGGGTATTTTGGTAATTTTATCGGGCATTACATTATCTCCCCCTTGGAATCATTCGTCCTCGAATGATGAGTAAAAGTGGATATCCAGGCACAAATAGACTCAAGACTCATTCAATATTTAACTCAACCAATCAAACCCTCGACTTCTCATAAATCTCAATCAATTCTATTTGGACTCGGGAATATACAATCAACTCAAGGATAGGTCAATCAATCTAGTCAAGTGTAAGAAATGTACCTTCGACGTTCTCATCATTTGGCACGAATAGGTGCAGATATTTGGCCTTCATCTCTTTCTTAGTGTAACACCCCACATCTTAGGTGTCTAGTCTTATGCATATGATACATGATATGATTAGGTAGAAGGAGCACCAACTTTAAAAGTGCCTAACTTTTGGACTAGAGGGCGATAATTGCATCTAATGCTTAAGACGAGTGAGTGTATACAAGTTTTAAGCCAAATTGAGGAGAGCGCGACCTTAACAAAGTGAAAGGAAATAAGGCGCTTGTAAGACTTAGGAAGCTAACAGGTGAGTCACCTACGTGCTTAGCTTAAATAGGTTATGTAGATAGAGATGAGGCTCAACACCGAATCTATTCAAGTTCGATAAAGAATAAATCCCAAGTTAAGGATGTAATTTTGGCCCATGGTTTGGCATTATAAAGGGAAAATATAGGCAGCCCAAGATGAATAGGAAAAGGGCCAACGTACATTTACCATACACTTCACAAATAAGGCCCAAACTAAGTGAAGGTAGAAGGAAATAAATTGGCAGCGAAGCCCATCCAATCGAAGCCCAATAAGGCCCAAGTGAAAGGGCCAAATTGTTGCATCACCACCTTAAAAAATAAGGCTTAAAATGTAAAAGAAATTCGTCCAAGAGTGGCCCTTTAAAAGGGATTAAAACCAGCCACTTCAAGCCATTTTAACAAAGTCAAAAATCAGATTTCCTTCCAAGTTTTTCCTTGCTCTCTCTTGACTTCGCAAAGCAGCCAAAGCATACCTTTAGGGTTCCTAAAGAAGCCCTCAACCTTTAAAGTAAAGGTAAGTAAAGATACTTGTCTATTTTGTATGGTTTTTTCATGAAAAACAAGAGAAATAGGCTGGTTATACTTGTGCTGGAATTTTGAACAACATGTGTTCAAAGGAATTTGTACACTTTTCTTGTTTATTAAGAGGCTTTTCTCTTCTTGGCTGGATGGATTATGAACTAATATTGATGTTTTAACAAGGCTTAGTTCTGTAGTGATGTAAGAAGGCTGCTGCACCATTTTTATCTTCCGCAAAAATGAGTTCTTGTATGATATCTTAATTGCGCTCCTAGTAGGAATTTGTGGACCGGTAATTGGGAATTGTTGTTGTACGTCCTCCTTATACTTGGGGGAATGTTTTTGGATTTTTTAAGGACTTTTTTTATGTGTAGATATGTTGGAGATGGTTTGGTTGAAGTTGAAACAAGTTTGGGATTATTGACTTCGAAATATAGCGAAAAGATGTAATTTATGCTGCCTACTTATGTATTGTGTAGAATTGTTATGTGCTGTTCTTTGTGAGCTATTGTAACACTATTATGGGACTAAAACAAACTAGATATGACATGTATATGAGAATGTGTATTAGAAAATACAATTAGAGGTGGAGAGGTTGAAAGAATACTCTTGGATTAACAATCACAAGCTTGCTGCCCGAGTATTATTTTTTTATGAGAATAGACTGCCAAGACGTGTTTATTAGCTGCTAATACTAGTTTTATCACCTACTATATTGTAGATAAGTATTTGGAAGAAAAGGATACTACTTCGAGGTAATAATGATATAGTACAACGAGGTATGTAAGGCTACACGATTTTCTATTATTTGGCATGAAATCTGGGTTCTTCCTTGGCACATAAAGGCACTTACCAACTCCGACATAATTAATAACTGTGTCTCCACTCTTTACCATGTTCATATGCTCCCATACATAGCCATTGTCAAATCTGCATACTTACTTTGGATACCAAAATACATGAGTCCCTTTTGTTTCTAAATAAAGTCCACGTGCTGTTCATCTCTTACACATTTCATTAGTTGTGTAACTCTCTTTTCATTGTGGTGTTGTCTTGCATGATTGTTTACATGTCACATGTTATGTCTATAATCTTACAGGTCTAAATGTCATGACCACCAAAAAAGTCATCTCAAACGTAAATAAAAGATAACTCAAAGTTGCTTATTATTGGGTGGTATCCCAAGGGTGGAAGAATCACCTAGCATGGGTCGATCCCATATTACAGGGGGTATCCCAGGGGTGAAAGGAAAGCCTAGCATGTGTTGATACAAATATTGATTTACCACTGATCATCTAGTCATTTATATGATGTACTGCGCACAGTTTATATAGTAAAAAAAGGTAAAGTAACAAAAAAAAGACATAAAGTACATGATTCCACAGTATGACTAAAGGTGGTCCCTTATTCTTACACACCAATGTATGATTTCATTTGAGTTCTTATTTCATGTATAGTACTTCTTGCCTTACATATTCAGTACATAATCTTGTACTGATATCCCTTACGGGGGACCTGCATTTAATGTTACAGGTACAAGAGCTACTAGATCTCCCCAGTAGGAGTACAAGATATCCAATTGTTGTTACTGAGCTCCAGGTTGCTTCGGGGGCTTTGTGTGTCTAGAGCTTATATTTTTGTATTGTATAGTTGGTAATGAGGCGGGGCCTGTCCCGATCCATACAGATATTATTTCTTATCTAGAGGCTTTGTAAAATATGTAAAGTAAAGTGTGGTCATGTATCGTGCTTTAGATATCGTGGCTCCAACTGCCTAGTCATATGCATTTCCTTTTGGCTTGTTATTACTGTCTACTCTCTTGAAAGCATGTTGAATGTGGAAATCCCTTTATAATATTCATAGAAAGTGCATGGATATATGTTGGTTCTCTCGAGCCTTGTCAGCAATGGGAGCCAGTCCGCCTTAATAGGGCTTTGGGCGTGACACTCAGCTTCCCATGTGGCTTCCTCAACAAAGTGATTTCTCCATAGGACTTTAACTGAGGCTAGGGCTGGGCATTATTTGGTTCGAACCGAAAAAACCGACCAAACCAATTTTTTTAAAATTTCGGTTTCGATTTCGGTTAATTGGTTTATTCAATCGGTTTTGGTTTTAAATTTTAAAATATTGATAATTCGGTTTGATTAACGGTTTTAATTTTTTTTTATTTCAGTTAACCGAAAAATCAAATTTCTACATATGTTATAACTTATAAATTATAATATGTATAGTATAGGCCCAACATGAATTGGCAATTTCCCAAGCCCAATCAGGCAACATATACTTATTAAAGGCCCAATTTCCATTCCAAATAATATTACTTTACTTTAGTGAAAAATAAAATTCCTAAATCCTAATTGCTAACCTGGAACATATATGTCAAGGAATGAGAGAATCAAATGGTAGACTTTTGATTTATAGGTTATGGCACTTCAAATAGTAATTCAATACATGTAATTGTTTACATTTTTAAATAGTGGCCTCATTAATTGGTTACTAATATAGAGTCGTTTATCTTTATAGAGTTGTAGTAATGCTTTCTTGTATGTAATTAATTACTTTTCATCGAAAAAAAAGAGTTATAAATAATGTTTAAACCGAAAAATTAAACCTAAATAAATTGAACCAAAATTGCAAAAACCAAACTGAACCGAATTTATTTCAGTTCAGTTTCAATTTATATTTTTCTTAAATCGAAAACCGAAATGCCAAATCAAATTTCACAAACCGAATCGAACTGACCGAATGCCCAGCCCTAACAGAGCTATCTCTTTGTTTCTCAACTTACGAATTCGACGATCAAGGATTTGGACCGGAACCTCTTCGTAGGACAAGCTATCCTTCACTCCAATGCTGTCAATAGGGATAACCAAGGTAGGATCTCCCAAGCACTTCTTCAATATCGACACATGGAACACCAGATGAATTCCATCTAACTCAGAAGGCAACTCTAACTCATAAGCAACCTTCGTAATCCTCTTCAAAATCTGGTAGGGTCCAACATAGCGTGGACTTAACTTTCCCTTCTTCCCAAATCTTATGACACCCTTCATAGATGACACTTTCAAGTACACCCAATCATTTACCTCGAACTCCAAGTCTCTTCTCCTCACGTCGATATAAGATTTTTGGTGACTTTGGACAGTCTTCAATCTCTCTCTAATGACCTTAACCTTCTCCATCGATTGGTGGATAAGATCAGGCCCAATCAATTCTGCTTCTCCAACCTTAAACCACCTAATTGGTGATCTACATCTCTTTCCATACAAGGCTTCATAGGGAGCCGTCTGAATGCTTTCATGATAACTATTGTTATATGCAAATTCAATCAATGATAGGTGATCATCCCAATTTCCCTTGAATCCGAGAACACATGCTCTCAACATATCCTCTAATGTCTGGATTGTGCGCTCTGCCTGACCATCCGTTTGTAGATGAAAGGTTGTACTCAGTTTCACTTTAGTACCCAATCCTTTCTGGAATGATCTCCAAAATAGGGAGATGAATTGAGCTCCTCTCTCTGAGATGATTCCAAGGGAATCCCATGCAACCTCACAATCTCCTGGATGTAGAACTTGGTCTACTCTTGTGTTGGTGGTCTTAACTGCTAAGAAGTGAGCCGATTCAGTCACCCTGTCTACAATCACCCATATCGAATCATGTTGCTTTTGAGACCTTGGTAGACCAGTAATGAAGTCCATATTAACAGTCTCTCACTTCCATTCAGGAATCTCAAAGTTCTGAGCCAATCCACATGGTCTTTGATGCTCAACCTTTACTTGCTGGCAATTCGGGCACTTTGAAACGAATTCAACAATATCCTTCTTCATTCAACTCCACCAATAGACTTCTCTCAAGTTGTGATACATCTTAGTAGAGCTAGGATGAATGGAATATCTAGCGCTATGGGCTTCAACCATGATTCTGTCTTGAATACCATCAACATCTGGAACACACAATCTACTCTAGTATCAAAACACTTCATCTCCCCCTTTGGAGAAAACCATCACTTTTTATGTGTGGACAACCTCCTCCAATTGGAGTATGACAGGATCTTGGTTTTGCTTTTCTTTTAACTCGGCCGCTAAGGATGAAGCAGACCCACTCTGAACATTAACTCCTCCCTTATTATTCTCCTTAAGTTGAACTCCAAATCAAGCCTATCGATGCACTTCTTTAGCTAGCTCTTTCTTTCCCTCGTCAACATGGGCTGTGCTACCCATTGACAACCTGCTAAGAGTGTCAGCAACAATGTTAGTTTTACCTAGGTGGTACAGAATGCTCATGTCGTAATCCTTGAGCAACTCCAACCATCTCCTCTGTCGCAGGTTGAGCTCTTTCTGACTGAAGACGTACTGCAAGCTCTTGTGGTCAATGAACACATCCACGTGCACTCTATATAAGTAGTGGCGCCAGATTTTAAGTGCAAACACCACTGCTGCCAACTCAAGATCATGGGTTGGATAATTCCTCTCATGAACCTTGAGCTGCCTGGAAGCATAGGCTATCACCTTCCTCTCTGCATCAGCTTACATCCAATCTAACCCTCAAAACATCACAATTGATTACAAAGTCCTCTATCCCGTTGGGCAAGGTTAGAACCAGTGCAGTAATCAGTCTTGTCTTAAACTCTTGGAAACTCTTCTCACATTCGTTGAACCACTAAAATTGACCTTTTTCTGAGTCAATTTGGTCAATGGTGCGGATAAAGAAGAAATTCCATCAACAAATCTGTGGTAGTAGCCTGCCAACACCAAGAAACTTCTTATATCAGTTGGAGAGGTCGGTCTGGGCCAGTTCTTAACCATTTCAATCTTTTGGGCATCTACTCGAATACGATCACCAGAAACCATGTGGCCTAGAAAAGCCACTGACTTAAGCCAAAATTCTTACTTCAAGAATTTCGCATACAACTCATGGTCCTTAAGTGTTTGGAGGACAACTCTAAGGTGATTAGCATGCTCCTCCTCATTTCTCGAATACTCCAAAATGTCATCGATGAATACAATCACAAACATGTCAAAGTATTGTGTGAAAACTCTATTCATCAAGTCCATGAAAGGTGCAGGTGTATTCGTCAACCCAACCGACATGACCAAGAACTCAAAATGGCTATATCTAGTCCTAATGGCTGTCTTTGGGATATCATATTCCTTTACTTTCAACTGATGGTAGCCAGATCTGAGGTCTATCTTTGAGAAACAAAAGGCACTCTGAAGTTGGTCAAACAAATCATCTATTCTTGGAAGAGGATATTTATTCTTTATGATGACCTTATTTAGTTTCTTGTAGTCAATACACATTCTAAGGGACCCATCTTTCTTTCGCATGAATAGGACAAGGTCACCCCAAGAAGAAACACTCGGACTTATAAAGCTCTTCTCTAACAGATCTTTCAACTGTTCTTTTAACTCTTTCAACTCAGCGGGGGCCATCCTATAAGGTGGAATCGAAATAGGTTGGGTACCGGGAAGAACATCAATCCCAAAGTCAATCTCCCTATCGGGAGGGACTCCAAGCAGATCGTCAGGAAACACTTCTGGAAACTCATTCATAATCGGGACTGACTCAAGAGTAAGAAACTCAACATTGTCAGATTTAACTCACACGAGGTGATAGATACAATCTTTGGGAATCATCTTTCTGTCCCTAAGGTATGAGATAAATTTTCCCCTAGGTGCAACAGAATCACCCTTCCAATCTAAAATCGATTCGTTTGGAAATTGGAACTTAACGGTTTGGGCTCTATAATCAACAGAGGCATAACAAGTGTGAAGCCAATCAATGCCAAGGATCAAATCAAAATCAACCATCTCCAGCTCAGCCAAATCAACAAGAGTATCCCTATGATGGATGGACACTACATAAGCTCTATAGATTCTCTCAGCTCGAATAGACTCACCCATTGGAGTAGAAACATCAAAGGGTTCAAAAAGACTCTCAGGGGTTCTATCAAATCTAATGGCCACATAAGGATTTACAAATGAGAATGTGGCACCAGGATCCATTAAAACATAATAATTAAAAGTAAAGACTAGAATCATAACTATAACAACATCTAGGGAGTTCTCCTGATCTTGGCGACTACCCATGGTATACAAATGGTTTGTAGCTCCGCTTGCGCCTGACGTAGCACCCCTTTGGTTTCCTCTAGCTGGCGGGGTTGGTGTAGAAGATTGAGCCCGGTCAGCGCACTTTGGACAGTCCTTCTGGTAATGACCCGCTTGGCCACATTTGTATCATATATCATTCCCTTCATGACATCTCCCCACGTGCATTTTGCCACACTTACCACATGTTGGTTTACCTGTGAACTTTGAGACATACTAGCCTGTGACTGAGATCGATGGATTCAGACATTCTGAGACCTCTGATCATACTTGCCTCTAGGCGTAGGTGCAGTAGCAGATGATGGTGTTGGGAATTAGTTACCATTACTTTTTCTTCCAACCTTATGTTGGATGTTTTTGCCCTCTTATTTTTAAACTCTTCCTTATCCTGTTGTCTCTCCTCATCGGCTTGTTGCACGAATGTCATCAATCGCCTAATATCCATATCACTCATAAGCATTGCTCCCCTCCCATCTGTCTTGGGCCCTCTATTCCACCCATCAACATACATCCCCATTCTTCCCCTCATGTTAGCAACCATGTCCGGAGCATAAAGAGATAGTTTTGTGAGCTTCAACCCATACTCTTGCATAGTCATAGAGCCTTGTTTCAGATTCAAGAACTCTCTTACCTTGGCTTCTCTTCATTCTCTTGGGAATAAGCATCCCGAGAAGGCTTCCTCGAACATTGCCCAAGTCAACAATGGAGTATCCTCTCCTCTACCTTTCTTCCACTAGTCGAACCATAGTCTAGCCACACCCTTGAGTTGGTAAGCAGACAATTCAACTCTGTCCACATCAGCCACATGTATCACTTGGAACATCTTCTGAAGCTCTTCCATATAGTTCTCAGGATCCTCAGTGGATGCAGACCCTGTGAATTCAGGCGTGTTGGAGTAGTAAAGTTTTGATGGCTGACAAAAGATAATTCAACAGGATGCTTAAAAAGAGGAATTCTATGAGAAGAAGGAGTTTAATAAGAAGAAGGAGTTCTAATTCAACAGGATGCTTAAAAAGAGGAATTCTATGTGAAAAAGGACTCCACTGGTAGTTATCATTAAAAGAGGTCTAGAGCAAATAAAACTCCAATTGATTACTATAAAGCTAGAGGACATGACAGTAGAAACAGGAGCGCAGAAAAAAGAAAGAAGCGGAGAGAAAAAAGAGAGAGACGAAGAAGAGAAACGCGGCGACATAGCATAGGGCTTAGGCAGTTTTGTTTTCTCTTTGTAATTCTGAACAATTGCGTAATCTCTCAGAGTCTATAACTGAGATTAGATTCTAGTCTTCAAGTTGGGGGCAACTCGAAGACGTTGGGAACATAAGCCTAGGGAGGTTTATGTGAAGTTAGGAAGTTGTTGAAGTAGTTTTGAAGTTTAGATTACTAGGAATTGTAATCGTTTGTTGAAGGCTCATATTGAAGTAGTGAAGTTGGAGTAAATCCTGTAAAGGTACAGGTCGTGGTTTTTCACCTTTTGTGAGCCAGGTGTTTCCACGTAAAATTGCTGCGTTCCAGTTTATTTCTGCATTATTGAAACACGTCGGTTAACCTGTTCCAACGATTAGGCAAAACCGTAGGGGGTGAAAAACCTAAAAAGTGGTATCAGAGCAGGTTTTCTTATTAAAGGCTAGTACCTAAGAAACTATCATCATGAACACTGCACCACCGCTTGGACACGGAGAGGGACAATCAGCCGTCAGACCTCCTCTTTTCAATGGAACACACTTTGCGTGGTGGAAGGCTAGGATGGAGGACTTCATTCAAGGAGAAGACTACGAACTCTGGGATAGAATTATTATAGGGCCTACCATTCCTATGAAAAAGGTGGAGGACCGACAAGTGCCAAAAGAGAGAAGGGAGTTCAACGCTAAAGATTTGGTGGCCATGAGGAAAAATGCCAAAGCTAAAAATATTTTGATTTGTGGTCTTGGTCCAGAAGAGTATAACAGAATTTTAAATTGCTCCATTGCAAAAGAAATCTAGGATGCTCATACAATTGCTCATGAGGGAACTGCTCAGGTTAGGAAGTTCAGGGTTGCCATGCTATTTACTGAATATGAGACCTTCAAGATGAAAGATAATGAGACATTGTAAAAGATGATGGCAAGGCTCACACTACTTATTAATGAACTGGCTTCTTTGGGAAAAATGCTTACCTCTGAAGAACAGGTAGACAAGGTTCTGAGAATTTTACCAAAAGCTAAGTGGATGTAAAAGTTACTGCCATTAGGGAAGCTAAGGATATTGAAACCATGACATTGAATGAGCTGGTTGGAAATCTCTAAACATATGAGATGAACATGGAAGAGCAAAAGAAAGAAGTGAGAATGGATGAAAAATCACTCGCTCTTAGAGCAGCTTCTGATGATGAGGGATCAGATCTTGATGAAGATCAGATATTATTTTTAGCGAAATATTTCAAAAAGTTTCTAAGGAACAGGAAAGGGAAGGATAAGAAAGAAACAGGTAACAGGAAGTGGTCCGATGACACTGGAAGCAAAAAGTGGTCCGATGAAAAAAGCAACTCTGGATGTTACAAATATGGAAAAACTGATCATCACATCAAACAGTGTCCTCTATGGGAGATTGAGTGGAGAAAGGAAAGGGCTGAAAGAGAAATTAAAGAAAAAGCAACTAAGCAAAAGGAAAAGGAAAACTATGCCATGATGGCCGCTTGGAGATCAGGTCTGGAAGATTCTGACACTGAAAATATTGATGAAACTGCATTCATGGCTGCTGGAGATTTAGATCTAGAAGAAGATGACAGATCTGAGGTAAGTATTTCTGAATTGAAAGAAAAGTTGCATCTCTTTTCAAAAAGAAAGCTAATCTTGCTAGTGAATGGATTGATAGACGATTTTCAAGAAGTAGCAAATGGAAAGGATCAACTAATTAAAGATTTTTCAGATAAAAAATTTGAAAATCTTGAGATAAAAAATTGCCTGGATAAAGCAAAAGAAATAAATGACAAGTTGAAGAAACAGGTTAAACAACTTGATTCACTTGTGTTGAACCTAAAGTCAGAAATCCAAAAGTTAACTGTTGTTGATAAGGGTGAAAGTACGATGAGCGAAGAGCTTCAGAAGGTAGAACCTGAGTTGAAAGAATGCAAAATTGAGTTTTTTTGTGAGAAAGAAAAAGTGAAAAAATTGACCCAGGAAAACTCCATTTTAAAACTGGATTTAGAAAAGGCAAACAGATGGACTCAGTCATCAAGAATAGTGAACCATCTAGGAAGCAGGAGTCACAATGAGAAAGCTGGAATAGGGTTCTTTCAGGAGAATGTTACTACTACTGATTTGTGCTACCTCTGTGGAAAAATTGGACATCCAACTACTGAGTGTCCAATTGCAAACAATGTTAGGAGTAGAAACACATATCATGTGCACAAAAGGAGGCATGAAAATAATAAAAGAAACGGGTCAAGGAACATGTTGCCTACTTGGGCAAGAAGGGATCTCATTCATCCGTTTTACAACTGGAAAGGACCCAAGCTATTCTGGGTTCCTAAAACTAACCCTTGATCTGTCTTACAGGTTGCAGTGAAAGAAAGCAAGCATTGGTACATGGATAGCGCTTGCTCAAGGCACATGACTGGTTATAAGCACAAGTTTCTTTCACTTGCACCTTTTAAAAAGGGGAGGACAAGATGACTATGAGCTGGATTAGAAGAACAAGTCAGACTACCTGGTCCATCCACTGGACAAGCAGAGGGCACACAGCCAGGGGGAACTATGGAAAGCTGAAAATGAATCAGAAAAGATGGATAGGCCTGACACTCAGAAAGTTTGTCATCATCAAAAAGGGGGAATTTGTTGGAGTAGTAAAGTTTTGATGGCTGACAAAAGATAATTCAACAAGATGCTTAAAAAGAGGAATTCTATGAGAAGAAGGAGTTTAATAAGAAGAAGGAGTTCTAATTCAACAAGATGCTTAAAAAGAGGAATTCTATGTGAAAAAGGACTCCACTGGTAGTTATCATTAAAAGAGGTCTAGAGCAAATAAAACTCCAATTGATTACTATAAAGCTAGAGGACATGACAGTAGAAACAGGAGCGCAGAAAAAAGAAAGAAGCAGAGAGAAAAAAGAGAGAGACGAAGAAGAGAAACGCGGTGACATAGCATAGGGCTTAGGCAATTTTGTTTCTCTTTGTAATTCTGAACAATTGCGTAATCTCTCAGAGTCTATAACTGAGATTAGATTCTAGTCTTCAAGTTGGGGGCAACTCGAAGACGTTGGGAACATAAGCCTAGGGAGGTTTATGTGAAGTTAGGAAGTTGTTGAAGTAGTTTTGAAGTTTAGATTACTAGGAATTGTAATCGTTTGTGAAGGCTCATATTGAAGTAGTGAAGTTGGAGTAAATCCTGTAGAGGTACAGGTCGTGGTTTTTCACCTTTTGTGAGCCAGGTGTTTCCACATAAAATTGTTGTGTTCCAGTTTATTTCTGCATCATTGAAACACGTCATTAACCTGTTCCAACGATTAGGCAAAATCGTAGGGGGTGCAAAACCTAACAAGGCGGATTCATCTTCAATGATTCTCGGACTCTAGATGCGTCATGGTAATCCTGTCTACCCGCTCCTTGTCTCGCAGCAAGTGTTGTGACAGCCTGGGCTAGAGTTTGAAAAGCCTGGCATAGCTCAGTCTTGGAGACCTCATCTTGCGGGGGCTGCTCAACTGGAAAAGCTTGGTCAATAGGCTCCTTGTGTCCTTGAGGCTTAGGTGGGTTAACATTTTGCCTGGCGGGATGTCCCCTACCTCTGACGGCTCTTCTAGGAGGCATAATCACAACTCTACAACGTGTAGAGCATGAATTAGAGAAGAATATGTCATAGAGTATAACTCTATTACATGATTTAGAACATGAAAGAAGTGAAACAATTCCTAAATGTCCAATAGCCTCCAAATTATGGATGTGGAGGTCTTCACACCAATAAGAAGGACTCTAAACGGGTTCATAGACTCCCTAAGACATTTGAACGTTGTGCTCTGATACCAAGTTTGTCATGCCCCGGGAGGGTACCCGAGACGTGGCCAACACCCAAAGACTTTTACTAGTCTCCAAGAGAATCACTTGGCCTCATTACATCCATTCATCTCATCTCATCTAATGCCTCAAATAGTATGTATATAATTATAGAAGGCTAGTACAAAGAACTAGCTCAACAATCTCAACATCAACGTCCGACTATGATCTACGAAGCCTCTATCACTAATCAAGTAGTGCCAATGGCAAACCATGGCTACCGAAATCAAAATATAAGACTAGTCTAGTCTAACTCAAAAGCATGATGAAATAAATAATAGTGGATCCTCCGGAGTAGGGGAGGCTTACCAATTAGCTGAATATCTCGGATCTTCAATAATGCGCCTGTTGAAAATCCCTAATTCCTATATCTGCATCATAAAACGATGCAGCACCGAGTAGCGTTAGTAAGTGGAATGTATGATATGTAAAATTGCTGAATGAAACAGAAACAAGTAGAGTAATATGGAACAATCGTCGACTCAGAACAATCATCAAATCAAAACGGCAAATGTCTATCTAAAGCAAAGATAAAGAGTATACAAGTGACCCATTAACCTCATTAATCAAGTCAGACTCATCTCAAAGGGACTCATCTCATCACATCTCGACTCAGAGTACTCAAGATAGGAACTTTCTAGGAGTTTCTCTTATCCGACAACAATCACTTATGAGCCAGTGAATGTACAACAATCAAGTTGATGTTGCCACAACCGTTCCCAACTTGCCAGGTAGGGAACAAATCGAATTCACTAAGGGAAACAACAATCAACTAAGTCCTCTATTGCTTTTAGGGACTTCTAATCAAGAGGAAACCACAATGTAATATGATGGTTCTATGCCTCACGTACGTTTGGCGACGTAGTTTGATGAGTGCGAGTCGGACTAACTCTTACTCTTTCGGTGCTCGATACTCCTCATATGACTCAATGCTCATAAGACAATCAATCCAATCAAACCAATCCAATCATAGGGACTTTTAACCCTATCATCAATCAATCTCCTAGGGGCTTTGACCCTCCCATCAAGGAACATTTCAATCAACGACTCAAGATTTAGAACAATCGTTAGGGAACAATCGAATAGACAAATCAGTGGAGTTCATTTATAGAGATTCACAGGACTATCAAGTTTTATTAACTCACCATCATTCTCTCATCACAATCACAATCACAATCGCCATCCTCCAATCAAGGCTCTAGACTCAATTCTTAAGTTCATTGGTGTATGCTTTTCAAAATAGTCATGTAGGGTTATGCAATTTCTCATGAAAATATTCAATTCAAGAAAACAAGTTTATGATGATCATCAACATAGGAAAATATATGAATTTAATAAGATTTTAAATAAAAACCATCAAGAATCACATATGTAGACTCATTAGACTATCAATTCATCTATGACCGCCTATGAGGCACATGAGAGAACAATCTCATGCTTTTAATTTAGCCTTACATACCTGGGATGAAGCTATCAACAATCACCTTCGAGAATTCCTCTTGAATTCCTCAATCTCAAGCTCTTCTCCTTTTTACTCAAGCCCTAGTCTTGTTAGATTATTAGAATCAAACTTGGAATGGAGGGTTTTAGACCCTTTTAACGTCAAAACGATCTAATTAGATCGTGTATTGAGTTTAGGAGGGGTTGGGAATCGACCGGAATGCCCCTCACAAAATTTTAGAAATTTTTCAGCTTCGAAATAACCCAGTCCGTGACGCGGACTTGTCACGTATAATGCATTTTCTCTAAAAAGTTTCTGAACGAGTTTTCCCAATCTTGTCGAAAATTTTTGAAAAAACATAAGTGCCTCTCCGCTACTGGTGGGCGACGCGCCTCTGTCGCGCGCCGACACTTTTTTTGTTTTCAGGTCAAAAATTATCTTTTGATCTAGTCGCTCTAAAAATTGACCGAGACCATTTTCCCGCTCAATTTTTTGTATAGATCACAAATCCGACCTCAGATTTTCCGATAGAGCATTGGAAGATGCGTTAAGCGCATACCTCTCTTCAAAGAGTATGTTGGTAATTTTATCGGGCATTACATAAAATTTATATTTATATATAATAATAAAACTAAAATAGAAAATATGATGTGACATCCTTTTTTATATTTATGTATTTTTTCAATTTTAAAAATTATTCTTCTTATATACACGGTAATATTATATCTATATATGATTTTTATCATGTATATACATGGTAATATTTAATTTGAAATTATACTTTGATTTTTACCATTTCTACGCACAATAGTTTAAATGATATTCTTCTATTTCTCATTTTTCTTACTTTATTTTTAGAAGTCTAATTGATTTGCTAATTCAGTTATTTTTAATCTATTAATTAAAATATTTTATTACCATAATTATTAATTTTGTTGTCTTAAAATTGCTATGTAGCTTTTCATTAGCTTGCCACTTGGCTTAATCACATTGTAAACTACTCTCCTCTATTTTTCTATTTCTATTATATAGAAGAGCCAATGGAAGGACAACCATGGCTATGAAGAGTTGTACAATGAGCATTATAAATTGTACTATATACTTGGCATTATGTTATTTTTCCACCAATAACCTCTAAACACATGTAATATATATTGACCTATTCTTTTTATATCATTTTAATTTTATTGTCTATTATAAATTTATTATTTATTATCAATCCTATTTTTAGCATTCACTATTTAAAATCAATTTAGCTTTTTCAATATAATTTTTAAAATATTTTTAACAATGTAAAAATTAATAGTGTTCCAATAAATATATTCTTGGAACTAAATATATTTTTGTTCCAATATTTTGTCACTTGTGATATACAACAAAATTAAATGAAAATTTGGTTGTGTTGGATAAAAATATTATTTTGGTATTATTTTATAAAATAAATTTTTGTTTGGCTTAATATATAATAGCACCATTAAAATTGTTAGTAAAATTTATTTTGATACTTGAGCTACATTTTTTTCCGAATGAGCACGTAAATATATGATGTAATATTTATATGAGATATTTTTTGTTCAAATTTTGAAAAATTAAAAAAAAATGTATGCATATTTATAAATGTCCATTATATAGTTATGTTAACCACATAAAATATGTCATTTCATTTGAAATACATATAATTAAAGAAAGGGTGATATTTTATATCCAATATGTCTGTTCAATTCAATGTTTGTGTCTAACATAATACCAAAATGAATATTGGATTAGATAATCTTTTAATTTTGGTTGTGGCAACTTAAACAAGTTATAAATTATTTAAGAATATGATTAATCACATACAAATACAATTTAAGATTGTAACATTGAGCCTATTAACGGACCTTTTCGTATCTAGTTATATATATATATATATATATATATATATATATATATATATATATATATATATATATATATATATATATATTTGAAATTATATTCTGACTTTTACCATTTATATACATAATAGTTTAGATAATATTCATATATTCCTCGTTTTCTCTATATAATTTCTTTTTTCTTCTTTTATTTTTAAAAGTGTAATGTATTGCTATTAAAAGATTTTTATTACCATATTTATTAATATTATTGTCTTAAAATTGTCACGTGGCTTTTCAATAGGTTGCTACTTGGCTTAGCCACATGCAAGACTATTCTCCTTTATAATATATATAGATTTAGTTTAATTTAAAATTATATTCTGAATTTTACCATTTATATATATAGTAGTTTAAATACTTTTCATATGTTCCTTGTTTTCTCTATATAATTTCTTTTTTCTTCTTTTATTTTTAAAAGTTTAATGTATTTGCTAATTCAATTATTTTTAATCTCTTAATTAAAAGATTTTATTACCATATTTATTAATTTTGTTGTCTTAAAATTGCCATATTGCTTTTCAATAGGTTGTCACTTGGCTTAAGCACATGCAAAACTATTCTCCTTTACAATATATATAAAAGATTTGAAATTATATTATGACTTTTACCATTTATATACATAGTAGTTTAAATAATTTTCATATATTCCTTGTTTTCTCTATATAATTTCTTTTTTTCTTCAATTTTTAAAAATTTAATGTATTTGCTATTATAAGATTTTAGTACCATATTTATTAGTTTTGTTGTCTTAAAATTGCCATGTGGCTTTTCAATAGGTTGTCACGTGGCTTAACCACATGCAAGACTATTTCTCCTTTATAATATATATAGAAGATTTGCTATTAAAAGATTTTATTACCATATTTATTAATTTTGTTGTCTTAAAATTGCCATGTGGCTTTTCAATAGGTTGACACGTGGCTTAACCACATGCAAGACTATTCTCCTTTATGATATATATAGAAGGTGTGATTAGACATAAAGACAAAAATATTTCTCAAGTTCTTTTAGATTTTTTTTATTTTTTGAATTTTATATTTGTAATTTTGTACTAGTAAATTTATTTAAATAATTAGCTTACAAATTTTATTTATTTTCATGTTCATATTTGAATAATATAAAAAAATAATAAATATACCATGTCAAAATTATAAATCTTATTTATTTGTGGGTTCATATTTATATAATATACAAAAAAATATTTTGCCATGTCAATTTTTTTTTTTATAATTAATTTGATTGAGTGATTTTATTGATGCAAAACAAAGTGAAATGACTATGTAAGATGAATTATTTGAGTGACCTTTTAGAATATAAACTCCATATTAAAACTACAACTTGCAATTCTTTATGTGTAAATATAGATGATTTGTTTATTTTTACAATTGTTATAATCTTTTCGATTTTAAAAGTAGATGGTCTATCTCTATGAAAATTGAAAATTGTCATTTTATGAGTGATCAATTTATTAAAATCACAATTATTTATCCTCAAATAATTCAAATAAGAAAATAACAAACATGAATACAAAATTATTGTTCTTGTAGCTAGTTAGAAGTCTCGATAAAATAATCTATTTTGACCCAATTATATGGAATAGAAAATTTTATAATAATTTAAGAGTATAATTGAAAATTTTCTTGTTATAAAGTTTTAGACTAAATACAAAATAAAATAGAAGAAAATTACATTTATTTATTTTTATACCAAGACCCCGAAATAAAGAGGGAGAAAGGGAAAATGGGGGCTCTTTTTGTTTTTGGTTAAAGAGAGAATCGGACACTCTAGCACGTACGCGTATATTTTGGGACTTTAAATTGCTTAATTGAGTCCAGCGCCAAAAATTTTCCGCTGCATCAATCGCATGAGCATCGGGCTAAGGAGGTTTACGAATTCATTGGTAAAAATGGCGGAACAAGTCAATTCATCAACCGCAGATACCACGGCTGCCGGAGCAAAACGCTGGTCTTTCTGGCCCACTTCTCTTCGTTGGGTACCTACGTCTACCGATCACATCATCGCTGCTGAGAAGCGCCTTCTTTCTCTTGTTAGGTAATTCTTACTTGTTCCCCCAAATTTTGTTACTCGATTTGGTTATTCTCCAAAACTTCAAATTCTTTCATGTATATGCGTCAATCACATTAAATTGTTCTCTCGAGTTACTTCTTGTTGTATTCTAAACTAAGCAACCATTAGATCTCGGCATAATACATAAATATGACTCTTAACCCTCCTGAAATATAGTGGTTTGCCATGGTTTCCTACCATATAATATGGTACTCTGACAATACAATATTTGGATAGAATGTATGTTTTGTTATTGTTTGGTTTGATGATGTGGTATTGTGTCGATAAATATACGAAAATTCTCTTGATTAATATAGCTTGAATCAATATTTTTTCAATTTTTTTAATAATAGTAACCCCTGTTTCATTTTATGTGACACTCCTTAATTTGATACTGTATTTAAAAAATTATTTTTTTGAAACTTGTGGCACCGTATAAGTATCGGGGGAGGTGATCAAACAAGATATGATGAAATTGGATATCACTGAGGATATGACCTTAGATAGAAAGGGGTGGAGGTCGCGAATTAGAGTATCAGGCTAATTGGTTGGTAGGGTTAGGTGGATGTCTGGTCTTGAGGTATAGTAAGGGAGCAAGAGTAGACGTATTTAATATCATGTGTTGTCATTATCTGTTGTATGTGTGTTACATATTGACATGTGCTTTTCGTTAATTCCTTTTTGTCATATCTAGCTTATTCTGCTTATGGGTTTTTAAGATGAAGGGTTCCTAGGAAACAACCTCGCTACTTCTATGAGGTAGTGGTAAGGTTTGCGTACATTCTATCCTCCCCACTTGTGGGATTCCACTGGGTATGTTGTTGTATTTTTTTGAAACTTGTGGTCTAAAATTATTCTTAGATATTAGTGTGACTAAGAATTATTTTATGAAGAATAAAAGGAAAATGTTAAAGTTAAATTATTTTCAATTAGAGTAAGGTGACATTTTCTTCCGACGGATTAAAAGGAAAAGATACCACATAAAATGGGATAGAGGGAGTAATAATTAAAAATAGTAGCCAATTACATAAACTTACAGTCCGAAGTTTAAATTTATGTGAAATAAGAGAAACTAAAAAAAATGAACATTAAGAAAATAGACCGAAATATGGGAGAGAAGACTCAAGGCAGAAGAGAAGTTTGAAAAATTAACACGGAGGAGCGTGAGCAATATGACCGTGAAAACATTAGATATATTAGGGCAAAGTTTAATAAAGAATAAAGAATAAAGAATAAATTAGAATTATTTAAAATTAAGTGAGGGTATAATTGGAAAAAAAAAAATAAACAATGGGATACCACCAAATTGGTGGTTTCAAAAAGTGAAGCTCAAAATTATGAGACCCAACCATATCATACCATATAATTAAGGAAACAATTAAAATAAACGTGGTTCTTTTACTAATCATATTATACCATACCACGGAAAAGCACCATCCAAACAAGCTTTAACTTAGCTTCAGCTGGTAAATATAACTTCTAATTTTACCCGTGCATAAGTAGGCACTTTAGCTATTCAAAACTTGAATGAGTAGACACATTCATCCTACCTGGCAACGGCATCCTACATGGCATTTTTGTATCCCACGTGAGGTCCCATGTGTATTATGCCATGTAGGACATGTGTATCTACTTGTTTAGTTTTATACGAGTTTTAGTGTGTACTTGTGCACACCTAAAGTGGGAGGGCATAGATGTTAATTGAAACCAAGTTAAAGAGCATATTTATGTATTATGCGGTTAAATCTCACTCGTAAATTTAGTATATAGAACTTATTTGTCTCCAAGCAGATAGCTGAGTGGTGGACATGTAGGAGAAAACACCAGAGATAATTCCTGCTACAACACTTGGGCGTTCTTCAGGCAATAGGTTCACCAGTACCTTCAACTGCTAGGCTGGAGATGTTTAACTGCTGGATTAGTCAAAGTTTATGTAAGCTAGTTTGTCGAGCTGTGTAGAAAAAACTCATAATTATCCATTTTTCTCTTTCGTATTTGGAGTATTTATGATAGTTAGACTATCTTAACATTGTGGCAATCCATTTTCTAATTAGTCAATCCTGTAACTAAATTGTTTGGATGGGTTACCTAACGTACTAAATAGAATTGAGGTATGGTAAATGATTTTTTATTCTACTGCATTTCAATGTTATTAGAAGTGATCAAGTAAGTTGAATTGAGGGGTCACAGGCGAAGCCATGTGCTTTAGATAGATATGCATGTCTAAGAATGCCGCTCAGAGTGATCACACTAATAAACATTCAATTATTTGAAGCTCAACTTTGAGTAGTTGGATCAATACCATCATTATTTTAAATCGAATTGTTGAAATTAATTATCCCTCGGTTGAAGGTGTTTCACTTGGTATGGACTTCAAATTTTGAAACTTGTGGTCTGAAATAAATAATATATATTTGTATGACTATATATCATGTCTTTAAGGATAAAATTGACACTTAAAATTTATCGTTACTAAATTCAAAAATGTGTCATTCTTTTTGGGATTGCCACATAAATTAGGACATAAAAATTGATACCAGGAGGGTATTTAATTGAAATTTGATTATTGTAGCACTAAATTCATATATGTGTAACTTTTATGTTTAGTAAATATTGCATTTCACTTAAAAAAAAGTGTGAGCTTCTCTTCTTGCTTTCCATTTTAAGCCCAAAGACCTTGTTGCTCTTTTGCGCTTCTCCTTTTAAAAACACCGGTATATTGGTTTAGCGAATGGAAACTCTGGGGATGCTTTTAGTATCAGTAATGCACACGTTTTTCATTGTATCTTCCGTCTGGCAACATGGAGTGACCTTAAGGTAAATATTCTTTCGTCTGTCATGAAAGCTTGTACTTTTCTTGGTTTTGTATCTTGTTGAATGCCTGCTTCAGTAAATAAAGAGTGCAACTTTATGGTTATTGTTGCAAAGAGGCTCACCTTGATTTTATGGCTTTTGTCCAATATTAGGACTCCTTATACTCAAGAGCAGGTCAACATTGGGTCTGGTCCACCAGGTTCAAAAGTTAGATGGTTTCGATCGGTGAGCAATGCACCGAGATTTATCAATACTGTTACTTTTGACAGCAAAGAGGGTTCTCCTACTCTTGTTATGGTCCATGGATATGGTGCCTCTCAAGGTTTCTTCTTTCGGAATTTTGACGCCCTTGCAAAGCATTTCAAAGTAATTGCTATTGATCAGCTTGGGTGAGTATGTATTATGTGTAAATTTATGTGCAAATTCGTAAATTCATACAGATGTTTTCCTCCCTCATGAAACATGCTCTAGTGGTACTTACACCATATATATCAGGTGATGATATAGAAGAGTGAATTAAATGACTTTTGTTTTGATTCAAGATGTTTAGTTGTTTGGTAAGTTGCAATAACTAAGCTATACTGAAAGTGAAATTGTCATCAATGTAATTGGACAGTATGCTCTTAATTAAGCATTCAAATCTTCATTGGATGAAGATATTTTCTTATCCTGCTAAATACCAACTGAAATAGATACCGTTTGGGTGGATCATTGTGAGGTTTTGTTTATTGGTTTGCATATTCGCTTGAGTTATAACTTGAACAATCCCTTTATTTAGTCCTGCTAGTAGCTGGAGTTGTTGGATGATCAGCTTTGCTAGTTTCTTTTTATTTAGAGCTTGTGTGGAAGGATACTCTGGCAATTGGATTTGGTGTAATTGAGTGTAGTTACACTGTTTGACCTGATTGGTTGGACGGGTAATTACTTGGTTAGCAGGTAATTGGGTGAATTGACAGGGTGTAATTGCACTTTTCAATTCACCGGGGAGGTTGTGAATGCTGCTAATTACATGTGGAGTATTTTTTAAGATGAGGTACCAATGCTCCTGTAAGGAGGTGCGAGAGGTTGGATTTAGGAGTCACTTGGAGAAGTAGAGGTAGACCGAAGAAGTATTGGGGAGAGGTGATTAGACAGGATATGACGAAACTTGATCTCACCGAGGACATGACCTTAGATAGGAAGGAGTGGAGGTCGCGAATTAGAGTAGATGGTTAATAGGTTAGCAGGGTTAGGTTGATGTCTAGCCGTGGGGTATTGTAGGGTAGTAGGTTTTGGCGAGACCGTATATCATGTGTTGTCTTTATCAGTATTATATGTGTTAAATTTATCGTATTTACATAATATCTTGTGGTTTTCATTAGTAGTCGCTCTTCTGGTTCCTTTCTTTTCCTTTACTTTTTGTTATATCTAATTTATTCTGCTTATGGGTTGTTGAGACGAGGGTTCTCAAGAAACAACCTCTCTACTTCTATGAGGTAGTGGTAAGGTCTGCGTACATTCTACCTTCTCCCAGACTCCACTTGTGGGATTCTACTGGGTATGTTGTTGTTGTATTTTATTTTTATTTTATATTTTCAGTTTAGTTTATTTTTTATGTTGATTATTTTATTTTTTTTTATTTTGATTATTCTAATTTTTTTTTAAAACTATATTTTATTTTATTTTATAATATTTATTTTTCATTTCCTTCTCTTTCTCAACCTTTATATATCATGTGATTCCATGGAATTTTTCATGTTATCATTTTTTATTTATTTTAATTCTATGTTTATTTTTTCATTAGCATGATTTTATTAGCATTCGAAATTTTAAATTAAAGTTAAATTCATTGTTGGATAAAGTTATAAATATACGTATTTTTCCTTTTAAATCATATTTATGTATTTTATATTTTAATTTGGCATAAGAGTATTATGTTAATTTTTTTTATCTTGAATTTAAAACTTATGTTATATTCTTAGTTTCATTTGTTTTTGTAGTATTGACATTCATTGTTGGATAAAGTTATAAATATACGTATTTTTCCTTTTAAATCATATTTATGTACGTTATATTTAAATTTGGCATAAGAGTATTATGTTAATTTTTTTAATCTTGAATTTAAAACTTATGTTATATTCTTAGTTTCATTTTTTTTTGTAGTATTCACTTGATATTTCACATTACAAGCTATTTACTTTTTAACTAGCTTAGATTTTTTTTAATCAAATATTTTAAAACTTTACTATGACATTGTATTTCAACACAACAACATACCAAGTGAAATCCCACAAGTGGGATCTGAGGAGAGTAAAATATACGTAAACCTTACCACTACCTCATAGAGATAGGGATGTTGTTTCTGGAAGACTCTCAACTTAGATATATTAGCCCTTAAAGCAGAAAATACTAGATACAAAAACGGCTATATTGGAAAGTAATTGGAAACTCATAAATACAATACAAGTAGGAAAATAAATGGCGGCCAATAATGATACGACTAATCCTACAAAATCTTACTATATCACAAAGCAAGACATATGATTTTATATTTATAATATTTAATAGGGAAAAACATGACAATTCCAATTACAATTATACCAAATTCTAATTACAAGGTAATTACTAGGCTGTGTAATTACTAGGGTGATAATTACCACCCTAGTAATTATACCAATTCCAATTACAAGGTGACTTTCCAAACAGACCCTTCGTTGATGCTTCAGTGAATGGGTAACAGTGAGAATGATTTGAGTGTCACTAATTTTTCAATTGAAATCTCCATGATGTTATTATGGGTTGATACAATGATGTTGTAGCCAAGTTATGTTTGTTAGTAGTTAAGAAGGCACCCGGTGTGCCAAGTGTTCTTAAAGGCGCTTGCCTCTGCGCCTAAGGCGAGAGGCGAGGCGAGGCGATGACTTATCGCCATTTGAAGGTGAGGCGAGGCGAAGGTACAAAAGGCGACGAAAGGCAATAGAAAGGTGAGAGGCGCAAAGGCGAGGCGAGGCGCAGAGGCGCTCGCCTTTTGATTTTTTTTTAAAGCACTTATGCGACAATCAGATTTTTAGAAATAAAAATTAGGGTTCGACGCGACTCACACGCAACGCAAAGACTGAAATCTCTCTTCTTCAACGACTCATTCAGGCTTCAACGACGCAACTGTTCTTCCACTCCGACCGGCAACTCTGTTCCTCAGTTCCAGCGATACTGTTCTTCAGTTCCGACTTTCGGCGACTCTGCTCCAGTCTCCAGCAAGCTCCGGACTCCGGTAAGTCGCCTCTTTCTTCTTTCGTTTTCTTCTTCCTCTCTTCTTTCTTCTTTCTTCATTCTTTCTTTCTTTTTTCCCTTCTTCAGTTCAGCACTTCAGCTGTTCTGATTTTTCCCCTTTATTTCTTTATTTCTTCAGTTATTGTTCCAGTTCCTCCAGTTCCTGTGCCCATGTTTTAAAAAAAATTTGTAATATAATGTATACTGTTAATTGTCCAGTGGGCAGTGGCCAATTTTTATATGCTAATTTATATTAAATTGTAATTTCCAGTGTGATTGACTGATTTCAATGGCCGCTGATAATAGTAAAGATCCATTCCTATATTAGATTATTAGTCAAAGGCCATTGTTGTTGAATTTAATGAGAAAATTCACCAATGAAAGAAATTTGGTGAAACCGGCAAAGACAAGATTCGCAACGGCCTACTTGACTATGAGAGCTATGTACAATCAAAAGAAAAATTTGAGAATGCCAATCCTCTCAAACGAATGGACTTCAAGTAGATTTGCAAAAGAAACTTTGGGAAAAGAAGTTGCCAATCTTCTTATTTCAGCCCACTTTTGGAATGATGTTGTTAGGGCCCTTAAAGTTTGTGGTCCTTTAACAACAGTTCTTCGTTTGGTGGATGGGGAGAGAAAACCCCCAATGGGCTATATTTATGAAGCAATGGATAGAGCTAAGGAAGCTATTGCACAGGCCTTTAATGGAGTTGAGAAGCAATATGAGAAAGTATTTGAAATCATTGATGCAAGGTGGACTGACCAACTCCATCGGCCTTTGCATGCTGCAGGCTTTATTTTGAACCCAGGAGTGTTTTATAAAGCTTATAACAATGACACCATACATCAAAATGTGTGGCCCGGATATTATGCATGTGTTGAGAAGATGAACCCTGATATAGCAACTCAAGATTTACTAGTTGCTGAGCTTCCTAGGTACAAAAATGCTGAGGGACTGTTTGGTTGCGGTCAGGCTTAAAGAGCCAAAGACACAAGGTCACCCGGTACGTGAGTTGATTTAGTTCTTTATAATATAGCTTCACTTTAGTTATTTAACTTATTTTTACTTATTATTAAGTATTAACCTTTAAATTTATTTATTTTTTTAGTTGAATGGTGGTCATTATTTGGTAGTCAAACTCCAAACTTGCAAAAGTTTGCCATGAAAGTGTTAAGTCTAACTTGTAGTTCATCCGGGTATGAGCGAAATTGGAGTGTATTTGAACATGTAAGAAGAATATTTTATATCCTAATATCCATATTATATTATTATACTAGTTAGTTAATATCTAAAACTTATGTGCAGATTCATTCTAAAAGGAGAAATAGGCTTGCACTATCGCGTCTCAATGATCTAGTGTACATTAAGTACAATAGAACATTGAAACGTCGTTATGATGTTCGTGACACCATAGATGCAATTGCCTTGGATTATATTGATGATTCAAATGAATGGTTGGTTGGAGGCCCCGAAGATCAAGAAGATGAACTAGTTAGTATATAAGGAAGGTGATCTTACTTGGGTTACAGTTGCTTCGGCTATTGGAGCTGACGAGAGAAACTATGGTCTTAGGGAAGCTCCTTCAAGATTAAAGGCACTTGATAAGGGCAAAGGAGTACAAACTACAGTTTCAAGTTCAAGTAGGACACGGACACTAATAGATGAAGAATCCGAGGACGAAGAAGATGATGAACAATATAACCAAAATGAAATTAATGTTGATCTTGAAGATCTTGATAATCTTGAAGAAGAATAGACTTCTAGTATTGTTTGTCAATCTAGACTTTTGTTTGCCTTGATATTAATCTATTATTAGTTTTTGCCTTTTTGGATTGAAATAGATCTTGCTATCTATTATTAGTTTTTGCCTTTTTGAATTGAAATATTCGCTAATATATGTTATTGCTATTGAGATTTTGGATATTTATATATGCACTTAAAAATTCCAGATTTTGGTATAAATTGGCGCCTCAATTAAAAAAGGCGAGCGCCTCAATTAAAAAAGGCGAGCGCCTCGCTGCTCGCCTCGCCGCGAGGCGAGGCAGAGCCTTGTCGCCTTTTGTCACCTTTCGCCGTCCAAAACACTGGGTGTGCCATTGCTGGTTGCCGTCAAACTGTATAGATCGCGACTAAATTATCCAAGGCACTACCTGACTTGAAAGTTTAAAGTTTTAAAAGATTATCAAAGTTGACTTTCAGCCCTTTCTATGTAGAAACTATTTATATATGTGTCATCTGATTTCTTTCCATGTCAATTTAGCAAATAGGACCTATTTTTGAGTATGGAGACAAAAAAAAGGATGTATCTCTGTTGTGATGTTGTCACTTAAGCATTCTGCTGAGAAGTTTGTTGAGGCTTACTGGTCTAATTGACCATGCATTGCTTCCATTTGGTTTCTTTAGTTATAAGTCCTAGAGTAGAACGAAAGGAGTGGTGGTGGTCTTTCAATAGATGTCACTTTTATGTAGAATAAAGAATGAAAGAAACGCATGACTAAACTGTTAGTTCTCTTACTGGTTAATTTATGATGCAGCTGGGGTGGATCAAGTAGGCCTGACTTCACATGCAAAAGTACTGAAGGTTAGTCTTACAAGTTGATTTCAAACTTGAGCATCTTTATTCATTTTCAAGATACCATATCTGCAATTTATTTACTGAACAATATTTTTCTGAAAGAGGCACCTCTTCTCTGTAAAACATAAATGCAGAGACTGAAAATTGGTTTATCGATTCCTTTGAAGAGTGGCGCAAAGCCAAAAACCTTAGCAACTTTATTTTGCTTGGGCATTCTTTTGGAGGATATGTCGCTGCAAAATATGCTCTCAAGGTGATCAAATTTTCATAGAACTCTAGTTTTCAAAATAAATTAATAAACAAAAAACGTAATAATAATTCATAGAACTTTGAACTTATAGTTTGATGTATATGGGGATGTATATTTTTCCTGCTGACTGACAATTGTATTAGTCTTGTAGCATCCTGAGCATGTTCAGCAGTTGATTCTGGTAGGACCAGCTGGATTTACATCAGAGACTGAACATATGTCTGAGCGGATGACCCAGTTCAGAGCAACTTGGAAGGGAGCTGTCTTGAATCATCTGTGGGAGTCTAATTTTACCCCAATGAAAGTTATCAGGTAGATGCTTTTCTAGACGCTTGCTTCTACTTCTAGTCTAACATGCTGCTGAACTTTATTTTTGCATGTGTTTCTGCATTACACAAACATTTACTGTAGCCTCTGGTTAATGCAAGCTTTTAGTTTACTTGGCGAACATAATTCATTTTAAGAGTAACGGCGACTGCTGTTTATGATTCATCTCTCCTTTGTTCCCCGTCTTCCAATGATATAATCATATGGTGAGCATATTGTACTTTCGTTGCAATTGCCTGGGTGTCAATGTTTTTCGAGGAATGCATGGTAAAGGAGCTGAGGGAACTCATATAAGAAACTGGTTGATGGATTCAATATAATCTCGGTTTCTTAACTATCTAAACTTAACTACTGTCCCACTCGATGGTTTGCTTCGTCTTAATTTAGTTGTCACTTTCCTTGAATGGTTACCTCAATCTGAAATTAGTTGGAATCATTTGTATGAGTTCACTACATTGTAAGTAACACAAAATGTCTATAAAAAAAAGGATATCATTTCTAGGAATACCCTGTATCCCCAGTAATGCAAGATAGTCCTTCCAATGGGGAAAAAGGGTAAAATTTACCATTTCATAAAAAAGACAATTTGGGAGGGAGAGGAAGGTTAGATGTCATTTCTTTGAATTTTGGTCTTGATGTGGCATCTTCACCATAATTTATCCCATGTTCAGAATTCAGTTATCAAACCTTTTCTTTCCTCCTCTTAAAAAGATGTTTGGTTGGGATAATAGGGTAACTTTTCATATTAGTATATAAATAGGAAATCAGGGGACTAACTTCTCTTTCTTTTATTTATCATAGTTATCTGTAAAATTTAGTCATTCGTCATGCATTTGGATTTTATGTGATACATGAGGCACTGATATATTTTTTTTAAAAAAATTTATGAAAAGAAAAGACTGCAGTTGTCCTGATAAATGCCTTTTATAAGTAAGCGTACAATTGTGGTAATCTTTCCCTGCCTCACTCTCTCATAATATTGTAGGTTTTTAGTAAATAAAAGAGTTACTAAGTGCGAGAGACATTTCTTTTAAGTATTTATCAATGATTTGACAAAAATGAATTGACTCCACAAATGGTTGTTTCATATGCGAGACCTTTGACAAATCTTTACATGTTGATGCCTGGGAATATTTACAACCTTGTAGAGTTGGTACTACTCATATACTTGATATTTGATAGTTTATCTTGTGTATCGGCTTTTGTTTTGCTCTAAGATGCTCCCTGTAGGTGTCCGGGATCCTTTCCCGGACTGAGGATTGAACTGGGCTAGTAGTTCTGACAGGATTTTGTATATAATATTGCTGGCAATTTAATAATGCAGAGGCTTAGGCCCATGGGGTCCAGACCTTGTTCGCAGATACACAAATGCTAGATTTACTGCATATTCTAATGGAGATGATTTGACTGAGGAGTCGTCCAGACTACTCTCAGGTACTTTGCAAATCTTATTGATTTGCATGGTTTTTTATTCATGATGGTTGTATACCTTGCACATCTTAAGTTTCTAATATGGATTATTTGTTTTATGGAAGATTATGTTTATCATACTTTGGCTGCAAAACCTAGTGGAGAGCTATGTTTAAAATATATATTTTCCTTTGGAGCATTTGCCAAGAGTCCTCTTTTATACAGGTGATATACTCATACCCACTCTGTTTCTTTCCCTCTCTCCCTCTCCCTCTCCCTCTCCCTCTCCCCCACCCCCTTCTCTTTCTTTTCGCACACAAGAACACATGCAAATGCATGGTAATTTTTATTACTGAGTTGCAGAATAAAATGCTGAAAACCTAAGATTCCTGCTACATTAGATATCATTCTGTCTAGCTCTGGATCCATTTAGTTTTGTTCAATTTCTGTTCTTATAATATTGCTAACTAGCTATGGACTATACCTGTTTCACTCATTCTGTCTAATATCGCTAGAACTTGAATTTCCCGCATATTTACATGTGATATTAGATGTATCAATTTACTGGCATGCATGGATCATGGGAACTATTGATTTGACATGTGGATTCTCTGTTTCTTCTCAATCAGCAGCGTGGCAGTAATTTATACTTGACCTGCAGGAAGAGGAAAAACATATGAGAGAAAATGTTTTAAGACAATATGTGCCACTCAATAGTCCTTTACTTACGAGGGTGGGAATGAGGGAGCTAAATGGAAGAGTGCATGATCTCTTTGGCATTATAGTTGATGCAGTATGATGAACCCTCCCTTTACATCTTTTCAATATGGTCTTCTCGAAAGCTAATAGGAACTATTCCACAGCTTATTTAAGAGTGCTAATTCAATTGAATTTGCACTGTGTAGACCTTGGGATATAAATGAGTAAAAAATTTGGATGGTCCGGATATATAGTTATTTCAAGCAACTAAACGTGAGTAGGAACCTCAACTAAATGGGAATTTATTCTCCAAATAGATGAGGGCTGTGAAGATTTAATAATAACCTTTTCTGCTTTCCATGCACTGTAATTTTAAGCATTCAAAAAATGGCTGGATTGATGTGGCTTAATAAGTTGTTATTTGCAATTGTATACTGAATCCCCCATTGCTAGGAGTCTCACCCTCTTGACTTTTAAAGAAAATAAAGTTCTTGAACTGGTTGTGATGATTAGTATACAACCATTATAAACTAAAAAAACACTTTTTGTGACATTTGTATCTTTGACTCTGTTAAATTGATTTTGTCCTGTTTAGACCTTTATATGAACTGGCATTGTAGGTGCAATAATATAGTGAATGAAACTGATAATAGAGGTCAAGGTAGTCCTAAAATCACATTGGGAAAAGTTCCAGAAGACCTATATCTCTCTCTGAATCAATGCAGGTCTTAGCTCAGGAACATAACACAATTGAAGTGACACATCTATCTAGGCTATACCAACCCGTAAAATTAATGTTTGGTTATTGTTAAGTTTCTCTCTGTCCTAACTGCAACTCTGGAGTCTTCTTTTTTCCTAAGAGACATTTCTGTCCTAGTGGGAATGTGAGAGTTAGAGAACCTCAAGTATCCATTGAAATACAAATTATTTTATATCGGAATAAAATAGGCTTGAAATGAGTGAAACAGGTGTAGTCGATAGCTAGTCTAGGATTGAGATGTAGTTGACTCATTTATTGATTGTGTTAAAGTAAAATGCCAGGGAGAATTATTGCATTTGTTTGATGGAATGAGTATATTTCTGTAACCAAGCTGATTTGGCATGGTATTCATAGTGTTTAGTTAATACTCTGTAGGACGAGATTATACAAGTTTGTAAGTTGAAACAAAATATGTAAGAATGTAGTAGTATTCTGCTGATGGATGGGGTCCACATTACTTGAATCCTGTAATTTAACGTGTCTGTAAGTAATTGACCTCTTTTATGCTGTGAAGCATTTAGTGGCCTTGTGATCACAAATACTTTTCTTTTTCCCAAAGTTGAATTTAAGGAAATCATGATTGGCCATAAAATTTCAGAAAATTTCAACTAGACACTTCAAGTTGAATTCCGGAATTTGAAAAACACCGGAAAGTCCAAAAACAATTCCAATTTGTATTCATGGCGAAACACAACTCAAATTTCCTGATTTTTCACTTTGAAAACAAAAACCACTTGTTTCATGGCCAAATGCTTTGCAATCGGTTTAAAAATTACACAATTTCATTTGTCTCCTGCTTTAGTTGGTTTCAGCTAGGACGCACTGATTCTTATGTGGCTTTGGGATTTCAGAAGCCTCTTAGGTTATCTAGTCAAAATAGAACTAGCTACGGGAACATAGTGTTACATCTCTAAGTAACTTGATGCTCTAAACCTTGATGAATATTTTAGTCGTGATTCTCTACTATTATATCTGACTTATATTCACAGAGCGCCAGATTGGAAGGTGCCAACAGCTTTCATATATGGACACGAAGATTGGATGAATTACCAAGGAGCGCAACAGGCAAGGAAGAATATGAAGGTTCCATGTGAAATCATTAGGGTCCCTCAGGTTCTCTTTCTTTCCCTTTCCTGCCCTTCTTTAGAAAACAGTCTTACTTTTAGTTATTGTTTCCGAAACTACATAGTCGTATAAAGTGAACCACCAGGGATAATTCCTAGTTAATGACAAAAACCTTTACTTTCTTGCAGGCTGGCCACTTTGTATTTATGGAGAACACATCGGCATTCCATTCTGCGGTACTCTATGCTTGTCGTAGATTTATCTCACCACAGAAGGACAATGACTCGCTCCCGGAAGGCTTAGTATCTGTCTAAAGGAGACGCATTGCCGTGGTGCTTTAATTATGTGTGGTATATGTGGATAGTGTACAATAGATAGCACTGATTTAATGCGCTCTCAAATGTGTTTACTGGTCTGAGTGACGTATACTTATGATTTCTCAGAACATAAAATCAATATAGAGGAAGTCTTGAATGAGCAACATTCTTTTGGGCTGCTCGGAAGTCAATGTACAGATAGCTGGATGATGTATGTTGTTGGAATTACAGTTCTGTTCTTATATGAAATGTTATATCTCGGTAGTTGCTAAATGAACTTAGACCGTACAGTATATGATAAAATTTGAATCAACTATCATGTCATTCTGCTGTGCTTTGTCAAGAATTGAAATTACCATGTGTCAGTCACAAGTGCCTTTTTAGGTGTCAGCAGTGCCCAATAATTGTACGACCCTCAGTTTGAACCAGCCAAATGGACATCTAAAATGCATTCCCTAAAGATAAAAAATTACACGCAAAAGGTGTGAGTTCCATATATACACTATCATTTATTAATTTGAGAAACACATCTCAGTGGTGTGTATAATACTCTCTTTTGTTGAAAATATTTTTGCCATATAGCATGCCACATGAATGAAAATATTTCATATTGACAAAAATTAAATAACTATTAATATTAATTAAATGTTAAATATTAAAGTATAAATATTCTTTAAAAAAAACTATTTTTTAAAACAATTATTTTTTTAAAATAAAAATTTAAAATATTTTTCTCACCTACTCCACCGTTCACCCCACCATGTATCCCCAACCCACATGCCCCCCCCCCTCCCCCCAAACAACAATCCCCGCCTTTTTATTTTTTGAATCTCTTTTATAAAATATTTTTAAAAAGTTTAAACTTTAGCTCCTACTCCACTCTTATCTAAAAAAAATTGATTTTTCTTAAATAAATAAAATTTTATATCATTTGTATCTTAATTTTCACTCCTATTTTATTTTATTTTATATTCTTTTATAGATATGTACACATATTTTCAGAAAATATTTTCTTCTACTTGTGTATTGAATATAATGGAAATAAAAATTTATTTTAAATGTTTTTATGGCAAATAAAAATAATTTTTTAAAAACGAGAAAAAAAAGCGAAGGAATAGGTGAGTAGCATAGAATTATTTTTTAAAAAAATTAAAATAATATTAATGATTTTTTAAAGGAGGGGGTTGGGGGGGAGGGGGGGAGGGGTTGAGGAAGAGGGAGGGAGATAAAGTAAGAATTTTTTAAAAAAGTTTTATAATTTTTTTTTTAAAAAACAATTACTTGGTTCGAGGGAGGGTGAGGGGGAGGTATAGTGAGAGGAAGTGGTGGTGTGGGGTAAGAGAAATATTTTATATTTAATATTTTTTAGAAGAATAATACTTTAATTTTAACCAATACTCTACTATGATTTATTTATTTTTTATCAAAATGAAATATTTTATCCATGTGGAGTGAGATGCGGCATATACTTTAAAATAAAAGAGAGTGTAGGTCACACACCATGGTGAGAGTGAGATAAAAGTTAAAAGTGTGTTTCTCAAACTAATAACTGATGGTTTAGGTATGAAACTTAGACTCCCAATAGTTTAGGTATAAAACTAAAAAATGGAGGACAGTTTAGGTGTGTTTTTCACGCTTATCTCTATATCTTTTTGTATACAAATCCAAGAAGGGGCAGATATTTATTTTGATTACTTGCAAAATTAATTACTTACTCTCTCTATATATTCTCGTGAGTTTGAGTGGTTCTTTTTGCCTACCCATCTATTTGAGGATGAAAAACAATTCTCAATTGACATGAGTTTCTAGACCCTCTTGGAATGATTTTGAAAATGAGTAAATTGTGGACTTCTATTTGATATAATGGATGTTGCAATACCATGCAACTTCACTATCTCTTTCAAGTATAATTTAGCATAATGAGCCATTGTATCGATTTTCATAGGTAAAAATTGTGTGAATTTCGTATCGCCATTTTTTATTTCCATAGTGGAATTTCAATGTTTTTGGGACAAATCACTAAGTTATTGACGCTCAACCTTCACTTGATGACAAATCAAACACTTAGAGGCTTTTTGGAAAGCCATCATGTAACTGAGATTTGGTGTAATTGAGTCTATTTACACTCTTTGATCCCTTTGGCAGGCCAAGTAAATGCTTGGCAAGAGAGGAATTTGGTGTAATAGAAAAGATGTAATTACACTCTTCAATTCCCAAGAGAGGATAAGGAATTGGTGTAATTATACCATGTAAATAAATGAAACTTTTAAAAATTCTTTTCTTCCTTTCATTTTTCTTCCTGTTATTTTTATTTTTTATTTTTATTATTCTAATATTTTCAATTTTTTTATTATGTATATTCTCTTTCCTTCTCATTCTCAATATTTACTTCTTCATGTGATACAATGACCCTCCAGATCATTTATGCTTTTTGCATATTTTGCTCGGTTAGTGCCTACCTATAGAGATCCCAAGTCATTTGTGACTTGATAGTGCTAATAGTTTGGTAGCCCTGTCCCAATTTGGTGAAAGATGTGCAGTTTTCCATATTACAAGCGTGGTTAAAGTTGAAAAATGTGTTTAGCTGTAAAGTCTGAGTAGACAACCTCATAACAAAATTCTGACACTTTCATCAGCTTTGGAATGGTCAAATTAGGCTAGAAGTATGTTTGGTTTGAGTACCGAGATTTTCGGTGTTAGTTTATACAAATTTTTGCATTTACGTCTTCAAAATAAGCCAATAATTGACTTTAATCAACTTCCTTGGTAAATGTACCCAAATGGAAATTTTGATAGCGTGGTTAGCTCTGGAATGTTGAGTTTGGTCTAGAACAACCTTTCATTCAATTTTCGAGACTTCTAGGTGCATTTTGGGCCTCTTTATGGAAATTAAGTAATTTTGAGGTTAGGAAATGGGACCCCTATTTGATCGAAATGACTTCATATGAGTATTTTGAATGTGCCATTGGATTCGAAATATCAAATTTGGTATGGTTACGTAGTTTGTTTGTGTTTTCGTTTTCAAATGAGTTTCGGACCCGATAAGGAAACATTAAATTGGAAAAGAGTAAACCCTAGTTGAGGTATCTGGCACAACCGCTATAGCGATCCCCGGCCACTATAGCAAGCCATGACAACCGCCTCATAGAGGTGGGTCGCTGTAGCGACATTCGTAAGGGTTTAGATACGAGCTCATCTTCAAATTTCGTTAGGAAAAATGTGAAACTTTCTACTATTGTATCTTACTCAATTTTGATCCAATTTTGGTGATTCAAAAAGCTAAAACAACTTAAAATTTCGTGAAGAACATCATGGGATTGCTGGAAATTGCTTTTGATACGTCTTGAAGGTACTTTTTACTATTTTTACTGTTATATTATGGTTTTAGTTTTGGAAACTTTAAGAAGTGATTTTTGATTCGTTTTGAGTCAAATTTTTGTGAATTTTGGGTCAGTCTTGTGTACTTTTTCAAGAAGTACGCCATGGTATAATTGAAATCTTTTGATTGGCTCACATTGAGATGGAATAACAATGAAACAATTGTTATTCATGTTTTTGGTCCGAAATGAAATGTCATCTCATAATTTGATATCAAAAGGACCCTATTGATGTAATTATTTTGTTTTGGTAGCTCAACGATATTTGAAGATTGTTAGAAAAGGTAAAACGCTCATAGAGTGAATTGGAAAACACGTGATAAACGTCCAGTTAGGATACGATCATCCCCACTCTCTTAGACTGAGTCGCATATGTAAATTTTGTGTGGATTGATTGAATT
This sequence comes from Solanum rostratum, assembly GCA_029948455.1. Classification (NCBI taxonomy): domain Eukaryota; kingdom Viridiplantae; phylum Streptophyta; class Magnoliopsida; order Solanales; family Solanaceae; genus Solanum; species Solanum rostratum. The sequence goes on from CM057047.1 coordinate 28,619,204, forward strand.
GGGGATAGTGGAAAGGGGAAAGGGGAAAGGGTTAAAGTCCATATATGTTGAGTATGAGTATATTAGTTATTATTTGTGATTGTCTGGACATCTATTTGCTTCTTAAGGGCACATGTGGCTAGCTTGTTGATTTCCTGTTGTATTTTTGGCTGTCTGGGTTGACAGGGTGAGTATTTGAAAGATTGAGGACCCCTTGGAGATTGATATACTAATTTTTAATTGTACACTTATTGGTTGTTGTACTTCTGATTGTTTGGGATTGATAGAACTGTTGTTTGACTTGTTGAGCATGCTTGTGACTGTTGTATTCACTGTCTACTATATTTATGTTTGTTATTGCGATTGTTGGGCCTTAGTTTAGGCTAGTGATGTCCTAGATCCATGTTGATCCAGATCGGTAAATATCTATACTTATTTTTGGTGTGACTTGAGAGGCGTAAATCCCTATAGAACAAACTAGTAGACCAGAGTTTATAGAGTTGAGCCTCAGATAGGCTGTAATGAGCTGCTATTTCTGCTGGCTAGCCTTTTGTATTGTTCCCGCAAGACATCAGATTCTGCTCAGATATAAGGGGACCAATAGGGTCATTTTGACACTTAGAGTAAAGTCTCCTACGGCTAAATTCTCGAGCTTTTTCTATACATGAGTACGTGTCCGTCCACTAAGACAATGTGTAGACAAGGATCTGTTACTCTTTGTATACCCCTTTTTAAAGGCTATATAGTTAAAGTCTATATAACTACAGGCTGCTGGGATGAAGTCTTGTAGTTTCTGCTAAAGTTGGCATTGATGGAGGGCATTTTGGAGTAGTCCAGGTCTATGGGCCAAGGCAGACCACTGGCCACGTCTGATCTTTTCCTAAGTTAAAGTTCAGGTTATTGTTTTTGTAACGCCCCGCAAGTTCAAGCTGGAGACTAAGGCAAAAAGTTGAATATGGTCACTGGAATGAAACCACGAGACTTAAGTATGGGTCGTGGTTTAGTTTACGGACCGTACAAAGGCCTCATGGATTAGGGATTTTTGGTTGAGGAAAATTTAAATCCTGGAAATGAAGTACGAGAAGAATCTATGGGTCATGTTTTCTAGGTCTCACCTTAACCTCGTTAGAAAGCGGAGTTGGCTAGCTGCTGACATTTCTTTTACGTCACCAGCCAAGTGCCCTATGAGCTGTAATAGTGGGTCATAGATGAGCGTCTCTGATATAGAAGGAATTTAGAGTTTATGGAAGTAACCTACGAGTTACCAGCACAGTCCATGGAACAATGTACAGCTCGTAGAATCCCTTCGTGGAATGGGTCCAAGAAAGTGAGAAAAATGGCCAAGTATGGGAAGACTCTACGAGTCCAACCACGAGCCGTAGATCAGAAGATGACCTGTAGAAATGGTTTTGTAGTTTTGAGTTCAACAAATCAGTTTGAGGGATTTCAAAAAAAGTTACCAGACAAGCAGGTCTGACGGCTCGTGGGTTGACCTACGGCCCGTAAACGGGCTTTCATGGGATTAATCCGGCCAATTTTAATAAGGGTGTTTTTGTCATTTCTTCACATCCTATATCCAAAACTACGTCGTTTTGACTCCTAAAATGCCCTATATCAGTTTTATACTCCCCTATTTACCCCAATCCTAAACCATTCTCCCAAAAACCTAAGTCTTAAATTCTCCCAAGTCTCCCAAGGTTTTCTATTGAAGGCAAAGCTAGGGTTTTAGGATTTCTTTACCAACGTTCGTGATTTCTTTCGTAGACCTTCGGCCAAGGTATGTAGGTTTGATTTGTGGAGTCTTTCCCTTCAGAAAGCTCAAGTTCATTATTCTATTTAGGGTTCAAGGTTTTTGTATGTTGTGAAGTTTCAAAAAGTTGATTTAATCATTTAGTTTATGATGCATTCTTAGCTATATGAAGTATGTTAGTATCTTGTTATGACCTATGATGAATATTGAGTTCAAATTTATGATTATTCTAGTTAGGGGTTTTTAAGGAACATGTTAGGGAGTTGAATGATTCTAAAGGATCACATCCTATCTTATATGATATATATGAATTTCATGTTTTCGAGTCTTTAAGCATGCAAATCCCATTTTGGACCTAACCTATATGAGGAGGATGTTTATGAAAGGAGGAAGTCTCAATCCATGCTACATAAGAACATAAAGGTTCTAAATGTTAAGAGTCATTATTTATGTTATGGCTTCATAAGAATAGTATGAAACACATCTTAGTTATATGAAAGTTATGCATTATTGAGAGGTCTTTTTTATGATGTTATGGTGTACAAGTTTATGCATGTCACGACTATACTCTTTTTTATATGTTATTTGGGACTAGACTGGTTGGAGTCAAGAATGAATGAATGAAAGAAATGTGAGTCCCTACCTAGCTATGATTATGAGACTATGATAGCCCATTAGTAGAGGGATATGAGATGATGCTAGACGATAGTAGAGGCTTAGCCATGATATATGAGCTATATTTATGATGATGATTAATGTTCTAAATGCTTATTGGATAGGTTAGTAGAATACCTCTCCACTGCTGATTCCAAGATTTATACTTATCATTATTCTGTGAGAGTTATACTTAGCACCGCGTGGACTTTGGGATGAATGCGGAAGGTCCTTATTAGAAGAGGCATGAGACTGTTAGTAGAATCTCATTGTCCCATAACTATGTGACATCATAGAAAATGAGAGTCACCCGCTAGTAGAGGTTGATTTCTAGCCCACTGATAGTAGAGGTTTCTTAATAGCAGGCTTTAGTGGATCTACTCGGTCATCTTAGGAAGTTACCTTGGCAAGTGATCTCCCCATTTCTTCCAGTTTTGGGGAAACATCGGGACTCCATGGTTTAGCTCACATGGTTTATGTCGGTTAAAGGGTGCTTTCACATATATTCAAGTTCTTCTCATGACCCCAAGACGTAATCTTATGATAATTTATGATGGTTCCTTCATATTATGCCCAAGGTGTTTTTAAGGTTCATATGACTCATGGTTTCACAATTCCTTGCCTAAGTTATGCTCCTTTGTTACTCTCGAGTGGTTTTTCTTTTAAATGTTTATGATAATGTTTTTAAGTTTGTAAAGTGGTCTCTATTATGTTACTAATGTTTCTTTTATGATAAAATAGTCTTCCGTGTAAAGTGATGCATTCTTCACCTAAGGATACTAAATACTTTAATTGTTCATAATAACACGTGTTCTCTCACTAACCTAAGTATATGTTCCTTATCATGCATCCAAGTGAGGGTAAGTGCCCTATTTCTCATATGCATTATATCATGTTTTATGGCTAAAGAAATGTGTTAAAAGATCACCCATATGCATGTCCTCCTCATACTTCATAGATGTTTCCTCTATGATATATGATTTGAATCCCTATATTTCATGTATGTCCCAAGTTTTTATGATTTCCTTATTCATGACTATGTTCACCCATGCATCCTGCTAAGTTCTTTCTAAAGTTGCCTTTTCTATGTTTAAATGATATTGGCTTGATTATGACTTACAAATGCCATTGTAAATCTATTATTTTAACATGAGATTTAGCATGAACCATCTTATCCAAAGTCTTCTCTCTAGCCTTCTCAGCTGTTGCTATGCGAGGGCCCTTCAAAGCCCCACACTTTCTTGAAGACATTGCCCTTAACCATCCTAAGTGGGTTAGGGGTGATATTTTGCATTGACTTGGCCCTTGATTTTACTTTCCTTGGTGATCCTTTAAGGATAAACACTTTCTTTCTACATTCCAGGAGCCCCAAAGGCCCGTGCATTCGAGGGAATAAGGTGCACATTTTGTTCTCAAAGGCCCAAAGGCTTCAGTTGCATTTGACCAGTCAACAAGGATAACCAATAACATGAGAACAAATAACAGTTGACAACTACAACAAATTTCTTAGCGTATTCGAGCTCATTTAGCTCACGTATCTCACTCGATTAATCGCCAAACAAGATATGCGATATAGAAAACCTTCACCAAATATGGTAGAAACCAAAAGAAAAAGGGTTGTCATATTAGGTGATGCTTTAGAGAAATCGGTGATTCACTAAATCATGTCAGCGATCAAAATTCTCATTGCTAAATATGTCAGAAATTATCATTCAAAAGGGTTTACTCAAGGTCGATGTGTGAGCATAGTTAGTCTATTGCCTAGTAGTTTTTGGTGGTCAAATTTGCACTTAAAACATAAAACGATAGCAAAAACCTCACATCCCTCAAGTAAAATAGTAGTTTTACCACAAAGCCTAACACCCAAGCGATTATGTCAAGCATGATTTTGGTGAAATGATGGATTTGCCTTTGAGAATGATGTCACAATCTATCATAGGGCAAGTTCAAATTGCTCAATCCGAAACTAGAGCTACTCGGACTTCACCCCATAGATTCACAAAACAAGGTCTCACCATAATAAGTCAAAAGCATCCATTTTGCAGATGTTAACACTCAAATGACATAGCTTTTTAAACCACTTGATCTTATTTCAATAGATATACCAACTTTATTAAGAACAAAGCAACGCACCTGAAGCTTTATATGCTAACAATGGTAATGCGAAAGATGGTGAAGTTGGACACATCAATCGCAAAAAAAAAGAATAGAAGAAAAGAACTATAGTGGAAGAGTGGTATGTGTGGACGATGAGTTTTGGAAAAGGGAAAACAGAAATGTTAAGAAGGATTAATGAGCATTTATAAAGAGATAGACTCTATGACTTCCGTGTTACTTTTTCCTGCTTTAGAGGAGAGTTGGTAATCTACCGTTTGAACATGAGACTACCTTCCTTACCTCTTTCTAAAGGCTTATCCCACAGACGAAAAAGAGGTACAACTAGGTGTCGCAATGTAACTTCTATAATATGCCAGTTTAGCGATATCGTCGCCCGATTCTGAAGTGGATCACTCGACAAATTGACTTCAAATAGAGGTCAAAATTATCAAATCTCTCTTGGTACAATGATACACTAACTTTCACCAAGTTTGCCATATGTTTGAGCACTCTAGGGAACTTCAAAGGTGACAAAGAGCAATCAATTTTTGGAACACCTTTCTAATTTGGCGAAACGCTGAATTTTCAAAGAGATCGCTAAATTTGATAGTACCCAAGGAGACTGATGATGAGTCAGAAGGCAGGAAAATAGGTTGGCACCCTTTTTGCTGGGTGATACGCCAGCTGGATCCTTAGATTGCCGAAATCAGCACCAACTCCACAGCCAATATCTGACCCCAAAAAACAGTCAAGGCCAAGGTCGCCAATGTCAATCAGCGGTCTGTCTATTGTTCACACAACATTGCCTTTCTTCCCCTATTTCCTCTTGCAACACAAACATGCTATTATCAATACACATTATTATAATTCCATTAATCACATGACTTGCCTCCCAAGAAGTGCCCGAGTTAACGTCGCGGCACGATGATGTCCATTTCAACTAAGCATCACTAGAATGCATGACATGAACCACCTCGACATCTGGTGGTTTGCCATAATATTTATTGAGCCACTATTCATTTATCTTGAATTTCTCCTCAATGTGATTTTCAACATCTATCACTCCGTTAGTAAGTACCTCTATCACCCTGAAAGGACTTGACCACCTCAATCTGAGTTTCCCTAGGAATAAATGCATTCTGGAGTTGTAGAGCATCACTGGATCCCCTTTAGTAAACTCCCTTTTCAAATTTTTTTTATCATGCCATCTTTTCACTTTTTCCTAATAAAGGATTGCGCATTAATAACGTCTCAAACTGAACTCATCTAGGAAATATAGTTGAGTAAGTCCAGCTCCTAGAGCTTCATTAGATTTAAAGTTGAGTTTCTTCAAGGCCCATAAAACTCTATGCTCGAATTCGACAGGCAAGTGGGATGCCTTTTCAAACACCAACTGGTAAGGGGACATTTTAATAAGAGCCCCGTCAGTGGTACAATAGGCTCATGAGGCGTCATCAAGCATAGCTGCACAATTGCTCCTACTCCCATTCCCTGTCTTTGCTAAAATCATCTTTATCTCTCGGTTCGATACCTCCACCATCTCGTTTGCTTGTAGATGATATGAGGTTATCACCTTGTTCTTTACCGCATATTTACTCAACAATGCCTCAAACATTTTGTTGCAAAAAATAGGATGCCTTATTTGTAATGATGGCTCGAGTAGTACCAAAACGAGGGTATTCCTCTTTAAGAACTATACTACTACCTTGAAATCATTAGTCGGTAAGGCCACTACTTCAACCCACTTTAAGACATAGTCAACAATTAACAAGATATGTTTATTACCAAGAGAGCTAGTTAACGGCCACATGAAATCCACCCCCCGCATATCGAATGCTTCCAAATCAAAAATTGGGGTCAATGTAAATTCATGTCTCCTTGAGATACTTCCTTGCAATAGGCACCATGGGCATACTTGGCAAATTTATGAGCATCTTTAAGCAAGGTCAGTCAGTAATAGCCCTTTCGTAGCACCTTAGATGTTGTATGTATTCCCTTATTATTGCTTTCTACTGTTGATGAATGATATTCTTCAAGAATAGCCTCCATTGCCGACTCTGGGACACATCTCCCGATCATGTAATCTAGGCATTCTTTAAAGAGATAGGGCTCAACCCAAGTGTATCTCGTTACATCATGTGAAACATTTCTTCTCTTGTGGAGGTTGGCAAAATTAGGGATGACTTCACTAACAAAATAGTTTGTGAAATCAGCATACCAAATAGCCACTATAGCCAATTTCATCACTGATTCATTAGGAAATATATCAAATATTTCCCTTCTTCAACCTAAGAGTTTGGTGATTCAAGTCTAGACAGGTTATCCACCATTTAATTCTCGTAACCTTTTTTTTTATCTCTGACCTTAAAATCAAACTCGTGCAGCAGTAGTGCCCAGCGGATACGACTTCATTTAGCATTCCATTTCACCATAAGATAGCGGAGTGCTACATGATCATTGTGGATTACAACTCTTGTACCTAGGAGATACACCCAAAATATTTTAAATGCGTACACTATAGCTAACAACTCCAGCTCTGTCATCTGTATAATATTTTTAGGCAGTATTCAACATCTTGTTAGCATAATAAATTTGGTGAAAAATATTTCCTTACTCGTTGAAATAGCACTACCCCAAGGGACACAACACTTGCATCACACACCACCACAAATGATTTAGACCAATCCAGAGAAATTATCACTTGAGCTTCAATCAATTTCTATTTGAGGGACTCAAATGACTCCAAACATGAACAATCAAAAACAAAATGTTATGCTTTTTCTAAAAGCTTGAGTACCTTAACAAGAGATTTAATTTGATTTTCATGTAGCCCTTTCGCTATAATCATCGACAATGTATCGTTCTCTCCCAAAAAGGCATATTGCAAGTGATTTGGTAACTCTTTTAGCTTTAGTTATGGTGGTTCCTCAATAGATGGCTTTGCTGGCTATATTTTATGATTTTTCAAATCAAGGTCAAGTCTGTTGGGTTTCTTGAATGACTTTCAGCCCCCATCATTGTTCTCACTACTTCATCACATACATTCACATCTTCTTCCATATAATTAAACATAATTTCAGCCATTGAGTTAGCTCCTGAGTAAGCTAACTCTCAAAGATCTTGCACAACCTCATCCACTACATCAACAATGGTATTTACGTGGAAGTCATCAGGTCTTCTTAATGCTTTCTCAATATTGAAACTCACCTCTTAATGATTCACTATTAATTTTAGGCTCCTATTTTCAACATCCACCTAGGCCCTAGCTATAGCTAAAAATGGTCAACCGAAAATAATAGGTACATCAATTTCCACGTCACAATCTAGAACTATGAAATTAGCTGAGAATATGAACTTTTTTACTCTCACGAAGACATCATATAGTATTTCGACAGGTCTTTTGATTGACCGACTAGCCATATATAGCTTCATGGTTTTTGGGGAATAGGTATTCATACCAAGTTGCTCCATCACGATCAGAGGAATGAAATTTATACTATCCCCTAAATCACATTGGGCTCTACCAAACTCATATGTTTCGATAGCGCACCGTATTGTAAATGCTCCAGGATCATTTCTCTTTGCCGCTACATGTCTCGTTAAAATGGTGCTACAATTGTGTGAAGTCTCAATCATTTCACACTCTAGGGTTCTCTTTTTAGTCACCAACTTCTTCATAAATGTTGCATATACTGGCATCTTTTCGGGAACCTAAACCAACGGTATGTTAATTGTTAAAGAAGTGAAGAGTGACAGAAATTTTTGAAACTTAGCTTTGTCATCTCCTAATTCTGAGGGAAAGTTGCCGCACCTATGTACAACTTTTGAGGTGTGACATCCTTTTTGATCATTGCCATTTCAGTCCCTATTAACTTTTCCCCGTAACTGGTAACACAAACTCCCCAACTTACCAAGAATGTTAAAGATTTCATTCACTTTCTCCTCATCACTTCATTCACACACCTTGACTTCCCCAAATAAAGGGGTATCGGATCCCATGCTAGATTCAAGAGGGTTTTTACTTCCGCTGGTGATAGGCATGCATATTTGGCCATTACCTCTTGTTTGGTTGTGCATTTGGGCCGAGAGAACTACTAAAGAAGCTTCTAAACATTTAATTGAAGCTGCATTAGGAAACACTAATTGATTCAATTGGGAGAATCCTTAATTGATCTCATTCAACGCATTATTCAAAGCTTCCACTTTGTTGTAAAATCGAGCAAGCATCTCATAACCTGTGATTTATCTAACTTGGCACAATGTTGAGATGAAATGAATTTCTCTTGTCTCTCATCATGGCAATATTGTTCATCCTTCTACCAACAACCCAAAAAATTCTAATGTTCCAACATTGATTCCCGGGTGACCGTTGAAAGGTTGGTTGAGAACCCAATACTTGATTCCCAATGAAGTACACCTCTTCTTCAAGATTGTTCTCACTTGGATCATACTCATAGGGCAAGATACCTGCAGCTTGTACAACATTCAGTTGTTATACTTTTGTCACATATAGTGTTATGAAATCCTGCAGCTTTACTATTCTTTCGATAACCTCATCTCGCTCCTTCTCCTTAGCTAAGTGTACCTTAGATATTCCCCCTTTTGTAGATGAAGAATAATCCTCATAAGTGTACCACACCTTATTTATTTTAGTTACTTAATCTAGCAACTCCATAGCCGCTGCAAATATTTGCTTTATAAGCCCCCCTCAGACTAACCGATAAGCCACACTCCAATTGACGACTTAAGATTATATAGGAATATTGCAATAGAAAATTATTATGTATCCCATGAGTTGGGGCTACTCAAAGGAAGCAGGGGCGATTATCATAAGCATAATAACCCAACTGAGAGGCTAAGGTTGAATCCCACAGGGAATTGTAGTTCAAGAAAGAAGTGATTCATTAGACTAAGCATTTGTAGGATCTGGAGGGATGCCATAATTAAAAGCAATAGTCAAACTACACAATATTTAATTAACAATTTAATCAGCAAGGGAAGATGTTAGGCATGAGAAAATATGGAAATCAATCTACCAGCTGGGTCTAGATATTTGACTAAGTAAGTTGATAATGAGTGAATAGGCTAGGTTGCTAGTAACCCATGTTCAACTATGACACACGAGAGTTTCATATGATTCAAATATAATACCATACACGGACCACCGAGGGGACGCTTGGCCTAAGATGTCTCAACAAAACCCTAAAACCTTAGCCATTCAATCCATGGTTGTGGACTTCAATAGAAACCCCAAGAGGTTTTCAGCCATTACATCCATTCCATACGCTAATCATTTTAGCTGAGGCAGCAATGAGATACTAAAGCCAACATCAAGTTTAAAACCTCAAAATTATAGATTACACATAAGAATGGATATAAATTCACTCAAATCAACTGCAAATAAGACAAAATATCACAGACCCAATAGATAAATCAAAAACCCATATCAATAGCATACCCCCAACATGGTGATTTTAGTAATGCATGTTATAAATTAAAGATTTAATACCAAATATAAAAGCTATAATCATGGGTAAAAAGATTGAATAGAAAATAGTTGATTGTCACAAGCCAATCTACTCAAATTTTTCTTCACTAATGCTTCAAATCCATTCAACCCTTGTATTCTAAAGAAGGAAAGTTCCATGTACTACTCTCTATAAAAAACTATGAAGAAGAATATGTTATGATATGATATGTAAAAAACGTCCTTTCTAATTTGCTTATATAGTTTGTGCAAATATGTGAGAGTTTGTGATGTGAATTGCCATTCGACGGTCAAGGCCGACCATCATCGGCACTCCAACAATATGCTGAATATGCACTTGACCGCTTTCCTCTTCTTTAAAATTTGGTGATGGTTCTTCATTCCACTGATTAAATTTGGATATTCATCAAACTTCCTATTACATCACCTTCTTGTCATGATTTTGGGGCTTTGAGTACTGCAACTTTTAGCGGTCTCTAGTTCCATTCGACGGTGCACCGAATATGATTTTCGACATTGATTCTGACTGCATTCCCCAATTGAACTTGAACCTTTGTTGCTGCAATGCTAGGCGGTCTTTCTTAGTGTTCAACAAATCACCGATTGTGTTGGTGATGCCGCTTTTTTCCTCCATTTCGTACTTTAGCTCCCTTTCCATGATTTTGCCAAGTATTGTCCGTTGCACACGTTTAATCCCATATCACGATATAACACCTACATATTCATTAGATATTAGAAATTATAGCACACTAAAGATAATGTTTTTTTGCAAACTAGCCCAGAAATGAGTTCGAAATATGGACTCATCAAATGTAACAATGTGAGTGATGTAAGCAAGTTCCAGGATATTGATTGGAACCAAGTGAATAGTAAATGAGCAATTTTGGTTACCCCCATTATCTTGAAATATTGTATTTTATTTTCACCAGCTCAATGCTTCAGCTACATTAGCTAAGGGGATTGTTCAGAAATCAAGCCCATTACGACCCCCACTAGAATTTCCAAAATTTTGTGGACGTTTGCTTTCCCTTAAACTTTTGGGGTGTCATATAAGAAACTATAAAGTTAAGGATCTTTCCCTTTTTCCAAATTGGAGAGGCCATAAGATAGTTGGCTGAACTTCTTCGTAATTCAATTACATCATGGGGGGAATTGGAAGATGCATTCCTCAAAGGATTCGTTCCTCCCTCGAAGATGGTTAAATTCGAGAGAAGTATTGAGAATTTTGAAAGGATTTATAGTGAGCCATTACATGAATCATTGCTAAGATTCTGGAAACTCATACTCCAATTCCCAAATCATGAATTATTAGATCACCTTATTTTTCAATACTTCTATGTGAGTTTTCATGTTGTCAACACAGGCGTAGCTGATCAATTGGTAAGAGGAGTAATCGTGAAACAAACATTTGCAGCTGCTTATGAGCTTGTAGATTATATGACCAGGATAAATAGTGCTTGGTGTACGAGAAATGACTTGATTTCCTCAACTCAAAGGAGACCATCCAATGAACAATTAGCGAAATATCAGGAGAGTGATGAAAGCATAGGTAAATTGTTTACTCAATTAGATCTCTTGACAAAATACATAACAGGTGGTGGTAAAAAAAGTGGGAATGCTATAGGTATTGTTGCTGACGTGACTTATCACAATGTACCAGATGAAGGTTCTTATAATGAAGAGGTACCTTATATGAGAAATCAAGTCATGGTTCTTGGGTGGCCTTTTAAAGGCTAACCGGGAATCAAGGTTGGAATAATGATGCCTTATAGAGAGATAGGAATTGGCTGGCTCAACCTCATCACTGAAGTCGGAGTGATAGGGATAGTGTAAGAGAAAGGTATATTCTGCCCCATAATAGGGTGAAGCCTGCTGATCTAGTTGTGAATCCATAAGGCTTCAAAACTAAAGACATGTTGACTCGTATTTTGAACAAAGTTGAGGCTTCCAATAAGGTATTGAATGAGATGAATTCAAATTTCTCATTACTGTGCAAAAACATGACTTCACATTCAACATCCATTAAGCATTTGGAGACTTAATTTGCCAATAACTCGGCTCTTCTCAATCGAAGGCCAAAGGGAGGTTAACCCAGTGACACGGTTGTCAACACAAAAAATGTTGATCAGTAGTGCTAGGCCATCATGACTCATAGTGGAAAAGTTGTTAAAGGTGTTGTACCTATACCTAATATTGAAGTACGTGATGAAGAGTTGGAAGTGGATGATGGCGTAGTGAATGTAAATAAAAACAATGATATTGCCAATGAACAAAATGAGACTCTCGGCAATCCCGGGAGTAATGAAAAGGGGAAAGCTAGGGGTGATGCAAATAATTCTAAAAGTGTGTCCTCAAGAGAATTCAAAATCATTGTTAATGTTGAGTGATCCTTAAGTCAAGATCGATTATCCATTTCCTCAAAGGATAAAAAAGAAGGAGGAGGACACCAAGTTTTTGAAAATTCTTTTGTATACGATTCCCTATCCATTAATGTCACACTGGTTGAAGCAATGATAGAAATGTTGGGGTATGCAATGTTTATAAAGGAATTTATAACCAAAAAGAGAACCTTAGAGTGTGAAATGATTCAAGTATTTCATAATTATAATGCAATTTTGACAAAACACATGCTTGCTTAAAAGGACGACCATGGAGAATTCATAATTTCGTGTACTATCGGAGCTTATAAGTATTGCAAGGCGTTGTGCAATTTAGGTGAAAACATAAATTTCCTTCCCTTGGCTATCTTTGAAGATTTGTGGTTTGATACCCCCTCACCAATGATAATGTGGGTGCTTATAGCCGACCGGTCTACCAAAAGGCCGGTTAGGATTCTACATAGTGAAGGTGGACAAATTTATATTATGAGTTGGCTTTGTGATTTTTTATTGCGATGTGGGCAATGATGTTCTCGTCATTCTATGTAGGAAATTTTGGCTACCGAAAGGGCTTTGGTAGATGTTAAGAGAGGAGATTTGAGATTTTTGTTGAACGATGATGAGGTTGTGTTTAATATTTTCAATAAGTTGAAGAAAGCAAAGGACCTCCGAGTGATGTTGGTGATTGATCAATCTTGGGTAAATGGAAGCTTGAAGGACTACGTCATGCCATGACATTAACTATGATGCTACTTTGGAGGCAACCCAAGGATGTGTGGTATGTTTTTCTTTTGAATAATGGCAATTACTTGTGCAAGTGTTTAAAAATAGAGAAATTGGAGGAAAGCAAAAAGGGCAACATGACAAGCCAAATCAGTGCATCGTAGAATAGAGACAGTGATAGCGTATTTGACCGTCTTTTAGCTTAGTTGATGACTCTTGAGTAACTGTCAAATTAGGAAGACGAAGTTGCGATTTGATGGATCACTGAATGAGATAGGTGATGGTAAATTTTACCACCTTTTGAGGATTAAGGAAAGGTTTTGTTACTGTCAAAAAAGACAGAGAGAAACGCAATAAGAGCATCGCCCAATGTGTTCAGCGGAGTGATTTAGCATCAACAAAACCTTGCGCCTGACCAACCTACTTAAAGATTTTCAAATTAAACAATGTTTCATTCATTTCCCTTTTTACTTCCTTGACAAGCTAAACTTCCCTCTAGCCTTTCCTTTTGCATTTTTCTTTTGATTGACTGTATTTCATAAAAAAACTTCTTTTTCGGATCCTCTTATTGCTAATGCATCATCATTGAGGTGTGTTTTTGGCCCTCTGTTTTCACTTTTCGAGAATAGTATTGATTTGATTAAGGCATGATTTGGCTTTTGTGAGGATGATAATTATAATGTGTTATTGAAATCTTATTGGAAATCATGTGGGTAATGGGTTTTGATGATTGCAGAGCCCTAATATATGACTATACTAGATTTGTTTGTGTTCTTGATTCTATTGCGAAATTGTAAAATTGGTTAGGTATAAGCTATGGGATATGATCCAATTTCATGAATATGTTGCGTAATCTGTGAATGTGATGGTATATTGGCCCAATTTGTATCACAATGCTTTGTTGAATAGCCTTTTGTTAGGATATTTCCACGATTTTTCGAACGCATTGATTGAATGTGCATGCTAGTTGAGTAGATTGGTGCTAAGGGTGAAGTCTTAGCAACCACGAATTATTTTGAGGGACTTAAACTTGTCCGATGATAGATTAAGTAATGTCATTCTTTAGGGTAAGTCGTAATTTGGTCGAATTTATAGCCATGGTAAAAGTGTGAGGGTAGCAGTAGGCCTTTAAGCATGTTTTGGTATTATTGATGGTGGGGTAGTTTGTGATATTTCCCTCGTTTTTGTGCAATTTGATAAAAGTTTGACTTAGAGAATGTTGACCATACAAGTCAATTTCGGGGATGATCACTTTGATTGCCGAAAGTGACTCGATGATGTGCTGAGTTATCACAAACACTGGATTTTCTAAATAATTCTCAATGCTAAGTTCTATAACGTTAAGTGATGGTAATTTGCACCATAAAATCAATTTGAAGGATCAATGAATTTGTACATCATCACCGAAGGTGATGATGTTTAAAAGTCTGAAATATGTGAAAAAAGGTGACGGTCTATTTGATTGCCAAATCAGTTCTGCGTTTCGCCGAACAAGTTCAGCAGGAGAAATACAAGTCTTGCACAACATGATTTATTGAAGATGAATTTTTATCCTTCTCTCATGTGATTGATTCTCACACTTGTGTTTGAGCTTGTTTTACCGACATGGGCAAACCAAAGGAACCAGTTACTTGTGGAGAATCCCGAGCAGCTCCGGGAGTCACGATAGCCCCAGACCAGGAAGAGCAAAGATCCCATCGACTTCGTGGGGAAATACGGGGAAAAGGGAAGAGGAAAGTGTCATAGCGCAAGGATCCTGATAGTGACGATTAGAGATCCATTAGAATAACATGGACAACTTCAAAAGATGAACAAGATGGTCAAAACCACCAATACATGAGCCTACTATTGAGCCGAGCCATAAACGACCATGAACTAAGGCAAGGTCCAAAGCTATTCATGACTTTCTCTTCCAGAAATCCCAAATAATCTAGTAGACAATAGCCCCAAGACACTTGAATAAACTCAAAGCAGCGGGGCACAAGACAATCTCACAGGAGAGGAGGTTGTCAACTAGTTGGGTCGTTAATCGGTACCACTAGGCATGGGATACTTTGAAGTTCCACAATTTCCAATACACTACGACACCTCGAGACCTATACATTCTAAGGTAAGTTATAGAGTTCTATGAGGCATATGCCAAGGACATTCCCAAGATAAAAAGTAAGTTGAAAATCATTCTAGATCTTCTTGATTCTTTCGAGGTTCGTGGTGTTGAGGTCCCATGTTGTGAGACTGATAACAATGATGGGTTAGGTTGCACAAACCAATGTTGTTGCCCAAGTTACACCTCCTTATTTAGGCTAAAATGATCGTTATCAAGATATATAACCTAACCAAGGTTAGGGTCGAATCCCATAGAGAATATGGCAGACTTAGAAGAATTCAATTGCAATTCGGATTTATTAACCAACTTATCTCTCCAAAGGAGGGTTTAATAATAACTAGTAAAAGTAATGCTAAGCTAAGACAAGTGTTTAACCAATATGAAGAGAAACTAGGGTATCATCTTTCCCATGATTCCCTAACTCAGTATTACAAGATAACCAAATTCTTTTCTAGTGTTTAGCATGCAGAATGATAAGTGAAGTTTACCAAACCCTTTGGCCTAGGAGAGATGCAAATTTAATTACGTGATTTGATCCATCCCCAAAGTGTGACATTACTAACCCTTACCTATTGTCCCAGTACAACCTCCCTTGGCCAACTTCGGCTGATTAGATGAGAAGCAACAATCGGATCGTGTTAATTAATCACTTTTCTTATTCTTTACTACCTTGATTTAGTCAGCAACACTAGGTGGGCTCTAATGTTGGCCACCATTAGAAAGCATTTAAAATGAAGAGAATTAATTAATACATGTATATACACTTTTCATGAATTATGAATTATCCAATTTTACCTAGTTAGTTCTTCACAGTTCCCACAACCCTAGTTGTCGATTTATCTACTCATGATTAGTGTAAATGTAAGACTTATGAATTTGAATAACATAATTGAGCACTTACACAATAGAATTGAGCATAAGAAAATCCAACTCTTGAATGAGAATCATAAGATTGAAAGTAGAAGATGAAATTAAAGTTTACAAGTGTTTCCCAAACTCTCTACTGTTTCATTTATGTTTTCCCTTCATTCTCGACTATTTTTTCCAGTAAAATAACCTAAAACATATACAGTGTTTAAAATACAAAGCCAAAACAAATTAGGACAATTAGGTCAGCAGGCTCTATGAAGTACTCTATGGTCCGTATAACAATTTACGGCTCGTAGTCGGGCATTCATAAACTATTGCTTTAATTCTAGACTTGTCTTCTATGACACCCCTATATGGCCAAAAAAAGGTTCTATGGCCCGTAGAATTTAAAAAAGTCCTCATCTTTTGATCCTTAGGGTATGAGACTAGTCCACGACTCGTGATGTCTTCTATGGCTCGTCTGCATGTTCATAGACTCCAAATCTAAAATATACCCTTTATTAAAGTTCTACACAAAACCTCCTTTATTTCTCATATAATACTCTACAGCCCGTAAAGGGTCTCGTGGATCTTCAACTTCAGCAACATCAACACATTTTGCCCAAAGATCATGCCAATCCTGAAATCCTGCAAAACAAATATAAAAACACATCAGACCTACTAACATTACATTGAGAACACACAAAATTTCATGTTTTAATCATAAAAAGTGTTGTATTTTGACAGCACATCAACAAAAACCAACATGACCTAGATGATATGATGTTGTAAAACACTTTTGATGATAATAAAGCTTGGTTTGCCCTGATGAGTTGAATTCAAGTTCTTTCATTGTTAGAGGATGAAGCTGTAAAAGAAAATAAGAAAATGAATAACCTGGTGAGGTTCCAATTTAAATGTATCAGTAGCAATGTAATATCATCACAAAATGAGTCAATTTTTCTACATCAAAAGGCAGCATTGATTTGATGTATTATCGATCGCTAAGCGTCAAATTTTGGTCCCACATTGCCCTAGAAATCCTCATTAGAGCAAAGTAGGTACAAACCTCACTTCCATTCCCTATTCTCATCACCACACTATGTAGGTGAGCTTGAGTTCTCTTCTAAAGAAAAATCAATTTTGAGTCCACTCCATCTGCATCCACTTATATCTTGTGAATAGAGGCTAAATTTCAAAGTGATGAAGTGGACCGAGCTAGGAAGAAGCCAGTAGATAAAACATTGATGGTTGATGTTGAGGACCTTGAGTCTGGTGCTGCAAAGTAGGCACCTAAGGTAGGTATGTCTTCTTACTCTCCCTCATTTTATTCCTCTTCTACCCCAATCGTTTCTATCGTAACACAATCGGAGGCTCAGGCTACGAAAGACCGACCCCAACCGCCAAAGCTGCTATTATCAGTATTGCCCAATTAGCCAAACTGGATGATGTCCATGCCACTGGGGTTGAGACTTCCTTGCACAACGTGATTGATAGGGCCATAGCCGTTATTTTGGCCCCATGTATTAAGGCTGAAAATAAGCTAAGAGAGTTGATTGAGGCTTAGAAGCTGAGCATTGATAGGCTAAAGGTAGTTATCGAGGATCATGGGATAGAGTTAGTGAGTAATCTGAGCGGGTGACTTCCATGGAAAATAAAAAGAGCATTAGTGGTAGCTTTTCAGCCATAAAAGTCTACAATGATTGGTTGGAATATGACGTGGCATCATCGAAGTCCACATATATTAATTCTTTTTAGGATGTGCTCGACGTGCCACCCAGAGTTGATATGAATGTGGTTCTAGAGGACATGATAAGGGTTGATGTTCTAGGTAGAGAATACAATAAAGATGAAGATATACCACTCACACTAGAGATCGATGAGGAGGCCTTAGGAGATGAGTAACACCAGGTGGAGCTTGATATGTTAAGGTGGTTAGAGGAGGAGATCGTAGCCACGATCACTAAAGAGTCCATGTAGGACACATCCAGGATTGGTACCTCAGGTTCACATGATTTAGAACCCGTGAATCCAATGATTTCCTTATAGAGTGCACCACAGAATGTGGGCATTAATGTCCCCATGAAACCTTCTTCAACTTCACCATTACCACCAAGAAAGGATTGATCATGATTTGGGGTCTAATTCTCATTCCTTTCTTATTATGCTTAAAATTGATATTGTTCTTCCACATTAAAGACAATGTTCTCTTTTTATGAGAGGGTAAGCTATTGGATTCTAAATATTCCTTGATGCTAATGCTGATAAACTAATTTTCTTTTGATTTTAATTGGTTGGATAAGATAGTACTTACTTTAGTTTTGGTTGATGAAAATTTGAGACAATTTTCAATTTTGGTTTGTAAATATCCCTTTAGTTTTTGTTGTAATAGATAAGTAGTTCTTTTAATTTTCTTTCTTTTTCTTGATTGATGAATGATTGTGAATACTATCCTCAATATTTGTAGTAAACCCCGTGCATATTTGAAAAGTTATTCAAATGCATTTATCGTGTCTCTAGTCCTTAGCAATTTGAGTATCGATAGTTCATATCTTTGATTCAGATGATGCCATTGATGAGGAACATGTACTCAGTCACCAATTAGTCTTTCTCTTGAAGAATTAATCCATGAATGGATTTGATGCATCTTGAGTTGATTATGTGAGTATTGATCTTGGATATGTGATAATCGTAGATTGTAAATATGTGTTGCAACTATTTAAATGCGAACCCATTTTGCCAATGTGAGTTTAGGAATCTGTTGAATAGTGTGTTTTGTAACATCCAGAACATGCCCGGTTATTTTTGATGAGTGATATGGTTGAATGTAGATTAGGAAAAGACCTTAGGACTTCTTTGGATTCTTTTGAGTCCACCTTGACCATATAAACCTCCAGTGACATTGAATTGATTCCTTAGTGAACCCTTTTGGAGCCTTGATCTTTTTTTTTTTTGCAGCAATGAAACCTTGAACTTTATTTTGAAAGATAATTCCTTCTTTTTCCTAGGCATTCCCTCCTTTAGCTTAAGTGCATGAAAGTAGTGGACAAAGTCCAAAGTTTGGAGTGTTGGTAGAAGAGGGATATCTCTCATGTCAAAGTTGAGGAAAGAAAAGGAAAGAAAGGCGAGGAGTCCTTGCATGATGAGAAAAAGAAGAAAGATTCAAAAATTTAAACATGATGAAAAGAAAAAGAGTTTGCTTGAAAAAAGGGACCCTCCAAAATTATTGAAAGGGGAAAGTTAGGATTGAAAATCAAAAGCAAAAAAGACGTCAAATAGAGAAGAAAAAAATACAAGGATCAAAGGAATCAAGAGTCTGAGAAGTGTTATAGAGTTAGATGAAGGATGACCCACTATTATCTATATAATCTCCTACCCATCCTTAGCCCTACATTAAATCTCGAATAATGTCCTTTGGGTTCCTAGTCCGGATGAAACCGAGTGAACTCCAATTGAGAATAAGGTCAAGCGTATGGGTTGAAGCATATGTGCCATTTATCATTTAGGAGAGTGAGTTTTAAAGCTATGGAAATTGTGTCTTAATCTTGTGAGTATAGTATCTTCTTTGGCGTGAGGGAAAATGGTGATGCTTTTAGGCAGGGATTAGCACCCACATGATCAATTGTGAGAATAGCCATGTCTTGAGCTTACTTTAGTCACCTCTTGAGGCTTCAAAATCGCAGAATTTATATGTGGAAGCTTCGAGGATGGATGACGAAGGTGGAATTATTTGTGTTGCTTCCTAAGGCCCTATTTTCAAACATTAAGTCAAACTAATTTGTATTTTATTTTCTTGAGGGCTTGCAAAATCTTTAGTTAAGGGAGCTGATGTGTCCATATCTTGGATTCATTTAGGGCTTAGAATGTAGAGAAATGTTGTCCTCGATGTGCTAATATGCTTCATATGTTTATTATAATGTGTTCTTTATGACAGGAATAAGGATAAAAGTCCATAAGTGGATAATACTCAACAAAATAAGGAAAAAGAGCAAAAATTCCAAAAGCATAGTTAGAAGCGACTCGCCAACAAATTAAGTAGATAACCAAATAGCAACTTAGACTGCCTAATATTGTAGTCATCAAACCCCAAGCTCCTGACAGAAAGGCTATGCAGGTGGAGGTTCGGTAGAAAGCCAAACAGGACTAACGATGAACAAGGACGTTGCCGATAGTGGCAAAGACTAGAGCATTCAGGTGATACAGGAGAAGGTGATCAAGTGCACATTCGGTGCAATATCAAAGTGCTCGGTGATGGACGACCTTGACTATCGAACGGTAAATTATTGCACAAACTCTGAGAAAATGCACGGACTATGAAAAGATTTTTGAAAGGACATTGTGCATAACATTCCATATCAGCTTTCTGCAGCATTCCGTACACACACACACACACACATATATATATATGTATATATATGTATATGTAGAGAGAGAGAGAGTACATAGAAGCTTCTGGCTGAACAAGTACAAGGGTTTTGTGATTTTCAAGCTTTGGGAGGAGAGATTTCATAAATTTATTGAAGAAATTCATGTTTTTTGTTTTAATTCATCTTAGCACATTCATGGCTATAGATTATTGTATTAGTTTTTCATTTTTGAACATATGTCACTAAAACTACAATGTTGGGTGTGTGTATAGGATATGGGTCATTGAATTCTTAGTTGGGCATATAATATTTTGATAGTTTTGATGTTAATATGAGTGAGTTTACACATGTTGCCATGTTTAACTTATAATTTGGAGGCTGCAAACTCTAGGTTAATTGTAGGTATCTGATTATTATATTAACTTGAATGATTGAAGTGGGTGACAAGTATTCTAGTTAGAAATCCTTCGGGGTTTCAGTGAATGCCGTAAAGTTGAGTTCAATGGCTAATGTATTAGGAGATTCGCTCATAGTTGCTCAATCTAAGCTCGCTTGAGTAATTTCCATGTGAAGTTGTAGTAGGTTCATATGAAACGCCATTGATGTTGTAAATGAGGTAGTGGTTACCAGAAACCTAGCTTACTCACATATATTTTGCTAGAATAATCAATTATTTAAACCTAGTTAAGTAGTTCTCATCCCATATCCACACCACCACTACCACCACCACCACCACCACCCTCCCCCCGATATATCTATCGATCAATTGTTAATTAACATTTCAGAACTGTTGTTAACTGCACTCTTGTTTTAAATTACTCGTAACCCCCATTTTGATACTATAAATTCTTGGTTCAACTTATTACTTCATCTCTTGAAAATCCATTCCCTATGGTATTCGACCTCAACTCTTCGTTGGGTTATTATGTTGATAACCATCGTCCACATCTTCCAAGCATGAGGTGTGCTTAAATGTATGTTGATAAGTCAACATCTTTGACTCATTTGGGACTTAGAATATAGAGAAATATTATCCTTGAGGTGTTATTATACTTCATATATTGATTTAAATATTTTTTTAAGATAGAAATGAGGATAAATGTGCAAAGGTGAACAATACTCAACAAAACAAGGAAAAAGAGCAAAAAAGCAAAAAAGGTGGTCCAAAGCGATGTCACTGACACATTAGGTGGATCGCTGAAGGGCAACTAAGACTGCTTAATATTGCAACAATCCAATCCCTAAGATCATAATAGAAAGGAAATGTAGGTGGATGTTCAGCGGATCACCAAACAAGATTGGCATTGAGCAAGGACATCACCGATGGTAGTAGAGACTTGAGCCTTCAGGTGATATAGGTGAAGGAGGTGATGTGCACATTCGGTGCATCGCCAAAGTGCTCAGTGATGGCTGAATTTGACCATTGAATGGTGAATTAGTGCACAAACTTTGAGTGAATTGCACGGACTATAACAGGATTATGGAAGGACATTGTACATAACATTCTATAGTAGATTTCTACTGCATACTATATAAAGATACAGAGAGAGATAGAGTACATAGAGGCTTCTTGTTGAGAAAGTACAAGGGGTTTTGATTTTGCTGCTTTGGGAGGAGACATTAAGTGAAGAGTAGAAGAAATTCATCTTTTCTCTTGTAATTCATCTTAGCCACATTCATGGCTACAAATTATTGTATTATTTTCTTACTTTTGAATATGTGTGGATATAACTCCAATGTTGGGGGTGTATATAATATGGGTAACTGAATTCTTAGTTGCGTCTATGATATTTTGATTATTTTGATGTTAATTTGAGTGAATTTTCACTTGTTTCCATGTTTAACTTATAATTTTGAGGTTGCAAATTCTTGGTTAACTTTAGATATATTATTATTGCATCACCTTGAGTGATTCAAATGGGTGACCAGTGTATTAGTTGGAAAGCTTTCAGGGTTTTAGTTGAATACCACAAAATTGGGTTCAATGGCTTAAGTATTTGGAGATTTGGTAATAGTTCCTTAGACTAGGGATGCCCTTGAGTGATTTGCATGTGAAGTCATAATAGGTTTATGTGAAATACCATTGTTGTCATAAATGAGGTAGCGGTTACCAACAACCTACCTTACTTACGTATTCTTAACTCGAACAATCAAATATTTAGACTCGGTTAAGCAGTTCTCATCTCATATCCACGCACCCCTGACATTTCTCTCAATTTATTGTTAAATCATATTTTAAAAATGTTGTTAGCTAAACTCTTGTTTTAATTTTCTCGAAACCCCTATTTTGACACTACAAATGACTAGTTTAACTGATTACTTTATCTATTGAACGTCAATCCCCCATAGGGTTCGACACAACTGTTTGTTGGGTTATTGTGCTAATAATGATTGTCCATATCTTCTAAACATGAGGTGCGCTTAAACGTCATTAAAAATTGCACTGTTGACGAAATTAAGGAAATGATACTAAAATTGCAAGAAAAAGAAAGGCAAATCATTTATGGTGACTTTAGTTAATTTGGAGTTGAGAGTGTCATTTGCTTGAAGCCGAGATGTTTGTAATCCAATGTATAAGAGTCCTCTTGATGATCTTGCACATGCCCAACGAGCCAAAAAGATTTCAAGGTTGGTAGAAAATTCAAGTCCTCATAGAGAAGAGATCAAAGGAAAATATTGATGTTCTCCAATTGTGTCACGCCCTAAGTCCCATTAAGGCGGACTGGCACCCGTTGCCGATAAGGCTCGGGAGAACCAACATATAACCATGCACCTGCTATGAACATTTAAGAGGTTTCCATATTCAACATGCTGTCAGAAGAAAGTAAACTGTATTAACAAGCCAAAAGTAAATGCATAAGACTAGGCCATTGGAGCCACGATGTCTACAGTATGCTACTTGGACACACTTTAATTTACATAGTCTACAAAGCCTCTATGAACATGGTAAAGAGTGGAGACACAATTATTAGTTATGTCGTAGTTGGTAAGTGCCCTCTATGTACCAAGGACGGACATAGATTTCATGCCAAGTAATAGGAAATC
The DNA here is from genome assembly GCA_029948455.1 of Solanum rostratum. Classification (NCBI taxonomy): domain Eukaryota; kingdom Viridiplantae; phylum Streptophyta; class Magnoliopsida; order Solanales; family Solanaceae; genus Solanum; species Solanum rostratum. The sequence goes on from CM057047.1 coordinate 28,642,641, forward strand.
AAGTAGCCTTACATACCTCATTGTGCTATGTCGTTATTACCTCGAAGTAGTATCCTTTTCCTCCAAACACTTATCTACAATATAGTAGTTGATAAAACTAGTATTAACAGCTAATAAACACATCTTGGTAATCCAATTTCACCCAAAAATAATATCCGGGCAGCAAGCTCGGAATTAGCAACCAAAGAGTATTCTTTCAACATTTCCATTCCTAATCATATTTCCTAATACATGTTCTCATATACATGTCTTATCCAGCTTGTTTTAGTCCTATAACAGTGTTACAACAGCTCATAAAGTACAACATACAACAATTCTACACAACACGCAAGTAGGCAATGTAACATTACATCCTTTTGCTACATTTCGGCGTCAACAATTCCAAATCTGTTTCAACCTCAACCAAGCTGTCCTCAATGTATTTACATACAAATACATTCCTAAAATAGTACAAAAACAGTCCCCCAAGTGGATGGAAAACATGACACAACCATTCCCAATATTCAGTCCACAAATTCCTACTAAGAGCGCAATTTAGGTATCATATAATTTTCGCGGAAGATAAAAATGGTCCAGCAGCCTTCTTACATCATTACAGATCCAAGACTTGTTAAAAACATATATATTACTTCATAATACAGCCAACCAACAAGAGAGAAGCCTCTTAATTAACTAGAAAGGTGGACCACAATCTTTGGAACACATGCTGTCCCAAATCCCTGCACAAGTACAACCAACATACCCTTCATGTTTTTCATGAAAAGATTACACCAAACCATAGGTATTTTTACTTACCTTAACCCTCAAGGATTAGGTTCTCTTCAAGAACCCTAGAGGTGAGCCTTGGCTGCTTTAGAAAATGAAGAGAGAGCAAGAAGAAACTTGGAGAGAAATCTGATTTTTGGCTTGAGAAAATGACTAAAACTTGCTGGTTTTTGCTCCCTTTTATATGGCCACTTTTGGCCGACTTTCTTTTGGATTTCCAGCATTACTTTATTAAGGTTATGATGTAGCAAATTGGTCTTTTCATTTGGGCCTTATTGGGCTTCAATTGGACGGCTTTGCTCTAAATTTTCCTCCTTTATACCCACTTAGTTTGGGCCATAGTTGTGAATTGGGTTGTGAATGTAATTTGGCCCTTTTCCTATTCAACTTGGCTGAAAATGTTGTCCTTTTATGATGATAAACCATGGGCCCAAATGACATCCTTAACTCGGGGTTCATTTGTTGTCGAACTTGAACAAATTCGGTGTTGGGCCTTGTCTCCGTTTACCTAGCCTATTTAAGCTAAGCACATAGGTGAGTCACCTGCTAGCTTCCTAAGTCTCACAAGCACCTCACTTATTTTACTTCATTTAAGGTCACAGTCTCCTTAGCTTGACTTAAAAATTATATACATTAGGTCATCTTAAGCGTTAGACGTACGTATACCCCTTTAATCTAAAATTCACGCACTTTTAAAAAGTGTGCGGATTTGACCCCGCCATATCATGTTTCATCTGCGATGGAATAGTACATGTAAGATGTGGGGTGCTTCAAATTGTCCACAAGACCTTAATCAGAAGATTGAGTTTAAATTTGAGAGAAGGTTCATTACGTTGACATTGAAATTCAAGAAGGTGATGAATCTAATGTCACACAGCGATAATAAATTCTGCACTTGATGGGATGCAACCCATCAATTCTTTCAAAATTTTAACTTCTCTGTGTAATTTTTGCATTTTTTAATTTTTAGATTATCTTCTTAATTTTTAATTTTTAGTTTTTTCTAACAATCACAATTTTAAGCCTTTGTTAGTGGTTTACATAGGTTTGGAAGCATAAAATTTATTTGAGTTGAAAATTTGGGTCGAAAGACCCTCAAAAAGTCTAGGGATTGATTTTTGGGCCAATCTTACTCTGCTTTTAGGCCTAGGCATGCCCAAACAACAAGGCAGACCACCAAATTAGGCCTGGGATAACCCAAACATACGAAAACTTAGCCTAGGGTTGGCACCCATTTGAGCTCCGCAAACACGAATGAAATTTCTGCGAAAGTGAAAGTCAAATTATTTGACTCTCCACAAATGCACCTTTATCACAATGAACATGGAGCGTGGATGTCCCTTAACATCCATATACATGCAGTTCTGACCGTGGAAGGTAATGAAAACACAATGCTTTTCAGTGTTGTCTTCATTCTTCAAAGAAAAATTAAAAGAGCACAGCTACTTTGATTTTAGGTACAATACTTCAAACACATTTTCTCTTCAAAATTTTGCAAGAACACTCAAGACTTCCATATTCATCTCCTTTGATTCTAAATTCTAAGGTATGTTTTCTCAACTCATTTTCCATTCATGCTCATCAAAGGTAACTGTGTGCGGCTATAAAATTTGCTTGATGAAATGGTGATGTGAAATTATTTTATTTTTCTTACCAATGTGTGTAAAATGTCAGAGTGTGCTAGCTTTCTCCATTTTTGATATATATACATGAAATTTGTGGTGCTATGGTATCTCACCTCTAGTCTTTTTAGGTTGCAATGTTTGTCCTTAAATTGTGACAAATTTGATGGATTGTTGGAATAAAATTGTTATGTGATGTTTAGGAAACAATGGTGTGCTATTGGAAATGATCTTAGGGTGACTATTTCGTCAAATTGTCACTGGAAATACATGATTATGACCTGTTTCACGAAATGCCTCTAAGAGTTTGAATTAATTTTGTTAGGTGAAAATTGCTCTCTACAAATGTGGAAACAGTGCCGCAAACGCAGATGCCCATCCACGAATATAGATCTTTGAGGACCTTAAACTCCACTAACATGCTTGGTTGATCGTGAATGTGGATACAGCTGGTAACTATGTAAAAACAAAAACTCTTCACTGATCAATCTAGACAATGTTTTACTTATTACTTTGGCCTAAATACTTTCAAATACTTTATTTTAAATGTGTCTGTGATGTTTTGAACATGATTTCTTTGTTTGTAGGTCAAATTAGTGATAACATGGATCTCAAAAATAGATTCCTTGATGCCAAAATCCTCCTAAAGGTGGGCGAAGATGAATATTTTGATCTAAGCACGTTCTTATCTATCTAGTGTTCCCAAAAATATGATGAATACTTGGGCCAGATGGTGACAAGAGAAAAATGTAGTTTCTTGGAGAAAGCAGAGGAGAAGATGTTGGAGTTGTTTGTCCGGCTTCAAACTTTAGGTTGCCTATGCTTTCTAGATGAGCAAATCAAGGCCAACACTTTGATTCTTCGTGACTCTTACTTGTTTGATGGATATAAATTGATACATGAGTCCCTTGTGCTAGACTTGAGAGTGATATTAAACCTTTCAAACTTGATCTGCAAGTCATTGTGAGGTGAGTTTTTGTGTTGTTCCTTGTGTAAATATGTGTCACCTAGAATTTGCCCATGCAGTCTTGTAATATTTGTCCTGATGGACATGGGTTGGAAAAAAGACTTTTGGCATTCATCGATTTATTCTTAGTCCACATAGCCTAAATATCCCACCATTGCATTCATTTACCCCTAGTGTCCGTTTTTATCCTAATCCTTATCATTGACAATCTAAATAAGAAACCTTGGAATTTTTTGAAAAGACAACCCTCTTTTGAACCCTTGTCCCTCCATAAACTTGAGTTGATTGTGATAATTGAAGCTTTAAGCCTAAGTTGAGGGTGATGTAATTAGATGAGCAAGGATTTCTATCATTTGGAGGCTTTTTTAAAATAATAGAAAGAAACGAAATGGAGAGACGAATGGATGAACGAAAAGAAAGAAAATTGTGCTTTCAAAGATAAAAAGAGAAAAACAAGAAAAAAGTTCTTGAATGAAAGGACTCCTCCAAAAAGATTAAAATGGTTGCAAGTGAGACATTAAATTTGAAAAAGATGAGTTAAATCTGCAATGTACTAAGTGTGAAAGAAAATAGTGGATAAGTTTAAAAGAAATGGATGTTATGTGTAGTGTTTAAGGAGGGTTAGTCACTATTGTCCAAATTGTATCCTACCCTACCCCTAAGCCTACATTACAAGCTTGGAAATCCCTCTGGGCTTCCTAATCAAATAAAATTGAGTCAATGTTGATTGATAACATGGGCAAGCCTATGATGTGGCATTTGTGTGCATGAGATGTTCTTTTGTTGAGTGTGAGTGTTTAAGTCCTTGTCCTTTGTCTAATCGTATATACTTGTGTGTTTTGTGGACTTTCTTTCCTTTTTGTGAGGGCATGCAAATTGAAATTGATTGGTGAAATTGATGCTTTTCATGGTAGAGTCAAGTGGAACTCGTTTAGTTGACTTGGAGTTTGAGTCAATTCTTGAGAATTTTTTTTGATGCTTGATCATTCTTGGAAGTTAATTTTGAATTGTCAGATGTTCTATTGAGCATGAGGGAGTTTCTTGATGGATATTCACAGGCTTATGCTAATTATTGGTACCAACCATTGTCATATTCACGATTTAGTTGGTTTAAAGTGAGTTGGGATTGTGTGTGCTTATATTAATGACCTCTTGATTTTGGTATTGTTTAGCTTGAAGACAAAAAACTTCATTAAATGGGGGTGTTGATGGGTATAGAATCTTTTACAGCTCGTCTGTTGTTCATAGACTAAACATCAGAAAATCACCCTTCCCTGGAATTTGTACAAAACAAACTCTACGACCTATGGAAGTTTTCTCGGCTAGTAAAAGGTTTCTTAAAACTTCAAATTCTGTAATAATTCTGCACACATAGCCCACAAATCGTGCCAACCCTATATTCCTGCAAATCAAACTCAAAAACACAAAAAATTTACTAATTTAACATCACTTTGAGAACACATAAAATTCCATTTAAGCATCAAAAGTGATGTATTTTCACTATAATAACCATCATAAGGAACATAATCAAAAGGCATATCACCAGAACTACCAATAAAATTCATACTTTTTCGACCACCACCCGTCACATGTTTTGTCAAGAGATCAAGTTGCATCATCATTATAGCCATATTTTCATCTCGTTCTTGATCTTTGGCCAATTGCTCTGTCGATGGCCCCCTTTGTGTAGAGGAAACAAGTTCGTCATGAGTGTACCAAGCTTGGTTTATCTTCGTCATGTCATCTAAAAGCTCCGAGGCAGTAGAAAATATTTGTTTCATTATGCCTCCCCTCACGAATTGATCATCTATGCATTGTTAATAGAATCCACACTCACATAGAACTATTGTAGAAGAAGGTAATCCAGAACTTTTTGATCTGGACATTTGAGTAGTAGTTTTTGGATCTTAACCACGTTTCATGAAGTGGTTCACATTCAATCCTCTTATAATTCTCAATATTCCTTCTATGTTTCACCATTTTCATGGGAAGAAAGATTATTACAACAAATGCATCTTGAAATTCCTCCCAAGATGTGATAGAGTCACACAGAAATTTCTCTAGCAATCTCACGGCATCTCCGAATAAGGAAAGTGGAAATAGTCTCAATCCAATAGCCTCTTGTGTCATCCCTCTGAAGCTGAATGTAGAGAAAACATTGGCAAAGTTTGGGAGATGCTCATGTCAGTCTTCATGAGCTACACCTCAAAATAGTCTTTTCAATCAAAGAAGCTGAAACATTGCACTCCTTACATGGAACACACCATTCCCCATCGGTAGGGGCAATCCAATTTCTCTGATGATGCCCGTACTGTCCCAATCAATATTGTGCTGATCATTAAGATCCCCCACATTGTCACCATTCACACTTTTGGTATCACCCATGGATTTACCTAAAAAAAACAAACACAAATTCAAAGAAAAGTATTAAGAATGTTCAAACTACAAAGGGTAAGTTCAAGCAAATACTTCGAACAAGAACAAGTATCGTTCCTCAGCCATGACACCATTTTGTTGTCTCGCGTCAATGCACCATAAATCTTCCATAAGTTCGCATTGCAGTCGTCATTGCATATTGGAGTAAGAAACACTAGGAACAAATGTTCGAGTAATGAAGTATCATGTTGAACTTGGAATTTTTAGCATTAAAATGGGGGTTGCGATTAACATAAAACTAGCAAATAATTATACAATTTGAACTAAACAATCAATAGAGATTGTTAGGGGTGTGTTAACATGGGATAAAATCTAAATACATGGGTCTCAACATTTGATGCATGAACTAATTTGATATGAGTAAGCTAGAATTACTTGTAACCACTATTTCGGATGAAATAATAGTGGTGTATCACATGAACCTTTTACAACTTCACATGCGAAATCACTATAGGATATGTTTTACCTAAGCAATTTCTCAAAAAATCTTCCAGTACATTACCCAAGTTAAGGCATTCAATCAAAACTTCAAAAGATTTTAGGCTATCACACTCAGTGGCCACTCCAATCATTCAAATTAATGCAATAACTAAAGATCTAAATATAACCCAGAGTAAGCAACCTCAAGATTATAAGTAAAACATGGCAAAGAGTATGAACTCTTTCAAATTAACAACAAAAAATTCATATTACAACAACAACAACATATCTAGATGAATGCCACAAGTGGGGTCTAGGAAGAATAAAATGTATGTAGACCTTACCACTATCTCACAGAGATGGATAGGCTTTTTGTGGGAGACCCTTATCTCAAAAATATCATCCCCAAAAGAAGAAAATACTAGATATGAAATAAAAAAACTAGAGAGGTGAGCAAATCATAATTAACAAAGCTACTAAAAAACACAAAATTAATGACACGCAATAACAACACAATATATAAAGACTCGACGACCTCAACTAACCAACTATACCCAAGGCCAGAAAACATTCTACCTATACTAGCTGTCTAACTTTTATCCCAATACGCAACTACCACTCCTTTATATCTAAGGTCATGTCATCAGTGATACGAAGTTGCACTATATGTTGTCTAATAACCTCTCCCTAAGAATTTTTCGATTTATCTCTACCCCTCCACATAACCCCTAAATCTAAATTCTCGCAACTTCTAATAAAAGTATCAGAACCTCTTATTTGAATATGCCCAAATCATCGTAGTGTCACCTCTCTAATTTTGTCTATCATAGAAGCTACTCATAACTTTTCCAAAATGGTCTCATTCCTTATCTTGTTCCCTCTGGTATGTTCATATATCCATCTCAACATCCTCATCTCCACAACCATGCATTTTCTGAACATGTGAGTTGATAAGCCAACAGTCCACCCCATTTAGCAACCATGGGCTAATCATCATTCTATAAAACCTACCTTTAAGTTTAGGTGGTATCTTCTTATCTCATAATACTCTAGAGGCAAGCCTCCATTTTGTCCATACTGCCCCAATATGATGTGTGACATCATCATGAATATCACCACTACTTTGGATGATGGATCAAATATATTTAAATTTTCCTCTCTCAGTAATAAATTGAGCAGCAAATGTCAGTTCAATGTTTGCTTCATCCCTAACAATGTTGAATTTATACTCCATGTATTCTATTTTGGTCCTGCTAAATTTCAACCCTTTGGATCTAAAATTATGTCTCCAAACCTCAAATATATCATTAACTTTAGCCTGGGATTAATCAATAAGTACAATGTCATCTGCAAATAGCATAAATCATGGAACCTTTGGCTGAATAGACTGTGTCAGCTCATCCATTACTAAGGCAAAATGAAAAGGGGTCAACATAGACCTTGATGAAGTCCCATCTCAATAGGAAAGTACTTTGAGTCTCCTCCCACTGTTTTTACCTAAGTTTTGGCTCTTTCTCTCATGTCCTTTATTACCCTAATATACACCATTAGAACAACTTTTGCCTCTAGGCACCTCTATAGGACATCCCTTGGATATTTCTCATATGCCTTCTCAAGATCAATTAACACTACATGAAGGTCCCTCTTTCTTTCCTATATTTCTCTACTAATCTTCGAACATGGTGAATTGCTTCAGTAGTTGATCACCCCGATATAATCCCAACTGATTCCCTAAAATAGACACTCTTTTTCTCTCCCTCATCTCCACCACTCTCTCCCAGACCTTCATATTATGGCTTTACAACTTCATGTTGTTACAATTTTCAATATCGCTGTTGTTCTTGTATAATGGGACCATTGTGCTCTTGCTCTATTCCTCGGGCATCTTAGTAGTCTTGAAAATTGCATTGAACAACCTAGTCAACAACTCCATACTCTCCTTGACAATGCTCTTCAAAAATCAACCAGAATCTCATAGGGTTTGATCGCTCACCCACTTTTCATCCTATGAATAGTATGTCTAACCTCCTCCGCTCTAAAATTCTTGCAATAATCAAAATCTCGATGGCTACTAGAGTCTGCCAACTCACCTAGCTTAATATCTCTATCCACTTTTTCATTTAAGAGTTTATAAAAATAAGTTTTCCACCTTAGCTTAATGGAAATCTCATACACTTCACTTCGTCCAACTCACGACGTTTTCCCTCTCTCTCTCTTTAGCGAGCCTATACAATCTCTTGTCACCTCCTTCATCTCTTAGCTCCACATACAAGTGTTCAAACAATGTTGTCTTAGCACTTATCACCACCATCTTCTCTTTTGTCTTCGTTGTTTTATAAATGTCGTTAAGCCTTTGCTTTCATACTCATCCCTATACTCCAACCATTTTCTTAGCTACAACTTCTCCTTGAACTTCTTCATTCTACCACTAATCATCCTGACCTCCACCAAAGATCCCTCTTGAAACCCTTAATACCTCGGTGACTACTTTTCTAATGCAACAAGAAGTAGAGTTCCACAAGGTGTTCACATGTTTTCTTCTACTTCAAGCCCCTAAATTACTCAACTTTTCCCCCACATCCCAAGAAAGGGCAGGAGTCAGGCCTCTCTATCTGATCCTCGATTGGTCATAAATAAACTTCTTCTTCTTTTTCCTCTTAATCTCTAATCCATCACTCAAGTTTATGTTAGTAAAAATATTTTCACTCAGAATAACCTTGCAATTCTTACAAATGCTTTTGTTACCCTTCTTAAGGAGTTAGTATTCAATATGTGTCTTAGCAACCATACTATGAAAGCTAATCAAGTGATTTTCCTACTTCGGGGAAAATTAGTTAGCAATAACCAATTCAAAGGCTTTGGAAAAATCTAAGAGGAATTTCTCACCTTTAATCCTCTCCCCAAAACCAAAGCCTCCTTGAACATCGTCAAAACTGCTAGAAGTTGCATTGATAAGCCCATTAAAGTCTTTCCGGTGAAGATTTTTCTGTGTCTAGTATACCTCTTACAACCTCATCCAAATCATCCCAAAAGATATTTTTGACTTCCTTATCTAGGCCCACTTGAGGCGCATAGACACTAACTCATTCACTATGTGACTACTGACCACAAGTGTAATAGACATCATCCTATTATTAACCCTCCCGACCTTAACCACATACTCCCTAATATGCTCATCTACTAGGATACCTATTTCTTTTTTATCCGTAAAACTACCCGAATACCATAATTTAAACCCGCCTTCATCTCAGGCTTTGGTACTACCCATCTAGTCTTCTGAACACATGCAATATTAATCCCTAGAATATTCAAATTATAAGAGACGTATATTGTAAATCAAATACCCATGACCATAAAACAGCCCAAACAATTGGGTTTTTAGCTAGATATAATTTAAAGTAAGATATCAATACCAATGTCTGTAGTCATAGATGTGGCTAAGAGAAATTACAAAGAAATAAGCAATAATTTCTTCTCCTAATCCTTAGAATCCTCTTCCAAGGCTTTGATTTCAAAACCCTTCTTCCAAATTGTAATGTAATTTTCTCTCAAGGAAGGTTTGCTATACTCACTCTGTATGGATGTACAAGATGGTTTAAGACTAAGTAAGATTGATGTCCTCTAGGCTTTCCAAAAGATCAATTTATACTCGTTCATATATTTCTACTTTAAAGCTCATTTTTCACCATTTGGCAGTTAATGTTAACCATCGTCGAGCACTTCAGCGGTAAGCTGAATGCGCACTTGACCACCTTGTAATGCATCCTATGAAAGACTTGTTATTTTCAACTTTATGCGATGCTTTTTTGCATCACTTATAATGTGCGATGATCGGCCAAACCTGTACTAGCATCACCTTTTCTACTCCATTCATGAGGTAATGAACACTCTAACATCAGGTGGCCGGTGTCGCCATTCAACGATCCACTGAATGAATTACTGATACTACTTTTGACCATATTTTAGGAACTTTTTGCACTTGTTTCTTGTTTTGTTGAGTATTTCCATTCCATGCACTTTATCCTCAATCCTAGCATCAAACACACAGATTATTGAACATATAAGGAAAAATAGTACAATGAGGATAATATTTCTTACTCTTTAAAGCTCACATGAGTTTAAAATATGGACTCATTAGTGAGATAGATATTGCTTAACTTATGACTTGTGCCGAACAAATAGAGAGTGAGAAGCTGCAAAGGATAAAGGTAAGCAAGTCCATGAAAGCTCATTTTGATGGTGGTTTTTCTCATGCTAAGACTAGTGGTGGCTATTTCTAAAAAGGCAAAGGGTCATCTAAGAGTGCTAATCAAGAGTGTAGGGTTCCTACCCCTAAGGTATAAGGTGAAGTTACTAAGGGTATTGTTGTTTCCCTTAGGTGTCCTAAGTGTGAGAAGAACCTTATTATTGATTTCTTCAAAGAATTGGGTGTTTTCTGTGGTTGTGGGAAGATGGGGCATGAGGTCATTGAGTGTCCTAATGTTGCTAAAAAGGGAAGGAATGGTAAACTAAAGGTCAAAGGGCTCAAAGAGGGCAAGTTCCACAAGGTGCCCAAGCTCAAACAGATGAACCTCATGGCAATAGATTTTATGCTCTTCATGCTAGGAAAGAAGTTGAGGAGTCTCCTAATATGGTTATTGGCATGTTAAGGGTCTTTGAGTTTGATGGTCGTGTTTTGATTGACCTCGGCGGAAATATGTCCTTTTTACCCATTATCTTGCCTAATGTTTGATGTGTCTCGTGAGATCTTAAAGAGCCATTTTCGGTCTATACTCTGGTTGGTGAGTCAGTTCTAGCCATCAAAATTTATATAAATATTTCTATTATGGTATTGCATAAAGTCTTTCCATATGATCTTGTTGAACTTTACATGTCAGATTTTGATGTTATTCTTTGTATGGATTGGTTGCATATATCATATTCTTATATTTATTATAATATATGTAGGACTAAATTCAAAGTTCCTAATAAGTCTTTTCTTGAATAGAAGAGAACCAATTTAGAGTTCAAGGGTAAGGTCATATCCTATATGAAGGCTAGGAAAACAATTTCAAAGTGGTGAATATATCATGTTGTCCGAGTTAGGGATGTGTAGTCCAATGTTCCTACTGTTTATTCGGTTCATATAGTTAATGAATTTCCCGATATCTTCCCTAATAAGTGGCCTGGTATTCCTCCCAAAAGAAAAATTTTCTTTGGAATTGATCTTTTACCGAATACTCAACCTATTTTTATTCCTCCATATTGAATGGCCCCAGTAGAGTTAAAGGAATTAAATGAATAATTGAGGGATTAGCTTGATAAGGCCTTTATAAGGCTTGGTGTTCCCCCTTAGAGGTGCTCCCATTTCGTTTGTATGGAAGAAGTATAGTTCACTTCAGATGGATTTATGGTCTATTGTGATGCTTCACACATAGGACCAGGTTGTGTGTTGGCAAACCATGGCAAGGTGAATGCCTATGCTTCAAGGCAATTGAATGTTCATTAGAGAAACTACCTAACCCATGATGTTGAGTTGTTGGCAATTGTTTTTACATTTAAAATATGGTATATTATCTTTATAGGGTACATGTTGATATATTTATCGAGCATACGAGCTTGCAATTTCTTTTTAGCCAAAGGGACTTTAACATTATGCAAAGGAGGTGGCTAGAATTACTTAAACATAATGTTATAAGTGTATTTTATCATCTGGTAAGGCAAAGGTTATGGCCAATGCTCTTAGCAGGGTGTCTATGGAAAATATTGCTCATGTGGAGAATGAAGGAAAGTAGTTGCCAAAGGATGTTCACCAATTTGTCTGATTTGTAAGGTTAAGCAATTCACATTTTGATAGTGTTCTTATGCATAATAGAGCAGAGTCATAATTAATAGTGAAGGTGAAGAAAAGCAAAATATGGATCCCACTTTGGTGGGATTGAAGAAGTTGGTGGTTTAGGTTTTTTCACAAAGGGAAGTTGGGGTACTCTGTTACCATAGCCAATTGTGTGTCCCAAATATTTATTGACTAAGAGAGATAATATTTAGTTAAGGCCATAACTCATGGTATTCTATTCATTTTTTATCTTTAAAGATATATAGTGATCTAATGGAGGTGTACTTGTGAAATGACATGAAGAAAGATATAACAAAGTTTATAGTGGAATGCCCAAATTGCCAAATAAGTCACAGTTGAATATCAAAGATCGGGAGTTTTATCCAATGAAATTGATATTCCTAATATGTGGAAATAAGAGGATGTAAACATGGATTTCATTATGGGATTGCCTAAGACTAGAAAGCACTTTGATTCTATAAGGGTGGTGGTGGATAGGATGACAAAATAAACCCATTTTCTACTGGTCAAGACTTTTAGTAGTGCATAGGATTATGCAAAGATTTATATTAAGGAACTGATAAGACTTCATGGTGTTCTTTTTTCAAAAACAATATTGGATCATGGTACACAATTCACATCACACTTTTGGAATTCCTTTCAATGGGACTTGATAGAAAAGTGAAGCCAAGCACTGCATTTCATCCCCAAATAGATGGGGAAGCCAAAAGAACATTTCAAACATTTGATGGTATGTTGAGGGCATGTGTGCTTGATTTCAACGGAAATTTACATGATCATCTACCTTTTATTTAATTGGCATATAACAATAGCTATCATTCATGTATGGAGATGGCACCTTTTGAGGCCTTATATGGGTGGAGATGTAGTCCCTGGTGGGATGGTTTGAAGTTGGGGAGATGTTGTTGATTCATCCTGATTTAGTACTTGAGGCTATGGAGAAAGTGAGAGTTATAAGGGAAAGGCTGGAAACAACCCGAAGTTGCAAAAAGTCTTATTTTGATGTTAGGAAGAGGGATTTTAAATTCAATTTGAAAGATTGGGTCTTTCTCAAGGTATCTCCAATGAAAGGTATAATGCTTTTTTAAAGAAGGGATAATTGAGCCCATGGTATGTAAGGCCCTATAATATCTTGGAATGGATTGGTAAGGTGGCTTAAGAATTGGAATTACCAATGGAATTTTCTATGATTAATCCAGTATTCCATGTGTCAATATTGATGAAAAGTATTGGTGATCCAAATGTGGTTTTACCCTTGAATGACATCGGTATTTAGGATAGCTTAACCTATGAAGCAGTTTTATTTTAGATTTTGGATAGACGGTAAAAATATTTAGAAACAGGGAAGCTAGTTCCGGTATGATTTTATGGAAAACTCCAAAAGTCAAAAGTGTGACATGGGAAGCGGAGGTGGATACAGAGAAATGATATCCTTAACTCTTTCCTTCTACTCAAGCCTAAGGTACGTAATTACTCATGTATACTCTATTCAAACTCTCGGGTGTCAGTCTTTCTATGCCATATTACATGCATGCATATTCATTAAAATGATTCCAAAAAAGATTTTTTTAAATTGCATTATTGTATTCATGATGAATTGTGAGTTATGTACTCTACTCAAGTTAATTATGATCTCGTTCGAGGATGAATGTTCCCAAGGGGGAGGTATTGTTACACTTCTCAAAATACCTTCTTATAACCTTATGAAAGATGTCTTGAATAATGCATTATTTGTATACATTTTGGCAAATATGAGGTCGAATTCTTAAACAATAGGCAAAATTTTGAGTGAAAGTGGTCACTTCAATTTTTAGATTGACCATATCTGAAAATAACTTTCCGTAAAATATTGCCCTTCCAGAAGAGTACGCGATGCAGAGAGGCTTTATTTAAGTAAAAAAAGTGAGTTAAACTCATTCTTGAGTCAACACAAAGGAAAATTGAACTTTGTGTGAAAATACCTATGCGGGACCAGGTCTGCGTTGTACTCCTATTTCATCACAAGGCAAAATTTTTCGAACAAATCTAGTTTAAAGTGAAATAATTTGAAACTTATTCTTAACTGACCTAAAATAAATTTGGATGGCTTTTATGACAAAACCCACTCTATAAATAGAACTTAACCCCCATATTGACCTCATTATTCATCAAACCACTCATTAAAAAAATTCTCTCTCTAAAACTACTCTCAAGAGCTTTCTTATTCAACAAACAAGGATCTCCATTGAAGATCAACTCAAGCTCTCTACTTTTCCTTCAAATACTGAGGCTCTTACTAAAGGTACATGAGATTCATACATAGAATCCTTTTTCTATGGATCTCCTTTTAATTCTAAATTTCTACCTAATTCAATTACGAATATTGTATAGGTCTTTGGTACTTCAACTCAATTTCTTCAATTATTATTCTATCGATATATGGATTCAATCCAATTTCATGAAGATAATGATTTTTTCCATACGTGATTTAAAAAATATAAGGATTAGGGCTTTTTGAAATTGATGTTAGGTTCCTATACAAATGATTCAACGTGATTTTACTTATATGATTCCTATATTATATTCATCTAATTGCATAATTTAATCCCAATTTCTCATGAACCCACGTGGCCCTAATTTCCTTATGTTAAAGCTATGATCTTATGGCTATAATTTTAAGTATGGAAGTATGGTTTCAAGATGATAATTTTATGATTATGTTATCTTGATATGATGATAAGGGTGATTTAAGACCCTAATATTTATGAAATGATGATAAGATGAAGAGTATTCCCACCCTATATGATGAAGTCATGATGCTTATTTTAAAAGCTATGGATGTATGATTTTGATAAAGTATGAATCATTTTTAAAGCTATATATATTCATGATTATGTATTTTTTGGGCTATGCCTTAGCACCGAATGAGCTTGTGTGAGGGGGATTTTCTTTAAGGGTCATTACATAAATCCACTAGCCTTATAACTACGTGCCACTATAGGATAATGATGATGTTTTTATACCTATAAGCTATTCAAATAAATCCATATAGCTTTTCAATGGAAACACATCATGCTCGGATAGATCCTAAAGGGTGGGTCAAAACGATGGGTTCACACCGTGCTAGGATGTATCCTACAGGGTAATAATCAGGTCTACCTTAGCAAATTAGACTCCTTTTTTGCACAAGATAGAGTGAACATCAGGATTCTATGTAATCTTTTATATTGTCTTCACGATGGTTATTATCTTCTTCTCACATATGTATGCCTACTAAGATATGTATTTTTTTATAATGTTTTCATTAATGATTTTAAACATGCATTGATTCGTGTATTGTTATTATGTATGATGTCATTGATATATTGCATGCTTACATACTTAGTATATTTCAATGTACTAACACATACTCTTGCCTACATAATATTTTTATGTAGGGACATATGACGATATCACTCCTTTACTATTGTAGATAATTTTAAGTATTGCTATTGAAGACTTGGTGAGTTCCCATGCTTTAGGGACAATCCCTTATGATAATTTTAAGTATTGCTATTGAAGACTTGGTGAGTTCCCATGCTTTAGGGACAATCCCTTATGATAATTTTAAGTATTGCTATTGAAGACTTGGTGAGTTCCCATGCTTTAGGGACAATCCCTTATGTTTCTTTCTTATGATGATTTTTCAATGACTTTTGTACTTTCTTATCTTGAGGGTAAGCTAGTACCATATGTTCTAGTCCCCACAGAGATCAATTATATAGAGGCATGTATTGGACTAAAGATGTTCTAATTCCCCTTAATTGGGAAATGTTTGACTCTTATGATGCTATGTTTTTCTTGCTTACTTTTATGATTGCTTATTTACCTTATGTATGTATATAATATGAACAAAAGGCTTGGAGGATGGACCATTGGGTGTCATATTCACCGTGTCATAGATAGGCCCTAGATTTCGGACGTGACAATGTAGCAACCCATCTTTAGATAAAAGTCCCACATCCACAAAGCACATGAGAGATGTTTGATATATAAGTAAATAAGTCTTAGCTACTAGTGACACATTTTAACGTGTCGGCCTAGGCCAAAAGCATACAATATCACTTACAGGTTGGGTCATTACAGATGTTATTAGAGCCACTCTTACGTTAGACTTCTCAATGTGAGCCAAAGTTCAACAAAGTTTAGGCAAATCCCGTTGAGATGGAGAAAACCATAGTGCTGAGTCTAGGCAATCCCTTACGATTAGGCAAACCTGAGTGAGGACATTGAGTCTATAGAAGGGGTGTATATAACAAACCATCTTTAGATAGAAGTCTCACATTGGGCCTACATCCAAAGCATCACAAGGGATGCTGCGTGTATAAGTAAACAAGCATTACCTAATAATGATGTGTATTAACGTTGTGTGGGCCTACACCAAAAGCACACAATGTCACTAGTGTGTGGGGTCATTACAGGTTTGATAATTTAGTGTCAATCTTCTGACTGGTTTATTCTTGTGTGGTTTGGCCTCGTTGTATGTTTAGCTAGCTGTTATTTGTGATTGGGTTAGAGTAATTAAATACTCGTATACTATGTTCTATGTGTTAAGATTATATCATGTGTATGTCTTGACAATTATTGATATGATGCCCATGTGCAAGTGTCATGACCCAGACCTAGCGCCCAGGCATGACATGGTGAATGGGGAACTCAAAGTTACCTAAAACAAGACTCATTGCATATATGAGTACATCATTGGTAAAAAAGTTAAAATGAGCAGAAACTAAGGGATAGGGAATAAGGGACAATTAACATAAAGTAAGAGATAGAGTCAAATCCGTACATACATAACCAAGTCTCCAACAATACCTCTAAAGCATAGATTGGGCAGAAGGCTTAGACATATGCCAAGCTTACCAGTAAACTTAGACAAAGTGAAATAAAAATGTGATAGTTATAAACAACAAGCTAGATAAAAAAAGTCTATTGTCTTCGAACTAGATGACTCACCAATGAGCAAAGTCTTTGATCTAATGTTTACCATGAGTGTGAGAAGGAGGAGGATTGCTGGGCCCTACATGATGATATCATGTAGGCAAAATATGTGTTCGTACTATGGAATGTGTTAAGTATAACAAATGTAATGTAATAAGAAAATCATACGCCATAATAAGTGAAGTGAATAATCATTACAAGGATAATAAGATCAATATGCGATAGATGACAAATGACATACTACAATCATGCTTGGAAGAGACACAAACTTTATAACATATCATGCACATAACTATGTGGTAGGATACCGTAACCGACACAAAGACTATGCGAAATACTACATATAGTGCTGATGTTGCCTCCACACCGGAGGAGTAGCCTACTTGCCAAGGTAGACTGTACCCCACTTTGTGGCTATCATGAACATGGAGCTATATGTTAATCTACTAGATAATATATCAATCTATGGTGGCTTGTAGTTTAGAGGCAAACGACTTTATATTACAATCCTTAGGGATACTCATTCGGTGCTAAGTGTAGTCTCGCAGAAAACATAAACATAACAACATATTTGTAAGCTTATCGACATAAATATATAATGATAGGAATAGCTCATTTACTTCATAACTCCTTCAAGATAGAATTATCCTTTTACAAGAGAGTGTATCATAAAATATCATAAAAGGGCTTCATAGATCATTTCTTAACCTTCATAAACTTACATAACGTGTAGCAAAACCCTTAAATATTCATAGCATACTTCATCATAGCAATATTACGTAAAATGTGGTGCGTCAATATGCATGAATTTTTAAATAATGAGTCCAAGAGTAACATACATAAACATAAAGAAAGCTTATCAATTAGAATCATTCTAAAATAACCCACCATATTCATTGCAAAATCCTAGATATGGAAATCATGAAAATTCATCTAAATAACTATCATAAATCATAGCTTATCATGACATCGTATTAATATGTTTCGTACAACTATAAATGCACCATAAATCCATGTTTAAAGCCTTTTCATAAAATGTCATAAGGATCATAAACTTTGAACTAAGTTAAATAAGAAGAATTCTTGAGCTTTGTTGGTGGAAGGTACCCAAAAATCATACGCACATATCTTAGCTATGAAAAAATGAATAATATATAAATTGGATGCAAGAAATCAAAAACCATATCTTAAACCCTTCACTTTTTGCCTTGGAGGAACTTAGGAGAGTCCAAGGGGTCTTACACTTAGGTTAATTTGAGCATGAATTTAAATGAAAAGGGTTGGAGTAGTAATAGGCTAAAAAGAGTCATTTAGAGATCAAAATGACATACTTTTAGGCTTAGGATTCTTGGAAACATCAATAATGCCCCTCATCAAAATTTGTCGGGACCCATCGTCGAGACCCATCTACATGTCCTTGATTGATCCACCAGTTGTAAGCCTTGGGTTTTGTCCTATTTCATTTTGAGATCTCAATGGACTTTGAAACTCAATCTAGAAGTTCCTACTACAACTCGTAAATTGGTGTAGAGATTGTAATCTCTATTGTAGAACGTCCCAACACTTAGAAAAACTTTCAACATCGAGAGTCCAACTACGGGACCATTCTATGGCTTGTTAAAAAGTGGCGACTTTTCATTCATGTTCATAACTCATGATGGAGAAACTAAATTTTCACCAACTTCAATAACCATTCCATGAACATATTGTATGGTCCATAATTCCATTTATGGACCACAATTGCCCTTTATGAACCACACTTACACTTGACCAGATTTTCACCTCACTAATATCAACCCATGAGCCTTTTTCATGACTCGTTGTTAGAACCACCAGCAACAGATGTTGTTCATACATTGTCAAAACAAATTTCTAGTTTTTGTTTTACATTTTCATACTTTCTAACTTGGTGTCCTTACAACAGATTCTTATTTGATTATGATTGATGTAGAAACACTGATGGGTATCATATTGTGAATATTTCTTATGGAAAGAAAGTATACATGTGAATGATGATTGGGAATCATGGCTATTGTTGAGACATTCCTATATATAAAGATGGTCGAATTGTGATTTTTTATTCTTCTGATATTAATTTCCTATTGCAAATCAAAAGATAAGATTCTTTTAATCATGAAATGATTGAGATTTAAAATAAATGTGATATCATTGTGCATGTGGTGATGAGTATTACTTATTGTCTTTCATTTCATTTACATTCACCATTATATTGCATATTGTAACACTTGGTAAATTTAGAGTTGTGGGACTGCCTTTTTCTAACAAAATGTGATACCTTTCAAAATCCTTGACCATGAAGGGCTCTCTAAGAGATATGAGATACTATGATTGTGATTGAAGTATACGGGCTACAAGGCCCGCATAGGTCCCATTTAGTCTATGGAGACTTAGCTCGATGAGGTGTGAGGGGTATATATATCATGTTGTGTAACAGTCTTGATCCTGTCTAGCATTGCATACAATGCATCATCGTTGACATCATTGTACTATAGTATTTGAGCGAGATATTGTATTGTGATCAGCATTTTCCAGTTTTTGTACCATATGATGTGTATATATGCATGCGCGACACATATGTATGTGTGTGTGTGTGTATATATATATATATATTGGCGGCAATTTGTCGGATTGGTTTTCCTTGTGAAGGTAGAAGCATTCCTCGTTTATTTAATTCTCTATTCCTAGTCATTTAAACCTACATATTATGTTTACTCACCCCTACTTCTTGTAGCGACCCACAACTTAGGATCCTTGAGTACAAAAAAGGGTGCCCAAAAAATAACTAGAAATATAGTTTATGTGACTTCTTACGGCACGTTGTACGGCTTGTATGATTAGTTCATAAACATAGAACCTCAGGAAGGGGAACAATTTCTAAGTGTGGGGTAATCTACAGACCAAATTACGGCCCATAGAGGGGTTCGTGACTAGGATCCCAGACATAAAGGAAATTAGGAGTTTTGAGGAAGGTGACTTACGAATTATCAGACAGCCCGTGGACTAGGATAGGAACTTTATATGGTTTCATGAAATAAGGTCGAGAATAAGGAGAAAGTTTTGCTAAGTGTGGGAGGACTCTATGAGTCCAACCACCGCTCGTATGTAATTTCACAGCCCGTAGTGTTGATCATGATTTTCAATTTAGCAAAGGAAAAATTTCATGTTTCTTAGGTATGCCATCAGACAAGTGGACTTACTACCCATAAGTCAACTAACGGTGCGTGATTAGGGTTCCATAAGTTGCTCTAACATTTTTTTAAAAAGGGTTAACTTGGTCATTTTTCGCAATTCTATTCCTATGTTATGTCATTTGCGGGACGGAAAGGGAGACTTATATTTGTCTTCATGCCTAGAAACACCCCTCATTCTCTCATTACTTTAATCTAAAAATTTCCTAATGCAAGAGCTCTCAAGAACAAGGATACGGATTTCACGCTTCTTTCCTAAAAGTTTCAATTTCATTTCTCTCTAGTTCCCTAGGTATGTGTGTCAATATATGGGTATCATTTTACCCATAGAGTTCCTCACTATGCTTTTTACCTTTTCTTTGAGTTCCTCAATTTAAAGTGCATGCTTATGATCATTTTATTATCCTTATGTTATTATACGATGCTCAGAATGTTCGTTGACTATTCAACAAAGTAAATATATATATATATATATATTTTAAGTATGATGTTGTTTCCATGATGGGTTTTGATATGAATAAGGTTGGGTGATCTCGATGCTCCTTTTTTTAAAAAAAATTCTTAAGACTTGAATTATTTATGATTGTTCCATGCATCAATTAAGCCCACATTATTTTAAAGGAAAGTTTCCTATGAATTATGACTATGACTAGGGCAATGAGCTTCAAAGTTACAGTTTACCAAAATTATATGTATGATGATTATTGCCCTAAAAGATTTTTAAGAAAGATTTTTAGATTCGAGCCACTCCTATGATTGCTACATATGATTTTATGAGTATGTTTTATAAGATTTTTGTGGGATGACCTAGCACCGAGAGGACTAGAGATTGGGACTCATTATGTAAGTTGAGGAATGATCCCTTGAAGATAAATCTCAATGTACCTAACTATGAGCCACCATAGGAGCTTTATAGGCTCGGCTGATGGATCCACGTAGGCCCAAAAGTTATAAAAGATGCAATTGAAAAGTTACTAAGTTTTTGACATCTACCTTGGCATGTAGATGTCACGCCCTAAGTCTCATTAAGGCGGACTGGCACCCGTTGCCGGCAAGGCTCAGGAGAACCAACATATAACTATGCACCTGCTATGAACATTTTAAGAGATTTCCATATTCAACATGCTTTAAAAAAATAAACAGTATTAACAAGCCCAAAAGAAAATTCATAAGACTAGGAAGTTGGAGCCACGATATCTGAAGTACGAAACTTGACCACACTTTACTTTACATAGGCTACAAAGCCTCTAGATAAGGAACAATATCTATATGGGTCGGAACAGGCCCCGCCTCATGACCAACTATACAATACAAAATGTAAGCTCTAGACACACAAAGCCCCGAAGCAACCTGGAGTTCAGTAACAGTAGCTGAAAGTCCTGTACTCCTACTGGGGAGATCTAGTAGCTCCTGTACCTGCAGCATGAAATGCAGGTCCCCAGTAAGGGACCTTAGTACGGGATAATGTACTGGATATGTAAGGCAGGAAATACTGTATATGAAATAAGAACTCAAAAGAAATCACACACTGCTGTGTAAGGACAAAAAGACCACCTTTAGTCAAACTGTGGAATCATATACTTTATGTCCTTTTTATTACTTTACCTTTCTTTACTGTATAATCTGTGCACAATATATCATGTAAATGACCAGCTGATCAGTGGTGAATCAATATCAGGATCGACCCATGCTAGGCTTTCCTTTCACCCCTGGGATACCCCCCGTAATATGGGATCGACCCATGGTAGGTGATTCTTCCACCCTTGGGATACCACCCATTAATAAGCAACTTTGATTAATCTTTTATTTACTTTTGAGATAATTCTTTTGGTGGCCATAACATTTAGAGCTGTAGGAATGTAGACACAAAATGTGACATATAAATAACCATACAAGATAATACCACAATAAAAAGAGAGTTACACAACTAATGAAACGTGTAGGATATTAAACAACACATGGACTTTATTTGGTAAAAAGGAACTCATGTATCTTTGGTATCCAAGTACGTATGCAGATTTGACAATGGCTATGTATGGGAACATATGAACACGGTAAAGAGCGAAGTCTTGGTTAGCAGCCATGTCGGAGTTTATACGTGCCTTTATGTGCCAAGGAAGAACCTAAATTCATGCCAAATAATACAAAAATGAGTAGCCTTACATACCTCGTTGTACTATGTCGTTATTACCTCAAAGTAGTATCCTTTTTCTCAAAATACTTATTTACAATATAGTAGGTGATAAAACTACTATTAGAAGCTAATAAACACATATTGGTAGTCCAATTTCACCCAAAAATAATATCCGGGCACCAAGCGCGTAATTAGCATGCAAAGAGTATTCTTTCAATCTTCCCACTCCTAATCGCATTTTCTAATACACATTCTCATATACATGTCATACCCAGTCCCATAACAGTGTTACAACAGTTCATAAAGTACAACATACAACAACTCTACACAACACGTAAGTAGGCAACGTAACATTATGTCCTTTCACTACATTTCAGCGTCAATCATTCCAAATCTGTTTCAACCTCAACCAGACTGCCCTCAACATATTTACACACAAAAAAGTCCTAGACCAGTCCAAAAACAGTCCCCAAGTAGATAGGAAAACATGAGACAACAATTCCCAATATTCAGTCCATAAATTCTTACTAAGGGCGCAATTAAGATATCATATAGGAACTCATTTTCACGGAAGATAAAAATGGCCATCACCTTCTTACATCACTACAGAACCAAGCCTTGTTAAAAACATGAATATTACTTCATAATAAGCAAACAAACAAGAGAAAAGCCTCTTAATAAACCAGGAAAGTGGACAACAATCTTTGGAACACAAGCTATCCCAAATTCCTGCACAAGTACAACCAGCATACTCTTCATGTTTTTCATGGAAATATTATTCCAAACCATAGGTATTTTTACTTACCTTATCCCTCAAGGACTAGGTTCTCTTCAAGAACCCTAAAGGTGTGCCTAGGACTCTTTACAAAGTTAAGAAAGAGCAAGGATAAACTTGGAAAGAAATCTGATTTTTGGCTTTGTATAAATGACTTGAAATTGCTGGCTTTTGATCCCTTTTATAGGGCCACTTTTGGCTGACTTTCTTTTGCATTTCAAGCCTCATTTTAATAAGGTGGTTATTCAGAAACTTGGCCCTTTCACTTTGGCCTTATTGGGCTTCAATTGGATGGGCTTTGCTGCAAATATTTCTCTTTTACACCCACATAGTTTGGGCCCTATTTGTGAATTGGCTTGTGAATGTAATTTGGCCCTTTTCATATTCATCTTGGGCTGCAAATGTTGTCCCTTTATAATGCTAAACCATGGGCCCAAATGACATCCTTAACTCGGGGTTTATTCTTTGTCGGACTCGAATAAATTTGGTGTTGGGCCTCGTTTCCGTCTACCTAGCCTATTTGAGCTAAGAATGTAGGTGACTCACCTATTAGCTTCCTAAGTCTCATAAGAACCTCATTGCCTTTCACTTTGTTTAAGGCTACGCTCTCCCTAGTATGACTTAAAACTTACGTACACTGGGTCATCTTGAGTGTTAGACATACATACAACCCTCTAATCACTAATTCAAGCACTTTTAAAAAAATGTGTGCTGGTTTGACCCCCCGCCATATCATGTTTCATATGCATAGGACCAGTACATGTAAGATGTGGGGTGTTACATCCTCCCCCCTTAGGAACATTCGTCCCGGAATGTTAGCATAAATGAGATAGGTCATATAAGTTTAAACTTTCATGTATACAAACTTATGACAATATAATAAGAATTTAAATTCACGTACCTACTAATCCCTCAACTCTGCATCTTGGACTTCCTCTTTAGCTTCAAAAAGATAAGGGTATTTGGATCTCATTGTTTCCTCAGCCTCCCATGTTATCTCTTCTACTTGCTGGTTCCTCCAAAGTATCTTTACTGAAGGTATTTCCTTATCCCATAGCTTTCTAACTTGACGATCTAGGATAGTAGTAGATACCTTTTCATAGGCGAGATCTTCCATAACCTGTTTATCTTCAAAAGGAGTGATATGAGATGGGTCACCTATGCATTTTCGAAGCATTGAGACATGAAAAACTGGATGAACCATTGAAAGCTCCTGGGGAAGCTCTAATTCATACGTAACCTGTCCAAACCTTGCTATAATCTTATATGGCCCTATGTAACGTGGGCTAAGTTTTCCTTTCTTACCAAATCTCATAACACCTTTCATTGGGAACACCTTTAAGAATACCCAATCTCCTATTTAGAATTCCAGTCCTCTTCTTCTAGCATCTGCATAGGATTTGTGATGACTTTGGGCTATTTCTAGCTGTTGTCGTATTACCTTGACTTTCTCCATGGCTTGTTGGACTAGATCTGGACCAAGCAAGGTGACTTCACCCACTTAAAACCATCCTATTAGTGAACTACATTTCCTTCCATAAAAAGCTTCATACGCTGCAATCTTGATACTTGAATGGTAGCTATTATTATAGGCAAATTCAATAAGTGGCAACTGGTCCACCCAACTACCTTTGAAGTCCAATGCACAAGCCCGCAACATATCTTCAAGTGTTTGAATGGTGCATTCTGCTTGACCATCCGTTTGAGGGTGGAAAGCTGTGCTTAAATTCACTTGTATCCCTAAACTCCTTTGGAAGGATTTCCAAAACATTGTAGTGAATTGAGCTCGCCGATCAGATATAATGGAGATTAGGACCCCATGTAGCCTAACTATCTCTTTGAGGTATAGCTTTGCATACTCTTCAGCTGTATAATCACTCTTAACTGGCAAGAAGTGTGCTGACTTTGTGAGTCTATCAACTATCACCCATGTGGAGTCAAACTTATGAAATGAGCGAGGCAACCCAGTAATATAATCCATATTAATCATGTCCCACTTCCACTTCGGAAGCTCTATACATTGCATATAACCTCCCGGCTTTTGGTGCTCTACCTTAACTTGTTGGCAATTAGGACATTGAGCCACAAATTCTGCAAGGTCCTTTTTCATGCCTCCCCACCAGAACATTCCCTTCAGGTCATGATACATCTTAGTTGATCCTGGATGGATGAAATATCTTGAATGATGGGATTCTTCCATTATTCTCTTTCTTAGTCCATTGATATTAGGAACACATAATCTATTTTGGCAATAAAGTACTCCATTTTGAGTAAGTTCAAAGCCCTTCATCGTACCTTGACCCACCTTCTCCTTAAGTCGTCGTAGAACAAGATCCTTGAACTGCTTTTCTCTTACCTCCATTACCAATGAAGAGTCTGCAGCATTATGTACAACAACCCTTTCCTTTGGAGTTTCAATGAGGCGAACTCCCAAATTGGCTAGTTGATGTAGATCCTTAAACACTCGACTTTCCACGATCTGATCACCAATATTCACAATTGCCTTACGACTTAGAGCATCGGCTACCACATTCGCTTTCCGTGGATGGTATAGTATATGAACATCGTAATCCTTTATTAGCTCTAGCCATCTCCGTTGTCTTAAATTTAGGTATTTTTGCTTAAAGATGTACTGCAGGCTCTTATGATCAGTATATATGTCAACATGAACTCCATAAAAATAGTGATGCCATATTTTTAAAACAAAAACAACAACTGCTAGCTCAAGGTCATGTGTTGGGTATTTTTTCTCATGCGGTCGCAGTTGTCTCGAGGAATAAGCAATTAGCCTACCATGTTGTGTCAGTACACACCCTAAGCCAACCCCTGAAGCATCACAATACACCGTATACCCCTCTATTCCTTCTGGAAGCACTAGCACAGGTGCAGAGGTTAGCCTGCTTTTCAACTCTTGGAAGCTTCTTTCACATGCATCATTCCATTGAAATTTGGTCGCCTTATGTGTCAACTTTGTTAGAGGTGCAGAAATAGAAGAAAAACTCTCAAAAAACCTTCTGTAATAACCTGCTAACCCTAGGAAGCTTCGAACTTCTGTGGGTGTTGTCAGCCTTGGAAAATCTTTCACCGCCTCTATCTTTTTTAAATCAACCCTTATTCCTTCATCGGATACAATATGACCCAAGAATGCCACTAATTTCAACAAAAATTCACATTTGGAAAACTTGGCGTACAATTGCTGATCACGAAGAACTTGTAATACCCGCCGTAAGTGATTTGCATGGTCCTCTTCTGATCTTGAACACACCAAAATGTCATCTATAAATACTATCACAAATACATCTAAGAATGACTTGAATACCCTGTTCATTAAGTCCATAAAAACTGCTGGTGCATTGGTCAGCCCAAATGACACAACAAGAAATTCAAAGTGACCATAGCGTGTCCTAAAGGCTATCTTGGGTATATTTTTTCTCTTTCACCCTCACTTGGTGATAACTTGACCTCAAATCAATTTTGAAAAAGCATTTGGCACCCTGTAACTGATCAAATAAATCATCAATCCTGGGGAAGGGCTATTTGTTTTTAACTGTCACCCTATTCAATTGTTGATAGTCAATACACATTCTCAAGGTGCCATCATTTTTACGTACAAATAACACTGGTGCACCCCAAGAGGACACACTAGGTCTTATAAAACCCTTCTCTAGCAAGTCTTTTAATTGCTCCTTTAATTCACGTAATTCTGTCGGGGCCATTCTATATGGAGTGATAGAAATAGGTTGAGTACTTGGAAGTAAGTCAATACAAAAATTTACTTCTCGTTCTAGAGGTAAACCTGGAAGCTCTTCGGGAAACACATCAACAAATTCATTCACTACGGGAACCGAATGAAGAGTTGGTGATTCTGCTTCCATATCCCTTACTCTAACTAGATGACATACATATCCCTTTGACATCATCTTCTTTTCCTTAAAATAGGAAACAAACTTACCCTTTGGTGCCCCAACATTGCCTTCTCATTCAAGGACCACCTCATTTGGAAAGCGGAAATACACTCTCTTAGTTCGTCAATCCACAGTGGCATAGCAAGAAGCTAACCAATCCATACCCATTATAACATCAAACACCACCATTTCTAACTCAACAAGGTCAGCCAATGTGTCACGATCACAAACAGTTACTACACAGTTATAATAGACACTTCTAGCTATAATAGATTCACCGGTTGGTGTATACACTTCAAATGGCTCGTTCAATAATTTAGGTGTTCTTTTAAGCTTCCCAACCACTAGTGGAGTGATATATGATAATGTAGAACCAGGGTTAATTAATACATACACATTATGTGAAAAGATTGACAATGTACCTATGACCACTGTTATATCGAAAAAATGACTTTGGTCTCGAAAATTTGATTTATGACTTAATTAATTTAAATAAAATCGAATCTTCAAAATTTAGAGTCGCCACTTAATTTTTTAAGGAAAAATCAAGAAGACCGATTAAATTAAATTATTTTAAAAAGACTTAACAGAGAAAATCTTTTTAAAATCCAAAGAAAAGGGTTCGGGTTCATATTTCCATTTTGAGAAGGTTTTACGCACTCGAAATGGCCGCTAACGCGCGGTTATCCGACGATTAAATAATTTTGACTAACTTTAAAAATAATTAATAACTAGAAGAAAATGTAAGCGACATATTAAAAATGATTAAGAAAATAACGCTTTAAAGTCTATTCATATTTATTTAATTAATGTTAACTAAGTGAACTACTTTAAAAATAATCAAGAAGAACATAATATTAAAGTCTACCCAAATTTTACTTAATTAGTAGAATTGATGAATTAGACTAGGTGACTAAAAGAAGAAAAATATTCATCAGTTATTTTAAGGAAATACATGAAGTTTTTTTTTTTAAGGAAAAAATTCATAGAGTCATTCTTTAAAAGGTGATTTTGTCGTCAAATATTCAAAGACATGAAAATAACATAAATGATCGACTTTTGGGGAATTTAAATTAGATTAAAACATATAAGAATAATGTTAGAGTCAAAACACGTATCACAAAATAACATAAGGTAAATGGAATATAAAATAAAGAAAAGGATTAAATCATTGGGCTAAAATGGCTTGGGCCCGCCTGCCCCCCCCCCCCCCCCTTATTGCTGCTGATTGGGCCCTTGGCCCATTCTCCTTCGGCCTTATGCTGTGATATACACCGGTCGTATACCAGTGTATATATCATGTATACTGGTATATACACACCAATTTTCAGCTTCCAAAAAACCCACACAGCAACTCCGAGGACCTGTAGACTAACTCCTGTGTCCTAAGTACCACGAGGCAGACTCGGAAGAAAACTTGGGCCTTCATAGCCCGAAAATGCCAAATGGTGTCCAAAATGGACCCGGAGGGTATCACATGCAATAGAAAAAAGGCGAGAAGGATTAAAATTCATAATAAAATAGTCAAAGTAGCATAAAACAGTACTTTGAAACTGTAACCACATATTAAACCGAGAAGATTAATTTTTTTCATGATGACACTTGATAATGAGGTGGAGCACAAGTTTGACAGTGAAGGGGCATTTCACTGAACACATGGAGGGCATACTGTTTAATCATGATTTTGACAAGATAACACTCCCATTTCATCCCCAACAACATATAATAGGAAATTAAAATACCCAAAGATAAACATATTAACTACAACGTTCAATATTCAAAGGAATATTTCATTGAACATATGGAGGGCATATAGTTTAATTTTGATTTAAACAAAATCACACCCCCAACAACATACAATTAGGAGATTAAAATACCCAAAGATAACCAAATTAACCATAGCGTTCAAAAAAGGGCATTTCACCAAACACGTGACCTTCAGACTCGTGTCAAGCTAAAACGAAATTATAGGCTAAATAAGTGATAATAACAAAACAACAACAAATTATGTTGATATACCTAAACAGAATTCAAGCTTAAACATGGCCTTAACATTAGGTGATATCTAGGCAAGAAGGGACAGCAAAAGAGTAGCTAACAGAAGCTTCAGTTGAACAAAACCAATAGATATACGTTGAGATTAACACACAAAAATACAAGGGTGTGACTATATACTTGTGGAGTTTTAAGATGACATTACTTGAGAGATCAACAGCCGAAAGTCAAGAACCACGAACCAAAAAATCAAGATAATTAAAGAAAGAGCTAAACGCACATATGTTATAGATGGAACAATCATCAGAACAAGCATACATTACTTATAAAATTGTAACCAGAAAACACCAAAAACAGAGCCATGATAAGAAGAACGAGCGAAAAGGTATAAAGTATTACCTTCTTGGGAGGAGCAAACTGAGACGAGATGAACCTGAAAACAAAACCTCACCGGCACGAGGAACCTCGATTGAAGAAGCAGATCCAAACTATGCTTTTTGTTATATATCTTTTCTGATTTCTTTTTGGATATTGAATGATGAAGAACCACTGTAATGGGAGATTTTTGTGGTTTGTTTTTTTTTAGTAATCTCAGTCCCCATTAACAGTGAACAAGCATGGACATTTATAGGAAAATTTTAGGGCAACGTTTTGGGGGGAAATCGCAGGGTCAAAATCGGGTTTTTGGGTCGATTTTGAATTCAAATTTTGAATTAGACAAGGGGAAAAAGTAGAGGGGAGTACGTACGTACTGATTTCACTGTCGTTTTTGCTGAAATGGCCGCTGGCCGTCTGGTGTTTCTCTGTAGTGGTCTGGTCGTTGTTTAGAAGAAGAAAGGGAAGAGAGAAGTGGGAGAGAGAAGAGAGGGAGCAGGGGCGTGTATGAGGGGGAGTATATGAGAGGTTGGGCCGGGTCGGGGTATTTTGGGCTGGGCTAGGGATTTAAAATAGGATTTGGGGTATTAGGAATAGTTTAGAATAAAAGAAAAAGAATTGGGTTAGGGATAAAGAAAAAAGATTTAAAAATTAGCCACTTACAAATGTGACCAATTAAAATGTGATCAATTTGAATCAATTGATTAATTTGACCACGAGATGAATTAACATAAATTAATTAAAGCTCTCAATATTAACGACTTAAATTAATTAAATTTACTACAGGGTAATTAATCTTAAAAAATGATTAAAGTAAAAGCGACTAAAGATAAAATCTATTTGAGAAATTTTTGAAAAATTATCGGAGATATAATACTTAACTATTAATACTTGAAATGAATATATATAATATGCAATATATAAACATAATTTAAGTTAACAGATTTAAAACTAAAAATCACTTGAAAAAAATATTTTTTTGCATTTTTGAAAGATAATTATTTCAAATTGTTAAAGTTAAAAGCTCGATGATTATTTTATACCATGGAGGGTCAAAATTGGGTGTCAACAACTGCCCCTTTCTTTGGATAGGGTCGATGAAAGAGACCATGAACAAAGAAATTTGACAAATCCAATTTTGACCGACCACTAATCTCTTTAAAAGAAAGGTACGGACTTTGAAAAATTATGGCCAGGCCTTGGTCTCGGGTTTCCTACATATCCCAGGTTACATGAGAATTCAGGCCACTTGTAGTTCAAGATGATCGGTTGAAAATGAAATCTTCTTATGCGAAGATAACCTTCGGTTGGAAGGAGTGACAAATGATTGAACATGAAAAAGAGGCTTGCAACCTCTTATCCATGTGGAGCTCTTCACATCTATAAATAAGAACTCACATGGACATAATTTCTAGAACCTTGGTACATTGTCACTCGGATTAGAAAGATTGCCTCCAATGAGGGTTAAAATTTTATCGGATGCGAAACTGAAATAAGCAAACTCAAGAAAATACCCACATGCTTTTGACAGGGGTGTGGTTGGACTGTGGTGGAAGTCGTTTTTCAGCTTGCGTCCAAAGAGTGTGACATTCCTCTTTAGACTATGTCCCAATTCACTGCTAAGACAAAGTTCCACGTTGTGCCGCATCCTATTTGATGATGTCCACACCTGTGATTTTTTTTGAGAATTCATCCTTTCGGATGCTCTCGATACCAGACAAAACTGTTAGTAAATAGTCATAAACACAAGGATGATGTCTTTTACCATATTCGACATGTTCGTCCTTTCAATGCAATAAATAATGAGTTGATGCAGCGTGGTATGATGATGGCCCTTTTGGCGATGAGTATGCAATGGACCTCTCAGCGGTGCAATGCGATGGCCTTCTCGGCGATGAATATGCGATGGCCCTCTCGGCAACTTGAAATTAAAATAGCATTCTTGGTGATGAATATGCAATGGCCTTCTTGGCAACTTGAAATAAAATAGCCCTCTCGGCGATGAATATGTGATGGCCCTCTTGAAAACTTGAAAATAAAATAGCATTATCGGTGATGAATATGCAATGGTCCTCTCGGCAACTTGAAATTAAATGGCCCTCTCGGCGATGAATATGCAATGGCCCTTTCGGCAATGAATATGCGATGGCCCTCTCGGCAACTTGAAAATAACATAGCATTCTTTGTGATGAATATGCAATGGCCCTCTCGAAAACTTGAAATAAAATAGCCCTCTCGGCGATGAATATGCAATGTCCCTCTCGGCAACTTGAAAATAACATGGCCTTCTCGGCGATAAATAAGCAATGACCCTCTCGGTGATGAATATGCGATGGCCCTCTCGGCAACTTGAAAATAAAATTCTCGACGATGAATATGCAATGGCCCTCTCGACGATGAATATGCAATGACCCTCTCGGCGATGAATATGCAATGGCCCTCTCGGCAACTTGAAAATAACATGGCCTTCTCGGCGATAAATATGCAATGAACCTCTCGGCAACTTGAAATAAAATGGCTTTCTCGGCGGTGAATATGCAATGGACCTTCTTGGCAATAATCATAAATATGATGATAGTCTTGGAAATAAATTGACGACGACATGTATAAATATTCCTCTTGGCGGTAATATAAATATTATGATAGGGATTGGAAATAAACTGATGACGGTCTGCATAGATGCTTCTCTTGATAATAATATAACTATGATAATAGCCCAACTATAACGAGGTGGATGACCCGAAAATAATCCAACTGTAATGAGGTGGATGACTCAATAACTATCCAACTGTAACGAGGTGGACGACCCGATACTTATCCAACTGTAACGAGGTGGACGACCCGATAATAATCCAACTTGGTTTAATATAAAGTCCCTAAAATAGACAAACAAACTACGCGAACCACTTATGGGGTGGCTAACCGAACCAAATCATATGTCGAGGCCCTCGAATAGACAAGTAAAATTCATAAACCACTTATGGGGTGGGCAACCCAAAATTCTAAAATATTAACCCTCACATGGTCAACAAACACGTATGCTTATACAGATACGTGACGATCATCCTAATGGGCGAAGCAGAAACCATATTGACATGTACATTTGTCATGGTTACGACTATCTCTTTTTTAAGAGGTAGAACGATCGAGGTGAGATAGCTGAATTCTTTTACACAAAGACTAAAGGCTTTCTCATCTTCTTCTGAAAAACTCGATAAACTTCGAGTTTATTGCACGATATCTTCAGTCGTTGTTGAAGACTTGAATTGACTTGTAACCTTGATTTCGTGAAGATATGCAATCTTCAGTGTCTATTGATTTGTTGTTTGTCCTTGCAACACTTGTGCAATTGCATCGTCTCCAGATTCGATACTGATTTTAGCATTGCCCCAACTTTACTAGCATAGCCACCTGCAGAACTTGAGATCAAGCATTAACAGTCATAATAAAGTAAAGTATACACTTAAGAAAAGCGAGGTTATGCCATTCAGTTATTAAGATCAGGCCATGATAAACGTTGCGGTGATCCCAATCATGACTTGTCACTACTTGATGCCTGTAGTCCTTGCTCGCGCTCTGTATCTGGCGATGCTAACTTGATTATTTTGAACTTCGAGAGAATCTGTCAAACTTGTGTCTAATTACTGCAAAATATGGTGAAAGTAATTAGAAATCATCTTGACGCAATATAATAAATTAAAGATAAGATGAGATGAGAAATTATTTGATTGATTATGTTGAGGCCATGGTATGTGTAAATGGTGCCTTATGCTTGAAGATTTTAACATCGTCATTTCTGTGATTCCATTGTTCCTGCATCCAAAGAAAAATTCTCAGTTGGAGAGACTGATTTGTTTTGGCCTTGTCCTCGGGCTCCTTCATGCAATTAACTTGCGCACTCATCCGCTCTTTGAAACGCAGTTTTAGTGGAATTTTTGAGGACCCTTCTCAAAAATTCTACCCCAGTTTGCTTGAACGTAGCAAATGACATCTTTGTGGATTTATTTTTTTACTTTCTCAAAACTCTGTCTCCGGTTACGCATTTCGATAAAATCTCAAACTTGATTCGTTGGAGAAACATCTTTTGGAGGAATTTTTGAGACCTTTTCAAAAATCTGTCCCAGTTGCATATTGTGATCCCCAATCTTGTTGGAGAAACTTATCTTCTAGTGAATTTTTGAGATCCTCTAAAAAATTCTGCCCCAGTTTTCATTATAAGGAGAAATGAAAATCTTATGGGGAATATGACCGAGCCATTGTGGCGCCTACGTATCCCGTTAAGGCAGGAATCAAGTCAAACGTAGTTTCAAACAAAAGGGATAATGAAAAGGGATGAAGGGATGACCGAGGCCGACTTAGGCCACCTACGTATCTCATTCTTGAGAATTCAGGTCAAACGTAGTTCGTTACAAGTAATATGTGCTAAAAGAGATTAAACGTTCAATAACTTTATATATGGAAATCTTGTCAATGTTTTGCACCATTGTTTTTTGTCCTCTGATGGCGAATGTTTTCAAATGATCTTGCTTAAATCATCTTGCGCTTACTCTCAAACATGAAATATATTGTCATTTGGGGAAGCTTAATCAATTGTGATTAACTTCTTGCCAAGCATGTTCTGAATTTTGAGCTTGAGGGTCGAACAATCCTCTGTATCGTGTCCAATAGCTCCTGAATGATAAGCACATGTATGGTCTGCCCTGTAAAATTTTCCCGAAGGATTGGCTTGTCTTCCTTTTATAGGATGGATCATACCTATTGTTTTCAACCTTTCATAAAATTGAATTTGAGATTCCTTTAGTGGCGTAAATACTCTGGGAGGCTTTCTAAAATTCGAATGAGAATTTCCATGATTGATATGACGGTCTTGATATCTCTTTGATGGAATAACTCTGACAATAGATACTTCTTCTTCTTCCTTCTTTGACAATTTCACATCACTAGTTCTGGTGATTTCGTCATTAACTTGTAATGTGATTCTTCGAGTCTTGAAGCCTTCTTCTAAAGCTTCTCTTACCTTGACAACATCGATAAATTCTCTTCCTATAATACACAACATTCTTTCATAATATTCAGTCTTTTGAATACGAATAAATATTTCATTAATTTCGCATTCAGACATTAGAAGTTGAACTCTTGCAGCCTCCCTTCTCCAACGAAGGGCGTATTCTCGATAGTTCTCAGTAGATTTTTGCCTGATCTTCTCCAAATAGTAGCAATCAGGGCCGATCTCTATGTGATGTTCGAATCTTTCAACAAAAGCCTTTGCGAGTGCCTCCCAACTCTGCCATTGCTTTAGCTCTTGTGAGGTAAACCACTCCAGGGGTTCTCTCTTAAGACTTCGACTAAAAAGGCACATCAAAAGTGGTTCGTTTTTTCCACCCCCTACGAGTTGATCACAATAAACTATCAAATGAGTTTGAGGATTGCCAGTTTCGTCAAAGGTGTGAAATTTTGGAATCTTGAACCCTTCCGGAAGGTCCAAATCAGGATGAATACATAGATCTTCATATTTTTGGCCTACGATGTCTGGTGTATAGCGATACTGTTTCAGGGCCTTTGCAATTTCTTCCTTTATGCTCATTTCTTCCTTAGGCCTCCACTTATTTTCTTTCTCCTCGTAATGATTGGATTTGGTATATGTGGGATAAGGAAAGTATGATTCGTGAAAAGTTGCCTTTAAAGGCGTAGGTTGAATAGTAGATAGATTTTGGGAATTTGAATAGGGGTATGATATGCGGTAGACACGTCTGAGAATTATTTGTATTTAAATTCTGAGGTGAAGGTAGTGTTTGGTATGAAAAGCTAACATGGCGCGGATTAGGGACACTTAAGTCAATGGTAGGTAATTTCTGAAATGGCGTATGATTACTTGGGATGTTTTTTGGAGGGTTCAGAGAATGAGACTAAAGTTGAGGCCTTCTTTCTCTGGAAAAGAGAGTACTAGCAGTGATAACAAAAATTGTCGACTCACTAGTATGTTGCAACTCAATTCTCACAGCTATCCGTTGCATCAGTTGTGCAACTGCTTCATTTTGTTCATCACTAATAGGACCTCTTGTAGAAACATTAGTCAAACCAATATTTTTACTATTTTCAGTCATTTTCTGTGCCATTTGAAAACTTTAATCGAAGAAGGAACCTTTGAAAACTAGACTTCGTGAAGTGTAAATGTTCAGTAAGCTCCCTCAACACAAATCAGTTCTAGTTACCTAATACAGAAAAATAACTCAAGAGATGAACGTGTTAGTCCCTGTTCATAATAAATAATGTAAAATATTACACGAAAAATTAAGCACATAATAGTTGCATTGTTAGAAGACATAGTAGCCCTCAAACATAGGAAATAGGCAAAATTTTGCCTATTTGATTTGAGGTTGGTAAATCGAGGAGGCATTGATCCATGATTTTCATTGGTCAAGTGAAATTGAGGATTCTCTTGTAAGAGTGAGGGAAGGGAGAAAAATATGTTTTTCAAAAATAAGGGACCGAGCCATTGAAGGTTGCCTACGTATCTCACAAATGAGAAATCAGGTCCGATGTAGTTCGACCAGCTTGAATATTCGAACGGAAAATTCACCTCTTGTCAGATAAGAGACCAAAATTTAGAATTTTAGGAGTGAAACTCGAATTTTGTTGAGAAACTCAAGACTCGAAGAGTATTTTGGATGAACTTTGATAGTGACTGGGATTTTATGCTTAGGAGGCTCTAAAAGATTTTTTTTTCTTTGAAAAGAATGGGCTAGAATGTCTCCAAACAAATCAACATAATCACACAAACAGTAATAGCAAGAAGCACAGAAATAGTTATTGCGCGTCCTAGAAAATAAGTGACCCTTTTGTTCCAAGGGTTGGCCTATCGATTTGAAGGATGTATCTTGTCATTTTAAACTTTTCATCGTTTGCCAAAAACAAAATTTATAAATATATTACAAAGCGTCAATAATAAGGGATACATTTTCAGGGAAAGGAAAAAATGTAAATACAAAGAAAATATTCCCACGCAGGGGATAAACTAACTAGAAGATCTCGTTTCATTTTTAGCTTTCTCCATCTTTTCTCGGATGTGGTGTCAATACCGCTAACAAAGCTTGACCGAGTAATGACGTTTGCTGAAGAGTGATACCAAACGTGCTCATCGATTACCCATCTACAAAACAAAATGTGTAAGAAAAAACCCCCCGAACCCGCAAACAATGATTTATTTAAAAGACATATACATTCTTCAAATTAAACAAATAATATGATCGTCCAATTGGGCCGGAGGCCACTTTGGACTCAAGGTGGGCTACTAATAGGCCCGATACCCCAAGGATATCGGGTTGACCTAGGCCAATGCACCTACAGGGTTTTGGTTTCGCTCTACCCTAGGTGTCTAAGAGTGGGTTTATATTTTTACTGTGAAAGGGTGACCCGAGCGGGCAACTCCGGCTGGAAAAATTAACGACCGTCAACCCCGTAAGATCGACTCATTTCGTCAGGATACCCCAATGGAAAATTCTAAACTAAACGGCTGTGACCCGTATAACCATCGTTCTTAGTGGAAAATGAAAAAAAGCCAAGTGGCGGAAAATGCTATGCATGCAATGACAGTTTAAGAATTATAATTAAAATTAAACAAGTAAAACAAACAAACAAATAACGAAGTGAAAACAATTATTAAAGTTAGTAAAAAAATTTAATCTAGTGGTTAGAACCTAATTAAAATCCCCAGCAGAGTCGCCATTTCTGTTATATCGAAAAAAAATGACTTCGGTTTCGAAAATTTGATTTATGACTTAATTAATTTAAATAAAATCGAATCTTCAAAATTTAGAGTCGCCACTTAATTTTTTAAGAAAAAATCAAGAAAACGGATTAAATTAAATTATTTTAAAAATATTTAACAGAGAAAATCTTTTTAAAATCCAAAGAAAAGGGTTCGGGTTCATATTTCAATTTTGAGAAGGTTTTACGCACTCGAAATGGCCGCTAACTCGCGGTTATCCGACGATTAAATAATTTTTACTAACTTTAAAAATAATTAATAACTAGAAGAAAACGTAAGCGACATATTAAAAATGATTAAGAAAATAACGCTTTAAAGTCTATTCATATTTATTTAATTAATGTTAACTAAGTGAACTACTTTAAAAATAATCAAGAAGAACATAATATTAAAATCTACCCAAATTTTACTTAATTAGTAGAATTGATGAATTAGACTAGGTGTCTAAAAGAAGAAAAATATTCATCAGTTATTTTAAGGAAAATACTTGAAGTTTTTTTTTTTAGGAAAAAATTCATAGAGTCATTCTTTAAAAGGTGATTTTGTCGTCAAATATTCAAAGACATGAAAATAACATAAATGATCGACATTTGGGGAATTTTAATTAGATTAAAACATATAAGAATAATGTTAGAGTCAAAAAATGTATCACAAAATAACATAAGGTAACTGGAATATAAAATAAAGAAAAGGATTAAATTATTAGGCTAAAATGACTTGGGCCCGCCTGGCCCCCTGCTCTTATTGCTGCTAATTGGGCCCTTGGCCCACTCTCCTTAGGCCTTACGCTGTGATATACATTGGTTGTATACCAGTGTATATATCATGTATACTGGTATATATACACCAATTTTCAGCTTCCAAAACAGCCACACAACAACTCCGAGGCCCTATAGACTAACTCCTGCGTCCTAAGTACCACGAGGCTGACTCGGAAGAAAACTTAGGCCTCCCTAGCTCGAAAATGCAAAATGGGGTGCAAAATTGACCCGGAGGGTATCACATGCAACAGAAAAAAGGAGAGAAGGATTAAAATTCATAATAAAATAGTCAAAGTAGCATAATACAATACTTTGAAACTATAACCACATATTAAATCGAGAAGATTAAATTTTTTTCATGATGACACTTGATAATGAGGTGGAGCACAAGTTTGACAGTGAAGGGGCATTTCACTGAACACATGGAGGGCATACTGTTTAATCATGATTTTAACAAGATAACACTCCCATTTCATCCCCAACAACATATAATAGGAAATTAAAATACCCAAAGATAAACATATTAACTACAACGTTCAATATTCAAAGGGATATTTCATCGAACACATGGAGGGCATGTAGTTTAATCATGATTTTAACAAAATAACACCCCCATTTCATCCCCAACAACATAAAATTAGGAGATTAAAATACCCAAAGATAAACAAATTAACCATAGCGTTCAAAAAAGGGCATTTTACCGAACATCTGACCTTCAAATTCGTGTCAAGCTAAAACGAAATTCTAGGCTAAATAAATGCTAATAACAAAACAACAACATATTATGCTGATATACCTAAACAGAAATCAAACTTAAACATGGCCTCAACAT
Source organism: Solanum rostratum (assembly GCA_029948455.1). NCBI lineage: Eukaryota > Viridiplantae > Streptophyta > Magnoliopsida > Solanales > Solanaceae > Solanum > Solanum rostratum. Next base: position 28,681,400 of record CM057047.1, read on the forward strand.
TAGGTGATATCTGGGCAAGAGGGGACAACAAAAGAGTAGCTAACGGAAGCTTCAATTGAACAAAATCAATAGATATATGTTGAGATTAACACACAAAAATACAAGGGTGTGACTATATACTTGTGGAGTTTTAAGACGACATTACTTGAGAGATCAACAGCCGAAAGTCAAGAACCACGAACCAAAAAATCGAGCTAATTAAAGAAAGAGCTAAACGCACATATATTATAGATGGAACAATCATCAGAACAAGCATACATTACTTATAAAATTGTAATCAGAAAACACCAAAAACAGAGCCACGATAAAAAGAACGAGCGAAAAGGTATAAAGTATTACCTTCTTGGGAGCAACAAACTGAGACGAGATGAACCTGAAAATGAAACCTCACCGACGCGAGGAACCTCGATTGAAGAAGCAGAAACGAACTAAGCTTTTCGTTGTAGATCTTTTCTGATTTTTTTTTGGATATTGAATGATGAAGAACCACTGTAATGGGAAATTTTTTGGTTCTTTTTTTTTTTGAGTAATCTCGGCCCCTATTAACAGCGAATAAGCATGGACATTTACAGGAAAATTTTAGGGCAACGTTTTGGGGGGAAATCACAAGGTCAAAATCGGGTTTTGGGTCGGTTTTGAATTCAAATTTTGAATTAGATAAGGGGAAAAAGTAGAGGGGAGTACGTACATATTGATTTCACTGTCGTTTTTGCTGAAATGGCCGCTGGCCGTCTGGTATTTCTCTCTGGTGGTCTGGTCATTATTCAAAAGAAGAAAGGGAAGAGAGAAGCGGGAGAGAGAAGAGAGGGAGCAGGGGCATGTATGGGGGGGAGTATATGAGAGGTTGGGCCGGGGTATTTTGGGCTGGGCTAGGGATTTAAAATAGGATTTGGGGTATTAGGAATTATTTGGAATAAAAGAAAAAGAATTGGGTTGGGGATAAAGAAAAAAGATTTAAAAATTAGCCACTTACAAATGTGACCAATTAAAATGTGATCTATAAAAATGTGATCAATTTGAATCAATTGATTAATTTGACCACGAGATGAATTAACATAAATTAATTAAAGCTTTCAATGTTAACAACTTAAAGCAATTAAATTTACTACGGGGTAATTAATCCTAAAAAATGATTAAAGTAAAAGCGACTATAGATAAAATCTATTTGAGGAATTTTTTGAAAACTTATCGGAGATATAATACTTAACTATTAATACTTGAAATGAATATATATAATATGCAATATATAAACATAATTTAAGTTAAAAGATTCAAAACTAAAAATCACTTGAAAAAGTATTTTTTTGCATTTTTGAAAGACAATTATTTTAAATTGTTAAAGTTAAAAGCTCGATGATTAATTTATACTGTGGAGGGTCAAAATTGGGTGTCAACAACCACATCGTGTGAAGCTTCTAAATTTTGCCGACTCCCCAAAGCATAAGTGCGATTCTGGCACCCGTTGCTGGCAAGGCTCGGGAGAATCAACATATAACTATGCACCTGCTATGAACATTTTAAGAGGTTTCCATATTCAACGTGCTTTATAAAAATAAACAGTATTAACAAGCCCAAAAGGAAATACATCAGACTAGGCCATTGGAGCCACGATGTCTATAGTACGACACTTGACCACACTTTACTTTACATAGTCCACAAAGCCTCTAGACAAGGAACAATATCTCTATGGGTTGGGACAAGCCCTGCTTCATAACCATCTATACAATACAAAATGTAAGCTATAGACACACAAAGCCCCGAAGCAACCTGGAGCTCAGTAACAATAGCTGAAAGTCCTATACTCCTACTGGGGAGATCTAGTAGCTCCTGTACCTGCAGCATGAAATGCAGGTCCCCCGTAAGGGACGTCAGTATGGGATAATGTATTGAATATGTAAGGCAGGAAATATTGTATATGAAATAAGAACTCAAATGAAATCACACACTGGTGTGAGGATTAAAAGACCACCTTTAGTCATACTGTGGAATCATGTACTTTATGTCCTTTTTATTACTTTACCTTTCTTTACCAGTATAATCTTTGCACAATATATCATGTAAATGACCAGATGATCAGTGGTAAATCAATATCGGGATCGACTCATGCTAGGCTTTCCTTTCACCCCAGGATACCCCCCGTAATATGGGATTTACCCATGGTAGGTGATTCTTCCACCCCTCTGATACCACCCATTAATAAGCAACTTCAATTAATCTTTTATTTACTTTTGAGATGATTCTTTTGGTGGCCATAACATTTAGAGCTGTAGGAATGTAAACATAACATGTGACATATAAGCAACCATACAAGATAATACCACAATGAAAAGAGAGTTACACAACTAATGAAACGTGTAAGAGATAAAATAACACATGGACTTTATTTGGTAAAAAGGAACTCATGTATCTTTGGTATCCAAGTAGGTATGAAGATTTGACAATGGCTATGTATGGGAACATATGAACATGGTAAAGAGTGGAGACATGGTTAGCAGCCATGTCGGAGTTTGTACGTGCCTTTATATGCCAAGGAAGAACCTAGATTCATGCCAAATAATACAAAAATGAGTAGCCTTACATACCTCGTTGTACTATGTCGTTATTACCTCGGAGTAGTATTCTTTTCCTCCAAATACTTATCTACAATATAGTAGGTGATAAAACTAGTATTAGCAGCTAACAAACACATATTGGTAGTCCAATTTCACCCAAAAATAATATCCGAGCAGTAAGCGCGTAATTAGCAACCAAAGAGTATTCTTTCAACCTTTACACTCCTAATCGCATTTTCTAATACACATTCTCATATACATGTCATACCCAGCTTGTTTTAGTCCCATAACAGTGTTACAACAGTTCATAAAGTACAACATACAACAACTCTACACAACACGCAAGTAGGCAACGTAACATTACGTCCTTTCTCTACATTTTGGCATCAACCATTCCAAATCTGTTTCAACCTCAACCAAAAGTGCCCTCAACATATTAACACACAAAACAGTCTTAAACCAGTAAAAAATAGTCCCCATGTAGATGGAAAACATGAGACAACAACTCTCAATATTCAGTCCACAAATTCTTACTAACGGCGCAATTAAGATATCATATAAGAAGTCATTTTTGCGAAAGATAAAAATGGTCCAGCACCTTCTTACATCACTACAGAACCAAGCCTTGTTGAAAACATAAATATTACTTCATAATAAAGCAAACAAACAAGAGAAACGCCTCTTAATAAACCAGGAAAGTGGACAACAATCTTTGGAACACAAGCTGTCCCAAATTCCTGCACAAGTACAACCAGCATACTCTTCATGTTTTTCATGGAAATATTATGTCAAACCATAGGTATTTTTACTTACCTTATCCCTCAAGGACTAGGTTCTTTTCAAGAACCCTAAAGGTGTGCCTAGGACTCTTTACAATGATAAGAGAGAGCAAGGATAAACTTGGAAAGAAATATGATTTTTGGCTTTGTATAAATGACTTGAAATTGCTGGCTTTTGATCCCTTTTATAGGGCCACTTTTGGCCAACTTTCTTTTGCATTTCCAGCCTTATTTTATTAAGGTGGTGATGCAACAACTTGGCCCTTTCACTTGGGCCTTATTGGGATTCAATTGGATAGGCTTTGCTGCAAATATTTCTCTTTTACACCCACTTAGTTTCGGCCCTATTTGTGAATTGGGTTGTGAATATAATTTGACCCTTTTCATATTCATCTTGGTGTGCAAATGTTGTCCTTTTATGACGCTAAACCATGGGCCCAAATGATATCCTTAACTCGGGGTTTATTCTTTATCAAACTTGAACAAATTCGGTGTTGGGCCTCGTCTCCGTCTACCTAGCCTATTTAAGCTAAGCACGTAGGTGACTCACCTTTTAGCTTCCTAAGTCTCACAAGCACCTCACTTCCTTTCACTTTGTTTAAGTCCGCGCTCTCCCCAATTTGACTTAAAACTTACATACACTCGGTCATCTTGAGCGTTAGACATACATATAGCCCTCTAATATGCAATTTAAGTACTTTTAAAAAAGTGTGGGCTGATTTGACCCCGCCATATTATGTTTCATATGCATAGGACCAGTACACGCTAGGTGTGGGGTGTTACATTAGATTCCTCTTTTCCCAATGGAAGGAGTACATTGGCCTTTTCCCAATGGAAGGAGTTCGTTGGATTGCATGTAATACCTAACATGGTCTTACTTTAAGTTATGGTCCATTACCACAAGTTTACATGATCTTATGACATGTCTTCTGTTTACATGATTTCTTATGCATTGTCTCATATGGACGTAAGCCTTATTCCTTGTGAATCTTCAAGCTTATATCATGATTCTTTATCTTATGTTTATCCATTTGTTATGTTTAACTATGATGCAATTACAATTTCATCCTTGCATTGCATTCCACATACTTATTATATTCAAACGTATTAATGCACATTTGCCCACATGATTTAACCATGTAGGGATAAGTACTCCTCCATCGGCTCATGTCTACGTAGTTGGCATTCGAGAATAGCTTATTGTTGTGGAGAGCCCTTAGTTCGGGACTCCACCCATTTTCCACTATATTTAGTAATTTTATTTTTAGATGATTTATTTATGGCCCTCCTAAGGCTTTTACTTTCCATGTTGTCTAATATGGATTTTCTTTATATTTGATGGAAGCTGACTATACCGGTTCCATTCATTGTGTACTAGTGGTATGCCTATGGACAAATGTCTTTTTTATGTTACCGCTTTTAATGTTTTTTCGTTGCATTAAATGGCCCGTAGCCCATTTTCCCTTATGTTTTCCGCAATAAGTTTCTATCTAACGCCTATGAATGCTTGAGATGCTTAGACGGCTTGGGTGAGCTGCCTTTGAGTATTGCTTTGTTGTGTGATGACCAGTCCCCTAGGTTGGGTCATAATGAACTTGGTATCAGAGCACGAGGATTTATTATATTCCTTTAATGTCCATGCATACCCGTAGCATAAAGTCTCATTAAAGGTTTTGAAGTTTGTCAAAATCTTGGGTGAGATGTTATGAGATGATTTAGGAAAGTCTTTGCTTTTTTCTTTTTCATTGTCGTGCCTTAGAGTTGAGTAAGGTTTTCCACTAACTAAAGACGAACATTTATTTCTTTCTAGATCATGTTGCCACGAAGAGCTCCCTACTAATGAGACACTTTGGAACAACAAGTCCCTCTACTCTAACAGAATGAAGTAGTGTCTCATACGAAGTTTAAAGCCTCTTTTATGATTATGGCTCAAGCATTAGTTAATCAAGACAATAGAGAGATAGTTGTACCTCCCCAAGTGCCTACCTCGACCGCCAGAGTCTGTGACTTCATGCGGATGTACCGGCCAAAATTCCATGGGTCAGAGTTTGATGAGGACTCTATAGAGTTTATTGAAGAAGACTACCGGGTTGTGGCGGTATTGGGTGTGCCATCAGAGGAAAAAGCCAAGTTTGTGTGGTACGAGCAGTGGGTCAATGAGGGAGGTCAAGAAGTATATCCCATTGGTTGTGAGGTATTGAAATGTACCTTCCTAAATAGGTTCTTCCCTATTGAGCTTAAAAAGGCAAAGTTCCCAAGATTCATTAGTTTGACGCAAGGGAGCATAGCAGGAGGGAGTATGCCGTCAAGTACACCACATTATCCAAGTATGCTCCATTCATGGTCATGGATCAGAGGGCTCACATGAGAAAATTTATTTTGGATGGATTTGAGTTGCTCTCTAAATAATGCAACACAATGATATTTGTCAAAGAGATAGACATTTCCTACCTAATGACCTTTGCTGAACAAATTATTGAGGAGAAGCTCCGAGAAAAGGAGAGAGAGTCACAAAAGGCTCGTGTGAATGGTAGGAACTAATCTCACCTAAGGAGTGATAACTACATATCTCAAATTTGCCCAAGGCAAGGATCCACTAACACTCCTCCTCAATGAAAGGATAAAGGGGTTGCCTCAATGCCCCAAATTCTTTACTGTGCTAAGTGTGGAAGACCCCACAAGGGGGAATTCTTAGACGGGTCCAATGCTCATTTTACTTATGGGAAGCCCAGCCCCCATGCCAAGCACTGTAGAAGTGGATGCTCAGGACCTAGGGACCAGAAGGATCATGCTGAAGGTGCCCCAAGGACCAATCGGTTCTATGCCCTCCATGGTTGTTAAAAGGTCAAGTAACCACCACATGTTGTCATATGTATGTTATGAGATTATGATTTTGATGCGTATACACTTTAAGATCTGGGAGCAAGTTCGTCATTTGTAACCCCATTCTTCGCGTATAAGTTTCATGAATATCATGAAGTCCTCCATGAGCCCTATGAGGCAAGTAACCCTGCGAGTGAGTCTATCATAGACCAAAGACTCAGTAGGGGTTGTCCCATTCCTATTATGCATAAAGTAATGCTATGTGATTTAGTCGAACTATCCATGGTAGACTTCAATGTGATTTTGAGGATGGATTGGTTGCATTCTTCCTATGCCTCCATTGATTGTAGAACCTTTAGGGTTTAATTCTAATTCCGTAATTAGCCAGTTCTTGAATGGGTCGATTCATTTCATTTGTTAAGGTCCATAAGATGATTTCTGAGAGGTGTATCTACCATTTGGTGAAGGTAAAAGATATCTCTTCAAATGTTCTTTCTCTTGAGTCTGTCCCAATTGTATATGGGTTCCTTGATGTGTATCCCTCCTAAGAGAGAGATACACATTGGTATAGACCTTTTACTCGATACTTAGCCTATTTCAATCCCTCCTTATAGAACGGCTCCTGCGTAATTGAAGGAGTTAAAAGAGAAACTAAGGGATTTATATGAGAAGGTTTTCATTAGACCAAGTCAGTCTCCATGGGGTGCCCCGGTGTTATATGGAATAAAGAATGATGGGTCACTATTTAGGTGCATTGACTACAATAACTCAGTAAGTTCACCATTAAGAATAAGTATCCTGTCCTGAGGATAGATTATTTGTTCGATCAACTACCAGGTGCCACTCATTCCTCTAAGATTGACTTGAGATCCAGTTATCACTAATTAAGTGTGAGAGAAAGTAACATCCCTATGATGGCTTTCCATACTAGGTATGGTCATTTTGAATTTGTGGTATGTCATTTTGCCTCACAAATAAATGGGTGATATTTAAGGACTTCATGGACAGGGTGTTCAAGCTTTACCGAGACATGTTCATTGTGGTATTTATTAATGATATTCTTATCTATTACCAAGGTGATCAAGAGCACATGGAGCACTTGAGGGTAGTATTGCAAACCCTAAGGGAGTAGAAACTCTATGCAAAATTAGATAAGTGCAAGTTTTTTCTAGATGAGGTTGCCTTCCTTAGGCATATGGTATCTAGAGAGGGTATCAAAGTCAATCTTAAAAAGACAGGAGCAAGAAGAAGCTAGCTAAGGCCATTAACTCCTACTGAGACATGGAGTTTCTTAGGTCTAGTTGGTTTCTACCTTCAGTTTGTGCAAGACTTCTCCACAATTTCGTCTCCACTCACCAAGCTAATCCAGAAGAAGGTGAAGTTTTAGATGGATGAATGAGAGGGGGTTTCCAAACTTTAAAGGACCGGTTAACTTTAGCCCCTATACTAACATTGCCAAAGGGGAATGATGGGTTTATTGTGTATTGTGATGCTAAGAATTGGGTTGGGTTGGGTTGTGTGCTAATGCAATTGTTAAAGTGATTGTTATGCTTCAAGGCAGTTAAAAGTGCATGAGAGGAATTACATGAATTATGATCTCGAGCTTGGAACTGTGGGGTTATCCTTAATTATTTGGTGACATTACTTATATGTAGTTCACTTGGATGTTATCACTGATCAAAAGAGTATCCAACACGTGTTCACCGAAAAAGATCTCAACTTGATGCAACGGTGGTGGTTGGAGCTACTCAAGGATTATGGTATGAGTGTGCAGTACCACCCTTGAAAAGCCAATGTGGTAGATGACACTATTAGTAGAACTTTTATGGGTAGTGTCCCATATAAAAGATGATGAAAAAAGGTAGTTAGTTATAGATGTTCATAGGTTGGCGAGACTTGGAGTAAGATTGAGTGAGTCCAGAAGCGCTGTCAATGGTTCTTCATGGGTCCAAATCTTCTTTGATTTAAGAGGTTGTGTCCAAGCAAGGTCTTGATCCCACCTTGGTTGAGTGTAAAACCTTGGTAAAAGATGAAAAGATAGAAGTCTTCTCACAAAGGGGAGATGGTGCAGTCCGATATCACGGAAGGTTGTATGTGCCCGATGATAGTGAGTTAAAGAGGTTGATCATGAAAGAATCCCATAAATCTTCATATTCTGTTCATCCTGATACTACTAAGATGTATAGAGCCTTGAGGGCGATCTACTGGTGTAATGGGATGAAGAAGGACATCGCCAATTTGTGTCCTAATGTCACAATTGCCAACAAGTCGGGGTTGATAACCAAAGGCTGGCTGCACTAGTCCAAGACAAACATTCCTACTTGGAAGTGGGAAGAGGTCAATGTGAACTTTTTTGTTGGGTTTCCAAAGACCAAAAAGCTCTTTTACTTCACATGGGTGATTATTAATTGCATGACGAAGTCAACTCATTTTCTACTGGTCAAAACTATATTCAATGTCGAGGACTATGCCTGCTTCTATATCCGAGAGCTGGTGAGGATGCATGGAATTCCATATTACATCATTTTGGATCGCGAAGTTCAATTCTTTTCTAACTTTTGAAAGTCCTTCGAAAGAGTACATGGCACTACGGTGAGTATAGATTATACTTAAACCGATGGGCAAGCCGAAAAGACTATTCAAATTCTACAAGATATGTTGCTATCTTATGTGTTGGAATTCAAGGGAAGTTGGAATGGACATTTGCCACTTACCAAGTGTGCCTACAATAATAGATTCCATGCAAGTATTGGGATGGCATCATTCAAAGCAGTGTATGGTAGATGATGTAGATTACCCATTGGGTCCTTCAATGTCAGTCAGGTGATATTAATAGGACCAGACTTAGTGAGGAATGCTATAGAGAAAATTAAAAGCATAAGGGAGAAATTTCAAATAGCTCAAAGCCGACAAAGACTACTCTGATGTAAGAAGAAGGGAACTTGAGTTCCGAGTTGGTGATTGGGTCTATTTGAAGGTATCTTCAATGAAAGGTGTTATCCAATTCGGTATGAAAGGGAAATTTAGTCCTACATATGTGGGACCCTACAAGGTTGTGTGGAGAGTGGGGAAAGTAGCAGATGAGTTGGATCTACCCAATGCGTTGCTTGATTGATTCGGTCCTCCATGTATCGATGTTAAGGAAATTCATGGGTGACCCAAGCTCCATAGTTCCTTTGCATGATGTGAACATAGAGGACGATTTTAGTTATGAAGAGATATTATTTGAAATGCAAGACCGACAAGTGAAGAAGCTACAGAACAAGGATGTCGCATCAGTCAAGGTACTTTGGAGATATCAATAAGTTGAGGGTGTTACGTAGGAAGCGGAAGCAGATATGATGAAGCATTATCCATATTTATTCCACTATACTCAAGCCTAAGATACTATGAAATTCTTTGAAAACCTCAAGTTCCATACATTTTACTTTCTCATGATGTATGCATTTATTTTGATGTGTGTGAACTATTTTGAGACATTTTTAAAGTATAAAATCTGAAACTTTCGAGAAATGAAGGAAATTTGGATATTTCAGGAAGGTGATCTACGATTTATCAGATGGCTTGAGGACTAGGATATGTCCTGTGTATGGTTTCATAGAATGAGGTCGAAAAAAGAGAGGATTTGTCTTAGTGTGGGAGGACTCTACGAGTCTAGCCACAACCCATAAGTAATTTCACAACCTGTAGAGTAGATCGTGGTTTACAATTTAGAAAAAGACAGATTTTAGAATTCACAGGTGTGCCATCAGATAAGGGGACTTACGGCTTATAGGTCAACCTATGGCATGTGATCGATGTTCTATAAGTTGCCCCAACAATTTTTAATAAGTGAGAATTTGGTTATTTTGCAGAATTTGATTACTATACTATGTCGTTTGGGGGATGGAAAGGGCAACTTAAATTAGCCTTCAAACCCTAGAAACACCCATCATTCTATAACACCCCACATCTTACGTGTACTAGTCCTATGCATGTGGAACATGACATGATTTTATTGAAGGAGTACTAATTTTAAAAGTGCCTAACTTTTAGACTGGAGGGCTACATTTACGTCTAACGCTTAAGATGAGTGAGCGTAGTAAGATGAGTGAGTGTAGATAAGTTTTAAGTTAAATTGAGGATATCACAACCTTAAACAAAGTGAAAAAAGTGAGGCGTTTGTGGGACTTAGGAAGCTAGCAGGTGAGTCACCTACGTGCTTACCTTAGGCTAGGTAGACGAAGACAAGGTCCAACACCGCATCTCTCCAAGTCCGATAATGAATAAATCTCAAGTTTAGGATGTAATTTTAGGCCATGGTTTAGCATTATAGAGAGACAATATTTCTAGCCCAAGATGAATAAAAAAAGGGCCCAAGTACATTCACAACCCACATGGCGATATGGGCTCAAACAAAGTGAAGGGAATAGAGAAAAATGGGCAGCCAAGGACCACCGAATAGGATCCTATTAAGGCCCAGGTGAAAGAGCCAAGCAGGTGCATAACCATCTTGCTAAAATGTATCCTAAATAGAAGGAGAAATTCTGCTAGTTTGGCCTTTTCAAAGGGATTAAAAACCAGCTCATTAAGTCATTCTAAACTTGGAAAATTTTTAGATTTTATGAAGTATCTTTGTTACTCTTTCTTGACTTTACAAAGCAAACACAAGAAACATTTAGGGTTATAGGAGAAGACTTACTTTGTGAAGGTTAAGTTAAGTAACAATACTTTTATATTTAGTATGAGTTTTCCATGAAAAACAAGAGAAATAAGAGTGTTACGCTTGTGTTGGAATTTTGAACCACATGTGTTCTGAAAATTGTTACACATTTTTCTTGTTTATAAAGAGGTTTTTCTCTTCGTTGTTGGCTGGATTATGAAGAGAGATTGATGTTTTTAACAAGGTTTAGTTCAGGAATGATGTAACAAGGTTGCTGCACAATTTTTGTTTTCCTTAAAAATGAGTTCTTGTATGATATTTTAATTGTCCTCCTAGTAGGAACTTGTGGAGTGGTAATTAGAAATTGTTTTTTCAAATCTTCCATCTACTTTGGGACTATTTTTTGGACTATTTTAGAACTATTTTTATGTGTAAGAATATCGAGAATAGTTTGGTTAAAGCTGGAACAAGCGTGAATGGTTGCCATTGAAAAATAGGGTATGTTATGCTACCTAATTGTCCATTGTTATGAATTGTTATGTGTTGTACTTTGTGAGCCGCTATTAGCATATTATGGGATTATAAAAACATATATATGAGAATGTGTATTGGAAAATACGATTAGAGATGGAAAGGTTGAATGAATACTCTTGGTTTGATAATTACAAGCTTGCTGCCTAAGCATTATTTTATTATGAGATTCGACTGGCAAGATATGTTTATTAGCTGTTAATACTAGTTTTATCACCTACTCTATCATAGATAAATATTTGTGGGAAAAGGAGGTTACTTTGAGGTAATAATAAGGCGGTACAATGACGTATGTAAGACTACTCGATTTCGTATTATTTTGCATGAAATTTAGGTTCTTCCTTGACACATAGAGGCACTTAGAAACTCCCAAATAACTAATGACCATGTCTCCACTCTTTGAATGTTCATATGCTCTCATACATATCCATTGTCCAATCTCCATATATACTTTGGATACCAAGATACATGAGTTCGTTTTTTTGCTAAATAAAGTCATGTATTGTCTCATCTCCTACGCATTTCACTAGTTTCGTAACCTATACTTTTCATTGTGGAATTATCTTGCATGATTTTTTACATGTCACGTGTTATATCTATAGTCCTACAGCTCAAAATGTTATGACCATCAAAAGTATTTTCTCAAAAGTAAATAAAACATAAAGTGAAGTTGCTTATTGATGGGTGGTATCCCATGGATTGAAGAATCACCTAGCATGGGTTGATTTTATATTGCGGGGGTATCTCAGGGGTGAAAAGAAAGCCTAGCATGGGTCGATCTTGATATTGTTTTATCACTGATCAGTTGGTCATTTGTATCCTATATTGTGCACAGATTATAAAGTAAAAAAAAAGGTAAAGTAACAAAAAGAACATAAAGTACATGACTCCACAAAATGACTAAAGGTGGTCTATTATCCTTGCACCAATGCATGACTTTATTTGTGTTCTTATTTCATATGTTGTACTTCTTGCCTTACATATTTAGTACATTATCTCGTATTGGCGTCCTTTAAGGAGGATCTGCATTTCATGCTATAGTTACATGAGCTAGTATATCTCCCAGTAGGAGTACAAGATATCTAGCTGCTACTACTGAGCTCTAGGTTGCTTTGGGGCTTTGTATGTCTAGAGTTTATATTTTGTATTGTAAGTAGCTTATCATGAGGTGGGGCTTGTCCCGTCCCTTATCAGATAATGTTCCTTATCAAAAGGCTTTGTAGACTATGTAAAGTAAAATGTGGTCATGTCTCGCACTTTAGATATCGTGGCTCCAACGGCCTAGTCAGATGTATTCCATTTTGGCTTATTATTACGGTCAACTTTCTTGAAAGCCTATTGAATGTGAAAACCTCTTATAATGTTCATAGAGAGTGCATGGTTCCAGGTTGGTTCTCTAGAGCCTTGTCGGCAATGGGTGCCAGTCCGCCTTAATGGGGCTTGGGCTTGGCACATTCTCTCATTACTTTAATCCCAAAATTTCCTAATGCAAGAGCTCTCAAGAACAAGGCTAGTGTTTCCAAATTTTTCCCCAAAGGCTTCAATTCTATGTATCTTTAGTTCTCTAGGCATGTGAGTCGATTTATGGGTATCCTTTCGCCCATAGATTTCCTTACTATGCATTTTACATTTTCCTTAAGTTCCTCAACTTAAAATGCATGCTTATGATGATTTTATGATCCTTATGTTATTATATAATGCTCGTAAAATTCAATGACTATTTTTATAAATAAATATATACATTTGAAGTATGATTTTGATTCCATGATGGGTTGTGATATGAACAACATTCGGTGATCTCGATGTTCTTTTTCTAAAGAAATTTCTTAAGACTTATGTCATTTATGATTTGTCCATGCATCAATTAATCCTACCTTATTTTCAATGAAAGTTTCCTTTGAATTATGACTATGAGTACGACATTTATGAAGTGCTTCAAGGTTAAAGTTTACTGAAAATTTATGTATGATTTTTATTGACCTAAAAGATGTTCGTGAAAGAGTCTTAAGTTTGAGCTACTTCTGTGATTGTTACCTATATTTCTAAGAGTATGTTTCACATAATTTCCATGGGATGACTTAGCAACGAGAGGACTAGAGATTGGATCCATTCTGTTATTTTGAGGCATGATGCCTTGAAGCTAAATATGAATGTCCCTAACTATGTGCCACCATAGTAGCCTTATAGGCTAGGGTAGTGGATCCATGTAAGCCCAAAAGTTATGAAAGATGCAACTGCAAAGTTACTATGTTTTAGACATCTACCTTGGCAAGAATATTTCCCTTTTCCTAATGGAAGGCGTGCACTGGTCTTTTTCGTATGGAAAGAGTTCATTGGATTTCACATAATAGCTCACATGGTCTTACTCTCGGTTATGGTCTATTACAACAAGTATATATGATCTAATGACGAGTTTTCACTTCATGGGATTTCTTACGCATAGTCTCAAATTTACCGGAGCCTTATTTCATGTGCATCTTTAAGCATATCTCATGATTTTTTATCTTATGTATATCCATATGTTATGTTTAACTATGATGGAATTACAATTTCATCCTTGCATTGCATCTCACATACTTAGGACATTCAAACGTACTAACGCATATTTTCCTGCATGATTAAAGCATGTAGAGACAGTTACCCCCCTCCCCCCAGGCTCGTGGCAAGTAGTTGGCGTTCAAGACTAGATTATTATTGTGGTGAGCCCTTAGTTCGAGACTCCATCTATTTTCCACTCTATTCAGGTTTTTTTAGATGATGTATTTATGTCCCTCCTTAGTCTTTTACTTTCCATGTTTTTTATTATGGATTTTTGCTCGATTTTCTGGAAATTGATCATACCGATCCTATTAGTTATGTATTAGTGGTACGCCTATGGAAAAATGCTTTTTCTGTTTTACTACTTTTAATGTTTCTTCTTGCATAAAATGGCCCATAGTCCATTTTCCCCTTATGTTTTCCGTAATAAGTTTCTATACAACATATATGAATACTTCAGATACTTCGATGGATTGGGTGAGCTGCATTCGGGTATCTCTTTCACTGCGTGATGAATAGGCCCCTAGGTTGGGTCGTTACACTTCTTCTCCCCCACAGCTTCTAGGCAGAGGCTTTCTCATCGCAGTTGCGTTCAGATAGTGCAATCAATACTACCCATATCTAGTGGTTAGACTCAGAGCCTCGAGTTCCCATTAGATGTTATTTTCTTGTTAGTAGTCTTTGTTGTATTTTCTAAGACTATGATTTATGTACTTCATATATGCATTACATTAGATGATCTTTGGTACTCGTGACACGAAGACTAGGATATTGGGTCTTGTAATGTATTTTCATTATATATCTATTTTTGGAGTTGGATACTATTGTTTATTTTTGGAATTATGGTCTTTTATTGGTGATATATTTTCATTTTTTGGGTCCTGACAAGTTTGGTATGAGAGCTCTAGGCTCACCGGTCTCATGAGTCAAATAGTAAGGTGTCTAGTAGCGTTCCATGGATCGATACGTAAACATCTGTATCTATGTTTTGAAGGCTACATGATTCTTTAGAAAAACTTCTTTTATTGTTTCCTTTTTGTGTGTTCATTCATATCTTTTTGTGCAAATATTGATGGGGAGAGCTGGAGTTATGGATGGAGAGACCATTATTGCATTGATTCCCTAGTCCGTGAGCGAGGCAGAGGCCGAGGAGAGTTAGAGGCCAAGGCAATGGTCGTGCTAAAGGGGCAGTGGCTGCTTGAGGATAAGCTAGAGTGGCCTCACCAAAGGCTACTATTGAGCTAGAGCCTATTGATGTGCCTATGCTTCAGGCGGAAGGGTCACCTCAAGTACAACCCAAGGATCCAGTTCCTTTCCTTACAGTTTCAGACACTACACCAACACTTTAAGAGCTACTAGTTGAACTGTTGACCAGGTTGGTAGGTACCCTTACAACTAGTGAATTATTTAGCACCTCAATTTATCTTGTACCTTTTGGTCCTTCCGAGCCTATTCTGGGATTATGGTTTTCAAGGGCATTTTAAGTATCATTTATTGCACCACCGAGATTCTCAACCGCATTGATTTCTATTAGTACTGCAATGTCATTATCTGAGTAGAAGAGATTTGAATGGTTTTATTAGATTGGATCCTCCTAAATTCGATGATACATCAGGATATGGAGTTTATGACTTCTTGACAAATTGCCAGGACTGGTTGTATAATTTGGGCATCTTTGAGGTTTATGGGGTGGCTTAGC
The DNA here is from genome assembly GCA_029948455.1 of Solanum rostratum. Taxonomy (NCBI): domain Eukaryota; kingdom Viridiplantae; phylum Streptophyta; class Magnoliopsida; order Solanales; family Solanaceae; genus Solanum; species Solanum rostratum. The sequence continues at coordinate 28,696,964 of CM057047.1, forward strand.
AATCTTGTTAGTTCACACCTATGGTTAAGGAGTTGTGGAGGTCAGTTCTTGCCCATAGGCCAACCCATACTCCTATGATGGGTTAGGAGCAGTTCACAGAGCTATTCCTTGAGAATTGTATACCGTACAACCTTCATGGCCAGCGTTATGATGACATTGATAGGCTAGAGCAAAGTTCTATGACCGTGCTAAAGTATAAGGCTCACTTACATGAGTTGTAAATTATGTTGCCTTGCATTTCCACTGAGTTTGAGCTGATTCTCAAATTTGTGAAGGGGTTAACCAGTTATCTTCAAGAGGCTACAACTACCCTTGTGCATTCTTGGCCAGTTTGGTGGTTATGCACCCAGGGGTAGAAACCCTCAGAGGTAAAGAACACAAAGTTACCATGGTCGACCGAATCATACATCTATTCAGGTTACCAAGGGTACAAGTAGGCCAAGTTATTATCATGTTGGCCAAGATAGTTTCTTAGGTTCATAAGGACGTATAGGTTCTTTGGCTATTCCTCTCGGGGTTCAGGTCCCCATGGTTGCTATATGTGTGATGAGTTTTTCCATTTGGCTAAGGTTTGCCCCCAAAATTCTCTAATTTCTCTATTGGTGGGTGCATAGACTATCACGCCCTAAGTCCCGTTAAGGCGGACTGGCACCCGTTGCCGACAAGGCTCGGGAGAACCAACATATAACTATGCACCTGCTATGAACATTTAAGAGGTTCCCATATTCAATATGTTGTCAAAAGAAAGTAAACTATATTAACAAGCCAAAAATAAATGCATAAGACTAGGCCGTTGGAGCCATGATATCTATAGTATGCTACTTGACCACACATTAATTTACATAGTCTACAAAGCCTCTAGGTAAAGAGCAATATCCTTATGGGTCGGGACAGGCCCCGCCTCATGACCAACTATACAATACAAAATATAAACTCTAGACACACAAGCCCCAAAGCAACGTGGAGCTCAGTAACAGCAGCTGGAAGTCCTATACTTTTACTGGGGAGATCTAGTAACTCCTGTACCTGCAGCATGAAATGCAGGTCCCCGTAAGGGACGTCAGTACGAGATAATGTACTGAACATGTAAGGTAGGAAATACTGTAGATGAAATAAGAACTCGAATGAAATCACACATTGGTGTGTAAGGATGAAAAGACCACCTTTAGTCATACTGTGGAATCATGTACTTTATGTCTTTTTATTACTGTATCTTTATTTACTGTATAATCTGTGCACAACATATCATGTAAATGACCAGCTGATCAGTGGTAAAGCAATAACGGGTTTGACCCATGCTAGGCTTTCCTTTCACCCTTGGGATACCCCCCGTAATATGGGATCGACCCATGCTAGGTGATTCTTCCACCCCTGGGATACCACCTATTCATAAGCAACTGAGAGTTATCTTTTATTTACTTTGAGATGGTTCTTTTGGTGGTCATAACATTTAGAGTTGTAGGACTATAGACATTCCATGTGACATATAAACAACCGTACAAGATAATACCACAATGGAAAGAGAGTTACACAACTAATGAAATGTGTAGGAGATTAAATAACACATGGACTTCAATTGGTAAAAAAAAGAACTCATGCATCTTTGGTATTCAAGTACATATGCAGGTTTGACAATGGCTATGTATGGGAACATATGAACATGGTAAAGAGTGGAGACACGGTTAGCAGCCATGTCGGAGTTTGTATGTGCCTTTAAGTGGTAAGGAAGATTATAGATTTCATGCCAAGTAATAGGAAGTCAAGTAGCCTTACATACCTCGCTGTACTATGTCGTTATTACCTCGGAGTAGTATCCTTTTCCTCCAAACACTTATCTACAATATATTAGGTGATAAAACTAGTGTTAGCAGCTAATAAACACACCTTGGTACTCCAATTTCACCCAAAAATAATATCCGGGCAGCAAGCTCGGAATTAGCAACCAAAGAGTATTGTTTCAACATTTCCACTCCTAATCGTATTTTCTAATGCACATTCCCATATACATGTCATATCCAGCTATGTTTAGTCCCACAACAGCATTACAACAACTCATACAGTACAACAAACAACAACTCTACACAACACGCAAGTAGACAGCGCAACATTGCGTCCTTCCGCTACATTTCGACGTCAACCATTCCAAATCCGTTTCAACCTCAACCAATCTGTCCTCAACATATTTACACACAATTACAGTCCTAAAAAAGTCCAAAAACAGTCCCTAAGTATATAAAAAACATGAGACAACAATTCCCAATATTCAGTCCACGAATTCTTACTTAAAGCGGAATTCATATATCATTCAAGAACTTATTTTTGCGGAGGATAAAAGTGGTCCAACAGCCTTCTTACATAATTACAGACCAAAGAATTGTTAAAAACATACATATTATTTCATAATCCAGCCAACCAACAAGAGAAAAGTCTCTTAATAAACAAGAAAAGTGGACAACACTCTTCGGAACACCTGCTGTCCCAAATCCCTACACAATTACAACCAGCATACCCTTCATGTTTTTCATGGAAACAATTATACCAAACCATAGGTATTTTTACTTACCTTAACCCTCAAGGATTAGGTTCTCTTCAAGAACCCTAGAGGTGTGCCTTGGCTGCTTTAGAAAATGAAGAAAGTGCAAGAAGAAACTTGGAGAGAAATCTGCTTTTTTTGGCTTGAGAAAATGACTAAACGTTTCTGGTTTGTAACCCCTTTTATAGGCCACTCTTGGCCGACTTTCTTTTTGATTTTTAGCCTTATTTTATTAAGGTTATGGTGCAGCAACTTGGCCTTTTCACTTGGGACTTATTGGGCTTCAATTGGATGGGCTTTGTTGCAAACATTTCTCCCTTAAGCCCACTTAGTTTGGGCCCTCGTTGTGAATTGGGTTGTGATTGTAATTTGGCCCTTTCCCTATTCATCTTGGGCTGAAAATATTGTCCTTTTATGATGCTAAACCTTGGGCCCAAATGACATCCTTAACTCGGGATTTATTCGTTGTCGGACTTAAACAAATTTAATGTTGGGCCTTGTCTCCGTTTACCCAGCCTATTTAAGCTAAGCACGTAGGTGACTCACCTGCTAGCTTCCTAAGTCCCACAAACACCTCACTTATTTCACTTCATTTAAGGTCACACTCTCCTTAACTTGACTTAAAAATTATATACACTCGGTCATCTTAAGCGTTAGACGTACATATACCCCTTTTATCTAAAATTCACGCACTTTTAAAATGTGTGCGGATTTGACCCCGCCATATCATGTTTCATCTACGTTGGACTAGTACATGTAAGATGTGGGGTGTTTCATAGACAACCACTCTAAACTAGATCCTTTAGTTAAAGGTGTTTCACAAAGTGTAAGAGGTGATACTAGGAGTGCCAGAGGTGATGCATGGGGTGGAGCTCGTGGTGGGTCCCAAGATAGTAGAGGCAATAAAGTATGTTATGCTCTTACATGCAAGGTTGGGGAAAAGGCCTCAGATGCCATGATCACAGGTACTGTTTCGATCTGTTATCATTCATCTTCAGTATTATTTGTTCCAGGATCCACTTATTCATATGTATCTACCTTCTTTGCTTTAGATATTGATGGTATGTACATCTAGCGTGTTCTGCTGATGGGTTTTTGTGACGAGGGTTTCCAGGAAACAGCCTCTCTACCTATGTGGTAGTGGTAAGGTCTGCGTACATCTTACCCTCCCTAGACCCCACTTGTGGGATTTCACTGGGTATGTTGTTGTTGTTGTATTGATGGTATGTACGTGTGCAGTTATATTGTTAGATAGAGAGAGCCGACCTGACTTGATCTTGTTAGAAATGGTTGACTTCGATCTTATATTACGCATGTATTTGTTATTACACAATCATGCGACCTTTTATTGTTATGCCATGACTACAACTCTAGCATCTTAGAGTTTGGCTCATGTAGTATGGACGAGTGTACTAGAATCATATCCCAAAAGGGGTGATCTCTAATGTTGATGCTCAATGTTTGATGAATTATGGTTGCTTATCATATTTAGCTAATGTAGAGGATCGTTCCCAGGAGTCATCTTCTTTGGAGGCCACAAGAGTGATGAGAAATTTCATGGATGTGTTCTCAATAGATTTTCCTAGTGTCTCTCTTGATTGTGATATTAAATTTTCCGTAGAATTAGTGTTGGGCTCTAAACCCATTTCCATATCCCTTTACCGGATAACTTCTGCTGCTTTTAAAGAGCTTAAGGAATAATTGGTGGACTTGCTAAATAAGGGTTTTATTGGACCCTGTGTTTCAACTTGGGATGCCCTTTTCTATTTGTGAGAAGAAGGATGGTTCTATGAGAATGTATATTGATTATCACCAATTGATCAAAGTTACTATCAAAAACAAATATCCCCTCCCTAGGATAGATGATTTATTTGATTAGTTATAGGGATCTCACTGTTCTTCAAGATTAATTTGCGATTAGGGTATCACTAGTTAAGAGTTTTGGAGTCTGAGATGTTGAAGACCACCTTTAGGACTTATTTTGGACACTACGAGTTCGTGGTTATGTCATTTGGATAACTATTTCCCCAACTACTTTTATGTAGTTGATGACCTAGGTATTTAGGCTTTCTTTGGATTCCTTTATGATAGTGTTTATTGAAGACATCCTTGTTTACTCCAAGAATAAGTTGACTCACGTTTAGCACCTGAGGACTATACTCTAAGAGATGCGAGAAGAGAAGTTATATGCTAAATTTTCAAAGTCTGAATTCTAGCTTGAGTTCGTATGCTTCTTGGGGCATGTAACCATAAAAGATGGCATTATGTTAGATTCAGCGAAGGTGGCAACCATTTGGGATTGGGTAAGGCATACCTCAACTATTGAGATCCATAGTTAGGGATTATCCATTATTGCAGCTCCATTGACTTGACTTACCTAGAAGGAAATACCCATTCCATGGATTATTGAGGATGAGGTGAGCTTCCAAAAGTTCAATGAGGTGTCACTTTAGCACCTATTCTTGCACTGTCAGAGGAATGGGTTTCGTTTATAGTCTATTGTGATGCCGTTGGTGTGGATTTCATGGTGTAATAATGTAGAAAGTGAAAGCTATAACTTATGTTACTCTTTAATTGAAGGTGCAAGAGAAGAATTATCCTTCCTATGACTTAGAGTTGGTGGTCGTAGTATTTGTGTTGATGTTATGGTGACACTACCCTTAGAAGGTGCATTGTGAGATTCTTACTAATCACCAAAATCTCAAATATACCTTCTCACAGATGAATTTTAATATGAGGCAGCGTAGGTGGTTGCAGATCTTGAAAGATGGTGATTTCTCTATTTTATACCATCCAAGATAGGTTAATGAGGTAGTTGATAATCTGAGCCAAAAGGCTTCTTGTATGGGTAGTTTTGCCTTCCTAAGAGAGAAAAAATGCCTTTTTCCTTGAAACTTCAATCCCTACCTCGATGGTTGATTCCACTTGATATTTCTCCACCTCACAATGTTTTGGCCTTTGTTGAGGCTAGATCTTCCTCGATGGAATAGAGTTGTGATTCACCAATATGATTATGACAAGCTATGTATGATTCGGGGAAGGGTTTTTAAGGTTGAAGCCGAGTTGGCTTATCTTAATTCGAATGGTGTTTTGAGGATTAATAGGCACATTTGTCCACCCAAGAAAGGTGATTGGGTGTGCATGATCTTAAAGGAGGTACATTGTATGAATATTCTATTCATCTGTGTGTGGCCAAGATGTTTTATGATTTGATGCAAAATTATTGATGGTGTGGGGTTAAAAGGGACACTGTGAGGCTTGTGACTAAGTGTATAGATTACCAACAAGTGATGTATGAGCACAACAAGCCCGGAGGATCAGTGCAAAGGATGCATATTCTCTTATTGAAGTGTTGATGTATTGCCATGGATTTCGTAACTAGATTACTCGTGGCATTGGGTAAGTTTAAATCAGTTTGGGTGATTATGAAGAGACTCATCAAATCAACTTATTTCATCACGATAGGGACTAGTTATAGTGCAGAGTAGTTAACTAGGATCTGTTTTTGTGAGGTCATCTAATCGCATGGAGTGCCTATCTTTACTGTGTCAAATCGACGTTCGATGTTTACCTCTCACTTTTTGAAGGCCCTACAACTTGGTTTAGGTAACAATTTGTATATGAGTTCTGCCTTCCATCCTCTAGCTGATGGACTATCCGAGGAGACAATTCTGGTGCTACAAGATATGATTTAGGTATGCATGGTACACTTTAGGGCCTGTTGGGATCACCACCATCCCTTGGAAGAGTTTCTTATAACAACAAATACCACTCCAACATCAAGATGTCACCTTTCAAGGCATTATAATAGTAGGAGATGCCAATCACCCATTATGTAGTTTTATTCTGTTTCTAAGGGTGACTTTGCGGCTGGCTTACTTAGAGAGGAGATGCAGCAGGTTCGCTTGATACAAAGTCAGTTGGTGATAGCTTAGAGTCATTAGAAGAGTTATGCTGATATGAGGATTCATCCACTCAATTTTATTTTAGGTGGCTTGCTATGGCTAAAGGTATCATGCATGAAGAGTGTAATGAGGTTCAGAATGAGGGAAAAGCTCAGCCAATAGTTCATCGACCTATTTAAGATCTTGAGAAGGGTGGGTGAGATTGCCTATGAGCTGGCCTTGCATCCTCGACTATTGGAAGCCTACCATGTCTCCATGCTTCGCAGATACATACAAGATGAGTCACTTGTGATCTCCTATAATTTAGTAGAGTTTGGTCTTTAGTTGACATATGAGGAAAAGCTAGTGCCATATTGGATAGATAGGTCAGGTGACTTAGGACAAACAAGATTTCTTTGATAATGGCTCAGTGGTGCCATCAACCAGTTAAAGAGGCATCTTAGGAAGCTGACTCCGACATGCATGCCAGATATCCCCGCCTAATTGAGGCTCTAAGTACTTTTCTTTTCCTAATTTTCAAGGATGAACATGATTTCAAGTGGTGTAAGACGTAATGAGCTTAAAGATCATTATGGAAGTCATTCCAGAAAGACCTATTATACCCTCCGACTAGTTTCCTCTAGTGTTACTTAGTCAGCTTGAATGGTAGATTTCTAGAGAATAGTCAAAAGTTGAAAACTTAGAGTTATTTATTTTTTAGGCTTGAGTTATTTAAGAAGTGAGTTTTCATCCCATTTTGAGTTTTGGGTCTCAGAATGGAATTTCGTCGATTCCATTTGTTTTGAAATGTGAAAATTGGGCTAGTGGAAGTGTCATAATCACATTCAGAGTCTATATGTGAAATTGAGGTCTTAAGTGTAAGATGTTTGTTAGTATGAGTTAGGTTTGATTTTCGTCAATATTTTAAGTTTGTGTGCTCGAATAGGATTTGGAAGATGACTTTAAGCCTAGGAGAGGCATAATCAAATTCTTTGTTAATTTTGAGAGGTTTGTTCTTTTTGTATCCTAAACTAGTTTAGTTACGTTCTATCGAGTTTTGAGTCAAGGAGACCTCAGATTTGATTTTTGATAGTTCCATTGAGTTTGAAATGTCAAATTTGATAGGTAGCATATATGGTTTGTGTGTAAGAGGTTCTGGATAAATCTCGAGTGTCCCTTCCATGAAAATATATGTGTTGGTAAATTAATGGATTTTGGTGCAAGTTTTTTCTCCGCAGTTGCGGCCATGTCATATTTGTTCATGGAGGTCCAGTGCTTAGACCTCCACATTTGTGAGAGAGGGTCTACAATCACTGAGTAGATGTTTGGAACACATCCACATTCGCTGGACCTCCTTCCGCGTTCACGGAGGTTAGTAAATGTTTGAACAATTTTTAGGCAGGAAAACACCCATTTCTTCCATTTTTAACTCAAAAGAACTCTAGAGTAGGCAATATTTTTTTGGATTTATTCGAGAAAAACATTTGGGATAAGCATTTCTAACTCAACACATTGAATTTTCATTGTTTACTTCATAATTTTTGCTCCATAATTTCTTGATTTAATTCCTAATGTCATGATTTTCAAGATCCCATAACTTGAGAAGAATTAATCATTTCCAACTCATTTTTACCCAATTTTTATGTGATTTTCACCCATGTGTTAATCAATTTCCAAATTCAATGTTTTTGAAATTTAATCAATTTTTAAATAATTTTTCCCCTGACCCCACTTATAGAAACGTGGATATTAGTAGACTCCTTTTTATGTATAGATTGCATTCTTCATTGTGGTTTGACGATTCAGAGTTGGCTTTATTGAGTCAATCTTCTGACTGGTGTATTAATGTGCGGTTTGGCCTGAAGGTCGGGTTAGCTAACCATTTCTGGGACTGGGGTAGAGTAATTAAATACTCAGCTGTTATATCTTATGGGGTGGGGTTGTTTCATATGTGTTGAGAATTATGGAGGTGATACCTCTATACGGGTGCTTATTTGATTGTTATTAATGTGGACACATGGATGCGTATCATATTGTGAATGTGGCTTATGCAAAGACGATATACATGTAAATTATGATTGAGAATTATTGCTATTGTTGAGACATTTATACATATAAAGGTCTTGCGATTGTGATTGGTTATTTAATAAGATTGATGGTCTATTATGGATAAAAAGAGGTGTTTTATAATCACGAGATGATGAGATTTAGGAAGCATTGCGATTTTGCCTTTGGGGATTAATGTTAATTATGTATTGAGTTTCATTTGCATGCATCCTCTTACTGCATGTTGTAACACATGGTTATTTGAGAGCAATGGGACAACCTTTTTGTAACAAAATTTGACACGTTTCAAGACCCTTGACCATGAAGGGGAGCTAAGGAGATATGAGATACTATGATTGTGATTACAGTATATGGTTTGAGAGGCCCCCATAGGCCCTTCTTAGTTTATGGAGCCTTAGCTCAACAGAGGTGGATATGAAAAGGTGTGTGACAGTCTTGATCCCACAATACATATCATGATTGATATCATTGCACTATTGTATTTGAGTGAATTACTGTATTGTTATTGGGCTCTGTGTGTGTGCGTGAGAGCACTTTGCTGGATTAGTTTTCCCAGAGCAGGTGAAGGCATTCTTAGTTTACTTACTTATCCATTCGAAATTGGTTTAACCTGCTAGGTCCATACTATATGTACTCACCTATACTTCTTCTACCTCATAGCTTCTAGCCAGGAACATTCTCGTGGAGGTTGAGTTTAGATGCTATTGTCGATACTACAAATATCTAGGCTTGACACTCAGGGCCTCGAGTTCCAATTAGATGTTATCTTCTAGTTAGTAATCTTTACTGTATTTCCGAAGGATATAATGTATGTAATTTAACTCTACATTACTTTAGATACTCTTTTGCACTTGTGACATCTAGTCTTACATATAGGGTCTTGTAATGTGTTTTCCTATTCGATGTATTTATGGAGTTGGATACTATTGTTATTTTTGAAATTATGGTCTTTTAGATGTGATCCTTTTTCATTTTGGGTCATGAAAAATAGAAAGGACTCGTTCCAAAATCACATGTGGGCTATAATTAACATTTGGGTTATGCAATGTACAAGCCTAGCTAGTACTCAAATTGAAGGAAGAGAGTGAAAACCCAAAAGAAGAAAGATTTGAAGAAGAAGAGATAGTAGCCTAGTCGTGGCTAAGGGAACAACCTCATGCTATGAAATTTAAAGTGTCTCTCCATAATAGCCTTTCGTAGATGGCAACCCAACTTATAGAAAGAAGTGTGGTGCTCAGATAAGATATAGTTCAATTTGGTTAGGTATTCACGAATTTGAGGCTTACTTGAACAAAATTATTACGTTGTGTGATGCCTAATCATTTGTTTTCATGGATGGTGACCTAGTTGAGAAGCAGAAAAAGGAATTTCAATCATTTAATTATAATTTATTCTTTAATGTCGATGTTAAGAAGTGCAAACAAGAGAATGTCTCACACAATGTTGTTTTGGAATTGAGGCTTCTTGGACCTCATTCAAAATATATTTATACATGATGAGAGCACAACATACACTCATTCTTAGAACTTACACTCATTTCATACTCCTTTTTATGATTTTGTAGGAATTGTCTCACTTTTTTATGCCTTAAGTCGTGCTTTAGACCATATATTATGGTTTCCTGATTTTGATGATATCCTTTCTACAGTACATAGGATACCTCGAGGAAGAAGAGCTCCCTTACCAAGACTGACATGGGCCAATGAGGACTAAGCTCCTCAAGAGCCTATTAAAGAGCCTATTTCTAATGGTGGATTCTGTACAACTTTTGCTATGCTTGCCCAAGTGGTGATTTCTCTGGCTAGGCAGGCTAATCATCCTCGAAATCCCACTCCTGCTTCTAGGGTGAGAGATTTCACATGGATGAATCCTCCAGAGATCTATGGGTCAAAGGCTGATGAAAATGCTCAAGAGTTCATTGATGAACTCACTAAGGTGTTTGCTGTTATGGGAGTCATTTCTGAGGAGAAAGCTGAGTTGGCTGCTTAACAGTTTAAAGATGTGGCTCACGTATGGTACACTCAATGGATGATGGAGGGGGTTCATGGCATATAGATACAATATTGTTTCTTAAACACACTCTTTTTTATACATGTGCCCTTGTCATCTAACATTAGTTAGAGGTTACATGTTCATAAGCATTCGCATACCCGCATACTTAGCACATTCAAACATACTAACATATACCTTTTTCCTACATGATCTAACCATATAGGGACCACGGACTATCTTCATCCTCTTCGTGACAGTTATCTTGGATTGTGAGACTTGCTAGTGGTCAGTCTTTTACTTCAAGGACCAGGCCCACTTTCTATCTAACTATTATGCTATTTCAACTTATATCTTTACTTTAAGGGTGATTTCGAGACATTTCTTGGCCCCCATCCTATTCTGTGACTTAGAGGCATTGTTGGATATCATGTAAACTCTACGTATGGGTTTGTGATGTGTTATGCTATTTTACTATGGAGACTATGATTATATTTATCTTATGTCGATTATGTTATGATTATATATTCATGATGAGATATGAAAATATGGAAAGTCCCAAGTCCCTTCTATCCCCACAGCATGAATCATACATACTCGCCCGTTAGTTCTTATGTGTTATGTGCTATGTGAATCCATGCAAATCCCTATCCCTATGGCATCCCCATAGCATGAGTCATATGTACTTGTCCCTTAAACTATGTGTTTATTGTTTAATCATGCATTTCTTAATGGATGACATGTATATGGATGCTATGAGGCTTATTTGAGGACTCTCAGGTTCCGAATAACCATGTCACTCCTAGCCCCTAGGTTCGGGTTATGATAGCTTGGTATCAGAGCTATAAGGTTTTAAAATGATCCTTGGAGTCCAACATGTCATGTCAAGTAGAGTCTTATTCATGGGTGTGAAGTGTACTATACCTATGAATGGAAGGAAATGATGGCGTTTTAGGGATTATCTCACTTTTTCATGTGTTATGTCGTGCTATGGATCATGTCTTAATACCTCCTAACTTTGATGATGTCCTTGATACCTTACAAAAGATGCCTCGAAGAAAAGCCCCTATACCAAAGTAGGCCCCGATTAATGAGGATCAAGTCCATTAGGAGCTTATGGGGGAACCAGTTACTTATGATGAATTCTGGACTGCTTTTGCCATGTTTGCCCAAGAGGTGACCAACCATGCTAGGCAGGCCAATCCTCCTCCTCATGCCTCCACTCTAGCTGCTAGAGAAAAATATTTTACCCGGATGAATCCTCCAAAGTTTTCTGGGTCAAAAGCTAATGAGGATGCTGAAGAATTCATTGATGAACTCCCTAGGGTGTTCACAATTATGGGGGTGACTTCAATAGAGAAAGTTGAACTAGTTGCTTATTAGCTGAAGGATGTGGCTGTAGTGTTGAACAACCTATGGTTGATGAAGAGGGTTTATGATGATGAGGTTGGTTGGGAAGAGTTTAAGTTTTCCTTTCATGACTGTTTCTTTCCTATTGAGCTTAGGGAGGCCAAAATGACAACAAGAAGGGCAATATGATTGTAAGGCAATATGCCCTCAAATTTACAAAGCTCTCAAAGTATGCTCCTATGCTAATGGCTCACCCCCGTTAAGAATGCACAAGTTTATTTCTTGGACCTCTGATTTGGTTGTGAAAGAATGTCATACGGCTTTGCTTATTCAGGATATGAACATTTCAAAGCTTATGACTTATGCTAAGCCGATTAAAGGGGAGAAGTTCAAGGAGAGGAGGGTGAATGATTTCAATAGTTCCCATTATGATGGTGGGTTCTCAAACTCTTGGAGTAGTGGTGGAAATAGTCTCTTTCAATAGGGCCAAGGTTCTAATACAAGGGTTTCCTCTCCAAAGGCAGCTGTTGGAGGTCGGCCAATGTATGCTTCATGTGATAAGTGTAGAAGAAGCCACTGGTGCATGTCTAAAGGATTCAGGTGCTTGTCACGGGTTTGGTGATATGGGCCACAGGATTTCTAATTATCTTAGAGTTCCGAAGAAGAGTATAGGCCCCATGGATCAGAGTTACCAAGGATAGAAAAGAGCACCACAAGGTGGTGCACTAAGAAACAGTAAGTTTTATGCCTTTCATGCTCGACAGGAGGTAGAGAAGACTTCGAATGTAGTGACTGGTTTGTTAAAAGCCTTTGATTTTTATGCGTATGCTTTTCTTATCTGGGTGCAAATTTATCTTTTGTGACTCATCTTGTGGCTATTAAGTTTGGATTGATTCGTAAATCTTAAGGGAACCTTTCTCAGTTTATACTCTGATGGGTGTGTCTATTGATGCCCAAAAAGTCTATTGTGGTTGTCTTGTCTCTGTCTTGCATAAAGTCCTTCCATGTGATCTTGTGGAACTAGAGATTTCTGATTTTGATACCATTCTTAGGATGGATTGGTTGCATGCTTCTTATGCCTCTATTGAGCGTAGAACCCGTTAAGCCAAGTTTCAGTTGTTGAATGAGCCTATTCTTTAGTGGAGGGGTAGTGACATAGCTTTTAAAGGCCAATTTATTTCCTATCTCGAAGCTTGGAAAATTATATCTAAAGGGTGCATCTATCATATTGTGAGGGTTAGAGATGTGGAGACTGAGTTACCTACTCTTGAGTCGGTTCTGGTGGTTAAAGTGTTTTCAGATTTTTTCCCGAAGATTTGCTCGATATTCCTCCTAAAAGGAAAGTAGATTTTTGCATAGATCTCCTACCAAATACTCATCCTATTTACATTCCTTCCTATCGTGTGGCACTGATTGAATTAAAGGAGTTGAATCGGTTGGAGGATCTATTGGAGAAAGGCTTTGTTAGGCCAAGTATATCGCCCTAGGGTGTTCCTTCCTTATTCGTGAGAAAGAAAAATGGGTCATTTCAGATATGCATTGACTATAGACAATTGAATAAAGTGATAAAAAAGATTCAATATTTGTTTCTAATGATTGACGACTTGTTTAATCAACTTCAAGGAGCTACCCATTTCTCAAAGATTGACCTCTGTTCTGGTTATCATCAGTTGAAGATGAGGGCATGTGATATTCCCTTAACTACTTTTAGAACTAGAGATGGACATTTTGAATTTGTGGTAATGTCATTTAGTTTGAATAATCCTCCAGCTATATTATGTATCTTATGAATTGAGTGTTCAAGCCATTCTAGGTAGCTTGGTCATTGTCTCTATCGATGACATTTTGATTTATTCCCAAAGTGCGTAGGAGCTTATGAATCACTTGAGATTGGATCTTCAAACTTGGAGGGAGAAGCAGTTGTTTGCCTAGTTCAGTAAATAAGAGTTTTGGTAAGATGAAGTAGCTTTTCTTTGTCACGTGGTATTTTTGTGATGGAATTACGTTTAACCCAAAGAACACTGAGGTTGTGAAGAATTGGCTAGACCATTGACTCCTTTTTATATTCAGAGTTTCCTCGGGTTGGATGGTTATTATCTTAGGTTTGTTGAAGGTTTCTCATCCGTTGCATCTCCATTGACTAAGTTAACTCAGAAGAAGGTTATGTTTATATGGTTGGATGAGTGTGAGAAGAGTTTTTAGACTTTGAAGGATCAGCTTACATTGGCTCATATTTTGACTTCACCAGATTGGCTTAAATGGGTTTGTTGTGTATTATAATGCCTCTCGAATTTGATTGGGTTGTGTTCTTATGCAACATGTAAAGGTGCATTGGGACAACTAAAGATGTATGAAAAATATTACCCGATTCATGATCTTGTGTTGGTAGTCGTGGTATTTGCTTTGCAGATTTGGAGACATTATTCATATGGGGTTTATAGCTATGTTTTCACCGATCAGAATAGTTTGCAATATGTGGTCACCCAAAGAGATCTTAACATATGGAAAAGAAGGTTGCTGGAGCTTTTTAAGTATTACGACATGAGTGTTCAATATTATCTCGACAAGGCAAATGTTATGGCCGATTCTCTTAGTAGGCTATCTATGGGCAGTATGGTCCATGATGATGAGTGAAAGAAAAAAGTGGTAAAAGATATTCTTCTCTTGGCTAGATTGGGTGTTAGGGTGGCCGACTTTAACGATGATGGCATTTGGGTTCAGAATTGGGCTGAGACTTCTATGGTTGTTGATGTAAGGGAAAAACAAGACTTGGATTAAACTTTAGTTGAGTTAAAGAAGTTGGTTTCCAAAAGAAAGTTGAGGTTATCTCCCAAGGTGGATATGGTGTACTTCAGTATAAAGGTCAATTGTGTGTCCTTGATGCTGATGGTCTAAGAGAGGTGATCATGAGTGAAGCCCATAATTCTCGTTATTCTATACATCTTGGATCCACCAAAATGTATTGGGATTTAAGGGAAGTATATTAGTTGCATGGTATGAAGAAAGACAACCATTTGTATCTAAGTGTCCTAACTGTCAACAAGTAAAGGTAGAACATAAAAGACCTGGAAATTTTGGCTCAAGATGTTGAGATTCTTACATAGAACTGGGAAGATTTTAATATGGACTTTGTGGTTCATTTTCCCCATACCCGAAAATAATTTTATTCTATTTGGGCTATCGTGGATAGGATGACTAAATTGGCTCATTTCTTACCAGACAAGACTACTTTCAATGCCGAAGATTAAGGTAGGTTGCATATCGAAGATTTGGTTAGATTGCATGGTGTGCCTCTGTCTATTATATCATATTATGGCACCTAATTTACTCTCACTTTTGGAAGCTATTCCAAAAAGGGATTGGCACTTTGGTGAAATTAAGTATCGTTTTCCATCCTCAAATCGATAGACAAGCTCAAAGGACAAATCAAACTTTGAAAGACATGTTGAGGTTCTTGTGTGGTTGGAATTTAAGGGTTATTAGGATGATCATCTACAACTTATCGAGTTTTCCTACAACAATTGGTTTCATGCTAGTATAGGTATGGCGCCATTTGAGGCTTTATATAGGAGAAGGTATAGATCCCTTGTAACATGGATTGAATTAGGTGAGATGGCATTGATTAGCCTGGATGTGGTATCGGAGTCAATGGAGAAGGTTAAGTTGATTAGTGAAAGATTGAATATGGCTCAAAGTCGCCAAAAGTCATGTTTGAATGTTAGAAAGAGAGATCTTGAGTATCTTGTTGGTGATTGGGTATATGTGAAGGTTTCACCTATGAAGGGTGTAATACGTTTCGGCAAAAAGGTAAAGCTTACTCCCTGGAATATAGGTCCTTATGATATAGTTCGGTGGACTGGCAAGGTGGCCTATAGGTTGTATTTGTCTTTAGATATGAGTTCTATTCACCCACTTTTCCATGTGTCAATGTTGGAAGTTAATTGGTGATCCCAGTTTGATTATGCCCTTGGAAGGTGTTAAGGTTGAAGAGAACTTGTCCTGCGATGAGGTTCCAATTTAAATTTTAGATAGGCAAGTAAAACGGTTTAACATCACGGTTGTGACTTCAGTTAAAGTGCTTTGGAGGAATCAACATATGGAGAGTGCTACGTGGGAGGTGGAGAAAGACATGATGAGGCGATATCCCTATTTTTTCCACTCTACTCGAGCCTAAGGCATTAATTTCTTCCTATTTTGATGGTTCTAATTATTTTACTCTTATGTTTCATGACATGACATGCATAAATGTGCATGAAAATTGTTTAAAGGATGTTTTTACATGAGTTTTAGTGATCTTATGATTTTCAAGAAATGTGTTATGCATTGGGTTTCCATGTTTAAATGTTTCATGTTCAAGTTAAGCCTTTCAAGCTAGTGTTTTTCTCATTTGAGAATGAATGTTCCGAAGTGGGAGATGATGTAAGGACCCAGACCACGAGAGGCCCTAACGATGCTTAAAAATGAAGTTTCCAAAAGTTGGTGTTACATGGGGTGGCCCTTAAATAGGTGTATGGTTTCATGTTTCTCAAGAAGGGATTTTAGGGTCGGTGGCCCTCCATGGCCCCTCTCACGAGTCGTGGTCCTTACCACTGGCCGTGGGTGGGGCTCTTGGTAGGTGACCCAGCCTTCAAGCTGAGAATTCAGTTAAGAAAGCCATTAGGGGACCCTATCTGGATCGTGCAGCCCACCATGAGCCATGGTGGGGTCTCGTGCAATCTACCATAAGCCGCGGTGGGCTGTCTCATGAATCTCTCTCCCTAAAATATCATTCTATGTGTAAAATTATTGTCTCAGTATTTGAGTCATTTGTATGGGCCATCATATGATTAGTGAATCCCTCTATATATCGTGAAGCCTTCAGTGGAAGCGTCTTTAGTTTGAAATTTTTTCTAAGTGTCAGAGGACCATTACTACGAACCCTTGTATGGTTTGTGGTGCCTTAAATGGGCCGTGGTGCCTTGCCACAAGACCCCTTGGGCACTTTTTATTGCTCGCTTCATTAATGGATTTCTTGTAAAAAAAATTAAAGGGTCGTTTGTGAGTTTTTAACCAATCATAAACCCCTTGAAAAGACTTATACTCCTTCATCCTTATTCGAGTTTGTTCATTACACTTAGAATTCTAGAAATTATTTTCTTTTAAGAACTCCTTTCAAGTGTGTCATTGAAGATTCAACTTGAAAATTCAAGGAGGGTCTTCTTCTCATTTCAATTCCTTCTTAATTCTTCTAGTTATCTAAAGTATGTGTGATTTATTAATGACTCCCTTCCAATCATAAATACCTAAATCTTTTTTTCTTAAATTACATGAGTTTCAAGTATGATATTCAAATGGGTCTTTTAAATTAGAGTTGATTTCATTAAATTTAGATATGGTTTGTATTTAATTGACATTTTTAAAGTGATTTAAGCTTTATCATATTGAATTGTGTTTTTATATTATGAAGCTTCGAATATCCATGTCTAATTTATCTTTGAATCTATTTATGGGTAAAATCAATTAAGTTGCAATTGTTAATTTATTTGTGGATTTTATATGATTTCTTCCTATTATATTGTTTTACTTATGAACTCTAATTTCCCATGTTATTTCTTCATCATTCAAGAAATATGCATGCATGAACAAGTATTTTGATGTGGGTCAAGACCCAATTCATGATTACAATTATGTTTTCAAGCAAGTATAGTTATGACATGACATGTGATCACATAATGTCTATAATATGGCTTTTTGAGCAATTATGAGTTTTTACACCACTATGTGCAAGAACAAGGAGCTATTCCTATGCATGAAAGTATGACATGAAGTATGATTTGGCTTTTTAGCATAATTATGTATGATTATGAAGTATGTTTGGCTTTTAAGCCTAAGTATGTATGAAAATGATTCGAAAGACTTATACCTCTTTTAAAGCACGTATATGGGATTGGAGGTAGCAGCTCGACCGAAATGATCCTTATATAAAGTCTCCTTTCGCATTACTTTGTGCCTAGTATAGGTTCATGTTTATCCCCCTTTATGGGATAATTATGACAAGGATCTATCTTTGGCTAGTAGGTCACCTCTTTATCCATTGTAGGGAAGACAACGTAGTTCCAAGTTATAGCTCACTCGGTCTTATGTCGGTTGAGGTCACAACCCCCTTATGTACAACGTATTTGGAATTCATGCATCATGGATTTCATGGCATAACGAT